>CM029496.1:18899771-21299771 GCA_017140595.1 Eucalyptus curtisii
TGATGGTTCTTTTATGAGTACTGTTGAAGTTCGGCTTCCTGAAGAAGATATAGGCGGTCTCGTTTGTCTTAAGTTTTGGACATCAGATTCTCAGGATAAACATTTCAGATTGTTGACCGTGATTTATGAACCTCACAGGTTTGTAAATTTTTTCCCCTTTAGCGAACCAATAACAAGGCATGTCCTGAAACACCTGACGCGCACACACAAACCCAAAAGGAAAAAGCATTGCTTAGACATTAGTGCTGAAAGCAATCAATAAGCTTCAGAAGTTAATTAATGCTAGAAAATTCTAACTTGTGTATGGCAAAGTAGATAACACATAGATGCCTCTATCTTTGAAAATACCTATTGTGAACTTATCGAGTTTTTCTCCTAGGGATTCTGATATCTCCGCCGTTGCTTTCCGGCCTGCCCAGTTAATGGCAGTAACTTCATCCTTTGGTGGGGACTTCAAGGTAATATAATCGCTGAATCAAATCATTGAGATCTGTATTTCACAGTATGTTAATTGTTCCTTTGCAACATCTCAGACTTGGGTATGTGGAGACGAGATTCGAAAAAGGGAAGTGCAGAATACTGGCTGGACGTGCTATGCAGTTGGTTCATACAAGTATGGATGACTTTCCCTTCGGCTTTTCCTTTAGATGTATCGCCTACTGGTTATTTTACTGTTGTTTACTGAATTAATGGAAAGAAAATTGCAAACTGAATAGAACCTCAAGTACGTATAGGTACAACGTTGGGCAGGATATCTGCTTGTGAGCCATGAATGTTCACTAGTCCATTTATGTTGCATCCCCACTGCCATTTCCGTTGTTCTTAGTCTTAGTGTCGGTGCTAATATATTGCCAGAGATGTCTATGATTTGACCAGCTGTCCCGCCAGTTGTCCCTGTTTGTATTATCTGCGATTGTCGAGTATTGCCATGGGACTCATTTATGCTGTTAAGCATGAACAAAACCAGTACATGCCTTTTGTCTGTCATGTCTGGTGAACACAGTGTATAGTTAATTGTAATTTATCATTCTGATTGACTTTTGTTGACCTTGCAGGAAAAGACCAATGACGGCAGCTACATTTTCTGCTGATGGTTCGGTTCTTGCTGTTGCGGCTGAAACAGTCATTACACTGTGGGATCCGGATAGGAATATACTTGTGGCTATAATTGGAGATGCTTTCACGGTGATTCTAAACTATTAGTAGTCTTATTGGAATGGAAATGTTTTGCATATGTTTATGGGACAGGGCTGGTTGAGCATGGAAGGTCATGCTTGACAGTCCTCCTTGGTCTGTCAAAGAGAAAGCATAGTTGCCGCTTGCCATGCATAGCTTGAGAATATTGACTATGTGTGGTGCATAGTTGATGAATAGCCCATTGATGGTAGTTGAATAAATTGCTGTCCCCTGTTAATGCATTTTAGTTTAGGGACTATCAATAGTTCCTTTCATCACATTGAATCTTAAGATATTCCAATGGAGTAAGGGAAATTGTGGTCGTGTCTTTTCTGCTATGCACCTGAAGCCTCCAGTGGCTTTCACAATATGAAACGTAGGGGAGTTGACCTCTGACTGCCTCTCCTTGAATTTGAAAATGAAGGTTCTCCTGGGGAAACCATTTAGTGTATTTGCATTTTGGTAGGCATAGTCAACTGACAGGTTTAATATAGTGACCAACTGTGAACCATCCTTAATGTGACAATGATCACTTTTTCAATCCCGTTATGGACAATTGTCTTGATTGTGCAAAAGTGTTTAGTTGGCTTTTTCTTGACCTTGAGGCTGGATCACTTTAACACCTACATTTACTATGAGTGATCAGTTCCTATCCACATGGACCTTTCACTTGACTATTGAATCAAAATTTCATGCTGGAGTATAAGTGGCTAGGATAAGTGTTTTCAGAATGTTACAATGGCAAGTCAATTGATATGTGCTAGAAATGTCATTCTCTGGTCAAGAGGGCCTGAATTTGAGGCCAATTCTTATTTTTAATTTAAAAAAATAAAAAATGTTTGGGTTGTACCTTTGGCTTGTTAATGGAGGAATGGTTATAGTAAACTTATCATAGCTTTTTACATTGGCTGTTCCATCTCAACCGTCCCAAAAGCAGCTGTTGCAACCATTGTGTTTTACTATTTAGAACTTTGAGCTTCTCTCAGTTAACCCATGGAAGTCTGATTGGTGTCTCAAATGTCGTTTTGCAGCCAATCAAGACCTTGTCATTTGTAGGGCAGTCAGGTTACATTGTATCAGCATCTAGAGGTTCCAGGCCGCAGCTATCTGTCTGGAGCCTGTCCAAGTTGTCAAAATTATGGTCATACTCTCTCCAGATAGAAGGTTAGACCTTGCAATGTTTCTTTCCTCCAAACTGCAAGGGCTATTTGAAATGCTTATCTTTCCCTCTGGTTGCTTTAAAAGTTCTTGCAAGAGTTAAGTTTTTGTCCGTAACTTGCCGGAGTTCTTTTATATACTTTGGTTCCTATACTCTGTTCATGAGCATTCTTAACTCAACTTTTCTTTCCACAGCTGTCACTTGCTTGGGTGATCCCTCGACTTTTGCCGTCCTTGCTCTCCTCCCTAAGCTAGCTACGGAATCTCAGGGAATGGCACTTGGAGGGAGGGACGGAGCAATTCTTACTTTCGATGTTGGCAGACCTGATCCCGTGGCTGTATGGTCTGTGAGAAAGGTACATATTGTCTCTGTCCTTTTGCTTTTCGAAATTATACATTCAATGCCATTACGTTGTCCTCCTCTTTTCCTATTTATCCTCCAGCCAGATAGAAATTATTATCATAATTATTTTGAAGAAAGATCCACAATAATTAGTCTTGAACAGTTTATTTGTGAAAATGTGTGTACAGCCAAAACCAGACCCCATCTCAAATCGGGTCAAGTTTTTATTGTTCGAGTTGACTTTGTAGTAATAAGATCCACCAATCCTTACTGTGTAATCTATAATGACGCATGGAAGCTTTGCAAGAGCTGTTCGGAACATCAAGCAGTGGACGAGGGTGGCCATAGCTGTCGAGGCACTGATCTGTGTGTGTTCTTATAGGAGGAAGAGGAAAATCAGTCTCAGTTGAGGAGGAAGAGATCCTTGACGCATATGTCTTCTTTTTTCCCCTCACTACTTGGGTGTATTAAGCTACTCACCAAAACAAAGGAACGTATTTATCCTTAAGGGCCAAGTCTCTTCAGCAGGTCTTTTGAAGTTCCAGTATTCAAGTGATGACCAATAGACATTGGCAGATGCAAATAAAACTAAAAAAGTCCAAATATTACTCTTCCTATCAAGTTCAGTCTCATTGTTGCATACGAAACAGAAACTATCGTTTTTATTGAGGAATAGAAGAAATTAACTGAAGGAAGCATGTTTATGTCTGGAAAATAAATGAAATTTGAGACGATCCCTTTTCATTTCTCAATTGTATATTCAGCTTAAACATGGATTATATGACATGTCTCTGAACCTGATTCCATTATCTTGGATCCTTTTAGGCTAGTCCCCATGTTTAAGATTTTCTCAAAAGGCGATTCAAACACTTGGATATGCACCTGACCTAGTCTTGGCACCCAAGTCCGATCAACATATTAGTTTGCAATATAGTAAAAATGCCAAATAGTGAGCTTGGTGTTTTAGCCCAGTATGCAAATCATTATTTTTCCTGGATAATTTATGCTGATTTCTACCTTTGATGAGGTCATCTGTGTACAGGTAGTTAAATATTTGGCCACTTCTGTGATGTTCACTCAACTTCTCCTTTAGTCTAAATGGTTACTCTTTTTAGCTAAATAAAGGAACACAGATAAATGAAGCATGAGAAGTTAAAAAATTAATTTTCTGTTCTTTGTGCAACAATCATGTGGTGGTATCTAATTGCTGAGTGGAATGTCCACCCCGAATCTTGTGACTAAAATGAATCAGGAGTACTTCTCTGCATGGTGCTCTTGTTTCTTAATAGGATTTTCAAATCCTGTTGCTTCACAGTGGAACAAAGTAGTAGTTACATTGTCCAATTTACCAAAAAAGTTATATGTGCTAATTGCAGGCTGAAGGCGGTGGTCTTGCATTTCTTCAAGGCAGTCCATCACAAGAGAACTTTACTCAAGGGAAAACATCTCGTGGGTTGCTTGCATTTGTAAATGGTGATCATGAATATGTCCTTTTTGATCCGTATAGTGATGAAGCAACTGAACATGGCGTTGCTCACCGGAAGGGCCTTGTTTCTGAAGAAACAGGTACAGAACTGATCTTACAGTAGAGATTTGGTGCTGTGGTGAATCCATGGACATTTACAGTGGATAATAGTGTTTTTTCCACTAGGATGTGATCAATGATCATGGTCAATTCAGAGTTGTACACACTCTGCTAGTACCTTTAAGCAAATTAGAATCCCATTGTAGTAGTTTCTTCTTTTGTGGTTGATCTTTATTTGGAGACTTTGATTATTGCAGAGAAGTATGGGTACTCGTCCATATATGGGGAGCTACAGGAGTTCAACCTTGAGAGAAACCAGACAGCTGAGATCCCTATCGCTCCATCTGAGAAGCCTTGGGCTACCTTATTCAGTGGATCGTCACAAACTCTGCCACCTCTTACCAAATTGTGTTCGGCATTCCTGGAATCGCTTTTGGAGAAGCGAACTGCAGTTGTTGAGTAATCAGAAGCCCACTCTTTTTCAGGAGCAGGTTACTTATGCATTCATTTTACCTGCCATGTGCTGATAGGCTGCTGTCTTGATGCGTAAGCCAAGTTTTCTTCTTCCAAGTAGGTTACTATTGAACTGCCGAATTCTTCCTTGATATGTAAATTTCGTAATTTTGGCCGGAGTATCATATTGGTGTAATGCTTAGAATTAGCGGTGCATGGTGTATGCTGTCTTGGTGGAAAATGAGGATAAACCAAGATAGCAAGGGAGGGTCGTCGAGGCATATTTTGTTTTTCTGGACAGGCTGCAGAGTAGGTTTTGACAATTTCTTTTACGTTGGTGTTTCTGTATATTGTTATTTATTTTCCTTTTAAAGGTCCAAATATTTACGCCTGTCTCTGTCTCGTAACATGAACATTGTAAGGAGTAGCTGAATGTACTAGTGAAAGAAGATGATCTTTACACGAAAATGAAAGTGTGTCTCTGAGCTGGAGTATTGATTTAACTGAGGGTTTAGACCTAGTCGCCTTACAATTCGCATATGCGCAAGACAATACAGGTTTTTCTTATTTCGTTGGTATCACGTTCTCTTTCAGATCAAATGTCGTTAAAATCATGGATACCAATGTACCATAAGCTGTCCTATTATGTGCTTTGGGACGTTTCTGGAGATTTTCTTTCGGTGTGTCTTGGCGTTGAAGAGGAAATGTTAGGATCAAGACCGTACGAGGTCATGCATACAATGAGGGATGATCAGGCTTGAACAGTTACTGATTCACATATAATGAAGGCGAATAAGAATAAAAGCACAGCTGATTTTAAGCTCAAGCCTAGGAAGAAGGGTTCCTAAATTTTGTACGACGAAGAAAACCCATTCTAGCCTCTAGAATACCGGAGTGGGTGGTTTTTTTTTTTTATTATTTTTTTTTATTTTTGGTCATAAGGAGTGGGTGGTTCGAATGTGGTATTTTTTGGTACTCAGTCATGGCCTTATATCTCGAGGAGCCAACCTAAATTTGAACTAGCAGCAGCAGGAAAATTAGTTGTGCTTATGATGGTTGACAGTAATGATGGATTGTCACCTACTCCTGCTTACACCAGTAGCATGCATCCAAATTATAGACACGTTCATTCTTAATTCTTTGATAATCATCACCTAGGTGACCAATCAGGATACAATGTCATTAGGTGCACTAGGCTCTCTAGGTCTATAGAGATGGCCAAATAGATCGGTGCGTGCATCCGATCCATTCAATAATGCGGTTTTGCATGCATATAGTGCATCCGTACCATAAAATCATGTTGGTCCGAGAACGATCGAGGCGTGGCTGTCGCAGTACCAATCCGCTAGGTGCATTTCACTTTACTTTCATACTTTTTAGCCGGTGGACTGCTCCGAAACCGAATTGCGACGGTGAAGCCCGATTTACATTACCTAAGTCCACAGCAAAGAAATGCTCTAATGGGTAACCTTTTATTGTATCAAGTTAAAAGCCTTTTTAATTACAATGTGGCGTTGAGATGCTACCCCACCAAAATCCAAGAATTACACATGTTTGATTCGTTTCGCCCGGAGTGCCCAACTTTTCCTCATCAGTGTCTACGTAGGCCCTCCTTCTCCTTCTTAACAACAATTTTTTAGAGACTAATCTCTGTACCTCACTTTCTCCCCCTCCTCCTTCCCTTCCCAACCTAATATTCTACACCATTGATCGTTCATCACTCGCACCTTTAGTGCCAAACTAAATCTGTCCATTATGTAACTCGAATCATCATTTGTTTTTTTTTTTTCTTTAATCATGCATGGAGAAAGCAGCAGCCTTACCACGCGTTTCACGTGTAAAACATGATGATTCAATGGAACGATTAGTTGACAAGTTACGAAGTGCTTAGAGGTGGAGATCAACATTGTTTACAGCAGCCCGTTCTGCCGATTCGTGGAACATATGTTGCGATTCCCAAGGGCTTGATGTTAATTAATTTCAGTTTTATAAGTTATCTGGCTCGTATGGATTGGGTTTATGTTGCGATTCCCACATGCGCATTGATGAATTCAGGCCAATTAACAATGGAAGAAAACATAAATTTAGGTTATCAAATGACTAAGGATCTTCACGTTACGATCGATGTTTCATTGCTTAATTATTTTACTCACGAATGTCTACCAGTGATTCTAGTCCTACCTAATTCTAGCATTGACATAAAGCTTAGCCCCCATCTTGGAATGGTAGCAAAAGAAAGTACGTATTTATTTATGCTTGAATAATTTCGATGCGAACTTCTAAATGTCCCAAAAAAAATTAACACGGGCTTACATCGAAGAACAAAGTTCGACCTATTTCACCTTGCCAATAGTTAGATAACTCAGAATGAAACATGATGGCATCGTTTTAATCACACTGAAAGATAACTCAGAATGAAACATGATGGCATCGTTTTAAGCACACTCTTCAGTGACTGATGCGGCTGCATCAGGCTCTGTCAATCATCTCTCAAGCTCAACTTAGACTTCATCGGCTGAATCTAGAATATTCCTTAGTATTGCAAGCAAAGATCAATTTTGGCTGAATTTGATTCAATGGGTCGAAGTTTGAAGATGTTAATTCTACGAGTTAGTTGTCAATTTCATGGTTGTCAATTTACAAGTCTATTGTCAACTTCAAGACTCCTAACCAACTATCTAGCAATCGGAGGCTGTTATAATCAATTTCTTTTGTTGTTTGTTTTTCTTCTAAAGCAGTTGGTGGCTTCTTTTTTAGTGGTGAACCAAGAAGTCTTTTATTCTTGATTAATGATTTACCTTTAAACCTTAGTGGTGAATTTCATCTATCTTGATCTTTATCCTTGGCTAGTAGAGGTGTGCGAGCTAAACTAGAAAACTGAACCAAAACCCGAATTGATTCAAACCGAACTAAATTTTCGTACATTTTTAGTTCAGTTCGGGTTTCGGTTTGGATACTTAAAAAATAAGCATTATTTTATTCCGGTTCGGTTAACTAAACCGAATTGAAACTCTTCTTTTTTATATCACAACTTACACAATTTCTCTCATTTTTCGCTAAACCTCTTTTTAATATTTCACAAAAGAAAACTGAAAAACTAAACCAAACCAAATGCTCGGTTTGGGTTATGTTTGGTTCGGGGCACAGTCCGGCTTAAAGTTAATGCATACCCAAATGGTTCAGTTCAATTTGGGTTTCTCGAAAACCTAAACTAAACCGAACCGTTAACACCGTGGCAAGTCCTTTTATGCTTTAGTGATGATCATAATATATCCCACTCAAAACACACTTCCAGTAATATACACTCATCAATTTAGTACCAGAGTTCAATGTGGAACTTGTTTTGAGTGATTCACTTTGTTCCTAATCTCGCACCATCTCATATTTTCTTTTTAAAACAAAAATAGCTGATCAGTTCCGAGAGGTTTGAGTTTGGAACATGCACACTACGAAAGGCGTGATCATGTCATTGAGAATTTCCAAAGAAATATAGAGCGAGTCCTCAATCTCCTAGAGAATCTAGTGAGATAGGAACAATAATTGGACATACTGTTAATAAATCATCCCATGACGATCCAGATCCTTTTCAAAGCTCTGGTGATGATCCAATGACATTAAAACTCCAGATTACCAAGTCAGAAAAAGAGGAAGGCGTGAGGAGCACGACAAAGAAATAAAAGTTGAAGAGCCACAATTTGAAGGCAACCTCAATCCTGACGATTTCATCTACTGGTTTTATGCTATCAAATGAGTTCTTGAGTTCCACTTGTACTCAAACGAAAAAAAAAAAAAAAAAAAACATGGTTGTTATATTCATGTTGAAGAAGTATACTTCACTTTGGTAGGAGAACTTGAATAATAAAAAATTCAAAGAATCCAAGAAGGAGATAGTCAAATTAAATCTTGGAAAATATTTAGGCACGGTTGGTCAAGTCCGTCGAAGCACGTTGCCACTTTAACGGCAGTTAACGAAACGCAAAGGCAACGGAAGCAAAAATCGTCACCCGATCCTTACTCGGTATGTCCAAATTATAAATGTCATTGTCCAAAAGTTCCGTAGGAGGCGCCCTAGCCCCACAAATGTAGTGCATTCCTTGGACTGTTGCGCATTTTAAGTGAACTACCACTCTTTTGCTCCAGATAACAATGGCTTTTGGCTTCGCTAACAGTCAACGGTTACTCAGCTAACTAAGAAAGTCCTTGCCCTTGCCCTAGCAATAATTGTAGCTCAGTGACATTTGGAAAAGCAACATCTCCTATTCAAAACGCTTAGTCGTTACCAGATTCCTAAAACAGACAAAAATTTGGGGATTGGAATTTTTTTTTTTTTTTTTGGCTAATATTTGATGGGTTCTCGTGAACAAGTGCTTTCATGCTTCTTGCCAAGCATGTTTAATTATCAATGCTTCGATTTTCGAGATTATGATTGCATAAATAATGCATTGAGAATGGTAAATATTCTTAATTTACAAGATTCGTTTCTACTAAAAATCTCTTTTTGAGAAAAAAAAAATGAGTCGTGACCAATCAATCTATTTTAAAGGTCAATTTGGAACCGTTTATCTTAATTGTTAGCGGGAAGAAAAACTGACCACCCATGCAAATAGAGAAAACGCAGGCAAACTGAATAAATTTGCATAAAATCCCGAGTCAAGAGATCGGGGGTCTGGATATGTGAGAGACGAACACTTTCCACAACTCCCTTTCGCTAACATAGCTCTTTGATTGGAGGGTAAGGTCACAAAATATTCTAAACAATGTTTATTGTAATACATTTATCCTAAATTTCTTCTATGATACCAAAATTCTCAAACTTTTACCCAGGTAACATATTTACCCTCCGTCACAATTCTATTAATAAGAATTATTGAAAATCTACCTACATTAATGCCATAAAGTAAAGAGCATTAACATTGCCAACATAGCTTAAGTGAAATCAAAATGACTTTGTTTGGGCTGAAAATTTATTTAACAAAATCTTGACTAAGAGTAAATATGTCAAATAGGTAAAACTTATGAGTTTGGGATCCCTGATGTCACGGAAAAAAAAAATACGATAAATGTGTCACAATGAGCACAATTGATAATTTTTTGTGGTCTTTTCCTTTTATTTTAAATGTTTCTCTAAAATAGAGAAAAGATACAAAACTGTCTCAAAAGAGGAATGAAATTTTGCTAAAATTACTATGTGGTGATGCTGTCAAACCACGGAATAGTTATTAGTGACATCGCACGACTCCTCAATGTGTGAAGCTGTCATTTTTGGAAAAAGAAAACACAAAAATGTCACATGTCAATGACGTGAGAAGTGTAAAATGATGTGTCAATGAGAAAAATAGAACTTACGACAAACTATGACGAGACACATTGATGTCAGGCGAGGACACGTCATGACATATAAGCATATGCAATGACCTGGCGAGAAGATAAACAAAATGACACGGTGTAAAGAGAGACGAGTGAAACAACTCAGGAGCACGCACGATGATGTGGCAAGGAGGCGACCAAAATGACATGGCGGCGTGATCCTATGAACACCGGGACATGGCAAAGGAGACATCGATATAATGACGTGACAAAATGACATACATAAGGAAGACATGGAATGATGATGTGGGGAAGCAACATGGGAGATGATGCACATAATGATGACATGTCAAAACAACACAGAGACCAATGAAGGGAAAGGTCGATTTGTCGAGAATAATGACGTGACAAAGAAGATTACATTTGAAAATGACAGAGATGTCATAAATAATGGTGATGACACGAGATAAATCACATGCTTGCCAGGCCAATATATAATAGAGGTGAGCATGATCCGAATTGGGCCAATCCACCCCTAACCCTGTGATCAACCCGCATGTGATCTTAGGTCCCTCAATTTTGGGGCCGAGACCCGACCCTTTGAGCTTGAGACTAAGGATCGGACCAACCCAATGGGTTTGGTCCGGTTCCAGGATCAACCCGGGACCAACTGATAATTTTTATTTCATTTTTTGTACTCCTTAAAAAAGCGATTAAGGACTAGACCGACCCAATAGGTTCGGTCCGGTTTCAATGTCAACTCATGACTAACTTTATTTCGTTTTTTGTACTCCTTGAAAGGGCAATCAAGGACCGTACCGACTTAATGGATTTGATTGGATTTCATTCAAATAAAATATTTGATTTCATACAAATCGAGTAGTATATTAATGAATAAGGGGAGCTATTCCGATTCCATTGAAATGGAAGAATCAAAGAATTTGTCCTACAGATTAAGATAATTCGAGAAGTTTTGATTGAATTATGATCAAAAGAGGAAAAAGAATCGAATAATCATTCTATGATGAAAGGTTCTCTATTGATTCAAAGGTTGTACCTATGGGATAGAGATAGAGAAAGAGGAAAAAAAACGGAAGATTTCACTCACATGATACTTTTGATCGAAAAATCAATCTTTTGTACCCTTCGTGATGATAAGAAAGGTCAGCTAAGAAAGGCAAGTGGTGAGGGTCAAGTGAGGTGAGCGTCGAACAGAATGAGCATCGAATGTCGAGCGCGGAGCAACAAGCCAAGCGAGCATCGAGCGATGAGTGGCATGAGTGACCCAAAGCGAGCGAGGCGAGTGTTGAGTGGTGAGCGGAGAAATTGTTTTTTCCGATTTTAGAAAATTAAAGACTAAGAGAACAAATAAGATATAAGAGAACGAATATTAGAGAAGGATGCCATATGGTGCCTTTTTGGATGCCATGAGGACTCCTCACAAAAACATTTTCCTCATTCATAAATTATGACTATTAATGCCGTAAAAGACATTAAAAACCTAAGTTATTAAATAATAATGTAAAATTACTTAAACTTCTCACTAAAGAGCCGTTTAATGTTGTTGACGCTGTTTATTTTAAGATTTTATTTATATAAAAATTATAAATAATATTATATATATATATAGTCGGGGTTGGGTTGGGTTGGATTGACTCGGAACTCTCGGGGCCGAGGATCGACTCGCATAAATCTTTGTCCGGGAATTCTAGGATCAAGGACCAACCCAGTCTCCCTGGGAACCGGACCAGGATTGGCAGGGTTGGGCCAATCCAAGGTCGGTCCAAGGACCCTGGACCGATGCTCACCCCTAATATATAACATGGCAAAAGATGATGCGTGCAATGCCGTTTTCATAAAATCATGCATAATCAAGTTTTAAAATACTGACCTTAATCGGAAGCAGCGTTGTTTCCAATTCAGCCATTTTTGGATAAAAAATAGTTTATGAAATTGCTGCCATAACAGTCATTGGAGTACTGTCATAATAACAATCTATTGTGAGTTATAAATTCTTGAATAAATGGGTCCCACAACAATTATTGATTATTTTATTTGATTTTTTTTTTGTGGTCTAAAATAAATTGTTATTCTTATAGTATATAAAAAACTATCACACAATCATTTCTTTTCCGAAATCATTCCAATAATCGCATTTTGTATGCACGGGGCCTTCGGTTATGCATTCGAGATAGATGTGCAGCCATTTGGCAATATAAAAGCTACGATTTTTTTAGAAAAATTCTGCCCCAACGATGATCTAATTTTCATGAATTTCTAGCTATTGTAAACTAATTTAAAGTAATCAAGAGAGAAAGAGAGAACTCACCTTGAGAGATTGAGAAATCTTTACAATAAACCTAATACTGGTGGGGCAAATCCGAAATATCATGGACCCAAAAATTCGGCATAGGCCGGGGTTACAAGCTCGGGGTGTATGAATCGAGCCTCGTCTTGACTATCCAAGTTTACTAAAAATTATAACACACCATTTTAAAGAGGTCTAGAAATTTTCGTTTAATTTCGAGACCTCTTAGTATGGTTGACGGCACCACGGCCTCCTTTGGATATTAAAAAATAGTTGAGATACTAATGTGAATGATCTTTGAACTTCATGTCAAATATGTAATGTCATCTCTAAATTTTTAATTTGTGAAATATATTACCTGAACTTTGTCCCAATGTGCAATATCATCTTTGGACTTTTAATATGTTTAATATAATTCATGAATTGTTAGTAAATGTTTAATGTAGTCATTCCATTTGTGCCATTGTCATATTGTTTAGGGATTAGATTGAATGTTTATCAAAAGTTCATAGACTACGTTAAACAAATAAAAAATTCAAAGACAACATTGCACATTGAGTCGAGATTCTGGAATCACATTAAACAAATTAATAGTTCAAAGACAACATTGGATATTAGGCTCAAGTTTAAAGACCATTAATAACGAGATTGGTGATATCATCCTCATCAGATGTCTGATTGACCTAGTTTTCATTATGTTGGGATACTTGTGTTGTAACTCCTAGTCATGTGCTTGCAATTTTCTATTATGTTGGGATACTTGTGTTGTAACTCTTAGTTGTGTAATTGAAATCAGAAAATTGCGAACTTCCTGATTCTCTAAAAGATAGAAAAATCGGCCATCGGATTTCGATGGCAATGTCAATAAAAAGGCTTGATTTGAGGGAGCACAACCTATTTTTTATATCGAAAAGTTGTTTTGTGCCGTATCGCTTGTCTGCTAAACTTTAGTCAATCCCAGGTTAATTTATCAATTTTTTCAGTGAAAACGTAAAACAAATTTGAGATATCTGCAACGACTGTCGCCTATAACATATTCTATGTTTTATAACAGGGGATAGCCCGACGGCAGGGTCAAAACAAAAGTAGGAACATCTATATAAAATGAGCAAATATATAACGAGTCATGTAAAGATTAAGGGCCTATTTAATAATTAAATTTAAGCGTTGAAATTTAGGATTTATTATGGAATAAGGTTAGATTTATTTGATAACCCTAATTAGCATTGGATTGAATATCTCAATTTAAGTGAAAAGTTCACTTATGGCCTGTTTGGTAACACTCCGAATAACAACTTATTATGTTCTTTTGTTCCTGGGAATAAAAAAAGAACATAAATCCGTTTGGTAAATTTTTTGTTCTCGAAAACACAAATCAATTTTTTTGTTTCCTAGGAATAGATTTGAAATAAAATCAAAAAGTAGAAAAAAATTGTTTCTTATTCCCAAGAACAATTCTAGAATCAATTTTAATTATTTTATTTTCTCTTCTTCTTCTTCTTCTTCCTTTTGGCCGATCGTCGACCTCAGCCATGGTCGGCGATTTGCTAGATGAGGGCGGGCGACCTCCCTGGAGCATCACGGGCTCACGGCGATGCCAAGCCACGGTGAGGCTTGTTGGCCCAAGCCTCGCAACCTCACTATGGTTGGGTGAGGTCAATCTTGCCCAAATCTGGCAAGGCCGAGCTCGCCTAGCCACCGGCAAGGTTCGACCTCACTAAGCCACCTCTAGGTCGATGTCGACTAGTGATGGCTCGATGAGGCCGAGCCTCACTAGTAGTTGGCGAGCTCGGCCTTGCCAGCCGATGCGAGGCTCAACCTCCCCAGGCCGGGCGAGGCCGACCTCACGTTGCTTAGGCGAGGTTGAGTCTCGCCGGTGGCCTAGCAAAGGCTCGCTTAGCCACTAGTGAGGCTTGACCTCACCCAAATCTAAGGAGGCCGAGGCTTGCTTTGGCCAGGCATGCTCGCCGAATCTCGCCTAGCCAGTCGTCGACCACTGCCATGGTTAGCAACTAGCTACCAAGAAGGAGGAAGAAGAAGAGAAAAAGAAAAAAAAAATGTATTAAAAATTAAAAGAAACAAAAAAAATTAAGATTTCTACCAAACGCATTTCTATCTTGAGAATAGAAACTTTTGACAATTATCAAGCGCATTCTTTTTTCTCGAAAATTATTCATAGGAATAGAATAATAAAAAATCATTTATGATAAAAAATTGTTCCCAAGAAAACGTGCCCTTATTGTAATAAGTATCGTGCATTACTTAATTCATTTGACCCAGATGAATAACCAATGATAATTAGAATCTTACTAAGATATTGCAAAAACCTATCCACGATGATTAATGTTTTAAGTTTGGTAAGAAATTAATAAAATTTAGTAGGTGGAGATGTGTTGGGACTTAAGATATCACGAAATTAGTCTTAGGATCACACGAGTCAAAACTAAGCCAAAAAATGATTTTTAATTGATTTTTATACAGATTTTACCCAATATAGCTTCAACGTTTGGTTCCTTAAGAAAATTCACATGACCAAGAGATACTTGACCCTATATCATTTTATATAAATATAAAGTCAATTTATAGTGAGGTATTTATTTCAAAAAAATAATAACACGTACCAATATTGATTAAAAACCCTCGATTCCTTATTGATTGCAAATCAAATTTCGGAAATAGTTATAGTGACTCATCTTATCTAAATTACCAATTGTGTGAAACTCAATGAAATTCCTTGTAGCCTCATCCTAGCAAATTGTATATGTTAATTCAATTGGTAGATGCTATGACATAAATTTCCAAATAATTCTACATAATTATTGAAAAATATTTTGGAAAACCATGTGATCTAAAATCACAGGAAAGTCAATAATGGTTAAGTGATCGGGGTTGTTTTCTTCTACAAGAAAAATCATGTGCATTAATTTAACAAACTACTATCAAGCTGATAACATATATAAGAGGAAATTACGTCGTGTTAAGTAGAATTATTATGAAAAAGTTCTTAAGCTTCAAAGTATATAGTTTAATACAGAAAATAATGACAATGTATCTTCCTCGCGACAATGGCCTTGTCACACCTTTGACCACTAATGGCCTCATCGCAGCCTTTGGAGAGATTCGACGAATGCCTTCGATTATGTTTGCAAAGCACACTTAGAACCATCCCGACTCGCTGCAGTGGCACAATGACCCCGGCGAGATGTTTAGGGTGCGTTTGGTAACATTTCTTAAAAATTGTTTAAAGGGAACAAAATAGAAAAAAGTATTTCTTTTCGAACAATTTTTAAACAAAAAAACGCGTTTGGTAAATCTGTTCCGGAAATATAAAAAGAATAGAAACACGTTTGGTAAATTTGTATAATTTTTTTATTTCTTTTAATTTTTTAATGTTTTTATTTTATTTTTTCTATTTTCTTTCTTATTTATTTTTCCTTTTTTTATTTTTTATTTTTTCTTTTTCCTTTTTTTTTTTCTTCTTTTGGCCGGTCGCCGGCGACCGGCCGTCCGAGGGCCGGCGGCCTCGCCGAGAGTCGCCGGCCCCGGCGAGGCCGAGCGTCGCCGGCCCCGGCGAGGCTCGGCCTCGCGGGCCGGGCGAGCTCGATCTCGCCCGGATCCGCGGCGGCCGGCGAGGCTCGGCCTCGCCCGGCCCCGCCAGCGACGGCCTCGCCGGGCCGGCGAGCCTCGCCGTGGCTAGCGAGCTCGAGCTCGCCTAGATCCGGCGAGAGCCGAGCTCGCCCGGCCGGCCGAGAGGCTCGGAGTCGCCGGCCACCGCCAGCGACGCCGACTGACGGGGCCCGGCGAGGCCGAGCCTCGCCGGCCGGGCGAAGCGGCCTCGGCCGGATCCGGGCGAGATCGATCTTGCCCAGATCCGCCTCGCCGGATCTGGGCGAGATTGAGCTCGCCCGGCCGGCGAGGCCGAGTCTCGCGCCGGGGGCCGGCGACGCTCGGCCTCGCCGGGGCCGGCGGCGCCCGGCGAGGTCGCCGGCCCTCGACGCGCCGGTCGCCGGCCTCGGTCGCCGGCCATGGCCGAGGCCGGCGACCGGCCAAAGAAAAAAGAAAGAAAAAAGAAGAAGAAAAGAAGAAGAAAAAAGAGAGAAGAAAATGGAAGAGAGAGAAAATGTGTTCCTAAATTTTGTTCCAGAAACAAGAAACAACTTTTTTTTGTTTCTTGTTTCCGTTCCAGATGTGTTTCTGGGAACAAAAAAATAATTTTGGAACAAAAACGCAAACAAACGCGTTTAAGTTCCTTTTTTTGTTCCCGGAACAAAAAAACAAAATTTGTGTTCCCGGGAACAAACACTTTTTACCATGCAGGCCTTAGCTTGCCGTCGTACATGATCTTCTCCCACAACTCCATTTTCGCTTCGAACGTGCTTGATATCAACAGGTGTCTCATGTTGACCGTCAGCTCAGCTTCTTTTTTTTTTTTTTTTTTTCAACTTAAAAATTCAATTTTTAAATTTTCAACACTTGTTCAATTTACCCTACGGATCCTAAGTTTTTCAGCAGACTGAGCAATCTATTTTTTGCAGACAATAATAGATACTCAGAAAAGCTAAAATAGAAATTTCCTTTCATAAAAAAAAAAAAAAAAATCATGCTGTACTATTCTATTCACGATTGCTAAAATATGTGTTAAGAGAACTATACAAAGTGCTAGTGATGTCAAGAACAGAGAAAAGAAAGAAGACTTCGAGAATAGAGGAAAGAAAGAAGGCGAAGCTAATGGAAAACCAGTAAGTGCTATCGAGCACAAAGGAAAGAGAGAAAGCCTCGAGAACAGAGGAAGGAAAGAAGCCGACGAAAATGAAGAAAGCAACAACAGAGATTATAGCACGTGTAGCATGTTTACATTGAGGAATCAAGATTCAGTTTTAAGTTTGTAAAGTCAAACTTTCTGTTTTTGCTTTCGCTTAGTTAGTTGTTCTTCGTTCCGTTGTCATCCTCCCGATTGATATAAAAACCGATGAGGAAAGAGTAAAGATAAGTCGAGTTCTTTGATGTAAACGAGCTCTTATTGAATAAGAATACACTTTGATTCTGCATCGTTTTCATCTCTCTCTCCCTCTTTTTTTTTTTTTTTTTTTTACTTTCTGTTATGTTCATCAAATCTCTTCATGGTATCTTTTTTTTTTTTTTTTTTTTACTTTCTCGCTCTGTTCATCAAATCTCTTCTCGCTCTTTTGTATGTTGACGATATTATCTTGACTCGGCAAAATTTATAAGTTGCTTCATACTTTGATTCATTCCCTTAGTCTTCAATTTCATATGAAAGATCTTGGCCATCTTCATTATTTCCTAGGAATTGAAGCTAAGCGCATCTCTATTGACCTATGTTTATGTCAAACAAAATATGCCCTTGATTTACTTACACGAGCACACATGACTGATTGCAAACCCATCTCAACTCCTCTGTCCCTACGACCAATCATCTTGAAATCGATGATACTCTTCTCTCCAATCCCGTTGAATATAGAAGTTTAGTTGGTGGTCTCAATATCCGACCATCACTCGTCCCGACCTTGCCTTTGCCACAAATTTGTTATGCCGAAAAATGCAACACCTACTATAGGTGATCTTCATAAATTGAAAAGGGTACTTCGATATGTCAAAGGTGTTGGAGAAAACTTCCTTGAGTATTTTGAAGTTGACAAAACGTTTCCATCGCCTAGTCGAAGACTTGCGACTCTTCCATCAAAGTCTCAAGACTCGGACTGCTAGACTCAAGACTCAAATTCTATCCTCATTGACGGTTTCTAGACCGTCGAAGAAAGCTTATCCAGAACGGATGTTTCGTTAAGGATTTGACTTTATCGATGGAGAAGATCTCTTGGTTGGATATAGCATGTCGAAATCCATTATTCAAATCAAGATTGATTCAGGGATTTTGGATCTGTTGATTGGCAAAGTATACTTGGAAGGTTCTACTTACGGAAACCTAGATCCTGTTTGTATGAGCGAGCATGATTGATGGGCTATCGTCATGTTCCTTAAATAGCTCGAAGATCTTCCTAATTGATTATGTCCAACGGGTAGATTGGAAGAATTCCTTTGGTAAGTGCCAACGGGTATGATGGCATAAAGGAGTATATAAGGAAGACGTTCTAGTTGTTCGAGTGTGTGCGCGATAGAAGAATTCCAAAGTCTGAAGCTCCTTGTTCTTAGTCAATTAAACCGTTAAGCGAAATCGTGTACGTAAAAGAGAGTCTATATCTTTGAGAGACCTTGAGGAAGTGTAGTAGAGTCTCTACACTTTGTGAATCAAGGAAGAGCTTTACCGTAACAACTCTTTTGTTCATAGTGAAATCCAGTCGGTGGGCTGTCAGTGCGGAAGAGTGGACGTAAGCTTGGATTAAATCGAACCACTATAAACTTTGTGTTCATATTCTCTTCCCTACGCTCTTTTACTTTGATCTTAATTCGTTTTGTTTACAAGAGACAAATTTCCTTTTCATAATCTATTGCTGATTTGAGTTGCATACTACACTAAGGGAATTTTTTTTTTACACCTATTCACCCCCCTCTAGATGCTTATACTAGCTTTCACTAAAGGCACAGTTCATCTTGGCATCTTCATTCATTCACACAGCTCTATGAAGTTATATGGCTTCTCTGATGCAGATTGGGCTGGCTGTGTTGAGACCAGACGTTCAACAACTGGTTTCTGTACCTCTCTTGGTTCGAATCTCATTTCATGGGCAGCTAAGAAACAACCTACTGTCTCCCACTCCTCCACCGGCGAGAATATAGGGCACTTGCTCTGCTACCTGATCTCACTTGGATTAGTTTTGTTCTCCGTGATATTGGACAATCTCTCGCACTCTCCAACTCTCCTCTTTTGTGATAATCGATCCCGCTATTTCACTTACAAACAAATCCTGTTCTCCATGCTCGCACAAAACATATTGAAGTCGATTTTCACTTTGTTTGTGAGAAAGTTTCTTCTGGTTCTCTCCGAGTTCAGTATGTTCCGAGCATGCGTCAACTTGCTGACATTTTTACTAAAGCTTTATCACGGCTCACACATTCTACTCTTCGAATCAAATTGGGCATGGGCTTTTTACCCCTTCCCAATTTGAGGGGGATGTTAAGAGAACTATACAAAGTGCTAGTGATGTCAAGAACAGAGAAAAGAAAGAAGACTTCGAGAATAGAGGAAAGAAAGAAGGCGAAGCTAATGGAAAACCAGTAAGTGCTATCGAGCACAAAGGAAAGAGAGAAAGCGTCGAGAACAGAGGAAGGAAAGAAGCTGACGAAAATGAAGAAAGCAACAACAGAGATTATAGCACGTGTAGCATGTTTACATTGAGGAATCAGTATTCAATTTTAAGTTTGTAAAGTCAAACTTTCTGTTTTTGCTTTCAGTTAGTTAGTTGTTCTTCGTTCTGTTGTCATCCTCCAGATTGATATAAAAACTGATGAGGAAAGAGTAAATGATAAGTCGAGTTCTTTGATGTAAACGAGCTCTTATTGAATAAGAATACACTTTGATTCTGCATCGTTTTCATCTCTCTCTCCCTCTCTCTTTTTTTTTTTACTTTATGTTCTGTTCATCAAATCTCTTCAATATGTTACCTACTTCTGGCCAAAAAGGAAAAAAAAATTGTAATCTTCCGAGGTGTCGCTGACCGAAGGGCACGGGGAGACGTCGACTCTTGTCATTGTTGACTGTCTGACTGACCACTACGACAGATTATGAGTGCACATGGGTAAAGATAATGTGTTTGCTTCGTATTAGACAAATAATTTAAAAAATATTTTGATAAAGTAAATTCGTTTATATCACTTAAGAAAAGAACCAACAAAAAACAATTTCATTGTTTACGAAAATACTTGAATATAAATTGTCATCGATAGTGAAGATAATTTTCGTTAACTAATTATTTCAAGAGATATAATTGATCACCTTTTGGACGATATTTTTTAAAATTATTCATTTTTTGCAAAGATTCTATTTATTTCACGAAAAATATATATTTTGAAAATCATGTTTCTCTTCCTAAGAATAACTTATTATATTCTCGAAATAATTAGTAAAAGAAAAATGTTTTTATCATCAATAACAATTTAATCTAAATATTTTTGTAAATGAAGAAAAAAATTTCGTTTATTCATGTTTATAAGCACTATACCAATCTTTTTTAAGAAAATGGTTAATATCATGAAAAAATCTCGAACCGATACATTTCTAACAAATTTACCCCAAAGTAAATTTTGACCACCAAAAACCTAACAAATTTACCATTAATTAATTTTCATTAAATTAGATTAATATCATAAAAAATCGTAAACCGGTACACTTATAACTAATGGAGGGTAAAATTCTAAATTGATACATGTGTTTTGATAGTAAAATTTAACATAAACTAACGAATAATGAATATGTTATTAATGTACTAGTTTGAAATTTTTTATGGTCAAAAGATCAGTTTAGGGTCAATTTATTACGGATGTACCAATTTGAAATTTTTTATGATATTTACCTTAAGAAAAAATCTTTTAAATAGTTAATTTTTTGCGAAATGAATCTGCCCTGGTATGTGAGAACATTATGGGTCATTTTCCCCGTAACCTAAGTCTTTTCGAATGGTACGTTAGAAAGTTTGATGACATGGGGATACATATGGGGTCAACGTGCGGCGTGATGATTTCAGTCGGTCATTATTGTACCAGAAAAAGGCGGGTAGTTGGGGCAACTAACTTTCTTGTCTCCCCAGCCGTATTTATCGACGGACATTGTCCGAGGAAAGCAAACCCAGGATTGACAAAAGGGTCTCTACAGTCGCAACTTCGACAGCTTGAGTGCGACATTTCGGTGTCTGAACAAGTGAAAAGAACGCGATGACCCGGGACGCTGCGGCGGCGGCCGGGGGAAGAAGACACGGTGCGTCCGCCGCCGAAAGAGGCTGCGGCGTGACCAGTACCTTCGTGATGCTCTGTTCCTACGCTCTTCTTCTGCTGGTGTTCGCCGGCGCCCCTGCCGCCTCCTTCAACGTTGTCAAGAACTTGCCGGGCTACGACGGCGATCTTCCATTCTATCTTGAAACCGGGTGAGTGTGTGTGTCTCTCTCTACTTTTCTTCTCGTTTTCAAGGAGGACATCTTGTTTCATTTTTCTCTTTTTGGCATTGAACCCTGCCGACGAGCATTAGGTGCCTGGATTTTGTTAGAGAGGTTACAAACACATGATCGAGAAAATTTTGTTCTTTGCAATGTTGTCCACCCATTTTCGTCTTATACTCCATCGATACTTTAGAAATCAAAATATTTCCACTTCACCGTACGTAACGAGTGCCTTGACGAGACCCCCTTTATACTAAGGTTAATGATCAACAAAAAAATTCAAACGATACGTATGTGATAAATTTATTCTAAATTAATTGTTTGACAATAAAAAAATTCAAATTAGTATATCTCGATAAAATTTATATTTTCTTAGTTTTTCTTAAATTTTACCGTCAAATTGTCAAGTTGAATGATACGTACCAATTTAAGGTTTTATCATCCGTTTGTTACAAGCATACCGGTTTGTAGTAAATTTATCACAATCTTATCATTTTAAAGATTTTTGGTGGTAAAAAAAAAAGTTTAAAGTACATTTTATCACATGTGTTTTCATGACATTAACCTCTAAATATATTTGAAAAGCACACGTAACAAGGTGACGATAAGTGTGCCGCACTAAACACTATGTCGGAAATGACAAAGCCGACCTGGTTTTCGTCGCCCGATTAAGTGTTCCATTTTGTGCTCTTGTCAAAATTATTTAGCAGTAGACATTGATTGACTGACGATGATACTTAATTTCTTTATGTTGTCGTTGTCGTTGTCGTTGGTGTCGTGTAAAGGTACATAGGCGTAGGAGAATCCAACGAGTCCCAGCTGTTCTATTACTTCGTGGAGTCGCAGCGGACGCCATCCCAGGACCCGCTCATGCTTTGGCTCACCGGAGGTCCCGGCTGCTCCGTCCTCTCCGCTTTCCTCTACGAAGGAGGTAATCCCCGATCGCCCCGATCTCATCGTTCTTTTCATCGGTAGCTTTTAAGATGACTTGAAAAGATTTCACCATGAAGTTACATCGATCGCATGGAGATGCGATGAGATCGGATTTCGTGATTGATGGGTCATGAGCACGGACATCACACTCACATGTAAACTTAATGAAATGCGGGCGATGTCCGTGCTTATGAGTTATGAGCCACTTATCGGAATACTGGTCAATGGGCCGATCGAAAGTATAGCCAATGTATATTTGATGAAAACTCTACTGGACTTGATTAATGGGCTGGGCCTGGCCCAAATGCTCCCTGTTTGGGCTGGCCAATGATTTAAAACAAATAAGTTTCATTACGAAAAGATTATCAGGACCAGCCGGGCCCAATTAGGTGCCTGCCGGGATCTGAAGAAGGAAATTGCTTGCTCAGATCCGCCCCAATCCACGCTTCTAGTGGCATCGGCTCGAGCAGGTCCAGAGGGTCGCGAGGACTATCATAATCAAGTCTAATCTAACATGAAATGATTGAGCAGGTCCGCTGGCCTTCACTTACGAGGGATACAATGGGAGCGTACCATCGCTTCATCAGAATCCATACGCATGGACACAGGTTCCTCAACTTCTTTTCCCTCCCAAACGATTTTTCATCGATTTCTTCGAGAACATTGGTTCAGTTCGGACATCGTCCGGCGAATTGCCGCGCCGTTCTTATGCTGTGAGATCGACCCCTGCAGGGTCTTAACATGATATTCGTCGATGCGCCGATAGGGACTGGGTTCTCCTACTCCACGACCCCCGAAAACTACTACACAGATGACTATAAATCTTCGAACGAGACCTATGAATTCCTGCAGAAGGTAATGTGCACGTCCCCGACTGTTAAAATGAAATGATTCCAATGTCGATTTGTCTCCAAAAGTGTTGAAAAATCCTAAGCGGGAATCGAGCTGCGGCGTATCGGTCGGGCTAGAGGGACGGCCGGCCGGAAAAGATACCAGCTCCGAAACTGAAGCGCCTTTGTTGTTTGTTCTTGTCATTCTCAAAACTCTTATGCAGTTCTTGCTCAGTCATCCTCAATTTATTGAGAACATGCTCTACATCGGCGGGGACTCGTACTCGGGCATACCTCTTCCGATCATCGTCGAGAAGATATTCAGCGGTAATTTCTTGCCCCTCAAGTTACTTCATTCGTCTTGAACTTACCGACTTCTCCGTCTTGAATTTAAGTTCAGGTCGATTTTAGCCGACTTCGTTTCTGATTCTTCTGCAGGAAACTTGCTTGGAGAGGAGCCATTCATGAATCTCAAAGTACATGCCTATTGCCCAACCTTTCTCTTCGAGCTTATATACTTCGAACTAGGCAAAAATAGCTTCTGCTCTTATCGAAATATTAGATTGAAGGCGAGAAAGAGCCTCTGGTATCGTCTGATAAATAAGATCTGGAGTGAGATTGTTTGTGATGAGCAACTCCTGCATTATTTTGGATGTTTATAATTGACAAGGTGAAATTGGGTTTTCTGGACAGGGGTATGTGCTTGGGAACCCGAAGACGGACGATTTCATCGACGACAACTCGAGAATTCCATTTGCTCACCGAGTGGCGCTCGTATCAGACGAACTCTACGCCGTGAGTCTCTCGCCTCGTCACCTCATCCTTTTATCGAAAGCCTCGGTGCACACACAATTACTGCTGAAATAGTATCTTTAGTTCAGTAGAGTCGGATGGAAGCCATAGTTATGGCATTGATTGAGGATGAATTATGCTCTTGCATTGCACGCCGTTACAATGATCTTCGATAAGCCGAGCACCATTCGGAATTTCCGAAGCATACTGCACGGTTTTACCTAATCACTCCGTTACTAAGAACTGCCTTTAGCCGTCAGACATGGTTGCGTATTCTGAAATCGTAGTTTTCTGTGAAATCAGGACGCCATGGAATCTTGCGGAGGAAATTACGTCGATGTGAGCGCTAACAACACAGAATGTTTGGAGGACATCGAGGAGATCGATGCGGTGAGACAAGACATTCCATAACTAGATCTTCGTCACGAGTCGCACGAATTGTCATATGAACTCCGAACTCTGCTGTGACTAACCATGGACCTGTTTCTGCAAAATCCTTCAGTTGGTCCTGCAAATAAACCTCATGCAAATCCTGGAGCCTAATTGTCAAACCGCGTATTCGAGACCGGTCGAGGCAAATCGAGGATACAGAAGGGTTCTCGAAGATAACTACGAAGGCTTTCTCGCCGCGCAGCCTAATCCCGCGCTTTGGTGTCGGGTATATACTCTTTCTCTCTCTATCTAAATATGCGTTATCGTTCATTGTCTATGTTGATTGACTATACAGCATGTATGCACTTCAGGAGTACAACTATGTACTGTCCGGCGTATGGGCCAACAATGAGGATGTCCGAGCTGCCCTTGGAATTCGAGAGGTACGGAGATACTAAACCTCGACTCCACCTTACATGTTCGCTACTTCTACGTCTGCCCGCGTCACTAATGAACCGGCGACATTCTTTCGACAGGGCACAAAGGGTGTTTGGAAGAGATGCAACAGCAGTCTAGCATACACGAAGACGGTCTCGAGCAGCGTCCCTTATCACCAAAATCTCAGCAACACGAACCTTCGAGCCCTTATCTACAGGTGAGAGCGAGATCTCGTCAGTTCGCGCGTGCAAGTGTATATAGATCGTTCGCAAACATAGAGATAAATTAGAGATGAACCTTCGTGTTTGGAAGTTCTGAACGACGTAAAGACTAGTCGAAAGCTTAGGATTCTGACCCGAAAGGTATGTTAGAAACTGAAAATGTAAGAAACCTTAAGGACCAGGACTCGACAAGCTGTATCGTGGAATCAATCGCCGAGAAGAAGAATCATTTTCCAGCTCCCGACGCTATCGGAGATGATACAGAATCAGCCTGATACTCAACGAACTTTTGCACCTACTGAGAGCTCTGGTTAAGGAAAGAGACTTGAAATGCTGTCATACTACATTGCTATGTCATCTTTGCTTTTAAGATCTTACTCATGTTCAACAGAGACATATCAGAACTGAAAAAGAGAATGTATATCGCGCGGTGGCAAAAATTGAAACGGGGCTCGGAAATTCGACTATCTTAACTCGTAGAGAATCCTAACAATGCTTCCTTCGGGGGCTATTCATTTCGCAGCGGTGACCACGACATGTCCGTCACCTACCTGGGCACGCACTTCTGGATTTGGTCTCTCAATCTGACTCTGTCGACCGCATGGCGGGAGTGGTACGTCAATGGCCAAGTCGCCGGGTAAGCCCCTCTCTTTCCGCCGTCTTAAAAGTCTCCCGTTCCGCGGCCGCGCTGCACAGCTCCGGATTTTACTAACCAGAAGGCCATGATGTTCTTCTTCTGAGCAGGTATACTGAAGAGTTCACCAATAACCAGTTCACTTTGGATTTCGCCACCGTGAAGGTAACCGAACCATGTTCCGATTAGCATTCAAGTGCTCGGTCGTTGGTCGACGGTCGACGGTTCTGTAATTGCACGAGTTGTTATTAACATTGGAAATCTCGCGTTGCAGGGCGGCGGTCATGTTGCGCCGGAGTACAAGCCGAGGGAATGCTACGAGATGCTGGACCGGTGGCTTGCTTATTGGTACCTGTGATCTGAAGGGGTCGAGCCGACATTTTCCGGGGGCGAATCCGGTGGGCTATGAGGAGAAACTATGAAGAGGTCCGGTCGCCGGACTTTAGGAAGTGTTTTGGGAATGCCTCGAGAGGGCAATGCTCATGTGTCGTTAATTTTTTTTTCTTTTTTTGGGTCGGGAGAGCTGCCATTGATTGAAGAGAAATGAGATTGGCATCAGAACTCACAATAAAAACTTATCATTGATGATCAGAAGTTTCTTTCTATCGAAGTGCAGATGAGATGATGCTTCTTAGTAGGGCGGGGACTACCCTCGTACAAGTACTTTATCGTTAGCCGGTATGTCGGTAAAGTTACGTTTGATTGTTCGGATATAGATTATGACAAGATAGAATAGATAAAGAATGAGGCAATTCATTATATACTATTTTTTGTTTGGCAAGATTTGTAATTAAATGTTGAAAAGAATAACTCAAACATTTTAAAATATCACTTACAAAGTCAATAAAATAAAATAAATAAATAGCAAATAAAAAATCGAGAGGATTTATGAGGGTAGACCACCACAAGCCACCACCATTGCGGTGGCCGCCTCTGTCGCGTTATCTCGAGTGTCGAGTGATCATGGTAAATAAAAGAGCATGTCAACGGAGGTTGCCAAAGACAGCCACCGCGAGAGTGGTCTCATCCTGATAGCCCGAGTGACCGGCCGCCTCGATAGAGCCGGAAAGAAGAAATGAAGAGGGAGAGAGACTTTGAGAATGGAGATCGCGAAATCTCAGGCGACCACCATGGTCCCTATAGATGTGCGACCGTCGCCTCAACGGGATAGCTCAAGTGGTTCGACCCCCGTGCGGCGATCGCCGAGGGGGCCAACAGTAGTTGTCGCCACTGCTAGCATAGATTAAGGAATTGAGAACTGGTTCAGTTCTAGGATTTAGGATATACAAGTTAAGCTTCACCTTTTAAAAATTAGAGAATTTGTTCCGACGGATATATTTCAAAACTCGAAACAAGTCCTTATATTTTTCTCATTTTATATCTTGCGCATTCTACGGCATCCGATCATGAGTGGGTAATTTGAAAACTACTAATCTGAATTTTCATTTCTATTACTTTATTAATATTTTCATAATTTTCGTGTATTTAAATGTGAGTTAATGATATTCATTAGAGATGAAGATTCGTTGCAACCCTTCCATGAAGAGTGCATATGAAATATAAATAGACCATAGAATTTGTAATCGGATTTGTTCCAGATTTTTAGATATACATAGTAGATGTCTGAATGAACATATTCCGACGATCAGGTTCCATATTTCTAAGTGAAATCAAAACGGATTTTGGAACCGCTGGACCGTAGAAAAAGAACCCTAGAGGAGAGGAAGAAATGAACCCCTCTCCACCGTCCTAAACCCCCGCTGCCCCACCTCCTCCTCCCTCACCATCCCTTCCATGGGCGACCGCGAGCGAGCTCGCGATTGGGACCGCGACCGCGACCGCGACCGAGAGCGGCGGCGGGACAAGGACGGCGACCGGGACCTCGACCGCGACCGGGACCTCCGCGACCGAGGCCGAGACCGAGACCGGGAGCGACGCGGCAAGCGGTCGCGCACGCCCGACCACGCCGCCCGGCCCCGCCACGGGCGGTCCCCCGACAGGTACCACTCGCGCACCCCGGAGGACCGGGCCCACCGCCGCCACCGCAACCGGGGCAGCCCCTCGCCGGAGCACGAGCACGCGAGGAAGCGCCACCGCCGCGACTCGCCGCTGCCGCCGCCCCCGCCCCCGCCCGCCGAGAGGGGCGACAGGGACCGGGAGAGGGCGGTGTCGGACTTCCTCGACGGGATCGCGAAGGAGCAGCAGAGCAAGAAGGAGAAGGACGTCGGGGGCGGCGGCGGGGGAGGAGCGGCGGAGGAGGCGGGGCGCGCTGACGACGATGAGATCGAGATGATGAAGAAGCTGGGGATTCCGGTCGGGTTCGATTCGACGAAGGGGAAGCCGGTGGCGGGGGCGGACGTGAGCGGCGTCAGGCCCGTGACGAAGCGGCAGCCGAGGCAGTACATGAACAGGAGGGGAGGGTTCAATCGGCCGTTGCCGATGGAAAGGAACAGATAGCTCCGATTTGGAAGAATTCAAGGTGCGCACTTTCTCCTCCATGGTTGGGTTTGAGCATCTGGTTCTTTTGCAAGATGCATATATATCCAATAGTCTTTTTTCATTTTGTGATGCTTTGTTCTGTTAGAGACTCAGATACCTAGAGAAAGCTACAAAAGTTTGTGTTTATTTTGGCTAGTCTTTGTTATTTGACATCAGATAAATTGAGGGAACTTGACTGATCAAGAGGACAGCTTCTTTCTCGTATTTCAAATTTATCCTACTTAGGAGGGACTTAAAAGGAACACTGGAATGTGTCTGGTTGGGAAGATCTGGTTTGTGGCATGGGAAATCTCTATTGTTGAAAATTGTTCAGGTCGTCTTGCTGCTCTTTGGCTTCATCATGGTTGCAGTCATTTCCTTTTGTCAGGACGTTTATGTTGTTTAGTTCGAGCCCTGAAATGCGGCTGCCCAGACTGTGTTTTACAATTTATGTCCTGTGGCTTCATACCGTTGGAGTTTGTGTCTTCCGAAGAGACTCCTTAGTCTGTATAGAGATCGTAGTCTTCTCATTAACCACTTATTTAAACTTGAGTGAGTCAATCTGCATTTGTTGATGTGTGTTTATTGCCAGTTTTCATACTTACCGGAATGCTTGGTTTGTTCGTGAGTTTGAATCACATGTTAATGACTGACTTCGTGTTTTCTTCTCAGTAAATGTGCCTTTTGACTTGAACTCCTCATATGATGCATAGCTCAGTCCCAAAACCTTTGTAAGGATTAAGGAATGCCCAAGGACTTCAAAGTCCTGAATCCGTTTTTTAAAATGTCATTCATGCATCATTTCTTTATTCCGGAAACCAATTAAACCTGGTTAGTCCAGGTTCAATTAGATTTTGAACACTCAAGGTTCAACAGTCTGAAACTGGACAGGACCATGCTTAACCAGTTGAACTGCTTGTTCCCATTCCATTTTTTGAAACACTGACAAAATCCGAGATGGATTTGCTTTTCCCCGATGTGCTGCATATTGTTGAATGGAGAGCTCATGTTCCCCAAGTCATGTTATTTTAGAGGACATATTTCTACTGCAATTATGATTACTCGCTTATTATCTTTTCTGGAGGTAAAACAAAGAAGCTTATTGAACTAGACACTTCACCAAGTTAGGCAATAGTGTCTTGCACAACATATTGGCAGTCAGAGTGCAAAATTTTATTTTAATGTACCTTTTGTCTTCCAGTGTATTGCTGCATAGTGCTATTCCTGCATGCTCAGGATCAATGACAACAATAGTGAGATGGCGAGATAGTTGAATGCAGGGCCATGTTCGACTCCAGCAATAACAACTATTTTTGCATAATGTGAAAATTCTAGCATAAGAAACATGTTTCTTGTGTGTATAGATGGATAGATAGTTAGATCTGTTACTTATAATTGGTATCTCAGATATGATCGAGAAAGCTTCGTCCTTGATCAATACTAAAAAGATGGTGATGGTGGTTTATGTGCGTGACCATGGCATGTAAAGTCTTAACATGTTCACATCGAATCTATAATATGCTGTCAAAAATTTATTTCCTCCATAAGTAGAGGACTATTAATAGAGTTATATAATGACAGAACGAGAACAAGAGGACAAGCTAACCAAAAAAGGAAAAACTTAAGAAGCACCAGATGAGGTGCAATCAGAGCAATTTGGTAGTGTGCAGTAAAAACTACAAGAACTTCTACGGTGCTCTTGATGCAAACTACTTTTTGTCAATCTTTCAAAATTTTGAAATGCTATTTCAGTATTCTTAGGGAGGGAACTGTGTTATCTCAGGTCAATTCTGAAGGACTATACATGCTTAGAAATTTGTCGCCAGCAAGGTACTTGAAAGCTTTAAAGTTTACATGTTCAGCGGGGAGGATGAAGTTTCATTTTTGGCGTTTTGTACCTGATCTTGAAATGTGGTTCTAGTTATGTTGACCTCAGCAGTTGGCTACTCTCTCCTGCTTTGCTAAGAAACGACGGATGGTGATTTGTCTTGACCGGAGAATGAGGCGCGGTTGAGACCATCTGATTGTTTCTGAGGGATGTACCCCCAGAAATTATCTGAACAAAGTTGCAGGGCAGCAAGGGAAAACACTTTCATAGAGTTAAATCTGGTGATTTGTCATGGAAATTGAATATTGTACTTAGCAGGTTTGTCGCGAGGTAATTTGATAGATGGATAATCTATCGTGCGACTGTTTTACTATTTCATGCACCTAGTGAACCAGGAGCTGTGCTAGAGGCGCTAGAACTTTCTTGTCAAAATTTCTTTACAATGCTTCTGTGATAATCTTGATTTCTTTTAGAAACTAGTAGGGTTTTTGTGCTTTTGATGACCGGTAACTCGTTTCGACGTTCTCTTTGGCACCTTTCCCATTCGGTGCGTCTTGCTTCAACCTGTCCGATCTTCATTCGCTGATTCTCTTCCTTGGAAGGGCTCGCCCCATACTTTCAACAGTGGACTGAACCATGAGCTCCTCCCTGAGAGCCCGGCAGTGGTCTCGGTAGCAACTCGAGAGATGCTTGAGGCGGCAAGACCGCCGCCTCAGGACCTCAGAATACATAAGGTGGCTGGCGCGCGAAAGGATTAGGTCCTCATGGGCCGGGGCGAGGAATTGTCGGCAGACCCGTCGCTTGAGGCGGCGGCACAAAAACTAGGATTTTGGTGGTCCGACTGGGAAAAATGAGGGTTCTTGAGGGACTTTGAAGAGTAGGGATGATTGTGCTTTGTGGTGGGAGTAGAGAGAACCGGGAAGTCGATTGATTGTGGTAGCTGAGAGAGATTGGGATAATTAAGAGAGAGAGAGAGAGAGAATCTGCAGAGGAAAGTGGAGGAGGAAGGGTAAGGTTGACGGGAGGAGAAGTTTGACCCTCGCGCTAACAATAAAAAATTTGACTGGAATTTACAGACTTTTTATTTTCTTTTCCTTTTTCTGGTGGGAATCTAAAACCTTCGGTTTTCAAGGTTTGAGTCAATATCACACAAAATCCAAATTATGTCGATTGTCACATAAATACTTTTAAGCTTTTTTTATATCATTAAAAATTCTAAATTTACCTTGTGACATAAATACTAAAAACCCAAATTTATATTAGAATGACATATGTATTTATGACGGAATTGAAATAGATAATGTATATGTCTCACAATTATAAGTTTGGGTTTTTTCGTGATATAAAAAAAAATCGAAGGTATTTGTGTCACGGTAGTTAAGTTTAGGATTATTTATGATAAAAATAAGTTTATGATATATATGTCTTGGTGAGTATTTTTTGGAATTTTTGCAGCATTTGCCCCTGAAACTGTATTATTTCTAAATATGAGGAAATTCAACACAATGACTCCTCCTACTTCACCTTTAGTGCTTTTAGCCGTCATTGTTTCTGTCTCTTTAGTAATTACAATGAATGGGCACTTTCTTCAGATAGAAGAAAGTTTTACATTGAGTACCCATGAACTATCTACATCGGAATGTAAAGAAAGAAAGCAGAAAAGCAAAAGAAAAGGCCTAACCAAATTAAAATCAATACTTTTTCCGTGGAAAAATTTAGTACAAGGCTGTTCAATTTTTGTTGATTTGATTCCAAGCCTTCAAAATTCCTTATGTTCTTGGTGTTCGTGGTTCCTCTATGCCATTTCCATTAAGTTTCATCTCTGTCCCGCTGTTATAGCATGACACCAGGCGATTCCATCTTTGTTCGAACCCTAGTCCGAATAGCAAAAGACACCTGACAGTGAACAACAAGATGATGATCAACTGGCTGGCCAGAATTTTAGGACACGCAGCACCGATGTGATGGCGGTTGTTATGGAGTGTGTATATGTGCACGCCTGCTTGTTTGCTTTATCGATTTTTGAAGAACTTGGTACCGGCATATCGTGCTCGGCCTTGTCGATCATCGAATCTGATTGTATCGATCATTCCGCATCTTATATAATTCGTCTCTTTGCCGTTGTGTTTATTGGTGAATTTTGTGTCGTAGGCTTTGGGGCTTAGACGGGGTGCTTTTGATGGAGCCACCAATATCTCTGCTGTTTGATTCAGCGCCGAGTAAAAATGATGTTTCCTAGGGTGCCTTGATCTCTGGCTATTGGGAAATGAATTGGGTCGCTTTCGATTAGCATAGATAAGAATGACATTGGGTGCTCACTTGAGCTAGGCACTGCATTGTTCCCAAAATAATCGCAGCAAATTACTCAATCCATCGAAAAAAAGGAGAATTCATTTCTTATTAGAAATTTTACAAACTGAAAAACTAACTACTAACGACATGGGATTTTCTACTTCTACTTTGCTATGACATAGCGGACACGAATTATTCTTCTCAAGCCACTTGACGATGTACCTCCTACGAAATAAATGCGAACACGGTATCTCCATCACTTTATCTTCCCCATCTAGTTCCTCTAAACAAATAGAACAACATCCGTCGTAGTCTCGAACGGAGTAGCTCTTATTCGAGAGCTTTTCAATGGTGCTTCTGGAGACACCTCGCGTGACTTGGTCAGGATCCGACTCGTATCCTCCAATTGAGACTTCCTCGGTGTCTTCCATTTCGACTTCATCTCTAATGGCCAATGCCAAATTTATGTTCATTTCGAACCCTCCATGGCCATTACGCCATTACCCAATACCCGAAACGTCGTATGCAAAATAACTCTTATAATATCAGCCCGAAAGCTGTGATGAACACCCAAAGTATCAAGAACTCTCTCCAAGTGCATTTCGCAAAGGGATTGCCATGATAAGATGCAAACTGGCATCTCAAGCGACTGACTCAACTCCGACAGTGTAGTGTCTTGGAAACTTGTCGGCACTCCCAGTTGATCAACGAAGACTAGCAAATGGTGCCACTTGAAGATAGCGGTCGGCAAGCCATAAGAATCAGAATTTCTTGGCTTCAACCTTAAACTATATCTGCAGTAGACCGTCTCATCCATGCCGTTGCTGCCAAGAGTGGACTGAACAGGATTTCACGTGTAATGTTGAAACCCAATCACGAGAAAACCCTGGAAATTTTTGTGGAAATATATCAAGGAATAGACGGAAAAAGAAGCTCAAGAAAAAAAAGATTCCGAGAATTGAACGAACCAAAAACAACGGGAACTTCCCTCCTGCGAAGTGCGAACACAGCAATCTGCCTCGAAGCCAAGAATCGATGAAATCTGGGGTTTATGCAGAATGGGAAATTCTAATTCTCTCTGGAGATGATTAACAATGGAACACAATGTAGCCGGGTTCGGGGTCTTATTATATAGCCGTTAGTTTTGTGGTCTGAACTTTCCTGTTTTGTAAACATGCGGTGAAAATTTAAAGGACCGTGCTGTGGACGTGCCTCGATAAGGAAATTAATCAAATTCTAATTTTCTTTTATAACTAATGATTTTCTGTGAAACCAAACAAGGAAACAGAGAAGATGGCCACGTTCGGAAGCCAATTTGACGGCGCCGCCGCTGCCGCGGCTTTCTCTTTAGGCATTTTGGGAAGATGAATGTTCGTCCATCTCTCTGATTGATTCCATTCCTCGAGGCTGTGCTAATCAACGCTCGCGAGTTGTTTCCTTTTGAGTGTCGTGGTGCGGACGGAATGGAGAGTTAGGTTTTTTGAAGAACCAAAATCAATGAAGTTCTAATCACATGTATGCGTGAGTCGCATTGTAATTTCTGTCGTCAAGGGTTAATAAATGCAGAGTGGAATTCTGCTTGGTGGTATTTCTGGTGGATGTTGAAACTTTAGCATGATTCAGCTTTGGGAATTCAGATTATTCAATTTATTCCCTTATAATACGCTAAGAGTAGCATCAGTGCGAGATTGGCAGTTTGGATTCGTCGATGCATATGCAAATCACATCGCATAGTTCAAGAAAAGCTTTCTGCTTCTCTAATAAATGGATCTCATATATATATATATATATATACAAAAAATCAAAATTGAAATTTTTCAAAAAATTAGATTATGTCATAGCAACTGAAGAAAGAGATATTCCTCATTCTAATTCCTATGAAAAAATACATCTTTTGAATCAAGAGTCTATCAAAAAACATAAACAAAAATACAATTATATTCATATAGGACTAGTCCAACTAGGAATCAAACATCTTACAAAAGAAGGTCTTAATACATCCATTCTCTTAGTTTTACGAGATTCACGTCTCTTAAACTATGATGAATCTATTCTCGGTATTGTAGAGACAAACCTCTGCAAATGACTAATACATTTTGACTGTTATCCCAATTTCTTAGTATCCCTTAAGAATAAGAATATTCTTAAAGCCCTCACACTCCAAATAAAAACCCATAATTACAAAGTAGCAAATGGCTTAAATATCTTACAAGAACATTCAATTTCATAAATAAATTGCCTTATAAAAAACAAAAAAAAAACCAGCTTGAATTCTTAAAAGAAGATTTAGAATTCAAGAGAATAGAAGAAAATCTTATAAAACCAAACATTATAGAAAAAATAGCCTCCTTACAAAAACACATAGAGAAAACTATATGCTTCACTTTACCCAATGCTTTTTGACAATTTCCCTTACGAACAAGATTTTTCTGAAAACAAAATACCAACAAAAGCCCGTCCTATACAAATGAATCGAGAAGTCCTAAAATTCTGCCAAACAGAAATACGACTATTCTGCTTTCTATGTTAATAAAAATGCTGAACTGGAAAGAGAAGTTCCCAGATTAGTAATAATTTATAAACCTTTAAATACAGCTCTTTGATGGATAAGATATCCAATACCCAATAAAAAAGACTTGTTAAATAGATTATGTAGATAATATATATATATAAACCAACCATGAAGGTGGTATGAACTTGTATTATATAAACTGAAAGTTACATGTATTGAAAGATGCGGAAACTAAAGCATCAAGTCATCCACTAGGGCGGTAATCCGCACTCCAGGAGTATTGATGTTGTATTACAAGAAATGGTTAACCAACTATCATGTAAGTTGGTAACCCTGTATAAAACTATGTATTTGAAAAACTAACTTACTTTGAAACCAGGGGAAACAAGGTAAGAGAGCTTCGAGATGGAAAGGATGATGGGTTACAAGTGAGAGGGGGAGAGGAAGAAGAGAGAAATCTGTAAAACTTCGAGCCTCCTTCTTCTATGTCGAGAGGGTGTATTTATAAAACAAAATGGTGGGATGGATTCAAACACCATGAACAAGGATCCGAAGCTACAGTTAGAACATGGCTAAATAGCCAGAAAAACATGATAACCACCGTCCCGTCAAATACATCTTTTTTACAGGAGAAATCCATAGCAAGTGCGGACCGGCTGCATCCGGAGCGAGAGGAATACTTTGTAACATCCTCGGGACAATGCTATTAGAAGCGGAAGAATCACAATGTGGATCTTCCAAATCTCAAGACAATACAGACGAATCCTCACAGTCACATCACAGTGGAAACACCAATGAAGATGACTGCTACGGAATCAACCTATATGGAAAGATGTTTTTTGCAAATTTGATTGGATCTTCATCGAAGAATCCATCTTCTACAGTTAATATTTTTTGAAATGATGTTTTGGGGAAAAATTTTGATTTTTGAGATTGAGGGGTTGCCTGTGGCCTAATAACCACCTCATTCGAAATTCTTTTGTATTCTACTTGGTTTTTGTGTAACCAGCGGGGAAGGATTGTTGCTTACCTCGATGGCATTGGATGGCTCTTTCTTTGTCTTGTTTTGTATAGATCAGTGCAAGTAATAAAATGGTTTCTTTTGGTATCATGTCGGCTAGCCGATTAAAGGCTAACATGGGATCGGGTGATATGTGTTCTATTTTCAAAGGTGTTTGGTGTAGGAATGTCTGGGTTGTTTTCTGCCATTTCAAGCCATGTCTTGACAGATGTTAAGCCTTTCGGCTTTGGTGGTGTATTGGAAGGTTCGGCAGTGGCTTTGCCTTTGCCTTTGTCTTTGTCTTTTTTGGAACTTGGCATATTGGTATCCCCTGTAAAAATTCTCTTGTGAGAAAATCAGGCAATGAATTTGAAGAACCATTTATAAATTCAATGTCAACATCGAATACTGAAAGTATGGCTTGCCATCTGGCAAAAATTTGTTTTGATCCCTGGTTGTTATTCTTCAAAAATAACTTCCCAAGACAAAGCCTACCAAATTGGTTTGACTCTTGGTGGGATCTCTTTGGTCCTTTAGACATAATTTTACGCCCCACAGTCAAACAAGGTTATGAGGTTTTCAGTAAATACTTCATACCAACACCACATGATATAAGGTTCCCATGCCTTATGCATTTCTTTATAATATTCAGAATCTCTTGGGTAACAGCCTGGGAATATATATATATACACATGAACCTGGCGTATCCATTATGATTAACTAACTAAAATGTTGGCATAAAGCAGAAAACAGATCCTGAATTAGTCTTTTCAAAATTACACATTGACAGATGGTTTTTTTCGCTGTTCTGTGTTTCTTAATATGTTTTTTTTAGATTGATTGGTTAATAATATCGAGCTACATGATTAATTGAATATTACCCTGTGCAAAGTACGAGTATGCCACTACCTACCGAGGATGAGGCTTTCTTTCAACTGGTACCGGGAAAGTATCGTCTTCCCTGCTTGTACCTTGGATTTTGATTGGATGACTCTCATCTGGAGTGATCCTGGAGATTTTTACAAAGCAAGAGTCTGTCAGAAAGTCTGCTTGCTTTATTTCATCGCTTGCTCTTTAAAAGCCAAATTCATTTAGCACGCATGATTGATTCCTGTAGAATTGATCGTGGCACGGTTCTGCTGCAATTTTTTCCATAAAGTGCAACATGCTGAACTTAAGATGTCGGGAAATTGTCGCACCGATGTATCAGTAAGTGTTTAACGCAATTTTACCACTTGCGTGACCTTTCTTTTGTTAGCGGCTTTGCTTTAAAACAGGGATGGGATGTATGTCCAGGATCACAGACACTCGAAGAGCTTTAAACGCAAAACATATGTCAATGTTTTCTTTATTAGGTACTGATGATATAGGCTCTCTCTCTCTCTCTCTCTCTCTCTCTCTCTCTCTCTCTTAAAGTTGCTGATACATTACCAACGATTTCCCCACATCTTAAAGTTCAGCATGTTTTCTATATTAGCACTTTTCTTCCTCGTGTCTTGGAATGAGCTGCTTCTTGTTGTTGGAGAAAATGCTACCCGATGATATCTGCCTCTCTGCACAAAAAGTGCAGGTTTTGTCTGTTGAAAGGAGAACTGAGCAACATCTTGCCATGGGTAAAGAGGAGGTGTATGCCTAGTTGCCCAGATTGAGAAATAGTGAAGCTCTATTCTCTCAGTAGAGAGCCCAAATTTAAATGAAACTCAAGAGTGCAGCTGCTTCCGATCATTTTTTAAGGATCTGTTGGTGTGGATCCTGAGGTTTTGATGGCAAGGGACCCCAATCATGATGCGTTGCTCAAGCAGCTTGCTCAGGCAGTTGAGAACGGGGAGAAAGTGCTGGTTGAGATTCTCACATTCTCGCTGTGGAAGTAAAGTTATGTGCCGGTAGTATTTTAATTTGGAAGAGGCCCGCACCAGTCTTGAGGCAAGTTATGCCAATGAAGCTGAGATTGTCTTCACTACCCTGTCAAGCAGTGGTAGAATTATTCTCTCGCCTTTCTCATTGTTTCGACATGGTAGTCATTGATGAGGCAGTGCAGCCAAGTCAGGTGGCAGTACTTCCTTCCCTTTCTCTTCATGCTGCTTGATGTTTCTGGTTGTGGATTTACAGCAGCTTCCTGTCACTGTTATCAGCAAGGCAGCTGGGACTCCGTAAGATAGCAGGAGACCTTTTGAGAGATTTCAGCAAGCTGGATGTGCAACAATGTTGTTGTCTGTTCAGTATAGGATGCATTCACAAATCAATGATGTACCTTCCAGATACTTTTACCAAGAATGCCTAATCGATAGTGAGACTGTGGTAAAGTTACCTGATTAAATATATTACAGGATCCATTGCTTAGAATTTATGATATTACATATGGGCGGGATTCCCATTGAGGTAGTTCTGCCTCTTACTGAACGGATCACAGTTTCTCAGTATATATGAGCATCTAAGGAATGGTTTCATCTGCCCTGTTGTATACCATTCTCTCTATGGCCAACTCCCTGTACTATTCACTTGTCACTTATGTGGACAGATTTTGATTGTTTTAGCGTCTCTCACTCTTATTAGGTAATGGGAAACGTTGATCTTTGATTCAGTCTGATGACCGGGCTGTGCCGAGTGCTGATGCCAAAGCCAAAAGTTGTTACTTGGACATGGATTCTGTCCCCAAAGAGTTCTTGACTCCTAAAGGACCAACTCGTCTCCCCTGCCAGTTAAGACTCCTTTAAACTCGAGGGGGTTGAGGTGAAGTGGGTCGAGGCATAGATTGACAGACAATCACACAGAGCCGAGGTCAGCGGTGGCACCAGAAGATGACGAGGACTTGCCAGCATCTTTAATCCCTGTTGGTTCTTGGTATGAAAAACTCATTGCTAATTATTGTTTTATTTGTGTTTTTCCAACCTTCTAGGCTTTTCTTCAGCATACAAGGGTTCTAGCCTCGGGGGTGGGGTTGCAACTTCCACAAATTGTACTCCTTTTTGTATTTTTAATTTTTTGGTCATACAAATTGTACTCCAGGAGACTGCTCATCTTGGCTTATAAACAAATATGGAAATAATTGTCAGACAAAAATCCCCTTTCGTTGTTAAAATCAGAGGAAAAATTGTGTTTTTAAGGCTTTTGAAGTGAATTTCTTTGACAAATATAGTGAATTAGTTTAACGTGCACCAGACACTACATCAAGTGGCAAGATATTTGCACTATAAGATAGATTCAAGAATGAAGATAATTTAATGTGGCCCCTATACATGATAAAAGAGCAAAATGCTCAACAAGTGCGTAACGTTAATTTCTTAATCAGAGATTGCTCTTATTAGTGAGGAAAGTGATTATTCATCTAGGAAATGTTAAATAACATGCCACGCATGTTACGTTTCAACCAAACACCTTTGCCTTGAATGGAAATTTTTTGCCTCTTAAGCCACCCATGGAGAATTCACTGGAAGCTGTTGATCAGGTGGTGACAGATCCAAGAGTATCCTGGCAATACGGCGCACAGAGAAGCAGCAGAGTTCCTCTGAAACATTGTGGAAGAGTGATTACTAACTGTTCATCCTCTCTGCAATTTGATCTTTGCCTCACTCAAGCTCCACCTTGTGTTCCATTGATTCAAAACATGGACCCTCTTGCCTTAGGGGGATGAAGCTCCGATGGCCGGCAGTGCTGCTCGAGTGAGCTAAAAATGGACAGAATCAGGACTCCATTGAACTGCTTATGTTTGATAATTCAAAATTTCTTAGGAGATCTGGCCACAGAGAGGATGGGAAATCCTCAGCAACCCCACCTTGCTGCAACAAATCTGGCTGGTCTGGCCCCCTCGTTATCTCTTTGCTAAGAGCCAGGTATCAGGCCCCCTGTGGGGACAAGATAGCTATGCAAACTTACTGGCATTGGACTTTAAGGTAAGAATGTCGCGTTCTTAAGTAGTTTTCTGATAATCACATCACGGGGATGGCAGAGTTTTTGCAAGTGTTAGAGAAAAACAAAATAGAAAGGCACTCATGGGCATGAAGACGAGTTTTATGCTGACTAAAATTTTTGAGTTAATTAGATTTTTCTCAAAGAAGTGTTTGGCTCTGGTTGTTGCTCGGGCTCTCAGAGTCTCTCGGGGCATACAAGTGGATGGTGGACACACTTCTCCATAAGTGCCCTTTCTCTTTAGTTGCACTGAAGCTTCTTATTTGTATGAAAGGAGTAGAAAAAAGGAAGGAAAAACTTGTGTACTTGGATGGAATGCTTTGCTCTTTCTCAAGGGGAAGAGAAACATATCTGCAATGGGGGATGCCTCAGCAAGGTCTGGGAGGGCTTTGAGTTGTATATAATCTATAACTTCCCATTTATTTTGCTCGGGCATCTCCATGAAGTTGGCGCTTCAGGAGGATCCGGGGAAGATCAAGAAGAAGCTGATGGATGGTGACCTTGGGCACTTGTTGCGGCTCCTGCTTCCGTGGAGCTCTGCATAAAGAACCAAATGCTCCAGTGGATGGGTGAGCAAATGTAAAGGTGGGTTGTGAGCAGGGAAGGGATGGATGTTGCCGGTGAGGGATGCGAACATATGGGCAGCAAGCACCGACTCGTGTTCCACAACTGGACGTTGCTGAGGATCTACATGCTGAATGGGAATTGGAACAAGTTGTTCGTCAAGAGACGAGGGTTGGAGATCGGTGATGAGATTAGGATGTTGGGTGCGTTTGGGAAGGCTTTTGGGTAAAGTCTTTAGGAAAATGCAAAGACCTTTTTAAAAAAGGTGTTTTCCAAAATGCAAATTATATTTGGTAAATTGTAGTTTGAAAGCCCCTTGTGAAGTACTTTAAGCAAAATGGTGTTTGGTGAAATTATATTTACAAAAGACTTTTATGATAAAAAAAATTATCAAAAGAAAAATAAAAAAAAATTGACCGGCAAGGGTAGGGGTTGGGAGACCCCCGCGAGGGCTGCCGGGCGTTGGGCGACCCCATTGCGACCCAGATCTAAGGCGGCGAGGGCTATCGGATGTCAGACGACCCCGCAGCGACCCAGATCTGGGGCGGCGAGGTCGCGGGAGGACCTCGCCGCCTCCGGCTCTGGGTCGCGGCGGGGTCACGCGACCTCGCCGCCCCGGATCTAGGTCAGCAAGGTCACGGGAGGTCGTGCGACCTCACCGACCTAGATCCGGGGGCAGCAAGGTCGCGCGACCCAAACCTCACCGCGACCCACGCGATCGCCGCAACCCGGACAGGGCGGCGGTTGCACCACTCCCCGGCGACAGTTGCTTGGGCCACCGCGACCATGCCGAGCCGTCAGCGACCGCTCACAGCTTCAAGCAACCCGTCGGCCAACCTCAACGGAGAAGAAGATGAATAGTACAATGACAAGGGCCAAATCAGAAAAATCGAGAGTAAGTGAGGATGGTTTTGGAAGAAAATAAAAAAATGAACAGTACTTCTTGTATGCGGAAAAAGCTGAAAGCCCAAGCACCCTCACACTGCCTTGAGCACCCTCACACCTGCCTTGAGCTTTTAGCCCTGAGAAAGCCAACTTTGGCTTAAAAGGAATTTGAAAGTTGTTCCCAAATACCCAAACTTTAGCCTAAGTATCCTTGGAAGCCCAAAGCCCTTTGCAAAGTCATTCCAAACGCACCCAAATGGGACTTAATCACGAGCTAGTTCTGTTATAGGATCCTTTGTGAGGTTGCTTGTGGCGCAAGCCATGCGGCAGCTTGAGTCTTTATAGGAAGGTTTTCACGATAGGAGTCCCCCCACCTTTTTTTTTTTTTTGAATACTGGTACGTGGCTGGTTAAGGTCAAAAACGAGAGCACAATTAGCGCTTGAGAGTTTCTTTTATTCTTCCCACGAAGTGTTTAATGTTCTTTTTCGATTCAAATGCACATGAGTCACATGAGTCATCGCTTTTGAGAAGATGCAATTGTTTCGCTTTTTATTGTGTTTGTTGAGTAGCTAACCGTGAATTATTTCAGCAGGACAATGAAAAGTGCGAATTGTCAGATTTTACTTTTGTGGAATGCTAGATTCTTGCACGAAAACAGGATACAGATTGCATAAAGTACACTCCAACGCCTCAGAACTTTAAACTCTGCTAGAAACCTTATCCAAGAAAACAAGGTATCTAAAGTATTTTCTTTATAGGAATAAAGACGTTGAAGAGGGTTATCCCTTAACTAGTTGAAGTAAACAAGAACACATATGGCTCCAGTTTTGCTCTCTACACCAATGGACCTCGGCGACCGGATTCGGTTGAAAAATATTTGCATCGCTTTGTTAATCAGTTGAACTCTTCCTTCTTTTTTTCAACCACAACTGAAGTTTTCAATTTGCTAATTCAAGAAAATCATTTTCACCAGTGTGTAAAATCAAAGATCTTAGGGGATTGCACCAACTATTTGTGTTCAAATGTACCATCTAGGGGTGCGCACTAGTTCGGTTGCTGGTTGGCGGTTCGTAAAATTTGAAACCATTGATAATCGGTTCGATTCTTGGCACAGACGGAAGAGCCTAAATCAGACCGATTTTTTTTTTTTTAATTTACCCGAAGGTTCTCTATTTTAGATTGGCATTTGAATCTGAAAGATTTAATGAAGATGGAGACCAATTTCTCCATTACATGTATGAATCTGGAAATTGTCAAGATAATTAATTGCTTCCACTTTAAAGGGATGCATGTCGTTTTGGAGGAGCAGCAAAAAGAAGGAAAAACGTTGGTTTCCATATGATTTAAGATGTAGAATCTATTAAAGAGCAGCCATTTTAGTGGATTGATGATGATCAATATGTGTTTATATCCTTATAAAAAGAGTGTACAAGTGGAAGAATCACCCTTTGACAGCAATTTAACGTCTAAGAGCATATAGAATTTCTGGCCCAATCATATCATTCAATTAGACTTAATCCTGAATTAGTATTCCTTATGTCCAATTACCAATGGGAAAACAATCTATTTTATCTTTAGAAAAGGTAGTGATGGAATTTTATTATTCTATGCAATTAGAATCTCTATTTCTCCAAAAATTCAATCATTGGTTAATGGTTCTTTGAAGCCCAATCCTAATGTCTTCAACTTTTTTGATATTCCATTTATGTATCTAATGCTTTGTATTCCATTTATGTATCTAATGGCATAAAATGATTCTCCTATCACCGTCAGTCTTCACTTGAAACTTGCTATATCCAGAATAAAATTGGCTGTGAACACAGCCAAAATGTTTAAAGAATGATAGAGATGTAATGGAATAGGAGTGTTAAATGGGCCGTTTATCACGCTACAAACCAAAAAGCACGGTCTCTTCTTCCATTATCATGCTACAAACTGCGAAAAAGTGGAGAGGACAAATTAATTTCCCACAGAAAGAAGGAAACCTCGGTCCAAAAACTTGCCTTTACCCAGATTTTGGCGTCCTCCAAAGCAGGGAGTTTTGAAAATCAACTTGGACGGCTCCTTTCAACCTGGTTCGCTGGAGGGCTCCATCTCCTGGGTGTGTCGAGACTCCACGGAGTGCTTACTCGACGAGTTTGCAAGCTCGATCCCAGCCTCCTTAGCTTTTCAAACCGAAATTGTCACGCCTCGAACCCCGAGCGTGTGCTCATCCCTCTCTGGTCGATAAAATTTTGCGACTTCCTAGGACTAGTCGCCGACTCTTTTTATTTTGTTGCACATGCGGAAGCGGATTATAAATCCCGTGACAGTAATCATCTCGGGATAGAAAAGTAGGACAACAATTTCACAAACGAACATGCCTTTATAAACATATGTTGAGTCATGTACAAGAGTCTATGGTCAAAAGACTATAAAAGACTAGCCTTCCAAAAAGAAGCGGTCCTAACTGACCTACACTTCCGATCACCTCCTCTCAGCTTCAGGTCCTCCACTTGACGACCCTGAAAATGGTTATACAATAACCAGTAAGACAATATCTCAGCCAGCCCATACTCTAAACCCCGATTAGGAGGGAGATATGCCCCAAGGACTACCTAAGCACAAACACGAGTCAAATGGCTTACATTTGCCTCAGATCCTTCCTGCACGTTAGTATAATTCATATACTCGATTAAACAATTCAATTTAGTCCAATTCAATTCAATCATCAGTCAGTCGATTCATTCGACTTTATGTCATCAATGTCATCCATAAATTCTGTCGATTCGAACACTGCTCGCCTAAGCTGAAATAGATATATTCATATATCATTGCTCACCAGAGCTGATGTCTAAAATTTGCTCACCGAAGCTGCTAGATAACATGTGCTTGCCGAAGCTGCTATCTAAAGTGCTCACCGAAGCTGCTAAAGCATTACTGCTTGCCATTGCTCAATGAAGCTGCTAGAGATCTATAATGGTGTTAATGTTCCCCGAAGCCGTTATAGATCTATATTGCTCACCTAAGCTGGTTTGGTACTCAAAGACCACTTTCGGTGTCAACACCTAACACTCGATATTTTCCAATTAAAATACCAATATTTCACAAATTTTGGAATTAAATACCGAAAATCCAATCAGCACTCAATTTGCAAAAATCATCACTCAATTGCAAAATTTAACCACACCACTGCAATCAGCACAAAATTCTGGTCACCGGCTATCTCGGCCTAATTTCTGGAAAAATAATTAATAAATAATTAATTTCGAAAATTAATTAATTAATTCAATTTAATTTCTAAAAATACTAACCTAGACCAAATTTATTAAATTAAATACCAATAGGGTCCTGGAAAATTCCTGAACCCTTCTAAATAAATAATACAATTTATTTAGGCATTAGCTAAACCATGCTAACCACCTAACATACTCAATTAAATAATTAAATTTTTAATTTAATCTAACTAACCACCTAGAAATTAAATAAATATAAACACCTCTTAAACGTTATTAGCCTACTAAGAAGAGTTTAGAGTATAAACTCACCGGTTTATTGCGGAAATCGGTTCACCGCGACGACAGCACGACGGCGGCCGAAATCCAAATTTTCAGCGGCGTCGGCGGACACTCAGATCGAGCCCAAAGACCTTGCAAGCCCACAGAAATTTCTGGACTTGGGCTTGGCTGCGGTTGGGCCTGAGCTGAGCAAGCTGTTGGGCCAAAACTTGGTTGAGTTGCGGGCTTCAAATGACCCGTCTACTGGGCCGTTGATGTGGGCTTCAACGTTGAAGAAGCTGGGCTGCTGGAGTTGAACTCGCTGGGCTTCGGGCTGAACAGAATGGGCCGAAGACGCTGGACGGCTGACCGAATTGCTTCGGCGGCAGCGAGCTGGGCGGACTGGTCAAAGAAGCAGCAAGGAAATCGAACTGGGAACGACCGAACAGGATGAAGTCGTTGCTGAATTTAACCGGTGCAGAGGCTTGGCTTCGTGGGCTGAAGACACGAGGCAGCGTTGGAGAATTTCGGTGGACCGTGAGGCTTGGACCGAAAGAAGGAAGACTTGGCTTCATGCAAGGCCGTGGGCGGTTGCTGCTGCAGCTTGCTTCGGCTGAATTGCTGGACACACGTGGAGGAGTCAACGAAGACTTCGGTTGAAGAAGACCAACGACGTTGGGGCAGTTGGGTGGAGAGGTCGCGGAGATGGACACGAAGACGGGAATGGCAGCAGGCGGTTCGGTGGAAGAGCAGGGGTCAACGGCAGGGGTTTCCGCTGGCTTTGCTGACCCAACGTGGCAGCGGCTGGCGGCAGGGACACGAGGCTGAGAGAAATGGAGGGGATGAAAATCGAAAATGAAAGCAGAAGCAATAACCGGTGACGACAAAGAAGAGTGGAGGCGTGATGGGATGAACAGCCGGTGGGAATCTTGCCAAACAAGATTGGAAAAAGGAAGAAAACCATCAAGCTTATCCCTTCATGTCCCCTAATACTTTGCCACTTATAATTTCTCTAAATTAATAATTTTTGAAGCCAAAATTGCTGCCCCTTCCATGGTTCCGAATTTCACTAAATTACTTCACTTTCTTCACTCAATTTCCCAAATTGAGGTCCAATTTAGATGAAAAAAATCCTGTATAATTTTATGCAAATCCCTGACACTCAAAGGCTCGGCTTGGAAGTCCAAATTTCCTTTAATTTGGCCCGTCCGAATTTCTGCTAATTTTCCGCAACGTCCGAAATGATTTTTCGTAAAAATCTCGAAATCTCTGAAAAATTTTCGGAGGATGAGTCGACGTTCCTAAAATGGATCGTGACACCACAGAACTTTCAATTTCTGAAATCGGGTTCAAATTCGCGGTTAATTTCAATCCAATGCGATTTTAGCGTGACCTAGTCTACAGGGTAACTTTTAGGAATTTTTGGTGCAATTGACCTGTGATCGATTTATCTCGAGTCACAATGCACATCTTCGACACATTGGTGACTCTCGATTGTCGTGAAAATCTCGATGTTTCAATTACGGACATCGGGTACCAAAACGATAAAATATCAATTTAGTGCCGATCTATGAGAATTGCAATCAAGTGGAATCACCCATATTTTAATCACATATCTTAGTCGAATCGACCTATCTTTGATCTCTGATAGATTTCGATAGTGCTGTAATGACCTTGTAGACCAACACGGTCGAACAATCGATTTCTAGTCAAATTCTCAAGTCCATTGCATTTAGATTCCTTAATTGCTTCCCCAGATAGACCAGTTGTCTCGTGAGTGATCAGCTCAGAGAATAGCACTATCGGCACATCAACGAAATGCCCGATTTATTTAATAGAAAACGAAATTTGAAAATTCAGGTTGTCACAAAAACCCTGGCGTTGCTCCATCTTGAAGTTCTTTCTAACTCAATCTAACGAAATCTTTGAGATAGAAACAGACTATTCATAACTGATAAGGGCACTCCAATCCCAGGGCGCAGATCAAATTGAGTAGGAAGACCGTGTCGTTATCAACTATGTTGCACGAACATGTTACACGTGCTTCCGTGTCGTGTCCGAGATGTGTCGGAGCGTGTCGGACACATCGACACGCTCGGGACAAGCGTTGACCGCGTGTCGGATTTGTCGACACGTGATCAATTTTTGTCAACACGTTACGACACTCGTGTCCGAAAGACAATGGAGGGTGGAGGCGAGGGCGAGGGAGTAGAGATGAGGCTGCGAGCGAAGGCGAGCTCGCGATGGCAAGAGATAGCTAGAAAAAGAGCAAAGACTGAGGCGAGGGAGTAGAGATGAGGTTGCGAGCGAAGGCGAGCCCGCGACGGCAAGAGATAGCCAGAAAAAGAGCAGAGACTGAGGCGAGGGCCATGAGGAGGAACTTCACGAGGGAGGCGTGAGTGTGGGAGGGTGGCGTCGTCGAGTGGGGCGGTGGCGGCGGTGGCAAGGGGGAGGAGGAGGAGGAGGAGGAGAAGGTGCTGCTATGGTTTTGAGAAGGAAAATAAAAGAATAAAAAATGGACTTGGCGTGTTGGAGGGAGGGGGAAGTGACAGCCTGACAAGAGCTGTTTCTCCCATGCACCATCACTGTCAGGGAGTTAATGAGTCTCTCCACAATTGGACATCGAGCTTTTCTGAAGCCCTCAACTGAGCACCTACCGGCACTATGCGGAACACAAGTGGCGTGCTTGGCAGGCAGGTTGGACATCAAGTTAACCATTCAATGAGAGGTCATTCACCCAAAAGCAATAAATGGAGCTGTCAGAATAATGTTAAAGAGGACAGAAGGACGATGGAGGAGGGAGGGGGAAGTGACGGGCTAATAGGTGGAGGGAAAAAAATGTGAAAAAAAAAAAGATACGGGGATGGGGGAAGAGACGAGGGAAAAAGGGAGTTTGGGCCCAGGGGGTGTGGGGTTGGGGTTGGGAGGTGACCATTGAAAAAATTATTAAATAAAATTAAAAAGTAATTTCGAAAAAGAAAAAAGAATACTATATATTGTAGATTTTTTAAATTAATTAATTATTTATTAATTTGAATTAAATTAATTAAAAATAGAAATATTTATTTAATATATAATGTGTGTCCCAAAGATGTCGAATTTTCTATTTTTAAAAAATGATATATCAACGTGTCGTGTCGTGTTGTGTCGAGTGTTATGTGTCGGTGCTACCTAAGTCATAGTAGGTATAATTTGAATTTTTTAAAGTATTAATCCTTATTTTTTATTTATTTATAAGCAATGCTTTATTTTCTTTTTCGAGCATGGGTATTTTAGTCAATCATGTGAACGAGATGCGTTTGTTTTTATTTATTAATATGACTGAAAAAAATATTTGATCATGGATGCCATCGGAGCGGGCAGAGAGAGAGAGGGAGAGAAGCTAACGGAGGAGGAGCATGAGATGGAGTGAGAATGAGGGGAGGAGAGGAGGTGAATCTGGACTCTCTGGTGTGGTGGTGGTGGTGGTGGTGGTGGTAGTAGTAGTGGGAGAAGAGAAGGAAGAAGACGATGCGGACCAGTGGTGAACTGGAAATTCTCTTTCTCCTTTGATGTCTAATTTTTTATTTTTATTTTTATTTTTTCTAATATTTTAATATTTTTTGGCTGATTGGCCATTGTGAAAATGAAAATAAAAAATTGGGCCAATGTAATGATTGCGATCTTGATTGCTTTTTATTTCTAGTGGTAATGTTGAAAGTAGTGTTTGTGCGCTTGTCCCCCGCCCAATCTTGATTGATGGACTTTGATTTCTTTTCATTTCGAGCCCCTGCAGTCTTCAAATCGAAGCGATTTTGTCCTTCTAATCGATTTTTTTTTTCTTTTTTTATAAATTCTGTTATACTCTGATCAGACGATTGAATTCGTGAGAGAATAAATTTGAGAAGCTCGGGATCCAAATTAAATGAAAAAATATCTTGAGATTATATTGAATATCGAATAAAAATTCAAGGACTATCATGACATTATTTCCTTTTTTTAATATAACTTTGGCCATATTGTTATAGCGTTCAACAGTGTGCAAGAAAACTCATTAAACCAGCACCATCTTCATGTTCTTTATTTAGACACCCAATCATTCACTCCAACCAGCCTCCTCCTCCACCTACACCATCACCACGCACCACGGCCGCTGTCGCCACCATGCAACCCTCTCAACCTTCTCCTCTCAATGAAAAGTACCTGCGAGACGACGTCAAGTCGCCAGAATGCGAAGACTTGCTCTCCTCTCTCCCTTCGGAAGAGGATTGGGCCCCCACCTCTCTCCCTTCGGAAGAGGACTGTGTCCCCTCCTCTCTCCGCTTGTACAAGGGCTTCTGGTTCCCCTCTTGGCTCTTGAACATCGTCGTCGCTTGCCAAAATCACTTCCAAGCTCACCCCTCCGACATCCTCCTCGTCACCAGCCCGAAATGTGGCACCACCTGGCTAAAGGCCATCCTCTTTGCTCTCTTGAACCGTGTCGAGTACTCTGACTCCAACCCACAACAACGCCACCCTCTCCTAACACAAAACCCCCACGACCTCGTGCCCTTCTTGGAGCTCAAGCTCTATCTCCAGAATAAAAATCCTGATCTCACTGCTTTTACATCCCCGAGGCTCTTGGCCACCCACTTGCCTTATTCGTTGCTTCCACGGTCAGTGAGGGACTCCAATTGCAAGCTGGTTTACCTATGTAGGAACCCTAAAGACACTTTCATCTCGATGTGGCACTTCATGAACAAGTTGAGGCCCGAAGAGAAGGGCCAGCTTCCACTCCCGGAGGGCCTCGACAAGTTCTGCCGAGGCGTGAGCTGGTGTGGACCTTATTGGGACCATGTGCTGGGTTACCACAAGGCGAGCTCGGAGATGCCTGAGAAGGTGTTGTTCATGAAGTATGAGGAGATGAAAGCAGACTCAAGCGTTCAAGTGAGGAGGTTGGCCGATTTCATTGGGCGTCCATTCAGCGAAGAAGAACTGAGAAACGGGACCGTGGAGGGAATATTGAGGATGTGTAGCTTTGACAATTTGAGTGCATTGGAGGTGAATAGGAGTGGCAAGTTGCCATCTGGACGAGAGAAGAAGTGGTTCTTCAGGAAAGGCGAGGTTGGAGATTGGGTGAATTATATGAGCGCTGAAATGGGAGAGCGAATTGACGGTGTCATGGAAGAAAAGTTGCAGGGTTCTGGTTTGAAGTTTTAGGACATATGACCCACTCGAAGATGTTTGGTTTGATGGTGGAAAAGAAAAATGTGTGTAAAAAGAAGAAAAAAGAAGCAAAAACGATTCGATTGTCCGCACTTTAGGGGGTCAATGTCTGGTTGGCCAATGCAAGCGTGTTTCTCATGCTATAGGATGAAAGACTTTCAGTGGCATTGTCAGTCGTGGTTTCGTCTCCATAGTGAGATGCTTTAAGGATGTGATTCTACTCTTCATCTGTGTTGTGTATTATTGGCGTTTTGCAGAAGTTATTTGGCCAGTACGTAGCTGGCTAAACAAAAGCTGCCTTGCTGCTTCCTGGGAGCTTGCGGATGTATCTTCTGTTATTCATTTCAATTCCATTTTTCTTTTTCTCTTGGCTGTGTGAAGATTCGTGGCATACGGTATTAAATACAAAGCAGTTATTTGGAAAGAAAGCAAAACGAAAAGAAAATTGTCCCAGTCAATATTTACATGAGAACAGTCGCAAAAGAATGTTCACATAAGAGTACCAAACGAGCGGGGAGCGGGGATAGGGAGGGAGAGAGAGTGAGAGAGAGAGAGAGAGAGAGAGATTCTTACGCAACAATGACCCATTCGTAACAAAATGGGCAAAGACGGCTAACAGTGTATTATGCGCACATTTGATAATCTCATATATAAGCTGTCCTGTATATTAGAAATAAATTAATAAGATTGTTGCAGATATTTCTCAGAAATTTATTTATTTTTAGATAGGTGAAAGAGAATATTACTGAAGCGCACCAAGGGAGTGGAAACCCATATGCAAAAAGAGCTCAATTACTCGACAAATTATGTACAATGTTAAAGCATTTCCATCCGCACGACTTTCCAGGACACCGAAAGCATAAGATTTTTAACCAAATTTCAATAACTACAGAAAAGGGCGTTTCCTCTCCAATGAAAGCTCTCATATTCGGCTCTCGGAAACTTAACTTAAACAGATGACTTCCAACCAATAGAATATATACAAAGACATGCACAACATCGGTCGTTCCATCAATGTTGAACACTGACATAAGTTCTGTAATAATATAGGTACCTGTGCGGGTAGTCATCCACCACACCACCAGTGAATCCAGCACGCATGGCAGAACTCAGAATCAACTCTGCTGGGCTATGCTTTCTGGATAAACTTGAAAAACTGCTCGTTTCGCCCCTTACCAAGCATCTATATGACGAGCCAAAAAATTCCCTAGAAACGCTCGAGACAAATGTTGATTATTAGCCAGCCAAAAAGGGACTAGAAGTTCTGCAAGATAGAAAAGAAGAAAAGAAGAAATTTTTCGATTATTTCGGACAAACATCCAGTTATCATCCAATACTAAGGGAGAAGCTTCAATCTTAACCACGGCTCCTGAGAGGATTTATCCATGTTGCATAACCACCGCAGGAAAAACAGATATAGAATCAACAAACTACAGAAAAGAAACCAAAAAGGATTCCAAGTTACCCAGGGCAAAATCTCAGGGAATTTCCAGAGAGTGTAGCAAGATTACGAAATAAGAATGATAACATGCAAAATTAACGACGGAAGACAATCAAAATGTATGGAAACGATACAACAATGACACAAGGTGTCTCACCAGGCTACGGTCCATCGGTCCTTCAAACCCAACCATGCCCAAGTTCTAAACATTTCATGTGCACACTTTACCCCATAAGTATCCACTTAATAACAAGTCATTCTTAGAATTTATGATATTACATATGGGTAGGATTCTCATTGAGGTAGTTCTGCCTCTTACTGAACGGATCACAGTTTTTCAGTATATATGAGCATCTAAGGAATGGTTTCATCTGCCCTGTTGTATACCATTCTCTCTATGGCCAACTCCCTGTACTGTTCACTTGTCACTTATGTGGACATATTTTGATTGTTTTAGCGTCTCTCACTCTTATTAGGTAATGGGAAACGTTGATCTTTGATTCAGTCTGATGACTGGGCTGTGCCTGTTGGAGTTTTGTTTGTTATAACAAAAAAGAAAGTGTTTTTTTACCTTGTCCCAGATGGGAAAGGTGGGAAAAAGTAAACTAATTTATAAATGTGGGATTTCCTTTGTATATTTAAAGGAATGATTGGGTGAGGCTAGACCCTACCATACCCGTGTGCGGGTGCGCAAATAATTGCGCGATTTTGGCGTGATTGCGCCCGCGGTTTAATTAGCACTAATCCCTTTGTTATTTATTTTTTTATGTTATTAATTTTTAATCAATAAAGGTTGCCTTTTATTTTGAGAATTTTCGGAAATGAAAATTCGAAATTTTATTTATTAAAAAAAAATTAAAATTATTATTCCAAATTTTGTTTGTGTCTTTTCAAGACAACCTTTGGAAAATTACTTATTCGGTTTGCAACTTTTCCCGAAGGGTTGCAATTGTTCGGTTTTCGACTTTTCCAAAGAGTCGCATTTGTTTATCCCGAACAATTTTTGCTAAAGGATGTGTTTGTTCATTTTTGGAATTTTCACGAAGAGTTGCAAGACCGTTTTCATATATATACTTGTCAATTTTCGGAAGGAAAAGTGTGGTCATTTTTCGAGTTTTCTTTCTGAAAAACTACTGCCAATTTTTCGATTGTTTCTTAGAGAGATCCTAGAGAAATACTAGAATTGTTATCTAGTGTTCTCAATTGAGACTTTGTTGTATCCTGGAGGATTTTTGCCGGTAACCATTAGCAACTTTGTGGGGCAAATAAATCCTTAAAGAAAGTGATATCACGCCTCAAAGTCCGATTTGTTTACTCAATCCGATTCCATTGTTTTACCATATTCGAAGCCAAATTTTCCAACAGTGCCGAGTGCTGATGCCAAAGCCAAAAGTTGTTACTTGGACATGGATTCTGTCCCCAAAGAGTTCTTGACTCCTAAAGGACCAACTCGTCTCCCCTGCCAGTTAAGACTCCTTTAAACTCGAGGGGGTTGAGGTCAAGTGGGTCGAGGCATAGATTGACAGACAATCACACAGAGCCGAGGTCAGCGGTGGCACCAGAAGATGACGAGGACTTGCCAGAATCTTTAATCCCTGTTGGTTCTTGGTATGAAAAACTCATTGCTAATTATTGTTTTATTTGTGTTTTTCCAACCTTCTAGGCTTTTCTTCAGCATACAAGGGTTCTAGCCTCGGGGGTGGGGTTGCAACTTCCACAAATTGTACTCCTTTTTGTATTTTTAATTTTTTGGTCATACAAATTGTACTTCAGGAGACTGCTCATCTTGGCTTATAAACAAATCTGGAAATAATTGTCAGACAAAAATCCCCTTTCGTTGTTAAAATCAGAGGAAAAATTGTGTTTTTAAGGCTTTTGAAGTGAATTTCTTTGACAAATATAGTGAATTAGTTTAATGTGCACCAGAAACTACATCAAGTGGGAAGATATTTGCACTATAAGATAGATTCAAGAATGAAGATAATTTAATGTGGCCCCTATACATGATAAAAGAGCAAAATGCTCAACAAGAGCGTAACGTTAATTTCTTAATCAGAGATTGCTCTTCTAAGTGAGGAAAGTGATTATTCATCTAGGAAATGTTAAATAACATGCCACGCATGTTACGTTTCAACCAAACACCTTTGCCTTGAATGGAAATTTTTTGCCTCTTAAGCCACCCGTGGAGAATTCACTGGAAGCTATTGATTAGGTGGTGACAGATCCAAGAGTATCCCGGCAATACGGCGCACGAGAGAAGCAAAGCGAGTTCCTCTCGAAACATTGTGGAAGAGAGATTACTAACTGTTCATCCTCTCGCAATTTGATCTTTGCCTCACTCAAGCTCCACCTTGTATTCCGTTGATTCAAAACATGGACCTCTTGCCTTAGGGGGATGAAGCTCCGATGGCCGGCGGTCTTTGCTCGAGTGAGCTAAAAATGGACAGAATCGGACTCCATTGAACTGCTTATGTTTGATAATTCAAAATTTCTTAGGAGATCTAGCCACGAGAGGATGGGAAATCCTCGCAACCCCACCTTGCTGCAACAAATCTGGCTGGTCTGGCCCCCTATCTCTTTGCTAAGAGCCAGTATCAGGCCCCCGTGGGGACAAGATAGCTATGCAAACTTACGGCATTGGACTTTAAGGTAAGAATGTCGCGTTCTTAAGTAGTTTTCTGATAATCACATCACGGGGATGGCAGAGTTTTTGCAAGTGTTAGAGAAAAACAAAATAGAAAGGCACTCATTGTCGCGACCTCTTTTTTTTGGCGCCCGTTTCGGGACGGGCGCCTTCGGAGGCTAATGGCTCGGCTGAATTTGGTCATGCCTGGACTCTCCCAAGTCCACCAATTCACGACTTTAATAGTCTAAATTTTTAACCTATAAATCAATTTTTAAAATGGAGTCGCCACTAATCGATTTGGGATGGGTTGATTAGAAACCCAAGCGAAGTATTGGGAGAAATACTCACTCATGCGCAACCGCAGAAAATTAGGATCGGGGACTTGATTACACTAGTTAATCACTAATGCCCTTTCGGTACCTAATCTTGTTTAAACCTTGAGATTTTTTGATGTTTGAGGGATTTTCCATGCATTTTTGGGAGGAAAAACATTTTTGAGTCTTTTTCTAATTTTTTTGACATAAAAGGGATTTTTTTTTTTTTTTTGGTATTTTTGGAAAAATACAAGTCTTTTTGGCATTTTTCTTTTTGATTTTATTTTTTGGCTTTTTTTCATGAATTTTTGGCCTTTTTTTTATTTTTGGCATTTTTTGGAAAATATGAAATATTTTTTTTTTTTTTTTAATTTTTTGATTTTTTTTTTTCAGAAAATAAAATATTTCTAATATTTTTTAATATTTTTTTAATATTTTTTATATTTTTCGGAAAATAAAATATTTTTGATTTTTTTTAATTTTTTTGGAAAATAAAACATTTTTACTATTTTTTATATTTTTTGAAAATAAATCATTTTTTGATTTTTTGATTTTTTTTTTTTTTTTGAAAATAAAATATTTATTTTTTATTAAAATATTAAAATAAAACAAAAAGCCGACCCGGGTCGGGTCCGCGGGTTGGGTCCAACCCCGTCGGCGACCCGAACGCGGACCGGCCCGACTCGGATTTTTTGTCCCTTTTTTTTTTTTTTTTTTTTTTATAAACGGCGTCGCGGCCGGGCGTTTGGAGACGCCGGCGGCGACCCGATGACCCGGCCCTAGCGGCCGGCTCCCGGCGAAACCCTACCCGACCCGGCTCCGGTGCCCGACCCGTCCTCCGGCCGCCCCCGATCGCGAACCCTACCCGATTTTCCGGGTCAGGATCCGCTTCGCGACTCGGAAAATCGCAAACCCTAGGGTTTGCGAATCCGCGGCGCCGGGGATGGAAACCGCGGCGCTACGGCGGCGACGATGGCTACGACGGCGACAACAACGACGATGGCGACTACGACGACGGCGACGGCGATGGAATGGGGTTGCGATGAACGGCAGGGACGACGGCGACGGCGACAGAGGCGATGGGCTACCTGTTCGCGGCGATGGCGCAACGGGAGTGGCGTCGGACGGCTTCCCCCGGGCGGCGACGATCGGGGAACAGCGGGTTTCGGTGATGGCGGCGGCAACGACGATTGGACGGCGGCACGGCGTCGGGGTCGTGGAAGGGCTCGATTCTCTCTCCTCCGGCCGCATCCGAGCCTCCACCGCCGATCGACCCTCTCGAACCCGCTCGCCGCCGGCCTTCCCCGAAGTCTCTCGGTGGAGGGTGGGCAGCTCGCGACTCGAGTCCTCCCCGGCGCTCGCTCTTCGGTCTCCTCCCCGAAGTCTCTCGGAGAAGGTTTCCAAGCTTGCGATGGTCGTCGACGGAGCTTGCCGCCGCCTATTTATAGGCGAGGGGGGCCGGTCGACGGAGAGCTTCGGCCGCCGGCCTTTGGCTTGCCGAACCGGTCTTCCTCGGGGAACCGGCGTCCCATCCGAGCTTTTCCAGCGAGGCGTGCTCGGCATTGAAAGCGGCCATTAATGGCGCCTGAGATCTGTCATCTCTAGCCGACGTCGGCCTACTCTCCTCGGCCGTAGGCCGTCCTTCGCGCGCGTCGGCCTCCCTCGCGCACGTGAGTGCGCGCGAAGGAGAGGGAAGGAGGAAGAAGAAGGGAGAAAAGGGCGGGCCGAGGGTGAAGAAGGAGGGGAAAGGGTTAAGGAAAAGAGGGGCCCCGGGGGCCGGCGCGAGGGAGAGAAGAGGGGGGCTTGGGCTTGAAAAGATGGGGGCCGCCAATTTTGCTTTGCTTTTCTTTTTTTTGTTTTTTTGCTTTTCGTTTTTGTTTGTTTTGTTTTGTTATTTATTTTTATTATTCTATTTATTTTTATGATTTTTTATTTATTATCCAAAAAAGAAAATAATAATTAAAAAAAAACTAATTTAAAAAACCTAAATAAAATTAAGGTGTCAACAAATTGCCCCCTCTTTGAAGGTGAGTTCGTAGAGGTTGCATTCAAAGACAACCGATGCTTAAATTTTATCCATGCATGCGTAGCGATTATATTTTTTTGGGACCTATTATTCTATGTAGAAAAGGAGCAATATAACTTTACATATACTAAGACAGATAAGAAGATACCGTAGTTACTTACCGGGAGTGAGTGAGATAGGGTGTGAACCCCGAGTTTGGCAAGTATCAAGGCGTCATCTTACCCGGTGATATGAGGAGGTTGCTTTTCCAACCCGAACCATTCTTCGGTCGCTTGTCGAGCAATCGTGATTTGTCGAGGACCCGAACCTTTCTTCGGTCGCCTTGACGGGAATTGCTTTCTCAAGACCCGAACCATTCTTCGGTCGCTTGTTAGAGCAATAAGTTTACCCGACCTTTCTCGGGGATGCGCCGACCTTTCTCGGGACATCCTTTCTGGGGTGTCGATCATTGTCAAGGACACCGGATATTACTCGACCTTGTCGGGGATGCGCCGACCTTTCTCGGGGCACCCTTTGTGGGTGCTCGACCTCGATCGAGGACACCGGTTGGTACCCGACCTTTCTTGGGAGATACGCCGACCTTTCTCAGGGCATCGATTTGTTAAGGTGTCTGACCTTAATCAAGGACACCAGTTGGCACCCGACCTTTCTCGGGAGATGCGCCGACCTTTCTCAGGGCATCGATTTGTTGGGGGTGCCTGACCTCAATCAAGGACACCAGTTGGCACCCGACCTTTCTCGAGAGATGCGCCGACCTTTCTCAGGGCATCTATTCTGGAAGATACTTGGACATTCACAGGCATTGAAAGAGTACCTGGATATTCACAAGTGCTAACCTGGAGCATATTTGGGCCTTTGCAAGCGTCAAAAGGGGCATTTGGCTGATCATAGGCATTGGAGGAGTACTTGGATGATCACAAGTACGAATTCTTGAAGGATACCTGGATGTTCACAAGCATCGAAGAGGTACCTGATAATTGGAAATATCGAGGACATACCTTGGGTATTTGTGAAGGTCTCTCACCTCCTGGTAATTGGGAACATCGAGGTTGTGCCTTTCATATTCGTGAAGGTCTCTCACCTCCTGGTATTATAAACTTGAATGTGGTATGAGGCTTACCTGGATTGCCGCAGGCACTTAAAAAGGGTGGAACACCTGGGTAGACGCAAGTGTACAAAGTACTGGGATACTTGGATGAATACAAGTATTTAATGATACGACCTGGGACCACTCAGCTGGTCCAATTGTAAGAAAGCATACCTGGGTAGGCGCTGCCAAGCAAAGCAATGGAATGCTTGAACAACCGCTATATTATTTAATGGTATAATTTTGAGGACAACTCGGAGAGGTCGAGTGTCACGAAAAGGGAGTACCTAGACAATGAAAGGCACTCAAAGGTAGTGGGATACTTGGTCAGTTGCAGGCATTCTAGCTACGAAGACAACTTGAACAAGTCGAGTGTCAAGAAAAGGGAGTATCCAAACAGTGGCCGGTACTCAAAGACAATGGGACACTTGGACAGTCACAAGTATCCAAACTTTAAAGACAACTTGAACAAGTCGAGTATCGACAAAAGGAGCACCTGAGTAGTGGCAGGCACTCAAAAACAGGGGGATACCTAGACAGTCGCAAATATCGATACTCTGAGGACGACTCGAATAGGTCGAGTGTCGATAAGAGGGAGTACCCGGCAAGTGGTGGGTACTCAAAGACAATGGGATACTGAGACAATTGCAAGCACCCAAACTCAAGGGACGACTTGAATAGGTCGAGCGTTGAGAAGAGTACCTAGACTTTACTTTAAGACAAATGGGGACAGGGATATGTTTACCCGTATCTACGATTTCACAGAGTATGTCTATTATTTGCACAATATGCACACATGATTGTATATGCTGTAAATTTATGAGTTTAAATGTGATTTATGCATGACAATTTTGTCGGTTTGCATCATCTCGAGTTCCACTCGGGGAAGATTTTGAAAGACAACCTTTATTCGGAATATAAATGTCTTGAGCATGCCAGATGAGGGACTTTCAGTTTGAAAGGACTTTCCACTCATTCTTACGGAAAAGGCTATCCTGACCATTGATGCATGATTTATAAGGACCACACATCTCACTGTCATCATGTCAGCAGGGGTCCGAGTATTCTCGCAAGTGGTACGATTTTACCAGTGTGAGAGGTCTTTATTGAGACCGTAATGTAGGCTTGGTTGTTGGCTCATCAAAGGGGGGCCATCAAGGTCATGGCTCTGCGAAAAAGATGCCGCATGATTATCTCCGGGTTTGCAAGTCAAGAATCCTGCGAAAAGAGATAGAATAATCTTGCTCGTACTTCTTCGAGCGATGTTTATAGACATATGAAATCCTACGTTAATTGAAGTGCCCTAGTTTGAAGAGACTTTTACAATGGGACGCAATGTAGGCTTGACTCATGTGCAAAAGGATGAGAGCTCGTGTTTGCCTTGGCATTTGTCGCCGGTCTTTCTTCTCACTGTCAGATAGAGGCTCTATCAATTGAACCACAGCATCAACTTTTCTTCAGAATACAATTGACTATATTCTTTAGTTGGGGGACATTGGCCTTGCTTTTACCAGGCACACTGCTTTTTCATGCCTCTAGTTTTTATTCCAATTTTTCATTCATGGGCATTGACCTTGCTTTTACCAGGTACACTGCTTTTTTATGCCCCTAGTTCTTTTATTGCTTGAGGAACTAATCTAGACAAGTTCAAGCAAACGCCGTTGTTAGACTGTTAAGTCTTCATCTTTTGCCGGCGCTCCTGATTATGCTGCTTGAATGGCAGTAACTTCTGCTTTGCCTCCATGTGAGGGTAAATTTACGTGACTCAATTGGGTTGTACAATGAATACAAGTGCGTAAAGAAAGAATTGCTCTTCGTGACTCTATGGCACTTAAATTAACGCGAGTGTTCATATGCAATAAAGACACTCGAAGAGTGATGCAAGTGCAAGCAAGAGAAACGCTATCCCTTTTCTCACCTCGTGATGCTAACTTGCCTTCGACTTGCCCCAGTGTGGGGTGTTTTTTTTTTTTTTTTTTTTTTTTTTACGGGGGGTAAGATGGAAATTTGGCTAGTGTATGGGGCTTAAAGTGAGCAATGGAATGCCTTCCACTGTCTTGGTCATTGTACCATTCGCGAGAGAACTCTTTACCCTGTAGTCATGGAATTTTCTGCACTCATCTCACAAGTGTATAGATAGGGGAATGTGTGTAGGATATGTCTTGCCTGTCATCATTCTGACGCGCCTCATCCAGCATGCTCAATTAATCTTGTATTCTTCACTTAGCTGTCTATTCTAATAATCCTTAATAGAATCAAAGATTTAGACAAACAAAATCATCATGCAAAATTCACCTGGGAAAAAGGCATGCGGTGTATGACGTGATAGAGTTTGTATTCTTAAAATAAATGAATGGCTTTTTACTCAAGAGAAACTTATTAACAGCTTTAGGGGTGTTTACTTGGTGGAACGGTATTCACAAATGTGTTGAAATTTGAACATCAAAAAGAGTTATTTACAAAGGGTTATTTACAAATGGGTGTCGCTAGATTGCTCTTATTGAATGGGGAGATGTCACATGAATAATCAGCAAGAGGTTGATGGCTTGGTCGGACGTCTTTGTTTTTGCCCCGGGCTTGGATCACTTAATTTGTCCTATTTAACCATTTAATCTGGCTCTTGAATCCCAATGCTTCCCGTCAATATGAGTTCGTAGAGTGAGTATTAGAAATGATGCCAAGTTACCTTTCCTCCAGAGTTTATTTGTGCTGGCTCTTAGGGAAGTTGCTGACGGCCTCTTTTACATTTCAATACTTCCTTCGACTGGCTTTTCCTACTTGTGGCCACATACGCATGATTGCTGGTCGTTGATCGATTTTCAACGCTTTCCTTCTATGGAATTTCTCCTTCTGCCTTTGATTATAGCAGCATTAGGCAAAGTCATATGCCTCAAGCTCCTATGGAATTTGAGATGGACAATCAAAGCTTCCAATTCTCCGATGGTAATTACTTCTTGCAGGAGCATATGTCTGGAACAAGAAGTGAGACCTTCAGATTCTAAGATTGTTGATTGGGACAAAAGGTTCCTTTCAACCAGATTGGTTCTTGAATGACGTGTCCTCTACACCAAGCTCGGCGAAATTGACATGGACTACTCTTACACGTCCGCCTGGGTAACGTCGATTTGCTAAAGTTATGCCATCGAGTTTGCTACTTGATTTTTGAAACTTCCTTAAATGCTAATGATTACCATTCATTTTTCCCCACTGAGTCAACCAAACACACATTTTTTTATGATGGTGTAAATACATCACTCATATATAAAGGTGCATAGGCATTTTCATTATGATAGAGGAGTGTTTGGCAATGCCAGACGATGAACATCTTTCAAGGGTAGTATTTTTTTATAGCATCGGAATTAACCGGGTTTAGAGAACTCTCGCCCATCCATCTCGGTTAGGATTAAGGCTCCTCCGGGAGTATCTTCTTTATTACATAAGGACCCTTGTAATTTGGGGCGAACTTGCCTCTGGGCTCTGGAAAGATTGGCAGCGTCTTTCTCAAGACTAGCTCGTTTACCTAGAAGTGCTTGGGTCGCACTTTTTGATTAAATGATCGAGCTATCTTCTGCTGATAACACTGACCGTGACAGAGGGCTTTCAATCGCTTTTCATCAATCATGTTCAGCTGCTCGAGCCTTTGTTGCGTCCATTCCTCCTTAGACAATCCTGCCTGGGATAAGATCCGTAGGAAGGGATTTCTACTTCCACAGCAAAACCGCCTCCATACCGTAAACCGGGGAGAAAGGGGTTGCTCCGTGGAAGTTCGAATCGAGGTTCGATATGCTGTTAGTGCGAAGGGTAACCTTTCATGCCAGTTGCGGTAGTTTTCAGCTGTCTTGGCTAGGATTCTCTTGATGTTCTTGTTGGCGGCTTCCACGGCTCCATTCATTTGTGGACGATAAGGGGACGAGTTCAGATGTCGGATTTTGAACTCAAAAAACAATTGATCAATCAACTTGTTGTTCGGTTTGACCCATTGTCGGTGACGATAGTTTCCGGTACGCCATAACGGGCGATTATGTCACGTCGATAAATTTCATAATGTTTCGTGCGCTTACGCTTGCATAGGATGTGGCTTCGATCCATTTTGAGAAGTAATCGATTGCAATCAAAATGAACCGGTGCCCGTTTGATGCCTTCGGGTTGATTGGGCCAATTACATCGATGCCCCACATTGAAAATGGCCATGGCTCAGATAATGATGCAGTTCGGTTGGAGGGATATTTATCTTGTCCCCGTGAATCTGACAACGATGACAACTTCACACATGTTGGGCACAATCGCCTTCTAAAGGGAGTCAATAATAACCTAATCTCATTATTTTATTGGCCAACATGCGTCCATTCATGTGAGGGCCACATACTCCCTCATGTATTTCTCGCATTATCCGTGTGACTTCAGTTGCGTCAACACACCTTAGCAGGACTATGTCATATGATCTTTTGTACAGATTTTCACCACTGACGAAGAACCTCGATGCCATTTTCATTAGGTATTTTCGATCAGAGGGAGTGCTTTCTTTAGGGAATTCCTGCTTCTGGACGTACTTCATGATATCGTAATACCGGGGTTTCCCGTCGGGTTCTTCGATTATAGTCATGCAATGGGCTTGTCTTGCCAGACTTCAATCTTCAAAGGCTCTACTTCCAACCCCTTTGTCACTTGCAACATAGATGATAGCGTTGCTAGTGCATCAGCAAACTGGTTATGAATTCTAGGTAGATATTTGAACGAGACGTCTTGGAATTCTCCCACCAATTTTTCCAAGTAGTCGTGATAAGGCACCGGTTTGGCGTCTTTTGTTTTCCACTTGCCCAAAGTCTGACGGATAATTAAGGCGGAATCACCGAACACTTTTAGTTTTGTTACTTCCATTTCGATAGCCATTTGCAGGCCGAGGATGCATGCTTCATATTCGGCTATATTGTTGGTGCACGGAAACATCAATTTTGCAGCCACAGGATAATGTTGTCCATTTGGGGATATTAAGACCGCCCCGGTGCCGGAACCTGACAAATTTTTAGCTCCGTCAAAGAACATAGTCCATGTGTCCTCTTCTACTGTTAAAATTCGGTCGTCTGGGGAATGATCCTCGCATACTTCTTTAGGGCAATCTGCTAACATATCATCAATCACCCGACCTTTAACTGATTTTTGTGACATCACCTGGATGTCGAATTCTGAGATCAGGATTTGCCATTTGGCCAATTTTCCCACCAAGGCCGGGCAACCGAGCAAATACTTGATTGGGTCACTCTCAGTTACAAGGAATGTTTGGTAATGCAAGGTATAATGTCGGAGTCCGTGCAACACCCATACCAATGCAACGCATATTTTTTCTAACTTGGAGTAGTTTTGTTCCGACGTTGTGAACTTTTTACTCAAATAGTAAATGGCTCGCTCCTTCCCATCATGGGGTCCTTTCTGTGCCAACATTGCACCTAGGGATTCATTGTTGATGGTAAGGTAGAGGGTCAAAGGGTGTCCTGGAGTCGGGGGTACTAAAACCGAGGGTTTCATCAGGTACTGCTTTAAATTTTCAAACGCCAGTCGGCAGTCATCATCCCATTTGATTTGTGCACCTTTCCTAAGAAGTTTAAAGAAAGGTCTTGCAGTTTTAGAAAGCTGGGAAATGAATCGCGCAATATAATTTAGTCTTCGCAGGAGGCTCCGGACTTCTTTTACAATTGAGGGAGGAGGCATCTCAAATATCGCTTTAGTTTTTGATGGGTCCACTTCTATCCCTTTACAGCTCACAATGAATCCAAGTAATTTGCCAGAAGTTGCCCCGAACACACATTTTGCTGGGTTCAAGCGCAACTTAAACTCGGCGAAGTCGATTGAATAATTTTTCTAGGGTCTTTACATGGTCCTCTCCGTGTCTGGTTTTGGCGATCATGTCATCGACATATACTTCAATTTCTTTATGCATCATGTAATGGAAAAGGGTGGTCATGGCACGTTGGTAAGTTGCTCCAGCGTTTTTCAAGCCAAAGGGCATGACCTTATAGTGAAAAGTCCCCCATGGAGTAATGAATGCCGTCTTTTCCTTGTCTTCCTCTTTCATTTTTATTTGGTTGTATCCCGAGAATCCATCCATGAAAGAGAAAAGTTTGAATCCGCAAGATCTTGTCCACAAGAACGTCTATGTGAGGTAGCGGAAAATCATCTTTTGGGCTTGCTTTGTTCAAATCGCGGTAGTCGACACAAACCCGGATTCGACCATCTTTTTTCTTTACCGGCACAATATTCGCTACCCAACTAGGATATTGCGAGACTTCGAGGAAGCCTACTTCCAGGAGTTTCATTACTTCTTCTTCAATCTTTTTTGACAACTCAGGCTTAGTTCTCCTTAGCCGCTGTTTCTTGGGGGCTACATCAGGGTTGGTTGGCAAGCTATGCTCCACGATCATTGGATCGAGGCCTGGCATATCGGCATATGACCATGCGAATACGTCTTGATACTTTTTTAGGAGGGCAATTAAGCTTGCAGCTTCTTCTTTAGGAAGGTTTGCGCCAATCTTTATCTCCCTTGGACCTTCTGTGCTGCCTAAGTTGACAATGACGATGTCTTCAGTAGTAGGGGGCTTTGTTTCTTCGTGGCGCTTCCAATTCCGTTGAATTTCGTCGGAATCATCAAAATCATCATCTAAGTCATCATAATTGCTATCATGGCTACTTACGGTGTTGGTCTAGACCGTTCCCATACCCTCGCCTGTCGCTAGATTATTCCTGTGTCATAGAGTAGATAGGCTAAGGGAACCAATAAGGTTAGTAGCATGCATGCTTCCTTCTTTTGAAAAGGTGATAAATTGTTCTTGAAGATTTAGGACAAGGAAACATGAGGAGACCCGGGCCTCAGATTTCTTCTTTCATTTGACGGCTGGCTATCATCAACGGGCCGGTTTGGTGTGTCTCCTCATGCCCTCAAAATGTTTTCAACTTTATTTATTAGTAGATGGATTTACATGGTGATTTCAAAAATAGTTCCTTGAGTGGAACTGATGTTGAAAACGAAACAAGCCAGACTTTGAGAAATATGTACGAGGCTCCCACGTAGGGGAGTATGCGAGAGGAATTAAAAAGGATTCTACTCGAGCGGGTCTGCACCCATTTCCCCTGACGGTCCTTTGTTGATAGCGCCCATGAAGAAGTCTTCATACCAGTCGCCAGCCGTGTCTCCCTGTGCTCCCAGCTTTGCGAACTTCAAATCATCCATGCCTTCCCATCCATCAGGGACGATGTTGTGATGATGCTCATAGAAATTTTGGGAGATTGAATAGTCGACATAGTAGTCAAATTTACCACTTGGTTGGCCCAACGTGTCCATGATCGCCTTTCCTCTACGTGCTTCCTTAGCATGCTCGGGGAACATGGTACGGGTGCTGGCTACCACGAGGAGGTGATCCTTGCCAAAACACAGCCATGGAGAGCGGAACGTGAATACTCCAGCATCCAAAAGATCCTGAACCTTGTCTCTCAGGATGGTGCACTTATCTAGCGAGTATCCTAATTCCCCCGAATGATAATCACATTGCTTGGATGGATCATAATCAAGGAAGTACTCGGGAGTAGGATGGCTCGGTTCCTTACCGATTATCCCTTGCTCTAGGAGGATGGGAAAAATAATGGCCATTGATTTAGGAAGAGGCGAATATGGTCGAGTGCTTTTTTGGGACAAGGGTAGCCGTGCCCCTTGCCAGGTCGTGTCAGTAGAGTCTTCTTCATTTACTACCAGCTCCTCATTGTGACGAGAGCGGAATGCACGGGTAGCTTGAGCGAAGTTTTCTGTCAGGTGGTGTACGGTCTCGCGCAATTCTTCGACTTGGTGTTGAAGCTGGATGAACGAGAAGTTATCGCCTGTCTCTTCTAACTACTCTTCCTCAATGGCACCTATGAAAATGTCCCCAAACATGGTGGTCATGTCATCTGACCCCTCTTTCTTTATAAGTGAGGGCCAAGTCGTGTCTTCCTGGATTATAGGCAACTTCGCGCTTCCGGGGTTGAACCATTTTGAAGTATTCACTTCTTCTTCCTCATGCATCATCCCGGGCCGGGCCTGGGAAAGTTTCCTTGAGACGGGGATATACAAGGCCGACTTTTTTCTTTGCTTTTCTATTCGGGGAATATCCTAAACCGATAGTGTAGGGTCTCCTCAAGGCTTCAATAGGCTGACGGATGCCCTGGCCTCTCCTACCAAGCCCTCGTCCCGGAATGAAACCATGTCCAGCCATGATTTTTCCTATCATGATTGTAGCGCTTGATACCTCGGGGACGAGAGGCAAAGTCCCTCGAGTTTCGTGTATAGTAGACACGAGCTCGAACGATTGATAGCCGGCTTCGCTTTTGTCACTAGGTTCGACATAAGGGATGGCCGTCTCGTGGTAGATGCGGTGATCTTCTTCTCCTCGGACCGTGATCAGTTTTCCTCCAACCACGAACTTCACACTTTGGTGGAGGCTTGAAGGTACTGCTCCTGCGATGTGGATCCATGGGCGCCCTAAGAGGAAATTGAACGCAGTGGGGATATCCATCACCTGGAACAAAATTTTGAATATGGTTGGGCCAATTTGAATGTCGAGCTCGATCTCTCCCACTGTTTCCTTCTTTGTTCCATCGAATGCTCGAACGAAGTCTTGGGTACCGGATCCATGATCTCTCTATTTTAAGGCGATGGAGTGTCGCTAGTGGACATATGTTAAGAGCAGATCCGTTGTCAATCGGCACTCGAGCGACGTGAGATGCGTTGTACTTGATCGATATGTAGAGGCCCTTGGTATGTCCTCTACCCTCCTCGAATTTCTTCATCGAAAAATGCCATTTGATCTTTTAAAAGGATGGTACTGACAAATTCCTCGAGTTTGTCATGCTCAATCGTTTCAGGGACATGTACTTCACTTAGTACTTTCATGAGGGATTTCTGGTGCTTGACATATGTTTGAAGCAATTCCAGCAGAGAGATCTGTGCTAGTGATTTTCGTAGTTGTTCCACCACATTATATTCACTGGCCTTAACTACAGCCAAAAACTCCCTGGCTTCTTCGTCAGTGACGGGCTTAGCGGACCGAGTATTTGCTTGAGCATAGGTTCTCCCGGATCTCGTGACTAAACCAACATCAAGGTCATAAGACCATGGTACCGCATTGTTATTTTCGTATTTGTAAGGCTGGGGAATCTCGATGACTATAGATGCTTTTGCTGTTGATGCTTGAACAATGGCTTCCTTCCTTTCAAAGACGCTCTCAGGTGAGGTGGAATTCTTCTTTTCCTTTTCCGCATTTAGCGCGGCAAATTCTTCCTCCCAGTTGATGAGGACTTGCGATATGGTAGAAACTATGCTGGCGTGGCCGGCGTACATGATTATTCCGGCCTCTATCATTCTTAATACCCTTTCCTTCATTATTGCAAAGGGTGGTATTTCATCACTTGGATAATACCCGGTTTCTACTAGCCCTCGATAGATGTCAACAATATGTGCATTGACATTTCTGATTTGACCGACTTCAGAACCGGATATCATGTTTACTTTGTCAGCATGATCAGGGAGCGGATTGCTTTGGACATTTGGCTTTGCAGTTTGGAATGAGAAGGCCTTAGTATCCAGTAGGTTCTGGATCCGATGCTTAAGGACGAAACACTCTTCAGTTGAATGGCCTACTTCTCCCATGTGATAGTCACATTTTTTGGACGGGTCATAGCTGGAGAAGTTTTCAGCGTTGGGTCGTCTTGGCTCAGTTGAAAGGAGGCTCTTGTTTCGGAGGATTGCCAAAACCTGGGAGGGAGATCCAGGAAGTGGAGTGAATTGTCTTCGGTTGTTGTAGCGTTGGGGTGGACGGCTATTAGTCTGTTGTTGGCCTGTGTTTGTCTGAACGGTCGGGAGGTGACTGGTGTTTGCAGTGTAGGTGGCATTGACATCAATCGGGGGCTCTTTATCTTTTTTCATGTTGAGCCTTCTGCCGACAGGTGCAGGCTCAGTGAACCAGCCGTCCCTTAAACCTGTCTCAATCTGCTCTCCCACTGGAATGAGCTGATTGAATGATTCAGCGATCGTAGTCACCATCCGATTGCGGTATTCATAGGGGAGGGTTTTGATGAACATTTTTCTCAGTTCAAAGTCAGTTGGCTCAGGACTAATCTGGGCGGCGAGATTCCTCCATCTAATAGCATATTCTTTGAAAGATTCCTGCTTTTTCTTTTCCGTGCGATCGAGATCCTCACGAGAAGGGGTAATGTCCATTATGAATTTATACTGCTTGAGGAATGCCTCACTTGCTTCACTCCATGTCTCAATGAGGTTTATGTTCTTTTTGATGTACCACCTCGGGCGGGACCTACCAGGCTTGACTCGGAACAACTGGATCATTAAAGGTACATTATTAACGTATTTGGGTCATTCGAACCAAATACATTTGCAAGTGAGCCCTTGGGCGGTCGTGCCATCGTACTTCTCAAACTCGGCATTTTGAATTTTTCTGGCATTTTGACCTTAGAGTAGATGGAGAGGTCTGTTGGAGTAGGATCTTGAAGGCCCTGCAGTTGTTTTAGCCTTTCTTCAAGTTTCTCAAGGCGTTTGTCATGTTCAGTCTTAGACAAACTGTTGGGCTTTGCTTTTTCAACTATGATTTGGTGCGTATCATCCTCCAATTCGGGCATATTATCATCGGTATCTCTTCCTTGATCACCTCGGATGGACGATTGCGGTAACAATACTTTGATTGAGGTTGGGGCGGAGTCAATTTGCCTTGGATGGAATCTATCTCGCTTTGAGAGTTGTTGAAGCACATTGAAGACTTGCTTCATTTCACTTTCCATAATCTCGACACGGCTTGGCACCTTTTCTTCAGCCATTCTAGCTTTTGGATTTGGCGAATACGACTATGTTGTGATTACCTATATTTGCGCAAAACGGAAAGAACATAAGCGAGAGAAACAAACGAAATATTGGCCCATGGCAAGGGTCGAGTCATTTTTATTTATTAATAGGGGAAATATACAATGCCGAAAGGGCTTCTTCAAACAGGGCACAAAAGATAGGGCGATCCTAACTATTCACATTTAGACATATTCACAAAAAAAAAAAAAAAAAAACCGGACTGCCCATTTTCATATGCGATGGGAAGCTCCGGTCTTGTGAAGCCGCTTGCTCTTTCGTGCTAGCTTTGATATGTGTTTCCTGCTTGTCTCCAAACTTTTTTCAAGAGATTTAATTCGTCCATGCAGAGTAAGTTTATTAGCCACGTCGGGGATTGCTGGTTGTAGTTCCTCGGGAATTATGTGGTTGAGGATGTAGAATGTGGATGCATGATGAGCTTTTTCTTGCCCCTTCAATCTTCTAGGTACGATAATCTTTTCTGGGTGACATCTACTCCATGCATCTTGGATCATACAGATTTCTTCTGAGTAGTCATAACCGGTATGGGTGAAAAGGATTCGGAACAATCCTGGTTTGAGCGGCGGTGGGATTTCTTGGAGGACCCTGTACTGACGAGCCACCCTATGTGGATAATATGAGGTAGCTTCGGAGAGGCCCAACAGTGGGATGGGGTCGTAACAATCAAGCGCAAAACGCGCCTCTCCTGCTATGAACCATTTAGTTTGCCATAGGAATGTCTCGGGGACAGGGTCTTTTAATAAGTTAATCCATCGAGAATATTCCTTGCTGGGAGAGTATTTTTCCAAGTTTTGAAACTTTTGAAGTGGATGTTTGAATTTGTTGATTTCAAATATTTGCATGAGGTGCCCAAATCCTTTGATATGGGAAAAGAACCACATCTGTAAAATTTCCGGGGCGGTCCTCATGATTTTTTCTTTGTTTTCCTTAAAATGATTAAGGGATAAAAATGTTTCAGCTAAAACCATGTTCACATATCCTGCCCCGAAAGTGACTTGATTTATCACCCATGCCATTGAAGGATTTATGGCATTCTTCCTATAGGGGAAGATAATAAATCCGAAGAACGCTAAGAGGAAGATCTTGCTTTTTTGGTTCATCGATTGTTTTTCAAAACATTCAGTTAAAGATGATAGCGGGAAAGCATTGTTGTTAGCTTCAACAATTTCTCTTACCGAATGATTTTTTAAAAACCGTGATAGACTAACCACAGGGTCAATGCTGATCAGTGGCTTGACAAGCTCTCTCACCAGAGGCATTCCTATGGTGAGACTGTATTCTTCCAAGGTCGGAGTCAGTTCAAATTTGCCGAACATGAAGGTGGATGTTTCAGGGCATCAGAAATGTGGCAGTGCTTGCATGACGCCATAGTGGATATTGATCTGGAGCAACGGAAGGAGATGACCGATGCTTGCTTTGACACGCTCCCGGGCCGAGCCGATCTAACCGATTCCACCATCGAGGAGCTCTTTCTTGGGAGTAGGAATGAACTGGATATCGATTCTTCCCATCACATATGAGAAAGGGAGTTACACGACCTTACCCTATGCCATGAGCCAATAAAAAGACTGTATAAAAATAAAGAAATTACTTTGCTTTTAAAGAAAATGGCAAGCACAGAGACATGCACATGGGACGTGCGGCTCGATTTCTAACTGAGAAGGCTTGTTGAAATTAAAAGGGTATCCGCTTGTCGCAGTCTCGCGTCAGCAGCATACCCTCCTAACCTCGGCTAAGAAATTCGGGGAAAAGAAAGGCAACCTCTACATCGCAGTCTCGCGTTCGAGGTCGTATCTTTCTTAACACCATCCTAGAAATCCTATGGCGGCCCGGTCCGGCGGCCGGGTTGTGTGTGCCATGTGTAGTGTTAAAACAAGTAAAGCATGCATATCAGCTTATAATCACAAGATATTTTATTTTAAAAAGAAAAACTAAGATACTAACCTGCATAAAAGAAAAAAACCAAAGTCAGTAAAGCATTTAAACAAGATAAAAATGGCCTAAGTCTTCAAATCCCCAGTGGAGTCGCCAAGCTGTCGCGACCTCTTTTTTTTTGGCGCCCGTTTCGGGACGGGCGCCTTCGGAGGCTAATGGCTCGGCTGAATTTAGTCATGCCCGGACTCTCCCAAGCCACCAATTCACGACTTTAATAGTCTAAATTTTTAACCTATAAATCAATTTTTAAAATGGAGTCACCACTAATCGATTTGGGGTGGGTTGATTAGAAACCCAAGCGAAGTATTGGGAGAAATACTCACTCATGCGCAACCAGAGAAATTAGAATCGGGGACTTGATTACACTAGTTAATCACTAATGCCCTTTCGGTACCTAATCTTGTTTAAACCTTGAGATTTTTTGATGTTCGAGGGATTTTCCATGCATTTTTGGGAGGAAAAACATTTTTGAGTCTTTTTCTAATTTTTTGGACATAAAAGGGATTTTTTTTTTTGGATTTTTTTGGAATTTTTGGAAAAATACAAGTCTTTTTGGCTTTTTCTGAAATTTTTTGGCTTTTTTTTCATGAATTTTTGGCCTTTTTATGATTTTTGGCATTTTTTGGAAAATATGAAATATTTTTTGATTTTTTTTTTTTTTTTGATTTTTTTTTTCGAAAAATAAAAATATTTCTTAATTTTTTTAATATTTTTTAATATTTTTAAATATTTTTCGGAAAATAAAATATTTTTGATTTTTCTTAATTTTTTTGGAAAATAAAACATTTTTTACTATTTTTTATATTTTTTGAAAATAAATCATTTTTTGATTTTTTTTTGATTTTTTTAAAAATAAAATATTTATTTTTTATTAAAATATTAAAATAAAACAAAAGCCGACCCAAACGCGGACGGGCCCGCGCCGGTTTTTGCGGACCGGGCCCAACTTTTTTTTTTTTTCCTTTTTTTTTTTTTTTTTTGAAACGGCGTCGCGGCCGGGCGTTTGGAGACGCCCGACCCGACCCGATGACCCGCCCTAGCGGCCCGGCTCCGGCGAAACCCTACCCGACTCGGCTCCGGTACGACCCGTCCTCCGCCGCCCCCGGATCGCGAACCCTACCCGATTTTCCGGGTCCGGATCCGCCGCGACCGGAAAATCGCAAACCCTAGGGTTTGCGAATCCGCGGCGCCGGGGATGGAAACCGAGGCGCTACAGCGGCGACGACGGCTACGGCGGCGGCAGCAACGATGATGGCGACTACGACGACGGCGACGGCGACGGAATGGGGTTGCGATGAACGGCAGGGACGACGGCGACGGCGACAGAGGCGATGGGCTACCTGTTCGCGGCGATGGCGCAACGGGAGTGGCGTCGGACGGCTTCCCTCCGGGCGGCGACGATCGGGGCGCAGCGAGGGTTTCTGGTGATGGCGGCGGCGACGACGATTGGACGGCGGCACGGCGTCAGGGTCGTGGAAGGGCTCGATTCTCTCTCCCTCCGACCAGATCCGAGCCTCCACCGGCCAGATCTGACCCTCTCGAACCCGCTCGCCGCCGGCCTTCCTCGAAGTCTCTCGGTGGAGGGTGGGCAGCTCGCGACTCGAGTCCTCCCCGGCGCTCGCTCTTCGGTCTCCTCCTGAAGTCTCTCAGGAGAAGGTTTCCAATCTTGCGATGGCCGTCGACGGAGCTTGCTGCCGCCTATTTATAGGCGAGGGGGGCCCGGTCGACGGAGAGCTTCGGCCGCCGGCCTTTGGCTTGCTGACCGATCTTCCTCGGCTGAACTGGCGTCCCATCCGAGCTTTTCCAGCGAGGCGTGCTCGGCATTGAAAGCGGCCATTAATGGCGCCTGAGATCTGTCATCTCTGGCCGACGTCGGCCTACTCTCCTCGGCCGTAGGCCGTCCTTCGCGCGCGTCGGCCTCCCTCGCGTGCGTGAGTTGCAGCGGTGAAGGAGAGGGAAGGAGGAAGAAGAAGGGAGAAAAGGGCCGGGCCGAGGGTGAAGAAGGAGGGGAAAGGGTTAAGTCGCGCGGGCCAGGCCCTGGGGACCGGCGCGAGGGAGAGAGAAAGAGGGGAGGGACTGGGCTTGAAAGCCCAGCCCTAGCAGCTGCGGGCTTCTGCTTTTCTTTTTTTGTTTTTTTCTTTTCGTTTTGGTTTGTTTTGTTTTGTTAGTTATTTTTATTATTCTTTTTTTTTATTATCTGAAAAAGGCAAAATAGATAATTAATAAAAAACCTAATTTAAAAAACGAAATTTAGGCGTCAACACTCATGGGCATGAAGACGAGTTTTATGCTGACTAAAATTTTTGAGTTAATTAGATTTTCCTCAAAGAAGTGTTTGGCTCTGGTTGTTGCTCGGGCTCTCAGAGTCTCTCGGGGCATACAAGTGGATGGTGGACACACTTCTCCATAAGTGCCCTTTCTCTTTAGTTGCACTGAAGCTTCTTATTTGTATGAGATGAGTAGAAAAAAAAGAAGGAAAAACTTGTGTACTTGGATGGAATGCTGTGCTCTTTCTCAAGGGGAAGAGAAACATATCTGCAATGGGGGATGCCTCAGCAAGGTCTGGGAGGGCTTTGAGTTGTATATAATCTATAACTTCCCATTTATTTTGCTCGGGCATCTCCATGAAGTTGGCGCTTCAGGGGGATCCGGGGAAGATCAAGAAGAAGCTGATGGATGGTGACCTTGGGCACTTGTCGCGGCTCCTGCTTCCGTGGAGCTCTGCATAAAGAACCAAATGCTCCAGTGGATGGGTGAGCAAATGTAAAGGTGGGTTGTGAGCAGGGAAGGGATGGATGTTGCCGGTGAGGGATGCAAACGTATGGGCACCAAGCACCGACTCGTGCTCCACAACTGGACGTTGCTGAGGATCTACATGCTGAATGGGAATTGGAACAAGTTGTTCGTCAAGAGACGAGGGTTGGAGATCGGTGATGACATCAGGATGTTATGGGACTCAATCACGAGCTAGTTCTGTTGTAGGATCCTTTGCGAGGTTGCTTGTGGCGCAAGCCATGCGGCAGCTTGAGTCTTTATAGGAAGGTTTTCACGATAGGAGCCCCCCGCCCCCCCCCCCCCCCCCGCCTTTTTTTTAAATACTGGTACGTGGCTTTTTTTTGAATACTGGTACGTGGCTGGTTAAGGTAAAAAAACGAGAGCACAATTAGAGCTTGAGAGTTTCTTTTATTCTTCCCACGAAGTGTTTAATGTTCTTTTTCGATTCAAATGCACATGAGTCATCGCTTTTGAGAAGATGCAATTGTTTCGCTTTTTATTGTGTTTGTTGAGTAGCTAACCGTGAATTATTTCAGCAGGACAATGAAAAGTGCGAATTGTCAGATTTTACTTTTGTGGAATGCTAGATTCTTGCACGAAAACAGGATACAGATTGCATAAAGTACACTCCAACGCCTCAGAACTTTAAACTCTGCTAGAAACCTTATCCAAGAAAACAAGGTATCTAAAGTATTTTCTTTATAGGAATAAAGACGTTGAAGAGGGTTATCCCTTAACTAGTTGAAGTAAACAAGAACACATATGGCTCGAGTTTTGCTCTCTACACCAATGGACCTCGGCGACCGGATTCGGTTGAAAAATATTTGCATCGCTTTGTTAATCAGTTGAACTCTTCCTTCTTTTTTTCAACCACAACTGAAGTTTTCAATTTGCTAATTCAAGAAAATCATTTTCACCAGTGTGTAAAATCAAAGATCTTAGGGGATTGCACCAACTATTTGAGTTCAAAAGTACCATCTAGGGGTGAGCACTAGTTCGGTTGCTGGTTGGCGGTTCGTAAAATTTGAAACCATTGATAATCGGTTCGATTCTTGGCGCAGACGGAAGAGCCTGAATCGGACTGATTTTTTTTTTTAAATTTACCCGATGGTTCTCTATTTTAGATGGGCATTTGAATCTGAAAGATTTAATGAAGATGGAGACCGATTTCTCAATTACATGTATGAATCTGGAAATTGTCAAGTATAATTAATTGCTTCCACTTTAAAGGGATGCATGTCGTTTTGGAGGAGCAGCAAAAAGAAGGAAAAACGTTGGTTTCCATATGATTTAAGATGTAGAATCTATTAAAGAGCAGCCATTTTAGTGGATTGATGATGATCAATATGTGTTTATATCCTTATAAAAAGGGTGTACAAGTGGAAGAATCACCCTTTGACAGCAATTTAACGTCTAAGAGCATATAAAATTTCTGGCCCAATCATATCATTCAATAAGACTTAATCCCGAATTAGTATTCCTTATGTCCAATTACCAATGGGAAAACAATCTATTTTATCTTTAGAAAAGGAATAGTAGTGATGGAATTTTATTATTCTATGCAATTAGACTCTCTATTTCCCCCAAAAATTCAATCCTTGGTTAATGGTTCTTTGAAGCCCAATCCTAATGTCTTCAACTTTTTTGTATTCCATTTATGTATCTAATGGCATAAAATGATTCTCCTATCACCGTCAGTCTTCACTTGAAACTTGCTATATCCAGAATAAAATTGGCTGTGAACACAGCCAAAATGTTTAAAGAATGATAGAGATGTAATGGAATAGGAGTGTTAAATGGGCCGTTTATCACGCTACAAACCAAAAAGCACGGTCTCTTCTTCCATTATCATGCTACAAACTGCGAAAAAGTGGAGAGGACAAATGAATTTCCCACAGAAAGAAGGAAACCCTCGGTCCAAAAACTTGCCTTTACCCAGATCTTGGCGTCCTCCAAAGCAGAGATTTTTGAAAATCAACTTGGACGGCTCCTTTCAACCTGGTTCGCTGGAGGGCTCCATCTCCTGGGTGTGTCGAGACTCCACGGAGTGCTTACTCGACGAGTTTGCAAGCTCGATCCCAGCCTCCTTAGCTTTTCAGACCGAAACCCTGGCGTTGCTCCAAATCTTGAAGTTCTTTCTGACTCAATCTAACGAAATCTTTGAGATAGAAACGGACTGTTCACAACTGATAAGGGCACTCCAATCCCAGGGCGCAGATCAAATTGAGTAGGAAGACCGTGATGTTATCATTCATAGTTGGTATAATTTGAATTTTTTAAGGTATTAATCCTTATTTTAATTTATTTATAAGCAATGCTTTATTTTCTTTTTTGAGCATGGGTTTTTTGGTCAATCATGTGAACCAGATGCGTTTGTTTTTATTTATTAATATGACTGAAAAAAATATTTGATCATGGATGCCGTCGGAGCGGGCAGAGAGAGAGGGAGAGAAGCTAACGGAGGAGGAGCATGAGATGGAGTGAGAATGAGGGGAGGAGAGGAGGTGGATCTGGACTCTCTGGTGTGGTGGTGGTGGACCTGGTGGTGGTGGTAGTGGAGGAGAGAAGGAATAAGACGATGCGGACCGGTGGTGAACTGGAAATTCTCTTTCTCCTCTGATGTCTAATTTTTTATTTTTCTTTTTCTTTTTTCTAATATTTTAATATTTTTGGCTGAGTGGCCATTGTGAAAATGAAAATAAAAAATTGGGCCAATGTAATGATTGCGATCTTAATTGCTTTTTATTTCTAGTGGTAATGTTGAAAGTAGTGTTTGTGCGCTTGTCCCCCACCCAATCTTGATTGATGGACTTTGATTTCTTTTCATTTCGAGCCCTTGTGATCTTCGAATAGAAGCGATTTCGTCCTTCTAATCGATTTTGTTGTTATCCTTTGATCAGACAATTGAACTCGTGAGAGAATAAATTTGAGAAGTTCGGGATCCAAATTAAATGAAAAAATATCTTGAGACTATGTCGAATACCGAGTAAAAGTTCAAGGACTACCATGACATTATTCCCTTTTTTAATATAACTTTGGCCATATTGTAATAGCGTACAACAGTGTGCAAGAAAACTCATTAAACCAGCACCATCTTCATGCTCTTTATTTAGACATCCAATCATTCACTCCAACCAGCCTCCTCCTCCACCTACACCACCACTAACACCACCATCACCATACGCCACGGCCGCTGCCGCCACCATGCAACCCTCTCAACCTCCTCCTCTCAATGAAAATTACTTGCGAGACGACGTTAAGTCGCCAGAATGCAAAGACTTGCTCTCCTCTCTCCCTTCGGAAGAGGGCTGGATCCAAACCTCTCTCCGCTTGTACCAGGGCTTTTGGTTGCCCTGTGGGCACTTGAACAGCGTCGTCGCTTGCCAAAATCACTTCCAAGCTCACCCCTCTGACATCCTCCTCATCACCAGCCCGAAATGTGGCACCACCTGGCTAAAGGCCATCCTCTTTGCTCTCTTGAACCGTGCCGAGTACTCTGACTCCGACCCACAACAACGCCACCCTCTCCTAACACAAAACCCCCACGACCTTGTGCCCTTCTTGGAGTTCAGGATCTATCTCCAGAATAAAAATCCTGATCTCAGTGCTTTTACATCCCCGAGGGAGGCCACCCACTTGCCTTATTCCTTGCTTCCACGGTCAGTGAGGGACTCCAATTGCAAGCTGGTTTACCTATGTAGGAACCCTAAAGACACTTTCATCTCGATGTGGCACCACTTCAACAAGTTGAGGCCCGAAGAGAGGGGCCAGCTTCCACTCCTGGAGGGCCTCGACAAGTTCTGCCGAGGCGTGAGCGGGTATGGGCCTTATTGGGACCATGTGCTGGGTTACCACAAGGCGAGCTCGGAGATGCCCGAGAAGGTGTTGTTTGTGAAGTATGAGGAGATGAAAGCGGACCCGAGCGTTCAAGTGAGGAGGTTGGCCGATTTCATTGGGCGTCCATTCAACGAAGAAGAATTGAGAAACGGGACCGTGGAGGGAATAGTGAGGATGTGTAGCTTTGACAATTTAAGCGCATTGGAAGTGAATAGGAGCGGCAAGTTGCCGAGTGGAGTAGAGAATAAGTGGTTCTTCAGGAAAGGCGAGGTTGGAGATTGGGTGAATTACATGAGCGCTGAGATGGGAGAGAGAATTGACGGTGTCATGGAAGAGAAGTTCCATGGTTCTGGTTTGAAGTTTTAGGACATATGACCCACTCGTTCAACAATTTCCGGGTGTTACGTTTTAGTTTTGAAGATGTTTGGTTTGATGGTGGAGAAGAAAAACGTGTAAAAAAAGAACAAAAAAGAAGCAGACACGATTCGACTATTCGCACTTTTGGGGGGTCAAAGTCTGGTTGGCCAATGCAAGCGTGTTTCTCATGCTATAGGATGAAAGATTTTCAGTGGCATTGTCAGTCGTGGCTTCGTCTCCATAGTGAGACGCTTTAAGGCTGTGATTCTTCTCTTTATTTGTGTTGTGTACTATTGGCGTTTTGCAGAAGTTATTTGGCCAGTACGTAGCTGGCTAATAAAAGGCTGCCATGCTACTCCCTGGGAGCCTATGGATGTATCTTCTGTTATTCTTTTTAATTCCTTTTTTTTTTTCTCTTGGCTGTGTGAAGATTCGTGGCATACGGTATTAATACAAAAGCAGTTATTTGGTTAGGTTAAACTACAGATTATATTTGTTAGATGGAAAATAAATTTGTTATTAAGCTTATCGGTCCAGTTTAATTTGTCGGTTTTCGAAGTCATAGATTAAAACCAAACAAAAAACCAAAGAAAAAAAAATCCTAAACCAAAATTAAAACTCTAAACTGCTAAACTGAGCTTATCAATTTGGTCGGCTCGGTTGATCGTTTTTTCTGTTTTTCATGAACAATCCTACCAGCATAGATCCTTGCCGAAGCTGGCTACGGTTGGGCTGTGGCCATACCCATGCGGTTTATTCTTTAAAAGAAAAAAAAAACTTTCTTTCATTTTAGTTTTTAAGAATTCATTAATTTTCAATTGCTCCTCTTGTTTTTGGCTCTTTTAAGTGTTTTGATAAACCAGCTTGTAGTTTGGTTGACCCCCTTTTTATAATGTATTAATGAGAATCAAAAATTAATTTTGTCATATCCTTTAATTTACTTTGCCACTTTACTTACGAACCCATTTTCCTTCTTTAGAGGCTTCCACAATAGCACGGCACTAAGTACGCTAGCCTAAAGAGATCCAATTAATTTCACGTCTGCACGATCTTTAACCCCAGAAAACAACTCAATGGCTTCATCAAACCGCTCGTTCCTAAATTAGCCAGAGATCAAGGCACTGTAGGAAACACCATTTTTCCCTGGCACTGAATCGAACGGTCCTCGAGCTTCCTACAAGAGGCCGCTGCTACAATACCCAGTGATAAGGCTCGTTCAGCAAACCACGTCCCGCATTGAACTCTGATCAGACAGGCGACGAGAAACACTCGCAGCCCAATGCCTTCCGTACATGCTTATCAGAGAACCCACCACGTATGCATCACAATCTCGCCCGAACTTCATCACCCGGCGGCGAAGTTGGCCAAGCAAAGGAAGAGCGAGCGCCATGCCCCGACCAGTGCAGTGGAAGTGCAGGCATCCGGCTCGATGCTTTCCCTACACATTCGAGCGTAGACCGAGACCAGCCTTCCCGCGTTCGAAGTCTCCCCAAGGGAACCCATCATCCCGACACCGAAGTCAAAGGCAATGGAAATGCGAGAGAAATCTCACGCCGCGTAGTTCATACGGCGGCGAACGGGAAGCGAGAGAGGCCGGAGATGATGGCGTGGGCATGGATTTTGCTTCGGGTGGTGGGTTGACGGTTGAGCATCTTTCGGAGAAGAGCGAGCGTTTGATATACAGTATATGCAGATATTACTAAACTGATTGGATAATTTCGTCATTTCATATGCGTGGGAATCATTTATATATATCTCTTTCTTTTTCTTTATAGAGAAATTATATATTATAAATGGCATTTTTTTTGTCGGAAATTCCTTTATTGAAGTAGTTAAGTAAAAGATGAAGATCCTACAAGTTGGGCTCGTTAGGTAAAAAATCCAAAAGTACATAGGGAGGTGGAGATAACCAATTGCTTGGAAGGGCTATTGTCTCGTTAGCTTTGGCAACCTAATCCACAACTAAATTGCCTTTCTAGGACAAAAGGCAACTTAAAAATCAGAAATGAGAGAGAGCTTATCGCAACAATCTTTGATAACTTAGGTAGAACCGACACGCGACACGATATGTCGACACGTCATTTCTCAAAAATAAAAAATTCCAACACGCTTGGACACGTTGTATATTAAACTAATATTTTTATTTTTAATTAATTTGATCCAAATTTATAAATAATTAATTAATTAAAAAAAGAACCTACACTGGATTTACACTAATCATTCAACATATAGTACTTTTATTTTTCGAAATTACTTTTTAATTTTATTTAATAATTTTTTGAATGGTCCACCCCCAACCCCAACCCCACCCCCGGCGCCCAAACTCCCTCTTTCCCTCGTCTCTTTCCCCACCCCCAAATTTTTTTCACCATTTTTTCCCTCCACTTGACAGGCTATCAACCCATCACTTCCCCCTCCCTCCTCCATCGTCTTTCTCTCCATCTTTAACATTATTCTGACAACTCCATTTATTGCTTTTGGGTGACTGACCTCTCATTGAATGGTTAACTTGTTGTCCAACCTGCCTGCCAAGCAAGCCACCTGTGTTCCGCACAATGCCGGTAGGTGCTCAGTCTAGGGCTTCAGAAAAGCTTGATGTTCAATTGTGAAGAGGCTCATTAACTCCCTAACAGTAATGATGCACGGGAGAAACAGCTCCTATCACTTCCCCCTCCCTCCAACACGCCAAGTCCCTTTTTTATTCTTTTATTTTCCTTCTCAAAACCCTAGCAGCGCCTTCTTCTCCTCCTCCTCGTCGCACGACACATTTCCTCTCCTCTTCATCTCGATCTCTGCTTACCAGGGATGGAACGCGCTGTCCCTGTGCGCCGAGAGGCTACACACCGCCGCGAACTCCTCCTCCTCCCCCATGCCGCTGCCGCTACCGCCCCACTCGACGATGCCACCCTCCCTCACGCGCGCCTCCCTCGTGAAGTTCCTCCTCACGGCCCTCGCCTCAATCTCTGCTCTTTTTCTGGCTGTCTCTCGCCTTCACTCGCGGCCTCATCTCTGCTCCCTCGCCCTCGCCTCCACCCTCCATTGTCTTTCGGACACGCATGTCGAAACGTGTCGACAAAAGTTGACCACCTGTCGACAAATCCAACACACGGTCAATGCGTGTCCGAGCATGTCGACGTGTTCGACATGCTCCGACATGTGTTGGACACGACACGGAAGCACGTTTAATGTGTCCGTGCAACATAGACTATGACACAAATTATTTTTTTTATTAGTAGAAATCCTAAACTTGCCAATTGTGACAAATATAGTCTGAATAGAACTGAAATAGATAATAATTATGCCATATGTGTATAAATTTGGATTTGTTCGTGACCCGAAAAAAAGTCGGAAGTATTTGTATCATAGTGGGCAAGTTTATAATTTTTTTGTTATATATATATATATTACAAAATCTTTAGGTATTTGTGCCACGGTGCGAATAGTATGTGATTTTTTGTGATATTTGCCCAAAAAATTGAGCATTAGAAGTGGATGTGTCCACTTAAACAACTCAAAATTGTTTTTGATCAACGAAAACTAGCAAATGGTGCAACTTGACCGAGAAGTTAAAGACAGCGGTCGGCGGGCCAGAAAAATCGGAATTTCTTGTCTTTAGCCTGAAATTGTATCCGCAATAGACTATCTTCTCCACGTCGTTGCTACCAAGAGTGGGTTGAACAAGATTTCACGGGTAACGTTGAAATCCAATCACGAAAGAACCTGGGAAATTTTTCGTGGAATCTTCTGGAAGTATATTGATAAACAAACGGAAAAAGAAGCTCCATAATAGAAAATATATATATCCGAGAATCGAATGAACCAACAATGGAAACAACTCCCTCTGATCAAGTGAAACAGTAAAAAAAAAAAAAGGAAACAAAACAGAGAAGATGGCCACATTCGGAAGCCAATTCGACGGCACTGCCGCTGCTTTCTCCGGCGGTGGTTTTATGCCCCCTCTCAGTCCACTGCACAGTTCACCTATCCCTCTTCGGTCTCTCCCGCCAGAGTAAGCTGTGTCGCACGCAATTGGGAAGATGACAGTTTGTGCTAATCAACACTCGTGAGTTGCTTCCCTCTTGAGTGTCGTGGTGGGGATGGAACGGAGAGTTGGGGTTTTTAAAGAACCAAAATCTAATCAATGTAATGCTATTCACATGTATGCATGAGTTGCATTGCATTTCTGTTGTCCAGGGTTAATAAAAGCGAAGTGAAATTCTGCTGGGTAGTATCTTTGGAGGATGTCGAAAAATGTAGCATGATTCAACGATGGGAATTCAGATTAGTCAATTTATTCCCATATGATAATAAGCGTAGCATCAATGCGTGATTGGCAATTTAGATCCATCAATCCATATGCAAATCACATCACATAGTTCAAGAAAAAGTTTCTGCTTCTTTGATAAATGGATCTCATATGAAGCTGAGATTGTCTTCACTACCCTGTCAAGCCGCGGTAGAAATTTATTCTCTCGCCTTTCTCATGGTTTCGACATGGCAGTCATTGATGAGGCAGTGCAGGCCAATCAGGTGGCAGTTCTTCCTTCCCTTTCTCTTGGTGTTGCTAGATGTTTCTGTTTGTGGATCCGCAGCAGCTTCCTGCCAATGTTACCGGACTCTGCTAGATAGCAGGAGACTTTTTGATGGATTTCGGCAAGCTGGATTGTGCAACAATGTTGTTGTCTGTTTAGTATAGGATGCATTAACAAATCCATGATGTCCCTTCCAAATACTTTTACCAAGAATGCCTAATCGATAGTGAGACTGTGGTGAAGTAACATGATTAAATATGTTACAGAGATCCATTGCTTCGACCTTAATTTATGATGTTACATATGGTCGAGAATCCCACTGAGGTGGTTCTGTCTCTTACCACACGAAGCCCATGTTTACTCGATAGATGGGAGCATCTAAGGTATGGTTTCATCAGCCCTGTTGTATATCTTGCTCTTTGTGGCCAACTCCGTGTCCTGTTCATTTGTCACTTATGAGGACAGATTGTGATTGTTTTAGTGTCTTTTACTCTTATTAGGTAATGGAACGCTAACCTTTGATTCAGTCTAATTACTGGCCTGCGCAGAGTGCTGATGCTAAAGTCAAAAATTGTAACGTGGACATGGATTCTGTCCCCAGAGAGTTCTTGATACCTAAGGACCAACTCTTGCTCCCCTGCCAGCTAAGACTCCTTTAAACTTGAGGGGGTTGAGGTCAAGTGGGTCGAGGCATAGATTGTCAGACAAGCACACAGAACCGAGGTCAGGGATGGCGCCATGACGAGAACTTGCCAGCATCTTTAATCCCTAGGAATGGAAATTTTTGGCCTCTTAGGGCGCGTTTGGTAACGATTATGTTTCCGGGAACAATTTCTGATCAGAAATGATTTTTTTTTTATTATGTTCCCGGGAACAATTTTTAAGTATTTTAAGCTGTTTGGTAAATGTCTAAAAATTTTTATTCTGGAATAGAATTGCGTTTGATACTGTGCTCAAAATTTCTACTCCAAATCAATTTCTTTTAATTTTAAATAATTTTTTTTACTTTTTTACTTTCTTTCTTTTCTTTTTTTCCTTTCTCTCTCCTATTCTTCTTCTTCAAGTGGCCGGTGACCTCATCGAAGCGTCGCCGGCCCTTGGCGAGGCCGGCAGCTGGGGCGAGGCTTGCCCAACCCCGCCGAGCCTCGCCGGTGACCAGGCAGGCCTCGCCGGACCTTGCCCTGGCCTGGCGAGCCTCAGGCGAGCTCGCCGGACCGGTTGCCAACGATCGGCGGCAGTGGGCGGCGGATGACGAATGGCGGCGGACGGCAACTGCGGCGGTGGTGGTAGATGAAGAAGAAGAAAAATGCTTGATTCTTAGATTTGTTCCCAGAAATAAGAATCAACTTTTTTTTTTTATTCTTGATTCTATTTTAAATCTACTTCCGAGAATAAAAAATTATAAATTTGTTCTTCGGAACAAAAATTTTATTAAACACGATTCTATTCCAAAACTACTCTCAGAAACAAAAAAAATCAGAATCTTACAATATTGGATGGTTACCAAACAGGCCCTTAAGCCACTCGTGGAGAATTCATCGGAAGCTGTTTATCAGGTGGTGACAGATCCTTGGCAATACGGCGCATAGAGAAGCAGCAGAGTTCCTCTGGACCATTGTGGAAGAGAGACTACTAACCGCTATATATATATAAAGAGACTATCGAGAAGATGCAGCATTTGGATCACTTTAGTGTGTTTGTTGATGTGCTAAGCATGAATTATTTCGGCAAGACATCGAAAGGGTTGTATTCTCGGAATTCTATTTTTGCGCAAGGCTAGATTCTTGCACAAAAACAGATATAATACACTCCAATGCCTCGGAACTCTAAACTTTGCTTGAAATCTTAGCTAAGGTATTAAAAGTATTTTCTTTTATATGAATAAAGACATGGTAGAAGGTTATCAATTAACTAGTTGAAGAAAACAAGAACACATATGGCTTGAGCTTTGCTCTCTACATCGAAAGGGTTGTATTCTCGGAATTCTATTTTTGCGCAAGGCTAGATTCTTGCACAAAAAATATTTCTGTAACCACAACTAAAATTTTCAATTGACTTATTCAGGAAAATCATTTTCACCGGTACGTAAAACCAAAGATCTTAGTTGGTTGCACAAATTCTTTACATTCAGACATACTATCTAGGGGTGGGCACTAGTCCAATTCCTAGTGAATCATTGATAATCGGTTCGGTTCTAGGTGCAGACTAAATCATTCAGACCCGATCGATTATTTTTTTTTCCTCGATGGTTCTCTGGAGATTTGAATTTGAAAGATTTATTGACGTAAACCAATTTCTCCGTTAGAGGTATGCATCTAGAAATTGTTGAGTACAATTAGTTGCTTCCTCTTTAAAGGGACACATGCCGTTTTGGAGAAGCAACAACGAGAAGGAAAAATGTTGGTTTCAACATGGTATAAGATGTAAAATCTATTAAAGCGCAGCCTTGTTATTGGATTGACGATGATCAATACATGTTTATATCATTATAAAAAGGGCTCACAAGTGCAAGAATCACCCTTTGAAAGCCATTGAACTTAAAAGAGCATATAGAATTCATGGGTCAAACATATCTTTTAATGAGACTTAATCTTAAATTAGTATTTCTTTTGTTTGATGACCAATGGAAAAATTTTATTTTATGTTTACAATTTTATTATTCTACGCAATTAGACTCTCTATTTCTCTCGAGAAATTCAATCCTTGGTGAGTGGTTCTTTTGAAGCCTAGTCCTAACGTCTTCAACTATTTTTTTTGTTTCATTTCTTTCTCCACTGTGGTTATATAGGAAATTTTTTATTCTGTTTATATCTATATTCGCATATATCAAGTTATACTTTGAGTGGGCAAAGTTGATTATGGTAGATTGATCCGTCATGCAATTGCGCGTGGATTACAGTTTTCTCTTACAAAGTGAATTCCAATAATTTTTACGCTCAAATATGATATATTTAGTGACCAAAGTTGATTGTGGGCGGACTGATCAAGAAATAAATCACGATAACTTTGTGTTCCCTTTGTGTTCTAAATGGCATAAAATGATTCTCCCATCACTATTAGGTTTCAATTTCTTGAAATTTGCTATTTCCATAATAAAATTGGCTGTGAACACAGCCAAAATGTTTAAAGACATATATAGAATAGGGGTGTTAAATGGACCGGTTATAATATATAATTTCTCTATTAAAAAAAGAAGAAGACATATATAGAATAAATATTTTATTTATTATTACACATTGTGAAATGACGAAATTATCCAACCAATTAGTGATAAATATATCACATGCTCGCCCTTCTCCGAAGATGCTCAACCATTGACCGACCACCCATGCCATCATCTCCGGCCTCTCTTGCTTCCCGTTCGCAGCCACATGAACTAGTTCGCAGCCACATGAACTACACGGCGCGCGTTTTCTCTCATGTTCCCACTCACTGACGTAGAGGAAGTAACGCTTGGAAAGAATTCCAAAAGATAGTGTTTATTTTCAATAAAGAAGTGCATATTACAATATCTTAGGCGCCTTTTTATAAGGAGGTCGTCATCTAGAAAATAACAAAATAACTTAAACCTAATAACAAAATAACGGAAAAGATATTGATAAAAGGGAAAGTTATCAAAACACAACTAGAAAATCTGAAATCTAATATGACGCTCCAATGTTTCCATAAAGGCATTTGCATGTTGTTCTACATCAATTTCCTCCACTTCAGAAGAACTCGACCTCGAGTTATGATTAAGATAAGGAGGAGTATCTAGAGGATGATACTCAAATAGGTCTGTTACATTGAACGTCGGGGAGATGTTGAGGTCACTAGAAAGATCAACAACATAGGCATTGTCATTGATTTTCTTCACGATTCGACAAGGACCAACTTTTTTATGCTTCAGCTTGTTATATGTACCAACAGGAAAGCTTTCCTTGCGGAGGTAGACCATCACTTCGTCACCCTCAGCAAATACCTTGAGGCAACGATGTTTATCTACAGTAGCTTTGTAAACAGTAGTGGAAGCTTCTAGCTATTGCTTCACACCCTCTTGTATCTCTTGTAATTTTGTTGCTAAGTTTTCAGCCGCAACACTATATCCTAGGACTTGGGCAAAGGCACGAGATCCAGTGTATGTTGTGATGTTCGTCCGTAAATGACCTCATGTTTACGGATATTTAGCATAATCCTTGCATTTTGCTTCTTTGGGGCCTGGGGAGTGTTACTCATCGGCTTCAAAATAATTTTCGTCTTTTTCCACACAAAAGAATAGGTGTTCTCTCGAATCTTATGAGTGATATCAACGTCGTATTGCCATGGTCGTCCCAGTAGGACATGACATGCATCCATCTCCACTACATCACAAATTATGGTGTCCTTATAGGACTTTCCAATTGAAATAGGTAAATGACATACATGTGTCACCTTGAGTTTGGCCCCTTTATGAATCCACCCAATTGTATAAAGGGAGGGATGTAACTCCGTCTTTAGTTGTAAATGGTCCACCAAAGCCTTGGACACTATATTCTCACAACTTCCGGTGTCAATGATGACATTGCAAACTTTGCCGTTGACGGTACAATGGACACGAAAAAGACTATTCCGTTGCGTGTCTTCTTTTCGCGGAGCGAGCAATAGTCTCCTAACAACGCAGTTGACATGCTCGCCCTCTTCATCCTCCACTTCTTCCTCATCAATCCAGTCATCTTCATATATGTCATCATCGTGCTCGACAACATTGACCATCTTCCGCCGTGGACAATCACTCGAACGATGTCACAGTTCGTTACACTTGTAGCATTTGATTGGTGGTGGCTTAGCGTACGGGTTCTGGGCATTCTAATTGGCGTTATGGTTGTTTGCAATAACTGGTTCCTTGCACACCCCAGTAATACTTCCCGGAGTTCGGTTCATAATGTTGGTTTGCTGGTTGGAGGATTCTGAAACATCTAATTGTCTCCCCTTTCCAGATGATCCTCGAGCGGAATAATTGTTACCCCGATTAATGGGGCTAGTTCATCTCAACCTTTTGAGCCATCTCTTGCTCATCCTCAATGGAGAACAAACGATGTAGTGAAACACGGTCTTGAATATTAAGTCGCAAACCATTAATGTACCTGGCGGTCTGTTGTGCCTCCGACTCAGCCAAGTTGTTACAAGCAGAAAGTTGGAGAAACTCCTCTATGTAAGCTTGGACTGATCGGCTTAACTACTTACAATTATGAAATTGTTGAAATAATAATTGTTCATAATCGGTTGAGAGGAATCGAACCTTCAACATTTCCTTCATTCGATTCCATGTTCGGATGGGAGCTTTTCCTTGTCGACGTTAGGTCAGTTGTGTCTGCTCCCACCATGCTGAGGCGCCGCCCTTCAATTTGTATGCCACTAATTTTACTTGGCGATCCTCTTCAATCTCCATGGCATCGAAGAATTTCTCAACTTTCCAAAGCCAATCCAAAAAGTCTTCAATATTCAAATTGCCATTAAAGGTCGGAAGGTCAACCTTAAGTTGATATTGCTCGCAGTCTCGTCAATATCCCCTGTTCCGGTGGCCTCCACGAACAGGTTGATCCAGGAACTCTTCTTCTCCTTTAGAGTCCTCGACATAAGTTTGTCGCCTCTGTCGGGGATTTGCTCCACGTTCCATAGCTACTTCCAGGTCTCGAGCTACCTGAGCATGTTCAACTGGAAGATTACTAGGTATGGGGTTGGTAGACAAACGCTGGATGGCGACAACTAATTCTTGAAACCTCCGTTCGATTTTCTCCGCAAATTGGTTGAACTCATCCCGTGTAATAGGCTCGTTTCTACGGCCTTCAGCTACGGGGAGATTGTCATTAACGTTATTAGCCATCGTCATAGGAGAAACCCGCTCTGATACCAAATGACGCAGAGGAAGTAATGCTTGGAAAGAATTCCAAAAGATAGTGTTTATTTTTTATAAAGAAGTGCATATTACAATATCTTACGCGCCTTTTTATAAGGAGGTCGCTATCTAGAAAATAACAAAATAACTTAAATCTAATAACAAAATAAATGAAAAGATATTGATAAAATGGAAAGTTATCAAAACACAACTAGAAAATCTGAAATCTAATAACAAATTAAGGGAAACGCGTGAATCAAATATTGTAACCTATTTATAATCTTGAAGATCACGCAATAATTATTATAACCCATTTGTAATCTCGAAGATCACGCAATCCTCTTTGATTTGTGGGACCGTCCGCTCTTATGACGCTCCAATGTTTCCATAAAGGCATTTGCATGTTGTTCTACATCACTCACCCACCACCATTGTCTTCGACTTAGGAGTATGATGGGTTTCTTGGGGGTACTTCGAACGTGGGAAGGCTGGTCTCTGTCTACGCTCGCCAGATGCCTGCACTTCCACTGCGTTGGTCGAGGCATGGCGCTTGCTCTTCCTTTCTTTGGCCAACTTCGCCGCCGGGCGATGAAGTTTGGGCGAGATTGTGATGCATACGTGGTGGGTTCTCTGATAAGCATGTACGGAAGGCATTGGGCTGCGAGTGTTTCTCATCGCCTGTCTGATCATAGTTCAATTGGGACGTGGTTTGCGAGAAAATATTAGGTACGTCTCATGCTCGGGCATGGCAAACAAGAAGGCGGTGGGAGCGCGACACGTGTCCCCGTGGGACCCATGTTCTAAAGAGAAAAAGAGGCGCCAATTTGAAAAAGTTTCAATCCTGATTTTCTTTCTTCACGCCTCTCTTTCTACCCTCGCTCTCTCAGTCTGACGAACTCCCTCTCTCTCTCTCTCTCTCCACCCTCCCTCTTTCCGACCGACGAACCACCGCGAGCAACTAACAAACCAGGAGGATACCGGCGACACGACCGCGAGCAACCGACCGGCGTGCAACCTCCCTCTCTCAAATTGCCCTCCCTCTTTCCGACCAGCGAACCACCGCGCCACCCCTCTTGCTCCAGATCTGGCCCCGACTCGTCCGTCCCCTGCTCTTTCTCTCCCCTTGCCTCTCTCTCTCTCTGCCCTCCCTTGTAAGAGTTTTCCTAATGTGGACTAAATTAATTGATATTGTAATTTACTGTTTTTACGGTTACCGTAAAACAGGGTTGGTCTAAGGTGAGATAGAAGGTTTCTTAATTAGTCTAATATGGGGCTGGCTAGTGTGGGCCGAGTTGAGCCTGGCCCGTAATGAGGGGGCCTTGCTGGAAACTCTATAAATAGTGCTCAAGTCTCTCCTATAACCCTAATTCTCACATGTATCCTCACCTAAGGAGCGTTTACCTAACGCTAAACGTGAGGGGGCCGCCTCATTGAGCCAGTGATACGGAGGGCAATAGAGAAGAAGGATTTGATGCGTGGATCCCCTGATGAGTGGGTAATCCCTTTATTGCTTCCGCTTTATGTTTGATGGATCCCAAAACAGGTGCGTTAATCTTTCTACTCAATTATGCATGTTCATGTTTTGGTTATGGAGATCTTGGGATTGCGTAATTTGCATTCAATATGAGGTATCAGAGCAACCATAACTCTAGAACTTGAACGCATAAAGTTTTTGCCCTAATTTGTGATTTTCGAAATTTTTTGTTCAATAAAAATAAAATTAAATCACAAATTCGGACTGGGCTCGACGAGATGAGCAAAAAGGTTGGCGGCGCGTGACCGGGGGAGGCCTCACGTGCCCCCACGCGCCGCCAGGGCGTCGGAGACACGCCTCACGCGCCCTCACGCGCTCCCACGCGCGGGACGCGGCTCGCGCATGAGCTCCACGCGCCGCGCACTTAGGCGGAGCGTGCGGGCGCGTGGAGCGTCCGTTCGGCACGTGGCCGGCGGCGATAGACTCGTATCTTCATCCTCTATGTCGTGGTGTATTTATTTTACATGTTTGATGATTTTATGGATGTGAAAATACATACAAAGCCCTAAATACGTGTATTTTTAGTATATTTTTATGTATTTGTCTTGTATTTCTTTTCTGTGATTTTGGAAATACAAGTGTTGATTTACTGGTATGTTATCACATAAACATTATAAAAGTGTGATTCATTAATAAAAAAAAAAATTATTGTGAACTAAAGTTGGCTTAATGAGATACGATCATTAAGGGATAGTATTTGAACTATGTATTGAGATGATGAGAAACAGTAAAATGTTATGAAACTTTTCTTGCTCATGCATACTCCTTTACATGCTGGTAATTTTTGAATGATGGACGTCTTAAGAACCCGTGACCAAATTGATTGTATTAATTAACACATATGCTGAATGTGGGTAATGCATATCAGTTAAGTCATTGCATATTGTACCTAAACTCATCTGGTCACTGGTTAATGTCCATTAAGTTGAATATTTTTTATGGTTAAGGAGTATGATAATATTTACACAGAGCAATAGTATCTATTGTTAAATTTTAGATATTTGGCTCTCTAGTTTGACTCAATTAATAGGCCATTGGTTGATTACAATGATAATTTGTTACTTAAAATCAACTATTAGCCTTGGAGTCATGTTTTGCCTTATGAAACTCATGAGTGACAATGGATAAGCTATCGGGGCTTGTCGATTTGGTGTACCCTGTATTACTATTGATGTTAATTTGTGAGAGATCTTCTAGATCAGCATTCTTTTTATGTTGTTTTTGGTAATATGTAATCGGGGTGCATAACAGATGATTTCTTCTTCATTATGAGAAGTTTCTTGCGTTACTGTGATCGGTGATCTTATTGGAATCTGTCTTTCAGGTTCGCTATATATATATATTTATATATATGTATGATTAAAGATTTTATTAATGAATAAAGCAATGTAATTAGCATGATATGTGATTTTGGTGATATGCTGCCCCTATCACTAAAGTTAAAATCACATGTATATGGTGTATGTGAGAAATAAGGTTTATATCCCTGGTATGAGAGAGTTTCAATGATTCAATTGAGTAGTGACTGCCAAAGTGGCACGCTTGATTGGATTTGAGAAATTTCGATCTCGTATATTGATTGTGATGTCTCCTGGTCTAATGCATAGTCATACTCCCAAAGGAGGTGATTGTGTATTAGTTCATGGAGGGATACATGATGGTGTGGTGGAGGAATGACTGATCCTAGTGATTCATATGCCCAAATGTGATGAATTCACGAAAGTTAGTATATATTCTTATAACCGCTGTCATGTGGGGAGTGTACAACTGCATGTCATGTATTCTGCCCAAAGGTGATTATATGATTTTGCATGTAACTCTCTGGATGTGTACTTGTATATCAAGTTACATAATTCTCACATGATGCTAATTACACACATTGCTTGTTATGTGAGCAATAAGGTTTATATCCCTGATATGAGAGAGTTTCAATGATTCAATTGAGTAGTGACCGCCAAAGTGGCATGCTTGATTGGATTTGAGAAATTTCGGTCTCGTATATTGATTGGGATGTCTCCTGGTCTAATGCATAGTCATACTCCCAAAGGAGGTGATTGTGTATTAGTTCATGGAGGGATACATGATGGTGTAGTGGAGGAGTGACTGATCCTAGTGGTTCATATGCCCAAAGGTGATGAATTCACGAAGATTGGAATATATTCTCATCATCGCTATCATGTGAGGAGTGTACAATTGCATGTCATGTATTCTGTCCAAAGGTGATTATATGATTATGCATGTAACTCTCTGGATGTGTACTTGTATGTCAAGTTACACAGTGCTCACATGATACGAATTATATACATTGCTTGTTTTTCGGTCACCTTTCTGTAATTAATAACTCAACTATTATTGAGGTTTTTACTGCTACAAATTTTAAATTGTGAACATATGATTTGTTGCTTGAGAAAATAGCAATAGAATTTGCTTATTGTCCATGAAGCGTTCCATTCTAGAACACTTGAAAAGTGGTTTGTCTGCGAACTGCTCTGCTATAAGATGATGGAAGCCATGGTGGCTTGTAATTATGTCTTGTCTAATATCAAATTTAGGACACATCTGCAAAGATTATTTAAGTCCTAATGGCATATACATCTCGTATATGGTTGAAGAGGTTGTTTCCAAAATTTTCTGTTTAAGGAATAATCTCACACATGTCTAAAGGAAGAGTAGAAAAGTTGACATTGTTGATATTATGTCTACTCTTAATGGTTATTTAAAGACTTCTATTAATTATTGTGGAAATAAAATGACCGAGGTAAAGAATAAATCGGTTAGAATTAGTCTTGAAGGTTGTCAGACTTAATAGTGGCCATGAGTATTTTGACAAGTATGACAATACTGAATTGCTTAGTAAATTCTAGGGTGGTAATTTAATTACTATGCCTGAAAATCCTGACAATAAGGTTTGGCCAAAAGGCATAATTGCACCATAATGAACATGGTGATGAGTATGATGAGTAAGACTAATTTATCTTGTCTTCTATGGGTTTATATTGTGAAAGCAACTCTTTTCACATACAAAATATGTTTTCTTATCAAAGTTATTTCATAAACTTCTTTTGAGTTATAGACTGGACATAAATTACTTGAATCATATTAAATTTAGAGGTGTCATGCAGAAATGAGGTTATCTAACCCAATTTAAGTGCGTTGCAATTCAGATCTACTTTGAATTATTTTGTATCTTACATAGATTGTTCAAAGGGGTATTGTTTTTATGCTCTAAAGAATGTACAAGAATTATGGAATCACATACAGTAAAGTTTCTAGAGATCGACGTAATTGTAAAGGATAGCTGCTCTTAGACTATTAAAAATAATAGTATGATGGAGGTTGTTGTGTTTTTGTCTTTGCCTATACGGATAATTATGGAATCTCCTGTATCATAGACTAAACTTGTTGATGTTTAAGGTACTATTCTTGATATAGTTAATGATGAAATTTCTCAAACCTCTCAAGTGCATAATGAAGTGATTATATCAGGAGATATGTTAAGCAAAGACGGTCAATTATACCATCAGACTATATAGTTTATTTGTGAGAGCATGATTACAATATCCATTACATGGTTGATTTAACGACATATATATAAATGTCGTTTCTTGTTCTCAATCAAGTATGTGATTAGATGCCATAAAAGATTATAAAGTTTTCACTCTGAAAGGGGTGGATAGTTTATACTGAAGAAATAATTATTTCTTTATAATATCTTTTAAAGATTCTTTCAGAGTGAACGTGGCATTAATAACTCTTTTTGATAAAAACTTACATCAAATAGATACAAAATCTATATAGTGCAATTGGAAGATTTTGCAGCACATGTTTTAAGTAAACTTGTGTGTAGACTGAAAAGTCTTATTCATGGTCTTAAGCAAGTTTCCAGACAATATTATTAAAGTTTCATAATGTTGTCTTTTTGTTTAGTTGGAAACAAAGTAATTTAATATACTGCAAGGTCAGTGGGAGGAAATTTATTTTTCTCATACTTTATGAATATGATATTTCGTTTACAAGTAATGACCTTGAGGCATCTCTTGTTCTTTGCACTAACATCCGTAAGGATTGTTCTTGCCATACTATATTAGATTTTCTCGGAGGACATTTGTTGATTGTATATTATAAATATTCAATATACATCATTACAAGCCAGGAATTGCTCCTGTTGTTAAGGGTGATGGACTGATTATCCTTATTTAAATATTGAGAAAATCTAGTTAAAGGGTGTACCTTGTGTCAGTGCACTTAAAAGTATAATGTATGCTTGAATTTGCACTAGACTAAATATCGTCTTTGTGATGGAACTTCTAGGCAGATATCGGTTAAATCCAGGACGTGATCACTGGGTTGCTGCCAAGAAGGTTTTGAGGTACTTAAAGAGGACAAGAGATTATACGCTAACTTATAGACATGTTCAATTCTTGCAGCTAGTAGGGTATTTAGATGTAAACTTTGCTGACTGTTATGATGACATGAGATTAATAATATAATACATATTTATGTTAGCAGGAAGTGCAGTAAATAAAATTCTATGTCTACTATGTAAGTAGAGTTAGTAACATTCTTTTAGGTTGTTACTTGGACTATTAGGCTCCGGAACCTCATTAAGGAGTTGACCGTTTTTTTTAATTTTATGAATTGACCCATACGGTTGTATTGAGACAATAAATTTATAGTATTTTTATTAACTACAGAGGTCTCAAGGGGTCTATTTATATGACAGTTAAATTTTTTGACCATAAGGAAACGGTATAGAAAGGTAACGTTATAATATAGCATATTTTCACAGATGATATGGTTGCAGATCCACTAACTAAAGGACTATGCCCATGTGTATTTGAGTGACATGTCATTAGCATGGACCTAGGAGTATCATGAGATGCTGTTGTTTAGTGGGAGCTATTTTGGCTTTACTCTGATAAAGTTTACATCTGCGTTTGTTACATTTAGTAACGGTTTGATATGTATCAACTTTTGTATTCAATAAAATATTTTTGAATGTGTTATTATTATGTTGAATACATATTGATAAAGTCTCAAGGTATTATATAAATCTTGAGTGAAGGTTAGGGGCATCCGGTTATTAACCTTGTGCATATGCCTTGTTATTCATAAATAAATGTTAACCATAAGGACAAGGCATATGTGGGTTCGTTGGAACCATAAAGACATTCTCTAGTGGCACAAGTTTTTTGTGACGCTTAAGGTAAGACAATGAACATTCTCTAGTGGCACAAATTTTTGTGACACTTAAAGTAAGAGAATAATGACTGACAAATGGGATCTCTCTATGAGAGATGTTATCCATTTGACACACTACCATATTGAATCCATATCAATAAAGTTGAAAGCACTCGTGACCATGGAAGGCTCTGTATGTATACATGCGGTTACCGCCATGATTTGGTGTTTAAGACTTTATGGGATATGATTGACTATTAAGAATTATCTCTGGACCAAATGTGCGCACATACAAGATTTATTTCAATTAATATAGTCCAAGTGGGAGAATGTAAGAGTTTTCCTAATGTGGACTAAATTAACTGATATTGTAATTTACTGTTTTTACGGTTACCGTAAAACAGGTTGGTCTAAGGTGAGATAGAATGTTTCTTAATTAGTCTAATATGGGGCTGGCTAGTGTGGGCCGAGTTGAGCCTAGCCCGTAATGAGGGGGCCTTGCTGGAAACTCTATAAATAGTGCTCAAGTCTCTCCTCTAACCCTAATTCTCACATGTATCCTCACCTAAGGAGCGTTTACCTAACGCTAAACGTGAGGGGACCGCCTCATTGAGCCAGTGATACGGAGGGCAATAGAGGAGAATGATTTGATGCGTGGATCCCCTGATGAGTGGGTAATCCCTTTACTGCTTCCGCTTTATGTTTGATGGATCCCAAAACAGGTGCGTTAATCTTTCTACTCAATTATGCATGTTCATGTTTTGGTTATGGAGATCTTGGGATTGTGTAATTTGCATCCAACATCCCTCTCTTCGCGGCGAACCAGCGTGTGACCGGCGAACCACCGCGCACCCCTCCGACTCCAGATCTGGCACCGGCTTGTCCAAGTAATTTCTCACTTTCTCTTTTCTCTCTTTCTCTTTGTCTGACGGGGTGACAGATGGGATTTTATAGGAGTTCAGCGATGCCTGAAAAGTCATTAGTTATGTTGTTATCGCATGGGTACCAATTTTTACCGTAGGCAAAGCTTTCACTTGGTCCCAAATTTGCAAGTTTTCACTTTTTTTTTTCCTGGTCATCATTCTGCATAGTTGTGATAATTCATTTCCATGGCTATTTGGAAGCTAAACTCTAACACCCCTAAAAAGGTTGCCATTTTTGCATGTGAAGCTTCTTAGGAGCAATTTGAACTGGTGAAAATCTTAGAAGGGGGTAAGGTGTATATTAATTGGTGTTTTATGGGCAAGCAAGAAGGTGAAAGTACTAACCACTTGTTGCTACAGTCTAGTGTGACCAGAGAGCTTTGAGAGCTGCTACTATGTGTGGTGTTCAATAGGTCATGCCGTACTTGGTGAAAGAAGTTTAGGGTTTAGCAAAGGACTTACTTAGGTGAGAAATAAGAGAACCACTTGAAATGGAAACTTTGAGAGTGCTTAATCTAGTACTTTAATGTGAGTGTGCATTCTTTATTGGTCTGAGGTGTACATATATCATGTTGATGATGTAAAGTTAAGAGAGTTTGGACTGCCTATTGTTTTTGCTGTCATAGATATATGATACAACTAATATATTGCGTCTGTTGACTTTGTCCATCTCCTCTCTTTCTGTCAATCTGATATGCAGCACGTTATTCACGTGCATTCTTTATGATTTGCAGCACGTTATGCAATGCTTTTGCTGGTCTATATCAAGGATAATGTCCTATTCAGAATGTATTAGCTATAGTTTAAACGGCTTACGCCTGGAATCCATTTTCAGTATGTGCTGGTTATTTGTGGTGTTCAATAGGTCATGCTGTACTTGGTGAAAGAAGTTCAGGGTTTAGCAAAGGACTTACTTAGTTGAGAAATAAGAGAACCTCTTGAAATGGAAACTTTGGGAGTGCTTAACAAAGTGCTGTTGCAATCTAGTACTTTAATGTGAGTATGTAAAAGAGTTTAAGCAAGCTCACAGGAGGGATGATGATATTGCCATTGTAAATGCTGGAATGCGTGTTTTTCTTGAGAAAAAAGATGATGATCTGGTTGTTGCAGATGCATCAATCGTTTATGGTGGAGTGGCTCCTTTAACTATTGCTGCAAGGCAAACCAAAGAGTACTTGATTGGAAAGACTTGGAATCAGGAGCTTTTGCATGGAGCTCTGGAAGTTTTGAGGAGTGACATAATCATCAAAGAAGATGCTCCGGGTGGGATGGTTGAGTTTCGAAAGTCTCTAACACTTAGTTTCTTTTTTAAGTTTTTCCTCTGGGTTTCTCAGGAGATGGATGAGATGAGATCCATCAGGGAAGAGATACCATCGTCACATATATCTGCCATAAAACCATTTGAAAGACCATCTGCTGTTGGAAGTCTGGATTACGAAATTGTGAAGCAGGGGACTTCCGTGGGATCCCCTGAGATCCACCTTTCCTCAAGACTACAGGTATCTGTACTACATCTGGGAATCTAACGCAGTGAGACTCTTGCATCTTTTGCGTGGTTGACATTGCGTATTTTCATTTGCATCATGGGACTTAGTGCTACTTTCCTCAAAACCAATTTTAGTTTCTGTGATTGCCATCAAATCAGGTATTCGGTTGCACCTTCCTTTCATCCAATAGTATGAATTCGTGGCCTACAAACATGTTGTAATAAAGATATACACACGTAAGAATGCATGAAATGGCTGCATCCGTTTCCCAAAATTGAGTTCACAAACTTTAGACTTCTATTTGCTTGCTACAACAAATTTAAATAAAGCCAGAATGTTCAGTTAGTCTTCGCTTCCCATATTGACGTGACCAATCTTTAACCGGTGACAGTTCTTGATGCTTATTCAACCCAAAATTCCAACTATTATTATTTTTTGTATTTTTATAACTTCACATTAGTTTGTCACCAGATAATATTTAAGTAAGCTCATGAAGGATGGCCATTTCTGATCTCAGGGGATATCTGTTTTGCATTCTTCAATGACTATTTGTAACTCTTCCTTATTTCCTTTTTCTATTTCCTTCTTTGCAATTATGTTTTGTTTTCTAGGCGGGACATCTTTGTTTCTTTGTTTTGTGAATTATCCTGCTGCAAATTCTCTGATGTATTTAGTACGCTAATATTGCACATAGTCCTGACTGATGGGCCTAAAAAGTTTTGTGTCAATTGTTTAATGTGCGAGCAAGGTTTTTCATCTTACATTTTATATAGTTGTGCGATGAAGATGTCATCATGATGTGATCTGTAAATTTTTATTTCCTATCAGTTGCTTTTTTCCATATGCTGAGAATAACTGTTTCACATTCTTATCTGCTATTATTTCTTCACGTCACAGTTGAGGCGGAATATGCTGATGACACACCCTTGCTGCCTGACGGTCTGAATGCCGTGTTAGTGCTAAGCAGAAAACCCCATGGCTGTATAATTTCTGTAGATGCTTGAGGAGCGAAATCTTCTCCTGGATTTGCCGGCATATTTCTTGCAAAAGACATCTCAGGAAAAAACGAGATGGGGGTTGTTATATCAGATGAGGAGGTATTCGCTTCAGAATCTGTCACTTGCGTTGGCTAGGCATATCATAGCAGTCAATCTTTGTATGTTGTACATGTGCTTGGGACTCCCCCGAACAAATCGAACTTATGACTTAAACTGGGACCCTCATATTGAAAATTCAAGAGTTAACCACAAGACTAGGACATGTTTTTACAGTTTTTCGACTCTTCCTTACCACTTTGTATGTCAAGTCTTCTTGTTTCCATATATTTGTTGCAGGTTATTGGGGTAGTTGTTGCCGATACATGAAATGCGAAACTAGCCGCGAGAAAGGTTCATGTGGAGTATGAAGAACTTCTGGCTCTCTTTTCAATAGAAGATGCCATCAAAGCTAAAAGCTTTCATCCCAACACAGAGAGGTCTTTGCGTAAAGGTGACGTGGATCTCTGCTTTCGGTCGGGCGAATGTTACGAAGTCATACAGGGGGAGGTTCAAGTGGCAGGTCAGGAACATTTTTACTTGGAGACACATTGCACCCTCATATGGACAGTGGATGGCGGAAATGAAGTCCACATCCACTCAAGTGAGTGAGGTCTTTGATCAACATTCTTTTTGCTCTCTTTTATGTTGAATTTTTCCGCAGTTAGATTGAATTGCCAAACGTGGATAGCAACTTGCTTGATAACTGAAGTCAGTCGTAATGGGTTGTTGTGGGATTGGATTTAGCCATTCCTTAGTGTGGCTGTTTATATGATGAGTGTTTTGGACAGAATTGTTGCTTTGGACTCAGTTGCTAAGTTTGATTATGAGAGATTTATATGCATGTTTTAGTTGCCCTTGTTCTTTTATACGCGGAAAATGGATTCCAGGACTTGACTTTGTAAATAGTAACATGATAGTATTCTTCCTCTGCAGTGCCCCAGGCATCATCAGAAGACTGTTGCTCACGTGCTCGGCCTGCCACTCTCAAAAGTCGTTTGTAAAACCAAGAGAATTGGTGGTGGGTTTGGAGGAAAAGAAGCAAGGTCGGCATTCCTTGCTGCTGTAGCTTCTGTCCCATCGTATCTCTTGAACAGACCAGTGAAAATCACGTTGGATAGGGACGTAGACATGATGATAAGTGGGCAGCGCCGTAGCAGCAAAATTGAAGAAAGAAAATTCTAAATTGAAAATGTTGATTGTGTCGTTGTTTATAGTAATTTTAGCTTTAAAACTTGATATGTTACGAGATTTGGCAAACTTGAAGATGTTGCTTGGGTTGTTCAAGAGTTTTAGTTGTTTGTAAATGTATGTGTATTTTATTTGTAGGATGAATAAAATGAACCTTTATGTTGGTATATCATTAAATTTATTTTGCTATTGCATATTTTCCGATGCCGCTAAAAAGATGTTGAAGCTTCTGGAAATTTCGACCAAATTATTGCTTGAAATTATAAACGTTTGATTGAGGATTCTTAAATTCAAATTATAAACGTTTGATTGAAAATCCTTAACATTGTATATTCTAGGTTTTATAAAAACTAGCCTATGGGGCAAATGAACCGCATACTAAAAAACAAGATTGGTGTTTTTGTGGGTTATTTGGGCTTTACCATTTTCACATGTCACTTAAGGGACCATTTTCGAAGAAGCTTCAACAATTTGAATGAGAGAATTCAGAACTACGACTCCCGTTCAACATGCATCCAATTATGTCATGTCCGAATAAGTCTGCTTGAGCAAATCAAAAGTGAGGATTTGGATATTGATGCTAACTTGACGAAGGTTCATCCGCACTAGGTGAAGAGCCAATTTGGCTGAAAATTGCAAGCTCCTCCTACCATGGAAGAACAATTGCCTATTCACATGCATCCGAAGCAGAAAATATTGTATACACCATTTCTATACATGAGCCACAGATAAACCACGGTTAAACATCTTGTTTTAAAGCACCACATAGATAAAGACAACGATTGGCTATTGATTCTATAAAACTCTCTAGCCTTTGAACATGCAGGGGGGAAGAGAAATTAGTGGAGAGTGCAACATCATTGCTGAGAGGAGTCACCTTCATTACTCATAATGACCTTGTGTCTATGTACAAGAAGATAACAAAAAGCACACAAGCATCTAACATCACATTTGTGCCTTTGAAAATGTAGGAGTCAACTTCAATGATCTATCACCATAAGCTTCATCTTGTTGCACATCAATGAGTCCGTAACTCTTCAAAACCTGTCCACATCATATGAGAAGTCATCGACTGAGAAAACGATCCAGAAAATCGGAAGCACTTTTGATAGGGCTTCACTTTAGTACATCTAATGTTGTAATTATTGTATTATATACTTGAATACCAAAAAAAGCTTGCCAGAAAGGAAATTGTGTTAAGCAAACGTCTTACATTCGAGTCCCACAGATAATGACCAAATATTAGCCTAGTTCACTCTTCCAAATGAAGAATGATAAATCAAGTTAAAAGTGTCTATCATTAAGTAGCTTATATTTAGAGCATTGGCAGCCACTTTCCTAACAGTAAGTAGGACAAGAGATTCTTAGCATTTATTCAGAATATTATATCATGCTGGTTTCTAGGAAGCCTGTATCAGATGGAAATTTGCAACATCATTGCATGAAGTCTTGCCTATTAAGCCTTACAAAAGATAGAAAAAAGTAGTAGTACAAATCATGTATTACATCATACCCGCCAGTGAAGTATCATCTGCTTCCACAAAAGAAAGTTCCTGCATATATGTTGGCAACAGAATTAAAAACTTGTGTCAAAGCTCTCCACTACCCAAACTCACTGGGGAAAAAAAAATCAATACATGTGTGCTTCTCTTGATCTTATTAAACAAGAAGGAAGCATTATGCACTAGGCAATGCATCAAAGACTCCTAGGTAGTAATGCCAAGTAGATAAGGCAAAAGAAAGAATACTCCAAGGAGAAAAACTCTAAGCCAAGGATAAGGAACTGAGATTGGTGATGCAAAATAAGATGAAGAATGTGCCAAACAAACTTCTCGAGCGCGAGCAACTTTGCAGCATAGAAATTGTAGGCATGTCGCAATGAAAACAGTTGTAACAGATTTAGAACATCATAATTTTTAGTATAGTGGTCGTCCATTTAAAATTCCTCCTTCTGTTCACTTTTCATCCTTGCAACATCTCATCTCCTGCTTTCTCTGTTTCTGAGTTAAAATTCCTCTGTTTTTTAAGGTTGCCTTAGGGGGTTTTCTTCAAATTGGGCTGCATCTGGCTGAAAGCATCAGGTTTAAAATATGAACTCTAATATCTATCCCAGAACATGGTGAGCAGAGCAACTACTCTCCCTCCCATCTTCTATCTTGGGTTTCTCCTCTTTAAAGCTCAAATAACCTTTGATTATCACGGCGAAAGTTTTGACAGTTTTCTTGTCACCTCTTACATGCTCCAAGAAAACCTCAAAGAACTAAATTGTAGCCGCTTCAACAATGATTATTTTCTTTCGTAATAGTATGCCGAAGAAAACTCTCGCTCCAAGCTCATGTTCAGAGTACTTGAAAACTTTGGCAGCTTCTAAGAACACGTCGCTCGAATCATGAAGTGCCAGGACAATCGCGCCAACTCGAAAGAAACTGCACAAGCAAGTAAAGTGTCTTGTGATAAGAAGACACACGTTTTCATAAAATAGATTGTGCCAGCGATAAGATGGGAAAAAAAGTTCAATACTGTAGAGGTATAGATGAGACAAAGTTGATCTTCAATGACTAGTTTATATGCCATTTACAAGTTGCAAGTGCATTTTAGATATGGATGGTTTCATGTGACACGGCCTGTAATTCTCTTTGAGGGTATAGATGAGACAAATACCTAGTCAAGTATGAGTAGCCAATCAAGAAGACCGTGATTACATGATGGGACATCATGACAGCAAAGTCCTTCCTTCGAGTTTCCCAGGTAACAAGAGCAGCAATACTGTTAAGGTAGAATCCGCATTGGCATACGTAGATAAGCTTTAGAGGAAGCCTGAAATGATGAAAAACAGATGAATACACGTGCTTCTGCAATTGCAACCTTTAAAATTTGACCAACGTTCTTGCATACGACTTGAAATGAAAGGACTCTTTGTATTGTAAAATAGGTGAGAAGCAAGTGGTGTATACCCAATGAAATAGCATTGCTTGTTTTATCAGCACTCTAATTCACAGCAGTAACACAATAATTTTTTGGCATGTCTGCTGAGCTAACACATTCACAGAGCCCTCCAACATTTTCATTATTGCTAGCTTACGTTATTTAGCAACTTAAGCATGCTAGCAAATTACACAAGTGAAAAGACAAAGAAGAGAGAGAGCTTAACACACTGAAGACGACAATAGATCACCGTGAAAATGCAATTCCGAGTATGTCGATAGTTAGAACTCGGAAATGCATCAAAGCTGTCAATCTCATAAGCACGAAATCACTTACTTCAACTCCTGGTTAGGCCAACCTTCAAAGCGTGGACGAAGGAGGAGAAAAAGAGAGAAAAGCGAAATTACCTGGACGTTGGAGAGGAGGGCTGGGGACTCGACGAGGGAGGTCCGGCGAGCGACTGGCGGGATCGTGATGCGGGCGGAACTGGAGATCAACAGGCCGGTGGGTGTGAGGCGGTCGGGCGCGAACGTTCCAGATCCGGAGCCGGAGGGGTGGCGCGGTGGTTCGCCGGTCGGAAAGAGGGAGAGCAGAGAGAGAGGGAGGTCGCACGCCGGTCAGTCGGAAAGAGGGACGGCAGAGAGAGAGGGAGCTCGCACGCCGGTCGGTTGCTCGCGGTCGTCTCGCCGGTATCCTCCTGGTTCGTCGGTTGCTTGCGGTGGTTCGCCTGTCGGAAAGAGGGAGGGTGGAGAGAGAGAGGGGGGGAGTTCGTCGGACAGAGAGAGGCGTGAAGAAAGAAAATCAGGACTGAAATTTTTTCAAATTGGCGCCTCTTTTTCTCTTTAGAACGTGGGTCCCACGAGGACACGTGTCGCGCTCCCACTGCCTTCTTGTTTGCCAGAGCATAAGACGTACCTAATATTTTCTCGTGGTTTGCTGGACGAGCCTTATCACTAGGTATTGTAGCAGCGGCCTCTTGTAGGAAGCTCAGGGACCGTCCGATTCAGTGCCAGGGAAAAATGATGTTTCCTACAGTGCCTTGATCTCTGGCTAATTTAGGAACGAGCGGTTTGATGAAGCCATTGAGTTGTTTTCTTTTGTTAAAGATCGTGCAGACGTGAAATTAATTGGATCTCTTTAGGCTTAGCGTACTTAGTGCCGTGCTGTTGTGCCGTGCTATTGTGGAAGCCTCTAAAGAAGGAAATTGGGATCGTAAGTAAAGTGGCAAAGTAAATTAAAGGACATGACAAAGTTAATTTTTTATTCTCATTAATACATTATAAAAAGGGGGTCAACCAAACTACAAGCTGGTTTATCAAAACACTTAAAAGAGCCAAAAACAAGAGGAACAATTGAAAATTAATGAATTCTTAAAAAATAAAATGAACGAATTTAAAAAAAAAGAATAAAAAAAGAATAAACCACGTGGGTATGGCCACAGCCCAACCATAGCCAGCTTCGGAAGGGATCTATGCTGGTAGGATTGTTCATGAAAAACAGAAAAAACGATTAACCGAGCCGAACAAAATTGATAAGCTCAGTTTAGCAGTTTAGTGTTTTAATTTTGGTTTAGGATTTTTCTTTTCTTTGGTTTTCGTTTGGTTTTAGTGTATGACTTCCAAAAATGACAAATTAAACTGGACCGATAAGCTTAATAACAAATTTATTTTCCATCTAACAAATATAATTTTTAGTTTAACCTACCAAATAACTGCTTTGTATTTAATACCGTATGCCACGAATCTTCACACAGCCAAGAGAAAAAAAAAAATGGAAGATACATCCACAAGCTCCCAGGGAGCAGCAAGGCAGCTCTTGTTTAGCCAGCTACGTACTGGCCAAATAACTTCTGCAAAACGCCAATAGTACACAACACAGATGAAGAGTAGAATCACAACCTTAAAGCATCTCATTATGGAGACGAAGCCACGACTGACAATGCCACTGAAAATCTTCCATCCTATAGCATGAGAAACACGCTTGCATTGACCAACCAGACATTGACCCCCTAAAGTGCGGACAGTCGAATCGTTTTTGCTTCTTTTTTCTTCTTTTTTTACACATTTTTCTTTTCCACCATCAAACCAAACATCTTCGAGTGGGTCATATGTCCTAAAACTTCAAACCAGAACCATGCAACTTTTCTTCCATGACACCGTCAATTCGCTCTCCCATTTCAGCGCTCATGTAATTCACCCAATCTCCAACCTCGCCTTTCCTGAAGAACCACTTCTTCTCTAGTCCAGTTGGCAACTTGCCGCTCCTATTCACCTCCAATGCACTCAAATTGTCAAAGCTACACATCCTCAATATTCCCTCCACGGTCCCGTTTCTCAATTCTTCTTCGTTGAATGGACGCCCAATGAAATCGGCCAACCTCCTCACTTGAACGCTCGGGTCCGCTTTCATCTCCTCATACTTCACAGACAACACTTTCTCGGGCATCTCCGAGCTCGCCTTGCGGTAACCCAGCACATGGTCCCAATAAGGCCCATACCCGCTCACGCCTCGGCAGAACTTGTCGAGGCCCTCCAGGAGTGGAAGCTGGCCCCTCTCTTCGAGCCTCAACTTGTTGAGGTGGTGCCACATCGAGATGAAAGTGTCTTTAGGGTTCCTACATAGGTAAACCAGCTTGCAATTGGAGTCCCTCACCGACCGTGGAAGCAAGGAATAAGGCAAGTGGGTGGCCAAGAGCCTCGGGGATGTAAAAGCAGTGAGATCAGGATTTTTATTCTGGAGATAGAGCCTGAGCTCCAAGAAGGACACGAGGTCGTGGGGGTTTTGTGTTAGGAGAGGGTGGCGTTGTTGTGGGTTGGAGTCAGAGTACTCGGCACGGTTCAAGAGAGCAAAGAGGATGGCCTTTAGCCAGGTGGTGCCACATTTCGGGCTGGTGACGAGGAGGATGTCGGAGGGGTGAGCTTGGAAGTGATTTTGGCAAGCGACGACGCTGTTCAAGAGCCAAGAGGGGAACCAGAAGCCCTGGTACAAGCGGAGAGAGGAGGGGACACAGTCCTCTTCCGAAGGAAGAGAGGTGGGGACCCAGTCCTCTTCCGAAGGGAGAGAGGTGAGCAAGTCTTCGCATTCTGGCGACTTGACGTCATCTCGCAAGTAATTTTCATTGAGAGGAGGAGGTTGAGAGGGTTGCATGGTGGCGGCCGCGGCCGCGGTGCGTGGTGATGGTGGTGGTAGTGGTGGTGTAGGTGGAGGTGGAGGCTGGTTGGAGTGAATGATTGTGTGTCTAAATAAAGAACATGAAGATGGTGCTGGCTGTCTCTAACAATTTATACATTAAATGGAGATGGTCCTCATAGTAGGGGAAAAAAAAATCACTTTTAGACTCCACCTGAACGGCTTCTTCTGAATTTTTTATTTATTAGTGAAAATTGGTATATTGATCCAATTAAATCTTCTTCTTTTTCTTTGAACTTTGAACATGCACATGAACAAAAATTGTTTAGCTTTTTTTTTGGTCAAAAAATAAAAATCATTTAGTTAAGGCCTATGTTTTTCCCTAGTCTCTTTCCCCACCCCCAGATTTTTTCACCTTTTTTTCCCTCCACTGACAGGCTATCGACCCGTCACTCCCCCCCCCCCCTCCTCCATCATCCTTCTCTCCATCTTTAACATTATTCTGACAACTCCATTTATTGCTTTTGGGTGAATGACCTCTCATTGAATGGTTAACTTGCTGTCCAACCTGCCTGCCAAGCACGCCACCTGTGTTCCGCACAGTGCCGGTAGGTGCTCAGTCTAGGGCTTCAGAAAAGCTTGATGTCCAATTGTGGAGAGGCTCATTAACTCCCTGACAATGATGATGCATGGGAGAAACAACTCCTGTCACTTCCCCCTCCCTCAACATGCCAAGTCCCTTTTTTATTCTTTTATTTTCCTTCTCAAAACCCTAGCAGCGCCTTCTTCTCCTCCTCCTCGCCGCATGACGCCTTTTGCTCTCCTCTTCCTCTCGATCTCTGCTTACCATATGGCTTGAGCTTTGCTCTCTACACCTATGGACCTTTGTGACCGGTGTTCAGTTAAAAAATATTTGCATCACTTAGTTAAACTCTTTGTAGAAATTTCTGTAACCATAACTAAAATTTTCAATTGACTTATTCAGGAAAATCATTTTCATCGGTATGTAAAACCAAAGATCTTAGTTGGTTGTACAAATTCTTTACATTCAGACATATTATCTAGGGGTGAGCACTAGTCTAATTCCTAGTGAATAATTGATAATCGGTTCGGTTCTAGGTGCAGACTAAATCATTCAGACCTGATCAATTATTTTTTTTTCCTCGATGGTTCTCTGGAGATTTGAATTTGAAAGATTTATTGACGGAAACCAACTTCTCCGTTAGACGTATGCATCTAGAAATTGTTGAGTACAATTAGTTGCTTCCTCTTTAAAGGGACACATGCCGTTTTGGAGAAGCAACAACAAGAAGGAAAAATGTTGGTTTCAACATAGTATAAGATGTAAAATCTATTAAAGCGCAGCCGTTTTATTGGATTGACAATGATCAATACATGTTTATATCATTATAAAAAGGGCTCACAAGTGCAAGATGTTATAATATGTAATATATTTTTATTATTCTAAATATGATCCCAATATTGTATTCCCAATAAATTCTGATTTATTGCCTAATCTATTACCCACGTGTATTACATGATATTTGCCCGTTAATATATTACCATAATGGTCTTGATGGAAGATATCGGTAACGTAATAAATGGAATAAAAACGTCAGGTCGTCTAATTCAAACTCTATTACTACAGAAAACACACTGTCAGGTTTGAAGGGTATTGGCTAGTAAAACAGGACGTACAGATCTGGTGTTCCCATATTGCAGATCGATCGTGCTACGTGGATCCGTCGAAGGTTTTGGCGTCTTCCGCTTTTGCAAATTTCATCAATGGCTGGAGGTATGTTGATCTTTACATTTCCGCAAACCGATCCCGAATTTTGTATGAATTTATCCGTGATTGATAAATCGAGATTGTCAGGTTTTAGTTTATATTTAATTTTACAGTTGGTATCAGAGCATATTTACCTCTGCCTTGATGAAATTTTGGAATTTATTTTCATTGAATTATGTATGGGTAAATTCGGGTGACCCACTACGCAATAATGGATCTGCATGATCACATCGCCATTAGGAAGGAAAACCCTTAAATTTTTCGACATTTTATTGATCGTCGGCGGTTAATCGAGTGGTGAAATTTTGGTGGTTAGGGTTTTTTAGGGCAGATCGTTTTAGGCTTAATTCCGGTCAATACGTTGGTCGTTTTTGCCGGTTCTTGAGATTATTCGTTCGTCCCAACATTCTTTTCGAAACCCATAAATCAATTTGGTCGAATATGGGCTGTGGGAGGAGACCTAAGTGGCGGAATGGAGCTGGTCGCGGTGGAAGGACGGCGGAAAAAAAAAAAAAAAAAAAAAAGCCCGAAGGACTGAAGCGGGCACGAGCGACGCACACGCCCAAGGGGTTGAAGCGGGCGCGTGCAAAGGAGAAGAGCGCACATGCGTTGCATGCACGCCTATGATTTCTCAATTCTGCCCTCCGCATTTAGGAAAATTGCGATTTTGCCCTTGCCCGCATAAAATTCTGATCCACCCCCCGGAGCGCCTGAAAACTTACAATTTTGCCATTTTTGGGCGTAAAATTCCTGTTTTACCCCTTAAAAGTAAAATTCCAATTTTGGCCTTGCGTGCAAAATTCCAGTTTACCACTTTTGCACGTGATTTTACTATTCTACCTTTATGTGCAATTTTATGAATATTTTTTCATAAAACTAAATGTCTAGTGATCCGTGTATATTTAATTAATTAAGGATTAGCCACGGCATCTTTGATTATATTAAATTATATATATTAAGAGCCTTTGGATCACATATAGTCAAAGACAATAATTGTAATTATTCACATTAATATTATGAATTTTATCTCACGGGAATTTTCAATATATTAATGTGATTAATTATGATGAAATATTATTTTATCTTTCTTAATTTACCCACAGGGATTAAGGAAGGAAATATAATTTGATAGTTTTATCATGAAGTAATTATGAATCAATTTAAATTAGAAACTTTGCCCACATGCAGTTTTTGATGTTATGTGATTCATATTTTATAACATGTTTTACATTGGTAAAATATTATTTAAGTTTATTTGCTTCAAATATATTGATACATAAGTTTTTTTTTTTTATTATTATGATGCAGTCTTACCACCTACGATTAGTTCTGGTATAATTGTTCCCGAGCTTAATGGAAATAACTTTAAAGAATGGAGAGAATTAGTTCTTCTTCAATTGGGGTGCATGGATCTTGATTATGCTCTAAGGTCAGATGAACCACCTGAACCTACTGAGAATGGTACTCATGCTGAACATACTCATTATGCTCAATGGGAGCGGTCCAACCATCTCAGTGTGATGTACATAAAGACAAAACTCTCTACTAGCATTCGTGGTTCAGTCATTCAGCATAACAATGCCAAAGAATTGCTGGAGGCTATTGATGCACAATTTGAGTATTCAGAGAAGGCGCATGCCATTATGAAGTTCTCATCATTAAAGCTTACCAGTGTAAGAGGTGTGCATGAGCACATCATGAAGATAAAGGACATTGCAGCTCAGCTGAAGAATCTTGAGGTTGTGATATCAGAATCCTTTATTGTATACTATATCCTAAATACTCTCCCACAAGTCTTACAACACACATAACACTAATGGTCAATCAATGAACTCATGACCATGTGTGTTCAAGAGGAAGAGAGGCTACTAATGGAGAAATGAGAAAGTGCTCATATGGCAACACAGGATAAGTATAAAGGGCAAGGCAAGTAGAAGGGAAAAAGGTAAGATGCCTCTATCTCCTCAAGTTGGCATTAAGAAGGAATCCAAGTGCTTCTTCTGTAAAAAGAAGGGGCACATGAAGAAGGATTGCGCCAAATTTAAGGCCGCCAAATTTAAGGCCTAACTCAAAAATACAGGTAACCAACTCGCATGTGTTTGTTATGAAACTAATATGTTTGATGTGAGTCACAACACTTGGTGGATTGATTATGGTTCTACAATCCACATTTCGAATTCCTTGTAGGATTTTCAGAACCAGTGGAAACCAGTGGGAAGTGAACAAGGCATCTATTCGGAAAACAAGATGCGCTCGCATGTGGAAGCTATTGGGACATGCAGAGTAGTTCTCAGTAGTGGTTTTGTTTTAATTTTAGAAATGACCTTTTATATTCCTAGTTTTTCTAGGAATTTAATTTCAGTTTCAAGTTTTGTACCTTTGGGATACTCCTTTAAATTTTCAGATTCAACATTCAATTTATCGTATAAATTTGAAATTGTTGAGAGTTGTATTTTGTCTAACGGTCTCTTTCGAATTAATCTACAAGATAATGCCATTAATAATGCGATGCACATTCATGATAATGCTAGTATAAAATGATGTGTTGTGAATGAGGATTCCTCTATGTTGTGGCACCGGAGGTTGGGACATATCTCCATGGATAGAATTAAGAGATTAGTAAATGATTGAGTACTTAATACTCTAGATTTTACTGATTATGACACTTGTGTGGACGGTATAAAGGGAAAACAGACCAACAAGTCAAAGAAATGTGCTAAGAGGAGTACAAAAATATTAGAAATCATACATATAGATATTTGTAATCCGGATATGGACTCAAATGGTCAGAGATACTTCATTTCTTTCATAGACGATTGTTCACGATTTATGTATCTCTACTTGCTTTGTAATAAGCACGAAGCACTAAATACCTTTAAGGTATATTTTTCCGAAGTAGGGAAATAATGCGACAAGCAAATTAAGATCGTGAGATCAGATAGAGGTGGAGAATACTATGGTAGATACACTGAAGATGGACAAGCACCTAGTCCATTTGCGAAGTTTCTTGAAGAGCATTGGATTATTGCCTAATACACTATGCTTGGTTCACCGGACCAAAATGGTGTCGTAGAAAGAAGAAATCGAACATTATTGGACATGGTGCGAAGTATGCTTAGCAACTCCAAACTTCCTAAGTTTTTGTGGACTGAGACTCTTAAAACGGCTGTATACATATTAAACCGAGTTCCAACCAAAGCTGTTCCAAGGACGCCTTTTGAGTTATTCTAAGGTTGGAAACCGAGTTTGCGACATGTACGTGTTTGGGGATGCCCATCTGAAGTAAGAGTCTACAATGCACAGGAAAAGAAGTTACATCCAAGGACTATAAGTGGGTATTTTGTTGGATATGCCGAAAAGTCCAAATGATACAGATTTTATTGTCCATCTCACACCACTAGGTTTGTGGAATCAAGAAATGCTAAATTTCTTGAGAATGATCTGATTAGTGGGAGCGATCAATTCAGGGACTTTGTTCCCGAAGAAGATCATTCAGATTCTCAACATTCCACCTCAGGTACTGGATTGGTTGTTGCTATATCGCCCCTTTAGTTCAACCGGTCGTTGAGCAACTGATCATTAAAGATCCACAACCTGCTGATATTGATCCGGTAGACCAAACTGTTCAGCAATTTACCAGATACTGTTGAACTTCCAATAGAACAACACACTCCTCAGAAGGATGTTGATGCAACATTAAGAAGGTCTACTAGAATGAAGAAATCGACAATTCCTAATGACTATATTGTGTATCTACAAGAATCTGACTAGAATGTTGGAGCTGAAAGTGATCCTGAGACGTTTTCACAAGCCATGAGTTGTGATAAATCTAATTTATGGTACAATACCATGAAGGAAGAGATGAATTCTATGGCATCAAACGAAGTCTGGGATTTAGTTGAGTTTCCTGATGGTGCAAAGGCCATTGGTTGTAAATGGATCTTCAAAACTAAGAATGATTCATTAAGCAATATAGAGAGATATAAAGCTAGACTCATTGCCAAGGGATTTACTCAAAAGGAGGGAATCGATTACACGGAGACGTTTTCTCATGTATCCAAGAAATATTCTCTTCGTACTATATTGGCATTGGTTGCTCATTTTGATATAGAGTTACATCAAATGGATGTGAAAACGGCGTTCCTCAATGGAAAATTGGAAGAAGTGGTTTACATGAAACAATCAGAAGGATTCTTCTCTAATGCTGGTGATCATTTGGTATGCAAGCTTAAAAGGTCTCTATATGGCTTGAAACAAGCATCCCGCCAATGGTACTTAAGATTCCATGAGATCATCTCTTCATTCGGTTTTAAAGAGAATGTCATGGATCAATGTATATACCAGAAGGTAAGTGGGAGCAAAGTTTGTTTCCTTGTGCTATATGTAGATAACATTTTACTTGCAACTAATGACAAGAGATTGTTATATGAAGTGAAAAAATTTCTCTCTAAGAGTTTTGATATGAAGGATATGGGTGAAGCGTCTTATGTCATTGGCATTAAGATTCATAGAGATAGACCTCAAGGTGTATTAGGACTATCTCAATAAACCTATATCAATAAGGTCTTAAAGAGGTTTCGGATGAAAGATTGTTCACCAAGTATAGCACTCATTGTGAATGGTAATAGGTTTAATTTAAACCAATGCCCGAAGAAAGATTTTGAAAGGGAACAAATGAAGAACATCCCATATGTTTCTGCTATTGGAAGCTTGATGTATGCTCAGGTTTGCACTCGACCTGACATAGCCTTTGCTGTGGGAATGTTGCGAATATACCAAAGTAATCTAAGTATGGACCACTAGTGTGACATCCCGATTTTTCAATTTCTATTTTCAGTTAATTTAGGTGGGCATTTCATCTTTGCACATATAGTTCATTTCCATGAGTCGGCCACTCATGTGAAAACTAGTCTATCAGGTGAAGCCGTTAAGAAATTCTAATGCATCAGACTCGAGAATTTGACCAGGAAGCGACCTCTCGATCGAGCTAATCTGCAAGGGTCATTATGACACAATTAAAAATTGATTAGAGACTGGAGATAGGTCGACTCGACAGACGCATGTGATCCATAGAGATAGACCTCAAGGTGTATTAGGACTATCTCAATAAACCTATATCAATAAGGTCTTAAAGAGGTTTTGAATGAAAGATTGTTCACCAAGTATAGCACTCATTGTGAATGGTAATAGGTTTAATTTAAACCAATGCTCGAAGAAAGATTTTGAAAGGGAACAAATGAAGAACATCCCATATGTTTCTGCTATTGGAAGCTTGATGTATGCTCAGGTTTGCACTCGACCTGACATAGCCTTTGCTGTGGGAATGTTGCGAATATACCAAAGTAATCTAGGTATGGACCACTAGTGTGACATCCCGATTTTCCAATTTCTATTTTCAGTGAATTTAGATGGGCATTTCATCTTTGCACATATAGTTCATTTCCATGAGTCGGCCACTCATGTGAAAACTAGTCTATCAGGTGAAGCCGTTAAGAAATTCTAATGCATCAGACTCGAGAATTTGACCAGGAAGCGACCTCTTGATCGAGCTAATCTGCAAGGGTCATTATGACACAATTAAAAATTGATTAGAGACTGGAGATAGGTCGACTCGACAGAGGCATGTGATCGAGTGTGGGTGATTCCACCAGATCGCACTATTCTTGTCGGTCGGCACTAGACCGGCTTTTTTGTCGATTAGGTACCCTGTGCCCGTATTTGAAACCTTGAGGTTACCCCGACAACCGAGAGTCACCAATGTGTCAGAGATGTACATCGTGGCTTGAAAATAATCAACCACGGTCAATTGCATGAAAATTTCTAAAAGCTACCCGATAGGTTAGGACGCGCTAGTATCGTGCCAGAGTGAAATTAACCATGAAATTATGACTGAATTAAGAAATTGGAAGTCCTGTGGTGTCACATATCTTATGAGGAACATGGATTAATTTTATGGAATTCAATTGGACTCAATTGAAAGAGAATTAAATGGAACTGAAAAATTGGATGTACAACATTTTATGCCACGGCGGAAAATGAAATTGAACCTATTGGAATAAGGTTATGGGGGTTGGAGATAGTGGATCATGACATCATCCGATGTCATGATTGGAAGCCCAAGAGAAGAAGATCCTGACACTTGGAGGGTGGGGATGTGCTCTTGGAAAGGTGGGATGTCACCTCCCCCCATCCCCATCATCTTCTTCATTTTGAACTTGAAGGAGAGAGAAGGAGTACTGCCGTGCGAACCAGGCCAGCCCGCACGCCGACCGCCCCTTCGCTAGCTCGCCGCCGCACGTCCCCGTCACCGTCGCGGTCGTCGCCCGTCCGCGGCGAAGGCCCGCGCGCGCCTCGCCGGCCAAACGTCTCCGCCCGAGCAGCCTTCGTCCAGCCTTCGCCTCTGTCGTCCAGCTATAGCCGCCGTCGCTTGGCCGCCGAAGCTGCCGCCAGCCACCGCCTAAGCTACCGTCGCCGTCTCCGCCGTTCCTCCACCCGAGCGACCACCGTGCGCCCTCCGTCCAACCAACTCAGCCACCAGATTTCCAGCTCACCCCCGAACCTTCAAGGCCTATTTCCGAGCTCTTTCGGTCCCCCTTTAGCCTTGCCCCGAGGAGGTTTGTCGTCGGGCTCGCCGTCCTCTTCGCTGGGAACTCATCGGAACGCGATTCCAGTGAGTTTAGCTCACTAAACCTCAATTAGAGGGTTACTTATGCTTTAGGTGTGCTTAGCTTAAGTTAATTGAGCTTAGGTGGTTGGTTTAATTTATTTAAGTGTAGATTAGATTAAGATGTTTAATTAACTTAAGGTGTGTTTAATTTAGGGTTAAGTGAAGGTTTAAATTAATATAAGCATTGATGTGACATAATAGGTTTTATTTTTTATTTATTTAAATGTTTGGAAATTCTGGAATTTTTAATAATTTATTATATTCCGAAAATTATTTTAAAAAATAAAAAAAGAAAAAAATATTCAAAAATAAAAAATTCAAAAAAATTACTTATGACCTCAATTGCTTAGAATTTCGTGCTGATCGCTGCTGTGCATTTAGAATTTGAATTTGATGAATGGATGTGGCAAATTAAGTGTTGATTGTGGTAAATAGGGATTTTATTTATAAAAACCCAAGTGTCAGGTTTTGATGCAAAAATTGGATTTTAATGATTATATTAAATAGTGGGGTTTGAAAAAGTGAGATATTGGCTTTCTAGTTCGAAATTGACGTGTCCCCATGCACGTGATAAATTTCTAGAATATTTTTAATATGAAGAAAAGAGGCCGGGATCACTATTTTAATTGAAGGTACCGATTGAAAGTCAAAGTATCCCGGGCCAAGTATGATTTGATCGTGTGATAATTAAGAGGAATTTGTCATGGGTTGTTGAGCTGGACTTGCCCCTATATGGGATGCCCACGTAGTGGTTGCGGGTCGCAGTTGATTCTGGGCCCATACTCCTTCAGGAACGCCGTCAAGGTACTGACGAAGCCGTGCTCCAAGATGGGGAGACGATGCCTGACTCTATGCCAGTGGATAGCCGAACCACGAGTAGGCTATGTTCATGCGTGGAATTGAATAAAATGAGATCGCATGCTGTGGTTGTGATTATGTGAAATTGATTGCGTTTCATTTGTTCATATTCCTAATACTACCTGTAATCGAGTGATTTGAAATGTACTAACCTGCAGGAAGGAAATAAGTCGAGGTAAGTCTTCTGTATTGTGTGGCTAGGCCGCCCCGAGGTGTATTATCTTTCTAATAGGGGTTTAGGAGGGGTGAACTTGCTGAGACAATGTCTCACCCCGTTGTGGGAAATTATTACAGGGCCGTAGATGGCACGACCTCCGGAGAAGAATGGCATTCCAGTGCACATTGTTGAGCAGGTGCATAGTTCCCCTGACCCTAGAAGTCATTGGGTGTATGAGCTGATCAAGTCCATCGTCTGGATTCAGGTGTCAGTGGATGTCAGGGTGCCACACTATGTAGCACCGACACGCGACACACGACACGACACGACACGACACGCGACACGTCATTTCTCAAAAAGTAGAGAATTTCGACACGTTCCGACACGTTAAATATTAAATAAATATTTTTATTTTTAATTAATTTGATTTAAATTCAGTACTTTTATTTTTTAAAATTATTTATTTATTTTTTCTGATTAAAAAAAACTTTCACCCCACTCCCAAATTTATTTCAATTTTTTCCCTCCCTCCCCTCGAGAGACTATTCCCTCCCTCCTAAATTTATTTCGATTTTTTTCCCTACCTTCCCACGTCGACTATTTTCCCCGCCCCAAATTTATTTCACTCTTTTCCCCTCCGTCACCCACGTGACAAGCTGTCACTGACTCACTTCACCCATTTGAGTTTCCAAAACCCTAGCTACCGAAACACTTTTTTCCTCTGCCGCACGACCTCGCAACCCCTTCCTCTCCTCACTTTTTTCCCCTCGCCGCACGGTCTTCCTCTCGATCCATCTCCATCTCCTCACCGCATGACCTCCATACGACCCCCCCTCCTCTCCTCTTCCTCTCGATCCTTCTCCTCCTCCTCCGCCCCGCCTTCGGCCCTTCCTCACTTGCAGTTGCAGCCTCGTCGCCGATCCCCGCGCAGCATCACCGTGGCCGCCCTCACCTCGCCTCTACGGCCGCCCTCGCCTCAGTCTCTACTCTTTCTCTAGCGCCTCAGTCTCTACTCTTTCTCTGGCGGTTTCTTGCCGTCACGGGCTCACCATTGCTCGTGGCCTCGTCTCTCCTCCCTCGCCCTCACTTCCATCCGACACGCGTGTCGAGACGAGTCGAAAAAAGTTGACTACGTGTCGAAAAACTCGACACGCGTTGACCGCGTGTCCGAGTGTGTCAACGTGTCCGACACGCTCCGACACATGTCGAACATGACATGGAAGCATGGACAACGTGTCCGTGCTTCATAGGTGCCACATAGGTTTAAGGCATGGTTCCATTTTGGGGCCGATGGCTTTAGGTTTGGTCCACTAGATAGTTTTGACATTCCACTTGCTGTGGTAGATGCCATTTTGGGTGAAGGGGTAGCTGACCTTCCTGATGGTGGAGTGGATAATCCATCGTCTCCGAACCCCGTGCAGTCAGATGTGGAAGATGTGGGATCGACGAACAAGTCCGACTAGTAGTCATAGGACTGTTCCTCTCTTTGGTGGACCGATCCCTGTTGTGCAGACTGATCCTTTTTGATGCACATAGACTCTGACCCATTTTTGGATGTATGTAAACTCTGGATGATTATATATGAAAGTATGTTGGTTTGTTTATTGATTTAAGTTTCCTACTATCCTATCCCATGAGTTTTTGTCAGGGATTTTATAACACGTTCTGCATGCGCATAATAAATTAATTGGGTCGGCGACACTACCTGGGAATGTCGCATATGCATGACCATGGCGGGTTGTTCACGTGTCTCGGGGTTCGGGGCATGACATCCCCGTTTAAGTGGTATCAGAGCATGGTCTGTATTTGAAGTGATAAGGGGCGAGGGAGTCATGGGATAGTTGGTAGGAAAGGCCTTTAAATTGTTGATGCATGTGGTTGTTAGATGGTTGTTAACTTGTTGGTGAGGTCACTCAGATTCTAATGTGGTATTGGAATTGGAAAGCAGGTATCTATATTGATCTTGTAACATGAGTGACCGAATGCCGAGAGCTGCTAGGAAGAGGGCAGGAGGCCCCGTGTTTCGGGGTGGGCCATCAACGAGAGTCGGTGCTCGAGTTGCCCTGGAGAGAGCGCAGGCTGAGGCCAGCATGAGTGGTGCAGCATCGCCTTCAGTCAATGCTGGGGTAGAAGCCCCTGAGGATCCGAGGTTTGTTAGAATTATGAGGATGCTTGAGCTGATGGGTGACAGAATGGATCAGCAGGTCGCCGCTTCAGTCGCCGCTACCGCCGCCGCCACCAATGCAGCTAACGCCGCCAATGCTGCTGCTACAGTTACCGCCGCCCCTGCCGCCGCACCAGTTGTTGAACCTGAGGTAGCACATGTTGAAGTTCCACCTGGGAACGTGGCCGCTAGGAGGCCTATGCATAAGTTGGTGGAGCAGCTCCTGAAGTTGAATCCGCTGAAGTTCACGGGAGCAGGAGATCCCGAGGCTGCCACACTATGGATTCAGGAGCTAGAGAATGCCTTTGACTTTCTGATGTGCACCGAGACAGAGAAGGTTGTTCTGGCAGCCTATCAGTTGAAGGGAGTCGCAGGTACAAGGTGGAAGACCACTAAGGAGATAGCTTTCCCTGGAGGCGTAGTTCCCGAGTAGAACGCCTTTCTCGAGGTCTTTAATGAGAAGTACTTTTTTGAGTGTGCTAGAGAGGTGAAGATGGCGGAGTTTCAGCGCCTTCGCCAAGGTGCGATGTCGGTCGATTAGTATGAAGCGAAGTTCGCTGAACTATCGCAATATGCCCTGATCTAGTCCAGAGACCGTCAGACCGAGCTTGAAGGTTTAGAGATGGGCTCCGACCGGATGTGAAGAGCTTGGTGGTGCCATTAGATCTGAAGGAGTACAATGGCATTTATAGACGGGCCCAGCTGATTGAGAAAGACCAGGGTGAGAGAGCCGCTGCATCTGGGTCGCGGTTTAGTTCGAGCAGGGAAGGTAATCGGTTTGGGAAGAGGCCGATATCTGGAGGAAGGTATCCTGTTCCACTCAATAGGAAGGGTGGGATAGGAAAGCCATCGCCGAGCTTTAATGGAATGTGTCGTCCATGTGGAAGACGACATGGCTCAGCCTCGTGTCCCTTTAGGACAGGTGCTTGTTATGAGTGTGGCAGCAGGGTCACGTTGCTAGGAATTGTCCCAGGAAACAGATGGGACAGCATCAGTTGCCATCGCCGCCACCGTTGGGTCAAAACAGAGAGATCGTGCCGCAGATCATGCCGCAGGGTGGATTGGTCAGACCTCCAGCTTAGGGAAGGACGTATACGATCACCAGAGGATAGGTGGAGGATGCGCCTTATGTGATCACAGGTATGGTCTCGTTGAACGACCAACCTGCTTATGCTTTATTTGATCCTGGAGCTACACACTCTTTTATAGCTGAAAGATATGTTAAGTTGATAGAATTAATTCCTGACTTGTTGGAGTCAGTGATTAGCATATCTACGCCGTTGAAGGATAAGGTGTTAGCTTCAGTGGGTTGTCTTGGTTGCAAGTTAGTGATTGGTGAGCGAGAGGGAAGGATAGACTTGATAGTCCTAGCCATGTATGATTTTGATGTGATAATTGACATGGACTGGCTCACCAAGCAACGAGCTAAGATGGACTGTTATCGCAAGGCGATTCAGTTCAACCCGTTAGGGGGTGAGAGCTTCGAGTTTATTGGGAGTCAAGGAGGACTCTCGATTTCCTTAATCTCGTCGCTCGAGGCAACTCGCTTGCTAGACAAGGGTTGACAAGGTTACCTGGAAACTGTCGTGGATATGACAGTAGAGGAGTCGAAGATAGAAGACATCGCAGTGACTCAAGAGTTCCCAGACGTGTTTCCAAAAGAATTGCCAGGGTTGCCGCCAGAGAGAGAGATAGAGTTCGTGATTGAGTTAACCCTAGGGACCGAGCCAATCTCTAAGGCTCCTTACTAAATGGCCTTGTCAGAACTGAAGGAACTGAAGGTACAGATGCAAGAGTTGTTAGATAAGGGATTCATACGTCCTAGTGCTTCACCTTGGGGAGCACCAGTTCTGTTCGTGAAGAAGAAGGATGGTTCTTTGCGCTTATGCATCGACTATCGACAACTCAATCAGGTAACAATCAAGAACAAGTATCCGTTGCCAAGGATTGATGACTTGTTCGATCAACTTCAAGGAGCGTCGATATTTTCGAAGATCGACTTGAGGACGAGGTATCATCAGTTAAGGATTAGGAAGGAAGACATACCGAAGTCGGCGTTTCGCACTCGATACGGTCATTATGAGTTCACTGTGATGCCATTTGGGTTGATGAACGCCCCAACTGCTTTCATGGATCTGATGAACCGTGTGTTCAGGGAGTACTTGGATCGGTTCATAATTGTTTTCATCAACGACATCCTAGTATACTCGAGGAGTACTGAGGATCATGAAAAACACCTAAGGATAGTGCTTCAGACTTTGAGAGATCGTGAGCTGTACGCCAAGTTCAAAAAGTGCGAGTTTTGGCTAACTCGTGTGGCTTTCCTAGGTCATGTCATCTCTGGAGAAGGAATCTCAGTGGACCCAGCCAAGATTGAAGCAGTGACCAACTGGCCGAGACCGACTTCAGTGACAGAGATCAAAAGTTTTCTGGGTTTAACAGGGTATTACAGACGGTTTGTGGACAGGTTTTCAGTGTTAGCATCGCCGATGACAAGACTGCTGAAGAAGGAAGAAAAGTTTGTGTGTTCAGATAAGTGCGAGAGTAGTTTCCAAGAGCTTAAGCAGAAGCTAATTACTGCACCTGTGCTTACTATTCCATCTGGTCCAGGAGGATTTGAGATGTACAGTGATGCGTCGTTTAGAGGACTGGGTTGCGTATTAATGCAGCATGGTAGGGTTGTTGCATATGCGTCCCGTCAGTTGAGACCTCATGAGTTGAATTATCTGACACATGACTTAGAACTTGCAGCGATCATCTTCGCCTTGAAGATTTGGAGGCATTATCTGTGTGGAGAAAGATTCCAGATCTTCACCGACCATCAGAGTCTTAAGTACTTATTCTCTCAGAAGGAGTTGAATATGAGACAATGTCGATGGATGGAACTCCTGAAGGACTATGATTGTGAGATTTTGTATCCTCCCGGAAAGGCGAACAAGGTCGCCGATGCACTAAGTAGGAAGTGTTCAGATGCGCAGATGGTATTCGAAGAGTGGAGTCTACTAGAGAGAGTACGAGATTCGAGTTTCAAATTTGAGGTGGGCCACCTTTCGAATCTTATGGCCACCCTCAGAATTGAGCCGGAAGTGCAGGTCAGAATTAGAACGCTTCAGCAGACAGATCCAGATGTTCAGAAAATCCTGCAGGAGGATACAGAGAAAAGGAAAGATGACTTCCAGATTTCTGATGATGGAACATTGAAATTCCGAGGACGATTGGTTGTACCTGACAATGTGGAACTTAGAGAGGAGATCTTATCAGAAGTGATATAGCTAGTATAAACACCTAGAGGGGGGTGAATAGGTGTAAAAACAATTTATCAAGATACGAAGGCAATACCAGGCAAACAATAGAAAGAAGATCCTCTTAAAACAGATTATGATCAAAATAAACAGAGTAGGGAAGAGAAAAATTGAACACGAATTTATAGTGGTTCGGCTTATTCCAAGCCTACGTCCACTCTTTTCGCACTAACACCCACCGACCGGATTTCACTATGAACAAAAGAGAAGTTACAAGCAATGCTTTCCCTTGATTCCACAAAGGTAGATATTTTACCACACTTCCTCAAGGTATCTCAAGATATGGACTCTCTTTTGCGTACAAGTTTCAGCTCAGTAAATGAATTGACTAAGAATAAGGAGCTTCAGACTTTGGAATTCTTCTATCGTGCACACCCACGAACAACTGGAACGTCTTTCTTATATACTCCTTTATGCCATCATACCCGTTGGCACTTACCAAAGGAATTCTTCCAATCTTCCCGTTGGACGAATCAATTAGAAAGATCATTCGAGCCATTAAAGGAACATGTCGATAGCCCATCAATCCCGCCGCCCATACAATCGATCTCGGTTTCCATAAGTAGAACCTTCCAAGTATGCTTCGCCAATCAATCGGATCTTCAATCAATCTTGATTCGAATAAAAGAATCCGTAATGTCTTATCCAGCCAAGAGATCTTCGTCAGTCGATAAGATCAAATCCTTTACGAAACACATAGTTCTGGATAGACCTTATTCGACAAACTACGATCACAATGAGTCTTGAGTCCGGCGGTCCAAAGGTCTTTAGACTATAAATAGTAGAGTCTCGTAAATCTTCGACTAGATCGATAGAAATGTTTTGTCAGCTTCAAAATATTCCAGAAAGATTTCTCCAACAATCTCCCCCTTTTTTATGGTGACAAAACTTTCCTGCAGATTTGAATATCTTTGACCTGCAAAACATTACTTAAGCAAATATGGATATCTCATAAAGATTAATATAACACTAGAATCTGCAACCACAGAAAATAGGTTAGTGAGTGTAAAGCCATTTATAAGATATCAACAGTACTTAATATAAGTAGTCAAATCCAAATCTCAAATTCAGTCCACAACTAGATAGACACACAAGTCAAACAAATCAAACATCAAAACAAACAAACTAAAAGATTAAAGTTCAAAGTTTTCAAATCAAATCTTGCATCTCTCCCCCCTTTTGTCATCATAAAAAAATTGAGAAAAGTCAAGATTGCTTGGGAATACGAACAAGCTGGAAATCTCCCAATGACTGGACGATGCCTTCAAGCTTTTTCAAATCTTCCTTCAGTTGAGCTACCTCTTCACTTTTAGCATTGGCTTGAATCTGAAGAGTAAGAGCTTGGATCTTATCATTCAAAGAGACTGAAGAAGCTTGTCCAGCATTCTGCAAGTTCTGAACTTCGTATCCCAGAGCATATATCCGACCCCGCATTTCCAAGAGAACATCAAGAATTATGTGGAAGTCTCGCTGAATTATCGACCGCAACGGCTTCGACACGATTAGATGGAGTAAAAGCGAGACGATGGTACATCAAAGATAATCACGCAGATTTGGCGATGAAGCTTCATGTTCCTCCTCGGGAAATTGAGAGGCATAAATGTCCTCCGGATCTGCCGGAGAGCGGCCGACTCCTTCACCGGTAGCGGGATATGAGGACATTCCTCTTTTCTCATCATCTCCCCCTGTTTCCATGCCTTCGGTGGAGAAGAGTGTTCTTCATGCTCTCCTTCCTCTCGGATTTCCTCTTTCTTCTTCTTCTTTTTCAAGCCTTTCTTCCTCTCGCTTCTTTTTCTTCAGCTTCTCTCTCCTCGATTCTTTTTCCTCCGCTTCTTTTTCTTCTCGTTTCTTTTTCTTCAACTTCTCTTTCCCCGTCGTTCCATTGATTTTGGAACGAACGACTCAGATTCTTCAATGCCATAGCAGAAATGGTGATGTCATCCTCATCATCTTCATCCTCAATGATGAGAGCTCTTCTCTTTTTGGATGAAGTGACCATAGGCTCCTTTCCTTTTCTTTTTGCTGCCAAAGAGATTTGATGAGGTTTGGCAGGAGTTGTCTCCTTGAATTTCTCCAAAGCCCTGTTGAGTTCTTTCAGACGCATTTTGGACACCATTTTCAGTCCTACCACCATTTTATCACAATGTCGAATACAAAGAAATTGTGGAGGCTGAATATTCAAATGTCTGAATAACTTAGACACAAGACCTGGATAAGGAAGCTGACCCTTGTCCTTTACCACTGCTCTATACATGTGGAACAAAATAGTGTGAGGAAGAGAAAACCTTTTTCCAAAGCATTGATGGCGTACATCGCCTTTGCCTCCGAATTTGATACATCGGTCTTTGAAGTAGATTTCGGTCTCGAGGCAATTTATCACAATCTTGTGAAGCAAAATGTTAAATGCACGCATTCTTGAGTAGGAAATTCTTCCCTCTCTTTCTTCCGTCCTTAACAAGTTCCAATGTAGCACGAGCAATAGAGACATTAATTGGTTGATATTTTCCTCTCTCAACCCCAATCACATCGCCTAGCATATCTACATCCACCACAAAGTCCCGATCTCGGACACTAAAAGAAATTTTATTCGCATCCAAGAAGCTGAGATTCGAATAGAAATATGCGCTTAGTTCAAGATAGGCTTCGTAGTGTCGAACGTAATTGTTCAAGTTGAAGAGAACGAAACTTTTCCCTCAAATTAACATGCACAAAAGCATCAAGGAAATCAAAATCCACACTTCTAGGGTTTATCACCCCACGCTTTAACAATTTAGAGTATAGATCCTTTTGTTCATTCGATCGAAACAAGTCTGTCCTTTTTCCTCGAATTTTTGCCGCAACACCCATTCTCGGTTGAAATTGACTGTACAATTTATCATCATCATTCCCATCTATCGGATTCAGGTCCTCCAACACGCGGATCACTTGGGATATTTGCAAGAGATTCTTCTCGCCATCCCCTTAGGAGCAATTCCCAAACGTTCCATAGTTCGCAAAAGATGAACTCATTTCCATATCCCTTGTCCTTAAGAAACTCGTCGATGTAGTTCAATGGAGTACCGCTCCTCTTTAAAGCACGGTAAAGCTTATAAATAAAAGAGGGCTTTTGAGTTCTTACAGGAACAGCTTCTTCAACGATTTCTTCTTCTTCGGGATGACCAAGACACCCGTGAACTAGTTGGAGAAGAATGACGCCGCCGAGAATGTTGTGGGCTCTGTTCGACTGGGTGACTCCTCTTCCTCGGTGAGATCAAAATGAGTAGGCCCCTCACTCATTTGCCGTGGTCCCCGCTTGCAATCCTCGAAGACTTTCTTGAGGACGACATCTTTCTCGCCTTGAAAGATTCCGAACTTGACTTTTCCCAAGAAAGATGATAACTTTTTCGAAGATTAAACAAGTGAAGAAGACAGAATGAAAGATCGATGCTTTTTAGGGTTTTTTAGACGAAGAGGAACTGACTGTATATAGGTCAGTCGAAGAGAGGTATACCAAGCGTCGTAAAAAAAAACTGCCTTTTTCAAAAATAGATACCTGCCATTTTTAAAATATTTACTCCTTTTTGAAAAAGAAAAGATTGTATTTATCACGGAAATTGAAGATAGCAAAAATCAATTATAGATAGATGATCGTACCTTTCCGAGATTTAATAATTAGATAAAATAAAATAACTTACAGTCAAGAACCTTGATTGTATGAGTCTGAAAGTCTCTAGACTTTAACTTCTTCAAGCTTCAGAATGTTGAGTCTGGAACGGATGATTTCAAATTGATTTTTCTACAAAGGCTTTGTAAATATATCCGCCGCCAGTTGTTCTTTGAGTCAACAAACCGAATCAAAATCTCTCCATTTTGAACATGATCTCTAATGAAATGATGTCGAATTTCTATATGCTTCGCTCTTGAGTGAAGGATTGGATTTTTGGTAAGATTGATTGCACTGGTGTTGTCACAGTTAATCTCAGTGCATGAATCTTCAATTCCAAAGTCTCTAAGTTGTTGTTTTATCCACAGAATTTGTGAACAACAACTTCCGAGAGCTACATACTCTGCTTCTGCTGTAGAAAGAGCTACTGTATTTTGTTTTCTTGAAAACCAAGACACTGTCCTGTTTCCAAGTAGTTGACAAGTGCTCGAAGTGCTCTTTCTATCAACTCGCAACCAGCTAGATCTCAAGGTCTCGAGTATCCAAGAAGAGTAAAGTCTCCCTTTTTAGGATACCAAAGACCGATGCTTGAAGTTGAAGCAATGTATTTGATAATACGCTTTGCAGCATTTAGATGAGATTCTTTAGGGTCTCGCTTGAAATCTAGCACACATGCAAACACTAAATAAAATGTCGTCTAGAAGCGAAGATAAAGAAGTGAACCAATGATACTCCCGTATTGCTTCCGGTCAACTTTCTTTCCTCCTTCATCTTTGTCTATCTTCAAAGAGCTTGACATTGGTATTTCAGTCTTTTTGCAATTTTCCAATCCAAACTTTTTGACAAGATCATTAGCATATTTTTCTTGATGAATAAAAGTTCCATCCTTCAATTGTTTCTCTTGAAGTCCAAGAAAGAAGGTTAGGTCACCCATCATGCTCATTTCAAATTCATTCTGCATAGACTTAGAGAAATTCTTGCACAAACTTTCATTAGAAGATCCAAAAATGATATCATCAACATATATTTGAACAAGCAGAAAACTTTTGCTTTCTCTTTTGATAAATAGAGTAGTGTCTACTTTACCTTTAACAAAGCCATTTTGAATTAAAAACTTACTCACTGTCGTACCAAGCTCGAGGTGCTTGCTTTAAACCATACAAGGCCTTTTTCAGTCTGAATACTGAGTCTGGTTTCTTTGGGTCTTCAAACCCAAGTGGTTGTTCCACATAGACTTCCTCATGGATAAATCCATTCAGGAAAGCACTTTTGACGTCCATTTGGAATAACCTGAAATTCTTATAACAGGCAAAAGCAAGTAATAATCGAATTGCTTCTAACCTTGCTACTGGTGTGTAAGTCTCGTCATAGTCTATCCCTTCTTCTTGCGTATATCCCTTTGCCACAAGTCTTGCTTTGTTTCTTATGACTTTTCCTTTCTCGTTCATCTTGTTCCTAAAAACCCATTTAGCTCCAATAATAGATTTACCTTTTGGTTTAGGAGTCAATTCCCGGACATCATTAATGCTGAATTGTCTCGAGTTCTTCTTGCATAGCTTCAATCCAGCTTTCATCGATAAAGCTTCTTCTATGTTTTTGGGTTCTATTTCGTAAATAAGAGCCACAAGACACTAGACTCTTCGCGCCTTTTGGATCTTGTGCGAATTCCTTCATTAATGTCGCCAATAATGAGATCTTTGGGATGACCGGACTTATGTTTCCAGTTACTGATTAATTTTTCAGGTTTATGATCACTTCCTTCATTTGAATCTTCGAACTACTTGTTGCTTTGGTCTTTCGTAGTCCGAGCTGATTCTTTAGACTTTATAGAGTCTCGAAGCGTTTCGGATTCTTCAAGATGAGTCTCGAATCGATTCATTTTGCATAGAATCTTGGAATTTGACATTCATTGATTCCTCCACAGATTGAGTCTTCTTGTTATAGACTCGTATGCTTTGCTCGAGATAGAATATCCAAGGAAGATGCCTTCGTCGATTTTTCTTCAAACTTGCCAACTCGATCATTTGCATTTTTCAAAATAAAGCATTTACATCCAAACACATGAAAGTATGAAACAATGGGTTTCTTTCCTTTGAATAACTCATAGGGGGTTTTTTCCAGAATTGGTCTTAGAAAAACTCTATTAATGATATAACATGCTGTAGAAACTGCTTCAGCCCAAAAACGCGAGGAAATGTTGCTTTCAATTAGAAGAGTTCTAGCCATTTCTTGAAGCGACCTATTCTTTCTTTCCACAACTCCGTTTTGCTTTGGAGTATATGGAGAGGAGAACACATGCTTAAATCCAGATTCATCACAAAATTTTGTAAAATCTTGATTTTCAAATTCACCTCCATGATCTGTTCTTATACTTGAGATAACACATCCTTTTTCATTTTGAACCTTTTTAGCAAATTTTTCAAAATACGAGAAGGTTTCGGACTTACTTGCAAGGAAATATACCCAAGTAAAGCGGGAGTAATCATCCACAATTACTAGGCAATATTTCTTACCTCCAATGCTCTGGGTTCTGGTTGGTCCGAAGAGATCCATATGCGTAAGCTACAAGACACGATTAGTTGAAACTTGATTTATTGGTTTAAAAGAATTTCTTACCGCTTTCCCAATACACATGGAGTGCATAGATCGACTTTTGGTATGATAAATTGGGTAAACCACGAACAAACTTTTTTGATGGAATTTTAGCTATCTCGCTTCATATTGATGTGCCCAAGCTTTCTGTGCCATAAGTTCGCTTCGTCTTGAATTGAGATCAGACATTGCGTTTCATCTGGTTTCACGTCCAAGAGGTAGATATTTCCATGTCTTCGACCCATAAATGACTGAGTAGAATCTTTACTGGTTCCTGAACATATTCCCTCTTGAAAGTTTATTTTGAAACCAGTATCACACAGTTGACTGATACTGAGCAGATTGTAGTTGAGTCCTTCTACTAAGGAAACATTGCTTATTGTGAGATTTCCAATCTTTACAGCTTCCAAACCCCACAATTCTTCCTTTGTTGTTTCCTCCAAATGAGACTTTTCCACCATTTATTTGAACGAGCTTTATGAAGCAATTTGAATCTCCCGTCATATGTCTTGAGCATCCACTATCCAGATACCATTTTACCTTTTTCTTGATAGTGACCTGCATTTAAAAAGGAGACTCAAGCTTTCTTTGGTACCCATATTTTCTTGGGTCCATTGGTGTTAGTATGATATGCAATTTTTGCCCATTCCTTTTTAACAGGTTTCCAAACCATAGAACATTCCTTTTCAAAATGATCTCGTAGTATTGCACTTTGAGCATCCGAGAGCATTTCGTCCTCTCGGTTTTACAAAAACCTTTTCAAAATGATTTTTGTAAGCATTTCTTGTGAGTCTTTGCTTAATTCTTTCCTTCACTTTAGGAAAATCAATTAGAGGAATGGTTTCCACTTTGTCATTCCTGCACTGCATTTATTGAAATAAGGTCTTTGTCTTTGAAAGAATTTTCTCAAGTTTCTCGATCCTATTGAAAATCTTTTTGAAATATTTGATATGTCTATTTTTAAAAATTCATTTTCTTTTAAAAGATTTTCTTCACTTTCTTTGAGAGTAGAAACATTTATGTCTGAACATTTCAACTTTTCTTTCAAAGCATTTTCCCGTTGTTTTAGTGTAGAGTTTTCCTTTTTGAGTTTGGAAATTCTTTTAAGAGAAGTCTTAAGACTAGAACACAGCTCATCAATGTATTTAGAAACTTTAATAGGGATTTTAAAGGTACTTACCTCAAACTCACCGTCCGAGTTTGAGTCTCGAGTCTGAGTCCGAGTCCGTCTCGGAGTTTGAATCGAGTCCGATTGTGCCATCGACAAATATTGGCATAATCATCATCACTTTCTTCACACTCGTATCACTCCGTTTCGCTTTAAGAGCCTTTCGATACTTTTCAGCTTTTCCTTTCTTCTTCCTCGAAGAGGACAGGTTGGGTCGATATGTCCTTTTTTCTTACATTCAAAGCGACTATATCTTTGTTTGATTCATCATCCTCAACAGACTTAGTCTCATTGCTTTTGAAAACTTTGTTTCTTTGGATTGAATCTTCTTCCTTTTCTCGTTCAGCTTTCCGAATCTTCTTATCATAAGTGCAAGCTCCTCATCATCCATATCGCCTTCGGAATCGTAACATCGAATCATCATTGGATTTTAATGCAATGGATTTCTTACCTTTAGGTAATTCGTCTTCATTGATTCGTTCCACTTCATAAGACCGAAGAGTTCCAACCAACTCATCGACGATAGTGGCATGATTCTTTGTGTCTCTCTTATTGAGGTCTTTATGTGATTCCAATCCTTGGAGAGTCCACGCAATAGCTTGTTTACTTTCATGGGATCGAAATTGGTTGACCTTGATTTTCAAGACCATTCACGATTTCGTAAAACGACTAAACATGTCGCTTATAGATTCTCCCGAATTCATTTTGAAGGCTTCGTATTGACCAAGGAGAATATTGATTCTGGTCTCTTTCACTCGATCAGTTCCTTCATAGGTAATATGTAATCTATCCCAGACTTCTTTTGCTGTAATACAAGAAGATATTATGTTATATTCATTAGGTGACAAGGCACAATATAAAGAATAAATTGCTTTTGCATCAAGAGCTTGTCTCTTGATTATCTCTTCCTGAGTCATTTCACTAGACTCAATAGTATCTTTTCCTCTCTCTGAGATAGATGCAGCTTTAGGAGTGATTCCTTTTTCTACAACGTCCCATTCCGGGATCCTTTGATCTTAAGAACGCTTTCATCTTGTTTTTCCGATGTTGTAATCCTTTCCGTCAAAGTAAGGAGGTCTTGTATTGCTTTGTCCTTCCACCAGCCCCGGAGCTAACATACTAGCCATGGATCTTTAACTCAAGTAAAACACTTCAAACAAAATGAGTACACAGCTCGATACCAATTGATATAGCTAGTATAAACACCTAGAGGGGGTGAATAGGTGTAAAAACAATTTATCAAGATACGAAGGCAATACCAGGCAAACAATAGAAAGAAGATCCTCTTAAAACAGATTATGATCAAAATAAACAAAGAGTAGGGAAGAGAAAAATTGAACACAGAATTTATAGTGGTTCGGCTTATTCCAAGCCTACGTCCACTCTTTCGCACCGACACCCACCGACTGGATTTCACTATGAACAAAAGAGAAGTTACAAGAATGCTTTCCCTTGATTCCACAAGTGTAGATATTTTACCACACTTCCTCAAGGTATCTCAAGATATGGACTCTCTTTTGCGTACAAGTTCCAGCTCAGTAAATGAATTGACTAAGAATAAGGAGCTTCAGACTTTGGAATTCTTCTATCGTGCACACCCACGAACAACTGGAACGTCTTTCTTATATACTCCTTTATGCCATCATACCCGTTGGCACTTACCAAAGGAATTCTTCCAATCTTCCCGTTGGACGAATCAATTAGAAAGATCATTCGAGCCATTAAAGGAACATGTCGATAGCCCATCAATCCTGCTCGCCCATACAATCAGGATCTCGGTTTCCATAAGTAGAACCTTCCAAGTATGCTTCGCCAATCAATCGGATCTTCAATCAATCTTGATTCGAATAAAAGAATCCGTAATGTCTTATCCAGCCAAGAGATCTTCGTCAGTCGATAAGATCAAATCCTTTACGAAACACATAGTTTTGGATAGACTTTACTCGACAAACTACAGACTGTCAATGAGTCTTGAGTCTGGCAGTCCAAAGGTCTTTAGACTATAAATAGTAGAGTCTGTAAATCTTCAGACTAGACTGATAGAAATGTTTTGTCAGCTTCAAAATATTCCAGAAAGATTTCTCCAACAAGAAGCGCATCGTAGCAGTTATAGCATTCATCCTGGTAGTACCAAGATGTATCAAAATCTGTGTCAACACTACTGGTGGCGTGGCATGAAGGCGGACATCGCCAAGCATGTCGCCAGGTGTTTGACATGTCAGTAGGTCAAGGCTTAGCATTGTAAACCGGGAGGACTTCTACAACCTCTCGAGATCCCAGAGTGGAAATGGGAGCACATCACGATGGATTTCGTGACTGTACTACTGATGAGTCAGAGAGGAAATGATTCGATTTGGGTAGTAGTCGACAGACTGACAAAGTCAGCTCACTTCATGGCAGTTCGAAAGGACCTGAGTTTGGATAGACATGTAGATTTGTATGTGCGCCAGATAGTTTGTATCCATGGAGTGCTGGTCACGATTACTTCAGACAGAGATCCGAGGTTCACCGCCGCTTTTTGGAAGAGTTTGCAATCCGCTCTAGGAATGAAGCTGCAGTACAGTACGGTCTATCATCCGCAAACGGATGGCCAGTCTGAGAGGACTATTCAAACCCTCAAAGACATGCTGCGAGCTTGCGTGTTGGACTTCAAAGGAAGTTGGGAAGAACAACTTCATCTGGTCGAGTTCGCCTACAACAACAGTTATCAGCAGAGTATTCAGATGGCTCCTTTTGAAGCATTGTATGGTCGAGCGTGCAAAACGCCAGTGTGTTGGGAGGAAGTCGGGGAAAGAAAGATCACAGGCCCAGAGTTGGTTCAATAATCAGTGGAGGCAATTGCAGTTATCAGAAACAGATTAAAAACCGCTCAGAGCCGTTAGAAAAGTTATGCATATAAGCATCGAAGGCCATTGGAATTCCAAGTTGGTGATCATGTCTTCCTGAAAGTGTCACCGATGAGGGATACTTCCCACTTTGGCAAAAAGGGGAAACTAAGTCCGAGGTACGTGGGTCCCGCTTTGTTTTGATGTCGATGTTAAGGAAGCATGAACCTGATTCGACACACGTTCTAAATTTTGAAGAATTAGACGTGGCCGACAGGGTGTCGTACGTTGAAAGCCCGGTCCAGATCGTGGATCGCAAGGAGCAGGTCCTGCGCACCAAGACCATCCCGTTGGTCAAAGTGGTCTGGCAACACCACGGCACTGAAAGAGCAACTTGGGAAACTGAAGAATTGATGAGACAGTTATACCCCCACCTTTTTGCTTAAGATTTGTAATGGTTTAAATTTCAAGGAAAAAATTTTTATAAGAGGGGAAGAGTTGTGACATCCCGATTTTCCAATTTCTATTTTCAGTGAATTTAGATGGGCATTTCATCTTTGCACATATAGTTCATTTCCATGAGTCGGCCACTCATGTGAAAACTAGTCTATCAGGTGAAGCCGTTAAGAAATTCTAATGCATCAGACTCGAGAATTTGACCAGGAAGCGACCTCTCGATCGAGCTAATCTGCAAGGGTCATTAGGACACAATTAAAAATTGATTAGAGATTGGAGATAGGTCGACTCGACAGAGGCATGTGATCGAGTGTGGGTGATTCCACCAGATCGCACTATTCTTGTCGGTCGGCACTAGACCGGCTTTTTTGTCAATTGGGTACCTTGTGCCCGTATTTGAAACCTTGAGGTTACCCGGACAACCGAGAGTCGCCAATGTGTCAGAGATGTACATCGTGGCTTGAAAATAATCAACCACGGGTCAATTGTATGAAAATTTCTAAAAGCTACCCGGTAAGTTAGGACACGCTAGTATCGTGCCAGAGTGAAATTAACCGTGAAATTATGACTAAATTAAGAAATTGGAAGTCCTGTGGTGTCACATATCTTATGAGGAACATGGATTAATTTTATGGACTTCAATTGGACTCAATTGAAAGAGAATTAAATGGAATTAAAGAATTGGATGTACAAGATTTTATGCCATGGCGGAAGATGAAATTGAACCTATTGGAATAAGGTTGTGGAGGTTGGAGATAGTGGATCATGATGTCATGATCGGAAGCCCAAGAGAAGAAGATCCTGACACTTGGAGGGTGGGGATGTGCTCTTGGAAAGGTGGGATGTACATCTGTCAGCTTCCCCAACAGGGTAGCTCTTCCGCTCGAGCTTTTCAATGGTGCCTCTGGAGACGCCCCGCATGACTTGGTTGGGATCTGACTCGTATCCTCCAATTGAGGCTTCCTTAGTGTCTTCGATTTCAACTTCATCTCTGGTGGCCAATGCCAAATTTATGTTCATGTCGAACCCTCCATGGCCATTACCCATGTGACAGCCCGAATTTTCAGATTTCGTTTTCGATTAAACAATCGGGTATTTCGTTGACGTGCCAATAGTGCTATCTCTGAGCTGATCACTCACGAGATAACTGGTTTATCTGGGGAAGCAATTAAGGAATCTAAATGCAATGGACTTGAGAAGTCGATTAGGAATCGACTGCTCGACCGTGTTGGTCTGCAAGGGTCATCACGGCACTGTCAGAAATCGATCAGAGACCGGAGATAGGTCGGTTTGACGGAGCTACGTGATCAGAGTGTGAGTGATTCCACCTGATTGCAAAATACTCGTCGATCGGCACTAGACCGATTTTTCTATCGTTTTGGTACCCAGTGCCTGTTATTGAAACCTTGAGATTTTCACAACAACCGAGAGTCGCCAATGTGTCGAAGATGCACTATGTGACTCGAAATAAATCGATCACGAGTCAATTGCACTAAAAATTCCTAAAAACTACCCGGTAGACTAGGTCACGCTAAAATCGTATCGGATTGAAATTAACCGTGAATTTGAACCCGATTTTAGAAATTGAAAGTTTTGTGATGTCACATCTATTTTAGAACCGTCGACTCATCCTCCGAAGAATTTTCAGAGATTCTGAGACTTTTACGGAAAATCGAATCGGATGCCACGGAAAATTAGCGGAAATTCGGATGGGCCAAATTAAAGAAAATTTGGACTTCCAAGCCGAGTTGTATGATATTAGGGACTTATAGAAAATTATTTGAGATTTTTCTACCGCGAAATTGGACCTCAATTTGGGAAATTGAGTGATGAATTAAAGTTCAATTTGATTAAATTCGGAGCTTGGGAAGAGGTTGGATTTTTGGATATCAAAAGTGAATTATTTGTTCATTAAATAGCAAATAATAAACATGGAGACAAAGGGATAAACATGAAGACTTTTGGGACCAAAATCATGATGAATATTAGATATTTTGGCCTTGGCTAATTAAGCTTGGTTTTCTCTCTCCTCCTCCTCCCTTTGTGCGACAACCTGGTCTTCCGCTTCACTTTCATTTTCATTTTTGAGCTTCTTCATTTCGGTCTCCCTCTCTGCAACGGCAATCCCCCACCGAAATTGCTTTTGGTCGCATATCCTTCAGCCCATGCCATCATCATCATCTTTCATCATCAATATCATCATCCACCGAGTTCTCTCTCTCTCTCCATGCATTTCTCTCAAGCCCATGCGTCCACTGAAGCCACCAATTCCCCTGTTGTAGCGCCACACGTCCAACACCTGATCTCCATGAGTCAAAGTTCCTCAGCCAAGTTGTTTTGTTGACTCTTGGCCGCGCGTCTCCCGCAGCTCGGACGAAGCTTCTTCCCCGTTCATCCGCAACGCCAGCTGGTCCCATCTCTCTCGTTACGTCTGCCAACCGCTCGAAGTAGCCACGTTCGAAGATCTCTCATTTTTCCTTCGTCCGCTACTCAACACCAACGACCGAAGTGAAGACCGAAGTTGCTTCAGTTTCCATTGGGCCGCGTAGAATCAAGCAACGCACGAAGCCGCAGCCCATCGTGTCTTCAAGTCCAAGCCCACGTGAATTCTGCCGCAAGCCAGCGAGTTTCACATTCCCATTTGAAGCCCAAACGAAGTCAGGCCCACAAAAATTGGCCCAACGGTTTCTTTAAATCAAGATCAGCCCAGTAATTTCAGGCCCAATTCGGCAGCCCAAACCTGCGAGGTCAGCCCACTTCAAGCCCAGCCTGTTTCAAAAACAAATCTCAAATTGGGTTGAGATTTGTTGGGCCCGTTTTAGGCCCGGCCCGAGTGTCCGCCGATGCCGCCGAAAATTTGGATTTCGGCCGCCGTCGTGGTGAACCGGTCTTCGTTTTACACCGGTGAGTTTATACTCTAAACTCTTCTTAGTAGGCTAATGATGCTAAGAGATGTTTAGATTTATTTAATTAGAAATTAGGTGGCTCGTTAGATTAAATTAGTGATTTGATTATTTAATTGAGCATGTTAGGTGGTTAGCATGGTTTAGCTAAGGCCTAATTAAATTGTATTATTTATCTAGAAGGGTTCGGGAATTTTCCGGGTCCGTATTGGTATTTAATTTAATAATTTTGGCCTAGGTTAGTATTTTTAGAAATTAAATTGAATTAATTAATTACTTTTCGAAATTAATTATTAATTATTTTTCCGGAAATTAGGCCGAGATAGCCGGTGACCGGAATTTTGTGCTGATTGCAATGGTGTGGTTAATCTCTACAATTGAGTGCTATATTGTGCAATTTGAATTTAAGTTGTGATTTTGGGAATTTATCCCAAAATTGTATAATTTCAGTAATTAATTATAAAGTACCGGGGCGTCGGTTTACCACACCGAAAATGTATTTTTGGACTGTTGAATTTTCCAAAAGAAATATATTATATTTTTGGCTTAGGCCGACCGTGTACCCGCACAAGATTATTTTATCGGGTATTTTTAATACGAAAAAAATAGGCCAGGGCATTATTTTAATTGAGGAATTTAAGTGCGAAGCACAATGTCCTTGGCTAGGAGTGGATAATCGTGTGCTAGTTAAGAAAATTCGTCTCCCGCTGTGTGTCGGGCGAACGATGCTTTTCTTGTGGAAAGTCGCCGTGAGGTAGACATTGTCATGCTCGATGGGGCGAGACGACACTTAGCTGTGTGACGGATAAATCCGCTGTGTGACGGATAGATCCGATGCGTGTCAGATAAATCCGCTGTGTGACGGATAAAACCGCTGTGTAACGGTTGGGTTTGCCGTGTGCTGGGTAAATCCGCTGTGTGACGGATAAACCCGCCCTGTGATGATTAGATTGTACTTGTGTGACTGTCATCAATTGAAATGCATGATAGGTCGTACCTATGTGACAGTGATCAATTGGAATATATGATCGATTGAGATGTGGTGCTTGATGGAGATGTGATTTGAGACGCTCCAATTGACCGAGTGTTATTACTGCTTTTATGTGTTATATAAATTGTACTGACGTGCAGGAAGGAACTGATGCGAGGTAAGTCTCCTTGATTGTGTGATTGCGTGCTTAGGACGCTTCTTAGTGTCTTTCCCTCCTAGTCAAAGTTTAGAGCATGGACTTGTTGAGACATTATCTCGCTGGTTATTGAATAACCATTTCAGGGTCATCGAGTGGAGGACCTAAAGCAGAGAGGAGGTGATCTGAAGTATAGGTCGGATAGGACCGCTTCTTTTGGAGAACAGTCTTTTGTAGTCTTTTGACTATAGACTCTTGTACATGATTCATCATATGTTTATAAAGGCATGTTTGTTTGTTTGTGAAATTGTTGTCCTACTTTTCTATCCCGAGATGGTTACTGTCAGGGGATTTGTTTTCACTTCCGCATGTGCAATAAAAAAAAAAAAAGGGTCGGCGACTCGTCCTGGGAAGTCGCAAAATATTATCGACCAGAGAGGGATGGGTACGCGCTTGGGGTTCGGGGCGTGACAACCCAATGCCCGAAACATCGTATGCAAAATAACTCTTGTAATGTTAGCCCAAAAACTGTGATAAACGCCCAAAGTGTCGAGGACTCTCTCCAGGTGCGTTTCGCATTCTGTATCGAATTCGCGGGAAGACTAGTATACCAAGTGAACGCCATCTTCAACAAGGACAAAGGGAACAACCATAACTTCATCCTTCCATCATTATTAACATCACCACATTGAGCCGTAAATCGGCTAATATGTTCCACTGTTGACTAATCATCCTCCCTAGTAAAGAGGTTACCACTGAGGGATTTTGTATTTCCTGGGGTATGGGATGTTATCAACCCAATCCAGATATGGCTTACAATACACAGGCCTGCCTCGGGACGCCTCTATCCAATCCAATTCTTTGCATAACCAAACAAGCAACCTGTTCTATTATCCTTTGATCTCTCAGATAGTCTGGAGCTTGATTTACCTGATTCATTTGTACCTTAGGCAGTAAAGGAGGACGATTAGCAAAGTCTCTTAATCCTCCTTGTGGGCGGTGAGGCTAACACCTTGCAATCGGTAGGGGAATTGACCCAATATTTACCATCCCTATAGTCAACACCACATCACTGCCCCCTAGGCAGCTAACATCAGGGAGGGCTAGTTGCGGGACACCCATCTGGGTCTCATTTCCTTGATTTGAAGTATCTCCAATCGCCTTTGCAGGATTGCTACCATTTGAGATTTTTGGCATTGACCTAGATAAGGGCATTATTTTGGGAACCCCAACTCGTTCATCCTGATTGCTCTGACTCTGATCCTTCAAACTGTCACCCCTTTGCATAATCTCAACCGACGGACAAGATTTGAACCGCTTACAGGTTGAGCCAGAACATGCATAGATTGCAGAGTTGCGCCAGTATGACCAGTATGACTCACGTTTGCCTGATTCGGCAACCTCATTTTTGAAGTCAAAACAGTAACCAAATTGGTTAACAAATGAGTCAAGATAGTCAGACAAATGATTAGCCATATGATTGGCCAAATCATTTGGCTGCTCTTCGAACATCCTTCTCATGGTGGTCATCACCTTCTAGTTTGGGGCCAACTCTCTTCTCTGATCCTCGGACAATTCTTGCGGAATATCTTCAGCATTAATACCCATATTGACACCATCAACAGGGTCTGGATTCTAACTAGAAGTCTCGGAATGGACGGTCCTTTCTCCTATGCACTTTCGGGATGAGTCATCCTTGCCGGCAGAGGAGCCACTCTCTTGGTTCCTCGTTTTTGGCATCAACACCTCCTAAGAGCGGAACACAATGGTCCCACCAAGCGTGCCAAAAAGATGTTCGTCTGGGAAAGTTCCCATGACAAAAATCTTTCACCAAAGATGATAGAGCTTCAGTTTTATTATTTATAACGAGTCCCGTGTCGCTCCGGAAAGGAAGAAACATATCTAAACTATGGCAAAAGTAAGTACAAGAAAACAGGAGAAATGTAAAGTGCGTTTGAATGTAAAATGCAGTAAAATGAAAGATAACACTTTGAAAGCAAATTGATTGGCTGTCGATTTCTTTTCCGCCAAAAGATCCTTACAAGCATGTCTCTTCAGCAATTTATAGTAGTGTTCCGCAAGGAATTGCCCCTTAGTGGTTACCATTTCAATTTCTACAACGTTCTGGAAGCTTGAGTTTCTAATCGGTAACGGCTCTGCCTTGGCGATATTTCCGCCGGTACCAACTCCCGTAACTGTTTCCATTTTCATCTCTTCAATTTCGGTATGACCCTTACCACATTACTCGGAATCACGGCTTGTCGACTATGGGCATTCTGGCCCACTTTTCAAGTTCTGTGTTTTAGGCCCGCTTCATTCCCCTTGGCTTCCGAAGTCCAATAAGCTAGTTTTGGTGCCAACAATGTTGATCAGGCATTTGTTGTTTCTTTCGGAGGAATCTACAAGCTGGGGGATGACATGGTCAGAAAATGATGAACTTTGTTGGGAGGATGTTGGAAAGGTCATTTTGATCCGAAATTTTGGCTCCATTTCGAAGAAAACGTGGGACAGAGACTGATTAAAACACACTAAGGATGAGTTAAAGAATTGGAAGCAAACCGAACCGGCTTTACCCGATCTTGAACTGTTTAGTTTCCAGCTCTCGAGTTAAACTAGTTTTGAACAGATTCCAAGGCTTATTCGCAGTAGAATCGAGTTTGACCGTTTCAAAACCAAACAATATTAGTCTCTTAGTTAAAAAATTTTGCAAAACAATGAGGCTAAACATTTCAGCATAAACAGTTCATTAAAATTTCCTGATTGACAATTTTAACAAAAATATAGGAAAAAAAAAAGAATATTGCAAGTGCCATAACTTTTGTACGGTGCTAATTTGATCATCATATTTTTTTTCTATCATTTGAGTATCATATGACTTTTCGATTGATCACTTAAGTGATATAATTATTTTAAAAACAGTGACTACAAGTGTTATCTCACGTTGGATTTTTGACACTTGGGTGAATGGGTTATAAAAGTTACGACACTCAAATAATGTTTTTTAGAAGTCATGTTACTTAAGTGATAAAAAAAAAAAAAACGTTATAGCACTCAAGTGAGTGCCATACGAAAGTTATGGCACTTGTAATGTCCTCATCCCAAAAAATATACATATAATTAAGCAATTAAATAAAAAATGAATAAGGAAAAGATAGACCGGTTTTTTAGGTTGTAGAATTAATCGATTGGGTTTCATACCGAATCTAGAGTCAACCTATTTAGTTTCCGATTTAAAAATGGGAACCAACTCTAACATGATAGGTTTGACTTCCTTCTTAGGATATATCTATCCTAAAATTGATCAAGCTTAGACGACACCAATGTGTCGCTGGCTAGGCCAGAATTGTCGAATTCAGCCTAGGAAAGAAGGAGCTTAGGACCAGCGATTTTCAATTGATTAGGGTGCATGCACGTCCAATCCACAAAAGCCATCAAAATCTTGTCATTTCCAGCGAGATCCACATGAAGCGGCGGTAAATGTGATGAACATAAGAGCCCATTTGTGAATCTTCAAATGAATTGAAATCGTATAGAATTTAAAAATGATAAAATTATTATCTTATTGATGACTTATAAATAAATAAACGGACTCTGTTTTGCAATATAAAGCAATTGAAAATCTACTATGGGATTTGAAAGTAATAAAGTAATTATTTTGGCGGTACGTTCGACCAATATACGAGACCACTCGTAGAATCAAAATTTTATGGATACTGAAATATGCAATTTGAAAGTGTAAAATTATTATTCTATTTGTATGCTACTGATGAATAAACGTGCTCACTTGCGAAGCGAATATTTTGTTGGTAACATACGATGCAATTTAAATGAGTAAAATGATTATTTTTCTTTTATTAAACTACCCACAAGTAAATGGACCCACCTGTGAAATTGCAAACGGGTTCATAATGTATTATTAAATTTGAAAGTCGCAAGGTCCTTGTTTTATCGATCCTTCTCGAATGGAAAAGCAGCTCATAATCTACTGACATTTGAAAGTGGTGGAATCATTATTTCATGTTACCATAACCTTCTACTAAAATATAATGTAGTTTTGTTAGGGGCTCGATATTTTTGTTTACTAATTTTTCCTCTTAAAAAATTGTGCAAAAGTGACCAAAAATCCTAAACTATACTCACTGTGACATATTTACCTCATACTTTTTTTTTTGTAATACTGCTCTAAATTTGTACCTGTATAACGCATTTACTTCAAACTTGTATAATATGACACATTTATCCAAAACTTCTTTTTGTAACACATTTATCCCAAAAATTTAGTGTCACAAAAAAAAGTTTGAGATTTTTGGTATCACAAAGAAATTTTAGAGTAAATGTATCATACATGTAAAATTTTTGGGGTTTTTCGTGTCACTAAAAAAAGATTTTTGGTAAATATATCACACAAGTATAAATTTGGAGTTTTTGGTCACAAAAAAAAATTAGGATTATGTGTTACAATGAATAAAATCTGGGGTTTTTTTTATGGCTTTTCCCTTAAAAATTCTAACTAGAAATACATCATTTGCAAAATTCATGATTTTATTCTTGGTAAAGATTCAAGAGAAGAAACTTGTTTTATTTGAAGGGGTTGTATTATGTGAAATTTCAAAGATATAGTAACGCAGCCTAGCTAAATTTTTAATCGAAATATTGATGAATGAGCGAGCAGCATGTGCCATTAACACATGGACCTTGTCTTATAGTTCATTTATTTCTTTTCGAACAATGTCTTGCAGAGAGGCACAATACACATTAACAAAACTTCAAGAGGAAGTTTAGTCAATAGAAACCTACAGAACACATCATGCCTTTACAAACCTCATCCATCGATAGACCCATCAACTTGTTGAACCCAACTTGACTAGTACGATGCCGTTATTATAGTCGTTGCCCTTCATCTCCTTTCCTTTGCATGTCTCTCTATTGCAAATTTGGCATCTTGGGTGGCAAGTTTGTTGGCAATATTTTTTGTAAACGCAAGATAGATGAAAAGCAAGACGATTAAATTTGGCATACCAAATCAATGGATATTAATTTTATTTATACTTTCCTAACTGGAATCATGGATTATTTAGTTTGTTACAACTCAAGGATTATGTACTTTTCAAATTCGAAATCTTGATAAATAGATAACCTGTATGTGGTGTTGGCACATGAACCTTGTCCTATACCGTTCTTTTATTTATATTTTCGAACAATATCTTGCAAAGGGGCACAACTTACAGTTGACTGTCTCTTTGACCGAGAAAGTGAAATATTTCCAAAGGATGACATTGATATATATCTAAGTAAAATGGGTTATTTGTTGATTTTGGCCAGGAAGGCAAATGGCTGTGAAATTAAAGGTATTTAAAGTGCGAAGACTGGAAATATAAAGGGTATGAGAATGATTGGGAGATCTCTTGCAAAAATTACAACATATGTTTTTATGAGCCACCAGCGACTACTTACAAATTATTATTGATATAAATCTACAATAATTCCTAATCCCATATGCAATTATTGATTAAAGAAAGTTATAAACTCTGGATACAATCACTTATCATTTAGCGATGATTATCAATAAGAAGTTATTAATCCTGATGTTATGGGCATAACCATCCAGTAACCATATACTCGTGTTGATCCATCATCTTTGTCTTCGAACTTCAACACCTAACAAACATCTGCAATAGTTGGCAGTTGATGACTCTCGTCAATTGGTGAAGACCATTGTCGATAACTTCTCCAATGTCTGATGTTGATGACTTCATTGATAAGTTGTCGATTCTCTTCAAGCTGTTAATTATTTTTTACATTGACAACTTACCTTCTTGATCCAACTTTGCTCTCATCAACTAACATTACCACTTGTCTATAAAATCACAACTTGGTCATTTTATGATGTAAACATTGTCCTAAAAAATTGTCAAGAGAAACTATATAAATATAACATCACTTAGAAACTTCATCCATGACTGTACACAATATCCGACCTCACCTTTCCTGAAATGTGACTCGATCGCTTGTCCAGTTGATAACTTCCTGCTCTTGTTCATCTCCAGCGCGCTCAAACTATCGAAGCTACATATCCTCAGTCCTCCAATTCGTTCCCTATCACGTTCGAGATATAGGGACACATTAGTAAATGTATGCATATATATTGCCTTGAACGGTCGAACACTTGCACATTCTAAAACATGATAAAGTAACTCATCATACCCAAAATATTTTTTGTCATCTTGCGAAATGCAAATTATAATTTCTATACAAGTAGCATCCGTATCATGTCAACTTTGAACAGTATATTCGAAGGATCCTGTTCATCCTTTAATAATTAAAAGGTAGCCCACCTAACTCTGTTTTCGACAAAGCGAAGCAACCTATTGAAATATTCATTGGTTGTCTCGTATCCGGGGTAGCGTGGATGAAATTTCATAATATCGATCCAGTATTGGATACAACACTGAATCTGAACTGGTGTTTTATAATGAAGTCAATGATATACATGAGAAGTCGCCAAGCACAGGGCCAAGTCTTTCAATAATATAAACATCAATCTACCAATTTTCCCGTGAAGAGGGATATCTTTAAAAAAAAAAAAAAAAAACCCAAATAAATAAATACTCCCAGCATTATTTGATGCTTTCATACGGCTTTTTTTTTAAATGATAATACCAAGGTTGGTAAAGACTGATATTTATCGGTGTATATGTCAAAACTATTATTGGATGCTTCAATGTATACGTCCTCCTTAATTTAGATACTCATTGGGATCTATTCTTTCATCGTGTAAATCAATTTTGTACACCAATATTTATGTTCTCGATATTTACTCATCCAAATTCATACTATATGATATTACATTTTTTTTTATGACCGAGGGATCGCCGGAGATCACTCTTCGGGGATCACACGACCCTCCAATGCTCGGTAGCACCGGTGGGGCCTCGCCGCAAGCCGCTATTTAGACGTAAACCCTCGGGGGGCTGGCCCAGTAAACCACCCCTGGGACCCCCACTTATGTCGCGAGCATCCGGAGATTCAAACTCGTTCCCTCGGCGATGAGGTAGTAAAGCCCAACCATCACAGCTACCAACGGGTGGGTTATGATATTACATTTTGTATGTATCAAGATGCAAGAAATTAACATCATACCAAATTCATCCCATGCGTAAAGAATTATTTCCTCTACGCAAATCTCCTCGTCAGGGAAAAAAAGATTTTCACTTTTATTCTATACTCTTATGACTTAGAGGAATTCATAATGCAAAACCCGATTCTCTCGACATGCAGAGCTCCAACCTACCGGTAATGGTAGTTTACCTTCGCTTTTAAACCCTAACCTTCTACTCTGAATTCCTCTATTCCTGCCATGGCAGTAATACGCACCAAGTTACTCTCCCCAGGCCTCATTGACTCAGTGGGTCATGGAATTCGAGCATTACCATAGCTCGATTCTTCGCTCCACCTCAGTGAAATCCTTCTCTAGCTTCCCCATCTTTTCTTTCGCTAATTGCACCGAGCAATGGGTAACTTCATGCTAATCTTCCCATAACATCTTCCCCTTTGCCATAGCTCTCCTCGTCAACTCGATTGTGTGTTTCTTCTTTACCCGCAACTCTGCACGCTACCTGTTCGACAATTGTTCTCAGTTGCATCTCATTTTACTAATTCCTTACCCTTCTAAATGTCCTGTTTCATCGATTCCACTGTGCACTGAGTTGGGGCGTCAATTATGGCTCACCATGACGAGGAGGAGATCTCACGTCTCGCCGCTCTTTGTAATAGGCTGGGTTGCCTATGGTCTGAGCAGGAAATCGATGTTTGGGACGACACGCCACCTCTGGAAAAAATCGAGGAGTGCAAGAGGTTATTAGTAGGTAAAATCTTCTCAAATCCTTCTATAAATTTTCAGGCATTCCAAAACACTATGAAGCGTGCTTGGCGCACAGAAAAGGCAGAGATCACCCAACAGGAAGCTGGCCTCTATGTGGCCAAATTCCAGTCAGAAAGTGACAAAGAACGAGTTGAACAGGGTGGTCCGTGGCTTTTCTCTAGTAACTTAGTCATTTTTAAACCTTGGAGGCCAAACACACCTTTACAATGTTACGCCTTTTCCAAATGTGCATTCTGGGTACAAGTCTTCGGCCTCCCCCTAGAGTGGTGCACAGATCAAATGATAAGTAAAGCTGTTAAACATATTGGGAGAATGCTGGAAGTGAGAACTGATTCAAAGGAAGGAACAACCTTAAGAGCGGGCAGAGTTAGGGTCGAACTCAATCTAAGCGACCCTTTGAAAACAGGGCAACTAATTCGAATTGAAGGAAAAGCAATCTGGCTTGACTTCCGTTACGAACGGCTTCCTCATTTCTGCTATTCATGTGGAAGAATAGGGCATTATGCAATGTACTGCCAGGACATACCTTTTACTGAAGCAAAATTGGCAGGTAAAGAGAAGATGGCCTTCGGTCAATGGTTACACACTGAAGTGAAAGAGTATAGCCCGTACTGGTTGACGTTCTATGGACCAAAGACTTCCTCCGACGAGTCTGATGAAGTGATTCCCGAAACTCCTCCATCCACAACCCTCAAGGTTCTTGCACTGCCCCCACCTGAAGATTTCGCTGTGAGACCTGGCCTTATACCAGCTGAGCTTCCACCTAAATCAACTGCAACTGTTCACCAGCACTCTCATATTGAAGAAACAGTAAGAGAGCATATCGTGACTATTGACTTAATTCCTTTTTCAGCTAAATTGAAAGGTATCCAACAAGCCTCTTTCCCTATAATAGCATTGAACACAAGCACTCCAAAGAAACGATCAATACCTTTTGTTGAAGCTTTGGATGTACCACTTCAAGATAAGACTATGGCTACCACGACCCTTAAGCCTCTTTCGCCTTATGACACTTTGCCCCCTCCAAAGTCAACTACCCCAGCTGGAGTGATGATCCCGGCACCTCTCCTGCACAAAGGTATTCAAGATAAGACTGCAGCTACCACTACTACAAAGAAAATGAAGCATTCCAGATTAGCTGCCAAAATAGGAATTGCCAAGAAACCCAAGAGGTACAACCCTTATGATTCGCGGTCTCATTTATCTGAGTGTTTTGATGACAACCAACTTCTTGACACCCCTATCTTGATGGTTGAAGAAGCATGTAACTGGGCCGAGGTGGCTTGCCCGAAAAAGCCGACCGGTGGAAAAATGAAACTCCTATGTTGGAACTGTCAGGGACTGGGCTCTCCCCTGACAGTTCAAGCCCTAAGGGCCCTAGTGGCCAAAGAAAGGCCCGATGTGGTAAAAAAAAAAAAAAAAAAAAAAGAGACAATGCTGTCCAGAATTCAGCGACGCTTCAAGTTCCCAAACTCTCATATCGTTAACCCAATGGGCACGGTGGGTGGTCTAGCCATTTTTTGGCATTCTCATATATCACTAAGGGTGGATCTAGCAACTTAGGACTTTATCGACACCATTTGTACAGACACAGGGGGAGATATACCTATGTGACTGACCTGCTTACATGCACCGGCAGCTCTTCAATTGCGCCAACCCTTATGGATAGCCCTCCGACACATCGCCTTCTCCAATTCTTTACCCTAGGTTTGCGCAGGGGACTTCAATGAGATCACGTACCACTGGGAGAAAATTGGAAAACGACTAGCCAATTCTCATCGTATGCAATCCTTTAGAGAGGTATTACATGATTGCGCCCTGATGGACATCGAAAGCAATGGATGCACTTTTACCTGGATGAATAATAGAGAAGGGGATGACTTGGTCAAAGAAAGACTGGACAGAGTTCTATGCAACTGGAACTGGCGGATCTCTTTCCCGAAGGTAGAAGTGTTCGCTTTACCAGCAGTGGGTTCGGACCAAGGCCCTTTGTTGCTAAATATTGATGCAAAGCCGCGTAGAAAAAAGGAAAAACTTTATTTTCGAAGCTTACTGGCTGCAAGATCGGTCTTGCCGAGATATCATAGCAAAGGCTTGGTCCTCAGCTACAGCAAAGCGATACAACCTGCCATAGAAATTGAGGATAGTTAGTTGGGGTCTATCGGACTGAAGTAAAGTCACTTTTTCTAAAGCAGACGATCAGATTGCAACCTTATAGCAACAACTTCAATCTCTAACAAATCACACACACGGCCCGTTTGACAAGCAGCTCCTCACCAAGGTTAAAAAAAAAGCTTCACAACGCTTGGCAGCAGGAGGAACAACACTGGGCAATGCGTTCTAGGATAAATTGGCTAAGGTGGGGCGATAAAAATACTAAGTTCTTTCATGCCACCACCATCCAAATAAGACAAAGGAACAAAATCGGGATGCTTTTGCTAGACGACAATCAACGGTGGGTTAGAGATGATCAACTTCTAAAGGAGATGACGATGGAATTCTTTTCCAAACTCTACAAAACAGAGGGCTATCGCGACTACAAGCCGATTCTTGACAAATGTAAGTGTATCATTACTACTTATATAAATGCTAAACTAACTGCAGCAGTCACTCGCGAGGAGGTTCAAACAGCCACTTTCCAGCTTGGGAAAACTAAAGCTCCAAGTCCTGATGGATTTAATGGTCTTTTTTATCAAAACCACTGGGATATCTTACAAGATGAAGTTTACTTATCAGTGTAGCAATTTTTCCAATTTGGACTGATGTCCCCTGAACTTAATAGAATAGTTATCTCACTTATTCCAAAAGTCCCTAACCCGGAATGTCTAGACCAACACCGACCCATTAGTCTTTGCAATTATGCCTACAAGATAGTATCCAAAGTGCTTGCCAACCGCCTAAAACCTTTCCTTCCTAACCTGATATCAATGGAACAAAGCGCTTTTGTTAGTGGTCGCCAAATCCAGGACAATATATTGATTGTACAAGAGGTGCTTCATCAGATTAAGACTAGGAGTGGAAAGCGAAAATTCCAAGCGGTCATCAAGATGGATGAGAAAGGCGTATGATCATGTCGAGTGGGACTTCCTCAGAGATTATCTACTTAAGTTGGGTTTCCATTCTACTTGGGTACAGTGGGTAATGCAGTGCCTCACTACAGTCTCCACCAGTGTAAAATTTAATGGGGAATAACTGAATTACTTTCACCCAACTCGAGGCATTCGACAGGGAGACCCTCTATCGCTCTACCTCTTTATCCTAATGGCGGATCTCATGTCAACCCTCATCCATCAGGCTCTTGAAATGGGAAACCTCAAGGGAATCCAACTGAACAAGTGGTCTCCCACTCTAACTCATTTATTTTTTGCAAATGATGCTATATTTTTCCTAGATGGGTTACTACATGAATGCCAACAACTAGCCAACATTTTGAACCAATATTGTCTAGCTACAGGACAGGCAATTAATTGGAACAAATCTGGCATATACTTCAGCAAAAATTGTCCTGTTAGACTTAAGGAAAGCTTAGCTAAGGAACTCAGAATCCCGGTGTTAGAGAAAACAGGAAAATACATTGGCATCCCGTTGGACTGGGGAAGATCAAAATGAGATATGTTCGCTTGGATACTTGGCAAAGTCAATGCAAAACTTGAGGGATGGAAAGAAAACCTCATTTCAAAAGGTGGCAAGGAGATTCTCATAAAAAGTGTGGTACAGGCAATCCCTCAATACGCTATGTCCATTTTCAAAATTCTGGCATCACTTTGTAAGTCCATTGAAAGAAAGATTGCAAGATTTTGGTGGCAGAATGATAGTCGAAAATCCGGAATACACTGGAAAAGCTGGGACGTCCTAAAGAACGAGAAGGAAATGGGAGGACTCGGGTTTCGAGACCTCAGTGCTTTTAATAGAACGATGTTAGGCAAACAAGCCTGGCGTTTAATACACCAACCTACTTCTTTGTGGAGCAAACTCTTTAAAGGTCTTTATTTCCACTCACAGGATTTCTTAAAAGCTTCCAAAGGAAATAGACCTTCCTAGCGTTGGCAGAGCCTACTGGTGGGACGGGACTCCATTTCATCAAAGATTCAATGGTCGGTCAGAGATGGGACTAAAATAATAATTCATGAGGACCCATGGCTTCCTACAGGTAAAATAGGTGGAATTGCTGCTGCAGAAGAACCTCAAAGAGTAGCTGATTTGATCGATACAGAGACCAACCGATGGAATGTGACTCGACTACAGCATCTCTTTGATGCTTAGACTATAGCGGAAATCCTCAAGATTCTGATAAGACCTCACTATGCAACAGATCAGATTATCTAGACAAGTACATTTCGAGGTGAGTATACTGTGAAAAGTGCTTATCGTGCTATTCAGCAGGCAAGCCTGAGTATCAACGAAAACAGTGCGTCATCTTCATATCAACCACCAAAGCATCTCTAGAAAAACATATGGAAACTCAAAATCGCTCCAAAAATTCGTCTTTTCCTTTGGTCTATATGCCAAAACGCCTTGCCCACTAAGGACAACCTCTTTCTCAGACACATCAGCGCAAATCCAGTTTGCAATCTATGTTCAAGTCAACAACAAGAAACTCTGGAACACCTTTTTTTATTCTGTCCATGGACATTAAAAGTCTGGTCCCATCCCCAAATCAGCATTTGAATTCTACCTTTAGAGATTAAACGCATAGATGTCTGGATTGCGGATTGGTCTGAACAGAGGAACGCCTTACCAGTTATGGAGCTTGTCGCGATACTCCTCTAGCAAATCTGGAAGGCGCGAAATAGGGCTATCTTCTGCAGGCAGTGTCTTGATCCCTTATATGTTGTGGCTGCAACTTTGGCGCAAGTTCGCACAGCTCAGGTTGCCTCTACTCCAACGATCGGATCAGCTTGACGAAACCTAGATTCAGCCCTGTCATGGAGGCCCCCCGATCCAGGAGTGCTAAAGATCAATATAAACAGGGCCTTTCAACTAGGAAGAACCATAGGATCAGTAGCTAGCCTCTGTCGCGACCACACCGGTAAATTGATTGAGGGGTTCACCAAAGACGTACCTGCTTCCTCGGCGTTGCAGGTGGAGTTCCAGGCGTTGAGTTTAACTCTTCACCACTTGCTGAATACCAACAAGTCTATGTTTCCCCTTATAATCGAGTCCGACTGTCTCGCGATGGTAGAAGCAGTGCAAGATCATCAGGCGTCGCCATGGGAGGTCAGACCGCTGCTTGCTGAGATTGCTGCTCTTCTCCCATGTTTCCATCGTCTGATTGTTAGGTTTTGCATAAGAGAAACCGACTATGCTGTGGATTGGGCCGCTAAGGCCCAAGGCTATGGGTTGTTGACTCCTTCTTGGCCTGTTCCCCCCCCTCCCTTGTTAGATCTTCTCATCTCAGACGCTTTTCAAGCGGGTTGTTCTATCTCTTTCGTCTAATGCTTAATTTGCTTTTCATCCAAAAAAAAAAAAAAACCAAATACATATTCTGTTGTTTCTTAATTTATGAACAATGAACATCATAGAAAATCTTTAGCTACCCTAGTTAGAGCGCCCAATCATAGTTTGACATGGCACACATTTTATTTTTAGTTAAATATGCAAGCGGGTAATCCTCTACTTTGAGATTGGCTTTAGCAAGAATAGAGGAAAATATGTCTCTTTAGTAAGATATGCAATTTCGAGTTCATGCGGTGTTACATCTAATGTAAGTGAAGATATTTGCATTTTTTTAGTCATTTGTAGCTATAGCGTAATGACGTTTGTATATGTAAGCATCATCCATTTTTTGGCTGTTCAAAAGTAAGTGGTTTTTCACTCTATCAGGATGAAGCATTATCCATCAATAGAAAAAATTATTGATAATTATTTAAAAAGTCATAAACCTATTATACGGTAATTAATTCAGTCCTAAACTTTTTAATTTGACCAATTTAATCTTAAATCTTTCGATGTTTTGTCCATATAGTCCTTCTAGCTAATTTTGGCTAGTAATTTACTAACGTGAATATCAACCTTCTTATGTGGCATGGCTGGTTAGGAAGACTAGTGTAGATGTGGACAATTTTGGCAATTTTTTTTTAAATTTTTTTATGCGGGACTCCAGATGTCACTCTTTTCACTACACGGTGAGCTACTGACTACATGTCTTTGAATTGGATGCTCTCACCATGATTTAATTGGGCCACTTTAATTAATTTCTGTAATTGAATAAAAATTGCAGGATTTTGTAAAGTTGGAGGGTAATTTTATTATGATACCCCAAAATGGAATGAGATCCTTTACCTCCACCAGTATAATTATTTGGTGTCTCATCCATTCAAACTATTAAGTATCGTTCTAAATCACTTAAATTATAGTTATGATATGTTTTGTATACTTGTAGTCTCCTTTCATTTAATGGTTTAAATTTTATGATTAGGTATTGTTCTATGATATGAGAGCACATGTCAAATCTTGGGGTCCTCTTTCAAACTCATTGATTGTGTTGGGCTCCCAACTTTGCCCACACAAAACAGGACCATTTCCATATAAATCCATAACTTAATAATTTCTTAATTGCGGTTCAAAATTCACTTAAACTTCAAATTTGTGGCCTAATTCCGAAAATTATTTCGATTAGACGAATAACGAGTTCGATTAATTATTGGACATTGCAAAATGAGGCTAACCTGGCTTAGCGAGGTTCCTGTGAGATGCGCGCGCAAGCTTTGTCTCTCTCTTCTCCGTTTCCTCTTTTCCTCGTTTTTTCTATCACCGTTTGCCTTCTTTTCATTTGGTTCGATTCCTTCATGCGCACCATCTATGGAAGGAAAAATTGATGGTAGGCTGAAGTCTAGCATCGAAAGAACGTGGGCTTGGCTAGGCCGTTAACACGCGATCAGCAAAAAGAGGAGAAAAATCATAATGGGTGTATGAAAAATGAAGTCAAAGGTATCATGGACAAGATTAAGGACGCGGAAGCTAAAGGACATGACAAAATTAATTTTTGATTCTCATCGATACATTATAAAAAGGGGGTCAACCAAACTACAAGCTGGTTGGCCACAGCCCAACCATAGCCAGCTTCGGCAAGGATCTATGCTATTACGATTGTTCATGAAAAACAAAAAAAACGATCAACCGAGCTGAACAAAATCGATAAGCTCAGTTTGGCAGTTTAGGGCCTGTTTCTTAAAAAAAATTTATGTTTCTCGGAATAAAAATTTCTATTTTTTTGTTCCAGGAAACGAAAAAAGAATAGAAACGTATTTGGTAAAACTTTTGTTCCCGAGAACAAAAAATCTAATTTTTTGTTCCTGTGAATATATTTGGGACAGAAACAAGAAGTAAAAAAAAGTAACTTCTTGTTTCCGGAAACAATTTCTAGAATCAATTTTTCTCTCTCTTATTTTTTTTCTCTTTCTTTTCTTCTTTTTCTTCTTCCTTTTGGCTGGTCGCCAGCCTTGGCCATGGCCGGTGCCGGCGATCGGCCAGACAAGGACTGGCAACCTCGCCGGAGCGTCGTCGGCCCCGGAGACGCCAAGTCATGGCGAGGCTCGTCGGCCCGAGCCTCGTTGTGGTTGGGCGTGGCACGGCAAGGCTCGGCCTTGCTTGGGTTGGGCGAGGTCAACCTCGCCCAAATCTGGCAAGGCCGAGCTCGCCCGGCCACGGCAAGGCTCGGCCTCCCGGGGCGCGAGGCAAGGCCTTGGCCTTGGGCCAAGGCAAGGCCGACCTCGCGTTGCCTAGGTGAGGCCAAACAGAAAAAGGAAAAGGAAAAAATAAGGAAAAATAATAAAAAAATTAAAAAATTAAAAGAAATAAAAAAATCTAAAAATTTTACCCAACGTATTTCTATCCAGGGAATAAAAATTTTGGGAAGTTACTAAACGTGTTATTTTGCTCAGAAATTGTTCTTGAAAACAAAAACATAAAAAATCATTTCTTATCAAAAATTGTTCCCCGGAACATAATTGTTACCAAACGCACCCTTAGTGTTTTAATTTTGGTTGAGAATTTTTTTTTTTTTCCTTTGGTTTTTCGTTTGATTTTAGTTTATGACTTCGAAAACCGACAAATTAAACTGGACCGATAAGCTTAATAACAAATTTATTTTCCATCCAACAAATATAATTTGTAGTTTAACCTACCAAATAACTGCTTTGTATTTAATACCGTATGCCACGAATCTTCACACAGCCAAGAGAAAAAGAAAAATGGAATTGAAATGAATAACAGAAGATACATCCACAAGCTCCCAGGGAGCAGCAAGGCAGCTTTTGTTTAGCCAGCTACGTACTGGCCAAACAACTTCTGCAAAACGCCAATAATACACAACACAGATGAAGAGTAGAGTCACATCCTTAAAGCATCTCACTATGGAGACGAAGCCACGACTGACAATGCCACTGAAAATCATTCATCCAGACATTGACCCCCTAAAGTGCGGACAGTCGAATCGTTTTTGCTTCTTTTTTCTTCTTTTTTTAACACATTTTTCTTTTCCACCATCAAACCAAATATCTTCGAATGGGTCATATGTCCTAAAACTTCAAACCAGAACCATGCAACTTTTCTTCCAAGACACCGTCAATTCGCTCTCCCATTTCAGCGCTCATGTAATTCACCCAATCTCCAACCTCGCCCTTCCTGAACAACCACTTGTTCTCTAGTCCAGTTGGCAACTTGCCGCTCCTATTCACCTCCAATGCACTCAAATTGTCAAAGCTACACATCCTCAATATTCCCTCCACGGTCCCGTTTCTCAGTTCTTCTTCGCTGAATGGACGCCCCATGAAATCGGCCAACCTCCTCACTTGAACGCTCGGGTCCGCTTTCATCTCCTCATACTTCATGAACAACACCTTCTCAGGCATCTCCGCGCTCGCCTTGTGGTAACCCAGCACATGGTCCCAATAAGGCCCACACCAGCTCACGCCTTGGCAGAACTTGTCGAGGCCCTCCGGGAGTGGAAGCTGGCCCTTCTCTTCGGGCCTCAACTTGTTGAAGTAGTGCCACATCGAGATGAAAGTGTCTTTAGGGTTCCTACACAAGTAAACCAGCTTGCAATTGGAGTCCCTCACCGACCGTGGAAGAGAGGAATAAGGCAAGTGGGTGGCCAAGAGCCTCGGGGATGTAAAAGCAGTGAGGTCAGGATTTTTATTCTGGAGATAGAGCCTGAACTCCAAGAAGGGCACGAGGTCGTGGGGGTTTTGTGTTAGGAGAGGGTGGCGTTGTTGTGAGTAGGAGTCAGAGTACTTGGCACGGTTCAAGAGAGCGAAGAGGATGGCCTTTAGCCAAGTGGTGCCACATTTCGGGCTGGTGACAAGGAGGATGTCGGAGGGGTGAGCTTGGAAATGATTTTGGCAGGCGACGATGCTGTTCAAGAGCCAAGAGGGGAACCAGAAGCCCTGGTACAAGCGGAGAGAGGCGGAGACCCAGTCCTCTTCCGAAGGGAGAGACGAGAGCAAGTCTTCGCATTCTGGCGACTTGACGTCGTCTCGTAAGTACTTTGCATTGAGAGGAGAAGGTTGAGAGGGTTGCATGGTGGCGACGGCGGCCGTGGTGCGTGGTGATGGTGGTGTTAGTGGTGGTGTAGGTGGAGGAGAGGCTGGTTGGAGTGAATGATTGGGTGTCTAAATAAAGAACATGAAGATGGTGCTGGGTGTCTCTTACAATTTATACATTAAATGGAGATGGTCCTCATGGTAGGGAAAAAAAAATCACTTTTAGACTCCACCTGAACGGCTTCTTCTGAATTTTTTATTTATTAGTGAAATTTGGTATATTGATCCAACTAAATCTTCTTTTTCTTTGAGCTTTGAACATGCACATGAACAAAATTTGTTTTAGCTTTTTTTTTGTCAAAAAATTAAAATCGTTTAGTTAAGGGCCATGTTATTTCCTCTGTCCCTAATTAGATGATCCAATTATAATTTAACATCGCAAAAATTTCAACTTAGTTAAATTTACAAACGGGTTCTATCCTTATTTGCAATCCTCTAATGGAGGTCTGGCTCTAGTAGGGATGGAGAAAGATATGTCGCTTTAGTTAGGTGGGTAGTATCAAGTCAATGAACCATTTGGTGGACATTTAGCACACGAGAGTGACGACGACGTCAAGAGCGTGAAACCTCATGCCCATAAGTCGAATTCTTTACTCGTTTATAGCGACAGCGTAAAGATACTTGTATGTGTACTCATCATCTATTTTTTGGCTGTGTTCAAATGCACGTTTAACGTGGAACTTTCATTACTCTATTAGACGAGGCACTAGATCAGGTGTATAAAACCAAATCCTAACCACTCTATCTATAAACACAAAATACTCTCACTACCCCACACCTGGTTCACGTTTTCATTACATAATTAAGGCTAGATATCAACTAACAAGAATTAATAATGCTAGAGTGGATACGCACACTTTCTGACGGCATCCATGATCAAATATTTTTTTCAGTCATATTAATAAATAAAAACAAACGCATCTCGATCACATGATTGAATAAAAAACCCATGCTCAAAAAATAAAATAAAGCATTGCTTAGAAATAAATAAAAAAATAAGGGTTAATACCTTAAAAAATTCAAATTATACCAATTATGACAATTTTTTTTTATTAGTAAAATCCTAAACTTGTCAATTGTGACAAATATACTTTGAATAGAACTGAAATAGAGAATAATTATGTCATATGTGTATAAATTTGGATTTGTTCGTGACACGAAAAAAAAGTCGGAGGTATTTGTGCCACAATGGGCAAGTTTATAATTTTTTTGTGATATAAAAAAAGAAAGCTTTGGGTATTCATGCCGTAGTGCGAATAATATTGGATTTTTTGTGATATTTGCCCAAAAAAATTGAGCATTAGTAGTGGATGTGTCCACTTAAACAACTCAAAATTGTTTTTGATCAACGAAAACTAGCAAATGGTGCCACTTGACCGAGAAGTTAAAGACAGCGGTCGGCGGGCCAAAAAAATCGGAATTTCTTCTCTTTAGCCTCAAACTATATCTGCAGTAGACTATCTTCTCCACGTCGTTGCTTTTAAGAGTGGGTTGAACAAGATTTCACGGGTAACGTTGAAACCCAATTACGAGAAAACCTGGGAAATTTTTCGTGGAATCTTCTGGAAGTATATTGATAAACAAACGAAAAAGAAGCTCCATAACAGTATATATATATATATATATATATATATATATATATATATATATATATATATACGAGAATCGAATGAACCAACAATGGAAACAACTCCCTTTTTTTTGGTAACCTAGGATCCGTCGGGCCCGACTCGCTTACGCTCGCCAACCCGCGGCCCATAGCGTGCGCGGTGCACCCCGGACCAAGTGTCAATATTTGGGGGAAGCTAGCACAGGACCCCACCACCATGGCCCCCACTTAAAACTTGTTAGCAGCTGCGAGTTTCGACCCTGGGACCTCTGCGATGAAGTGCCCAAAGCCGAACCAACTCAGTTGTCCACCAGTGGGTAACAACTCCCTCTTGATCAAGTGAAACAATAAAAAAAAAGGGGGAAACAAAACAGAGAAGATGGCCACATTCGGAAGCCAATTCGACGGCACGGTCGCTGCTTTCTCCGGCGGTGGTTTTATGCCCCCTCTCAGTCCAATGCACAGTTCACCTATCCCTCTTCGGTCTCTCCCGCCAGAGTAAGCTGTGTCGCACGCAATTGGGGAGATGACAGTTTGTGCTAATCAACACTCGTGAGTTGCTTTCCTCTTGAGTGTCGTGGTGGGGATGGAACGGAGAAGTGGAATACTCTCACATGATTGAAACATCAAAATCCTAACCACTCTATATATAACACAAAATACTCTCACTACCCCACACTTGTTTCATGATTTTCATTACATTATTAAGTCTAGATATCAACTAACAAGGATTAAAAATGCTAAAGTGGATACGCACACTTTCTCACAGCATCCGCGATCAATATTTTTTCAGTCATATTAATAAATAAAAATAAAGGCATTTGGATCACATAACCATGCTCAAAAAAGCAAACAAAGCATTGTATATAAATAAAAAAAACATAAATACGGATATGAAAGTGACAGCAATTAATCTCCCCCTCTCTCTACATTTGACCGACACTCCTCCTAATCCCTGCTCCTGACTTCCAATGGCCTCCTACCCCCAAAACGATGGCGCTCCTCCACCCCTCAACCGCCGTCCCCCGCCACTGTGCATCCGTCTCCTTCGGCACCCCACTCAGTTCTCCGTCCTCGACTGCCCCATCCCTGACACCTTCTGCTTCCTCAACCCCTGGGAATCGCCGCTCCCCCTTAGCGACTTCCTCTCCTTCGCCGATGCCCGTGTCGCCAAGGCAATCCTCACCTCCGGCATGAGTCCGATCACCACTGACATGCTCCGGTGGCTCCCGGAGGTCCGCCTTGTCATCACCACCAGCGCAGGCCTCAACCACATCGACCTGGCAAAGTGCCGGCGGCATGGGATTGTGATCGCCAATACAAGGGACACGTACTCGGAGGACGTGGCGGATTTGGCCACCACTGTGCCACCAGACTAGTTGGCTTGAATTGCCAATGAACTTGCACATCAAAATCCTAACCACTCTATATATAATGCAAACTATTCTCACTACCCCATACTTTTTTTCACAACTTTCATTACATGGTTAAGTCTAGATATCAACTAACAAGGATTAAAAATGCTAAAGTGGATACGCACACTTTCTCATGGCATCCGCGATCAAATATTTTTTCAGTCATATTAATAAATAAAAACAAATGCATCTAGATCATATGATTGAAACAGAAGCCCATGCTCAAAAAAGCAAATAAAGCATTGCCTATAAATAAATAAATAAAAATTAAGGTTAATACCTCAAAAAGCTCAAATTATACCAATTATGACACAAATACCCTAAATTTTTGTATCAATAAAAATCCTAAACTTGCCCATGATGACAAATTTACTCTAAATGGAACTGAAATAGAGAATATATATGTTATATATGTATAAATTTGGATTTGTTTGTGACGCGAAAAAAAGTTAGTGGTATTTGCGTCACAGTGGGAAAGTTTAGAATTTTTTGTGATATTAAAAAAAAAAAAACTTTGGGTAGTTGTGCGGCTGTGCCATAATACAAATAGTATGGGATTTTTTGTGATAATTTGCCCAAAAAAATTGAGCATTAGAAGTGCACGTGTCCACAACGCCGCATTGTTTTTTATCAACGAAGACTAGCAAATGGTGCCACTTGACCGAGAAGTTAAAGACAGCAGTCAACAGGTCAGAAAAATTGGAATTTCTTGTCTTTAGCCTCAAACTCTATCCGCAGTAGACTACATCCACAGTAGACTAGGTCCTTCATGCCATTGCTACCAAGAGTGGATTGAACAGGATTTCACGGGTAACGTTGAAACCCAATTACGAGAAACCTGGGAAATTTTTCGTGAAATCTTCGGGAAGTATATCGAGAAACGGATGGAAAAAGAAGCTCCAGAACAAACAGACAAAATCTGAGAATCAAATGAACCAACAACGGAAACAATTCCCTCTTGATCAAGTGAAAAAAAAAAAAAAAGGAAACAAAGTAGAGAAGCTGGCCACGTTCAGAAGCCAATTCGATGGCGCTGCCACTGCTTTCTCCAGCGGTGGTTTTATGTCCCCTCTCAGTCCACTGCGCAGTTCGCCGATCCCTCTTCCGTCTCTCCTGCTGGAGTAAGTAGTGTCGCACGCAATTGGGAATATGACAGTTTGTGCTAATCAACACTCGTGAGTTGCTTCCCTCTTGAGCGTTGCGCTGGGGATGGAACGGAGAGTTGGGGTTTTTGAAGAACAAAAATCTGATAAATGTAATGCTAATCACATGTATGCGTGATTTGCATTGTCTTTCTGTCATCGAGGGTTAATGAAGGCGAAGGGGAATGCTGCTGGGTAGTATCTTCGGAGGATGTCGAAAAATTTAGCATATGATTCAACAATCGGAATTCAGATTGGTCAATTTATTCCCATATGATACTAAGCGTAGCATCAATGCGTGATTGGCAATTTAGATCCATCAATCCATATGTAATCACGTCACATAGTTTAAGAAAAGGTTTCTGCTTCTTGGATAAATGGATCTCATATGACGCTGAGATTGTCTTCAATACCCTGTCAAGCAGTGGTAGAAATTTATTCTCTCGCCTTTCTCATGGTTTCGACATGGCAGTCATTGATGAGGTAGTGCAAGCCAATCAGGTGGCAGTTCTTCCTTCCCTTTCTCTTGGTGCTGCTTGATGTTTCTGTTTGTGTGTTGGTATTTGCGGAAACGTGTGTTTGATGTGTGTGTGCAAGGGAGTGTTTTGTGTGTGAACTATCAAGAGAGCAAACTTAGGCAAAGTAATAATAAGAATGTGTAAAAGAGAGTGGCAGCAAAGAAGCACAAAGGAACAAAAAGAAGTATTTTATTATTTAGTTTTAGTACAAAGGGAATGGGAAGGGGAAGGAGCTTGCTTACCTTATTGGTCTGGTGCGCTCCCCCCTTCCTATTTATAAGGGAGCTCCACCGACTTATGGCCCACCATTTTTTACTTCTAGTAGATTCTTTTACAATTTTTTTTCTTGAACAACCCACTCTTCTAGGCAAAAATCTCTGCCATTTGCAGGGATAATTTTATGGACTCTTCTAGGATTTTTCTTGACTTCTCTAGCTTATGTATATCTTGAAGTTTCTAGAAATTGGATCAATAATTCAACATTGTGGATCCACAGCAGCTTCCTGCCACTGTTATCGGACTCTGCTATATATCAGGAGACTTTTTGATAGATTTCAGCAAGCTGGATTGTGCAACAATGTTGCTGTTTGTTCAGTATAGGATGCATTCATAAATCCATGATATGCGCTCCAGATACTTTTACCAAGAACGCCCAATCGATAGTGAGATTGTGGTGAAGTAACCTGGTTAAATATATTACAGGAATCCATTGCTTAGATCTTACTTAAATTTATATTACATATGGTCGGGAATCCCATTGAGGTGATTCTGTCTCTTACCACACGAAGCCCAAGTTTACTCGGTATATAGGAGCATCTAAGGTATGGTTTCATCAGCCCTATTGCATACCCTTCTCTTTATGGCCAACTCCCTGTCCTATTCACTTGTCACTTACGAGGACAAATTGTGACTGTTTTAGGGCATGTTTGTTTGTGTTTCTCATTTCTGTTTATGAACAAATTTTCTGTTCTTTTGTTCCCGGGAACAAAAAAAGAACAGAAACGCGTTTGTTTGCGTTTTTATTCCAAATCTGTTTTTTTTTTTTGGTTCTCATGAACAAAAAAAAAGAAAAGAAACAAGAAACAAAAAAAAAAGTTGTTTCTTGTTTCGGAACAATTTTTAAGAACAAATTTTCTTTCTCCACTCTTTTCTTTTTCTTCTTTTCTCTTTGGCCGATCGCCGGCCTCGGCCAAGGCCGGCGACCGGCCGTCGAGGGCGGCGACCTCGCCGGAGCGTCGCTGCCCGGCCCCCGGCGACGCCGCCGGCCCTCGTCGCCGGTCGCCGGCCATGGCCGAGGCCGGCGACCGGCCAAAAGAAGAAAAAAGAAAAAATAAAGAAAAAAATGAAAAATAAAACAAAAATATTAAAAAATTAAAAGAAACAAAAAAAGAACACAAATGGTGCGTTTGGTAACATTTCGTTTTAAAAATTGTTTACGGGAACGAAATAGAAAAAAGTATTTACGCCGGGGAACAATTTTTAAACAAAAAAACGTGTTTGGTAAATATGTTCCGAAATATAAAAAGAATAGAAACACGTTTGGTAAATTTGTATAATTTTTTTATTTCTTTTAATTTTTTAATATTTTTATTTTATTTTTTCTATTTTCTTTCTTATTTTTCTTATTTTCTTATTTATTTTTCCTTTTTTTCTTTTTTCTTTTTTTTTTTTTTTTTTTTTTTTTTTCTTCTTTTGGCCGGTGGCCGGCCTCGGCCATGGCCGCGATCGGCCGACGAGGGCCGGCGGATCGCCCGGCCACGGCGAGGCTCGCCGGCCCCGGCGAGGCCGAGCCTCGCCGTAGGCCGGGCGAGGCTCGGCCTCGCCTTGGTTGGGCGAGCTCGGCCTCGCCGGATCCGGGCGAGATCGAGCTCGCCCGGCCCGGCGCGAGGCCGAGCCTTGCCGGGGCCGGCGACGCTCGGCCTCGCTGGGGCCGACGACGCTCCGGCGAGGTCGCCGGCCCTCGACGGCCGGTCGCCGGCCATGGCCGAGGCTGCGACCGACCAAAGAAAAAGAAAGAAAAAAGAAGAAGAAAATAAGAAGAAAAAGAGAGAAGAAAATGGAAGAGAGAGAAAAAGTGTTCCTAAATTTTGTTCCGAAGCAAGAAACAACTTTTTTTTTGTTTCTTGTTTCCGTTCCGATGTGTTTTTAAACAAAAAAATAATTTTGGAACAAAAACGCAAACAAACGCGTTTGTTCCTTTTTTTTTGTTCCCGGGAACAAAAAAACAAAAATTTGTGTTCCCGGGAACATAACACATTTTACCATGCAGGGCCAAATTTACCAAATGTGTTTCTGTTCTTTTTTTATTCTCGGAACAAGTTTACCAAACGTGTTTTTCTGGTCAAAAATTGTTCCCCGGAACAGAAATAGTTTTTTCTATTTCTGTTCTCCAGAACACAAAAAGAACAGAAACACAAACAAACGCACCCTTAGTGTCTTTTACTCTTATTAGGTAATGGGAAACGCTAACCTTTGATTCGGTCTGATGACTGGGCTGTGCGAAGTGCTGATGCTTAAGCCAAAAATTGTTACGTGGACATGGATTCTGTCCCCAGAGGGTTCTTGATACCTAAAGGACCAACTCTTGCTCCCCTGCCAGGTAAGACTCCTTTAATCTTGAGCGGGTTGAGATCAAGTGGACCGAGGCATAGATTGACAGACAAGCACACAGAGCCGAGGTCAGCGACGGCGCCATGACGAGAACTTGCCAGCATCTTTAATCCCTAGGAATGGAAATTTTTGGCCTCTTAAGCTACCCGTGGAGAATTCATCGGAAGCTGTTGGATCAGGTGGTGACAGATCCAAGGGTACCCTGGCAATACGGCGCACAGAGAAGCAGCAGAGTTCCTCTGGACCATTGTGGAAGAGAGACTACTTTATGCTCGTCCTCTCTGCAATTTGATCTTTGCCTTGTTTTTAATACTGGCATGTGACTGGTTCGAGTAAAAACGAGAGCTCGACTAAAGCTCGAGAGTTTCTTTTGTTCTTTCCACGTAGTGATGAATGTATATAATTCAACGCTATTGAGAAGCCCGACAAAATATATATATAAAGAGAGGCTATCGAGAAGATGGCAGCATTTGGGTCACTTTATTGTGTTTGTTGTTGTGCTAACCATGAATTATTTCGGCAAGACATTGAAGGGGTTGTATTCTCAGATTCTATGTTTGCGCAATGCTAGATTCTTGCACAAAAACAGGATACATATAGTACACACCAATGCCTCGGAACTCTAAACTTTGCTTGAAATCTTACCTAAGGTATTAAAAGTATTTTCTTTTATATGAATAAAGACATGGTAGAAGGTTATCAATTAACTAGTTGAAGAAAACAAGAACACATATGGCTTGAGTTTTGCTCTCTACACCTAGCGACAGGCGTTCGGTTAAAAAATATCTGCGTCGCTTAGTTAAACTCTTCCTAGAAATTTCCGTAACCACAGCTAAAGTTTTCAATTGGCTTATTCAGGAAAATCATTTTCGCCGGTACGTAAAACCAAGGATCTCAGTTGGTTGCACAAATTCTTTACATTCAGACATACTATCTAGGGTTGAGCACTAGTCCAATTCCTAGTTCCTAAAATTTGAAATCATTGATAATCGGTTCGGTTCTAGGTGCAGATCGAATCACTCGGACTTGACCGATTGTTTTTTTCCCCCCTGATGATTCTCTATTTTAGATGGAGATTTGAATTTGAAAGATTTATTGATGTAAACCAATTTCTCCGTTATAGGTATGCATCTAGAAATTGCCGAGTACAATTAGTTGCTTCCTCTTTAAAGGGACACATGCCGTTTTGGAGAAGCAACAAGAAGGAAAAATGTTGGTTTCAACATGGTATAAGATGTAAAATCTATTAAAGAGCAGCCGTTTTATTGGATTGACGATGATCAATACATGTTTATATCATTATAAAAAGGGCTCACAAGTGCAAGAATCACCCTGTGAAAGCCATTTAACTTAAAAGAGCATATAGAATTCCTGGCTCAAACATATATTTTAAAGAGACTTAATCTTAAATTAGTATTTCTTTTGTTTGATGACCAATGGAAAAATTTTATTTTATGTTTACAATTTTATTATTCTACGCAATTAGACTCTCTCTATTTCTCTCGAAAAATTTAATCCATGGTGAGCGATTCTTTTGAAGCCCAATCCTGATGTCTTCAACATTTTTTTGTTTCATTTCTTTCTCCACTGTGGTTATATAGGAAATTTTCTATTCTGTTTATATCTATATTCGTATATATCAAGGTATACTTTGAGTGGGCAAAGTTGATTTTGGTAGATTGATCCGTCGTGCAATTGTGCGTGGATTACAGTTTTCTCTAGTGAATTCCAATAATTTTTACACTCAAATATGATATATTTAGTGACCAAAGTTGATTGTGGCCGGACTGATCAAGAAATAAATCACAATAACTTTGTATTCCCTTTGTGTTCTAGATGGCATAAAATGATTCTCCCATCACTATTAGGTTTCAATTTCTTGAAACTCACTATTTCCATAATAAAATTCCAAAATGTTTAAAGACATATAGAATAGGGGTGTTAGACGGTTATAATATATAATTTCTCTATAAAAAAAAAAATACATATATAGAATAAATATTTTATTTATTACTACACATTGTGAAATGACGAATTATCCAACCAATTAGTAATAAATATATCACAGGCTCGCCCTTTTCCGAAGATGCTCAACAATCGACCGACCACCCGAAGCAAATCCATGCCCACGCCATCATCTCCAGCCTCTCTCGCTTCCCGTTCGCAGCCACATGAACTACGCGGCGCGCGTTTTCTCTCGTGTTCCCACTCACCCACCACCATTGTCTTCTACTTGGGAGTCGGGATGATGGGTTTCTCGGGGGTACTTCGAACGTGGGAAGGCTGGCCTCTGTCTACGCCCGCCAGATGCCCGCACTTCCACTGCACTGGTCGGGGCATGGCGCTCGCTCTTCCTTTGCTTGGCCAACTTCGCCGCCGGGCGATGAAGTTCGGGCGAGATTGTGATGCATACGTGGTGGGTTCTCTGATAAGCATGTACGGAAGGCATTGGGCTGCGAGTGTTTCGCGTCGCCTGTCTGATCAGAGTTCAATGCGGGACGTGGTTTGCTGGACGAGCCTTATCACTGGGTATTGTAGCAGCGGCCTCTTGTAGGAAGCTCGAGGACCGTTCGATTCAGTGCCAGTCAAAAATGGTGTTTCCTACAGTGCCTTGATCTCTGGCTAATTTAGGAACGAGCGGTTTGATAAAGCCATTGAGTTGTTTTCTGGGGTCAAAGATCGTGCAGATGTGAAATTAATTGAATCTCTTTAGGCTAGCGTACTTAGTGCCGTGCTATTGTGGAAGCCTCTAAAGAAGGAAAATGGGTTCGAAAGTAAATTGGCAAAGTAAATTAAAGGACGTGAAAAAATTAATTTTTGATTCTCATTAACACATTATAAAAAGGGGGTCAACCAAACTACAAGCTGGTTTATCAAAACACTTAAAAGAGCCAAAAACAAGAGGAACAATTGAAAATTAATGAATTGTTAAAAAATAAAATGAAAGAAAGTTTAAAAAAAGAAATAAAAAAAGGAAAAACCGCATGGGTATGGCCACAGCCCAACCATAGCCAGCTTCCGCAAGGATCTATGCTGGTAGGATTGTTCATAAAAAACAGAAAAAACGATCAACCAAGCCGAACAAAATTGATAAGCTTAGTTTAGCAGTTTAGTGTTTTAATTTTGGTTTAGGATTTTTCTTTTTTTTGGTTTTCGTTTGGTTTTTGTTTATGACTTCGAAAACTAACAAATTAAACTGGACCGATAAGCTTAATAACAAATTTATTTTCCATCTAACAAATATAATTTGTAGTTTAACCTACCAAATAACTGCTTTGTATTTAATACCGTATGCCACGAATCTTCACACAGCCAAGAGAAAAAAAAATGGGATTGAAAAGAATGACAGAAGATACATCCACAAGCTCCCAGGGAGCAGCAAGGCAGCTCTTGTTTAGCCAGCTACGTACTGGCCAAATAACTTCTGCAAAACGCCAATAGCACACAACACAAATGAAGAGTAGAATCACAACCTTAAAGCATCTCACTATGGAGACGAAGCCACGACTGACAATGCCACTGAAAATCTTCCATCCTATAGCATGAGAAACACGCTTGCATTGGCCAACCAGACATTGACCCCCTAAAGTGCGGACAGTCGAATCGTTTTTGCTTCTTTTTTCTTCTTTTTTTTACACATTTTTCTTTTCCACCATCAAACCAAACATCTTCGAGTGGGTCATATGTCCTAAAACTTCAAACCAGAACCATGCAACTTTTCTTCCATGACACCGTCAATTCGCTCTCCCATTTCAGCGCTCATGTAATTCACCCAATCTCCAACCTCGCCTTTCCTGAAGAACCACTTGTTCTCCAGTCCAGATGGCAACTTGCCGCTCCTATTCACCTCCAATGCACTCAAATTGTCAAAGCTACACATCCTCAATATTCCCTCCACGGTCCCGTTTCTCAATTCTTCTTCGTTGAATGGACGCCCCATGAAATCGGCCAACCTCCTCACTTGAACGCTCGGGTCTGCCTTCATCTCCTCATACTTCATGAACAACACCTTCTCAGGCATCTCCGAGCTCGCCTTGTGGTAACCCAGCATATGGTCCCAATAAGGCCCACACCAGCTCACGCCTTGGCAGAACTTGTCGAGGCCCTCCGGGAGTGGAAGCTGGCCCTTCTCTTCGGGCCTCAACTTGTTGATGGAGTGCCACATCGAGATGAAAGTGTCTTTTGGGTTCCTACATAGGTAAACCAGCTTGCAATTGGAGTCCCTCACCGACCGTGGAAGAGAGGAATAAGGCAAGTGGGTGGCCAAGAGCCTCGGGGATGTAAAAGCAGTGAGATCAGGATTTTTATTCTGGAGATAGAGCCTGAACTCCAAGAAGGGCACGAGGTCGTGGGGGTTTTGTGTTAGGAGAGGGTGGCGTTGTTGTGGGTTGGAGTCAAGAGTACTCGGTACGGTTCAAGAGAGCAAAGAGGATGGCCTTTAGCCAGGTGGTGCCACATTTCGGGCTGGTGACGAGGAGGATGTCGGAGGGGTGAGCTTGGAAGTGATTTTGGCAAGCGACGACGGTGTTCAAGAGCCAAGAGGGGAACCAGAAGCCCTTGTACAAGCGGAGAGAGGAGGGGACACAGTCCTCTTCCGAAGAGAGAGAGGTGAGGACCCAGTCCTCTTCCGAAGGGAGAGAGGAGAGCAAGTCTTCGCATTCTGGCGACTTGACGTCGTCTCGCAAGTACTTTTCATGGGGAGGAGGAGGTTGAGAGGGTTGCATGGTGGCGGCCGCGGCCGCAGTGCGTGGTGATGGTGGTGGTAGTGGTGGTGTAGGTGGAGGAGGAGGCTGGTTGGAGTGAATGATTGGGTGTCTAAATGAAGAACATGAAGATGGTGCTGGGTGTCACTTACAATTTATACTTAAAATGGAGATGGTCCTCATAGTAGGAAAAAAAAAAATCACTTTTAGACTCCACCTGAACGGCTTCTTCTGAATTTTTTATTTATTAGTGAAATTTGGTATATTGATCCAATTAAATCTTCTTCTTTTTCTTTGAGCTTTGAACATGCACATGAACAAAAATCGTTTTTTTTTGTCAAAAAATTAAAATCATTTAGTTAAGGGCCACGTTATTTCCTCTGTCCCTAATTTGACATCGCAAAAATTTCAACTTAGTTAAATTTACAAACGGGTTCTATCCTTATTTGCAATCCTCTAATGGAGGTCTGGCTCTAGTAGGGATGGAGAAAGATATGTTGCTTTAGTTAGGTGGGTAGTATCAAGTCAATGAACCATTTGGTGGACATTTAGCACACGAGAGTGACGACGTCAAGAGCGTGAAACCTCATGCCCGTATGTCGAATTCTTTACTCGTTTATAGCGACAGCATAAAGATACTTGTATGTGTACTCATCATCTATTTTTTGGCTGTGTTCAAATGCACGTTTAACGTGGAACTTTCATTACTCTATCAGACGAGGCACTGGATGAGGTGTATAAAACCAAATCCTAACCACTCTATCTATAACACAAAATACTCTCACTACCCCACACCTTCACGTTTTCATTACATAATTAAGGCTAGATATCAACTAACAAGGATTAATAATGCTAGAGTGGATACGCACACTTTCTCGTGGCATCCGTGATCAAATATTATTTTCAGTCATATTAATAAATAAAAACAAACGCATCTCGTTCACATGATTGACTAAAAAAGCTATGCTCAAAAAAGCAAATCAAGCATTGCTTATAAATAAATAAAAAATAAGGATTAATACCTCAAAAAATTCAAATTATACCAACTATGACACAAATATCCTAAATTTTTTTTATTAGTAGAAATCTTAAACTTGCCAATTGTGACAAATATACTCTTGAGTAGAACTGAAATAGAGAATATTTATGTCATATATATATATATATATATATATATATATATATAAATAAATTTGGATTTGTTCGTGACGCGAAAAAAAGTCGAAGGTATTTGTGCCGCAGTGGGCAAGTCTATAATTTTTTTTTGATATAAAAAAAAATCTTTGGATATCCATGCCATAGTGCAAATAATATGGGATTTTTTGTGATATTTGCCCAAAAAAATTGAGCATTAGAAGTGGATGTGTCCACTTAAACAAATCAAAATTGTTTTTGATCAACCAAAACTAGCAAATGGTGCCACTTGACCGAGCAGTTAAAGACGGCGGTCGGCGGGCCAAAAAAATCGGAATTTCTTGTCTTTAGCCTCAAACTATATCTGCAGTAGACTATCTTCTCCACGTCGTTGCTTTTAAGAGTGGGTTGAACAAGATTTCACGGGTAACGTTGAAACCCAATTACGAGAAAACCTGGGAAATTTTTCGTGGAATCTTCTGGAAGTATATTGATAAACAAACGGAAAAAGAAGCTCCATAACAGGAAATATAAATATATATATATATATAGACACACACGAGAATTGAATGACCAATAATGGAAACAACTCCCTTTTTTTTTTGGTAACCTAGGATCCGTCGGGCCCGACTCGCTTACGCTCGCCAACCCGCGGCTCGTAGAGTGCGCAGTGCACCCCGGACCAAGCGTCAATACTTGGGGAAGCTAGCACAAGACCCCATCACCATGGCCCCCACTTAAGACATGTTAGCAGTTGCGAGTTTCGACCCTGCAACCTCTGCGATGAAGTGCCCAAAGCCAAACCAACTCAGCTTAGGTAACAACTCCCTCTTGATTAAGTGAAACAGTAAAAAAAAAGGGGGGAACAAAACAGAGAAGATGGCCCCATTCGGAAGCCAATTCGACGGCACGGCCGCTGCTTTCTCCGGCAGTGGTTTTATGCCCCTCTCAGTCCAATGCACAGTTCACCTATCCCTCTTCGGTCTCTCCCGCCAGAGTAAGCTGTGTCGCACGCAATTGGGGAGATGACAGATTGTGCTAATCAACACTCGTGAGTTGCTTCCCTCTTGAGTGTCGTGGTGGGGATGGAACGGAGAGTTAGGGTTTTTAAAGAACCAAAATCTGATCACTGTAATGCTAATCACATGTATGCATGAGTTGCATTGCATTTCTGTCGTCAAGGGTTAATAAAAGCGAAGTGGAGTTCTGCTGGGTAGTATCTTTGGAGGATGTTGAAAAATGTAGCATGATTCAACGATGGGACTTCAGATGAGTCAATTTATTCCCATATGATACTAAGCGTAGCATCGATGCGTGATTGGCAATTTAGATCCATCAATCCATATGCAAATCACATCACATAGTTCAAGAAAAAGTTTATGCTTCTTTGATAAATGGATCTCATATGAAGCTGAGATTGTCTTCACTACCTTGTCAAGCAGGGTAGAAATTTATTCTCTCGCCTTTCTCATGGTTTCGACATGGCAGTCATTGATGAGGCAGTGCAGGCCAATCAGGTGGCAGTTCTTCCTTTCCTTTCTCTTGGTGCTGCTCGATGTTTCTGTTTGTGGATCCGCAGCAGCTTCCTGCCAATGTTATCGGACTCTGCTAGATAGCAGGAGACTTTTTGATAGATTTCAGCAAGCTGGATTGCGCAACAATGTTGTTGTCTGTTCAGTATAGGATGCATTAACAAATCCATGATGTCCCTTCCAAATACTTTTACCAAGAACGCCTAATCGATAGTGAGACTGTGAAGTAACATGATTAAATATGTTACAGAGATCCATTGCTTAGACCTTAATTTATGATATTACAGATGGTCAGGAATCCCACTGAGGTGGTTCTGTCTCTTACCACACGAAGCCCATGTTTACTCGGTATATAGGAGCATCTAAGGTATGGTTTCATCAGCCCTGTTGTATACCTTTCTCTTTATGGCCAACTCCGTGTTCTGTTCATTTGTCACTACTTACGAGGACAGATTGTGATTGTTTTAGTGTCTTTTTACTCTTATTAGGTAATAGGAAACGCTAACCTTTGATTCAGTCTGATGACTGGGCTGCGCAGAGTGCTGATGCTAAAGCCAAAAATTGTTACGTGGACATGGATTCTGTCCCCAGAGAGTTCTTGATACCTAAGGACCAACTCTTGCTCCCCTGCCAGGTAAGACTCCTTTAAACTTGAGGGGGTTGAGGTCAAGTGGGTCGAGGCATAGATTGACAGACAAGCACACTGAGCCGAGGTCAGCGATGGTGCCATGACGATAACTTGCCAGCATCTTTAATCCCTAGGAATGGAAATTTCTGGCCTCTTAAGCCACCCATGGAGAATTCATCGGAAGCTGTTGATCAGGTGGTGACCGATCCAAGGTTTCCCTGGCAATACGGCGCACAGAGAAGCAGCAGAGTTCCTCTGGACCATTGTGGAAGAGAGATCACTAACTGCTCATCCTCTCTGCAATTTGATCTTTGCCTCACTCAAGCTCCACCTTGTGTTCCGTTCATTCAAATTACGGACCCTCTTGCCTTAGGGGGACAAAGCTCCGATGGCCAGCGGTGCTGCTCAAGCAAGTTAAAAATGGACAGAATCAGGTCTCCAATGAACTACTTGTGTTTCATAATTCGAAGTTTCTTAGGAGATTTAGCCATAGAGAGGATGGGAAATCCTCAGCACCGCAACACATCTGGCTGGTCTGCCCCTCTCATTTTCTCTTTGCTAAGAGCTAGGTATCAGGTCTTCCGCAGGGACAAGATGGCTCGGTAAACTTGCTGGCATTGGACTTTTAAGGTAAGAACGACGTGTTCTTAAGTAGTTTTCTGATAGTCACATCACGGGGATGGCAGAGTTTTTACAAGTGTTAGAAAAAAACAAAATGGAAAGGCACTCAACAGAAATGTGGGCATGAGACAAGTTTTATGCTGACTAAATTTTTTGAGTGGATTAGATTTTTCTGAAGGAGTGTTCGGCTTCATGAATGGGCTCTGGTTGCTCAGGCTCTCAGAGTCTCTCAGGGCATACAAGTGGATGGTGGAGACACTTCTCCATAAGTGCCCTTTCTCTTTAGTTGCACTGAAGCTTCTTCTTTGTATGAAAGGAAGAGAAGAAAAGAAGGAAAAACTTGTGTACTTGGATGGAATACTTTGCTCTTTCTCAAGGGGAAGAGAGAGATATCTGCAATAGGGGATGCCTCGGCTAGATCTGGGAGGGCTTTGAGTTGTATATAATCTATTACTTCCCGTTTATTTTGCTTGGGCATCTCCATGAAGTTGGCGCTCTATGAGGATCCGTGGAAGATCAAGAAGAAGATGGTGACTTGGGCACTTGTCGCGGCTCCTGCTTCCATGGGGCTCTACCTAAAGACCCACATGCTCCAGTGGAGGGGTAAGCAAATGGTGGAAAGGGTCGTGAGCAGGGAATGAAGAATCCTAACTGTGTCATGCTCTCACATTACCCCGGATTTCTCACAACGTGATTGGACATGACGCCCCTTAGTTGAAAGGCCCAACGGCGACCAAGTCGTTGCTCTTGAGAACGGGATTCGCGGAGTTCAGGACCTGAGCCTGGGAGACGGTGAGGTGCGTGTACTCGCGGAGGGCGGACGCAAGGGGGAGCCCGGGGAGGCTGCGGTGGAGGGAGACGGACGAGGAGAGAGAGTGGAGTAGTGGTAGTGATTGGACATGACGCCCCTCATCGAGCGATTGCGGGCAACGCCGTCGTAACCGAGCTCCATCGGCGTGGTCGCGATTCTAATGCGGTTGGCCTTGTTGCAGGCAAAGAAGAGGCGTCGTAGGGGATGTTTAGGTCGAAGAACCCCATTGTTCTTGGTGAAGTGATTTCTCTCTTGTAGGGTCAAAAGTGCTCGGCGAGAAGCTCAGTACTCTTAGTTTTGCTCTCTTTCCAAATGCAGGTTACTATCTCTGCCATGCTCTGGCCATCGAAGAAACAGAAGCTATATATGGTCTCTACTGGAACATCACAGGTGATCTTGGTTTTTTAACAGGGGTTATATTCAGTGCTGTAGCGGCGGGCACCGCATTGAGTACCCAAAGTAATTGCAGCAAATTAGATAATGCATTGGAGGAAAAAAAAAATAAGAGAGAGAATTCATTTCTTATTAGAAAATCTTACAAACTAAAGCTAACTACTACTTCTACTTCTACTTCGCCACGATATTATGGACACAAATTATTCCTCTCGAGCCACTTGACGATGTACTTGCTGTGAAATAGGTGCAAACATGGTATCTTCACCACTTTAATGGTGCTTCTGGGTACACCTCGCATGAGTTGGTCGGGATCCGACTCATATACTCCAATTGAGACTTCCTCAATGCCTTCCATTTCTACTTCATCTCTGGTGGCCAATGCCAAATTTATATTCATGTCGAACCCTCCATGGCCATTACCCAATGCCCGATACACTGTACGCAAAATAACTCTTATGATATCAGCCCAAAAGCCATGATGAATGCCCAAACTATCGAGGACTCTCTCCAGATGCGTTTCACAAAGGGATTGCCATGGTAGGATGCAGAGCGGCATCTCAAGCGACTGACTCAACTCCAACAGTGTAATGTCTTGGAAATTTATCGGCACTCCCAATTGATCGACGAAAGCTAGCAAATGGTGCCACTTGACCGAGAAGTTGAAGACAGCGGTCCAGAAAAATCAGAATTTCTTGGCTTCAACGTCAAACTATATCCACAGTAGACCATCTCCTCCATGTCGTTGCTACCAAGAATGGATTGAACAGGATTTCACGTGTAATGTTGAAACCCAATCATGAGAAAGCCCAGGAAATTTTTATGGAAAAATAGACGAGAAAAGAAGCTCAAGACCAAAAAAATTCCGAGAATTGAACGAACCAAACAATGGGAACTTGCCTCCTGCGAAAAGAGCAATCTGCTTCGTAACCAAGAATCGATGAAATCTGGGGTTTGTGCAGAATAGGAAATTCTAATTTTCTCAGGAGATGACGGACAATGGAACACAATGTAGCCTGGGTTCGTGGTCTTATGTTATAGCCGTTGGTTCGTGGTCTGAACTTTCCCGTTTTTGTGGACATGCGGTGAAATTTGAAAGAGCGTGCTATGCACTTGCCGCAATGAAGGAAATTAATCAAATTCTATTTTTTTATTTTCTAAACCAATGATTTTCTGTGAAACCATAGAAGGAAACAAAACAGAGAAGATGGCCACGTTCGGAAGCGATTTCGACGGCGCCGCCACCGCCGCTTTCTCCAACGGTGGTTTCATAGCCCCTGTCAGTCTATTGCGCAGTTCGCCGATCCCTCGTCCAAGCATTACCTTACGCTCTTGTCTCTTTAGGCATTTGGGAAGATGACTGTTTTTTGTCAATCTCTCTCTGATGCAATCCCTCGAGGTTGTGCTAATAGACTTGTGTTTCAATAATTGAGACTTGTGTTTTGTTTTATATGGTGACATTTAACAGATTGTTTTGTTTTCTTATTCTATCTTATGGCTTCCATTTGAGTGTTGATGTTACTTGATGCTAATCCTCTAGTTCTTGTCTTCAATTTTTTTTTTTTTTTTTTTTTTTTTTGCAGGATCAATGAATCGTTAGACACCAATGAGATAGAAAGAATCCTGTAAGATTTCTTTTGAAGTGTTGTAATTCTTAAATAAATAGTTGAATACATAATATTCGTTGTATATATTTTTTTTCCTTCTCTAACTTTGGCAGTTGCAATAGCTAACTATCTTATTGTAGTGGTAGTCTATCACATTAATGTAATTCTAATCACATGTATGCGTGAGTTGCATTGTATTTCTATCATCATGGGTTAATAAAAGCAGAGTTGAATTCTGCTAGGTAGTTTTTTTGGAGGATTGTAACAAAAATTTGCATGATTCAACATTGGGAATTTAGACGAGTCAACTTGTTCCCATAAAATAAAAAGTAGCATCAGTGCGAGGTTGGCAGTTTAGATTCATCGATGCATGTGCAAATCACATCAGATAGTTCAAGAAAGAAAATAGACGAGAATTACATTGAGTACGAACTTGAGCTAGGCACTGCATTATTGACTTATATGGCATCACCATATTCACACAAAAAGTGTTCGACCAAATGCCTCTAAAAGATGGGACAACTTGGAGTGCGTTGATATTGGGGTACGCTGTTAATGGTGCGAATGAAACAGGGCTGCGGCTTTTCTACGAGATGGAAAATAGGGGTCCTAAACCAAATGTCGTGATGTTTATTGTAGCTCTGATGAGCTGCAATCAGAGGTATCTAATCAATTAAGCATGGCGCTTGTTTGGATGTATGAGCAAAGCTTACGGCATCGGTCCAACTATTGAGCACTGTGGATGCATGGTTGACCTCTTGGCTTGGGCCTAATAAATCAAAGAGGCCAGTGTGTTGATAAACAGTATGACAATAGAACTAGGTTGTGAATTAGGGCATCTTAGTTTAATGGGTATATGATACAGGGTTATATTGAGTTAGAAGAGAGTTGGCAGGCATTTTATCAAACTAGAACCTCAAGATAGTGGATGCTATATCCTTCAGGCCAATATGTATGCTGAGATGCACAACTGGGATGATGTTTTGCAGCTGAGGAAAACTGTGAAGGAAAACAAAGCAATTGGAGTTTCTGCTTGAGTTTCATTCATATTGATGGGATTGTCCATAAATTAGTTGTTGATGATCTTGCTACGCGCACTCCCAGATGCAGTGGAGTTTGTTGATGGAATAATAAAGGAGGAGAACAGATGTGAGCGGCATTAGGGCAGTGACAAAGCGGCTGCCTAGACAGTACATGAACAGGAGTGGAGGGTATAATCGGCTGTTGCCAGCACGAAGGAACAGATAGCTTGACTTAGAAGAATTCAAGGTGCGTATTTTCTACTGTATGGTTCGGTAAGAGCATGGCATGCTTGTCGTTCTGTTTTATAGTTATTCGGATTCCTGTTCAAAGGAAGCTAGTATATAGTAGATGTCCATTATGAGTTTAAAACTGCAACTGGAACTGATTAAAATAAAGCTAGTATAGAGTAGATATCTGGGAGATAAATTAAAGGAAATTGACTGACCAAGAGGACAGTTTCTTTCCTGTATTTCAAATCATGCTATCTAGGAGGGATTTTGTTAAAAAAAATTTGGAATGTGTGCGTACGGAAGCATGATTTTGGTTCATGATGTGCATGGTATATTTTGTAGAGAATGGACAAGGGATAAAATAGGATAATTGAATAATAAAGAACATGGATATAGGGAAAAATAGTTTTATTAGTTGAAAGAAATAGTTTGATGGAGATTGGTGGACCTCTCATGGTGGAGGGTTTTCCCACACAAGGTTGACCTCACACACGGTGGAGGGTTTTCCCCTCACACACTGTCTCAAATGATCAGGTACAAGCCTATTTATAGGCGTGAGTCCACCGCCTTAGTCTACCGATTTCAGTACAATAAAATAATATAAAATCTCAGCTTGCGTTCCTTGGCTTCTGCTCGTTGCAGCTCCATTTTTCTCCAATTTTCTATTCTTGCTGCCCACGTACTCTAGATCATTCTTTCTTCATGGTGAAGAGTCAACAATTGTGGGCTGCAACTTTTCCTTCACGTTCAAGTTAGCAAGTTGAAGCTTGCTTTTCTGCTTCTTGAAGCTCCTATAATATTTTATAATGTGTGCCCCTCTTTTCTCGATCAGCTTGAGGCTTCTTCACATGTTTCCCATGCACGTAAATTTCTCTAGCTTATTCTAGGATTTTCTTTGATGCTTCTTCACAGAGTCTTCAAGTTCAACTTGGACTCTTCATTTTTTCTTGCATGGATGTGCAATGTTGCCGACTCATTCCTTCTCCATTAAGTTAATAGCTTCTAGATTTTGTTGAAAATGGATCACCAATTTCCAACACTCCCCCTTGATCCATTTTCGGGATAATCCGGACTTGTGTTATTAAGCCTCGGACGTACCTTGAAAATTTTTTTGTAGTTTGTCCCATGCCTTTTATGTCTTCCACGATCCCTTGCATGATTTTTGTTGGAACACTTGCACCTACCTTGGAATGTGCGTGTTTGTTCTTCAACGATGTCCCGTATGTCTTGGGCCATCAAAATGTTCTTAGTTGTAGTTGTTAGCTCGGGCTCGGGCTCTGGCTCTTGTAGGCTCTGGCTCTGGCTCCGGCTTTGATTCTGGCTCTGGCTCCGGCTCTGGCTCTCTTGGCTCTCGCTCGGGCTCTGGCCTTCTTAGTTGAGGATGGTGAGGACAAACGCCCAAAACCATCCGATGTGCCTAGCTCTGGCTTCACAGTCCCTTACACCTAGCTCAGTTACGAACCTGGGTGCATCTAGCTCTGATACCATGTTGGGCTTTTGCGGAAGCGTGTGTGTGCAAGTGTGTGTGAACTATGGCAAGGGAGTGAGAAATGGAGTGAAAAACAAATGAAAGCACAAACTAAATTTTATTCAAGGATTTTTTAGGTACAAAAGATAATGAAGTGGCTCTCTCTTAGTTTCTAGTTTTTGGTTCTCTCAGCTCACATTCTCTCATTGTTCTGTTCTAGTTGTCGTCCTGTACAAATGAACGAACACACCCTCCTTTTATAGAGCTTCTTGACCAACTTGGACAGCTTATTTGACACTTCACCGCCTAAGCTTCAACCGACTTTGACTTGTGCAAGCAGCCACTCTTTTTGACTAATTCAGCCAACTTCCAGCTGGCTTTCTTCCTTCCTACGTACTTGCTGCCCACGTAGAATTGCTGTCCACATTTTCCTTCTCTATTAAGTATACTTAATTCATAAGCAAGTGTAGTCTAGTGTAATCTAGAGTTTTCACAAAATGGATCATATTTTAACACTCCTCCTTGATCTATTTTTGTGATACTCCGAGCATGTTTCTCAATGTCTCGAATTTTGTTGTTGGTAGTGCTTTGGTGAATATATCCGCAATTTGGTCTTCAGTCTTACAATACTTCAGCTCGATCTCTCTTTTGCTTTGCACTTCACGAATGAAGTGATATTTTATGTCAATATATTTCGTTCTTCCATGAAAGACTGGATTTTTTTATATTGCTATCGCGGACTTGTTGTCACAAAATATTGGCGTTGATTCCTTTTGTAGTTCTCCAATGTCTTCTAGAATTCTTCGAAGCCATATTGCATGATTGGTAGTTGTAGCAGCTGCAACATATTCTACTTCTGCAGTGGATTGTGCCACTGTGTCTTGTTTTTTAGATGTCCATGAAAATATTCCAAAGCCTAATGTGAATGCATAACCAAGTGGTGCTCCTCCCGTCATCGATGATCCCGCCCAATCACTATCGTGTAACGATCGATCAGCTTAGCTGTTGCACTAGGTCGGTACCAAATACCATAATCAGTGGTTCCTCGTAAGTATCTTAGAATTCTCTTGGCTACTCCAAAATGAATTTGGCTTGGACTCTGCATGAACCGTGATAGTAGACTTGTCGCATACATAATATCTGGCCGTGTAGCAGTAAGATATAGTAGACTCCCAATTAGGCTTCTGTAGAGTGAAGCGTCTGCTTTTTCTGCTCCTGCTTTTTCTGCTCCATCTTCTTTTAAGAGTTTCTCATTCATCACAAGTGGTGTTGCCACTATTTTGGAGTTATTCATCTTGAATTTTTCAAGAAGCTTCTGTGCGTACTTCTTTTGCGAAATGAAAATTCCTTCATCTTGATTGACTTCAATACCGAGGAAATAGTTCATCAAGCCCAAGTCCGTCATCTCGAATGTCTTCATCATTTCTTCTTTAAATTCTCGAATCATTGTCTCATTGTTCCCTGTATATATTAAATCATCCACATATAGAGAGACAATAAGTGTGTCAGAATTACCTTGGGTCTTGATGTAGAGTGTTGGCTCACTCATGCTCCTCCTGAATCCTTGCTTGGTAAAGTATTCATCAATTCTACTATACCACGCTCGTGGTGCTTGTTTTAACCCGTATAGGGCCTTCTTAAGCTTTAAGACCTTTTCTTCATTGTCTTTGATAGTAAAGCCTTTTGGTTGAGCTACATAAATTTCTTCTTGGAGGTATCCATTTAGAAATGCTGATTTTACATCAAGTTGATGGATCTTCCATTCTTTTTGTGCTGCTAGAGCTATGAGTGCTCGGATAGTATCAAGGCGAGCAACAGGAGCGAAAGTTTCAGTATAGTCAATACCTGGTTGTTGCAAATATCCTTTTGCTACGAGTCTTGCCTTGTGCTTCTGAATTGATCCATCCGCATTAAGCTTTGTCTTGTAGACCCACTTTACGCCTATGATTTCTTTGTCTTCGGGACGATCAACGAGCTCCCAAGTTTCATTTTTCTCAATCATTTTAATTTCTTCCTCCATGGCTTTAATCCAAACTTCTTCTTTGGAAGCATCTTCATAGTTTTCTAGTTCTAAGGACATAAAATTGCATGTTTCATAGACTTTCCTTAGAGACTTTACCCTTAGTATAGGAGACTCGAAGTAGACTCCTCTTGTCTTGGGCTTGGAGAGGATGGTGGTGTTACGTCTTGAGTGGAGGAATCCGATGTTCCGCCTTCTTCTTGAGGTGTTGATTCCTCACGTGCAGGAGGTATGTCTGGTAAGTTGACATACTTCTTCTCAATCTTCTCTTCATCCCAATTCCAAGCGGCATTTTCATCGAACTCAACATCTCGACTGATCATGAGCTTCTTAGTTTTTAGGTTGTATACCCGATAGCCTTTTGATTGATCGCTATAGCCGATGAATATTCCTTTTTCGGTCTTCTCATCGAGCTTGCTCCTTTTTTGATTAGGGATGTGAACGTAGCAAATACAACCAAACACTTTGAGATGCTTTGCTGAAGGCTTCCGTCCACTCCATACTTCGACTGGTGTTTTATTTTGAACAGCTTTAGTTGGACACCCGTTTAATAGGTATACTTTGCGATAAAACCGCTTCGCCCAAAAAGTGTTGGGAAGGCCTTTCTCCTTTAGCATGGACCTCGCCATCTCCATGACGGTTCTATTCTTCCTTTCTCGCTACTCCATTTTGCTCGGAGCGTAGCCAACAGTCGCTTGATGATGGACTCCTTCATCTTCACAGAATTTATTGAACTCCCTTGAATTATACTCCGTGCCTCTATCGCTCCTTAGGACTTTGATTCTGCAGCCACTTTGATTCTTGACGCGGTTCTTGAATTTCTTGAAAATATAGAAAACTTCTGATCTTTCTCGAAGAAAGTAGCCCCATGTCATTCTAGTGTAGTCATCAATAAATAGGATGAAATATTTATTCTGACTGGGTGTAAGTGTCCTCATCGGACCGCACACGTCCGTATGGACAAGTTCCAATGGCTTCTTAGCTCTCCATGTGCCTCCAGATGGGAAGGACTTCCTTTGTTGCTTTCCAAGAAGACAGCCTTCACAAACATCTGAAATTTCTGTAATGGCTGGAAAATCTCTCATCATATTTTTCTGATGGAGAATTTTTAGCCCATAAAAGTTGAGGTGGCCAAATCTCCGATGCCATAGCCATGAATCATCAAGTTGAGCCTTCATAGCTATATCTTTGACATATTTCCATCGAATAGGAAAATTCTTGTTCTCCATTTTCACATAGGCAATAACATGATTCCTATATTTATCATAGATAGTGCAGGTATCTCCTTTAAAGTATAAAGAATACCCATTCTGAATCATTTGTCCCACACTGAGTAGATTTTGTGCAAGACTGGGAACCAAATATACTTCATGAATGTATTTTGGGCCTTTCTTAGTTTCAATAGCTATAGTCCCTTTTCCTTTCACATCAAACGATTCACCATTACCCAATCTCACTTGTGTTTTTACAGATGTATCAATATTGGTGAATATAGATTCATCTCCCGTCATGTGATTGCTACACCCACTATCAATATACCATGGATCATTCTTCTCATCTTTTTCCACCTGGCTTGTGTAGAATAAATTATCTAAATTTTCTTCTTCCTTTTCTTTTCCTTTTTCTTCTTCAACATAATTCGCTCTATAATCTATTTTAGAGCGACAAAATTTTTCTATATGGCCATATCTTTTACAAGAGCGGCATTGTGGTTTATTTTTAAACCAACAATCCTTCTCCAAATGATTATTTTTCTTGCAAATACCACAAACTGGATATTTTTCCTTCCATGTAGTTTCTCCTCCTCTTCTATTTTTCCATGAGCTTCTTCCACTACTTTTAGGATTATGAGACCGTATGTTCATTTTTGACTGAAAAGCACTTTCAACTGTATCTTCTTCCTGTACTTGCAATCTTTTTTCATATGCTTCTAAAGAGCAAATTAGCTCACTCACTGAGAGGGTTTTTAAATCCTTCGATGATTCTATAGTAGTAACAATAGAATTGTATTTTCTAGTGAGTGTCACCAATATTTTTTCAACAACCCTCTGATCAGTAATATCATCTCCATAAGATCTCATCTGATTTACTAATTGTTTCAATCTACCACAATATTCTTGAACAGTCTCATAATTTTTCATCTTAGAATTCTCAAATTCCCTTCTCAAAGTCTGAAGTTGAATAGTTCGTACTGTTCGGTGCCTTGAAATTCTTCTTGTAATGTCTCCCAAGCCTTCTTCGCAATCTTCACTCCAATTATTCTCGGGAATACTGTTTCCGATAGTGCTTGCTGAATAAAGTATAGAGCCCTTGCATCCTTTTGTAGATTTAAAAGGTACACTGGAGTATGTCTGGTTGGGAATATCTGGTCTATGGCATGGGAAATCTTCCTTGTTCAAAATAGTTGTGGCTGTCTTGCTGCTTTTTGGCTTCACTGTGGTTGCAGTCATTTAATTTTGCCAGGATGCGTGTGTTGTTTAGTTCAAGCCCTGAAATGCAGCCAACCAGACTGTGTTTTACAATTTATGTCCTGTGTTAGACTTTGTGCTTTCTGAAGAGACTATTTAGCCCGTACAGAAGCCTTAATTTTCTCATTAACCACTCGTTCAAATTTGAGTCCATCACTTGGCATTTGTCAAGTGTGTTCTTTCAATTTTCATATTCACACGCTAATGCCAACTTTGTGTTTTCTCCTCAGTAAATGTGCCTTTTGACTCAAACTCCTACTATAATGCATAGCTCAGTGCCAAAACCTTGTGTAAGGAATGCCCAAGGACTTAAGGTCCTGAATCTCTATTTTAGAATGTCATCCGTGCATCATTTCTTTTCTCCGGAAACCGATCAACATGGTCAACCCTGGTTCAATTAGATTTCAACTCAAGGTTCAACGGTCTGTAACTGGACAAGACCTCGCTTAACCAGTTGAACTGCTCATTCCAGCTCCATTTTCTGAAACATTGACCAAAACCGATACAAATTTGCCTTTCTTCCATGCGCTGCTTATTATTGGATGGAGATCTCCTGTTCACCAAGTCATGTTATTTTAAAGGATGTATTTATGCTGTGATCATGATTACTTGTTTATTATCTTTCTGGAGGTAAAACAAATGAATCTGAAGTTCGTTGAACTAGACATCTCACCAAAGCAGGCCTTAGTATCTTCTACAACATATTGGCACTGTCAGAATGCAAATTTTTTTTCCAATGTACTCTTTTTGTCTTCCAGTGTGCTGCTGGCATAGTGCTATTGCTGCATACTTAGGATTAATGACAAGACTTGTCTCACTATGCATTGGCATGTTTAAGTTGAGGAGTAACAACTAATTTTGCATAATGTGAAAATGGTTTCATGAGGAACATGTTCCTTGTGTGTTTAGATGGATAGTCAGATCTGGTACTTACAATTGGTATCTCAGGTATGATTGAGAAAGTTTCATCCTTGATCATCACTAAAAATGGTGATTGTTGTTTATGCGCATAAGCGTGGCATGGAAAATCTAAGCATGTCCACATTGAATCTTTAGTATGCTGTCGAACGTGTTTCTCAGTAAGTAATAAAGGACTTCATTAGTGGAGCAATTCTAATGTCAGAACGTGAACGAATGGAAAAACTAACCAAAAACAAGAAAAGGAAAGAAGCACCAGACTGGATGGAATCAGAGCACTATGTGCTCGTGAGCAATGAAAAATACAAGAACATTTAGAGTGCTCTTGATGCGAATTACCATATGTCAATCTTTTAAGATTTTGAAATGCTATTTAAGTGTGTTTTCTCAGCTCAATTTCAAAGGACTTTAAATGCTTGAAATTCATCGGCAGCATGACACTTGAAAGCCTTCGAGTTTGCATGCCTCAAATTCAGCATGTAAATTGGCCCCGTGAATTTCATTGATGTAAATTTGAAAAATGATCGAAAAAGATTAATGTTTAGATTTATTTTGGTTATGGGAGAATATAAATTGGGCTTTTATCGAGCCTAATGTACTAGAATATTTTCTATATTTAACCAAAAAATAAAGTCCAAACCCATTTCATGATTTATGGATGGTTCAGGCCAGATTTATATTGCCACCTTCACATCCCCACCCATCATCCAACTTCCAAGCTCCCACACTAACTCGACGAGTCAATTCATGGACTGCCCATTCTTCAAAAGAAACATTTAAGGAAAAAAATACTTAAAAATGATTCTTAGTCAGGTATAGGTGAGATTGGTATAAGTCGCTAAATTTACATTGCTTATAAATGGGTGAAAATAGATTGTATGGGTCAATTTATTGTATGGGTCAATTTAAGTCGAATAATTTTTTACCCTATAAATTTGACTCGACTCATTTATTTGACGGGCCTAACTGCCATATGCTCAAATTAGCCTTATTCCGATTTGAAATGGTTTTATAAATAATAAAATATACTAAAAAAGAGAAATAAAAATAAAAATTAAAGATCCAACGTAGATCATTATTTTGTAAAACTGAACAAAGCCATTAACAATATATAATCAATGCTCAAATATCAAAAGTCCAAACAAAAGAAAAATGTATGTTGTCAAAAGTTGAAATCAAAACGTGACCTAAAGCATGATTTTGCCATATTAATTAAATCATATAATTGATAGATTTACTATTCTTTTTGGTTAATTTCGATAATTTTTACATGTATGTTTTCTAAATTTGTTATCCATTGAGCACTATTCTTTTTGGTTAATTTCGATAATTTTTACATGTATGTTTTCTAAATTTGTTATCCATTGAGCATTGAAAATACCAAGTAAAAACTTGCGTCAATTCAAAAATACAAAAAATAGCTTGAAAATTCATACTTATTTAGCTAAAATAGACACATAACAAGAAATACAAAAGGAGTTTGAATATTATTAGGCTACATTTGGTAACCAGCATAAAATTCGAGATAGAATAAAATTTATCATATTTTGCATTTGGTACCTGCTCAAAACAGGATAAACTAGGATATAAGATAAATATAGACCGGATAAAATTATCTTATGAGAGAGGAGGGATAAAAGTGGATAGGATTTTTATTATCCATAATAAGAAAGTTTTTTTCTTGAATAACAAACTTATCAAATTAACAAATTTAAATTTTTTTTTCAATATAAATAATATTTGAATTCTAATATGAGAAATTCAAAATAAAAAAAAAATTTTAATTTAACCTTATTTTTATTAATGTATTCGACTTTAATTCCATCTTATAATATAAATTTGATATGTAAATATAAATATAAATATATTTATATGACATATTTCAAGAATTTTTTGTATTTTAGGTATATAAATACAATTTACTATTTAATAAAATTTTATTAGAGAATGATGGAAGGAAAAAAGACAAATAAAAAAGAAAATAATTAAAAAAATAGAGGGAAAAAAAAGCATATATAAAATAATTTAGGCAACGGTATCACTAGAGTTTTTTACCATTAGTGTTTGTGAAATTTTAGGTTCATTTATATTGATATATTGTTTATACAAAAAAATAAATGTACATAATATGATGTAAATATATCTCGACTTAGTTATTGCGATAGGATATAATGAAATTCCCAAATTTCATATCATATTCTATACAATCCTATCCTGATTAAAAATTTGAACAATCAAACATAACCCTAATGTGTTCCCAAGTAATTATTTTTATTATAAAGTATGTAGATTGTCTTATTCGCTGTCATGTTTAAATGACAATTTTCAATTTTAATGACTTACTTAAAACCTGGCAAAAAATAAGCTAATAAATTATGACTTATGAGCTTCTCTCTTTTCTAATTATTTTTAAATCAATTCCAATCTTTGTGCAAAACCACATGTCATGCCCCCTACCACGTTGCAATCGCAGAGGCAATTTTCCGCTAAATGGATTTTCTTTAAATGACATAAGTATATTTGGAATAATTGGATTTCAAAAGAAGAAAATAAAAATAGATGAAATGTAAAAGTATAGATTTATTTTCTTAAGTTTTTGTATAACTAAATAAACTATACCATTTATTTCACTCTTCATTTAGTTTATGTGCTTGAATTAAATATCATATTTCATTAAATAAAAAAATTGCATTATTCGATGCTATATATCATTCCTTGTAGATAATTTTTGCTAAATTAGATAAATCATATCATTTCTTTCATTATTAGTCAAATAGATTCGATTGGGTTAAATAAACTACATTGCATTTAATATAATTTCATTTATCCTTCTTGAAAATATAACCCTAACAAGAGATGGAACTTGTGGATTACAAATCAATAACAAATACTATTAACTCGGGCTTTAATGAAAAAAAACAAAAAACAAAAAACTACTTTTAGGGTGGGTTATGGCTCGGGTTCACTTTTTCGTGGTCTAGGGCTCGTGTCCCTAAATTATAAAAATAAAAAAGAAAGGAGGCAAAACGGAAATTCCATACAAACTGGGCAAAAATATGTAAAGTTGAACATGTTGATATTATTATTACCCTCATGTGGCATATCCCTAAAAGTGGGCTGAACCCAATTACATGAAATAAGCTAATGAAGGCCTCAATATTTTGCAGAAATGGGCCTATATTTTGTAGGAACTACAAAACGCCCATTTAAGTTCATGTCTTTTTCAAGGAAGGCCCATTCATAATTTGTTAATTTTATAATGGAGGACCATTTCTTCTTCTTGCTATTGATACAACCCACCCTGATCCGAAGGAAATAGTTGCTTTGCTAGGGCTAAGATAGAGAGCAGGAAATAGAGATTTCTTTTTTCTCGGTGCCCTTTTATTCCAAGAAAATGCTTGAGGTAAATAAAATATAAATTACCAAAATTGTGTACATCATTGGACTTTTAAACAAGTCGATCATTAGCTCGGTGCATGGACCCTATTTGTTTTGACGCCTAGATTTTTCCGCATCGCTTAGTACAACCATCTTAGTAAGTTTTTTCCTTATGTATTTATAGCAATTCTCAATGTTTTCTTCTCCAAGCAATGCTACATATACTAAGAAATCTTACTGAAATTTTTTACTGAGTGATGTGACGAGTTTTTATTGGATATTTAAAGAAGATAATAATTCGATGCATGTATCCCAATTGGTTTAACACTCAAGTAAAACTTGTCATATAGTTATTTTTTAATGTACACCCAAATGAGAAGGAGAATTCCATTTTCCTTTCTCTTAATATCTATCTGGTTGCATTGCCAAGAGAGAGAAACATAACGCAATAGAGGACAAGGACATGAGCAAAGAGATGTCCTGAAGTAACATCATCATTACGTATAAATCAACGTTTCTCTCGTCAAAATATGCGCAAATGATATATCAGGTCACCAGCACAATATTGTTCGCTTTGGTCATGGCCTACCTGCACCTGCACAGCTGTAAAACGTGTATGCTAGTTTCAGATTATAAGAGACATATCTACCGGCGCAATAACCCAAATCCTGGTAGGGGATGTGAGATCATCAACATATCCGAAACTCAACAGTATCTAACTATGGATTTCGCGTACATAGAATCTAGGGGTCGTGTGTGAAAAAGTGGATGCACATACTGCAATGATTAGCACTCAATGGACTCTCCGGCTTGAATTGAACCCAGATACTATAGTTGGCACCCCTAAAAAAATGGAATGGCACTTAGGGCATTTGGTTCAGCTTTGAGGAAATTATTGTGGAAAAACTAGATATTTGAGGCAAAAGGGTTTTCCAAAATGCTATACCGTTTAGTAAATTGTAATCTCAAATAATATTGAAAAGTAGTTTTAGCATAAATACCATTTGGCAAAACCCACATTTGTAAAAGGCTTTTGCTATTTTTTATTTTATTTTTTAGTTTGAAAATCAAATCCGACCACCGGCCAATAGTCCAAATCTACCGCCTGAGATCGCGATGCTACCTGGGGGAGCGACCTCAAGCGACGCGGTTGTCTAAGGTCGTAGAGGCCAGATGTGGTGGCTTGAGTCGCGACCTCAGGCAACACCGCATGGGTCACGCGAACCCAGGCGACACCGCTTGAGGTCGCGGAGGCCAGATCTAGCGGCCTGAGGTCATGTGGACCCAGGCGGCGGCGCCTGGTTTGCGTGCGCCAAGCAACGCCGCCTGGGTCACAGGTCGCGCCACCCCAGGCGATGGTCACCGGGGATGCACAACCCCCAAGCGGCAGTGGCAATTACCGAGAAGCTCGACTCTTAGGCACCAAATCAAGGAAGACGAAGATGAATGGAGAAGAAGATGAACAGTGACGTGAACGAACAGTGAATTTGCATTTTCAAAATGCCGAAAGCTCAAAGCAAATCCGGATCTGTATTAGACTTTCAGCATTCTCAATGCTGATATTTGGTTAATGGGCTTTCAAAAATGTTTGCCAAACACAAAATATTTTCCCAAGCCCCTTGGAAAAGCTGAACCAAACGAGGCCTTAGAACCCTTTCTGAATATAATCATCCGCCACATGTCCAATTATGAAAACTCAAATGCAATGCAAGGCATGAGGTGCAACGTACATCTCAAGAATTATATTAGTAGAAAGGATTAAGGTTAGCTATTACGCTATGCCAGTCATTAGGATATGGTAAATCAGTAGAAATTTTTATGTCTATCACCTAAATTTCAGGGGTTTCTCATATAGCTTAGGTTTTGACGGGTGTGGATCATTTAGTAACAATTAAAAACTACAGATACACAACGCCATTATTGCCATTTTCAAGAGAAGTAATGTCCACAGAACTGGTCTCCGTCAAGATCTGTACGTACCCCCTTTTTATTCATAGAAAAATGAACAAAACGACATATTCTCGAAACCCTAGTCCTTCATTTCAAAGCAAAAGCGCAAGAAAACAAAAGCGGAAAAAGCAAACAAAACTTGCAGCATTCAACCGCACGCTCCGCCGAGCATCTCAGTCAACGAGAACGTGTGGCCTCATTACCGATATGATTATTCTACGCCCCCTTGCCACTATGCACGGATCATTATAATAGATGCGGCTCCACGTCAATCAAGAATTGCGTCCCCTTGAATCACGAACCCTTGTTCACATTCCGGACGACAAACCCTAGCCCTAACCATCATTAAACTAAAGTGCATGGGCAGTGTCAGCGTGTTTTTTGTTCTCTGAGGCCGCGACTGAGATTCATGGAATTTGAGGGGGGGCCTTAGTCAAAGCAAAAAAGACTTGCAAAAGAAGGGAAACAGCAAAATAAAGTTGGGGGAGAATGATATAAAAGTGGTGGGGGTGGCCGACATCTCTTGCATGAAGGCTAAATAAAAGGATGTCAAGGATTGAGACCGATCAAACCCTAATTCTTTTCTTTCTTTTCTTTTTACTGAATTTTTTCTTTTCTGGAGAAACAGGAAAAGATGGTGAAATAAAGGAAAAAGAAGAGACCCCACAAGTTTTGAACGAAGGGAATATATAAAGGAAAAGAGGAAAAGGGGCGATCTTTTTGCAGCGTTCCGTTTGACTAACAAGCCTTGTTGCTTTGCATGTAAAAACGTAGCCTTTTCAGGAAATGGCATGTGCTAGATTGTAGATTTAGATACCTTGTCCTCAAGCAATTCTGCAGAAAAAGATACCAACTTTTGTTTTCTTGTTTGTTTTGAGAATACTCAGCAAGCTGTGTCTTGTGAAGATTTTTTTGTTTTTCATGTCCATGGAAGGTTTCGCATCCTGCTGGTGGACGAATTTTGAGCCCGCGTGGAAAGACATTTGCGATCTACCATATTAGCTAGGGCGATCAGTGATCTGAAGATTAGATTAGATACATTAACGAGATGATTGATCCATTAGCTTTGGAGTTCTGGCTTTGAGTAATCTGATGCAGCTATATAGAGTCAATTAGTTTCGTAACATGCGAAAGGGAGACTCCGCGGTGGCCGCATGGTCTCTAGGGATAGCGATGTGTAAAGGCGAGACCGGACTGGGCGTTGCGTTCCTCATCCTCACCTCGCGCTAATTGAGGAGTCAGCCAGGATGACTAAATCCATCCAGCCCTTGCCCCACCACATATGTAAGGCAACAGGACAATGCAGATATTTGCTTAGAAGGGTTTGTTTAGTAGTGAAACATCTGGTACAGTTGAGATGTTATTACAATGGTTCGTGCTCTGATTCATGCATGGAAAATTTCTAATTTGGTGTTCGAGCATGCTTTCTGATAATTTTACTTGCACTAATTAATCATGTTAAAATCTTTTTCACAGTGATGCGGTGATTTCGATGCTTAAAACAAGCTAATCACTCGATGCATGATTCTCACTTATTTCAACACTCAATTGATAATGTCTAAATCACTTATAATATGCAATTTCAGACAGATTTCCTAGTACCTTTAGCATTTCCGTCCTGAAATGCTACCACGTCAACTAACTTTGTTTCATTCATTTCCTGTTAAAAGGCATAAATTGTGAAGTTTTCTATTTTTAGATCTTTTCCTCCTCTTGTTCACAAAAAATTCTAAAATTTTCAAAACATTAGGTAGAGGAGCCTAGCTACCTTATTCTAATTCCTCCAGTGAGCAACCTTTTCGTTGTGTTGCTTAATTGTTTTTAAGGCTATGAAGTGTTACGGAGGAAGATTGTTAGGTGGTTTCATGTGCATGACCCCTAATAGTTCTACTGCCCATGTTGGGAATTGGAATAGTGAATTAAGCTACGTGTGGTATCATTCTTTGCACGTAAGGAAAACGAAGAGGTAACAGAGCATCTCCATTCCAAGTTTTTTACGTCAAATTATGTTGTCTTCGAAAGTATAAGTCCCGATGCAACCAAAATAAAGTGTCCGGATAAAGTTTATTCATCAAGAATAGGATAATCCCGCGGAGGATTCTCCTAATTGGTCCAAAAAACCTTCATCGGCATTCATACCAAATATCATCGCCGTGTTAAAAACATGCAATTTCCGTCTTCATACAAACAAAACAAAAAAAAACTAATGCAAAGACCAAATTATCGTCCACCTCATCTAAATCTGCTAATTCCATCTCACCCCTATTCTCAATCTTGCCCATTACTCTCCCTTTCCCAGCTATCCCCAGCCGACGCCGCCACCGCCCCCCTTACCGACACCACCACCACCCTCCACTGACGCCATGATTGCCCTCCAAGTCAGTGTCACGTCTCTATCTTCCCTTCCGAGTCGTTTATCTCTACGTCTCTGTCTTCTACATGTCCCTGATGCCTCACCGACGACCTCCAAGATCTGGCCGACATCGAGCTAACCCAGATCTAGGGTCGACCTCGCTGCCGAGCCACGGGGCTCTCTAGATCTCGTCGAGCTTCACACCACCACAGAGCTTGACCACAGACGTGGTCAAGCTCACAAGATCAGGTGTTGAGCCATCGTCGTCGCTGGGGAAAGCGGTGAGAACAGAGGGGCGCCTAGAGAGAGGGGGGGTTGTGACAAAACTGAGGGTTGGAGAAAAAATAATATTGCATAAAAAACATTGCTATAGCCAAATATATTTTTCTTGCAAGAAATCATATAATTGAATTATTTTGTTGATAATGAACTTAATGTGATTATCAAAATGTATTAGTATCTCAATTCTACTTGTAGAGAAACTTTTTAATGCTGTCAATGTACCAAAGAAAAGTCCTAATACAAAAAGGAAAAGGAGGGGAAAAGTGAAGAATGCACCCCAGTCATTGAATATTAGATGGATTGATGTGTCTTTATTAGGAGAAGTAAATTTAAAATATGAATTTACCCTGAATATTATTAATCACTTATTGGAATTTATGCTGGCGTGGCAAAGGGCAATATGTTGAACCTCTTCTCAAGTCCAGCATAATTTCAGGCACAAAACTCGATCAACATCGCCAGAGGGGTCAACTCCACCATTGTTGGGATTCGACCTCTCCTCCGAAGAACATGTATATTTTAGTTTTTTATTTCTTTTATCTATTATATTGGATGCTCGAAGTTTATAGGGAAGAATTATTTGGGTGGCTTCAAAAGAAACATATGAAAGCATGTTAACAAACGAAAGAATAAGTGAAGAACTTATTGATTGAATAAATTATATTTTACCACACTAGAAAATAAAAGTGCATGTAATTTTGTCTATTATAAAACTTTACACCACCTCATTCTTGAGTTTGAGAAATAGTTAGCAATGTTTGGTTTTGCTTCTTGCCATACCTTTCCACATGATGCTTCTCCTTTTTTCTTTTTGCATTTTTTCTCTCATCATAACAAAAAGTGGAATTTTTTCACTTTTAATCTCCCATATGCGTGTCTAGTCTAGGCACACGATTTGGCCGCACAATGCATGCTCTTTCTAATACACGAGGGTGAGGAGGGACGATCAGACAGTCCCCCTCTACATTATTACAAAAGCTGCACAAAAGCGATGGAATGTTTCATTCGAGTTATTACTATCATTCATTTTAAACTAACTCAATTGATTATACCAACTTAACAAGTTTTAAGACTTAGTTATATTTTTTGAAAATTTTAGAATTCACTTATACTTTAGTGACAAATTTTAACATTTAATTATATTTTGTGAAGGTTTTATGACTCAATAATATTTTCATGTATTAACAATTAGTGGTCAAAGGTGTGGTCAAAACATGAAGCATGCATGGTGGAGTAGGATCCAATCTGCGCCGAAAGGTACAAAGACAGACAGCCATGGGCCATCATCTTAAGAAGGAAAGAGACAGGAAAAGACAGAGATTCTAATCTATTTATCAAGGAAAAAAAAAAACAAAACACAAGTAAATTTTCTTTAGAGTTTGAAAGGGACACCTCCAAAAGAGACACGTTGAGGTGACTTTTGTATCTCGTCCTATTGCATGATATTATCATCCTTGTGGCTGATGCTCTTGGAGGGAAAAGGGGAGCCCGCTCATCTCACTTTTGGTCATTGGATTTGTCATCATTTAGGCTGGTCAAACATAGGCGATGTCTCCTTTGTGTTCCTTAGAATAAGGGTGATAAATCAAAGCTATAAATATACAAAAGTTAGTGAGAAATATTTAGGCATTTCCTTAAACTTTATCACGTCATTTTGTGAATAAATATTATGCATTGATCATCATATCTTAGCATCACCTTTATTTAAATATGAATTTCTTCTTTGACCACCATAGCTCGGACAAAGGAAAAGTTGCACAATCATTTTTTAACTTTTTTTTTACGTATGTCAATTAACTTCTAAACTTTTCAATTTTATCAACTCAGTCTAAAACATTTGTACGAAACTCCCTTATAGTCTATTCGGTCAATTTTATCTGGAAATCATTGACGCGACAACGTGCCACGTACAATTACCAACAATGATTAAACTGCCATGTTAGCGATTTTCAGTGAAAATTAGCCGAAATAGTCATATTAAATTTTCGCACAATGAAATTAGAAAATTTAAAACTAAATCAACATCCGCACAATAGACTTAAGATTTAGACAAATTCCTGCTCAAATCATCATGAGCTTTTTATAGATGATATGGATCTTATATAGTAGGTAGATACCATGTTCAAGGCATGTGTTGCCATAAAGTTGGGTACTGTTGCTCTCTACAATAACGCGCACATATAATCATACAAAAATTATGTTAAAAACAGAAAATATACTGTGAATTAGATAGATGATTACACGTAATTTCTCTATGCTTCATGTGTCAAATTATTGAGACTGATCATTAAGTGATAACTTTCGCTCCGTTCTTCCTAGCATAGATTTTCCCTGTTCTCTCTCTCCTCCATGACAATTGCTTTTCTTTAGGAGGGGACTCCCGTTGGAAAAGAAGTCTGCAAACTATTAAGGTGGCGATTATATTGCAGTTTTCTTTTATTGGTAAGGTGTAGATGGATCTTTAGGGTCATCCATGTCATACAGTCCTCTTAAAATAAATTGTTTTCTTGAATAAATATTTGATTTTCGGGGATTTATCTATTAATTTGCACATCTTTATTTGTTTGAAAAAAAAAATGTCTTGTCATCTTGTTTAGATCATATTTACATTTTTAAATATAAGCTATCATGTCATGTGATTTATATCGATTTGTTTTTTCATTGGTTATTCGACTTATTTTGTTCTCATCGACTATGTAATTGTATGAATTATATCAAACACTTCAAAGTAATTGGAATTCCACAGTCTTGATCATAAGAGCTATTAAATATCATTGACTTAGTCATATTTATTTATGATGTAAATATGGGTAATATAACTCTAGCAGTTTACTATCTTTTGTTATAGAGACGTTTTGTAATAATAAATAGGATTAATATTACCAAAAACTTCAAACCAATATACGTGTGACAAATTTACCCCGTACTAAATTTTTAACTACTAAAAACCTCAAATTTATACACTTGTGATAAATTTACTTCAAATTTTTTTTTTACCAAGAAAAACCCCAAACTAATCCTTCGTCAGTTTACGTTAAATTTGATTAATACCACAAAAAATCACAAATCAGTACACCTGTGACAAATGCATTGTAAAACCCCAAATCGATATGCTCGTCAACTGCTATGTGTCATTTAACTTAATAAATTAACGAAAAATTTAACAAAAACTAACATAAGATAAATTTATCAATGGTGCATCAGTTTGAGATTTTTGTAGTCAAAAAATTAATTTTGCCAATTTAGGGTTTTTTTATATTATTAACCCTAATAAGTAACCCATTTCTATTGATATGCTATTTGTGTTTTTCTTCTACTTTTTTAGGCAAAAGCTACCAAAAATCCTAAATTATGCCCCTTGTAAAACATTTACATATGTGATATATTTACCCACCATTAAAGTTTTATCAATGAGAATTGTTAAAATTTTACCTACATGGATGCTCGAAAGTAAAGAGAGTTGACATGAGGCCCACATGGAAAAACAATGTTGTTTTGGCTAAAAAATCATTTAACATAACGTTGACGAAAGGAAATGTGTCAAAGAGGCGCAAGTTTGTGGTTTTTTAAGTCATAAGAGAAAGTTTAAGATAAATGTGTCACAATAAACATAGTTTAGAATTTTCGATGTCACAAAAAAAAAAAAAAGTTGAAGTTGAATATGTCACTATGAGCATAGTTTAGGGCTTTTTGTGATTTTTTCTCAAATTTTAATTTGGGTTAATATCATGAAAAATCTAAACTGATAAATTTGCGACAAATTTACTTTAAATTAATTTTTTTACCACAAAAAAATCCTAAATCAATATGCATGTAATAAATTTACCTCAAATTATACATTTATGATAAATTTATCATCTGCTAATTTACGTTAAATTAGATTAATAACACGAAAAATCACAAATTGATACACTTGTGACATGAAATTCCAAACCGGTATATCCATTAATTGCAACGTATCATCCAACTCAATAATTTAACAGAGGGTTAGTTTAGCACAAGTGAATCGGTTTGAGATTTTTGTGGTGAATAAATTAATTTGGAGTAAATTTGTCACAGGCATATCAGTTGGGATTCTTTATGGTATTAACCCTTTTAATTTTCATTTGTTGATGGAACATGTAATATAATTTTGTTTTATGATTATCAATAGTTTCTTTTAATCATCTAATATTATTTATTAGTCAAACATGGAATATCATGTCATAATATTTCTCGTGAACTCTTTGTAAGCATCTTATCTAGCACAAATAAATTAATCTTTTATATCATTGGTTTGTTATGATGAGCTATCACGTTAGATAATTCTTTTTAGTGGTTTTAGATATAACTTATTTGTGAAATACGACAAAATATTTTGCTATAATGAATATCAATACGACTTTTTAATCATAAAACTCTTCATGTATGGTACACTTAGTTATACCTTATATTTTAATATACATAGTCATGGAATGGACCCTCTAAAAATATAATTTTTTAATCATATATTAACGTTTTGTAACAAATGCTATTCCTGCTTTGTTAAACTATTTTATACATTTGTTAATGCTTAATTGAAATCATTAAGTCGATATGCTGCAGTGACATGGATAACTGTTTTGCTAAAATGCCAAATATATTTTGTGTTCACATAATGAAAAATAACTTCAAGATTAGAAATTCGCTATAGTCAGATTAGATATTTGTTAAATTGCAAAATCGAATTGAAATATTCATAGCATAAGAATTAGCGATTTGCTAAACTTACCATCAAAAGCAAATCGGTGGTGTGCCGGGGGCATCAGTATTATGTGCAAATATCCCACATGTTAATGATGTTCCATGACACATATACACCCTAATAGACTGTGCTATTTTATATTAAGAGAATTAAGACTTCATCTGTTTCGAAAAAAAATAAATGACTTGACAAAATATTTTCTAAAAATTATTGATTATACCACTTATAAATATAAATAAATTAATAATATTCTAATTATTTATAAAAATATTTAAATAAATAAATAATATTTTCATCATCTATAAAAATATTTTGTGGAGCATGAGAACACTAAAGTTTTCTTTGTATTGGGTCCCGTTGCTGGATAAGTTCCTCATGGCAAATATTGATCCCGTCATGAAGTCTTCCCGAATAGGACATTAAGTCCTCATCTTAAAGTAGCGCACACAACATATACAAGACGTTAATGATTGGACAACATGCTGAGCACAAACATGAAGATAACAAAAAAAATAGATCAACGGAGATTCTCTTTCATTATACCCATGTTAATCATCCAGTTACGATGAGGAGGCTGAAAAAGAAACAAAATAAAACAACATTGCCCTAAAGAAACGAACAGACTTCAAGTTAGTACCGTGTCAGCATCTGCCTCTAATCTGAAATTGAAGGGTCAGTCCCCAACCTTCTTCAAAGTCCCCCTCATGTATTTATATATTCATGTAACAAGAAAGAAAAGAAGAAAAAAAGAGAGCAGTTTGACCCACCAACTTTCCCTTTTCTTGTGCCTTTCCCTTTCAAAGCCTTGCACAGATTCTCATTCAAATCCCTCCTTCTCTTTAATTTCCCCCTGATGTCATTCCATCCCAAAAATTGGTGTCTGAAACACGGCCAGGTTTTGCTTTGCAGTTTGGAATGAGTGAAGGCCTGTTGAGGCTATCCAGCTGTTGTAGCCATTGCCATTCTCATGATTGCCACTGCTATACAAGGCAATCGGAGTGGCATAAGGGATCGAGTTTGAGCCTGTATTGTCATTCTCATGATTGCTCTCTTGCTCTTGATGATGCTGCTGGTGAATGTTACCACCATACCCACCACCATTGAAGTAGCCACTGTGGTTGCCGCTTTGGCTCCCTGAGAAATCAGGGCCAAAGGCGTTCTGGTTGTTCTCGAACGACTGGTAGAAAGCTGGCGACGGAGACGGGCCTCCACTAGCAGAGATCAGTTTCGCACTGTTTAGAGGGTTGTTAGGGTTCTGGTGATACCCGAGGATGTTGGACCAGCAGTCTGAGGGATCGGCCTTGACGGGGATTGCAAAGCTCAGGGTCGACATTGGAGGAGGCTGTGAGGAGGCAAAGGTCAGGGAGGATGCCGACGAGAGGTCCCGGTCATCAGACCGGCTCCCCTCAATGCTCCTGCTGTCAGACGTTGACTCAGAGGAGTTCTTGGACTTGCCGGACATCCCGCCAATCGGAAGGTTGCTGCTCATGATGCTCTTCACGTCATAGCGGCTCATGTCAAAGTTGGTCACCGCATTTAGGCCACGGAACTTTATCGCCGCAATGTCGTAGGCCTCAGCCGCTTCCTCTTGTGTGCCTGTTGTTCAACAAAACCAGCCACATTAATTACCTTTTATTACAGCATAAGTGAATATAATAAGCAAGAGATAAGTAACTAAAAATGGGCAAACTCACTGAAAGTGCCAAGGTAGAGATCTTTGTTCCCAGCCACTCTCCCTATCCGTGCCTGCCATCGGCCATGTTGATGGTGCCTGAAAGAACCACATTATGTCGCATTTAGCTCAGATTATTCACAGTTCATATTCCTATCGCTATAAAGAAAGATTATAGGGATTGAGCACCTAAGTATTTGTATTACTAAGATGAGTTAAACATCTAGAAATGTGTACTCAAATTGTTGCAAAGGAAAACCAACCTGGTGACTCCTCTATAGATTGAGGCTCCCCTAGAAAATCCACTACTTTTCCTGAAGGAACATAAGGTGGTCCAAGCACTCGGTCAAATACAATAGTTAATTCAAGCATTAAGCTTTTGAAAAAAGAAAGGTACCTTACCCACGTCTAATTTAATTAAAGCTAATGTAAGCGTTTCCGTGAAATATTCTTTTTTACCTTCTTAGGGACGCGACAAATTCCTGCCTGGTCATGTGCTTCATTTCCTCCAACTCCTTCTCATAGCTAGCGATCTAGCAAAAGGAACAATTTCCTTTGAATGGATTGACAAGAAATAAAAGAATCACAAGCAAAAATACAATGTGAAACCAGAGTATGTAAAAAGTACAAATTTGCCAGCATATGCTCTCACTGGAAAGTTAGTGGTGGTAGTAGGACCCCAGTACTTGAGAGCTGCGAGATCGTATGCCCTAGCCGCTTTGTCTTCCTTATCATATCCACCTATGATAAGACAAAAAGCAATATGAACACACATAAGCAAAAACAAAAATAAAACAACGCATGCTATCAAAGCCGAGAATCTTTTCAAACTACTCATGCAGATGAGGAGAATCATTCGTTCTCCACAATAGTAAAGCCCAGTACACGGTCAAACTCGAGTTTCAAAGATTTTGTGAGCTTCACCCGTGAAACAGAAGGCCGTGTGTATTACAGTGAGGACGATGGGAAAGCAAAGTTGCAATAATAAGGGAAAAGACCACTAGAGAGAGAGAGAGAGAGAGAGAGAGAAGAGAGGACTCACCCAAATAAACTGGCCAAATGAAATGATGAAAGAAGAATCCGGTCGCGGGTATTTGGTACATGCCACAGAGAATGGAAAGGACGCATCAGGATCTTTCAAGCTCATAATAAATGCCAACTTTGTGCAAAAACAAGCCGATACAAAATCTATCAGAAGAAACCCACAAGATCCAGGGGTCTTTCGAATCAGAGATTTAGCACCTGCAAGCATTGAAGCTTTCATGTTCTTTTTCAGTTTCTAGCCAACATTTTTTCCCATTATTGGCATTAACCAAACCCTCACACTTTATCTTCTCCCTCCCTTTTTTAACCGATCAAACCTTCTTTTTTCTTTCATTCCTCGAATATTATGATGTTTGAACAAACTCAAAACCTATTCAGATTTCGTTATATTGCAAGATATGAAGTCAGAAACCCAGAAACAAGATTCTGCTAAAGATTAGAAAAATAACAAAGAAAAAAAAAAGAGACGTTACCTTGTCTTCCCTTCCTGCTTTGCCCTTCTCTTCTGCAGCTGTTGTCCCACAAGTGAGCTTCGTACCTCCCCGTCCACCTATGCCTTTTTTTGCACCCAGAAGAACGTTTCTCTCAGTATTTTTCCTTTGCAAAACCCATGACTTCTTGTTTTTGATGATTACCGAGGAACGAAAAGAGATACGAAAGTTTACCTAGTAACACCTCGGTAGATCGAGGTGCGTTGTCCGAAAGTATCCACCGCCTTCTTCGCCCCAGCCTCCTCAGAAGAAGCTAGAGGCTGTTGCTGTTGGTGTTGCTGTTGCTTCCGAGCGACGACGTCGGTCTGTTCGGTTGTGTAGCCGCGCAAGAAGCTCGCGGCGATGGTCTTGAGCTCGGAGTCGTACGCCTCGGCGGCGCCCACCGGAGGACGATGGCCCTCGGGGGCGGCGGCGAAGTGAGCGAGCAGCGGCTGCGCACCGCCTGCCGTGGCGGAGCCGCCGAGGAAGTCTTCGAGCTTGGGCCCACCAGAGAACATCGAGAGGTCGGTCGGGCCGTGGCCGTGAGACCGCGCATCTTCGTCCCTATCGACCACGCCGCCTGCTTCAATAATCAAGAAACGCAAAGAAATGAGAAAAGGGTTTTCCTTTCCTTGGTTTATAGAGAGAGAAAGAGAGAGAGGGACCTGTAGCTGGGTTGAAGGCTTCGAAGAGGGAGAGATGGTGAGGGGTGTGGTGGTGGTTGGAGAGAGAGAAGCCGAGCCAGTTGTGATGGGGAGGAGGAGGAGAGGAAGAGTCCATCAAGGGGTCGTTGTTGGTGTTGGGGTTCATGCCCGTCGTCGGTGAGCGTGAAAGAACGAGCTTCAGGCTTCGCGCTCAGGTCTTTGGAAATATCAAAGCAGTAAGTTCGTGTCTCGGAGAGAGAGAGAGAGAAAGAGAGAGGGTAAAACCGGGGAAGTGCAGAGTGAAAGGATAGAGGGTGAGAAATGGACACAGATATAGAGGTGGTGGAGAAGAGAGAGAGAGAGAGAGAGAGAGAGGAAGAGAGAGGGACGGAGAGAGAGACAGATGAATATGAACAGGCAACTCAGGCCTTGCACGAGCACCGAGGTTCCTTCTTTTCCCCTTTCTTTTCTTTCTTTGACGCGCAGGGCAAAATGAAAATGGTGGGATGCTTTTATTTGTCAGTATTTAGCACTATACTTGGTAAAATCTCCACTCCATTAGAAACAAACATCATATATTCATGTTACGGCGATCTGAGCTTAGCTAGCGAGAAAACGAATCACGTTCATAATCGGACAAACATAAAAAAACATGGCCATGGCCGAGGACACCTTGATCAGGAACAAACATGATGGAAACACCTACCAGTAGGAAGAAAACCTAAATCAGAACATGCATGGTTATTTATTGGATCTTTAGATGGTAAGGAATTGCATCGTCTCACTCAGGTAAGCTAAAATTTCTTCCAAGTTATTTGTGCAAAGAAGAAGAAGATGTTTTCAAAGAAATCCGTTATTTGCATCCTCATGTTTAGTTCAGGTGCATGTGAAATTATCACAGGCTTTTGAAAAATTATGTTAAATTACCGTCAAATTCAAATCAAATGTTATGCATCCTTATGGTTTCGACGGGGCCATTTTGAATAGTTTGGCCCTCTTTTATAAAGACGAGAGAAATAAGCATATGCTTAACAAGAAAGAGGGGATTGGTAGGGCAAAAGATCAAGCTAATATTGCATAGAATGCAGTCAATATGTATTGCAAGGTTAGTTCATATTGATTGAATCTTATAATTTGGATGTATGTCCCATTTCTTTATATCCAATCAAAATAAATATCAATCATGCTTTCAAATTCAAAGTGACTAGGGAAGATGCGATGTCAACAGTTAAGTACTTTAGGAGTCACTTCAACATTGGATGGAGTTGGCCTTACAATATATTTATCAAATCCTAATCATCGAAAAAGGAGGGCAATTAGTGGTTTGAATTTTTTTTAATCTAGCTTTGTTCATCTCAGTTTCATTCGTATTATATCAGAACATTAGTCAACGGATCTATATTTTGAAATGGCCAGACAAACAATATAAGCATGTATTAGTATGTATTAAACAATTTGATTTATATACGTACGTATAGGCATTTCCCATCTATGGGCTATTCCCATCTATGGGCTATCTCATTTTTATGTACATCCCCTTTACCAAATAAAATTCATGCAATCAAAGATAACAAAAAGAATTAGGACTCCCATTTGAGCGGCCACGTAAGCTTCTTTTATGGGGAAGTTTTTGGCTGGAAAGATGTGGAGGCGCATACGTAGAATATTAAGTTGGAAGTACATCTACGTTTCTTGGCGCAATAAAGCGAATTATATTAGTCTATGTAGCATTGAATCGAAAGGTAGGCAGGCATTGCAAGTGGAAGCTTTTCATGGGATGATTGGGCGGTCTCTCTCTCCCTCTCTCTCTCTCTCTCCCCCACTAGACTTTGACCGATGAAAGCAAGCAATTTAAGAAAGAGAGAGAGAGAGATGATGGAGTGGATGTGTATGTACATGGGGAAGCAAGAGGGCGCCAAAGGGGACACGGTGACCCCAATGGAGAGGGACCAACCCCTTTTAATATCATAGCGATTGGTCCCATCGCGTGCTTCGTGTTATTTCTTCCCTTCTATCTTCTTCATGATCTTTGAAGTTTTGAGACGATATGCGCGAGTCGGATTACACATTCAACGATTGATAGAGGTAGTTTACTTCTATATTGGAAGATATGACACGATTTTGATCGATTGATCAATCCTGATATGTCAGGCTTTTCTTTTATGCCCCAACACGTAGTTTTGCATTTTCATATATCTCTTTCTCTGTGTCCCTCTAGATTTGAACCGACGTGTGGGATTGGTGATTCCTCAATGAGACTTATGAGCTGTTGTAGGTTTTCTTTTTGGTATTGTCTTTACTCTAGTTAGGTTCTTTCATGTTCTTATTGCTCGTCGAAAGGTTACGAAGTACTTCAATTACTCTAGATTTTCATAACTCGTGCAGTTTATATACTCGTGTTCACAACAATGAGACATAAGAACTTGTTATACTAGGAATCGTGTTATATTTATGCCCAACATGTCTAACAAGTTCACCAATCTCCATTTTTTTTTAGTCGCAGCACGATTCTAAGGTAAGAAACGTAGTTCTTCCGCGTCTACCTTCGTGCAATAAATGAAGGATGATAAAGGATACGTTGAATGAATTTTGGGACAACACGCGACTTTTTAGCACGGTTTTTTTTTTAATTCCTCATCAACTCCCGCCCATCAGAAAAAGAGGAAGTTCAGATCACAGCGGCATTTGATGCGACGATAATCAAAGCAATGGTAGCAAATGAGTTGGAGATTGAAATAAAGATTATCGTCTTAGAAACAAAGCACAAGGACTTTGCATAAAATGTTTAAACTTTTGATTGCAAACAAGTTGAATTAAACATGTCAACAGCCCAGTTTTTAGCTCATTCGATAAGCTCTCCCTTGATAATTTGATTCGGCTTTCACGTCACGACACGATGGAAACATGTGACCATGCAAATTGCAATTCGTAACATGTGCGAACTGCTACCACATGAAGCACAAAAGAGAAAAATACTCATTTTTTTCAATAATTCAAGAGATAGGTTGTTTTGTGAATAAGAACAAAACAAATAAATACAAAGAAAGACCTACTTCATTGAATCAAAACTTTCCTAATTAGATAACTCGTAAAAGAGAAAATAAAATCTGCTAAATCATAAGATAAATTCAAAACAGAATTGGATAATCATTAAAGGCGAATCAAATCACCTCAGATATTACCTAAATTCTAAAAAAATCATAAAATTTAAGTCAAATAAAGAAAGAAAACTTCAAATACTATAATCATAAACATACAATAACAAATTAAATTCAAATCTTGAAGTGCCCCGCATCATATCACTCCCCAATAGTACATTGCATGAAATATAAAATGTCCTGCTCTGGGTCGAATTCCTTTGCAGCCTCGTCCTTCCTTGCATCCTTCTTATTTACTTTCTTTCTTATGAGATAGAAAGTCCGACTATAAATTAAAAATTTTAAAAATATATATATATTGGGGGTTCATACGATCAAAAGATAATCCTTGTCTTACGAATACATTACTAACATCTCCAATTAAGATGCGAGCCAAAACCTGATTAAGTGGCCACAACTTAGAATTATTCGAAATCGAAGGTGTTAGGAATTGAATACGTATCATGCATCTAATACCACGCATACCTTTCCATTCTTAATCGGTAAACCAACCGAGGTTCCCTAGATATTTTGGCTTTGAGGAATGATTAGGCGATGGTTTTTAATTTATTGTGAGAATAATAATTTGTTTTAAATTACAAAAAAAATCAAATAACAAATAATTATAAATTGTTGTGAAATCCACTTCTTCAAGAATTTGTGACTTAATAACAAATTATTATCCTCAAAGTAGCCTAAGACTAGGGGTGATCAGTTCCTAGATCCCAAAATTGGGAACCGAGGACCCATTAGTCTAGTCCGGTTTTTGGATCAGTCTAATGGAATCAATTACTTTTTTTGTCCACTACTTGATGCCTTCTATTATGAAGAAATAAAAAAATAAAGTCGGTCACTTTTATTTCTTAAAAGGAAATTTTTTAAATATATATATAGTTGATCCAATCCGATACTACGCAGGCATCGGTTTCACTTTTAAGAATCGAAAATCGGATTAATACTCTCGGGAACCGGACCGGCCAGTTCAATCCAGTCATGATGGTTTCTAGTTCAAGCAATCCGTTTTATATATTCCTATTAAAGACTGGTATGTTAGCAATATCTATTTGATTTTTCGAGAAAAAGCAATTGCATTTTTTAGTATAAAATATTTGCAATGCATTCCGGACAAAATCAAGATTTATCTTGGGGTTCTTTGAGAGAAAGAGAGAGAGAGAATGTGTACATGGAGGTCTACTAAACTACTAAATTCTTGCAAAAATGATTGCTACTATTATTATCATCCGCGAGAGAGGATGTATAAAGAATGAGATCTTGTGGGGGGAATGGCATGCACATGCACATGCATGTCGGCATGCGGACACGTGTGCTGCAACGGTGAATGATAGAGGTGATTGTAGACATGCTCGCCACGTGTCATCTCGTAGCCGATGATTCCATTGGTCTTCTCAGAGAAGAGAGAGAGAGAGAGAGTATGAATATATCCTTTCTCTGTAGGCAGCATGTGGTATCCTGGTACCTAGATTGTGCCTCGAGGTGGTTTTAGGTCTCCAGTCAGTGGTTTTCTAATTACACGTAAGCATACGGTGCATATACGTATCGGAATAAATTTTTACTTTTTCATCCTCGTAATTCTTTGGCTTTTTCTAATTTAGTTGCGATAATGTTGATTTATATAATCTAAGCCCCTCCGACACTAAATCCAGTAAAAGCTGAAGTTTGACATAGAGAAGATTTTCCCCACCCGAGCGTCCATATGAGCGACTACCTCGCTTAAATTTTGTCCCCGTCATAACAAATTTTTCCCGTGGTGACATCCACATAGCCAGTCATATTAACTAAGTTTTTATCCACATTATACTCCAGCATTATGGATTTGGTGTCGAAGGAACTTGATTAGGATTTTCTTTTTAAAGAAATAGGCTTAATAGACACATAAAATGTGCATGGACTCGATTAGAAAAAGGTTTGAAAATATAAGAGACTAAAAATAGAATGTTCTAATTTTAGGAAAGAATCTAATGATCTATGGACTCAACACAAAAGTCGATGGATTTAATCATGTGAACGCGCAATGTGTGACCTTTGTGCAAATATATAAATATACAAAACTCCTTTTAATTTGCAGATTAACAATTTTAATCATCAAGAATTAGGATTTCCTGCTGCTTCATTTAAGTTGTGTCATGCTACATGACTCATGCATATGAAATTAACTTTCATGAACTTTTTAACTGGGTAAAAAAAAAAAAAAAAAAAACCGAGATCAGTGTTAAAATTGATATAATGATATGCACTCCAATATCGCACTAGACAACAATTATTTTTGTGGCTTTTTTTTTTTTGGAATTTCGAGAATCGAATCTGTATGTGTATATGGAATATGTTTTCAAAAAATTCCTAAGCAAATGATTAAATTTAAAAAAAAAATTGTCTCGAATTAATTAATCATGGTCGGAATAAAGTTGGATTAGTTCAAGAGTACACATGTTGGATGGTGAGGAGATGAGTCAGATTAGGATTTTCCCGTGAGTTAAATTTAATTTAAAAACGAGAAAAATGCTTTAATCTATACCCGACGTTAAATTATGCACGATTTCTGTGGTCACACGTTGCAAAGTTGAATCATTGAAAGACGGATGCTTACCAATAATGGAAGACACCAAACATAAAATATTCATCTCTCGAAATAAAGTGATTGCTTGCGTACTACCTTAAACTTCCTACTCAGATCCTCTAGGACGATACCAATTATCGTAAGTTTGATAAAAGAATTTGGGGGAAAAAATACGTCAAAGATTCGCTTCATTTTATAATCCAACATGGTCATACCATTTTGTTGATAGTGATTGACAGGTGAAATTATCTAATCGATTGTAAACTTTTATACCAATAATAATTTAATCGTAAAATTTTCAATTTACAAATTTAATCCTAAATCATTCATGTAAAATTTCAATATAATCCTTTTAGTCAATTATGAATAACGGTCAATGATGAATGGACTACTATGTCAATAGATTCGAGGAGATTTATCGGATTGACTACATTTGAATTTTACGCAAAGATTTAAAACTAAATTGATAAAATTACAAAGGTTATGATCGAATTAACATTCATATAATAAATTTAAGACTGATTAGATAATTTTTTCTTGATTGACATGGTCTCTAAAGATGAGGTTGGGAAATAATTTCTCTCTATTCAAAGGTCATCTCTTACTCTTTTTGGTACTTTTTTTTTTCATTTATCTTTTGGCTTTTCCCCCGTGCTTTCTAGATTGTACTACAGACATAAAAAAAAACGTTTTAGATGTCTTATTGATCATATCTTATCAGTAAAGAAATCAATTTTGCAGGCCAATTTAATTGGCGTCATGGTTCGCATTTAAGTAAGGTAATAAATTTAGTTTAGTAGCCAATAATAATCTTTCAAGAGTTTCTTAAGTGTCCACATGGATGATTCAAGGGCAAACCAGGTGTATGTGTGGCCACATGCGCATGCACAATGTCATCCACTGCCCCTGTAACGTTTCCAAATTGTCAAATCAAAATAACAAAAAATGGCCTATCAAATGAATTATTTTTCCGACCAAAAAAAAAATGCATAATTTCCATTTTCAGATGTAGGATTCTTGTACCACCGCGGAGTTCCCCGTCCCTTAGCATAGCTGCGATCTTAGAATTTTTTTTGGGTCGAAGAAATCATATATCAAAATAATACTTAACAGAAAGATTGAAAACTTTCGAACTTAGCAAATCCCAAATAGCAAAGCACAGTTTGCAATTAGAAATACACTTTCATCCTTTAAGAATAGATCTAACACCGTAAATGATTGGCCACCGACTACCAGAATCAATGATGAACCCACGTCGAGATTTCTCACTCTATTTGCTACAACTTATAGTGTACGTCTAGGTTCAACATCCTCACGCCATCGCCGTGCAGAGAAACCAACATCAAAATATTAAAAGAACACAAAACAAATACCTATAATGAGCTCCTAGATCTATATTTAGATTTAGTTCAAGAGATTAAAACTCTTAAAACTTAACCTAAATCTAAATCGGGAGAGAAGAGCGGCATAATCTCAGAGAGGTTGTGGAGCCATGTTACGAACATTCTTCTCGGTGGCTATCAATTGGATGAATGGCTGAACCGATCTCCATCATGTTCATACAAAATTAGCTGCAGAAATTTATTTACACACAAACTCTCAAAATAAATCGAGAGAGAAAAAAAGGAAAAGAAGGAAAGCTTTTGAGAGAGATAGAGGCAACGGCTTCAATGGAAAAGAGAGGAAACCCTAACCTAAGGGTTTTTTACAGATTGGATGCAGTCTCAGAATTAGACAATGCTAGTCTTAAGTATTTTGAACCGTCATATCTATCAGCAGGTGATGTAGTAAAAAATGAATTATTCTCATTATCAAGCTATGAGGTGTTCTTTTCACAAAGGAAAATTATATAGATTTCTAGGCACTGCTTAATAATGATGCCATCTTCGTAATGGGGTGGATTTCATCTTGTTTAACTAGTATATGCAACATACGTATTTTGCAGCCAATTCCTCACCATCACCAATTTCTACTTCACTTGGATCTCCTCACCCAGCACCAAAATTATGTAATATTGAACAAGGAGAGTTTTTGTACGCTAATACAATAATGAACCAGTGCAATTACTTGGCGTATACTCGCTAGATGACTATGCTCCATTGCATCACTGAAAACTTGCAAGAAATCCTTAAAGACTTCCGTGACCCTCCAATCTTCTTGTGTCAAGCGTAGGAGAGCAGCACTCCCCCTATGTATGGTAGGGTACAATATTTGCACACTCATATCCTTGCATCCCTCACTATCTTGTATGTCAAATTCCACCTCCTTCTCACGTCCACAAGGAAATTTTCATACTTTTCCTTCCTTGTGTAATGTGGAGGACGTCCAACTCTTGATACTTGAGTGGGGGGATCAAATGTGTTCAATTTACCCAATTATGGTGACCACGGAATTATAGAATTGGCAAACACCATCTTGTAGTGGCACACAACAATACATAAAATTTTCAAAAAGTTCAATCAAATCCTAAAACTTATTAATATTTTATGTTTATCAAGTGAACGGAATTAATGAAAGAACCTGATTGTACTAACTTGATAAGTTTGAGGATTTAATTGTTTTTTTTAAAAAATTTAGAAGTCGATTAATTTTCGTAATAAGTTTTAGGATTTCCAATACACTCATATCAAATTTCAATGATTGGGACTATGGGGCACAACGACATGCACCAAATAGTTGTATTTCACCTCACAAGCCAATAAAAAAACAGAGGGCTTGGGACTATGGGACTAGTCGGCCTTCTCGCTAGAGCCTGCAAGAGTCCAAGCATGTCGGCCATGCCATGCTCGCTAGCACGGCCCAATGGTCAGCCCTGCTCATGTGCAAGCTTAACTAAATAAATGGATTGATGCTCGAGTTGGTCACCCATCAATTAGAAAATTGATTGGAGGAATTCAAACACTTTTTTGAATTACACTATAAGTAATAGATGATGGAAGCTAGTAGTAACATCGAAAAACATTTACAGGGAAACATATAGAGCTTTCGTTATAATTAAAAGTCGACGTCAGTGTGTACACGCAAAGTGCCAAATTTTAGCATGCAAACATAGCTTTATTAAATACTCTGTTTTGAAAAGGAGCGAGAGGAAGAGATGAAAACGGTAAAACCCATACAAGTGAATCTATCGCAATTCTAAAATGGATTAAAATGGTGGAGAGCAATCTCTTTGGAAAATCTTTAATTGTCTTTCCAGTGGAGTCTCCATTGAGAAAATTCATGCGAAGAAAGAGATAGTCGTGAGAATTAGCATAACAGAGGACATTTCTTATATCAAGTCTGCGTCGTCATTTCGGACAACATTCACTTCCTCCTATCAGACACAAGTTGTTTCTAAGGGTTGAGATGTAGAAAAATTCTGAATTTTTCGCATCATATGTTGATGTCATGGTTGTCATAGTACTTCACCAATAACAAAATCTTTGTACATAAAAGTGTCATGAGAATGCAAACACTTCCTCACATGTAACAAGGTGTCCGCATCTGAACTCTGAGTTTCTATGCATATGTACAAATAACTTTTCATTTCAACTTGAGTTTGGTGACTCTCTTAATACCTAGGACTACGTTCCAGATCAATTTGGTTTTTGCCATTTTTTTTTTACACTATTCTTCCTTTCATTTCATCTATTTTCCTCAACAAACATTAATTTCATTTCATCCTCAATGATTTGGAATACATCTAAAAGTCTAGTGTTGGAATATATAATTAGTAAACCATGTTCTTATCTAAATAGCTTAAGCATTTAGAATATTTGACAGTAATCCCAAAAACCTCACATGATATAACAAAAAGTCTCAATAGATTAAATTTTTAAAACAGTCAACAGTGATCTCATAAAATCTTACATCTGGAATTACCACATATAACGATTCTTTTAATTGTCCAGGTTAATGTCGATGCTTTGTTTTATTAATTTGTCAATATATTTAAACAATATATTGTAATAAGCCAACCCCTAAAGCTAAGTTACATAGTAAAGTAATGATCTTACATTGAATTTCACAACGACAGACTAGTTTCAATGTTGTTATAAGATTTTGTAAATTGGTATAGTAATTTTATTTTTGTTTCAAGCAATGACACAATGTAAAGAGAGAGCCCTAGCGTCGCATGACCCTTAACATGTATATTAAAAAATCAAGATTTATTTTTTATTCTATGTAATTTTAATAAAAATAAAATAAGTCTAATACAAAGTATCTGGTTGTTCATTTTCACATTTGTGTGCCATCCAAGGCCTCCAAAGCTGTCTTAGCTATTGCGGTGATTCAAAGTTGACAAGACCAAACGCCCTCGAATTTCCGTCAATGTCCCTCTTTATTGCAACATGTTATCTCCGATTCAGATTGAAAGAAAATATACTCATTTTAATTGTAAAGTAAACCTCCTTTAAGGAATAATAGTTTGAGTACCTCTGCTTTAAACTTTGTTTATATTTACTTTTGTCTCAAAATCACTACTTCATTTTTGTTCACGATTAGTGGTACAACTAAAGATTGGGAGGCAGATTGGAAGGCACTATAAACAAACGGACTTTTGTTAAAAAGCACTCCAAAGGCACTTGTTAAGTAATCAAATAGATGTTGCAATTTCTAATATACTGATTGTCTTTTAGATATGCACAATCAATACTTTAAAAATCGAATTTTCTTGTTTAAGTATAATTGATAATGTCTCGGGACACTCATTAACATTACCCTAAATGAAAACTTTGTATTTATTATGTTTTTGGATGGAACAACATTGATGTGTGTCTTAAGTCCCAATGGGCAAATTTATTTAAAAAAAAAAAAACAGAGAGAAAGAAGGAAAAAGAGAATGCTTTTGAATTTGGGCGCTCACTATCATTTCCATTAATTGTGCATACACCAAATTGATTATAATTGGTATTACGTTTATCTTATTATCTTATATAGTCATATAACGTAGCCTATAAATAGGTTCATGTACTATTCATTATGACAATATGAAAATATATAGAAATTTCATAATACCTAAGTTCTAATCTTTTCAAACCCATAATTGCCCCTTTAATTACATATTGACACGCTTTAGGCTGAGGTTAAATCCAACCCACATGTGAGGAGGAGTGTTGAAATATTTATATATTAAACCACGTATTCACTTAATAGCTTAAGCTTTTAGAATTATTTATAGTAGATCTACAAAATTCAATATGGTATCATAGCCAAGTTTTGCTCGTTTCACATGTGTGTCCACCCCCATAGTCAAATTTCCACATATTATTCCTAATCTGAATTGTACATCAGAGGGCATATTGGAATATCTCTCATCAATTTACCATGGTGTTTATATGCACTATATGTACATATGGTCTTTTTCTACCTATCAGTTTAAATTTTTGGGTTGGGCTTTCAAACACATATATTGCAATATATCCTAAATTCATAATCATACTGGGAGTGACATGTGGAGTTTATGAAAAATGATGAAAATAGTTACTGAGTGATGTAGTCTGTGCGATTGGTGTCAAAAGAAAGCCAACTATGTGGCAAAGGCTCGGCCAGCGACACAACTAGTGCAATTGGCATTGAAACACAACTATTGAGGAAGGGACTTGACTAAGCACTTCCTTAGATGAAAACTGTGCCCATAGGGTGAACGTCTTGTGTGGTAGGGATGCATTTATTTGGGTGCGCACCAAAGTGCACCCGATGCGATATACACCCCTTGCATTTAGAGTTTCCTCGAGAATGGTGGCTCTAATATTCAGTGAGATTGCATAATATCACAACAAACTTTTCTAAAAGTTTAAACTATTAATTGAACACGTAGTTTAATATTTAAATATTCTAACAAAAATGAACGAGTATGCACATACATGGTGAAATGCTAAATAGCGCATGAATAATTAAAACTTGACTATCATATTGTCCGATATAGTGTAAATGTTTGTCCGATATATAATTATAAAGTTTGTATCATAACTAGAGGTACTCTTTACAGGCGATACCCTTTCTACCACTAGATTAATCTTAACATATATAATAGGAAAAACAATGGATAATTTTGCGGAACTAGAACTAGATCATTTTCTTCGTATGGGGTGAGAGTAGGTGAGTGCTCATAAAGTTCCCGGACATTTCGTTCCAAGGAAAACGAAAGGGTGACTATATGCATATTTAGATATACGGGATTGTTCCAGGTTTGTTAATTATTTGGTGCCGCTTCTGTACTTTTGTAATGTTAAATTCGAAAGACTTTGCGGGGAAGATGAATCCTCCCCTTGTGTAAACCAGAAGCAAGCCCCACCCAATGCTGCTTCACATGTAAGGAAAAAAAGACAAAAAGAAGGGGAAAAAACAAGAAGTAAAATGGTCAATTTTTGACATCCGCCAACAAGTGCCACCACCACTCCGGACGCTACGGCCTGATGTCCCCAGTGCATGCACACTGCAACCAGGCAGCAGGACCACCAAGCAATGCTTCACATGGCCACACCACCAGCCCCCTCAAAACCCGGAACCACCACCTTATAAAGTTGACAGATGAAATAAACCTTATTATTTTACCGGGTCATGTTAGTCAGCTTGTCGAAATATTTACCTCATTATTATTTCTATTTATTTTTTACGATTGAGATTTGAATTTCTATTACATGTGAACACTTGAAATATTCAAGGATTATAGCTAAGCATCAAGCAATCAAAAGGAAGTGGTTGAGAGAGAGAAAGAAAGGGATTGGCAGAGAGTTCGGCGGGAGTGTGTTTGCACTCAGCAGCTGGTCTGGTCTTCACCTCCAGAGACTTTCTTCTGATTGATTCCCTCTTTTGTTACAGTAAAAAAGAAAAGAGAGAGAGAAAGAGAGAGAGAGAGAGAGAGAACCCTAAACAAATAATTAAGATTAAGCGATGATTTGGCTGTCTTTGGCCACCCGAGAAGGCTGCAAGCTTTCTTCCTGAATGGTCAAACCGCCAACTGGGATCAGCAAGACCAGAATCATTCCTCACGTTCGCCTCTTGTACTCATTCTCATATTTTATATCTTTATTATGATCACCTCTCACATGACCTCCTCCCTTTACTTTATACAATTATTTCGACGTGTTAGCTTTTGAGGGTAGATACTATTATTGTCTTTGCTTGCCTATAGTATTCTTTAGGATTGATTTTTCTACATTCTCTTTAATGAAGGGGGAGTTCTTTGAGTGTGATCATATCTATCGTTTCTCACGTGGCGTGGCAACTTGGACTTTCTAGGTTTTTGGGAGGTTCTTGAAGTGTTATGAACCATCCGATCCTTGGACGAAAGTAGAGCCCTCATCTTAGGGAATGTAGGGGATTTGATCTTCACTCCGTCCTTATCACATAACTTCAAAAGACAAAAGGAATTGTCCCCTCGAGTAAAATATTGATTTGTTAGCAAGGACACTTTTCATTATAACCTAGTATTTGTTAATATCAGCTTGCTTGAGTGGAGAAACTCTCTTCCCATGTGAAAATGCTATGTACCATCACACATTTGAAAAAAAAAAAAGGTATTATTTTCTTTAACCATTTAATGATCCTACTGATCCATGCATGTCGCTAAAGTTTAGTTATATCTTTTGCTAATTATAATACAAGCATCTACATCAATTTGACATGTGATGTAGTATCATATAGTACCAGTTGTTGTTGATCACACTAAAGGTCCCGCTTTTCTTTTCTTTTTTTTTTTGCTCATTAAACTCGTTTTATCTAACTATACTAGAAAATTTTGAAATTATTTCTTAGTGCACCAAAATGGACTGGAGGGCCTTCCGAGCATTCGTATACTCTGTTCTCCTTTGAATTTTTTGGACACTTAGAGCGTGTTGAGGACTTCTAATCATGTGGCTATGGTCGCAGCAAATGATTAATGCGTGCGCTTTGCTGCCTAACTTGCTATTTTGTGACATTAGTTATATAGGTAGGGCACTTTTGCCATTCCTTTACGACGAAGAGTTAGAAAAGGACAGGACAAAAAGAGTCGGCGTAGGTACTGAAAATTGTTAAATTAGAGCTTGGTTTTTTCCAAGCCATTGCATTGAGAAAAGATTAATGAGAGGGAAAATAATAACTATTTTTTTCTTGATCCAGCAGCTTTATTTGAAACTTGAAGGAGAGAGAGACGGATGATGTTTCAAACTGGCTCTTATTGTATGTGGAGCTTGACATTAGATTATATTTTAACGATGAACTTTGTTATCGTGCACGAAATGTAATGTTGAAGATTCTGTTGTTACATAAAACGTCATCGCTAAAGTGAAGGTTATTGAACAAAATGATTTTTTTATTGAAAAATCAATAAACAGATAAAAGTCAAATAATCATGCCCATGCTAATGAAGGAACGATTAAAATCTGTTTAAGGCAATATTGTTTCTATGATGACTGCTCCTTACACCAACATAAGCGCTGGCTTAGTGTCGGTAAGATTACAAAAATCATTAGTCTATATTGAGGCTCCTTATAAAAAATGTTTTCCTACAAATGATCGCTTATATCTTTTGAAATAATTTATCAATGAAAAATATTTTCATTATTGATAACAATTTATGTCTCATGCACGATGAAAATAATTTTTATTTGTTCATTTTTGTAAACGATATTTATAGAATAATATTTTTTAAATTATTCATTTTCTACGAAACAAACGGACTTAATAATGTGGAGTTTTAGCTAAATAAAACAAACTTTAGTTTATAATAACTAAAACAAACAATATGGTGTGATTCGTTTAAATATATATTTTGTATGATCTTAAATTGTTTGATGTATTAAATGGAAAACTTTTGTTTTTTTTTTTCACTTTACCAACTCTCAAAAGTTGGTAAAGTGAAAAATCACACCAAACATCAACTTAACTTTCAAGAAAACGATTTCTATCCCGATGTCCCACCACAAGTCTAAGGATAAAATCATGTCGCTCTTTATTTCATTGTATTTTTACCTTTGTCCGGACAGGTAATCTAATTCTAACTCTAGTTATCTATGTAATGTCATTACGCTCTCATCCAACATGGAACACAACTGACGAGCGATGGTGTTCAAAATAAATATGGTTGATATACATTGTGGGGTAAAAGAATTAGCTTGATATATGTCGTGAGCTCGTCGAATGACATCTTCAGGGAAAATGAACAAATACCATAACGTAAACTATTCAGATTGTGAAATATATGTGCAACAAAAAAGCCCATACAATGGTTATAAATTTTATCTATTTATTCAAATCAAAGCTAAATTATAGAATATCAATCTGTTTCGAGAAAATGATATTTTAAATGACAAAATTTTGATCTAATGCTTATTTTTGTGTCATAATTTTTTTAATTGATCACTTGAGTATCGTCTCTCTTAAAAATACCTCCAGTTGAGTGTTGGCTACAATTTTCATTGCTTGAAAATCCCACACAGCATCAAAATATTTGACACCTGTGCAAGGGTGATTGATTTCAAAATTACGATATTCAAATGAACGCCACACAAAAATCATGAAATTTGTAAAGCATTTTTCCTTATCGACCTCGGTCGATTCAGCAATTGGCTTCTTGGGTTTCGATGAGGACCTCTAAACCTAACGATCTATATGAATTTTCAGTTAAATCTGCATATTCTCCTGGGCAATGGCGTGAGCGATCAGTCCTTGGGCTTTTCCCCAGAGATTGCTTCATAAATAAACAAATATATAAAGAAATTAAAAGTGCTTGCTGTAAATAAGCTGGTAAACACTAATAAAAACTGCACGTTGGGCTGTTAAGAAAAAAACAAAAAATAAAATTAAGAGACAAGATTGATTTTAGGTGGGTCAAATATCGTCGGCAATACAGGTGCCCCTGCACGTGCTCTCTTCAAGTTGCGCCTCTCACGAGGTCCAATTGCAGAGGGCGGTGGGGGTACTATTTAATTAAAAAATACGAGAAGAACAATAAAAAAAAAGTGAAAATCGAAATACCAAAGATTCCAATCCAGACCCAGCATTATCAGCTCACACGAGCGGTCTCGAGAATAGTAAAGTATTGCTGTATTTATGTACTGGAGGACTATAATTCTTTTCTTTTCCTTTTCAATTTTTGAAGGTATTGATTCTTCGATTTTAACTGGGAAAGAAAATTGAAAAAAAAAAAAAAACCAACTGCTGGTTTATAGTTTACAAGCCCATCCAACTTGCTGCTTTTGTTGAGTTTGATTTGGGCTCGGTTCGGTTGTAATTTACAGAAGGGAGATTAAAATAAATAATGGCTTATTTGAGGTTTCAAAAGGGCCAATCTTTTAAGATAATCCTTGAAATCGCGAAATCGAGCACGAGCCACAATGGAATTCGTTCATATGTGTACTCGACGCGCGACTTCATTCGACATCAACGAGGATTTAAGCAGGTGATTGCATAAGCCCAACCCGGTCCCTGTTCTCGCCGATTGAATAGATTGCCGGGGTGAAAAGCCCAAAACATCAAAAGAGTTCGGCTACGGGAAGCCGCTCACTGAATTTTGATTCTGTGTGGATATGCATCGTTTCCAATAGCACGTTATCACGAAGTACTCGATGCTCTCCCTGCTTGACTCTTGGGTTTCTGGCCAAAATGGCGACAAGTTACGGACGAGGCCATTAGGACTGGTAACAGCAAACAATTGCGTAAATGGACATATTATTATTCCGATTGGAACGGAGCAAAAGGCGAGTGATGGGGACGAGTTCTTGAGTAAAATCTAAAGTCTTAACGCCAACCTCAGTTCAGGAATCATCCATCGATCCTGTCCATGTTGGAGGACTGAAAAAGACACCGGTAGACTTGGGAACCTGTGACGGAGGCCACAGGCATGCAGTTCTTTGACACCATATCAAGCGTGAACCCTTGGTTTTGCTCCATTTACTCGAGCCACTGCTCTTGTATCCTTTTCCCTTTTCTACAGGAGAGTATAAATTCATTTCTAAGAACTTGCCAGTTGTCAAGCTTTTAATGTAATTCGCAAAATGTGAACGTCAATTCAAGCTGTTATATCACATTAGTATCCTGTGGGTGCAAAATTACTATGTTTGGGCAAAAAGCATTTGGCCTAATCATGGGACAATACAATCTCTACTACACTGCTGGAAGGTAGATATGCAATTCTAGATGTCCCGCTATGTACATGACAAAGATAAGCTGAACAGCAGAAGGCTTTATAACAAGCGAAAGATGTAGGCCTTCATTTACCCACTCTGCCAGGCATACTAAAGAGCAAAGCTGGAGGGCACTGTATTGGAATGTCTCTCCTGAAAGCTGTTTAGAGGAAAACGCGGACATCACGCATTGGTAGTTGATTTGTAGTGAAAGTCGTTGACCGTCGAGTAAATCAAACCTTCCTCTTCCAAATAAGGGATTGCTTCCCTGTCACAGCCCAACCAAAAGACTCAAAGTTCAAGACAGAGGTGAGGCTATAGGTTTGTACAGGTGTTGGGTCTATGCACACACTTGCTGGTGGGTGGGTGCATGCATGTGTGCATGTGTGTGTGAGAGAGAGAGAGAGAGAGAGAGAGAGAGAGAGAGAGACCTGATCTTATCCACGGGAAGACTCAATTGCTGCGCAATATCATTGATGTGAACACCCCTCTCCGGTCTCCTGTGTGGTGAAGAAACCATGTCATTGAGGGCACCATGCACAATGGAATAAAACCTAGAAGTGCTGAGAAGCATCCACCTTAATAGGCAAATTAATAACTGACACAAACATTGCATAAAAGAGTTGAGGCAAAACAAGATAAGTCCAGAAGAGAAATTGACAGTTCTCCATAAGTTCATTGCAAAATTTAATTCATTTTATCTTCATCTTCATCATCTTCCCAATGTCGTCTAGAAATGTGACACAACTTCCACAGGCTTCTGCAGTGAGCATATAAGGGAATAAGACCACCCACAAAACCAAGGCAAGCTGTTTTAGGTGGATACTAATTTGAGTGCCAGTGCAATGCACTAGCAGTCTCGTTTTATCCATAAGCCCTTTTCCCCGTTCTAGCCAAGTCTTGACCTAGTGTTAGATTTCAAGGATATAGGGAGAAGTTATCACTTTTACCACCTCTTAAGACCATTGATCTTTCTCATTTGGCAAAAAGAAAGAGAATTGATCGTACATTTAATTAATTATAACTGTAGTGTTATCCGCTACAAGCTGTTTTGTTTTCATTTTCATTGGCATTGTAAAAAATTAAAGATCACTTGGATCCCACAAAATTTTGGCATAATATATTCCATTATTAATACTGCATATTTTATGGCTGAACATAATATCTTCAAAACAGAGAAAAGTACATGACGGACAAATCTGATTACAATCCATTGTTGTGGAACTGTGGGTCCAAATTGGTCAAGCCCTATGAGGATTGGAATTCACACAGGAGTTGCAGCAAATCACAACTCAAGAAGAACGCATTCCTTGAAGCATCACATCTCCTAACCATCAAGCTGAAGAGAAGAATTGTGTCACACAATTGAATAAAAGACTTGCTAAAATACAGAAAACTTCTTTCGCACAGTGTTTGTCGCATTCTTCACAAGATCTCATTCAGAGACTCTACTAAGACCAACAAAAAGTTAAAATAGGAACATGAATTCAACAAAAAGACAAATTGTGAAAATGGAAGCTCGGTAAAAACCTAATGGTACTGAAATCTTAGTAGATAGAACAATCCTAATCCTTTAAGCAGTTGGTGGATTGCTGCAATGGTCCATCTTCACCAAAATTAGGCAATAGCAGTAGTTTTTGGCCACAACCAAATGTTTTATTATGTAGGGAAGTCTCCAAACATGTTCATGCTTAATGAATCTTAAGATCTTGCAGAAGCAACAGAAGATTCTTACCCTTATCGGGTTTGTGCTTGGAAATCTACAAGAAAGAGGTGAAGCTCTTTCTTTCGTTGTATTCGAGTTGAAATTGGAATACGGGATCTTTTTGGCATGACATGTGAAGTGCCTCTTAGATTTCCATTCCCTGCTTCATTCTCTTTAAAGCAGCCAACTAGCATGCGATGGCTTCTGTCTTTGAGGGTGGTTCCATTCATTAAATCCAACTTTAATAAGGAATTTTCATTTGGAGCTTTCCTCAATTAACTCCCTTTTGGATTTTCCTTTTTCATTCAAAATTCATGGTTTCATGTATGACAAGATGGTGTAATACCCAGCAAATAGCAAGACATTAAGTGATAAACACATATAATTCTTTCTAGGGGAATTCTCCCTATTTCACTCCCCTCTAGAGAAGTATGGCTGCCCTATCTCCCTTTAGGATCTCTCTGTTTTGTTGGAGGTTAGCTTGGAACAAGGTTCTTCCTATTGAGAATGTCAGGAACGGAATTTTATTCACATAAATTGGTGTTGAATGTGTAAGCACTTAACTAAATCTGTCGATCATCTCTTTCATCATTATGATTTTGCTCTTAAGCTTGGGAATATCCTTAGCTCATCTCAGGTGGCATGGGTCATGCCAGCCATGCCATCGAGCTCAATTGCCATCGCAATGCTTAAAGGGGAGGGTCAAATTTTAAGAAGTCTCGGGCTGCTACATCACTGTCTCATGAGGTGCATTTTGCAAGGAACACAACGAAAATTAATTGGGGGTATAGAATCTTCAGTAGCTTCTAAGTCACTAAAAGTTAATGTTATACCTAAAACAACAAATTGGATAATATAATTCCTCATACATGATTTATTAATGAAAACATCTGTGATCCCCCTTATCCTCCAAGTCTAACAGTTGGCCACCGACAGTGCAGCATTTCCATCATTCTTCTTCCAGTCAACCAAATTTTTACCATCTCTCCCATCTTCTTCTTCTTCTTCTTCTTCTTCTTCTTCTTCTTCTTCTTTTTTTTAATTAAAATAATTTCAATTCTTCTTTGCTCTCCTTATTTAAGTAGCCTTTTTATAAATTAACTCATTTAGCCCAGAACTGGCCAAGTAAGAGGCAAATATGGTGTCCACCTCAGTAAAACATAAGGAACTAGGGGAGCAAATGATTTAATACATGGGACTTTACTACTCAAGCTAGACTATATACATCAATCTATCACAATAAAAATGTAGTACTATTTGTAGTAGAATCTTTGACTAAGCTAGTTGATAAAGTTTAAATTTCCAAAAAAAGTTGAAAACTAAATGATAAGTAACTTTTGAGCATGCTATTCAGCTCTGCTTCTGTGATGTTTTCAATGCTCTTTCAAGGTAGAAGTATATATACAGCAACAAAGACCCAACCCCTTTCTTGCCATGAGTCCTTCCTTCAAAAATTGACTTTTGGCACTAGTCCCACACTTTGTCATTCTGCATTCATTTACTGCAAATATTCCCCATTCAATGTTGGAATATAGAATAAGCCTTTTGAAGCATTATGATCACACTTTGTGATGCACTGTATCTCCCAATCTAGCAGTCTAGGTTAGAGGGTCAATTTTGGAGGGGAAGGTCGTCCAACAACAATGTTGACAGCAGATGCACTTCAACAAAGATCAGAAAGCGTTATGAGGAAAAAACCTCATTGCTAAAGACCACATTGTGGAATGTATGAATTCTCTAACCAAATCAAAACCCCTAGTATGACTGCTTTTTCACAGAATCATCAACTAAAGACTTCTATTAAAAATTGAGTAGCATAGAAAGAAATTAGAAAGAAAGATTAGTGAAAGGAGATGAGAAAGAAAGGGGGCAGGGGACAAGTAAACCAAGGAAACAACCAGTGACTCACAGGTTTTCAGGCCGCAGAAAGCAATCCAAAACCAACTGGATATTCTGACTGAATCCATCAAGGCTACGCTGGCCGGGTAACTGAACAAGAAAATCCAGTTAAGACATGATTACTATGTAAAACTACAAGTGCAATTCAATCTGATAGGCTCATGCCTGATTTGGTGGAGGCACTGGATGTGGCTTCATGGAGTTGCTAATAATTGGATTTGTCACCTGAGGCTGCACACTGGCACCAACCTGAGATTTCTGCAAGCAGAATTTGCAAAGTGACAATAAGAGAGAAAATTAATAACACATGAGAACCATCCTTGTACTCATATTCCATCATTATACACAAAATCATTGTATGCTCTTTTTATTTGAAGAAGAAATACCTGTAGCCTGGTGTTATATACATGCACATAGACACACTCAATAAAGTGACTTGCAATCTCATTATAATCAGTCACAGGCCTGAAGAAAAAAAAATCAAATCAGAACTCTACCATTTATCTAAGGCAGACAATACGCAGTAATGCAACATGCCAACATATGGATCATATTGAGTTTCAAAGTTTTGACCACATTCCCATCTACTAGCATATCCGGTCATGTCCGCACCTAATACCTAGCTCAGAATTTTATGTACAAAATAAGTGGTCATACAGACAACTTTACATAGACAGCACGAGCGGTCTTTCATATAAATCTCTAGATGCCATGGTTACCATCCATTATAAAGTCAATTCCAAGCTTTAGACTAATGCCATATGTCAGATGAGAAAAATTAGCAGAGCTAGTTAATTACATGTGCATGTACTGATAGATAAATTGGCAGCTTTGTATGTCAAGTTATAATTATCAGGTATCTAACAAGAGATGAAGACAAATGTAAAGGCCATAAAAATTTGAATGTCATATAAAAAATGGCCTTCGATGTCCTAATTAAACAAGAAATACGAAAAAAGAACAATCCCAATACCTTAGTGAAATAATAACAGATGTACTAATAAAAGGAAAATTAACAGACCATATCATTTGCTACAAATAGATCGAGTTTATTTGAGTTATAGATGAAATGCATGATTATGCAACCTGCGCGCATGCGAGAGAATGCAAGAGAGATTATCAATACCTGATAGAGAAAACATTGAGCTGTCTCTTGCCTTGAAAGCTCTTCAAGTGCCCATGAACCCGGACATACATCCCATCCCTGTGTTATAAGTAAAGCCGACAAGAAAGAAAGGTCAAATAAATGGTATAATTGTGTCAAAGGCTTATTTGTAAATCAAAGGAAATTTGCCGACATCTTAAAGTTCAGTATGTTGCATGTTGCAATTTATGGAAAAATTCGCAGCAGAATCACCATGACCATTTCTACAAGAACCAATCATGCATGCTAGATGAAAATGGCTTCCAAAGAGAAAGCAGAGAAGTTAGCAGGCATTCTTATAGACTTTCGCTCTGTAAAACACTCCAATATCACTACAAATAAGAATCATCCAATGAAAATCTAAGATATAGGGAAGACAATATTTCCTTGGTACAAGTTGAAAGAAAGCCGCCTCCTTAATAAATAAGCAGTGGCGTACTTGACTTTGCACACGAGTTAAATTTAAAAACTCGCAAAATTCAAGAACTCAAAACAAAAAATTATCGCAAATTTTTGTAAAGCCTTATACACTATCTGTTTCTATTTAAGCAAACATTACAATGCATGGATGCATGGATCCATGTATAGTGGGTTTTATCAGAGGATTTGAAACTATGCAATGTAATTTGCAAATGGCATCAACGAATCTAAACTGCCAATCTAGCAATGATGCTAAGTTTAATCTCATATGGGAAAAAAACTACTAAGCTAAAGTGCCAATATTCCATCCATGCTAATTGTTTTAACATCCTCCACAAATACTACCTAGCAGAAATCCACCCTGCTTTTATTAACCCTTGACGACATGTACATGTGATTAGAATTACATTGATCTGATAAACTACCACCTACAATGAGATAGTTAGCTACTGCAATTGCCAAAGTAAGAAAATCATTGGACAGGGAAAAGAATATGAGAAATATGAAATATTTAACATCTATTTAAGAATAGCAATACATCACAAGAAATCTCACAGGATTCCTTCCATCTCATTGGTGTCTAAAGGTTCATTGATCCTGCAAAAAGAAAACGTGAAGATACGAATTAGAGATTAGCATCGAGCAACGTCAATGCTCAGATGGAAGTCATAATATAGTTGGGGGGGTGGGGAATTGTTTATTATCACCATCTATTACAGTCGATCCGCCCTGTCCCGTCGTCAAGGGAAAAGGTAACATCAGTAACTCTCTCAGCTTTATTGCAAACGATACCCAAAAGAGTCACCTAGTCAAGGTCCACAAATCAAGAAATTGTCTAAACACTTTTCTTAGAAAAAGGGAATAGAGAGGGAAAAAGGCAGAAAACTCAAGGAGCGCCGCCTACATTAGTCACGTCGAAACCATCAATAAGGACATTGATTTTCTCGTCATGTGATACCAAGGCATTATTTATCTGCTTCACCGTCACAGGTAGCAAAGACTGGGTGTCGCGACTCTGCAGAACAAAACACAAGGTATCAAACTTCCCGCTTGAATATTTCGTACATGCAAATACAGTTCAATCTCAAAACAATCATGTCATATATAATCAGAACATCTTCAAAACTCAGCATCCAAACACTTCAGAAATGGAAATACATGAACGCTGCGTTGTTCATATTACGACAGATTCCTCTCTGCGCTGTTCCATAGGGGTAAATTCTTAGTTCCGAACAGAAAATCATGAACGTTTGCGGTCGCCAATAGAATCGCACTCGCGATTAACCACTCGACGAAACCATAGCACCGGATTTCGGCTCTCTTCAAAACCCTAACTCGCGACTCGTAAGGAAGCAATTCGCGAGCACGGCGAGCGCGACCTCGAGGAATCGAATCGGAGAGAGCTCGGGAGACAGTCATTCCCGCGAACGCCGAATAAAGCGAAGAGCGGGCGGTGCTACTCACCTTGGCCGGAGAGGCGGAGGAGGGATCGGCGAACTGGGCGGTGGACTGAGAGGGCATGAAGCCGCCGCCGGAGAAGGCGGCGGCGCCGTCGAACTGGCTGCCGAACATGGCCGTCTTCTCCGGATGCCGCGCGACTTCCGAAGCCCTAAGGGATCGAATGCGAGAGCGGGCTTTAGCGACTGAGGTCGATTCGGCGATCTGTTCTCTTCTTTTCCATTCGAAAAGGTCGTGATTTTCCCGCCCGCTTATTCATTTTCCCTCGTTTTCTCTATGGTTTCCTAGGAAATGAAATGGTGAAAAAAGAATCATCATCTTATGTGAAACTACAATTAAGTCCTACAATTTTAAAAATGTCCAATCAAATTTTAAAATTTATCAATTTAGTATAATCGAATCTTTCTATTAATACCGTCAATTTATTTTAAAAGAAAAAACGCTAACGCGCCATTTAAAATTAATTTCTCTCTTACCTAGCATTTTTATTAATTTTTCCTTTAATTTTTATTCAAATGATATTAAAAACTAAAAAATAAAATAATTAAAGAAAAACAAATCTGCAAAAGAAGAACAGGCAAGGACTTGTTGCCGTCAGTGTATGCTACCATCACCGCTCATCACTAGAAGGGCTAGGGACCTTCCGCAGCCTTGGGCAAGCCAATGTTGGCTGACCCTTGGTAGCCTTGATAGGCCTAGTCAATGGCCGGCGAGACTTGCTAGACTAGGTTGAGGACGCCCAGATCTAGTGATGCTAACCCTCCCCTAGGGCCGGCGACCATCGCCTACCTCAAGTGAGGGCTCACCGCCCTATGGGACAAGCGACGATCATTGCTAGCCTTAAGTGAGGGCTAGCGAAGCCTTACCTAGGGCTAATGTAGCTCACCAAATCTAGGCGACACCTCGCTAGCCCTCACCTAGGGCCAACGTGATACACTTAGATCTAGGTGACGTGGGCCCTCAATTGTGCCAACGAGTCTCGCCGCCCCAACTAAGGACCGGCAACCCTCACTAGGCTCGAGCAAGGGTTGGCATCGTCCAGATCTAGGCGAGCCTCGCCCGAGCCTATCAAGCCTTGCCACCCCTTCCAACAATGGGTGGCGGTGGCCACGCCCACCACACTGGTGACTCCTTGTCTTTTTGTTCTTCTTTTTTCCAGTTTGCTTTTTTTTTTTTAATAATTATTTTAGCCTTTTTAAAGTTTTAAATATTATTTGAAGATTATCTAAAGAAAAAGTAAATAAAAACACCACGTAAAAGATAGAAATGAATTTAAAAATGCAACATCGGCATTTTTCATTGAACAAGTTGACAATGCTAACGGAAGAATTCGATTGTATCGATTTGATAAATTTTAGGACTTGATTAGATTTTTGAAAATTTTAGGATTCAATTGTGCTCTCCTAACAACTTTTGAGATTTATAGTGCACATATCCCTTATATTTTTGGCCTAATTCCCTAATGAACCCCCCAACTTATGCATCCTTTTCAATCAAGTCCTTAAATGTGTAAATATTTCCAATTAAGTCCCCTTCGACTCCAAATCTATTGATTGGACTTGTTATCAGAGTCGGCAAGAGTCCGACGTGAAAAAGAAAACCATTTTGCCAATGTCAATCATGGCCAAGGGCATAAGATTAAAATCTCAAGGATGATAGACACAATTGAACCTTGAGCGGTGAGAATTTTTCAACAAGAACATTGCACTTGAGTTTTCCATGTCAAAACTCTTGTCGGCTACGACGAGCAGGGGAGACTTGATTGGAAAATTTATGCAAGGTCGAGGAATTGAGTAGGCAAGTTAGAAGTCTAAGAACTTCAACTGAAAAATGCGCAAATTCAAGGACCCAAAAGTGAAATTTTGCCAAACAGCAATAGGCAAAATTGAGAAGTCATTGCTTAAGTATCGAGTTATGTATTTTTATTGTATAATTATCTATAGGCAATTGAAAGGTCGTTGCTTAAATATCATGTCTAACAGCAAAAGCATTAGTATTCCCTATATATATTTCTTAGAAAGCTTGATAATGCATCTTCCCGTGTGATAACGTAGAAGCCATTTGTAGTTAGTTTGATCCATCCATCCCTAGTCTTGTCCATCTGATTTCTTTCTTCCTTCTCTTCTACGGGGTATAGGCATGGTATTCTTTTGCCTCAGGCAAACATAAAGAAGCAAAAGGAGGTGTTAAAAGTTAAAGATATCTTAACGCTGAGAAGTTTTCTCCCAAGTCGCCACGCCTCGAGGAAGGGTTAGCGTCGCCCGCGATGATAACAAGGAAAGTGGGATGAAGTAGAGACGGCGCGACTGGAGCGGTCAATTCTAATATGCCGGGAGGCAGGTGAGGAATGACAAGTCCCTTATTAAAGAGTTTTTCTTGGTGATTGGGAGAAGGACATAAGAAGTTATAAAAGTTATGCTAAAAGTTGTGTACAACGCTCACTTTAATGTTAATTTATTTTTTTCGGATCACTTAAAAAAAAAAAAGGTCATTACTTTAAAAAAAAGAAGTGATAAAAGTCATTTAATGCCAACGCTCGCTTTAATGCCATTTTTTTTTCGGTCATTAAAAATCACTTAAAAAAAAAAGGTCATTTAGTGCCAAATTTGACATAAACATATTTTATTAATTTCTCAATTATATGTGGTTCGCCGGCATGTCTACTCTAAATAATGTTGTAAATTGTAAATAACGATCGTTTGAGCATTTTAAATTTTATTTAAAGTGACACTTCAATGTTAATCATTATTAAAAATTGTTCACTTTAGTGCCAAACACACAATATGAAAATGCCATAGGGACTGGTTTTTAAAAAAAAATAATAATATCTCAAGTCATATAAATAAAAGCCACGTATTATTTTTGCTTGAAATTAGATCGCCATTGACACTTAAATGATCGTTTATTCTCTAATTTGGCACTAAAGTGATTTGGCAAAAAATTTTTATACTTAAATAAATATCGTACATAACTTTTGGCACTTCTGGTGTTTTTTTGTCCTCAATGATTTGTTGTCGATATTGCTAGGATTTTTGAATTCAAGATGTTCATAAGTAAAAGTAAAAAATCTTTTTCATGAATGAACTAAGAGGATATTTTTATTGAATGATATAAATGATCATTTTGTTAATAAAAGGTATGACATAGGCCTGATCATGCTCTTCTTAAAATATAAACACATTCATGAGATTCTAACACATGGCACAATTATTACAAACAAATTTTTTTGTAGTAGTTATAGGTCAATCATTCATGATATGACCATTGTCACCCCATCACTTGACAACTTGTGTTACAAGACGAGGAAATATTAGATGGTCCCACCTCATCACATCAGTCATGCGCCTTTTTCACTTATTGATTGTGTCCAGATGGGATCACATTTCAAATTTTCAAAATCCCTTTTCTCAGTTATATGTTCTTTTTCCACAAACACCCTTCAATCACATTAGACTTTAACCTTAAATCACACAAAGCAAGAAAATGTCACTTGTACTCAGTTGCAGCTTTTGACACAAACATATGTAATCTTAGGCATTGTATTTGTTACTTTCATGAACAATGGCTCTTAGCCTCAACTTTGCCTTAGAGATTTCATTTTGGCGGTGTGATTTCTTCTTTAACTATTGAGTATTCATGTTTTTGTGCTTGGTTAAAACGTGTAAACCCAAGGGTACGATACGAAGAAGATGATCAAGTGGTAATTTCCTTGTCTGACAAGGAAATTAAGATGGGTGTCCTTACTTGGCTAAGTCAGTTTCTGGTACTATATTATTTTCAGGGAAAAAGAGCATTATTCCATTAATAGAGTGAAGATGGGTGGACTTCTCGATGTTGACAAAAATAGAATCGCTTTTTCACTATCACATTTCCAAAAACCTTGAATCACTGCAAAAATTGTTTGCAAGCTTCTTTGAGATGAGAGCATTTATATCACAAGCAGCACTTTGTTTTCTTATTAAGCTCAGAAGAATTGAAGCTTTGAATCTTGGTCGTTGGAATTGCTATGGCTGTTTTGTGGAGAAGATGAAGGTGAAGTTGATGGGTGCTCGTGGAAGAAGATCAAGTGATTGAGAAAGGGATTCTTAAAAATCTCAAATGTAGCCTCCACCTAGACAAGTGACAATCAACAAGTAGAGAGGTGCGTGATTGATGTGGTGAGGCGAGACCATCCAATATTTTACTTTTACAAGGCAAGTCAACTATAACTAATATCATTGCAAGATGAGGCAAAGTATCACAGAATGGCATATCAGATTCTAAAAGTTCATTACTTTTGTTGAGCAGGATAGGGGAAAAAGAAAATGGAGACCTAAGTCCTCTCTCAAATCCTCAGGTGCATCTTCAAGCTGACCCAGACGCTGAAGTGCACCAATATTAGTAACTTTAGGCTGACCCAACTGCTCAGGTGCTTCGGGTGTGCATGACAAAATTTCTGGAACAAAAATTGATTTCTGGCCGAAAATTGATTTCTCAATTTCTATTTTAGAAACTGAGAAGTTAAAAATTTTAGCTTCTGATTTCTTCTTAAAATCTAATTTTGGAATAGAAATCTATTCCAGAAATAGAAAAATCAAATTGCGTTACCAAACGAATTTCTGTTCTAAACATGTTCTAGGGAACAAAGAAACAGAGAAATAGAGAAGTAGAAATTTTATCATGCGCACCCTTCGTTATCAACTTGATACCATGAATGAACCTAGACCTAGAACCAGGGAAGAAAGAGTCAGTCTCCTGCAAGTATGCCTTCCCGCAGTGGGTGAACACCTTGTTCAAGCCCTTCAGGGACAGCCTTTTAGCAATAAAACCACTCTGCCCTTTAGTTCATAGCCTAGAGACACTCAGAGATGCTAGGATGATAACGTTTCTAACCCACCCAAGCTGCATTTCTTAGAGGATCCTACCAGGCTGGAGAAGAAGAGGAGTTTTAGAAAGCCATAGAGAGTTTTTCACAAAACACTCACTTTACTCAAGGGACTCTGCCCAACACAATACACCATCTTTGCCTTATATAGACAATAAGATGTCACACACAAGCCAGGACCAAGCTCACGGGTCAGAATACAAACAAAGGCATTGGAAACTTCCAATAGGGAATTATTTGCACGGCTATGAACAGTGACAGTGAACAATGATTTCCCTAACCTACTACTACAGTAAAAATGAACAATAACTTGCTATAGTAAACTTGTATGGACAGTGGCTTTGTTCAGCGGTCTCGTCCGTCATGAGCATTGTAGTCATAGTCCGAGTCATCTGAGCTGTGTACTGTTGCTAGGAGATGTTCCTCATACTTTTATTCAAGAGCTTCAAAGTCTTCTAGTGAGAGAATTTGGTTCAGCTGTTGTGATGTAGATGTGGATGCTTCCTCTTGTGCCCAATCTGTTTTGTCGACATCTGAAGTGTCGGCAGGAATGCATGGCTGAGGCCAATTGGATGGCTGAGCATAGTAGGATGTGTCCATGCATGAGGATAAGGACAATGGTCCTTGATCATAGGGGTCCTGGGAAAGAGGACATCCCCACTGTGCATAGGGGTCTTGAGTGGACTGTGCTGGGTCACCTGCTTCTGTCATTTCATGTTCTTGTGATGATGCAGCTTGTCTGAAATCTTCGAGTGCTTCCTTGGCTTCTGGTGCTAGACAATGATCCCATGTAGTTGGTACATTATAATTCCATATATCTTCAGGAATAGTCTTGTTTTCCTAGCACAAAATCCTCTAGAGTTCTCGATATTGATGTTCACAACATCCAATAGGTCCTGGATAAGATTTGTGAATCCGGGCTTCTCTGCTTTGTCTAAGTGAGGTTTGTAGGATGTGGTTCCTACAATTTGTGGGGCATTAATTATGTCATATCGATTCTAAAAGTTCATTACTTTTGCCGAGCAGGATAGGGGAAAGAGAAAATCGAGACCTAAGTCCTCTCTCAAATCCTCGTGTGCATCTTCAAGCTGACCCAGAATTGGTCTTTATACTTAAGGCCTTTTCTAGGAATGACAATCGAAGTGCACCGAAATTGGTAAGTTTAGGTTGAGCCAACCGCTCAGTATCTGCTTCGTTATCGCCTTCAGCACCCCGATAGACTAGTTGGTGTCAAATGTGATTCTCGTCTCCTCTCGTGCTCATGGCTGCTCTGTTTCTTGGTTGTGCAAATCGCACTTAGAAAGCAATTGGTCCACCCTTACGGCTCATGAATTCCCTAATATCGAAAGCTTTTCACACTTGAAGCATTATACCATTTGGTCCTATCCATACCTAGATCAATCAAAACCATGAGAATATGTCGATCGTTTGCTCTAGGGAGAAAGGGAGAGAGAGGTCGGTTAATATGACTTGGGTTAATGCTACGAAAAATCCAAAAATAGTATATATGTGACATATTTATTCCAAACTAATTTTTTGACCATAAAAAAATCCAAAATTGATATATTTATGATAAATTTACTTTCAATCAATTTTTATTAAATTTTACCGTCAAATTATTGAGTTTAATGACATGTGACAATCATAATACATGTGTACTAGTCACTGATTTTTCGTGGTATTAATTTAATTTAACATAAACTATCACAAATGTACCAATTCAGGAAAATTAGTTTTTGGCAAGTTTGTCATATTTATACTAATTTGGGATTTTTTGTGAAAAGATTAATTTATGAGTAAATTTGCCACAAGTATACCAATTTTGGGTTTTTCATGATATTAACTCATATGACTTCAATAAGATAACACCTATTTCAAAACTCCATCCATTATTACAAGGGTTTATTTCTTTACTTTCGATTTGCATTGGTTGTTAGCAAACCTATCTGCTTCAACATTAATGGTAAAAAAATTTGACCAACCACTAGTATTTGGTTAATTTGTGGGTATTTCTGGAATTGGAGGCATTAAAGATTATTTTAAACAAACATCTCATTTCCAAGTAGACCTATTAATCTGATTTTAGAATATGTCAATGATATCCTGTGTGCCCAATTAGTAGAAAATAAATTGTCTACCAAAAGGGAGAAAAAAGATAAATTTGTGGGTTGGACCTCCCTCCTTTTGCTTCGGTCAAACTCAATTCTGATGGGCCCGCTAAAGGCAACCTAGGTCTAGCTTCAGTAGATGGACTTATTTGTGATGACTCGGACAATTAACTTGGTGGATTCGTGCAAACAGTAGCAGTGTGTTTGTCACTCAAGTAGAACTATGAGGCATTTTTAGGGCCTCAAATTGGCAATTTCTTTGGGCATTACAAGATTTATTGTGGAGGTAAACTCACAAACAGCCATTTTTCTACTTCAAAGATTAACTTCGTTGCATCATCTTGGTGAAATACTCATTTCTCAAACTAGAAGGATACTCACATATTTTCCACATGTCAAGATTCTCCATAATTCTGGGAAATGAAATGTATATGTAGATTGGTTAGCAAATTGGGTTATCCAACCCAACAATGCATGTTGCTAATTATGTATTAGATAGGCCACTAATATGTTTTCCTCCTTTGTTGTTAGGGGATCAGATTGTATCTTATTTTATTAGGAGAGTAATAATGTGACTTCGGGCTTTGTGCCTTTTATTTGTCAAAAAAAAAGAAAATTCAAATACCTCAAGAATTCGATAGAAATGCAAGACTATCCAACACTGAGTATTTTCTGATGCGATTGCCTCGAGTAGCCATTCAATCACATGCCAAGTATGTTCTCTCCTAAGCTTAAAAGTTCAAAAAACAACAATATTGTCAAAAGTTGTCAAGCAAAACTGATGAACAAGCAAAGAGATAACACGACCTTAGAGCTAAACTAGGTTGCACCATTGTATTTAATTCCCAAAATAGTGGTGTCTCTCCCGTCTTTGGTAAGATTTTCCTAGGACTAAACTCAGGTTCGGGTGAAGTTCACCTAATGCCCAGAAACTTGGTGGAAGAGTTGCTGATGATGGAAGGCCAACCTCCCTCTGGTTGGCCAAGCATATCTGTCCAGCTCCGAAGGTGAGCAAATCTGCTCCATGCACCAAACGAATCCGCATCGAAACTCAACCACTGCTACGCCCTGCGCGACGACTGCCGATCCATCATCCGTCAAACAAACTCTGGCAAAACGTCTTGGAAAACCCAGCATTGCTCCATGCCGAGGATTTACCGTAATCAACTCGAAAATTCATCTATACAGTCGCAAAAAAATCACGCGGAGTTCGCCTTTGATTAACCTGTCTTAATCAGCCAAGTTGTTACCATGTGTACATGGTAATCGCGGGTCTTGTCTTTCTTGAGGGAGGTAAATAACAGTTCAGGAACGAATGCAAAATGACGAAGTTTTCAACACTATTCATTCCACACTTCACCTTTGATCTCCAAGTTTAAGAGTATTCGACTTCTTTAGTCAGCTTGGCTATGAACCTTCTCTATGATTTGCTTAACGACTTTTCCTTTTTCTTTTTCATTCTATACCATTATCGGCGGAAATTTTTCGTGTTAATTTATTATATGACTAATCTTACGGATAAATACCACAACGGTACGAGAAATTGTTATATGGAATACTTGGCAATTGCTTTGAATTCGAAATTAGAAGGTAAGATATTCATTTGCCGATCATCTTGATCATCGTAAATTGCAATTTTGTCTATCAATAGTCATGTGTGGTTATATGATATCTTAAATCAATGCCTGGGGTTTTTTCATGAAATTTTTTCTCTAAATGTTTAAGGTCGAAGTGGCCGTTGGTTTTATTTAATATATATAGTGAATCATTTACATGTCTTCTTGGAAAGAAAAGATTCATTTATTAGATGTAATGAAATGTCGAAACGTACCAAAAATGGGAAACGTGCACGTGTCATTGTCTAAATCGCACTTATATGTGGAAATATAAAAATTCCACCCCCCTACATGGAAGTTTGGCTTTGTAAGGAGCCCAAATTTGGTGAAAGATATTGAATCCTCAAAAGATCTGGGGAAAAAAAAATTCTTTTTCGTCCCTCTATTTTCACACCTTTTCTAATCGAACCCTTGTTCATTTAGTTTGTCTAATCAAGTCTTAATACTATCAGAAATTTTCTAATCAAATCCCTTCAAACACTAAATCAAATCAAATTCAACCGACATGACTATCTCGACGAGGCCAAAATATATGCGATTAAAATATATTGATGCGAGTTCGAAAAATTTAGTCAGTATAGACAAATTTGGAGTACAACGTGGATCAAATCTCATTGACGACAAGGACATCCTTGTTGGAAAAATTTTATCAACGCCACACTATGATTTCGTCCCAACGGCCCACGCCAACTAGATTTGATCAAATTTGGTGCTGGAAAAACTGAATCTAGAAAATTTTCACAAAAGCAGGATGTCTTGATAAGACAAACTAAAAGTACATGGACTTGATTAAGAAGAGTGAAAAAACACAAGCGAAAAGTAGTTTTTATTTTTTTTCCATTTAATGGTGTTCAAAAGACCCTAAAAAAGAAAAGCTTGAGTGGCACTCTATCGTTGAGGGAGAAGGGGGGCGAGAGAAGGAAGAGAGGGGGGGGGGGGGGGGGCTCCTTTCACTTTGGAAATTTGTATGGCGACAATACATGCGAAAATTGCTGGATTACTAGAGATCACGTATCCAAAAAAACCTAAACCCTAGAAAACAGGAATAGAAAAAAAGGAAGTAAAACCATGTATCTTAAAGGTTTGGTAATTTGCACATGCCCCATCGAGGCCGCCCAACACATCGCAGACTACACTTCTAACGTAACCTTCAGAACCAAGATACGTCGTCTTCCTTCGTTTGCTTCTTTCTAACAAAAAGAACTTCAATCACTCCAAAGTCAAGTAAACGAAAGGTCATTTGTTTCGCGAAAAGTTAATATTTAAGAGAGGAAAAAGAATTATTCGGGGTCGGTCCGTTTATCTTACTTAGAAATATAAGTCAACAAACCGGCGCTCTCTATCGTTAAAATATCTTCTTCTTCTTTTTCATTTGTAATCTTCATTTCCTTTTCGATAGCGATTATAAATGATTTGTTCCTTTAGTCAAACCATTAGGATCTGATTATGCACCCTCATATATTGCACCGGTTTCTCTTATATAACCAAGGAAGCGAATGCGCTCTTTATTCTTCCTCACATCGCCTAGTTTGATAACACAAAACCACCATAAGCGTTCAAGAATGGATTCCGAGAAGATTAGGGTTAGAGATCAACCGGCTGGTTCAGTGCTACGGGGAGACAAGGTCTTCTCCCAGAGGGTCCTCTCGAGGAACTCCTCCGTCGACCACTCCTTTCGGGTTTGCTACGACAGGAGGCCGGAAGGCGTCCCCTTCCAATGGGAAATGCAGCCCGGGACGCCCAAGAACTTACCCAAGGAGCACGATCTCCCGCCGCTCAGCCCGCCCCCTGCGGTGGTGAGCTCGGGCCTACCGAGGCCGTGCATCGGCTGTGAAGATCTGACCAAAGAGCCATCGAGCTGGTCGAAGCTGAAGTTTTGGAAGAAGAGCAAGATCTACAGGCGGAGTCACAACAAGGGCAAGGCCCCGAAGGGACCATGCGACGGGAAAGCTAGTGCGGACGTCCCAGGCGGTGGCCACGACAAGGTCGAGAGCTTTGAGTTTTGGAGCTCCGATGGCGAATTGGAGTCGCCATGCGACTTGAGCGCTTCGACTTTGTCGACGACGCTGTCTTTCCGCGACGGTGCGAATTCGGTGGGGTCGGTGGATCACCAGCCGAGGAGCTGCGGTCTTTGGAATTTCAATGCGCTCGTGGTTCACTTTGCCAAGCGAATTTGATATTTGGTCAACTTCTTCTTCTTCTTCTTCTTCTCTCTCTCGTTTCTGATAATTATTTGTCAATTTGGGATTTTGAGATTTACGTGTATAGACATGTTTCTGTTCATCTCTTTCTATTTTTCCTAGGGCCAACGTATGGTTTATGTTGATTTAGATCGTGGAAATTGTATGATAGATTTCTCATTTCGTAGGAATATTTCAATGTATTTTTCATTCTAGATTTCAAATACGATGTTAGAGATTTGACTAATTCCAAGATATTAGTTTTGCTCATGAACTTGGTTTTTTTTAATCTACGAAATAAACATGGCGCATGGAATTTTTCTCTTACACGAGCTCTTCACGTTGAGACAGATACCCAACCTCAATGGTAGGATGAATACCATTTGATGAGGCGAAGACATGGATCATCTGCAATTGGCGTATAAATGGATCGTATACAGTTGCCGGATCTATAAGTTATTTTCACAATCGTGTAGTAGAAGGCCTTAGAATATCTAATTAAAAACTAAAGCCCCCCACTGTTTTGCGGAGAAGGAGTGATTTGGGAATGATATGGGACATATTTTCCTGAAGATAATAGATCGTAAGACTTGAAATAATTAGTCAATGAAAATTATTTTCATTATCAACCACAATTTACATCAAATTATTTTTGTGGATAATGAAATTCATTCATTTTAAGAAAAGTTTTTCAAATTATTCATTTTCTGTTAAAGATATGCATCCTAAGTTTAATTTTATTATGTTGTAGTCCAAGGAATAGATTATTTTGTCAAAGTTCTCTTTTTCCCATTTCTCCACTATCCTAAGTGGCATGATTCGCCATATATATTACCCATAAAAGTGACTTTTATACGTTATGCATCCAATGGGGATGCTCATTAACGAAATATCGATAAGTCCAAGAAAAATCTTTTGAAATGTCAATTTTAAAATGGATATCTATCTATCTATGTAGCCTAAAATTGAATTAATAAAGAATAAAAATATTTTTTAAAGACTTTCATCCATTTTTTAATATAATTTCAATTGTCATGAAATGAAAGATGAGAGATCTACAGAATATTTGACAATTATTTTTGAATTAAAATTTAGAATGTGAGATATTGATCGATTACTTATCAATCATCTTTATTATAGTAATTTTCAACATGGTCAATCTATAATGTGTGGTTATAGTATATGTATAATATATACTTCTCATGGAATTTCTTTGTAAAAACTTGAGGTTGTATTGGCCTTTGGATTTTTTTTTTAATTAATAGTATAGATACACACCATAAAAATTCACTTTGTTTCATCCAATAGTCAATGTTTAATGCTATAGTATTCGTAGCAGCTTAGATTATTTTTATCCAGGACAATATAATATGCAATAAGGAGAAAGTATACCATTATATACATAAAACCTATTACAATATATAGAGTAAAAATTACTTTCATTCCCTTCGATACCACATGCAAGAGAATTCAAGATCTGTGCTGTTTATATAACTTAAAGGATAGTTGAGCCAAATTAAAAGTAGAAATACTCCTTAAAAAATTCAAAGTAGCATTTCTATGTAGCAAAATTATTATATAAGATGTTTGATAATTGCAAAGTGAATATTAGGTTGTGCTTGTTTTGTGGAAAATGAGTGACTAACATTTTTTCTAAAATTGATAGCTTGTATCATTTATAAAAATAAATTAAGCGAAAGATATTTTTATCTTTCACAAAAAAATTTAAATATAATTATCGTTGATGACAAAAATATATTTTTCGTTAATTAATTATTTCAAGTGATACAAGTGATCATTTTAAAAAAAAATTCAAATCATATATTTTTTGTGAAACAAATGAGCGTTAGTGCACCACAATTCACGCCATAACATTCAATCATCTACCCAAGCAATTTATAAGGTTTTCAAATTTGCCAAGCATTATTCTTTATCTTACTAGCTAATTTCATAAAAATTGTCACTGCTGTCCTACAAGTCGTACTAGTAAGAGTAAGATGGCATAAAATATCTATATATGATGTGATCCATGTCGATACTTTAGATACTTAAAGTATATTGCCAAAAAAAAAAAAAAATCTTCGGCTACATAATTACCTAATAATGTTTGTTTATCAAATTGGATATGCAAGTATGGGGAAAATAGTTTTCCTAATTACACAAATATTTATACAAAGTATAAGAAGCATAAGTGGGAGTATTAGTATCTATATTATCATATCAAATAAAGAGGACCCTCTACTTTTTTAAAGGATTATAATCCTTTTTTTTTCAATGAAATATTCATTTTAATTACTTTATAAATATTGGACCGATGGACCAATGTGTAAATTAATAATTCTACTTTATCTCTCGTGTATATTAATATTGAAATCCGATTTTTTTCTATCTTAGAAACACCTTATCAAAAAAAGTTTCTAATTTTGAAATATTTTTCCTCTTTCGGTGTATATTGTGGACGATTTCTTCAATTGTGTCAATCATTTTCTTCCATCCTTTATAATTCAAATGTTTCCAGAAGGTGATCTTGTAAAATCTTTAAAAATGTTAATTTTTTTACCAACACGCAACACTTTTGCTAACTATTGTAAAAGTGCACACTAAGTTGCGAGTATTTGAAAATTGAGATTTGAAAGATTATGCAAAACCACCTTTGTTCGATATTATAAAAAGAACGTAATACCAAGAAATTGCATAAACTTATGTTGATAAAAGAAAAATATTTCAAGATTCGAATTCGTTTTAGGACAGTTGTCGTAGGAGAGAAAAGATTTAAATTTTAAAATAGATTCACAATTTAAGAATATATTGTGAGAGAGGAAATATGATTATTTCCTCACACATTTTCATGTGGATAGAATACTTGTAATATAAGTATTGACGATATTTGAGGAAGAAAATAGATAGCTGAAATCTTTCCAAAATAGAAGGTCCTCTTTGCTCACGTATGGATAGTATTAGAGGGGCTTCTTCCAAAGAAAATCTTGAAGAAAATTGGTGGAAATCTCAAGCTAAAATCCATTTGTCCCATGCCTGATCAAGGTTTCACAAAAGGATTTATTCGTCTATGCATCTTCAATCCAATTTGTTAGATCTTGCTAGAAGAACCCAACCTTCAAAGGACTAAGGTCAAAGACCACTAGTTTAACCATAAGCTGATAATCCACTTCTAACAGTCCGATCCAATCCAAGAAAGGGTAAATTAGCTCAACTAATGCTAAAAGCAATTGTCAAATGAGGTGAAGACCGAGTTGTTAGACCAGCTGCGGAGGGGGATTTACGAGATAGCTAAAACGAGCTAGCTAGCTGAGAACGGGAGATCAAGAGAAGCCCCTTCCATCTCTTGATACTATGTAAGAAAAATAGTTTTTTTTTCCCCTAAAGTGAGTCTTGTTAAAATTGACCCCATCTTGCAGAAAACCACTTGCCATATGTTTTAACATGAGTTAGAATAAGAAAAATTGCATTTCCACAAGGTACCAAATTTGAATTGAAAAAAGCCCATTTTGGGGGAAAGGGATGGAGCCCATATGCAGTGTGGGCATGGCCATGCATGGGCCAGTAGCATTAGGGGAAGTGAAACTGAACTTCTTCGAAATATGTATATGGATGATCAAATTCAAGGCCCTTTCTTTTTGGTGAATTACAACTTTCAATCCTCTTCGTTCGATTTGGTCCTCTAGTTACTTCTCTCTTTTTTTCCTTTTTGCGCAACGCCATCCTCTATCTTTCTTGGTTTGTGCAATAAAACCCTTTGTTCGAAAGCTCATCGTATTTTTAACAGATCATAAATTCTTGGACTCGTGTGGAATTTCAGGTTAACGTTGTCAAAATCCTAATCAAATGATAAGTTAATAGTGTACTACCATACAGCTACGATCCGCATTAAGAATTATGGGTCCATTAAGAAGATTTTATCAATTGTAACGAGGGCAAGGTTTTATTACTTTTTTCAAAAAATAACGTCAAGACGGATCTTTAACCACGAGATCCATGCAATGAGAAAGCATCTATAATGAATAGATCTGCGGTCCTTTTTTTCAAATGAATGAATGAGCAAATAAAGAAGGCCTCATAAATAAAAATAAAAATAAAAATAAAGTTATGGAATTGGGGAGTTAATTTGGGTGAGATTTTAAAAGGCACTCCTTTCATAATAATGGGAATGACGGTTGAGCAAGGACAAGACAGAGGATCCAATGAATCATTCCGCTCCAAGCGGACGGAATCGTTGCTTAAAAGCACATACGGATCGTCAAATCCGAAGTTTTTTTTCTTGAGTTAAAAATACAATGTTTAAAAATTTAAAGTACTAACGTCTATTGGATTTGATCCTCTAATTATTATTTTTTCTTGCAATATAATAGTCTATTTTGCATGATACGTATAGTCCAACCTTTTTATCATCATCCATTAATTGACACCATCAAATCACCCCAATAATTGAAAAAACAAAAGCAAGGGTTGAGAGGAAGGGAAATTGTAGTTGTCGCCCTTTTTTTAGCACTGGCAAGAGTCGCAACACAGTTATCGATGATAGGTAAGGGTGCTCTGTCGAAAGGTCCCAAGACAGTAGCAAAATACAAATGACAAGGATCTTGTGGCCCTAGCTAGGGATGTTGCCCACCCCTGATGAGGGCCAGGACTGGCCTCGCCTGGCACCGGGCGAGGGTCAAGTCGCCCTCTTGGGTGGGTCAAAGGGGGCTGAGATGCCTTCTAGGCCCCTTGCAAACCCCTCTCCACTCACAATCTTCATTGCCAACACCCTCTCCCTCTCTCCCTCTCTCTCTCTCTCAATGCCTTGAGCTCACATTCAGCGTCTAGAGCTCATCACCGGCGACGAGACCTCGAAGGCCCCTCCTCTAGATGTGGCCATTAATACCTATCTCGCTGATCTCAGCGCTAGCTTTCAAAGGGTCAAGGACCATGTGACACTGTAGTTACAAATAAGGAAGAAGGAAACCAAGTTCCTCTCGACGTCCCCATCATCGAGCATCTACCGCCATCCAGTTTTGACAAAGGACTGAGGGAGCGACGCCGTCGGGCACTCTCCGTTCTTTTCGGCGTCTCGCGGAGAAAACTGAAGACGCTAAAGCACGTCCATTGACGGCGGAAGTCGTACATTGGTGGCGTCAACGAATGACTTCTACAAAATTATCTTTTTTTGTCCGAATTTTTCTAGGCACTTGACTGCAGAAAAAGTGCGCAAATCAATAGAGTATAATATTGTGGACTTCGCAACCCTAATTGAAAATTTGAAATTAACTTCTCATTCAGAGAATTATATTAAAAGCATGACTTTGGTCGTTCGGCTTAGAGATGCCCCCGCCAAAAATAAATAAATAAAAGAAAAAAATCATTCGGCTCGAACAAATTAGGGGCAGATCTTGCCGTGCTTGAACATCTTAGAAAAGTTCATGAAATCAGTATGTCTATAATATGCATATGAGGGTAATACTTAAAATAGTTGGTGCTAACTAAACTGTTATGTCAATGATTTTTCCTACCAAAATTGGTCGGATGAACTATATTGGTAAATTGTCAAAAGGTTTTAAAATTCAATTAATACAATTGAAAAGTTTATAACTGAATTAATATAAATATAATAGATGTATAACTTTTTTGGCACTTTTCCGTAAAATTTTACCATAAACATCGTAGGTGGATATTAAGGTATGATAGTATACATATGACCTAAAATTGGCTCACGACTTATGGGTTTGATGCGTCCAAAGCGCTTATGTCAAATAGTGATGTCGAACAACAAGATGTGCTTTTGCCTATTCACTTGTACCAATAGTTCATGAAAAGAAAAAATCAAGTACTTGATTAGGTAACATGATTTCTAAATTGTTTAGTTAGAGTGGTTGATCGAAGAACTCAATTACACAAATTGAGAAAGTTAAAAGGGCTTGATTGCATAGCATAACACTTAGAGAATCAATTCGTATAAATCCAAAAAATTAGAAGGCTCGATTGAATAAATTAAAAATTAATAGTATTTGCATATAATGTTTGCATGATCGCATCTATTTTTTGAGTGAAAATCGGTCCACTCGAGGACACAAATTTCCAATTTGCTTTGTCATCATACTAAAGAGTGAGATTGCCGATGTGCGACCTTTTTCCCAAATATAAAGTCGGACCATCAAATATGACCAGAGGCAGAGGACTTGATCGGGAACCACTTCCCCCCTTACCTTTTCTATATTATAATTATTTTTCCTGGAAAAAAGAGGGAATGACTTTTTCAATTTTTTATAGAACGTGTGTGGAAATTACATGCACGCGACATGCCATTCGGTCAATCGTGCATTGGATTGGTTCTCGCAATTTCCACGTTCTCTTCAAAAAGGTAGAAAGTTCGTGTCGGATTTTAAAATTTTATCTAAATTTTGAAATAAATTATGAAGAAATTATAAATCAATTTATTTGTCTATATAAGCTCATTTTTAAGGTCTCGGGTATTTTGCATCGAGAAAATGAAAGACGGGCACGTGAATAAAGTCACTCCACATATACCTTCTACGAAAATTTATATACTAAAATAAGCGGCAAATTTTAATTAAATATTGACTATGATTACAGCTCGGTTATTTAAATGTTCACTTATAATTGGTTATTTCATTTCTTATGCCAGATGCATGAATGATTCGTGGTATATAGGACGACACCCTTTTATTAATTAGTTTTCTTTGGGCTCCTCTTGGTTTTAGGAGGTTGTCTCCTTGTTGCTATCATTAGACTCCACAAATTGACTTTGTAATATCGTTTTTTCCACCAAAGACTAAGCTTTTGCTTGGACGTTTCAGGTGCTACGCATACTTTTCCGGCATATAGGTGAATTCTCCAATAAATTCGAAAGGGGAAGGTGACTTCATCGGTGTCGCGAAGGCTGACTTTTCAAATTAATGCATGCTCGTAAGAATACGATATACATATATAGATGGATTGAGTTCCCTTTGTTATTATTTTTTTGTGATTAACGCTAAATAACATATACTTATTTCTTAACATAATCGTTCCCAATTAACACGGAGATAGACTCACATTCTTTGAGATAATTCAATAATTTTTTTTATATATATGATTTATCGGAATGTCTGTGTAATTACTGATTTGATATTTTGACCTAATATCCAAACTTGAGTATGATCTTTAGATCAATTTTAAAAAATAAAGTCACTTTTCAGATAGAAACGAAAAAAAAAACATTATTGAATTATCTCAAAGATTGTGAGTCAATTTACTTGTGTAAATTGGAAAAGATTATGTTAAGAAATAAGTATATGTTATTTAGCATTAATCATAAATATATATATATATAGGGAACTCGATTGATATTCATATAAAAATAATTGAATAAATAATAAAAATAGGTAAAAAGAAAAACATAAGATGAATGACTACATCTTAACGTGAGATATAATGCTTGCTATCGCAATTTCTCAACGTAGGTTCGCATGACTTCTTGTGAGACCAATTCACCATCTTAAAAATATCGTGTCCTTATCGTACCTCCTATACAAAATGCCTTCTCTCATGAACGCTTCAAAATTTATAATTCATAATGGATATTTCTCTCTTTTTTTTTTTTTTTAATGTTCCCTAGTCCGAGGATCCGATGTTGAGATTTGTCTGGTCACTGGTGTATTCATGCAAGGGAAACTTCCATGTCGAGTAACCGAAGTTTTAAAAGAGGAGCAACTGTATTTTATGAAAAGGGTTAAAGTCGAATATAAAAATTTAACGTCGCAACCGAGATATTTTAAATCATCCATAATTCAACAACCTTTCACTTTTAAATAACTAGTTTTTTTAGTGGATCTGTAGTAAGGCTCCTTTAATGATCAAACTTTTGCTGCTCGCAAAAGTTTTCTACCTTTACTTTTGCGTCGGTTAATGGAGTTCTTTACTCAACCTTACTAGCAGGAGTCGAACAACTTGACTTTGCACCATCATAATCCAACTTGATGCAAGTGAAACCAACAATGATTTCGACCATTTTTTCTACTCCCACTACATATGGGCCATTGCACATCCTTCGGATGTATAAACAATTAGACCGAACTTAAAAAAAAAAAAATCTGAAAAATAATGGTGCATTTATTTCACAGAAAATCAATGATTGAGAAAATATTTTACTAAAAATAATGGTCCGTATTGCTTAAAAAATGAACTAACGAAAAAAAATTCATCATTCATGAAAATATTTAAATATAAATTGTTTTCTTAATGGAATAATTTCACTGACGAGACAAAACAAAAAAAAGAAAGAAAATAGGAGAAAAACTGGTTGTGGGCAATTGAACCCCTAATTTTTTGAGAAATCTTTAGTGTTACCTATTAATGTACCAAATTTATATATTAGTTTGACCCCATCAATCTATCATTATCGACCCCACTTAGATCTATCAATATCAAATTTGATGTAACAAAGTTTAAAAGTTATGTCAGAAACCCTTCAAATCTGCTAAGATAAGAATAACAGGACTCTAGCTCTTATTTGCATTGAATTTGGACATTTTCATGTCGTTCTTGGACTATTTCTACTATGTAATTATGTTGTGATTTGATTTTGCACGTGTAAGAATTGTGACTTGAATATTTTTCAATTGTTCTTGCCCTAACACTCATCTGTTTCCAACTTATGTTACAATCTCGAAGGCCTCTATTCCGGTTTTGATCATTCCTATGCGATCTTGCAAGATCTCAGCAAGAGCCCTTAGAGAGTCCAAGTCGGACAATATTATAGTGTGAATAAGGAAGAATTTGTTTCGCAAAAAATGGATAATTTTGGATAACATTTAGGGGTGAGTATGGTCTAGGTGAGCGGTTTTGAGAACTACCCATTAAGGATCAGTTTTGAAAAATTGGAATTGAGAATTGCCTGAGTGGATCCATGGAACTAGTCCCCAAATCCCTACAAAATTGTATTCGTCAATTAATATCAAGTTGAACCTAGTTTCTATTTTAGAGCATAAAACTTGTTCGGTCTTATATATGGATTGAATTGTGAGCCATGGATTTTGATAAAAGATTGAAAACTATAGGGCGAAATAAATAGACAATATTCATTAGCTAGAAAACTTAATTTCTTTAAAGGTCATGGTATGGTATTCTTAGGGTTTTTCAACACCGGGAACATTTGGAGAATTAGACTCTACGTTAAAAGTCCTAATCTCTACATAAGTTAAAACATTGATCGCTTTATCCATTAACATCAACCTAATTTAATTATGGGGATGATTAAGAAGAGATCTAATTATGCTTTTAAAACGAGCCGTTGGCTCTTAATTTCGTATCATGACGACAAAGCACTAAAACATTTATGGACATCTTCAATCAATCCTCTCCTCCCTCTTCGTTCTTTATTTTGTTTTGGTTGAGAAAATAGATTATTAGAATAAAAAAAATAAGTAAGGGGTTAATCCTATTACACATCCAAGAGACAAAATTAGTCAATAACGTATAATAACTACAAATATACATATATGTACATATATATTTAATCGAAGTACTACAAAATAATTAAAAAAATTATCATGGAATTTCCTTTTTAAGAGATATATCCAAGAACTGGAACAGTACTCACCGGTTCCACTAAATTGGAACCGGGTACCTCACCGACCCCCATGGGAACTGCTAGTTCCAGTCTAGTCCGGTCCGGTTTCGGACGGTTCCGATTCTTTTGCACACCCCTAATAACATTTTCTTGAAAATGATCATTCGTATCATTTACAGAAATGGATGAAGGAAATATATTTTTGCCATCCACAAAAATGTTTAGATATGAATTGTTACCAATAATAAAAATATCTTTCATCGACTAATCATTTCAAACGATACAATCAATCATTTTTAAGAAATTATTTTTAAATTATTTATATTTCGTGAAACAAAACCGCCACAAGGGGTGTTAATTGGTCAAGTTCAAGCAAGATTAAAGCATGGGTATTGACCGCGGAAGTCGTCCATCGATGGCATCAACGTATGATTTCTATGCGTATGTATTTTTTGGCCGAATTCTTCCAGGCATTTGACTATAACAAAAGTAACTTAATCAACAAGGAGCATACTAATGCTGCATTATTGTGGACTCCACAACCATGGTCCATAACAAAATATTTAAACAAAAATTATACTCGATAATAAAAGCATGACTTTCATAATTCGGCCCAAATAAATTAGGGCAAATCCAGCCGCACTTGAACATAGTAGAAAAGTTGCGACCAAAAAAAAAAAAAAGAACATAGTAGAAAAGTTAGTAAAATTGACTTAGTTTACAACATGTGCATGAGGGCTTGAGCAAAAACTACAGCGAAATGCATTTGAGGCACTACCTTATAACCAAAAATCGCCTCGCCCTATCTTTCACGAACATAGCTGATATCAGGGACTGTGCGTGGATATGTAAGGAATCATTCGCTTCTAACTATCCAGAGAGCACTTTACATAATCGAATTTATCATTTGCAGGATTGCATCTATCATTTCAATGCATATAAGGAACCCCTTTTTCCCTCTTCCGCCTGGCCCAAATTGATCATTTATAGAATATTAAAAGTGTGACCATCAAATTTGACTGGAGGCGGTGGATTGGGATAGAAAGACAGCGATGATATTGATCGTGACCTTGATATAGAGGTTTTTGAATCTACATGTATTTTCATCATATGATACTTATTTTCTGCTGCTGTGACCTTGATGTAGAGACTTTCGGATCTACACTTTTTTTCTCATATGATACATATTTTCTACTATTATCGTGACCTTAATGTAGAGGTTTTTGGATCTACACTTATTTTCATAACATGACACCTATTTTCTGCTATTAGTATAATACGACAGTGATGCGGTCAATAGTACATTGGATTTGTCCTCACAAACTCCCCGTTTTATGTTAAAAAAAGAAAAATAATAATCAAGAAGTAAGAAGAATGACTACATCTCAACATAAGATATAAGAAATTGGCCAGAAGTTTGGGAGAGGGGGGCTGGGCCACAGTGTTAACCTAGAGAAGTTAGAACGAATTAGTCTTTTCGGACCTATTGTAATGAGTTGCCGAGCTTAAGCAGGCGCGGGCACGGGGTGCCCTTTTGCTAGCTCTCCCCTAGCTCCGTGGCTGTTGCACCCATCAATAGAGGTATTGACCACCCACGTCTGCCTTAGTCACAACTAAGGCCTTGCTATTGTGTGACGAAAACTATGATTAAGGTAGGTGCTTCCAATTGCAAGGCTATTATCTCAATCACGACCAAGATCGCTTGTTAGCTGTGTAGAGACCTCAATTGTGACTGAAGTGCCCCGACCATAACCTCAATAGCGACTAAGATCCCTGAACCTCGACCGATGAGGTTGATGGATCTCAATACACTTGAGATTGTAGGTATCGGTTACTATTGAGATTTCAAGCACAATTTATATCGCGGCCAAGATTGCTTGGCCAAGATTAAGGTCCTGACAACGATGGCAACCATCGTGGCCATATCTAGCATCGTCAGGTAAACCCCTTAGCCACTCTCTCGCTCTCTCTCTCTCCATCCTTTCATTTTTTTTTTTTTTTTTTTATTTTTTGGTACTTCCTTTTTCATCATTCTTCCTTTTTTTTTTTTGTAAATAAAATATTGTTTTTGTTTCGTTTTCTAATATAAAAATTACCATATGGATGCCGCTTAAGCGGTTAAAGAAAAATTTCGATGTTATATTGATAGTCAGATATAACTGCAAAAAAAAAAAAAAATGGTTGGGTGTTTTATATGACAATATTAGAACGTGAAATTATCTCTAAAAATCCCCTTATAGGTCGGGCTCGTATTAAATTCGACAATAAGTGCAATTTTTCTTTGTGTACACTGTACAGACACTTACAGCTAAAAAGACAATAACATTTGCCAGGCAAGCATTGACGTTGGGCTGAACGGTCCAGAGGCGTGGACTTCCTAACTGAAAAAAATCAAGGAAAAAAATTAAAAAAATTAGACATGGAACAAAAAAAAAAAAAAAAAAGGGAGAAAATTGGTTGGGTGCAATTATTTGGAAAAACTTTAGTGATGCCAATTAATGCACTAAGTATATGTCGGTTTGACCTCATCGTGCTATGGTTATGGACCTATGGACCCCCACTTAATTCTCCACCTAATCAAATTTCATTTCGATAAGATTCAACCTATGCAAGTTGCACATATAAAAGTTATGTCAAAAGCCCAATTGAATACGTGCTTAAATAAGAACAAGAAGAATTGAAGATTGAGGTTTCAGTGCATAAATTTTTTAAATTTCGTATAGTTATAGATTCCAACTCTAGTATAATTGTCAAAAAAGTCCTAAATTACGTCAATTAATCTAGTCATTAATCTTTCAATTATGTAAATTTAGTCCTAAATTTGCACAACAATTGAAAGATTTATGAATGAATTAGTCACTATACAATAAATTTAAAGCTAAATTGACACGATTAAAAGTTTATGACTGAATTAGCCGTCGCACGAAAGGTTTAAGACTTTCGGAGCAATTTCTTCCCATTGACTCTTATGTGCACTGAATTTGGACTTGCATCCATACATATGACTTTGTTTTTTATGGATATTTTTATGTTATATTGGGATTATCAACATTGACTATGTAAATATGCCATGATTAAATTTGGTACGTGCGAGAATTGAGACTTTAATTTTTCTATTGTTTTTTCCTAACCCCCATTTGCGCTTCTAACTTTTGTCACAATACCTACTACAAATACTATGCATCGTAAGCATGTCTGAATTGATTTTTAATTTCACTTTTAAATTAATTCAAGTCTCTCGGTTCGTGTATTTTGACAATCAAATTCCAAAACTCTTAAAACTTTCGCAATACTCAAACGTTGACATGGGAATTTATAAATTTATTTCATGATTTTCTGAAATTTGAACGATATTGTGAATTGGAGATAAAGTTAAAAAAAACACTCTTTACTTTTATTTAAGTCCAAACAAACAAGCCTCAAGGATATTCCTGGAAAGGCCATGGACCTTATCATTATCTACTGCGAAACACTACGATGGGACTTGACTTGGTTAATGCAATTCCCGACAAGTCGTGTTATGTTGAGTTCATGTTTCTTTTGGTAAATTCATGTTGTGTTCGACTCGTGTTCTCGTAATACGTATTTAATTACCACCCTGGCTAGGCTACAGGCCCTAAATGGTCTCATCAACCTTGTGTGGGTTAGGAGACAATCAAGCTTCAAGCATGTAGGAAAGGCATGGTGCCGTAATTGCAAACCTCTAACTTCCCAATGCTGGCAAAAGGATAAATTATGGCTCAAATAGAATACTTCATAACTGTTACAATACAAATTTCATGATACATGTAGAATCCATTTTAGTAGTGCTCTTCCAATACTTGTCGAAAGTTTTCAAATTACTTGGTTTACTATTGCGTGCGAAATCAATCTTTTGATAATCGAGAACACACATATGTATTTGCGTTCGGAAACATGCTCATTTAATGGAAAAAAAAAAAACAGATGTGCGACCACAATGATCTATTTATTTCTAATCAAGGAGAGACCTGATGAAATAGACACGTCTATGACTAGACATGTCTATGAAGATCCGAATTACTTGCACCTAGACATGAACACTAAGGGTACTAACGGTTCGGTTCTGTTCGGTTCGGTTTAGTTTTTTTGAAAAACCGAACCGAATCGAACTATTGAGAAAAACTTCCAAATCAAACCGAATGACACCCGAACCGATTACAAACCAAACCGAAATTTGGGTTCGGTTTAGTTCGATTTTTCGGTTTTTGGTTTTCAGCTTTTAGTTTTTTATTTTTGCATTTGTTTTTTTTTTTTCATTTTTTCTGTTGTATATATTTTTCGTTTTCAAGAAATAAGCTGTTATCGGTTTGTTGGTTCGGTTCGGTTCGATTAACCGATAAAAACCGAACCGATAAAAAAAATTTCGATTTTTAATGAAAACCAAATAAAAAAAAAAAAACAAAACTTTTCGGTTCAATTTGATTCGATTTTTGACACCCTAATAAACACCCTCGGCATCGACCGACTTTTGCGAAAGAATTTAATTCCATCAGCCCCCAATCCGTTTTCGGCAGAACCCAAGAGTAAACATCCTTGTGCTTGAAAGCTCAGCAAGCTGCATAGCATATTTGGTATTTTTTTTTCTTTTTATTGGTGGCCGTCGATTTTTCAGATCCAACGGCCAGATCCAGATCTAGAGCCCCGATGGGGCTGAGAGAGAGACCTGCATTCACGTGCTCTTTAATTCTCGAAGGATGGGGGGCGATCGAAGTTTTGCCACGTCATATTGGCATATGGGCCACAAGATTTTCCGGATCCGGCATTTCCCATCATAAACTTGTCTCTCTCTCTTTTTTTTTTTCATTATGAAAATTCCACATCAGCAATTTCGGAAAATATTTCAAAAGTTTTGCGTCATTGAAAATGGAAGATATCTTTATTATAAAAAGGAGGCCTAGGGGTAGATTGTTATCGAGTATAAAGGCATTGTTCAATTGACTTGTTTTTTTTTCACACATCATAAGTTGTCCGAAATTAGACGAATGATACTTTCTAAAATCGATGATTTTGACTGAAATGGATGGGATCGAAATTAGATATTTGTTTTCCTCTAAACTTTCAATCATTACAAGGTATACTTAAATTTTGGACTTATAAACCTATTGGATGGATCTTACTTTAGTCTTAAACTTTTTGATTTGACTAATTTAGTCATGACATTTTTAACGATTTATTAATGTAGTCATTATATACAATTTTATCTGAAAATCTAATGTCGATGCATGAAGTTTAATTTAAAAAATACAAAAGATTGTTAACATTAGCGTTTGTCGTGCCATGTGAGATAGCCGGCAAATGGCTGTCATCTACATCAACAATTTTGGACCAAACTTGGCTGAAAATAACTGTATTACCAAATTGTCAAAATGTTGATGACGAAATTACCCAAGTTGAAAAGTTTATAATTCAGTTATCATTCGTACAATAAATTTATGACTTTTTTGATAATTTTTCTTTTGAATTTTCATTTGTTATTATATTTTTGTTTCTGTCAGCACGCATGATGCAATGTGACTTTTCAAAATTAGAAAAATAGAAAGAAAGGGTCCCGAACATCGTAATCGCATTGCGTGGGAGGTCTTGTTCTTCCTTCCACACTAAGAATGCGTATTTTGATGGTTGAAAGTGAAGGTCCCATTTAATCATCTAAAGATCAATACAAAACTAACGAACCCAATCAAAAGTATAAATTTCCAAACTCAAAGTGCTGTTGGAGGCAAAATTCGAAAAGCTTTTTTGAATTTTCCCAAGTCATAAAGATATTTACAATGATAGGTAAGTACCTTTAGAGCATTTGCTAGCACGATCTAGATGCAAGACGAACCTTAAAGTTAACTAATGCTACAATTCGACCACATATGGTATTTATATTTAGTATGTAGAAACACATACAAGATGTGCGAACACTTGCCCTAACTAGGTGCGTAAAAAGCAATGCTAATTACTTTTCTAGTTGTACCATTTAGATTAGTCGAACCATGTGAATTAAGTTTTGAGAGTCAGGAGAAAAGATTAGAAACATGATTTTAGCCACTAGGAATCTCACTTTCTTTTAGCCAAAGCCATTAGGAATATCACTAACTAGGCCATAGCTCTATGTAATATAAATTCAAACACAGTCGGAACCCATTTATCTCATACTTTAGGGACATATTTAATGATAGTCTAGCTGCTCTTTACATATAGGGAAAATGACATAAATAGTTCATAAACTTTGAATTTGTTCGATTGAGTCCTTATATTTTTTATATATGTTCAACTTAGTTCTCGAACTATATAAAAATATTTAATGTATTCGAATTTAGGGACAACATTGAACATATTCATAGAGTTCAAGGGGTTAAATTGAATATGTACTAAAAGTTTAGGGATTACATTACACATTGGGTTATCGTTAAAGGATTGTATTGTACATTAGACCAGAACTCAAGAACCATATGCACATTGTTATCCTTCCTTCTCATTTTCCCTTATCTCCATAGGTCACACATTCTTACATAGTAACATAATTAGGTTTAGTCTTTGTTTATTTCGCGTATGTAACTCTCAGTACAATTACTCAATCGATCATAAACTTATTATGCGGATATCGATTTAGTCATAATTAATCATTTTCGACGAATATTAATTGGTTTACATTGCGTCGGCATCTTACAATAGGTTTTAGGATCGGATGGACAATTCCACCCGTGGCTACCCGACCGCCAACTTCCGCGGCAGTTGAACTTTTTTGGTCGCGTAAATTTTTCTTTTTAAATGTTTTTTGGTTGGGGTAGTAATTAACAGACGCCGAACGCAAAAGTACCATAAGATTCTCCGATGGCGGCTTAAAGGTAAAACGACAAAATTCTTGGAGAATGCATCCTAGCCTAGCCTCGTAGGCCCTCCGATGCGGACTCTCGGCCGTCCGAACAATCCCATCATTCGGCACCGCACGAGCGCCAGCCGTGCGAACACGACCACGTGCTCCAACTCCCCCCCCCACCTCGTGTTCCGTTGACCTGGCCAAACATCCCAAGCCAAGGGACATACGATCTTGGCTGAAATTATTTAGTTAGAAGACCATTTACGTCCAAGAGGAAATATTCATATTTAAAATTCAGAACATGAGATGTTTTAGGTATCTTGTTTTAGCAAAAAGTTTTGTTTGAAACAAATACAACCCTAAATAACTGAAATTAAATTATCAGCTTGTTCAATATCATAAATCCAGCTATGTTAAATCGATAAGTTACGGCCGATGAAATTTCTTATCTATCGTTTGGTATAATTAAGGCGAGATTCTAAACTCTAGTTAGTGGCCCAAATACGAATTGTTTGCTTTTAGTGGTGGAACCGAACGTTTGTCCCATGTCTTACGCGATGTGCGAAAACAAGTTTGTTCCTTAATTATTGAACCAAACCCTAGTGATTAATGTCATCAAGTTGTTATTCAGAAATAGATGGAAAGAACAACCAAAAACACACCCGACACTTAAGCCAATGATCACTTTCATATATCCGTTTCGAAAAATTTCAATTTGCTAGCTCTATACGAAACCCTTCATTGAAAAGACCAAATTGATAAACTTTATAAAACACACCGCCATCCTTTGCCATTAGCCGCCACCACGTCGCGACCATCACTGCTATTGACCCCACCCCACCTCCCCACCCTCCTCTATCTTTCCCGTATCTTGGCTGTACAGATTTGAATGGTGCAACGATGGCTCGTGATTACCACGCATAAGATCCCCAACTACCATTGTTGCTACTCTCATTTTGTGGCTTTGCGAACCTGTTTTTTTTTTTTTTTTTCCGCTGAAAAAGAAAACTTCAAAATCGAATATCAAAATTGAAAGATGAAAAGGACAAGGTAGTTATGAAAATCTCTCTCCTAGCCTAGGACCTACAGTCTTCCCATCATCGTAGACCTTTCAGACATGTGGTGTTTGCCTCTTATTAGGTCATCACGTAATCATTTATTCATAGATCAATAGCACTATATCCTTTAAGATAAAAATCAAACAAGGATCAAGGGTACCAAGTAGATCCTCCACTCTAGTTCCTATAGATTTACTTACCGTGGATGGAAACCTTTGAGTGAACACAAAGCTTGATCCGCCTTAAAATTAAGTGACACATTCTTAAATCAACACTAGTTAAGCAAATCAAATGCCTAATCTAACAACATTGAGGTGATCGAAGCTTTAAGGGAGAATGTCTTGCCGCGAAGATTGCTTGATTACCAAAGACGGAAACTCTTAGCTAGCTTCACTTGTGCCGGTGCTGCGAGTATATCCAAATGAAAACTTTCAAAATTTAACTATTTGGATACATGAAATTTGAGTGTGGAATTAGGGTGGAAAAATCAAAGATGATGGTTGGATAGAGGATTAAGGTGAAACTCATGGCCACAACATGGGAATGAGCATGGGGTAATCTTATTTAAGGGTGGGTAGGTTTTAGAGTTGGAACCTAAAACCTATCATGTTATAACTGATTCTCAATTTTTGGACCCTGGAACTTACTCTATTTGCTTGGAACCGATTTTGGAACCTATCATGTTTTTCTATTCCAGTTTCGGGATCTACCCGAGAACCTATTTTATTTTTTTCTATTCCTTTTTTATTCAATTTTTTAATAGTAAAATCATATAAGGCTATGATTAACAAAACGATTTAAAGTAATTTATGTACCAAAAACAATAATCTATAAGATGAATACGTAGTCACGTACAATTATAAACGATAAAAAGTTCATACACATAACATAAAACATAAATTAAAACTCAATTAGCCATTCATCCATAAAAATTTAGGAGGAGTGTTGAGGTTAGAATTTAGGGGAAAAAGAAATTGAATTTTGGCTTTTTAGCTTACAAAACCGGTATTGAAACCAGTACCAAAGTAGGGTGGTCCGGTCCAGTTCTCAAGTGGTTATTCACTCATAATCTATTCCCGGACTGATTTCAATCGATTCCAATGTAAATTGATTCCCAGATCTATTTTCGGGCGGTCTGATCTGGTCCGGTTCTCAAGTAGAATTAATTTGGTCGTACATCCCTAGGAATGAGGGTGATAAGCCTCAAATTTCAAACAATTTAGCATTAACTATCAACTAATCAAGGTTAGAGTTGTGTCCTCGATGATGTCATCTCATGGTTAAAAATGGAGGTTGAAAAAATAAGGAAGTCTGGCTAGATAAATTAGTGATGAGTAAAAAAAAAATAAAATAGTGATGAGTGGCCCACTTTGGTTGGCAAAACTTGTGGTGCGATAACGCTGATCGCGGCTAATAAGTTGTGGTTGTGAGAGAGGAAGCGAAAGAAGGTGATTGGAAGATATGACAACGTGACCATGTGGAAAAACATGAGCCTCATGTGTAGAATAGTTAAAGTTTGTGCGTCCTATACACATTTTAGGCATTTTCCATGCATAAAAATCTTGCCACCCGTGGTTCTATCATAATATGCCATCAATCTAGCGGCGCTTTTCTGATTATAAACTATCATGAAATTAATACATCCTCTGCACTCTAGGTCTAGTAAAAAATCACGACGAACTATTCACACCTCATTTTTACATTACATATATTATACAATATCCATCTTCAACACGTGCCGACAAGATTTCCCTAAAATTCGTCCTGGAACCTTATTCTCATGCAACATGTTAATTGCCAACCTAATAAATAGGAGGAGAAATTTAGTACAAGAGAAGAAAAAGTCATCGAGTAGCAGCCCCATATAAAAGGAAAGTTGTAGGCGTACAATAAGTGAAGGACTCTTACACGCAATAATTACCATTCAAAGACTTTCCAAATAGGTACACCAACAGATAAATGTGAAGTCAATAAATGGCCGGGGCTCATGATCAGGTTGCCGATCTTTTAAAATAGTCTTCAGAGGACCTTTTCACACATCCACATTGGGTTTAAAAATTCCCTTATTAACTATTTAATCAGGGCTTTCCATTGGATTCTTGGTGTTCGATGGAGCTTGCGCTCCTACGAGAGCCTTCACGACTTGTTCGTCTCATAGGAATAACGGGCTGCACAGATGCGTTCTTTTATTTTAACATGTCGATACTTGCACGTCTCGCAATTCTAATCTCCCTTGTATTTTTATCTTCTCCAAAAGGAAGGAATATTCTCTCGAGATATGGACAAAAATCGAGATGAAACATTTTAGGGACTTATTTAGATTCGACCTCAAAGTAATCTTAGGTGGACCTTTTCACACATATAGCCAGATCTGTCCTTTGCCTGACGAAAGGCAGCATCGCCAATCGTCTGTATTTGGTCCCTGGTCTCGTCGCCCACAGATTCCCAAGCTTTCAACGAGGAAAAGCCCGGACAAACCCAAGCACCTCCTTCTTGTTGGTTCATTCAAGTCTTAATTGCATCGCCAAAGGTCAACATTTTCCAGCTTCCTTGGCTTACTCATTTCAGGACAAGAACATTAATCATGTTCATGACTCCTCTGTCCGCCAAAGTATGGTAAGGTCTTGTTGGGAGGGTCTACCTTTCTCATTTTAAAAATTAATCCAAAGAGCGAGATTTTTCCTAATACTTATAAATTGACCACCACTAATATGAGATACCCTCAATATCGAGTTTAGGTCGAAATTGCAACAATCTCATTTAAGTAACTATTGGATCCATACTTGTTAGTAATCCGACTCTGATATTAATTTGGGGGATCTTAGACCTCTTTTAGCCAAAAATTAGCTCAAAAGCTTTACTACTCTTGCTCAATAAATTAGAAGGCAGGGGCAGCAAGCGATGGTCCGGCCGGCGGTCGGCATAGACCGGACCGCCTCGTTGCGCACCGCCATAAGAGTCCGACGCCCACCGTCGAAACTGGTTCCACGGCGGCGTGCGCGGCGGCCCAGAGCTACCACCGATTCACCTACGTCATACGCACGCGCAAAGGAGAGAGAGCACGGGGGCAGTTAACCATGGTTAAGTCCGGTTAGGTGGGTTTGACTAGTCGGGTTTGGTAGGCGTTGGCTCCCTCCTAACTCTCTCTCTCTCTCTCTCTCTCTCTCTACACTTTCTCTCTCCTCTTTCTCTCTCTTCGCCGTATAAAACTCGACATCTCCGTCCTTCCTCGCTCAGTCTCGTTCTCTCCAATCCCCACCTAACCCCTCCTCCTCCGCTCGCCGGAATCGCCGCCGCCGCCGCTCCGATTCGCTGCCGATTCCGGCGACAGCAGGGAGGCCACCGCCGGTCATGGACTCGTCGTCATCCTCGAGCTCTATCAAGGCGTCCCCTCTCGATCTCATGGCGGCGATCATCACCGGCAAGGTGGACCCGTCCAACAGCTCCGCCGAGCCGGCCAACGAGCTGGCCTCCATCATCCTCGAGAACCGCCAGCTCGTCATGATCCTGACGACCTCGATCGCGGTCCTGATCGGGTGCGTCGTCGTGCTCGTCTGGCGCCGATCGAGCGCGAAGAAGCCGAGGGAGAGATTCGAGCCTCCGAAGGCGCCGGCTGTGAAGGAGGAGCCCGAGCCGGAGGTCGACGACGGCAAGAAGAAGGTCGCCATCTTCTTCGGCACCCAGACCGGCACCGCCGAAGGCTTTGCTAAGGTACGCTTGTTGGTTTTTTTGTGGGCGCTTAATCTGGCCGGTCTTCGCGCGCGCGCGTCGTTGACAATCTGCGTTGCTTTCGTCTTTGTCAAGGCTATGGCTGAGGAGGCGAAGGCGAGGTACGAGAAGGCGGCGTTCAAAGTCGTTGACTTGGTATGCTTATAACTTCCTTCTCTCCTTTGGGTCTGAATTCTGGTCAATCTCGTGTGATTGCTGCGTGAAAGTGGAGAATTGAATATGCTCGAGCGGGGTGCGCTTTGCAGGATGATTACGCTGCCGAGGACGAGGAATACGAGGAGAAATTGAAGAAAGAGGACGTGGCGTTTTTCTTTTTGGCAACGTAAGTTCTGTTCTGCATTATGTGGCGTGTTCGTGTCTGAGTTCTGCATTTGGCTTCCGTGGTTTTATTATGTTCTGTTTTGATGCTCTTTATGCAGATATGGAGATGGCGAGCCGACAGATAACGCTGCGAGATTCTACAAATGGTTCTGTGAGGTAAACTTTGCTAGCCTTTGCCAAAAGGGGTTGAACTTGACTTCTCTTTTCTGGAGCTGAAATTTTAGGATTGTTTGTCTAAACAGGGTAAAGACAGAGGTGAGTGGCTACAGAACTTGCAGTATGGAGTTTTTGGCCTTGGCAACAGACAGTATGAACATTTTAACAAGGTTTGAAACTAAACTTGATTGGTTCTTCTGTACTCTTTTGTGAAATCTGCTAACTGGAATTTTCATGACCTCTTGATATCCATTATAGATGTCTTGCTGATAGCTTTGATTACTATTTTCAATTATAGGTTGCAAAGGTGGTGGATGAGGTCCTTGCTGAGCAGGGTGAGTTCCCATTCTACTGGCTGCCTTCCCCAGCTGCGTTGCATTTTTATGTGGAGTCTAGTTTACTGGGCTACAATATTCGGGCAGGACTTTCTTTTAGGTTTCTCATATGATCATTTCTTGGGAATCCTGTGGTTGGATGAGTTTCTAGTTATAGTTAACCGAGTCCTCCCATATGGAAGTTCATTTTTCCTGTTGGGCAGCTTAATTTGCACTAAACCTAGCTTAATTGAATGCATAATTTGGATAAAGTGTGGCAGTATTTATTCTTCTTCCTTGCATTTAGGTTCCTACAATGTGAGCAATTCTGCATATGTTAATATCTAGAGCCTGAAACAGTAAACATGGCTTGTGTAACATAGTGCGAGTTACTGATAGGTATGCAAGGCAAAGGCCACAAGCAGCAACTTAGCCGATCTTTAAATTAAAAAAGTCCACATGATTTGCTGCATAAGTGGACAAGTTGTGTGTATATCTGTACAATATTAAGTTTAAGGAGGATTTGTCAATTAAATTCAACTTCACATTGGCATATAGTGCTGTACAGTTGACAGCATGGCATATGCATGCTAGATTAAGGGAATTTACCTACCTTAAAGTTGAGCCAGTAAAAATGCGTTTCTCTATCATCTTTTCTTCATTTCACTCCTGTGGAACTCAAATTCCATGGGAATAAAAAGGTTATGGTTATGCTCTTCAAATTGTTTTTTCCCCATGATTTGTATCTCATTGGCTTCGATAGAGGCTCATCTTCCGAGTTGCTTGCACTTCTCTCAATTAGCTTGAAAATCTGCAGGTGGTAAGCGTTTAGTGCCAGTCGGTCTTGGAGATGATGACCAGTGCATTGAAGATGATTTCACTGCATGGTAACAGAAATACTTAAATCAGCTTCCTGCCATTCAGCTTTGTAATCTTCTTTCAATCGTGAATCTAGTAAAATAAATCCAATATTTTGATTTTGACTCTATAGGCGTGAGTTGTTGTGGCCGGAGTTGGATCAGTTGCTGCGGGATGAGGATGATGCCGCAACTGTGTCCACTCCCTATACTGCTGCTGTGCCAGAATATCGGGTTGTTTTCCACGAACCTGCAAATGCTGAATTAGATAGAAGCTTGAGTAATGCAAATGGCCATGCAATAGTTGATGCGCAACACCCTTGCAGGTACTAAAGTGCTAATTACTTTCAGTTTACTATCAAACTACATTGATCTTCTTCCGTTAAGACATTTGTTTTTCTTCATGAAGGGCTAATGTGGCTTTAAGGAAGGAGCTTCACACTCCTGAATCAGATCGCTCTTGCACTCATCTTGAGTTTGACATTGCTGGCACGGGACTCACGTAATTTTTCTTCCTTAGTCACTTGCTTTATGTTGGTGTTGTCATACTGCTTTCATCCTTCTCTGATTTTCTCTTTGGATATTTTTACGTGCAAGTATGCTGTTTAGAAACACGTGGGCACTTGCTCACCTTCTACTTCTCTTGACAGATATGAGACTGGAGATCATGTTGGTGTATACTGTGAGAACTTGATTGAAACTGTGGAGGAAGCATTAAACCTTTTGGGTTTGTCGCCAGATACGTATTTCTCCATCCACACTGATAATGAGGATGGAACACCACTTGGTGGAAGCTCGCTACCACCACCATTCTCACCCTGTACTTTAAGATCAGCACTCACACGATATGCAGATGTCTTGAGTTCTCCCAAAAAGGTTTAATTTCTCTCTCTATTTTTTTACCATGTGGTTATGTGATTAACTACAGTTTACTATGAGTTAATGAAGTCTGTATGCCTCTGTTCTGCTGCTATTCTGATTCATTGCATTGTCTTCTCTGCAGTCCGCTTTGCTAGCTTTGGCGGCTCATGCTTCTGATCCTGCTGATGCTGATCGATTGAGACATCTTGCTTCACCTGCTGGAAAGGTTGTGAACAATCCTATGAACTGAATCCTGATAACTGTTTATGTATCCTCTTTCATGATTGTGGAAGTAACTTGTACGCTGATTGTACAGGATGAATATGCCCAATGGATAATAGCAAGTCAGAGAAGTCTTCTTGAAGTCATGGCTGAATTCCCCTCTGCTAAGCCCCCACTTGGTGTCTTCTTTGCAGCAGTTGCCCCTAGGTTGCAACCCCGATACTATTCAATCTCATCATCCCCAAGGTGATTTTTAGATTGCATTGTTCTTGCATTTGCCAAACCTTTTATCCAGGTTGCATTCATTATTTTGGTGGGAACCAGCTGTTGTTTTTTTAGTTTCATGCAAATATACCTGTATATACTGAGTTACTTATTACCTGCCGTTTTATTATTCAGGATGGCTCCCTCTAGGATTCACGTTACTTGTGCACTAGTTCTGGATAAGACAGCTACTGGAAGGATTCACAAAGGAGTGTGTTCCACTTGGATGAAGGTACTCATGCATCGAAATGGTCCCATCTATTACAATCTCGTTCCAGTCTTCTTCCCTCACTAAACATACCATATGACTGAGTGTCCTTGAAAGAAATCTCCTGAAGCTAGATGATTGATTAAGAATGAACCTCTTTGGCTATATCTCCTACTCAGAGATTCTCTGCATGAACAAAGTGGAAGGCTAATTGTTATGGCTGTCTTTAACCTATGGTGGTTTATTTTGTTCCTTTATTCCTTTCCAGAATGCTGTGCCTTTGAGCAAAAGCAATGAATGCAGCTGGGCACCCATTTTTGTAAGGCAATCAAACTTCAAGCTTCCAACAGATGCTAAAGTGCCGATCATCATGATTGGCCCTGGCACTGGATTGGCACCTTTCAGGGGCTTTCTGCAGGTTTGTCTCATCACAAACCCATGTCTGTTATGGGTGCATTTGATAGTTTACTTGATGAACCTATCTAATCTAACAAATTGTCATGTGTTTTATCATTCCAGGAAAGATTTGCTCTGAAAGAAGATGGAACTGAATTGGGACATTCAATATTGTTCTTTGGATGCAGAAATCACAGAATGGTATTTGACGCCCCCTTTTTTGACTTAATGGGATTGAATGGACAGCTGCTATGGAAAATGTAACACTGAGTTGGCCACAACTGATTTTCTCTTTCCTTATCGACTCTTTTTTGCAGGATTACATTTATGAAGAGGAACTGAACAACTTTGTTGAATCTGGTGCACTTTCTGAGCTAGTTGTGGCCTTCTCACGTGAGGGTCCTACGAAAGAATATGTTCAACATAAAATGATGGAGAAGGTATTGCTCTACTTGACCTACTACCACTATGAGCATCAACGTGCTTTGGTTTTTTTCAAGTGGGTAATCATTGGCCCCTACTTACTAATGGCTCTTTTCCCTCTCTTCAGGCATCGGATATCTGGAACATGCTTTCTCAGGGAGCTTATATTTATGTTTGCGGTGACGCCAAAGGCATGGCCCGGGATGTCCACAGGGTACTGCACACTATCGTGCAAGAACAGGTAAATGATATTTTCTCATATTCCCTCCTGACCTACAATAAGAGAAAAAGCAATTAAGTTCCCAGCATCATAAATCGCCGCTTATTGGTGGCACTTAGCATCTGCACAACCATCTCGACTTTGGTTGAAAATGTCTAATTTCCATCTGCCACTTCTGTGGGTTTGTGAAAGAGACGGATGATTTCTATTTCCCATCAGTGTGGCCTGCCTCTTTGTGTGTCGTCTCTTTGCCTGTCTACAGCTTTCTAGTGGTTGAGCTTTTCCAATAGCGACCCACAACTACCTCCGCTGACGCTTTCCTAAATAAAAACAATTTCGTCTGTCGAAAGCAACACTTTTGTCGTGTTCAATTTATTTTGTGTTGCTTTCTTGTGGACCATGAAGGGCCATTTATCTTTTCAGCCCGCAACCACATGTTTCGTTTGCCTCCGTGCCCCTGTTTCTTTTTAGATTCCTATTCCTATTTTTATTCACCCGCTAAGTGAATTGCAACTTGTGGCGTTACAGGGATCCCTCGATAGCTCGAAAGCAGAGAGCATGGTGAAGAATCTACAAATGAGCGGGAGGTATCTCCGTGACGTGTGGTGACGGATCTTTCAGTGAGATTCATGGAAAGCCTAAATCCCTGGGATCAGAAGCTAATATGAGATATAGCCAGGCTTTCGCCGCGAAAGCCTTCCCTTGCCCAAACCTGCGAGGGCAACGTCTCGTTTTATTGTTCCATGGGAGGATTATATGATTCTTTTTTCTTCTTCCTCTACTTATTCTATTGGGGTAATTTTTTGGTTCTTGTAAGTTATACAGAATGCATTGTAAAATAAGTTATCTTTTAGGTACTATGAACTCTAAATTTTTCTCTGCGTTGAACCTGAATTGGGGTTCGGAAGTTAGATGACGGAGACAGTTTCTGCTCTCGGGATGTACCTACGGTATCTGCTTTCGGACTAATCCAAGTTACAACGTTAGAATCAAATGTCATCTAGGTAGCTTTGCCTTTGTGACAGGATGCCCTTTTCCTTGGCATGTGGGTTTCTGTTGCACTCCTCTAGAATGTGGTTGAGCATTTAAATAAAGAGATCCTTCTATTTTCCTAAATTAGGCAAAAAAAAGAAAAAAAGAAAAAAAAAAGGGCTCTACTTAAATTTGAAATTCAAAAAATTAGGCAAAAGTTTGGGGGGTTAGGAAGTATACCTGGTCCTTGATAAGTTTAAATAATTGTCAATTAGGGCATATTGTCGGATCAATATATTAAATCAAATGTTCAAGCCCTATAACGTGAAGTTTTCTTTATCTATTTAAATGTTAATATAGTTGAGGGCATCATATAAAAAGGTTCGAATATTCTTGATCCCTTGTTTAGTAGGAAAAAGTAATAAAAAATTTATTATTATTATTATCAGGCGTAAAGAATGGGTTTACTCGGTAATAAATTTCACGTGACTGTAAATCTATCAGTGATTTGTCCCATGTTTTTTATCCTAATATTATCATGCGTTGACATTTAATTTTTTTAGTATTAATTATGCAGGCTGCCGTCCGTGTCCAAATCATGCTATTATTATTGCGTGCACAACTCATGAATTTGATCTTCACCCCCAGAGGACGAAACAAATGGTGACACGACACCTATTTAAAAAGTAATTATGATTCCCAAATTGTCGCCTGTTACACTAATTCTTCAAAGAAAATGTCTTATTCCTTCTTTCGACTATTCAATATATAATATTATGATCACTTCTCAACTTTGTAATTTTTTTCTTTGTCTTTGTCTATCTCCTATTTTTATAATCATTTATAGAGTTGTGTGGATATACTTGGTTGTGTTGAGGGATGACAATTTGTCGTGAAGTTGGCTAACAATATCAGCTAGAGGGATGAATAGGTGATTTCAAGAATTCTAGCAAAAATAAGGGAAAATTCCAAATAAGGACTCGAAGTGAATCTATCTTCTTAAATAAGGATCTAAAGTGAACTTTGTGTCATATAAGGACCCGAAGTGGATCCATTGTTTCAAATAAGAACCCGAAGTGAATTTTGTGTCAAATAAGGACCCGAAATGATCAAGTTAATCTCTATTGAGGACCTTAGCTCGCCGGTAAACATTTTCCGACAATTAAAATAGGGGCAATTTTGTTAGAAATTTGTGATTGGAAAAAAAAAGGGAAAATTTTATATTAATTAAGTTTAGGTTATCTACTTAGATGTTTACATTTTCTTCTTTCTTCTCCCTCGTTGTTCCTCACCTTGCTCGACCGACAGAGAATTTGGGTCTCCGCAAAAAAAAAAAAAAAAAAAAAAAAAAGAAACATCTGGTTTTCTTCTTGTTTTTGAATTCGTGCCTCAACCGGTGGAGAATTTGGGTCTTCCACTTTGCAGATGATGGGTACAAGGAATGGGGAGACTGTAGAAAACCTAGTGTTTTTTTTTTTTTTTTGTTTTAGGATTTGTTAATTTTCCCTATATTTTTTTTGGACAAAATTGCCCAAACTCCGATCGTTGGAAATGTCACATGCTTGATAGCCGGCGAATATTTGGCTGACCAATAACCTCAGGTTCGTATTTGAATTGAGGTCCTTATTTGAGACAATGGGTCCGCTTTAGGTCTTTATTTGACACAAAGTTTCTTTCGGGTCCTTATTTGAAAAAATTGATCAACTTCGGATCCTTATTTGAGACAATGGGTCCACTTTAGGTCTTTATTTGTCACTAAGTTCATTTCGGGTCCTTATTTGAGAAAATTGGTCAACTTCGGGTCCTTATTTGGAATTTTCCCAAAAAATAATGCAGAATAGATAATGCCAAAGTGACTGGGTGAAATAAAAAGTGAACATAAGCAGAGTGCCAAACAGTGTTTCTATCAAGTAGTAAATAAGTATGAGTAGAGAGAGATTAAAAATAATATACACATAACTTATAGTGGTTCAGTTTAGTATAAGCCCATGTCTACTCTCTTACGTCAACAGCCTATTGGCCGATCTTCACTAGTCAAATGATAAAGAGGTTACATAAGTAGGTGCTGCTTATATCTAAGCATTTCTCCAGGTAGCCGGTACTACTTATGCTTAAAGTTGATAGGACTCACTATCTCACATCTAAGCACAAAATATTACTTTGTCAACTTTTCTCAAATGATTACAATCGTAAGCTTTTTGAAAGACAAATTAATATGTGAAGCTCTCTCGTAATTTCGAATTGTGAACTCTTGATCTCGTACGCTCTTCGACTTCTTGGTCTTCTTTTATATTCCATAGCATCTAAACTACCCGTTGGATAATCTTCGTAAGGATAAATTTCCAAACTACTCGTTGGACATTTGTTGAGAAGATTAGTTAGCCGTTGAGGTCGATCAATCAACATCCCCATAGATTTGGTCGCCTATATAATCAAATATAGGTTCCCAAAAATGGAGTGCTTTTGCTAAGGAAAGAATCTAGACTTCAAGATGATTATCAATCAACCAAGATATCTCACATGATTGAATATTCTGCTAAGACAGCCTTAGAGATTGATAGTCAATTAATATTTTTCTGAAGCGGGAATCCATACTAGATTACAAGCTGTAAAATATACCTTGAAGCATGCGGCAAGAAATTGGCTGTAGGTAGTATAAGTGTTTTGCTTATATTCAGCTTTTGGAGTACACATCTGGTGTGTATCCTGCTGATATCTAGCCTATTTGCCTTGTTGATATCCATGCATTTGTCTTGCTGATATCCTCGTACTTCACTTATTTTGGTTTCTTGGATATGATTAATCGTTCTTTCCAATAATAGTAAAGTAGATTCTATAGACATAAAGTCTTGATGTCTCCAAGCAGATATGAACTCCCCATTCAACTACTAAACTTGATCAAGAAGGTTCATTAGTTATAAAGAATTCTCTTAACGTGAATATTACTTGAAACATAAACACTTTTTGTAATTATCAAGATCGATAACAAACATGAATAGTTTTGTCAATTCAAATTATATTAGGAGGTTTCCTCAATGGTATGTGTAAGAAGTACAACATAAAACTATTTAAGCATTCATGAAACTAGTTAAGCCTTCTAAAAGCTTGGTTTGTCTTTATGGCATTTTTCATATGAATCCCCCAAACTCTATGACTTTGATCGCACCAGATCCATGGTCCATACGAGAATTTTTCCCTCCATGTGCATGACATATACGGTCAAGAAATATGGTTATCTTCCTAGTTTTTGCTTTCTTGCCATTGTGGAAGTCTGATGACCGGTACAGGAAGAAGAAAAAGAAAAGAAAAATAATATAAAAAATTACAAAAAAAGTTGTCTATGCTATAGTGGACAAAATACAACGTAGAATGACTAGTAGCCATGTCAGCAATTTTTGAACAAAATTGATCAAAATGACCAAAGTGGCAAATTGTCAAAAATGTTTAGAACTAGGGAAAGTTTATGATTGAATTGTCATAAGTACAATAAGTTTATTAGGTTTTTGGTAATTTTTCCCTTTTTTCTTCCTTTTGATAAAGTCCTCAAGCCGGCGGAGTTTGGATCATTTTCCTTACATCCCCCATCTTTAGCCCACATCTACATAAAATTGAACTATATTTACAAGTGCTCTTGCGGCATTAATCAAGTAACTCTAAACAAGAATATATGGTGCTTCTTAAACATTAAAATTTAAATTTCAAAATGCAATTAACATATGAAAATAACCCAAAATGAACTATAGCAATATGCATTTGGTTGTAAGAAACTACAATGCATTCATAATGTTATTCTTTATTTCTAACTTTTACATACGTTGTCTTGAGTTACTTTTCTTATTTGGAGAGGCATGGATTAGTAGTTAATTATTTCGATAAGAAAAGATCTAGTGATAACCCTTAAAATATGTGAGTCCTTAATTGCTGAATTTTGTTGCTGCTAAGTTAAGTGGTGATATCTAAGTAAATTACAAATTTGCAAGTGAAGTTCATTTCCAAGGTACTTTTTTTTGGTTTAATTGTCAAATAAAAAAATTCGTGTTTAGTCAAATAATGAAAGACTAACTAAAAGAGTTTCTTGTAATATTCCATATCTTTAATTGAGAGAGAGAGAGAGAGAGAGAGAGAGAGAGAGAGAGACTACCATGAATCATGACGCATTTAAATAAATTTTGAAGCATCTTTTCCATCACATATTTGTTATTCCTAGTTTATGTTACTTTATTAAATTTATCATACAATAAGACGTTTGTAACTAGATTGAGACTTTGAAAATACTACTTAATCTTTTTACTTTCATTTACCGAAATTTAACCTTTTATAGACTCCTCCTACTGAAGTTGAACGTATTGACCGTGCTGACGTTTTTTCTTTTTTAATTACAAAACTTGAAAACTTTTATATGGAAAAGGACAAGCTCCTCTCATTGAATTAAATGTTTAAACGTCAGAAAGCATATTTTTGTTATAATTGATAAATCTTTTCTTGAAGTTAATCCCGCTTAATTTGGAATCTGAGCCATAACTGAACTTGAAGGAATCTCGGGCCCTATAAGGAAAGTTCAAATTGGAATCTTGCCAGCAAGATCGTGAGTGATCAAAAAAGGAAAGTTAATTTCCCACAAGACTTCTTTTCTTTATTGAATACCCACTCCATGAAGGCGTGGTAGAAGGGATCATAGTCTTTTGCATATAAATATACTGTTGTCGAGTTTAATCCGGTGTGCATACGATGAGTGAACTTTATATGCGTGAAAACTCACAAGATACACAAAGAGCACAAAGAGTGATCCTCCAAGAGAGTTGCGAGTGTTCTTGTAATTAATTCTCATAAGTTTGAATTTAATCTAAAATTGAAAAATACATATAAGCGAGTGTGATTGACCGATCTCATCTATAATTATTATAGTGGAACCATCTTGTCAATCTTTCTTGGTGAACTAGGCACATCATTGACCATATAAATCTTCTCCGTTCAGTTCTTATTTCTGCAGTTTATTATTCGCTTGAATCGTTCGTTCGATCCCACTTTCATGTTAGTACAATAATAAATTAGATTAAGTTAGATTAGAAGGGTCGAGAGAAATAGGCTCATAAAATCTCAACTACTTCAGCAGTCAAATGGTCCAATGAAAGCAATTCAACAGAGCCCATGGTGTCGGACAAGAAAAAGCTGCGCCATAATACCACCACCACATGTGGTGCGGTGGTTGTTCAAGGTTGCTCGAAGTAGATCTCGTTTTCCATGAGAAATCACTTACCGTTCAAAGCGTCCACTATCAACCGTCCATACGAAGCCTACCCTGAATTTTGCCGGTCGCTGAGAACAGAATTCCCTAATGTAACAGAATCGACATTAAAAAGGGTCTGTAGACATTTGAGAAATTCTCAATATTCAGTCCTTGATTTTACTGAAGAAAAATATAGGGTCTGATTCGATGCGGTTTGACATTGATGTTTAGTTTCTACTTGAAGATGGGTTGGATGGTACAGGCCAGATATGATGTAAAAAAATGCAGCCAGAAGTGATTTTACATTGGTCGGCAAGATGCTGTGGCCCCAGCTATTTCGGTCGTGGCAATAGTATTACCCTCAATGATATTGGCTTTTTGAGAAACTCATGATGAAGAAAAGAAAATTATACAAAAGTAAAGACCAAAAAATGGCAAATCTTGTGATATCTCCATCAAATTCGATTGGTCTGTCTTTGCTAATAACTTTAACTACATGAAATGCTATGAAATTGGTTAACTACTATTAGGATGTGTTTGGGAACACATTACCAAAGTACTTTGAGCCTCCGAAAGTTCTCGTTAAATGCTAAGGTATTTAGTGAAGAAATTTGAAACCCATTTAGAAAATGAGTGCATTTCTAAAGGCCACTAGAGACCACCACTGGGCATTTCGGTATTTTCGGAATGCCCAAAGCCAGAATTAATGAAATTTCTTATTTCAATTTTTCCCTTACCAATTTTTCGTATCCCTCTTTTACCCCTTAATTTTGCCTTGTTCATCGTCTCTTCCTTGCAGATCTGGGATTCCCGGAGGTGGCTCGAAGAAGATTTATGGACTCTAGCGTGGGGCTGCTGGTCTAAAGCTCAGGGTCGTGGGTTTCATAGGCAAGGTCTGGAGGGTGGCAGCTTAAGTGAAATCTAGCGAGTCAAGGGTTGGTGAGGGTTGTCAAGGGTTGTTGAGGATCGCTGGGTCATGTGACTTCGGCATTGCCTTGCCTATTGCGACCTCGGCGACGAGCTGTCGTTGGAGCTTTCAGCCTTCTCAAGCTGCCGAGCATCACTTGTGCTCAACCATTCTTCCTTTTCTCATTTTTAAATTTCTAACGAAAGTCCTTTATAAAGTTTTGAGTGCTTATCAAACATTATGTAAATACTCTCTCAAACATGCTCTTAGTACTATAAATGAACTTTTTATTTCCTCAAAATGCAATCAAAATTATGGAAATCTCATTAGCGGCCTTCGACATGCTTTCCTTTTTCGTTTTCTATAGCGATCAAGTGGTACTTTAACCTAGTTTTTGCTCACGAGACAAAGTCCTTTTCCTCATTCCGCTCTAATGCCCATATTTGGAAGGGATTACTTCTTCGTAGCATGACCCCAAATAGTTGCATCAAGTAGGAATTGAACTCGTGAGCTCATAGCCTTTTAGGTGACTCCAATCGACAAGAAAGATTTTTTAACATACATGTGCTGCGGGTTCAAGACACATGATGCATCGGATTCGATAGGTCCCACGTAGAGCTAATATGATGCTCTGACTCGTGTTAAACTAACATATTTATGCAAATGGCAGGCGTTCGGTGTATGCAAGCCAATGTCCTTACCTGATTGCATTCTCGATCCACTCTTTTGGGCAACGGGGTTAGGTCAGGTTCTCGTTCTATCTGGTTCCTCAAATCTCAGCCTCGTGTGACATAACACAAGGCGATATGAAAGAGATGCGGACGTTCGGTTTCGGCAAATGCTCAAATTTCCTTGTGGGACATCATTTCAGCACCACCACTACGAAAGTTTTAAACGATTTTGGGGCAAAGGCACAGAAATGTCAAGCATGGAACCGTGGTCGGACCTACTCGTGGTGGAGTAGGTTGAGGCATCATATGCGACACGTAAAAGGATGGCCAGATTGACACCAGAAAAGTGATGGTACCTCGTGTAGCATAGCACGGTAGAAGATACGAGTTTTGGCACCGGATGACTATCAATATAAGTTGAGGCAGTACAAACTACTAGCAAAGCAGAGACTCTCTAAGCCCTCCCAGGTATACAAAAAGCTGGACTGATCACACACAAGAGGAGACAATCCAAGGCGTTTGGTTACAGGGTAACCTCACCTAACAGCAGGAGTCTTTGACTCCGAGTCAGGGCTGTCCCGCCTGCCTAGTAACTTAAGTGGGTTGATAGAATTGCGTTTCTTATTTTTACGTACTAGTACCTGCATCACCAGTGCCCCTAGTTCCTCTCTTTATATATATATATATTTTCCCCGGAATACCCTCATAATGTTTTATGTCAAAGGACTCCAGACAAATCAATGTAAGGACTTACCTAGGTCCAGTCTTATGGGAAGGTTTCCAACCACTATATTTATCGAGGCATAGAAGCTGTCTCTTTTCCTTGACTTAAATGCCAAGGGACACATCGAATAGAGGCCGGCAGCTATCGGTTGACTTACCCCTCCAAAAGGCAAGCCCCATTATTTAGCAAAAGGGGCATGGGGACTCCCACCCTAGAGGGGTAACGTTGACATTGATGATGACATTGCCATAGTTAGGAGAAGCTGATCAGAAGAAGAAATGACTAACCTTAAATTAAACATCTACCATGCAAAGAGCATCAAGTGATATAATGGCTAGTATAACAAGATTAGCCTGGTACTGAAAACGACATCTATTTTCACGAGGTCGCGAGTTTGATTTACATGATAAACGAATCTCGAAACGGCTTGTGCAGTTGTGGGGAAAGATTTCCCGGTTGCTAATATTTTGTTAAGGTTGCAATGACGGGCTTGCCAACCTCAAACTTTTGGATTGCAGGTGATGCGAATTAGATTTGGCTCAAATTTAATATTCAATAGCGAGTATGAGAACCTCGTAATACGGGCCACAGGGGACTATGAGCGCTGATTAATCCTTCTCGCTATCTTATTTGTGAGGAAAACATCTGATGCTAAACTAGTAAGAAGCTGCTTGTACTAATAGGAATAAAAATGTAATGGGCCACCCATTAGTTTGGCCCATTTGCACAAGACGCAGGGCTCTCACTTTAAAGGCTGAACAATACTTTCCTCTATCTTTAATCAGAGGAACTTCTTTCCAATCATACCTCTAATCGGTAAGTTACAAATAATGAACATCAATAACGTGAAAACATAACTAAAAATAATATTGATAGGTCCATGCAAGTAACCACTATCAGAAAAAGTGCCTAGAAAATGGTTTCCTTCAGCTAGGGAACGGAGGAAAACATGTCCATGTCCATAAATATCAAGCCCTCGTCACTTCCTTACAGCACCTTACGGCCTAAAAGGTGCCTTAAGGAACCCGTTATATTCACCTTCACCGGAAGCTCATTAAGATGTGCGTGGTCGCCAGGAGAATGATTTGGACCAATTCCTTGGTCACGGGGATCACCTAAGGCTGTTTCGACAGAGTATTCACACTTAAATTTTACTTAGAAATTCCACTTTTCGTATTTCGAAAATTGGGATGTTGGTACCAAACGAAATATCTCTGCACTGCTGATCCAATTCTGGCATTTCGTGTTTTTGGTGCTAGTAAGTGTCACCACGCATTTATGTTGTGCTTCGCGCAACTAGTCATTTCCTTTAACGCATTATGCATTATGCACTGTGCACTGCATCTGCACTAAATCTTAATTACTGCACTTGGGCCATCCTGGGGTTTTGGGAGTGACTGGACCGGCTTCCGGGCATAAGTGTTTTGCAGTCATTGCCTCCTGGTCATACGTAACTAATTTTCTATTTTGGGAAGTTTATTCTTTAAATAAAAAATCGTGAATTAGGGTCTTGAGACATATTCTGACAAAAATTAGCTTTCTTAAAAATTTAAAGAAATTAGAAAATGATAATTTCTGAATTTTGGTTATTTGATCGGCGAACTAGTTGGACGTGATGTGTGACCTGGCTGGTCCATTGGACTAGCTCGTAAATTGCTTTGGTCTCGGTCCACTTTGCTCGATTAGTCCATTTTGTGAAGAGTCCGTTCAGTACTTATTTCCCCCGTCCACGTCCCCCGCATTTTCCTTGTGGGCCAACCTCCTTTTCCATACATTCTTCAATGCACTAATTACTTGTTGGTCGATGTATTCCACCCCTTGGATTACATGGATCTCACATGAGTAGCGCCTTGATGAGCCACCGCTTCGCTGCTGGTCTGAGCCTCGATCGAAGTCGTTGCCCATCGCCACTCGGTGCCTTCATCATCTAGCACGTGAGCTAACCATTCCAGTTTGAATTTTGTGCTTCAAGATAGATGCCGATTGTCACTGAGGTCGACGCTGAACCATAACTTATCTGACCTTAGTCATCTCCGAGTTGATGCTGCCATAATTCACTAGTGTCGCCGGTGATCTCGTCCACGACCGCTGACCCCACTTTGGTGAGCACTAACTTATTGCTTTGCTAAATCCATTATCATGGGAGAATTACCAAAAAAGTCATAATTTTTTTTGGCTAATTAAGTCTTAAGTTTTTTGCATTTGTGCCAATTCAGTCTATTTGATCAAATTTGATTGGTTAGCACTGATGTGGTGCAACCAATACTAACGTGACACTACCAATGCTTATGTATACAATTTTTAATAATTTTTTTTGGCGTTTTTTTTTTCAATTTTTTTTTCACTTCTCTTTATTTTATTTTTTCCCTCTTCCTTCTTCCTCTAGCTGGCGAGGCTCACATTGCCGTCGTTGGGTGAGGCCGACGAGGCTCGACCTCCCCATTGCTAGGCAAGGTCAGCCTTGTTGAATTTGGCAAGGTTTGCCTTGCTAGTGGCTAAGTGAGCTTACCCTTGCCTAGCAATGGTGAGGTTGAGCCTCACCTAGGGTGTGCAAGGTCGACCTGGTGAGGCTCAACTTCGCCAATCCTCACCTCTGGCCAATCGCCTCGGTTCGGCGACTAGCCAGAGGAAAAAGGAAGAGGAAAGAAAAAATAAAGATAAATAAAGGAAAAAGAAAAAATAATTTTAAAATTCGAAAAAAAATTTAAAATATTACTAAAAATCGTCCATGTTAGCTCTGACCGGTCAAATTTGGTCATATGGATTGAATAGGCACAAATGTAAAAGGCTTAAAGACTCAATTGACAAGCAAAAAAAAATAAAAATTTAGGATTGAATTAATAGAATTACAATAGATTTATGACTTTTTTGGTAAATTTTCCCCATTACTAGTAGAGGTATTAGTGGATATTCATTGTGTAGGATTCATGCTAGACTTGAGTATCGGGTTTTGACTAAACTTTAACTAGTTGGTTTATGTGCTACATGCGATTACTACTGCTTGATTTCAATGAACTTAACATTGAATTGCTAAGTTGCATGATGCAATTTCAATTTCAAGGGAGGAATATGTGTAGATTTGGTGGTAGTTATCTAGTCTATGCTAGAAATTGATAGCATGCTTGATTATACTTTAAAACTGCAAATTCTGCTGTGAGTTTGTGCAAAGTTGGTGTAATACATTTATCGTCCAAATGTAAGTTGTGGTTTAATTGCCTCACTCATGGTTAATTTTTAGCTTAATCAAGTTCAGTCCCGTTACTAGGCATTCCATTTGAAATTAAAGGAAAAATTAACTCATGAGTCTAGTGAAATATAAAGTAGAAAAGAGAAATGAGGAATTTTCTATATAATTCGATATGTATAAAAGAGTGCATAAAGAGCTTATTTATTGGCTTTATGATATGATTATATAAAATAACATATATCAATCAAGATATATACAGTCATTCGGAGATATTTGCACAATTTTGAGAGAGACAGAAAATCAATATAAATATTCTAATTATTAATAATATAAGAAAATATCCTAATTATCTCTAACATACTCCCTTAAACTCAAGATGACATTGAAGAAGTCAACTAGAGTTTGAATTAATGTCGCCCAATGTCATGAAAACTTGTTTCTCTTACAATACAACGGGGCATTGGGCTTGTTGATCCATGGTACAGCAGTGTGTGAGACAGTCTTCTAGATCTAACTTGTTTGAGGGTACTGGGTTTGGTGGTAGTGTCGGCTTCTCGAAATGAAAAGTGAAAAGTCGAGAATAAGAGGAATTAGAGTTGAGCAACATGTGTCCTTTGCAATTGACTTTGCTGTTGGGATAATAACTTAAATGCGATCGATATGGTTGGCATGGTTATAACAAGTGAAATAAGTTAGGCTTTGCCGAGGGAAAAGTTATTATGAAAAACACGCCTTTGCGGTATCAAAAAATACCTCCGTGGAAAAGAAAAGCTCAACTTGGCAACGTATAGAGAAGTCATAACACACAACTACCATGGCACTTACTTAAACATGAATCGGGGCATTTGGGCGAACACTGTCAAGGGCAAGATGAATTTATTTTGTTAGAGATGCATTGGGTATAAACCGGAAAGAAATTTCTAAGTGCATGAAATTAGAACCTCGTGCTCATCTATGTTGTTTCCTTGTGATTGGGATTGAGTACAAAGGGTATTGATATTGGGATCCAATCTCTAATCGTCTCTGTATATCTCATCATCTTACCTTTTGGGAGTACAAGATGTTCTCTTCGCTTAGTCCCTTTGACTCCTCTCTTGCTTTTTCTTTTTTAAACAATCCTTTAGTGGATCTATTTCCTAAAGATACATCAATTGAATCTTCCTCTTCAAACTTGTCTTCTTTTAATCTTCATGTTGGTACCTATGGTAATCCCACTTCAGTAGCTCTTAACTTGTCTACACTATTTGCGGATTCTTCACTCTTGGTCATTCCCTCTTCTCATGTTTGTCGCTCCACCCCGAGTAAATCAACCTTCTGTTCAACTTCAACCTTCTGTTCGACTTCGTGATTTTCATTGTTACTCTACTATTGCTTCCCTTCACAAGCCACGCACATTCAGAGAAGCTCGAATTAACCTTCTTTGGTAGCAAGCAATGGCAAATAAGTTGCACGTGTTCGACAAATCTCATAATTGGGAATTTGTTGATTTACCTTCTAGAAAGTCAGCTATAGGTTATAGATAGGTATATGGATTAAGATTAAGGCAGATGGTATGGTGGAATGCTACAAAACTAGACTAGAAGGAAAATGTTTTAGTCAGAAGTATGGAATTGACTATGACGAGACATTTGCTCAAATTGCACGTCTTACGCACTTCAAAGTCTTCTTCCTATTGCAATTATTAAACAATGGCCTCTATTGGAGATGTATGTTAAAAATGTCTTTCTTAATGGCCATCTTATGAGAAAGTATATATAGAGCCACCTCTTGGGTACATAGTTTGCTTCTAATGAAGTATGTTGCTTATGTAAAGCTTTATATGGACTGAAATAGGCTCCTTGTGCATGGTATTTTAAGCTCAGTTCCACCATGAAACGTCTTGGCTTTAGATCTAGTCCCCATGACAATGCTCTATTCGTTTAGAGAACTTCTCGTGGGTATATTCTATTACTATTATATGTGGATGACATGGTTATTATCGGTGATGATCATATTGGTATTACAAAGCTCCAACAGTATCTTAGTCAGCAATCTAAATTGAAAGATCTTGGGCGACTTAGCTACTTTCTAGGCTTGGAGGTTGCCTTAGACTCCTCAAGCTATCATCTTTCTTAAGCAAAATATGCCACCAATCTTCTTTCTTGCATGAGACTCACCGATACCAAGACTGCTGCAACTCCAATTGAGGCAAATGCCAAATATGATGCAAACATTGGAACTGCTCTTTTGAATCCCACTCTTTATTGATAATTGGTTGGCAAACTTGTATATCTTACTGTTACTCGTCCTGACATTGACTATGCCGTTCACTTAATCAGTTAGTTTATGACCGCACCGTGTACAACTCACTTTACTACTGTCCTTCGTATGTTTCGCTATGTCAAGGGTACCTTATTTCTACTATGGAGTTGAATGCTTATTCTAATGTTGATTAGGCTGGCAATCCTCTTGATCGTCGCTCCACTACAGGCTACTGCTTCTTTCTTGGTACCTCACTCATATCATGGCGTAGCAAAAAACAGATTGTTATCAATTGATCTAGCACCAAGGTGGAATGTTGTGCTCCTGATACAATATCGGAATTACTTTGGTTACGGTGGTTATTAAAAGACGTGGAAATCCATCATAATGGTGGAATAGTCATTTGCTATGACAATTGAAGAGCTATTCAAATAGCTCATAATGGTGTTTTCCATAAGTGCACCAAGCACATTGAAATCGACCGTCATTTCGTGTGCTATCATGTGCTTTGTGACATTGTTTGACTTGTTTCCACCTCATCTATTGATTAGATTGCCGATATCATCATTAAGGCATATCCACCTAGGCGTTTTCAGGGTCATTTCTTCAAACTCTGACTGACTTCTTTGATGTCACATTGAGTTTGTGGGGAGATTTTATATATATTTAGATTATGTACGATATTGTGGATATCTTTAATATTCTAGATATCTTTATGATTGCTTATAATTGAATGCACTCCTTTCCTAAGGCAATCCTAGTGCACCCTTTCCGCTTTATACCCAATGCACCCCTAGTAAAATAAATCCATCCTACCCTTAACAGTGTTCGCCCAAATGCCACAATTTGCGTCTGAGTAAGTGCCATGGTGGTTATATTATGACGTCTCCAGGGGTTGCCAAGTCGAGCTTTTCAACGCTGCAAAGACACATTTTTGCACAATAACTTTTCCCTTAGCAAAGCTTAGCTTATTCCGTTTGCTGTTACCATGCCAACCGTATCGGCCACATTTAAGTTACTGTCATAATGGAAAGTCGACCACAAAGGACGCATGCTGTGCGGCTCCAATTCCTCTAATTCTTGACTTTTCACTTTTCATTTCGAGAAGCCGGTAGCACCACTATACTCAACACCCTTAGACAAGCCAGATCTAAAATATTGTCTCACACACTGCCTCACCATAAATCAACAAGCCCAATGCCCCACGGTGTCGTTAAAAAAACAAGTTTTCGTGGCATTGAGCGACGTTAATTCAAACTCCAGTTGACTTCTTCAATGTCACCTTGAGTTTGAGGGAGAATGATAGAGATAATTAAGATATTTACCTAAAAAGAATTAGAATATTTTTGTTGATTTTTCGTATCTCTCATCTCTCAAGATTGCACAAATATCTTATTTAATTGTATATATTTTGATTGATGTTACCTTTGATAGTTTCTCATAGAACCTAAAAATAGACTAATATACTTAATTATAATATATCTAATTATACAAAAAATTCATCAATTCTCTTTTCTACTTTATATTTGAAAATATTTATAATAATTTTCTGTACATATCAAGATTGCATGAATATCTCTATATGACTATGTATATCTTGATTAACATATTTACTTTATATAATTATATATATTTTATGTACTTTTTTCTATATATCGGATTATATAGAAAATTCCTCAATTCTCTTTTCTACTTTATATTTCACTTGGTATCAGAACCAAAGCAATCCTAGTGCACCGAGTGCACTTTGCACCTAGTGCACCTTAGAAATGTCTTTCCACTTTATACTCGATGCACCCCTAGTAAAATAAATCCCTCCCTTGATAGTGTCCACCCAAATGCCACAATTTGCGTCTGAGTAAGTGCTATGGTGGTTGTATTATGATGTCTCTACACGTTGCTAGGTTGAGTTATTCTTTTTCACTTAGGTATTTTTCAATCGCTGCAAAGACCCGTCTTCAAAGAGTAACTTTTCACTCAGCAAAGCTTGACTTTTTCTGCTTGTTGTAACCACGCCAATTGTATCCGCCGCATTCAAGTTACTGTCTCGGCAGTAAAGTCGACCGCAAAGGACACATGTTGCTCAGCTCCAATTCTTGCGATTCTTGACCTTTCACTTCTCATTTGGAGAAGCTGACATCACCATCAGACTCAACACCCTTAGACGAGATAGATCTAGAAGATTGTCTCACACATTGCCTCACTATGGATCAACAAGCTCAATGGAAACAAGTTTTTGCGACACTAAGCGACATTAATTCAAACTCTAGTCGACTTCTTCGATGTCACCTTGAGTTTGAGGGAGGATATTATAGATAATTATGATATTTTCTTAGAATATCTTTAATATTCTAGTAGCAAAAGGTTTTACTCAGAAGTATGGAATTGATTATGATGAGACATTTACTCTAGTTGCACATCTTATTTCAATTCGAAGTTATGTGATTGCAATAGGTAGAATCAAAGAACCATAAATCAAAAAAGTACCTAGAGCCAAAGATAGAGCAGAAGTGCTTCAGATAGAACAATTAGAGATATCGGATTCTTGAAGAGTGGAGCGGAGATCCTCTAAAGACGAAGTAATAGACAAGTTGTTGGAAGACCCCTTAATAGTAGCAGCAATAGTGGATGAGCATGCAAGTGGACCACTGTATTGGGATCGGTTGTTTGTCGCTGTAGGTTGCCATGGTTGCTACATATAGCAAATAGATGCAAAGTGACCGGTTCGATGATAATACACGGGATGAGGAAGAGGCATGTGTTAAGTACCATGTCTGAAGGAGTGGATAAAATAGAATGGTGCGCCCTTAAAGTAGTAAGCCAAGTCTCTCCAGTCATTAACTTTGAAACAACTGCCTCAAGTCGAGGTAATGGATCTCAATGTAGAAGTGAAGCTCGTAAGGGTTCAAGCTCATCATTTAGCGCCATTAGAAATTCCATAACACGCATTCCATCACAATATTAAGCAAACTTGTGAGCATCAACATCAGCTTCCCATTGCGGCTCAGATAAAGCCAATTGATCCCAAACAGCATGCATAGAGGACAAAAGATCATTAACGGACTAACCTGTCTCGTGATGCATGCGATGCAAATTTCCTAATAGCCGATATTGATGGGCAATATCTAAGGTGGAGTAATGGCCAACAAGTAAATCCTATACTTCTTTTGTTGTATTGAGATGACGAAACTGAAGTCTGGTAGAAGTAATCGAAGTATTTTGAAACCATGTTAAAATCTGATGTTCCTTGCTCTCCCACTCCTCCATCCACTAAATAACTTTTTCTCAAGTTTCTTCAGTAATCATTGTAGGCATGTGGATATCACTGGTGACCTAACGCCAAAGTTAAAGTCCTCTCAGAAAGCTTGACATTTCTTGAGCCTTCAAGATATAATTCGATCCATTCAAGATAGTTTGAATGGGTATTGGCATGTCCATTTTATCCATTGTAATAAGCACCAAAAAATTAGTATCGGGAGCACAAATATGGAGCAAAGAATGCCGAAAATGGAATCAACACGTCTAAATACCTCGAGAAGCGATTGGTCAACTTTGGTCAATGGTCAATGGTCAGTCAATGGTCAATCGTCGATGCTGATGTGGCTTTGACATGGCAGACAACGTGGTGGTTGCCGCAGTAGTAGACATGGAGGTGATGTGGTGGACTTGTGGCGGATGACGCAACATATGATGTTAGGATGACATAATGATGACATCAACAGTATACAACAGGAGGTGCACGTGGGTGCATGGCTCTCATGCACAGTACCTCTCGGTGGCATATAAGGGTGTGTGAAGCGTCGTTTGGTGGCGTGATTTGGCTTGTTGAATTCTTTGAGTGACGGAGAATCTTTGTGTGCTCTTATATTGTAAAAATAACGAGGGTAACGTATTCCAAATTGACTTACACTTGACGGGTGAGTCTGAGATGGCGATGTTTGGTGATGAGTTTGTTGATAGCAGTGGTTTGTTGAAACAAGTAGCTGGAGACGTTAACAACAACTAAAATTGTGGACTTGGTGAGAGAAACGAGAGCGGCGTGGCCTATATGGCTGGTGTCGTGACAACTATGAGGAGCAAACACGGCCTATTCAACTAGCGTTGCATAAAAAAATAAAAACTTCCCAAGAAGGAGCTTCTCAGGAAAGAGGCATTGATATCAAGTGAAATATAAAGTAGAAAAGAGAATTGGGGAATTTTCTATATAATTTGATATGTATAAAAGAGTACATAAAGATCTTATTTATAGGCTTTATGATATGACTATATAAAGTAATATATATATATATATATATATATATATATATATATCAATCAAGATATAAATAGTCATATAGAGATATTAGTGCAATCTTGAGAGATACAGAAAATCAATAGAAATACTCTAATTATTACTAATATAGGAAAATATCATAATTATCTGTAACAAGTCATAAATGTATTAATCATAAACTTTTTAGTTTAACCAATTTATTCATAAATTTGCACAAAATTTCAATATAGTCCTTCTGGTGAATTTCCCTGACAGACATTAGTAATTTCCAATAAAAATTGGCTAGAATGAGTATATTGAAATTTCGCTCAAATGTTTAGGATCAAATTAACAAAAAATTTATGATTGAATTGACATTCGTATTGAGAATCTATCGGATAATTTTTCCATTTCGTGCATGTTAGGGATTTTATGGAATTGCATATTGCTTAGTCACTTTAGATCACGTCGTCTCTTTTAATTTCATATTTCCATCGCTTTTAATTTACATGTTTAGCTACACTTCATAAAAACTTATTTATGTCATAGTCATGTTAGAGACGTTCATCATATTGTAAATTCCTATATTAGGGGAATGTTTACTAAAACCACATGAGTGGATTAATTAGGCACTCTGCATTAAAAAAATTGGCTCTTGAATATTTACATGTTTAGAAAAAGTAACATTTGCGTAGCAAGACGTGTTCATCTTAGTATATTTGCTCAAATCTAGGATTTTGCATATTTTTGCATGTCAGAATATTTAAATAATATATTACGCATTCATCTAACAGCTTAAGTTTTTTGAACAATTGCTAATGGTTACACAAAATCTCACATAGTATCAGATTTGGAGTAACTGATTCAAATCTTTCCAGGCTAATTTATCTTCCTAGTTAAATTTTCACGCTTAGTACTAGGCGTTCAAATTTTTTCAAGCTCTATTTATCTTCTCAATTAAATTTCTTAGTATTAGGCAAAAGAACAGACTTAACATAAGGAGGAGTGTTACAATATTTAATTAATGAATCATGTTTTCATCTAATAGCTTAAGTTTTTAGAACAGTTGGCAATTGTTACACAAAATATCACATTGCATATTAGGATTCGGATAGGGTTTCACATTATATTTTGCATCATGACCGTTGCCATGTTAAAAAAAATGAATAAATGTTGGATATTTGCATCATGACAGTCCTCTCGGTTGGATATTTTTTCATGCCTCATTTACATGCCATGAAATCGAAATATACAACATAAATAATATCATGCGTATAAGTTTTTTTAGATTGCATATTTATTAAATTGTCATTATGATTGCATTTCCATTTTATTAAGATAAAGTTGCATATTTCCATCAACTTAGAGTAGATTTAGTTTCCTCTTATGCATCTTCTATTTTAAGCTAATATTTTCCTTGAATAAAAAAAAAAACCCCATAAAAGTAACTATTTTTTGCATACTACATCTAGGATTAGATTTCAATATGATTTTTTAGATTAAACTATGCAACATTTTCATTACAGCGTTTAGTGGCTTATTCTAGGAAAGTGATGTTTTAAGACATAATATATCACATTTGCATATTTATAATGGGTTTGCTAACTATTATGTTTCTGGAAACAATTTCTACTTAGAAATAGTTTTTTTTTATTCAGTTACCTGTATGAGTTCTAAGCATTCGAAGGTGATTGGTAATTGCACAAATTTTTTATTTTCGGAATAGAAAAGCGTTTAGTACGATTCTCAAACTTTTTTTATGACTTAGAATTTCTTTTCATTTTAAAATAATTTTATTACTTTTTTCTTTTCTTTTTTCATTTTCTTCTTTTTCTTTTTCCTCTAGTTGGTCACTAGCCTCAAAGGAGCCTCACCATGGCTAGGCAAGGCTCGACCTTGCCTAGTCACCGATGAGGCTCGGGCCGACGAGCCTCCGGTGAGGTCGTTGGCTCTCGGAAACAAAAACATTACCGAATATATTTCTGTTTTTTTTTTCAGGGAATAAAAGAATAAAAATAGTTATCATAACGCGCATGGCCATTTTCAGATTTTCCATCTATTATTTCCAGGGCTCTTGTCCAGTGAGCATGGTAAGGCCATGTTTAAGAATTGCCCAAGATGGCTTAGGTGATTTTCTCTTTTCTATATTGTCCGAGACAGCTTAGGCTGAATATTAATTAATTTATTAATTTTAAGGATAAAAGTCATCAGAAATCTTAAATTATATCAATTGTGACACATTTACTCTAAACTTAATCCAAAATTTATACCTGTGTGACTTATTTACCCTCTATTAAGGTTTCGCCAATGAGTACCATTAAAAATCTGCCTAGATGGATATTGGAAACCAAATATTGTTGACATGGCACCTAAGTAACTTAAGTGAAATAAAAACCAGGCTATTTTGACTGAAAAAATATTTGACATAACTTGACAAAAGGTAAATATATCACATTAGATGCAAGTTTGAAGTTTTTATGTCACAAGAAAAAATTTAGGGTAAATGTGTTCTAGTAGGTATAGTTTGGGGTTTTTTGATGTTGTAAAAAAGAATTTCTGGATAAATCTATCAAGTGCACACAGTTTGGAGTTTTTTTTTGGGGCTTTTTCCTTATTTATAATGTGTCCATTATTAGTTCTATTGAGTGTTTCGTTCTACCTTTTGCATACTATTTAGGGTTGCATGTTTGGAGAATTTAATCAAGCAAGAATGCATGATAATTGCTATCCTCAAAAGAGATAAAAGTATCAATTTATGGAGGTTAGCCTTTTAGGTGTGATCAAATTCCCGAGTCCTAGAATTTCAGTTTCGTAGAAAGTAGAGGTTTAATCCCTGTTATATTTGGAGTACTCCTAACCATGCTAGTGATAGCTTAGTAACGACTCTAATGTAATAATGAATTAATGAGAGGAATCAAATTATGATTGGTAAGAATTGAAAGAGTTCACACGAAGCTTAAGCACCACCTTATGGGAAGATTAGTGCGTTGCCTCGATAATCTGTTAGCTCTCATGTGGTTTACTCGGGATGTTGCAACAATGAGAAAAGATTTGGAGGGGGGATGAGCTCGTGATGGTCGCCATCTCCTTGGGATGCGACCACGGTTGGGTAATCGTCTAAGCAAGGTGACCCCGACGGCAGTCCGCGGTGGTCAGATCGCTCGTTGGAATTTTCTTTTGTGAGAAATTCGCTGGATTTAAATTCTTTGTATGAGTGTTCTTTTTATTGGAAGGCTCATCTTACGATCTTAGTTTTGTAGGGCGAGCCAGTGAGCCATCGACCTTGGGTCGCTAGTGCATAGCGGCCCAACGCCGATAATCGTTTTATCCCCTGACTAGTCGTTCTTCTACTCCAATTCAATCGTTTTGTCAGTCTAGACTAAAACGAGGCTTAGTCTTTAAAAATTAATTATATGACTAACTATTGATGAGGTTTGCTCCCAAAGTTTGAGTCTTGCGGAGCGGTTAGTGTGGCGCAATATTAATACCATAAGTAGGATGAAACAGAAGGGGCGTGAGAGGGCAATCCTAGTGTAGCCGGACGCTAGGTGGCAGGTGAGGAATGTCGACTCACTAACTGTGAAAAATTTCTCAATGGTTCTCTACCCAAAATTCACCTCCCCCCAAGCTCGGAGATACCCAAATCCATAGAGACAATGAAATCTAGAACTTCAAAAATTCAAAATGTTTCCCTAGAGATGGGTTACTTACAATGAGAGGACCAAAAAATTGTTTCGTAGACTTATGCGAGGTGACAATCCTAACATAGGGAACTGACGATAGATAAATTACCACGTGTTAGGAGAGACATGGGCCAATCATGGGCTAGCGCATGTTAGGATGAAATGAGCCTACACCAAACCCGCTAAAAAATCGTTCGGGAATAAGCTGGATTATCTCTAAAGAACCTTGCTCCAAGCCCACCAAGACAAAGTTCTCCAAAACATCCCCAACGAATAAGAATTACCTAAGATGTGGCCACCTATCCCTTGTCATTCTTGCATTAAGTAATGCCCACAGGAAGTAAACTAACAACAAATCTAAGATCACAGTTTGTTAGTAAATTCGAAAATTGTATAAATAGGAAATATATATATATATATATATATATATATATATTATTCACCAACATTTTGCCTCTTATGCGAGATTTCTTTGAGAAATGCGGACAAGAGCATCATGGATAGCTTCGGTTGATCCACATAGATAAGCGACATAAGACAACTTTAACATGTGAGAAAGCTCAACAAAAAGAAAATGAGTGCCTAACTCTTAAATGGAGAGGAGATTCCATGTGTATAAGACATATAGAAACCCCGTCTATCATGGATTCGGGAACCACAAATTTGGTTTCTTTTTCGCATCATGAGGCTATGAATGGAAACAGTTGTCCTCTCCTCTCCTCTCCTCTCCTCTCCTCTCGAGATCGTCGTCGCTATGCCCCTCCTTGGGAGCCTTCCCTCTTCTTCTTCCGACCGTCTGCGGGTCAAAGCACGAGCCGTTCGCCGACCGCAGCGCGGTCGTCTCCACAGCCTACGGCGTTTCAATTTACAAGGCTGCTTCTATTCTATATACCCCTCCTCCTCGGCTTGTATCTCACCTTATTTTAATGGCTCCAAGCCCGTCATTTATTCAGCTTCCTTCTGCCACACGCGATATTCTCACCACTCCCACCGAAAATTACTAATTAAATTAAGTTCTTTTTCCCCATGGCAATAGTACCTCCACTAGGCACCCCTAGAAATAACTTTCAAAGAAATGAAATAAAATAAGAGGCTCCTCCCTCTTTTGCACCCACAAGCAAACATCCCATGCACAGAGTACCCAGTTGGAATTTAGATTTGAATTTTTATTTTTTTGGGTAGATTTATTGTCTTTGTTGAGGTGATGACAAATCTATTCATCTAATCTGGGTTTTTCCCCTCTAGTGAAAATCAGTGCATGTGACCAATGAATTATGGGTCTGTACTATGTACTCATTTGCCAGTTGAAAATAGAGAGAGGGAGAGAGAGAGAGAGAGAGAGCCGCGTGTGCCAAAAACACTTCTGTTTACCTTTTTTCCATGGCCACCGGTACATCATCCTCAGTTAAGTGTGTGTACTTGAGGTTTTTTTTTTTTGGTAATTTTTTTTGTGTACTTGAGGATTTTGTAACCTCTTTTTTTGCTTTTTCTTTTATTGCGCAAGGATTCCGAATTTTTTTGACTTAATTAATTCTCACGATTGTGTGCAAAATGTAGCGTTCACAAGCATCGGGTAGAACTCTGCTCACAGGATGATGACATTCCTATAATTCTTTCTACCATAGATAAAATAAGAACTTCAGCTTGTACATTATCCTTCCAAATTGATTAGTATTTGCTTCTTTTTAAACAACTGACTAATCGTGACAGACATCGGGTAATTACAAAAGGCACATACTTTGCGCTCTTAGTGTAGCCCTCAAGAGAATGCCCTAGTATGGAATATGAATCTATACTTTGAGCTGAGAGGACAGATACGCTTACTACTTTTGATACCTAATACTAATATTAACTAGCAATCTCTTTATGAATAGATAATGTAGGTGAACGAACGGATCTCGGACTCAACGATGGAGTTGATGTAAGTTTAAATCCTTGTACTGATCTTTGAAATTGGTTTCCAAATTCAGTGATGCATTTCTATGGCTCCAAGCTTATTCGACTATTGTTGGAAGGTTGTTAAAATGAGGAGACAGCATCTTCCTTTTGTCTAAATATGTATGATTCACTCTAATGGGTCACTGGGTCACATGATAAAAATTATCCTTGGAAATGTTATTTACCATGGACAAATGTCATCCTTTGCACGCACTCATGTTGATCTCCAAACAATTTGTGACATACTGGACAATATCTATCTGACCTCCACTATTGTTAATTCTTAGGATTAACCCTAAGAATTGCGAATCCGCGTGACTTTATGATTATCCAATATGGTCAAAACGTGAAACCACCGCACACGTTGAGAATCAGTTGGTTGCTGGCTGGCTCCAAATACCCTAAATATAAGAAAAACTACAGAAAACATGAACTTCTGATTCTCATTTTTTTGGTTTCTTTCCCTTGGAAGAATAGGACTAAATTGCCACACAAGAACTAAACAGAAAAAATCAGCAATTGAGGGACACGAGACTGGACTGGCAACCCCTTTCTCGGCGGACAACTGTTTGTAGCTGTCCCTCTCATCGATGCTCTCCTTCCCGTCTTGGCTAAGAAATTCAGATTAAAGAGTTTGGCAAACCCCAGAAGCAGACGACCTTGCACAGGTCCTTAATGAATGGTCCGAGGCTCATCTTCATCTCTCTCACCGACGCAAGAGAGAGAGAGAGGACAACTTATAAAATTGGTTCACACGTGTCAACCGTGAATGTCGATTTATAAAGAATAATAATTAGACTCCGGTACAGCATTCGATGCAAAAGACTACTTTACAAAAGTACGAAGAACGTTTTGTGTTGCATCGATTTATAGTTTTACTGTGTGAAACAATCTTGGATTTTTTTTTTGAGAATTTTATTGCTTTCAAGATGGAAGAAGAATACAAAAAAATGCAAAACAATTAGTTTATAACGTAAAATAACTTCCAGTTAATCACTCCATGTTTTTGGCCTCATTACCTACTCAGCTTTTGTCACTTGGAATACTGGCATTATTATTTAGAGTGGAAAGTAAAAAGAACAGGGAAAACAAGAGGTTAAGTGGTTGTTCCACATACACCAAAGAGACCTTTCCCGACATTTGTGCTCTCTCTCTCTCTCTCTCTCTCTCTCTCTCCTCTATATATCTTCACCTCTGACCTTATCAAATTTTAACACCATCTCAGCAAATTCTCTCTCGCCTTCGGTTTTCACTCATCTCTCTCCTTCTACTCCAAAAACCAAGTCTCACCGCATCTCTGCTCCATCTGTTCTAGTGTTTGATCTGCCCTAGACCAACAGCCCTTGAGTTTCTTGAGCCGTCTATCTCCTTCAAGATCACACCCATCTATTATAACATAGCAATATGGATGGGTTTAGCTCTCAAAGGCAAGACTCCATGAAAAGGAGGTTCCAAGATAGGAGCTTGCCCATCTCGTCCATGGACAACTACTTCGCAAAAGTCATGGCTGCCGCCGCCACTCCGCCTTCCTCCTCGCCGGCCTTCTTGAAGAACCCTAACAGCAACAGCAACAGCAAGATCCCAAGCTCTATCGGGTTCGATGACGATCTCGTGGCCGCGGTCGTGCCGCCGGTGACTGTGGCCATCGAGGGCCGCTCGATCTGCCACCGCATCAGCCTCCACAAGCACGAGAGCTACCAAAGCCTCGCCAAGGCGCTGAGGCAGATGTTCGTGGACGATGGTGATGTCCCGGACAAGGATCTCAACCTATCCAATGCTGTTCCCGGACACCTTATTGCCTACGAAGACATTGAGAATGATCTTCTTCTTGCTGGTGACCTTAATTGGAAGTAAGTTCTTTCTTTTACGAATATTTAACATGAACCTTTGGCTTGTCTCTCAAAATTTGTCATGTTCGCCCATGACTGTGCAATAGGAGCTTTTGTTACATACTCCGCTGATGAAAACCTAACCTTTTCGGTTTTATCTTCGAGTAGGGACTTTGTACGTGTGGCGAAGAGAATCCGGATTCTGCCGGTGAAGACGAATTCGAGGAAAGGAAGAGGAGAAGCATGAGAGCTGCTGTGTTAGCTTGGACTTTTGTTGAGGGTTTCGGTGTGATGAAGGCAACCGGAACTTGTATGAGCTTGAAAGAACCACAAAGGGGAAAAAAAAGAAAAAAGAAAAAGGAAAAAAGAGGAAGATATGTTTTGTCTCTTAGGGATCCAGATCCAATGTCCTTTCTAATTCTTGGGTATGAACTTTCTTGGCTATCGTATTTATACAGTTCTACTTCGATTTCTTACTTCTTGTGTTTTTCTCTCATGACTCAGTTCTAAGTTGAGCCAGTCGAATTTGTTCTCTCTTTAGATTTTCTAATTACTTAGGTTTTCTTCTTGTGTCCAAAGATGGCGAGAGGACTGAAAGCGTGCAAAATATCAAATTTGTTGATCACCACTCTTCGGAGCTATACGACCTCGTTAATCGATGTTTCACTCCACATTTTTCCCCTCAGATTATGTATCCTGCGTGAGGAATCAAGATATAGTTGGAATGAACTATGATTAATTCATAAAATCGACATATTCAATAATGTACACAACATCATCTTATTGAGTATTAACTGAGCCGTTTGTTTAGAATTCACTTACCGTCGGATGTCATATCATTTATATATGAACTTTGAGATCCTGTCTCAGTGTATTATCATTACAAATAAATGGTCTGTCTTTCCTTGATTTGCCTTGCCTGTACACGTAATGGTTGATATTTGTGAAGCCGTACACGTAATTTACTTGAACAACACAGGACGCTAATGCTTGAAAATGCAGTGTCCTCCATCATGTAATGGAGGACATGATTAAACCAAATTTCACTGTCCCAATAAATTCTTGTATAACTTACAGCTTTTGGAGTGAAGTGATGTATGAAAATGTAATGTCTGGCCAATAAAAAGATTCAAACACAACTCCAAGATGTCCTGTTTTCCTAAGCCACGATTTCCTCTCCTGCTGCCTTCTTTAATCACCCCCACGTACCATGTTGCAGATTCAAGTCTTTCTGCTTTTCACCTCAACATTTCCATGAGGAAGCGGTGAGATACACAGTTAAAACTATTGCAAAAAGTGGCTTGTAGTTAATAAACGGAGAAACGTGGCTAGAGTTACTGTGCTGCCCACGGGAGTAAATGCTTAGGCGAGAGAAAAGGTCAAAAGGTCGTACGAAAATTGGAAGAGCCCTTCCATTTGCATTACATTTCTGTGTCTTGTCTGTAGTTTTTCTTTCTTTTCTTTTTCTTTTTTCTTTTTCTGGCATCAAGACCAGAGTTTCTTTCCTGCTCCAAAGAATGTCGTCTAATGATATTCGAAGGTACGAAGATTGTTCTGGGTAATATTTTTTTTTTTTTGTGTATAAGCTTAAAGAATTCATGTCTTGTTCTGCTTATTGTGATGTTTGATTGCTCTGACAAGACCCCATGGATGGAGACTGACAAACAAATTCATCCTATCTATATTTTTATAGTCTTTAACTTATATTTATATATAAAAAAACTGATATTTCATGAAGTTAGGCATCCACACGCATGTTACTAGCTTTTAGCTTACGCACAACTTCTGGAAATACTCAAGAAAGTCACAGATCTTCATGTATTCTCATGGAGGAGGTATGGTGATGCTGCAATGAAGGAAGTGAACCCACTGAACTTAAAGGATGGGGCTGGCTACAGTGTAGTTGACTGAAGCTAAAGCAGGCCCTTCTTAAAAACATCAACCTTATTTTTCCAGCCATTAATTAGTTAATTTTAGATCAGATGGGTCCACTCCTAGAATGTAGGCACGGCTTAAAGGCTTGCAATTTCATTTCAATGCGATTGTTGTTGCCTGCATTGAGACAAGCGAAATATTAGGTTATCCTTGAGAGCACGATGTTTCCTAATATCTACGATAATTATCACATCCGCGACATATTATCATTTCCAAAAGAATATAAAAGACTTGCAATAATTGACGTTGATGAAGGATCAAGACATCTTACTTTATAAAACGTAAAAGTTGTCTCATATGAAATATATGTTAGGTGCATTTTTCTGGTATAATTATAAGAGTGAATTTGAATTAAAATATTCTCGAATATTTGACTCGGTTAAAACTCAAGATATGATATATCACCTTTTCGGAAAAGGAATAAGTGGTTTTCGTTTCTTCTCATATATGTATCATGGTTTTTGAGAATGACAATTAATTGAGTTAATTTATTGAACTTAAATAAAAGAATGAGGATCCCAACTCAATAATGTAAAGGGAAATTGATTATTTGTAATCTCTCTCTCTCTCTCTCTCTCTCTCTCTCAGAGTCCAACTGGCTGTCGCTCGGTAGGCAGTACACATCATTTTTCCTTATTTTTGTCATTTTATTGCTAAACACCTAAAAATTAATTGATTTCTCAAACTTTAATTCTCTGTGGCCAGCTTTTTGTAAACTGCAAATTGGCGAAATGGGTCAGCTTTTTTATTTTTATATTTCACTTTTTGCGTTGCCTTACGTCTAAATCAACGCAATTAATTGAATTCTGATAACAAAAAAAAAAAAAAATTCCCAAGATGCAATTAATTGGCTTGACTTTTCCCATTGGAGCATCTGCGGGACTATTAACTTCGTGACTGAGTCCTTAAGTAGAAGTTCGGAAATGTTGACAGTATTTCACTGTTGGTAGCCTCAATGCTTGTCGCATGCAATAAATTTTGATATTATTAGGAGATATTCTCTATCCTTTTTATATTCTTTTTTGAGCCTTTTTTTAAAGGCGTTCATAAGATTAGGAATCGTTTCCATCATCGGCGAAATAAAAAGCTTTATTAACACTTTTTTTTTTGGTGAAAGTAAGCAAATTATTAACACTTATTCGTGCACATATTTTTGAAAAATTTGTTCGAATCATTTTTTTCATTTCATCTATGATAGAAATAAAATTTAGTGAATATGAGATCTAGTGCATTGATCGGATTAGTGAAATCAGATAGGCTCATGTGAATATCACTAATCCATATCATTGTCGACGATAGTCCATAGAGACATGTGATTTTTCTCTCGAGAGTATAGTCTTCTTTCTATTTCACCTTTTAGTCTTTATTCTTCCCAAGATAGACGAGCAAAGTGACTATCCACATCTCTTCTTCACCTCCATAAAAGATTCCCAAACATAGGTTAGGTTCAAAAGAGTTATAACATGGGGTTTGTACAATAATTTCAATTTTTAATATACTAGATTTTCTGGTGCTACATTGCTTTGAAGTTGAATCATTTTAAAGAGTCTTATTAAAAATTGCCGTAAATTGACATATAATGAAATATTATTCTCGTGATTGTGACGTATGAATTAAAATTTAGAAAATCGATTATTTTCTCGCTAAACATATTCAACAAGTGCTCGAGAGACACTTGTTCACATGACCATATTTGAAATTAAGCATGCTTAACATATACGTTACCGAGCTGAGACCTCATTTATGTAAATTACAAATGAAATTCAAAGTATGACCAAGAAATCTAAATCGATAGGTGAAATTACGCAGCCTGCTCCTCTGGCGAGATATAAATGAGGTATTGTGGAAGGACAAGATATAAATGAGGGGAAAGACTTTCGCTCTAAGTATGGACCGATTTCAATTAAGTAGCGTTGGTTAGGGATATGGTATGGACCTCTTTTCTTTTCAATTTACGTGCTGTTGTTGCTTTATGACATTGCATTTTCCTGTCCCTTAAGGACCAAGGAAGTAACGGTTCGAATTCATAGCATAGAAAAGACTGACAAATTTATGTCCACGAAAATATGTCCCAGAAACCAATGGGTCTTTTTTTTCCTTCGTCTCGGCAATTCAAAATCAATTATTGTGCTATGAAAATAACATCAAATGACCTGTACTTGTGTCATATGATCTTGGCTGAGATTCAAAGTCGGTTTGCTTGGGGGAGTTAATGGAATTTGGCAAGTGAAAATAACCGGTTTAATCAATCAAGTCAACTAACTAAGAACAATAATGCTGTGCATGCCAGCTTTAATAACATCAAAATATGTAGGTTGCCCTCTCTAGTTTCTGTTTCATTCTGTTTTATTGTAATAAAAGTCATCTTTTTTAGTCTGTTTATCATTGAGTCAACATGCAAAATCAGCGTTTCTATCCATATTTTTAACGAAAGGACTGACGGGAAAAACCGCATAATTCAGGGACTTAATCAAAAAAAGAAAAAAACTGTCCAAAAAGTCCTAAATCTATGCATTTTTGCCAAATTAGTTAGAAACATTTTAATTTTACCAATTTGCCATCCATTGAGCCAATTTTGGTCAGAAATTGCTAACGTAGACACCAGTTAGGAGTGAGCGGTTTAATGTTCCATATAGGCTCCGCCTAGAATCTGGGACTTATCCGTTAGAACGGGTTTTTCATTTTTTAGAACTTGAACCTACCGTGCATATCTTAGAACCTGGAGTTTACCCCGTCACAAGTTTCAATGTCAATTCCAGGGTCTACTCAGGTTCCACTTATATTATTATTTGAATGATTATAATTCACTAGTTATAACATATATTTATACACATGAAAAATGTAAACATTAATAAAAAAAAACCTCAGTTATAAAATGAAAACTCGGACTAGTGCTTCTAAATTATACACTCATTATCAAACAGCACGGAATATTAGAAGATCGCACGAAGACTTAGATTAAGAAAAACATTAAAACTTATTCCAGATTCTAGGTTATAGGTTCCAGGTTCAAAATTTCTCCAATTAAGAACTTAGAATCTACCCGTTTTTTGGAATCTAAAACCTATCATGTATACCTTGGAACCTAAAACTTACAGATTTCCATCGGTCTGGTTCTCAAGTTTCAAGTTCTACCTTGGAATCATGTTCACCTCTAACGCCAGACATCCCACGTGACATGGTCTAAACTGATGTGAACACTTTTTAATTATATATTATTTTTATTTCTTTATTACTCCTTTTCTTTACTTTTTTTTTGGTTTTTTTAATTGAAGGTCGGCGATGGTGTCACGGTACTTGCGGCTGCCAGTGTGGGCTTGATGGCACTCGTTGGTCAAATGAAGTGCATGCAAGCCCTTCCCTAGAACCGAGATGGGCAAAGAGGGTGCCATAGCCCTTGTCGAGTCTAAGCAAGGGCTTGCACACCCTCGTTGGCCTCAATCCAAAATCCAAAAAAAAAAAAAAAGTAAAGAAAAGGAAAGAAGAAAGAAAAAAAATAAAGAATATATAAAATAATTTAAAAATTATTAAATATTATTAAAAATGTCCATGTCGGTGTTGGCTATATCATGTAAAATGGTTGGTATCAATGTCAGTATTTTTTGGCTAAAATTGACTAGATGGCTCAATTGGCAAAATATAAAGATTTTTAGGATTCAATTTACAAAATTGAAATCTTTATAATTGAATTGGCAAAAATGTAATATATTTAAGATTGTTTGGATAATTTTTCATAAAAAAAGAAAAAGTCTGCTTTGTATCATATATCGTTGAACTTCAATAAAGTAACAATAAAGTACAATTCAATGTTTCTCAATCATTTAATTTTAGGTTAATATAATACTTTGACACGAATTCTACGCACACATGTACAGTAGTGCAACTTTTGCTAGTGGTATTATAAACAAGTAGATTAAAAATGCCCGAGAGATCTTATTTGGCAATTAGGAATTTGATTTTCTTCTTACGAATATAATCACCCACTAAGATTCATAGCAATGTGATCTTAAGGTCCTAAACTCAAGAAGGATATGCATTATACAGGAGATTTCGTCCATTGCAACAACTCAAACTCAACTCCTTGAGATTGAGCCGCGTTAGTAGCAAGTAGAATGACTTGACGAGAAAAATTAAAGCATAGGAACTGGAAAAATTACATAAGTGTAGAATGCAATTGATTTAAAAACCATTCAAATGGTTCGATTAAATCCTACGCCTTCTTCACGAAGTACAATGAATGAATAGTATCTAAAATTGACTTCGTGTCGTTAAAAAAGGGTTATTGGGATATCCTTCAATTGCACTTTTCAACATAATTCTAAAACTTAATAGCATTTTTCAATAAATCTTGAGAACTTAATTAAACCAACTAAAAGTTTGAGATTCTATTGCACTTTCAATTTAGCTAGGATTGAGAATTTGATTAAACTAATTGAAAGGCTGAATACTAAATTGTATTTAATACATAAAGTATAGCACTTCGGATGCAATTTTCTAATCAAAGACTCCATTAGACAAACACGAAAGTACGATAAACGAAAAGTATATTCTTTTTTCTTTTGAAAAAAAGAAATCGTACTTCATTTTTTTCGGCCACATGGACATCATGCAAGAGAGAATATATCAACATATGGATTTTTTTGCTTTTTGTTTTTTGTTTTTTTTTTTTTTTTTGTCGGCCTTCAACATTTGGATTCGAGTCAGCAGTATTTGCAGACTTTGGGATGTAACCGATGGGCTTCCGTGCATGCTCCGCTAAGTATCTTTCGCATTGGCTTTGTCTAATTTAGTCAAAAATGGAATTTAGTGATCCAAGATGTTTTATATTGTTTTCAAGTACATCAATAATTGTAGCTGGCTCACCTTAAAATTAAATTTCTATTGTTTGAATAAGAATCGACACACATGGACAAGAAAATCTTAATCAAACCCCCTAAAAAGTTAATATGTATGCAAATCCATCGTGTCAAAAATAGTACATAAGGAATCAATTTTATTCTATATATTTGAAATAATTATCTTGGATTTTAGTCTTGTTGTTGGTGGAAACAAAAACAAAGAAAAAGGGTTAGGTCTAGTCTTGCAATTGAATTTAATGCTGATTTTAACGAATTGTTCGATTGATGATTGATCCCATTATCTAATTCACATCATGTTTTGATTAGAGGTTTTGGTCTTTACTATAAAAAATGACGGTTGACCAGAAGTTAAAGCAACGTAATAAACATATTTTAAAGATAAGTATTATTTCAATATCACTACCAAATATATCGTATCTTTTCAAGAAAGTGACCCAGAAACCGGGCTATGCAATTAATGATATGATTTTATTCTTCAACAGTTTTTACATTTTTTTAACATCTTGAGTAGTAGTTATGAAATACCTTTTTTAGCGTAGCATATTGACGTTATAATTAACATTTCGAAACTTTAATCATACAATTTTTTATATCATAGTTGATTTGTCAAGATAATGACTTGATAAGAATGTTTTTAGTATGGTGACCTCAATATTCTTAAATCTTTAAAAGTACCCAAAAGATTTTGGCCTACGTAGTATGGAATTTTACCTTGTTTTTGTGATTTTAGTGTTAAGAATTGTTGGGAATACTTCAAGAGTAAAATTATGAAAATACCAAATCATGGGGAGTGCAATTTTAAGATCACTAGGAGAGCTGGACCAATCGAGGTGGTTGTGACAAACTTTATGACTTAATTGCACATTTTGAAAATTTTAGGATTCAATTGTATTTTTGTAACAAGTTTTAGGACTTCTAGTAAACTTATCCCAAAATAAATATATTTAGTTAGTGACGATTTGGGTTTGGAGTATGTGTAGGACATCGGGAGAATTATCAAAAAAGTCCTAACCTATTGCAATTGTGCCAATTTAGTCATAAACTTTTTTTGGGCCAATTTAGTCCTAAACCTTTTACAATTGTGCTAATTCAGTTTATCCGGCCAAAATTGGCCGGCCGGCGCCGACGTGGACGTCGGCCGGAGACAAATGGGGGCGAGGCAATTTTTTTAATATATATATATATATATATATATATATTAATTTTTTTCCCACTTCTTCTTCCTCCGGCCCGGCGAGGTTAGCCTCACCGGCCACTAGTGAGGCTCGCCCCTGTTGGCTACTGGCGAAGGCGAGCCTCGCCGACCGCCCCGAGGACCGTCGCCGATCTAGTGACCTCTCGTGCTTCGGTCGTCGGCGGCCCGGGCCGGGCCTTGCCGCCCCCTTCGGGCTCGTCCGCACCCTCTCCGGGACGCCCTCGAGATCTGGCGACGGTCCTCGCTGGTGGCCGGCCAAGCCGCCGTCGCCAAATATGGACGACGAGCCTCGTCGTCCAGATCTGGCGACGGCCCTTGCTGGCGGTCGGCGAGGCCGCCGTTGCTGGGCGAGGCTCACCTTCGCCAGTGGCTGGCGGGGGTGAGCCTCGCTGGCCCTCGCCTCTGGCCGGTGCCGACCGGCCAGAGGAAGGATAAGGTGTGAAAAAAAAAAGAAAAAAAAATTAAAAAAAAAAGAAAAAAATATTAAAAAATTACATCGTAGGTCCGCTGTCCCCGGCCGGCGTCTACGTCAGCGTCAACCGGTCAATTTTGGCCGAATGGACTGAATTGGCATAATTGTAAAACGTTTAGGACTAAATTGGCTAAAAAAAAAAAAGTTTAGGACTGAATTGGCACAATTGCAATAGGTTTATGACTTTTTTGGTAATTCTCCCGTAAGACATCAACAAAGCACCAATAAAAGACTTCACATATAAAATTACAATCGAATCCTAAAAAATTACAAAAAATGCTACTAACTAAAGCACTTAATTTGACCAATTTAACAAGTTTTAGGATTTCATTACACTTTTCCAAAGTTTTAGAATTCAATTGTACTTTCATAACAAGTTATAGGACTTCATTATACCTTTTGAAAGTTTTTGGACTAAATTGTATTTTGTTGACAATATTTAGGACTTCAAATGCACTTATTTCATTTATTTTTAAATTTTAGTGATGTTGTTGCCTTTTCAGTTAAGAGACCGTCATTGTAAAATCTAGTTGGAATTTTGTTGACTGACTAAATTGCAATTTAGCCACAGTTCGAATGCATAACAATATGTTTTTCACGAAATAAGTATAAGTAGTGCAATGTAATTATGATGATTATCATACTGTAAATAATAAATTACTTAAGTGTGTAAATTTCGCTACGATAATCAATCGTAGCTAAAGCACACAAATTTGTGCCAATGAATATTGATTTTTTAAGCAAAAAAATAAAGCGATATTACAATTATTTTCAAAAGAAAAGAAGATTCAGTCACTTTATCAGGAAAAGATCCTCCTTTAATCTCTTTTGTATATCAATTTTTTTTTTAACAGTTTGTATATCAATATGAGTGTTTGAAACTTTTTAAGCATCCAATTAATTCCTATTGAGTGTGACAAGCTCTCGATCTAATACACGCTAGACAATTTTCGGAGTATAGTAGGTTTGACCCTCCTTGAAACGTGTAAACGCGACAAGCGGCAAAAATGCTAAAGTCAATTTTGGACAGCTAACTTGGACAAGGGATGAAAATTCAAATAACAAAAGAAAATCTAAAAACTGTTTTCGCACGTATTGTTCGACTAGGTCATGGTCCTCGCCTAACATTTCAAAATCCATATAATTTTATTTTGAAAATAAGCTTTACGCATACAACCAAAAAATCTTAAAAATTGAGAATTTTGTTACCCCATTTCCTAATCAACAAACGTTTTACAGCGGTCACGGATGGTAATCGGTGTAAAAGGAGGCTCTGACCGAGAATGGCCACGCACAAACTTCTGAAGAACAAGAATTACTTCTACAGATGTTCATTTCTTTGCAATCTATTTCCGGTCGTTCCGATTGTTCATTTCCTTTTGTCGATCAAACACACTTGCTCTTGTTCTTCTAGAAGGATTTGTGTTGTCATTAGCGGGTTCATTTGATCATTTCAGAACCGTGGTCGTTCTTGTTCCTTTTCTTGGTGCAAATATCGTCTGTCAATTTCAAGCCCAAGAACTGCGATGTTTGGTCACAATCGTTTATTTAGTCGAAGCGCGATTCCACTATCGAGTTAATGATTATGAATTTTGAACAAAAACATCTTTAGGCACTTTCAGTGAGAAGAGGGGGAGAAAGGTATTTTCTTGAATTCGTTGCTTTCGAAATGAGTCTGTGAAGTCGAAATTTGTCGGGATTCGTGAAGCCGGTGATCGATGATTATGTTGAAATCGCCGTGGGTAAGCGGATGGATGGTCGGACAGGATCTTGAATGCTGTCGGATAAAAATATTTGCAGGACTAACCGTAACAGTGAAAAGTTTAACCAAATTTCTGCAAACCTGTCAATGGTTAATCCCGATGCTCTCTGTACAGTCAAGTTTAAATTCTCAAGAGGGGTATATTTGTCTTACGAAAAATAAATAATTCAAAAAATATTTTCAAGAAAATGATTATTAACATCGTCTACAAAAATAAATGAACGAAAAATATTTTCATTATCCATCAAAATATTTAGATATAAACTATTGTCACTAATAAAAATATTTTTCATGAAAAATTATTTCAATTGATATAAGCAATTAATTTTAAGAAATATTTTTTTACATCATTCATTTTTTGTAAACCAAATGGAGCCTGAGAGTCAACCTGCTGCGAAATCTAGTAGCAGTTGACCAAGTGCTTGGGGCAAGGATTTGAAAGGTCGAGGCCGATTTAAAATGCAAAATCGATTCCTCAAGCTAGAATCGTCTAATTTGTGAAAATAAGTTAGCGTTTTTTTTGGTAATTAGCCCCTAAGGATTTAGTTCATTTTGTGAAAAATGAATAGCGTTGAATTATCCGCCTAACAAATATCATCGACAAGAGTAGATCTTGATTGAAAATTTTCAAAAGTTTAAACTCAATTGGCCAAAAATTAATATTTACTCTTTTAACAAAGAAATGATGGTAGGGTTTTACGGGATAGACTTGCCAGTCGGGCGAGTTAGGTTGAAAATAGTTCAACTCTAATTGACCCAACAAGATTCACCTTCCTTCGCCTCACTGCTACCTAGATGCCCCCCCGACACCCTCATCACCCCAACAAGATTCACCTTCCTTCGTCTCACTGCAATCGACCGCAGTGGCCAGAGTACAACTATTAGCTTTATATTTCATAGATTTTTACAATATAATACCTCTTCAATTTTTTATTTAGTTACATTTTGTCCCCTAGAAATTGTGATTTGCATCAACTTGCCCCTCAATTTTTTTCTTATTCTAGTTTCAATTTGCATGAGGCTTTGTGGAGATTGAGAAAAGTTATGCCATAAATCAAACCAGAGAGGCACAATTAAACTAGGTGAAAAGTTGAAGACACAAAATGTGTCTTTGGACTTCCCATTTCAATTCACTATTCATACTTCGCGAAAGCATTCGGCTTTCTCCTCCAACTTGCCCAATGACGACTCAAATAAATGGAAGGTTCGGGTGGGTCAAATTCACCCAGTTGAAATTCATGGGCAGTTCGTTAATTTCAACAGTATAAGATATGAGAAAATATTGCGTGCAACTATTTTGCCACATTATATATAAGATGGACCATTCAAAATGAATGCGTAATTTTGGGTCCACCTATTATAATTTTTGCAATTACCTCTCCCCTCTCTCTGTTCCTTTCTCTCTATCAACTTTCGAACTCCAGACTTGGGTTTTTTGGTATAGGCAAGAAGAAGGAAATGTCGTAGCTTCCTTCAAGAAGGAAATTGAGAGCGAAGATGAATGGGACTTCTAAGTACTTGTAGTAGCGAAGGACCAAGAAGAGTTGACAACCGCTTGTATAATCGATTCAAATAATTCAACAGCTTTTGTCATGTCCCCGAAGAAGAGTAAGCCAAGGGTGAACTTGAAGAAGCGACTAACAATGCCAACAGTTAGTCATGAGAAAGAATTGTAAAAGATGAACGAGATCTCATATAAGAGATGAGAAGGTGAAGATGGAGAAAATGTTGAAAATGAGAGACAAAATGCTGAGATGGAAGGACAAGGAGTTCAAGATAAAAGAAAGAGAGCTCGAGAATTTCCCATGTGAGTTCAAAAAAATGGAGAAGGTTAACGAACTCAAACCTATTATGAAGTTCCCAATTGGTCATATAGGAACAGACAAGGAACACCTGAAGGAGAAAAAGAAAGGTAGACCATCTCCACTTTACATCCTGAGGCGCAAGAATCAATGAACAGGTGCTGGGAAAAAGCCCAATGAGAAAAAGGACCAAGTTGTTGACATCAAAGTGCTACATATGGAGTTAAATCACTTGAAGCAAGAAAGGAAAACCGTAAATAAAAGGCTTGGCCGCATAAGTGGTAATTTGAAAACTCCAATGAAAGATTTATGGAATATAGAGGTCAAATTGAGTGAGATAAAGGAAAAAAGGATTGAAGCGCAGGTCAAGCTAGCATTGCTAAAAATCTGAGCTTCACAGCTAAAGGGTCATCTAAAGTTATAGCAGATAATCAAGTTCTCATCATGCGGTACAACAGTTGGCACTAGCAATGGGCAAAGCCAAGGAAGAGTGCCAGAGTTTGAAGGGAGAGTAGTCGGTGAGGGGGAGTATTGAAGATTTCCGCCTCTCTCTCTTTCTTTGACCAATGTTTTATGCAAGTTGGCAAGTTGCCATAAAATAATAATAGAAGGAGACATCTTGGTGTGAAACTATTCACTGACCGACTCGACTTGCCCTTAAGAGTATGGTGTGTAGAGTGGTAGTGCTGTGTAGTGTGTGTGCGGTGAGTGACGTGAGTGTGTGATGCGTGTGTGCGCTCTTGACGAAGTGAGTGGGACCTTCATAGAGTGTTCTAGTATGTGACTTGAGTGTTGTAAGTGTAGTGAGTGTGTTAGTGTGTGAGTGGTGTTGAGTATGTATTCTTATAATATTAGGAGTGCTTATTGTAGTCACACTTCCGCATCTGAATAAGTGGGACCAGAGCTATGTCTCTCAAGTTTAACATTTTGGTTGCGAAATATTTTGTAAAACGCTTTTCCAATGTTGATTGTTGGTTCTTGAAGAAAGATGTTTGTTGATATCGCTCGTATCGCTATGAGGAGAACCCATTAAGGGGGAGTATGCATATTATTTCAAGATGTCTTTTTGGGCCAAACTATCAACTGATACAGGTGGCCAAGAGGGGCAAGCTTGGTTGTTTTTTCTCATGGGTGTTGAATGTGATTAGAGTTAGATGTTGAGCATTAGATAGTTGATGAAATGGACCATCGACGTTGGATTTAGGAGATTACTCAATGGGATAGATCATTAATGGTTATTTGTTATTCCTTAATAGGTTTTGTTTATTAATATTGTATATATAAATTTTTATTAGAAAGTTATCAAACATTTTTGATAATTTTTGTTTGATCGTATATTGAAAATGAGATAATGAGCCCTAACATTGTTTTATAATGATGCATAGTGAATGCATTGAGCCGTGATAGCTCATTTCCTTCATCTTACTCGCTTTTCAAGTTCTTCAGCAAGCCGCAAGTAGGGCATGGGCATTTCATTATCAGGAGGATTTTCTATAGTGGAGATTTTCGGTATGAGTTGTCTATGGTTGTTGAGCTTTTGAGTTAGCTTTTTGGTGGATATGTATATATAGCCTCTCGATAGTTTATAAAAAACTCCAATATTGTATCCAAATGACTTTTTGTCAAATATATATGTGCGTGTCTATATATATGTGTGTGTGTATGTATGTATGTATGTATGTATTTTGATATTAGGTTAAATTATGATTATATTGAGACTACGTCATTTGATTGAAAGGACAACCATGTCATTATCTTTGTTCCTCTATGAGTTGGCGGTGTGACATTTTGCTACTCTTTGCAGTCATCTATTTTCGCTTGAAACGAGACATGGGTACAAACGGTAAGGTCTTTGCTTAGTTTGCTGCATAATGGTTCACATCATGGTCGAACTAGTATCTCGCTAGTTTTGTTAGCTCTAAGTGGCTTGTTGTAACAATTTGTTTATAAAACTTCCCAGCACAGTGCTATAGAACTCTTAGTTCTGCATCATCTGGAAGAATATTTTATATATATATATATATATAAAACAGGTGGGTGCTTCAACTACATTGCCTTTTTCATGGACGGATGGTAGAGTTCCGATGCAACGTCATTTAGTCATTAGGATGGGAAAGAGACTATGAGTAAAAGATTCACTCCTTACCTCGGTAAAGTAATGTCATGGTGCAATGTAATGCTCGGTACAGCACATTGTGCTTAAGTTGTGGTTTATTTGCTTCAACCTTTTCCCTCTTAAGGTTTTCCATGATGTATTATTTTGTATTGGCTCTTAGGAATTAAGAGAAAAATTACCAAAATAGTATTAAACATATTGTAATTATACCAATTCAGTCTTAAACTTTTTGCGTTTGTGCCAATTCAGTCTATCCGGCCAATATTGGCCGGCCGACGCTGATGTGACAATATTTTTAATATGTATTTAATTTTTTTATTTTAAGGAAAGAAAAAAGAAAAGAGAAAAGAGAAAAATGGAAAATAAAAAAGCAAAAAAAAAACATTTAAAAAATTAACACGTTAGCCTTTGTTGACATCCGCCAACATCCACGTCAGCACCAGTTGGTCAAAATTGATTAGATAGACTAAATTGACATAAAAGAAAAAAGATTTAGCACTAAATTGACACAATTATAGTAGGTTTATGATTTTTTTGAAAATTTTCCCAGATTAGGATGAGCAGTGCTTTATAGAAATTTTGTTTTATTTTGCAGGAATCGACATATTCATTTGATAATGTTTAACTTATGGACTTGTGTCTGTTCAATTAGCATATGCCTAGTTATTTTTACTGGATTGAGGATTTTGTTTGCTGGTGGTGTATCCCTTACTCATTCACGAGTGGGAAATTGGATTTCTACTTCTACACTCTCTCTTCCCTCTCTTTTTGTTGTCTCTGTTCTGTAAAGAAAATTCAGGGTTTGATTTTAGGCAGCAATCCAATTTCTGAGTTGCTAAATTCAAGGGAATGAGAGTGGCAGCTTAAATTTCTTCAGGAAACCTCGGGATCCAGTTTGTTTATTTCGATTATTATTGACTTTGATAGCTAATGAGGGACGATTGAAAGGCAAATTCACACTCGGAAAATGGGAGGAAGATAGGGACAGTGGGGGGCGACCGGTGATAAAGCTTCTTCATCTTCAATTCATATAATGGTAATAATGGTACTCACACCCATTCGATTCCATTCCTAGTTTTGTTAACAAGGAACCCTTTAAGTCCCACTTTGTAACTGAAGCCAGCCATTAATTAAAAAGTGATGCCATCGACGTAATTCAGGCAGTTGCTGAATGCTAAGAGTGAATGCTTTTTCCAACAAACAATCGAGACAAATGTCGATTTATTAGCCAGCCAAATACGGAGTAGAAGTTTTGATAGAAGAAAAGCAGAAAAGAATTAATTCTTTTTTTTTTTTTATTATTTCGGTCAATCATCCAGTTATCAGCCAATACTAGGGAACGCACTTCAATATTTACCGTGGCTCTTGGAAAACAGATTTAGAATCAACAAACTACAGAAAGAAAGCAAAAACGTTACCCAATATAGAAACTCAGAATTTCCAGAGAGTATAGCAAGATTACGAAATAAGGATGTTTGACATGCAATATTAATAATGGAATACAAACAAAATGTATGGATACGATACGACAATGTCACAAGGTGCATCACCAGGCCACATTCCTTCGGTCCTTAAAACCTAACTACGCGCAAGTTCTAAACATTTCATGTGCACACCTTACCCCATGAGGATCCACTTAATTAAAAAATTCATTCTAACACGTCATTCTTTTGGTGTCTAGCTAGCAGATAAAAGGGGGAAGACAGAGAGCAGAATCTACCAAAGTTAAAGCACAACAGTAGCTACTTTCTTTATATTCTGCAGGGAACTTTTCAGAGTTGATTGCAATATTAGCTGCTTCATTCCATCCATGTGGCCACACGATAGATGCAAATCAACTATGTAAACAAACACTGGTTCAAACATACAATGATTTCTAGGGAAAGCAAGAACTTAGGATTATAAGGATTTACCAAATGCAGCTGCAAATCATTTAGTGAGTAGAATGCCAGCAAATCTTAAATTCCATGTGAGTTCATCAGACACTATACAAAAAATAAAGGCTACTCCGATGAGTATTCACCCAGAAACTACATATTTGGGGAATAAACAAATGGTTGTTCAAAGTAACACCATTCAAATTCTTTCAAACCCATATAATTAAGCCTGCTATCACAATAGACATTAAATACTTTTAGATCTTCCATTTTTAAATGTAAAAGACCATGCAAGACATGTCTGCGTCCACATGTTGCAACTATATAAATTAACTTGAACACCAGCGCTAGAGCCCACCATCTATCATATTGACACCAGTTCTGGATCGATACACCAAAACTTGAGAATTATAAGAAAAATTTATTTGCCGACACATGCTTACAGATTTCAAGTAATCGCACAACGAATTATAACTTGATGCAACGAATATTCTAGCTTCCTTTACCATGCAAAACAGTCTTACCTATGATCTCACCTAGGGTATTAACATAATCGGCCCTCTTTCAAAAACAATAGTCTTGAGAGAAACTTCAAATTAGATCCACTGCACAGGTACTTAACATATCCTCTGAATCATATTAGCTGGATTAAGCCACTTTTACATGAGCCTGACAAGAAAAAGTTAAAGTCTTTTTTCATAGTCTAAAACAAGCGCGCTCTTTTTGTTACTTACACTAAGGAACCCAATAATACAGAAGCTCAATTGCTACTTTCTACTTTTAGCACTATGAAGTAGGGGTGAGCGGTTCCAGGTTCCGGTTCGGTTCCGTCTGGAACCTGGAACCTACCCTCTGGTACAGGTTCCTCAATTTTTGGAACTTGAAACCTACCCGTTAGAACCGAGAACCTAGAACCTACCCTGTCACAGGTTCCAAGGTCGGTTCCAGGTTCCAACAGGTTCTTTTTTTTTTTTTTTTTCATTTTCGTAGTGGGCGCGAATATTCGAAACCCGAAATAATTCAATAGTTGGCCATCCATTTCCTGCCAATACACAACAATGTGAATCTTTTACATCCGAATAGACAACTAAATTCATAGTTTTCTAGAGAAAACATTGTCTAATGTATAATTTGGTGATTCAATGTGTTTAATAATAATAACTACAGGCATGTTGTATGAGCATAGGCTCTCGGCATTTCGCTCTTGATTTGAGTGGGCAAGAAGTGGGTGCCGCGTCGAGCAGAAACTTTAAAGGTGTTGGCAGTTGTTGGTGCATCGAAAACAATAGTTGAACAGAAGTGAAAAAAAAGAAAGAAAGAAATGAAATAACAGAAAATATGGAGTTGGGTCAATTTAAGTCGGCATGCGAGTTAGGAGATCATTTACCAACAGCCATATCTAAAAGTTTTGAAAAAGCTCGACGAGCTCGTCTCCAAGAACCGGTCGTCGGAGAAGAAGCTCAACGCGAGCGGCGTCTTGCCCCTGTTCCACGGCTTCAAGCTCGCGTCGTTGAGCTCGACCCCCTTCGCCCAAGTCCTCCACTATGCTTTACGATCTATGAGGCACTTAGCGAAAGCCATGGCTTGCGAGATGGAGGCGGCGAACTGGAACCTCGACGAGGCCATCCGATTCATCGAGCCGCGAGCGAGGTTCGCGAAGCCCGGCCACCGGCACTTTGCCATCGAATCGTTCGTGGCCAGATCGATCTTCGAGGGCTTCAACTTCCCCAACTTTGCGCTCGCGACCGAGTCGTTGTCCATCGAGGAGCGTACTCCCCAAGCCTTCTTCGACCAGTTCAAGAAGCTCAAGTCCGTCGGCCCCCGAGCTTCATCGCGCGGAACCCGGGCTCACCGTTGGCCAGGTTCGCCAAGGCTAAGTACCTGCGGTTCGTGCACGCGAAGCATAAGATTCTCACGCTACCTTCAAGAGGCCTTGCAAAAGAAACAGCGTGACAAAAAACTATTCAACCCAATGGAACCAGTAAACCCCAACAGAATCGAGTAACGGTGCATCTTTCTACAATCTTCATTTTTTCCAAATTTTGAAATGAAGGTTGAGCAACCGTCGTGTTGCTCATCTTAGTTAGGCAAAGGAGCAATCTGTCACTTGAGAAAAATGCAGAGGAAAACCTACGGTCTCGTCAAGCTCGAGAACTCGTAGAGCTTGCCCCTCGGGGAGAAGATGATGAGTGCAACCTCGGCGTCGCAGAGGACGGAGAGCTCGAAGGCCTTCTTCAGCAGCCCGTTCTTGCGCTTCGAGAACGTCACTTGCCTTCTCGTGTCGTTCTCTATCCTCTTCATCTGCGTCTTCCCCCTCACCATTTCCCCCTCCCTCTCTCTCTCTCTCTCTCTCTCTCTCTCTCTCACTCTCTCAAGCCACAAAAAACAAGAAAGAGATCGGAAGAAGAAGAAGAAGAAGAAGAGCGCGAACTGATTGACGGCGACGAGCGCTCGATCGAAGCTCCGAATCGGAGTGGCCACAGAATGGAGGGCGTTGCGCGGATCAGGTCTTGGAAAGCAAGAGATCGAAGATGGCACCGGGAGGAGGCGCTCGTTGAGAAAGAAACGGAGGATTCTAGAGAGAGAGCAGTCCAGAAACCCTAGGCGATTCGGAACCGGAACCGGAAAGAGGAGAGAGAGAAGAAAAGAAAAAAGTTGGGGGGGCAAGAAGTGATGTGAGGAGGGAAAAGGGGAGAAAAGAAAGAGAGAGAGAAAAAGAAAGGGGAAGGGGGAAGAATCCGCAGAGGGGGAAATCATGTGGGGGGAAACTAAAGTTTTTTTTTTTTTTTTTTTGGAATTATGACCGGTTCCGGTTCCGGTTCCGGTTCTCATAGGAACCGGAACCGGGAACGCCGGTTCCCAGAAAAAGGGAATCGGGAACCGGAACCGGTCTCTTTGGAACCGGGAACCGAACCGGACCCTCCGGTTCGGTTCTCCGGTTCCCGGTTCTACTCGGGAACTGTGCTCACCCCTACTAGAACCGGGAACGTGCTCACCCCTACTATGAAGTGTGAGGGTACAGCAATTCTGTAACTCCACATGAAGATTAGTTCCATATAACATCCGAGAAGAGAACTCCTACGGAGTAATGTCATTAATATGATGATCATGATAACGAACACAATAAAGGGAACCTGAACAGCAGAGATATTGATGGCTCCATCTATAACACCAGGTCTAAGTCCCAAAGCCTACAGCACAAAATTCGCCAATAAACACAACGGCAAAGAGATCAAACGAATTATATAAGACGCGGAATGATCAATACCGTCAAATTTTTGACAATTGACGAGGCTGAGTGCAATGTGACACTACAAAGTTCTTCAAAAACAGAGAAAGAAATTAAGCACGCATGCACATATCCACTCCATCACATTAGTGTTTTGTGTGTTAAAATTCTGGCCAGCCAGTTGATCATCTTGTTATTTACTGTCAGGTGTCTTTTGCTATTCGGACTAGGGTTCAACAAAGATGGTTTCGCCTGGGGTCACGCTGAACAACGGGACAGAGATGATTCTTTATGAAAATGGCATAGAGGAATCAAGAACACCAAGAAAACTTCGAAATCCTTCCGTTGTCTAAGGGCACATTTGTTTTTTCTTTAATAACTCAAAATTTAGAAAATATTTTCAGAAAAAATATTTGTCATATCACCTAGAAAAAATTAGTCATTGTCAATAATAATTTATGCCAAACTATTTTCGGAGATGACGAAAATATTTTTCATCCATTCATTTTTGTGAGCAATATAACCAAACACTTTTTTTAAAAATATTATTCCAAATCTTGAAATCTCCGTGAAATAAACGCACCCTAGCATGCGAAACTTTAAGGCTAGGAAGGAACTTAAGGAATTTTGAAGGCATGGAATCAAATCAGCAAAAGTTGAACAGCCTTGTTCTAAATTCTTCCACTGAAAAGGAACTGCTCTTTTTTTTTTTTTTTTTTTTTTTTGGGGGGGGGGGGGGGTGGGGGCGTAGGCCTTTTATTTTGCTTTTCTGTTTTCCTCCTCTCTCTCTCCTTTTTATTTTACTTTCCGATGTACATAGCTTATGGGTACTCAATCTAAAACTTTCTTTTATTTCAATGAAGTTCTTACCCATTGTAATAAGTAAAAGAGACAGAAAACAATGCCGCTAAAAGCATTAAAGGTGAAGTAGGAGAAAGGGAAAATGTGCCGAATTTCCTTGGATTTAAAAAAATACAATTTCAAAGGCAAATAACACAAAAAAATTCCAAAAATATTTACTGGACACAAATATCCTAAATTTTCTTTTGCGTCACCAAAAATCATAAATTTACCTACTCTGACACATATATCCTTAACTTTTTTTGTGTCACGAAAAAGCCCAAGCTATACTCTCTATTTCAATTTTCTCCGAGATATACTTGTCACTATAAGTTCAGGATTTTTTGTGACTTTGTGTCACAATGGGTATGTCTAGAGCTTTTAGTGATACAAGAAAAAAATTCGAAATATTTATGTCGTAATGGGCAAAATTTGAAGTTTTTTTGTGGTATGAACCCCAATTTGCAAAACCTTATGTTGCTTGAGGCCAGGCCGTCTTGCCGTCTCAAGCGGCTCTCCAGTTGCTACCAGGACCATTACTGAGCACTCATGGAAGACCTCATAGTCTAGTATAGGGTTCCCTACTGGAAGTACAGGGTGAGTACCCTTTCAAAGAAGAGAACCAGCAAATGGAGATGGGCCGGTTGGAGCAAGATGCACTGAATGGCGAAGGTGTCGGAGAGAACGTCAAGACAATGTCTCGAATAAGAGTGAGTTCCGCCTAGGGCTGAAAATGGATTTGTTAGAGACCATTAAACCCATATGTTTTGGGCTTCTTATTTCAAAACTGATCAGGACCCATGTTTAAGTTTAAGTTGGCTCATATGTAATCCATTACAATAAATTGATTGTGACCCATATTTGATAGATTTACCTCCTATTAAAACTTATTCCAAGTAATTTGACCAGATCCTAGTTGATGTTTACATTCAAATAAGGTATCAACCATCAAAGCATGAACACCCTACTAGTTTCTAAAAGAAATTAAGATTTATCACAGAAACATTGTATATAAATTTTGATAACAGGTTTTGGTGCCTCTAGCACTGCTACTGGTACGCTAGGCATACGATGTAGTAAAACAGTCGCACGATAGATTATCCTTCTATCAAATTACCTCAGGAAAGACCAGCTAAGTAAAATAAGACACTCTAACTTCCATGACAAATCACTAGATCTAACTATATGCAAGTGTTTTTCCTTGCTGCCCTGCAGCTTTGTTCAGATGATTTCTGGGAGTACCTCCCGTGGAATTAATAGGATGGTGTCAACGGCGCCTCATTTCTCTGTTCAAGACAAACCGCCATCCGTAATTTCTTAGCAAAGGAAGAGAGATTAGCCAACACCTGAGGTCAACATAACTATAACAACATTTTACAAAATGCCAAAAAATAGAACTTCTTCCTCCCCTGCTGAATTTGAAGCATGTAAACTCAAAGGCTTTCAAGTTTAATGTTAGCGACGAATTCTAAGCATGTAGAGTCCTTCAGAATTGACCTGAGAAAACACTGTTCACTCCCTAAGAATACTGAAATAGCACTTCAAAATCTTAAAAGATCGACAAACAGTAATTTGCATTAAGAGCTCAGAGATATTCTTGTATTTTTCAGTGCTAAAAAGCATAGTGCTCTGATTCCACCTAGTCTGGTGCTTCTTTATTTTCTTTTTATTAGTTTTTCCTTTCGTTCTTGTTCGACATTAGAATTGCTCTACCAATAAAGACCTTCATTACTTATTGAATAAAAAAAGCTTCAACATCATATTAAAGATTCAACATGGACAAGTCAGGACTTTCCATGCCACCCTCACACACATAAACCACCATCACCATTTTTAGTGATGATCAAGAACGAAGCTTTCTCTATCGTACCTGAGATACCAATTGCAAGTACCAGATCTAACTATCTATCCGTCTAAACACACAAGCAATATGTTTCTTATGTTACAATGTTCACACGATGCAAAATTAGTTATTATTCCTCGACTCGAACATGGCTGTGCATTCAACCACATAGCAAGACAAGTCTTGCCATTTATCCTGAATATGCGGGCATAGCACTATGCCAGCAGTACACTGAAAGACATAAAGAGTACATTGGGGGAAAAAAAAATTAGCCCCCTGACCGTGCCAACATGTTGTGGAAGACACCAAGGCCTAAATCGGTGAGGTGTCTAGTTCAACAAACTTCAGGAGTCATTTGTTTTACCTCCAGAAAGATAATAAGCAAGTAATCATGATCACAGCAGAAATATGTCCTCTATCATAGCATGACTTGGGGAACAGGAGCTCTCCATCCAGTTATATGCAGCACATGGAAGAAAGGCAAATTTAACCCGGTGTTTGTCAGTGTTTCAGAAAAAGGAACTCAAACAAGCAGTTCAACTGGTTAAGCGAGATCTCATCCAGTTTCAGACCGTTGAACCTTGAGTCAAAATCTAGCTGGACCAGGGTTGACCAGGTTAATCAGTTTTGGAGCAAAGAAATGATGCGATGGATGAAATTTTAAAAGATAAATTCCGGACTTTAAGTCCCTGGGCATTCCTTACACAAGGTTTTGGCACTGAGCTATGCAATATAGTAGGAGTTTGAGTCAAAAGGCACATTTACTGAGGAGGAAACACGAAGTCGGTCATTAGCGTATGATTCAAACTTAAACCAAGCATTCCAGTAAGTAAAATCGAATGAACACACTTCAACAAACACTGAGTGATGGACTCAAATTTGAACAAGTAGTTAATGAGAAAATTACGGCTTCTGTACAAGCTGAAGAGTCTCTTCAGAAAACACGAAACGTATGTTGATGCCTCAATTTTAATTAGGTTTATTTTATATTTATTTTGTCTTTTTCGGAATAATGAACAAAAATCAAATAAAAACAAAAATAAAAACAAAAAGCAGCCCATTGGGGCTAGGCCTTCGAGCCCAGCCCCTCCCCCCCTTTTTTTTTTCTCCCTCGCGCAAGCCCCCACGGCCCGGCCTGCGCGACCTAACCCTTCCCCTCCTTCTTCCTTCTCCTTCCTTCTTCTTCTCTCGTGCCTCGTGCATCACGCGCGGCGGCCGGCGACGCGCTCAAGGGCAGCCTATGGTAAAGAGGAACGGAGGTAGGCCGCCGAAGGGAAGGACGATGCACAGGCGCCTTCAATGCGCGCCTTTAATGCTGAGATGAAACGTCGGTTCAGCCGGGAGGTTCCGGTCGGCAAGCCAAAGACCGGCGGCCGAGCTCCTCCGTCGACCGGACCCCCTCGCCTATAAATAACGGAGCACTTCCGTCGGCACCGGGACATCGCGAGCTCCGAGATCTTCCCACCGAGAGACTTCGGGGAGGAATCAAAGAGTAAACAAGAGAGAAATCGGGTCGCGAGCTCGGCCGACCTCCCACCGAGAGACTTCGGGGAGGCCGCCGGCGAGCGACCTCGAGAAGGTCGATCCGGCCGGTGGAGGCTCGGATCTCGGCGAGTGAGAGAGAATCGAGGCCGAGGAAGGTTCGGCCGAGATTTGCGCCTCGGATTTGGGGTTCTTGCTGCTGGGTGCCGTCGCCATCGCCGTTGCCTCAACCTAATCCCGACGTTGTTGCCTCGAAGAATCGTTGTCGTTCCCCCCTGAAGTCGTCGCCGTGACCGATCCGCCGTCGCCCATCCGTCGCCGCCGCCCGCACTTGCAGCCCTTTATCGCCACCACCGTCCCGACGCCATCGTCGCGAACGGGTAGTGCTACCGACACCACCGCCGTCGCCATAGCCTCACCCCCGCAGTCCAATCCTCGCCGCCGCCGTCGCTGTTGCCGCGGCCGTCGTCGTCGCGCGCCGCCGCCGCCGCCGTCGTCCCCGTCATTGTGCCTCGGCCCTCTCCCTCCTCGGGACGCCGCGATTCGGAAACCCTAGGGTTCCCGATTTTCCGGGTCGCGACCCCGGGTTGTCGGGTCGGACCCGGATCGGGAACCGGGTAGGGATTCCGCAAATGCGGGGCGGCGGAAAGCCGGGTTGCGATCGGGTCGGATCCGGGTAGGGTTCGCGGGGAGTCGGGTCGCGGAGCCGGTTTTTTTGGGTCGGGTCGGGTGTCCCTAAACACCCGGCGACGACGCCGTTTCATTTAAAAAAAAAAAAAAAAAAAAAAAAGGAGAAAAAATCCGAGTCGGGCTGCGTGCGGGTCGTCGGCCCGGTCGGACCCAACCCGCGGATCCGACCCGGGTCAGTTTTTATAATATTTTTAATAATAAAAAAATAAATAATATTTCAAAAAAAAATCAAAAATAATTTATTTTCGAAAAAATATTAAAAAATGTTTTAATTTCCAAAAAAATCGAAAAATGTTAAAAAAAATATTGAAAAATGTTTTATTTTCTAAAAAAATCGAGAAAAGTCAAAAATAATTTATTTTCCAAAAATATTTCGAAAAAATATTAAAAAAATATTTTATTTTTCGAAAAAAAAGATATTCCATACTTTCCAAAAAATACCAAAAAATTCCAAAAAAAAAAAAAAATCCCTTTTGTGTCAAAAAATAGAAAAAGATCCAAAAAATGTTTTTCCTCCCCAAATTGCATGGAAAATCCCTCAAACATCCAAAAAAAAACCTCAGGATTTAAACAAGATTAGGTACCGAAAGGGCATTAGTGATTAACTAGTGTAATCAAGTCCCCGATCCTAATTTCTCTGTTTTGTTACAGAGCAAGTATTTCTCCCAATACTTCACATGGGTTTCTAAACTACCCACCCCAAATTGATTAGTGGCGACTCCGTTTTAAAAATTAACTTACAAGTTAAAAACTTAGACTATTAAAGTCGTGAATTGGTGGACTTGGGAGAGTCCGGGCATAATAAATTCAGCCGAGCCATTAGCCTCCTTAGGAGCCCGTACCCGATTGCGGGCGCCAGAAAAAAGAGGTCGCGACAGCTTGGCGACTCCGCTAGGGACTTGAAGACTTAGGCCATTTTTGTCTTGTTTAAATTCTTTACTGACTTAGTTTTTTTTTTTTTTTATCCAGGTCAATAACTTAGAAAGTTATTTTAATTTTGCTTAAAATGGATTATCTTGTGATTATAAACTGCTGTGCATGCTTTACTGTTTTAAACACTACACAAGGCACACACAACCCGGCCGCCGGACCTGGGCCGCCATAGGATATTTAGGATGGTGTTAAGAAAGATATGACCTCGAACGCGAGCCTGCGATGTAGAGGTTGCCTTTCTTTTCCCCGAATTTCTTAGCCGAGGTTAAGAGGGTACGCTGCCAACGCGAGACCGCGACGGGCGGATACCTTTTTAATTTCAACAAGCCTTCGAGTTAGAAATCGAGCCGCACGTCCCATGTGCATGTCTCTGTGCTTGCCATTTTCTTTAAAAATAAAGTAATTTCTTTATTTTTATACAGTCTTTTTATTGGCTCATGGCATAGGGTAAGATCGTGTAATGCCCTTTCTCATATGTGATGGGAAGAATCGATATCCAGTTCATTCCTACTCCCAAGAAAGAGCTCCTCAGATGGTGGAATCAGTTAGATCAGCTCAGCCAAGAGCGTGTCAAAGCAAGCATCGGTCATCTCCTTCCGTTGCTCCAGGTCAATATCCACTCTGGCGTCATGCAAGCACTGCCACATTTCTGGTGCCCTGAAACATCCACCTTCATGTTCGGCAAATTTGAACTGACTCCGACCTTGGAAGAATACAGTCTCGCCATAGGAATGCCTCGGTGAGAGAGCTTGTCAAGCCACCGATCGCATTGACCCCGTGGTTAGTCTATCACGGTTTTTTGAAAAATCATTCGGTAAGAGAAATTGTTGAAGCCAACAACAATGCTTTCCCGCTATCATCTTTAACTGAATGTTTTGAAAAACAATCGATGAACCAAAAAAGCAAGATCTTCCTATTAGCGTTCTTCGGATTTATTATCTTCCCCTATAGGAAGAATGCCATAAATCCTTCAATGGCATGGGTAATAAATCAAGTCACTTTTGGGGCAGGATATGTGAACATGGTTTTAACTGAAACATTTTTATCCCTTAACCGTTTTAAGGAAAACAGAGAAAAAATCATGAGGGCCGCCCTGGAAATTTTACAAATGTGGTTCTTTTCCCATATCAAAGGATTTGGGCACCTCATGCAAATATTTGAAATCAACAAATTCAAACATCCACTTCAAAAGTTTCAAAACTTGGAAAAGTACTCTCCCAAATGAGAGAATATTCTCGATGGATTAACTTATTAAAAAATCCCGTCCCTGAGACATTCCTATGGCGAACTAAATGGTTCATTACAGGAGAGGCGCGTTTTGCGCTTGATTATTACAACCCCATCCCACTGCTGGGCCTCTCCGGAGCTACCTCATATTATCCACATAGGGTGGCTCGTCGGAAGACAGGGTCCTCCAAGAAATCCCACCGCCACTCAAGCCGAGGTTGTTCCGAATCCCTTTCACCCATACCGGTTATGATTACTCGTAAGAAATCTGCATGATCCAAGATGCATGGAGTAGATGTCACCCAGAAAAGATTATCGTACCCAGAAGATTGAAGGGGCAAGAAAAGGCTCATCATGCATCCACATTCTACATCCTCAACCACATAATTCTCGAGGAACTGCAACCAGCAATCCCCGACGTGGCTGATAAACTTACTCTGCAAGGACGAATTAAAACTCTGGAAAGAAGTTTGGAGACAAGCAGGAAACACATATCAAAGCTAGCACGAAGGAGCAAGCGGCTTCACAAGACTGGAGCTTCCCATCGCATATGAAAATGGGCAGTCTGGTTTTTTTGTGAATATGTCTAAATGTGAATAGTTAGGATCGCTCTATCTTTTGTACCCTGTTTGAAGAGCCCTTTCGGCATTGTATATTTCCCCTGTTAATAAATAAAAATGACTCGACCCTTGCCATGGGCCAATATTCCGTTTGTTTCTCTCGCTTATGTTCTTTCCGTTTTGCGCAAATACAGGTAATCACAACATAGTCGTATTCGCCAAATCCGAAAGCTAGGATGGCTGAAGAAAATGTGCCAAGCCATGTCAAGATTATGGAAAGTGAAATGAAGCAAGTCTTCAATGTGCTTCAACAACTCTCAAAGCAGATAGATTCCATCCAAGGCAAATTGGCCCCCGCCCACCTCAATCGAAGTATTGTTACCACAATCGTCCACCCGAGGTGACCAAGGAAGAGATACCGATGATAATATGCCCGAATTGGAGGATGATACGCACCAAATCATAGTTGAAAAAGCAAAACGCAACGGTTGTCTAAGACCGAACATGACAAACGCCTTGAGAAACTTGAAGAAAGGCTGAAACAACTGCAGGGCCTTCAAGATCCTACTCCAACAGACCTCTCCATCTACTCTAAGGTCAAAATGCCAGAAAAATTCAAAATGCCTGAATTTGAGAAGTACGATGGCACGACCTGCCCAAGGGCTCACTTGCAAATGTATTTGGTTCAAATGACCCAGTACGTTAATAATGTACCTTTAATGATCCAGTTGTTCCAGTCAAGCCTGGTAGGTCCCGGCCTAAGGTGGTACATCAAAAAGAACATAAACCTCATTGAAACATGGAGTGAAGCAAGTGAGGCATTCCTCAAGCAGTACAAATTCATAATGGACATTACCCCTTCCCGTGAGGATCTCGATCGCACGGAAAAGAAAAAGCGAAATCTTTGAAAGAATATGCTATTAGATGGAGGAATCTTGCCGCCCGTATCGAGTCCCGAGCCAACCGACTTTGAACCGAGAAAAATGTTCATCAAAACCCTCCCCTATGAATACCGCAATCGTATGGTGACTACGATCGCTGAATCATTCAACCAGCTCATTCCAAAGGGGAGAGCAGATTGAGACAGTTTAAGGGACGGCTGGTTCACTAAGCCTGCACCTGTCGGCAGAAGGCTCAACATGAAAAAAGATAAAGAGCCCCTGATTGATGTCAATGCCACCTACACTGCAAACACCAGTCACCTCCCGACCGTTCAGACAAACACAGGCCAACAACAGACTAATAACCGTCCACCCCAATGCTACAACAACCGAAGACAATTCACTCCACTTCCTGGATCTCCCTCCCAGGTTTTGGCAATCCTCCGGAACAGAAGCCTCCTTTCAACTGAGCCAAGACGACCCAACGCCGAAAACTTCTCCAGCTATGACCCGTCTAAAAAATGTGACTATCACATGGGAGAAGTAGGCCATTCAACTGATGAGTGTTTCGTCCTTAAGCATCGAATCCAGAACCTACTGGATACTAAGGCCTTCTCATTCCAAACCGCAAAGCCAAATGTCCAAAGCAATCCGCTCCCGATCATGCTGACAAAGTAAACATGATATCTAGTTCTGAAGCCGGTCAAATCAGAAATGTCAATACACATATTGTTGACATCTATCGAGGGCTAGTAGAAACCGGGTATTATCCAAGTGATGAAATACCACCCTTTGCAATAATGAAGGAAAGGGTATTAAGAATGATAGAGGCCAAAATAATCATGTACGTCGACCACGCCAAAGATAGTTTCTACCATATCGCAAGTCCTCATCAACTGGGAGGAAGAATTTGCCGCGCTAAATGCGGAAAAGGAAAAGAAGAATTCCGCCTCACCTGAGAGCGTCTTTGAAAGGAAAGAAGCCATTGTTCAAGCATCAACAGCAGAAGCGGCTATAGTCATCGAGATTCCCCAGCCTTACAAATACGAGTACAACAATGCAGTACCATGGTCTTATGACCTTGATGTTGGTTTAGTCACGAGATCCGGGAGAACCTATGCTCAAGCAAATACTCGACCGCTAAGCCCGTCACCGATGAAGAAGCCGGGAGTTTTTGGCCGTAGTTAAGGCCGGTGAATATAATGTGGTGGAACAACTATGAAAATCACCAGCACGAGATCTCTCTCGCTGGAATTGCTTCAAACATCTGGTCAAGCACCGTAAATCCCTCATGAAAGTACTAAGTGAAGTACATGTCCCCGAAACGATTGAGCATGACAAACTCGAGGAATTTGTCGGTACCATCCTTTTAAAAGATCAAATGGCATTTTCTCGATGAAGAAATTCTGAGGAGGGTAGAGGACATACCAAGGGCCTCTACATATCAGTCAAGTACAACACATCTTACGTTGCTCGAGTGCTGATTGACAACGGATCTGCTCTTAACATATGTCCACTAGTGACACTCCGTCGCCTTAAAATAGAGAGATCATGGATCTAGGTACCCAAGACTTCTGTTCGAGCATTCGATGGAACAAAGAAGGAAACAGTGGGAGAGATCGAGCTCGACATTCAAATTGGCCCAACCATATTCAAAATTTTGTTCCGTGTGATGGATATCCCCACTTGCGTTCAATTTCCTCTTAGGGCGCCCATGGATCCACATCGCAGAGCAAGACCTTCAAGCCTCCACCAAAGTGTGAAGTTCGTGGTTGGAGGAAAACTGATCACGGTCCGAGGAGAAGAAGATCACCGCATCTACCACGAGACGGCCATCCCTTATGTCGAACCTAGTGACAAAAGCGAAGCCAGCTATCAATCGTTCGAGCTCGTGTCTACTATACACGAAACTCGAGGGACTTTGCCTCTCGTCCCCGAGGTATCAAGCGCTGCAATCATGGTAGGAAAAATCATGGTTGGACATGGTTTCATTCCGGGACGAGGGCTTGGTAGGAGAGGCCAGGGCATCCATCAGCCTATTGAAGCCTTGAGGAGACCCTACACTATCGGTTTAGGATATTCCCCGGATAGAAAAGCAAAGAAAAAAGTCGGCCTTGTATATCCCCGTCTCAAGGAAACTTTCCCGAGCCCACCAGATGATGCATGAGGAAGAAGAAGTGAATACTTCAAAATCGTTCAACCCCGGAAGCGCGAAGTTGCCTATAATCCAGGAAGACACGACTTGGCCCTCACTTATAAAGAAAGAGGGGCCAGATGACATGACCACCATGTTCGGGGACATTTTCATAGGTGCCATTGAGGAAGAGCAGTTAGAAGAAACAGCGATAACTTCTCGTTCATCCAAACTTCAGACCAAGTCGAAGAACTGCGCGAGACCGTACACCACCTGACAGAAAACTTCGCTCAAGCTACCCGTGCATTCCGCTCTCGTCACAACGAGGAGCTGGTAGTAAATGAAGAGGACCCTATTGACACGACCTGGCAAGGGGCACGACTACCCTTGTCCCAAAGAAGCACTCGGCCATATTCGCCTCTTCCTAAATCAATGGCCATTATTTTCCCCGTCCTCCTAGAGCAAGGAATAATCGGTAGGGAACCGAACAATCCTACTCCCGAGTACTTCCTTGATTATGATCCATCCAAGCAATGTGATTATCATTCGGGAGAATTAGGACACTCGCTAGATAACTGCATCGTCCTGAAAGACAAGGTTCAGGATCTTTTGGATGCTGGGGTATTCACGTTCCGCTCTCCATGGCTGTGTTTTGGCAAGGATCACCTCCTCGTGGTACCCAGCACCCGTACCATGTTCCCCGAGCATGCTAAGGAAGCACATAGAGCAAAGGCGATCATGGACACCTTGGGCCAACCAAGTGGTAAATTTGACTACTATGTCGACTATTCAATCCCCCAAAATTTCTATGACCATCATCACAACATCGTCCCTGATGGATGGGAAGGCATGGATGATCTGAAATCCGCAAAACCGGGAGCACAGGGAGACACGGCTGGCGACTGGTATGAAGACTTCTTCGTGGGCGCTATCAACGAAGGACCGTCAGGGGAAATGGGTGCAGACCCGCTCGAGTAGAATCCTTTTTAATTCCTCTGCATACTCCCCTACGTGGGAGCCTGTACATATTTCTCAAAGTCTGGCTTGTTTCGTTTTTAACATCAGTTCCAATCAAGGAACTATTTTTGACATCACCATGTAAATCCATCTACTAATAAATAAAAGTTGAAAACATTTTGAGGGCATGAGGAGACACACCAAACCGGCCCGTTGATGATAGCCAGCCGTCAAATGAAAGAAGAAATCTCGAGGCCCGGGTCTCCTCATGTTTCCTTGTCCTAAATCTTCAAGAACAATTTATCACATTTTCAAAAGAATGAAGCATGCATGCTACTAACCTTATTGGTTCCCTTAGCCTATCTACTCTATGACACAGGAATAATCTAGCGACAGGCGAGGGTATGGGAACGGTCCAGACCAACACCGTAAGTAGCCATGATAGCAATTCTGATGACTTAGATGATGATTTTGATGATTCCGACGAAATTCAACGGAATTGGAAGCGCCACGAAGAAACAAAACCCCCTACTACTGAAGACACCGTCATTATCAACCTAGGCAGCACAGAAGGTCCAAGGGAGATAAAGATTGGCGCAAACCTTCCTAAAGAAGAAGCCGCAAGCTTAATTGCCCTCCTAAAAAGGTATCAAGACGTATTCGCATGGTCATATGCCGATATGCCAGGCCTCGATCCAATGATCGTGGAGCATAGCTTGCCAACTAACTCTGATGTAGCCCCCAAGAAACAGCGGCTAAGGAGAACTCAGCCTGAGTTGTCAAAAAAGATTGAAGAAGAAGTGATGAAACTCCTGGAAGTAGGCTTCCTCGAAGTCTCGCAATATCCTAGTTGGGTAGCAAATATTGTGCCAGTAAAGAAAAAAGATGGTCGAATCCGGGTTTGTGTCGACTACCACGATTTGAACAAAGCAAGCCCAAAAGATGATTTTCCGCTACCTCACATAGACATTCTTGTGGACAGTACTGCCGGATTCAAACTTTTCTCTTTCATGGATGGATTCTCGGGATACAATCAAATAAAAATGAAAGAGGAAGACAAGGAAAAGACGGCGTTCATTACTCCATGGGGGACTTTTCACTATAAGGTCATGCCCTTTGGCCTGAAAAATCCTGGAGCAATTTACCAACGTGCCATGACCACCCTTTTCCATGACATGATGCATAAAGAAATTGAAGTATATGTCGATGACATGATCGCTAAAACCAGACACGGAGATGACCATGTAAAGATCCTAGAAAAATTATTCAATCGACTTCGCCAGTTTAAGTTGCGCTTGAACCCAGTAAAATGTGTGTTTGGGGCAACTTCTGGCAAATTACTTGGATTCATTGTGAGCTGTAAAGGGATAGAAGTGGACCCATCAAAAACTAAAGCGATATTTGAGATGCCTCCTCCCTCGACTGTAAAAGAAGTTCGGAGCCTCCTGGGAAGACTAAATTATATTGTGCGATTCATTTCCCAGCTTTCTGAAACTGCAAAACCTTTCTTTAAACTTCTCAGGAAAGGTGCACAAATCAAATGGGATGACGACTGCCGACTGGCGTTTGAAAATTTAAAGCAGTACTTGATGAAACCCCCGGTTTTAGTACCTCCGACTCCAGGACACCCTTTGACCCTCTACCTTACCATCAATAATGAATCCTTAGGTGCAATGTTGGCACAGAAAGGACCCCATGATGGGAAGGAGCGAGCCATTTACTATTTGAGTAAAAAGTTCACCACTTCGAACAAAACTACTCCAAGTCGAGAAAATATGCGCTGCATTGGTATGGGTGCTTTGCACGAGACTCCGGCGAAGTATACCTTGCATTACCAAACATTCCTTGTAACGAGAGTGACCCAATCAAGTATTTGCTCGGTTGCCCGGCCTTGGTGGGAAAATTGGCCAAATGGCAAATCCGATCTCGAATCGACATCCGGATGACGTCACAAAAATCGCTTAAAGGTCGGGTAATTGCTGATATGTTAGCAGATTGCCCTAAAGAAGTACGCGAGGATCATTCCCGACGACCGAATTTTAACAAGTAGAAGAGGACACATGGACTATGTTCTTTGACGGAGCTGTAAATTTGTCGGGTTAAGGCACCGGGGCAGTCTTAATATCCCCAAATGGACAACATTATCCTGTGGCTACAAAATTAATGTTTCCGTGCACCAACAATATAGCCGAATACGAAGCATGCATCCTCGGCCTGCAAATGGCTATCGAAATGGAAGTAACAAAACTAAAAGTGTTCGGTGATTCGCCTTGATTATCCGTCGACTTTGGGCAAGTGGAAAACAAAAGACGCCAAACTAGTGCCTTATCACGACTACTTGGAAAAATTGGTGGGAGAATTCCAGGACGTCTCGTTCGAATATCTACTGTTGACACCTAAATTTTTGAGGTTATTTTTCGCTAAATAAAAAATAATAAAAAAAATCATAATCACATGGCATATAGTTTAGGAAGATTTTATTTTGTTAAGATTTTTTTTCATATATTTAGGTAATATACATTGGGAGATGCACTTCGCACAAAAGGGGAATTTTCTGGATGGAATATGCAAAAAATATTGCGCAGAGTGAAATGATATATTCAATGGAATTTTACACGAGCAAAATTGGCAATGAAATATACCACAAAGATACATTTTTTTTTTTGTGTATAAAAGAGTCGCGTACGGTGGGGAAAAATGGGGGGGGGGTTTTCTTTTTCCGTCGGTGAAAAAGCACAAAAAAAGGCAAAAAGTGAAAAAGTGAGGTAAGAGAGAGAAAAAGAAAAAAAAAAAAAAAAAAAAAGCCCCCCCTTTGCGCGACTGTTCGTCTTCCCCGTAGGGGGGCCTTCGCCGGCCCTGGTCTCGCCGTCGAACCCCGCCGTCGCCGTCGCCGATCTCCGTCCGCGAGCGCTCGAGTCGCCGGTCTCTACCCGCGAGCTCCGACGACCCACACCGCCCCGACGCTGAACCCCCGAGCCTCGACGACACGCCGCCGTCCGCGGGCCCGCGACCCGCCACCCGCCGCCAACGCCTCGACGCCCGGCCGCCGTCTCCCGTGAGGCCGTGACCCGCCGCCGGTCCACGACGGTAGCCGGTCCGAGATCCAAGCCCCGCCGACCTTGCCCGCAACATCATCACCGATCAACCCACGCGGCCCCGACGCCGAGCCCCGCCTTGCGTCGCCCGTCCCCGATCCGCCCGCGGGCCGCTCCGCCCGAAGATTTGTGACCCGGGCACGCTCGAAACCCCTCCGCTGCGCAGATCCGAGCTCACCGCGACACCGGCGACCGATTCCCGAGTTGCGGTCCCCACTCGCCGCCCCCGTCGGAGTCGAGCACTGCGCCCGCGACGCCGGCCGAGATCTCGCCGCCGCGCTCTCCCCGCGACGCCACCACTCGTCGCCGATCGCTCGCTGCTCCGACGTATCGCCGAGCCCCGCCGGTCACGGCGTCGCTGTCCGACGTCGCCCCCGGGCCGATTCCCCGGCTCCGCGCCGCCGCCGTCGCGCCACCTCGCCTCGGAACCTTCGCCGGAACCCTAACCGTCGTGATTCCCCCCTCACCGGAACCCTAGCCGGCGATCTCCTCTCGCCGGACCGGCCACCAGCTTTACTTTTCTTTTTCTTTTTTTTTTTTTCAGAAAAAAAGAAAAGAAAAAAGAGAAAAGCAAAAAGAAAATTTAGGTATTATCTTTATCTTATTTTTGTTTTATTATTTTCGCTATTTTATTTTACCTTTTTAGTGTAATTATTCCTTTAATGTGAAATTGAAATTCCATGATATGAAATTGCCTTGAGATTAGTGATTGTCGGTCCGATTTTCGCGCCCGAAATCCGACTCGCAATTACTTAAAAATTGCCAATCCGATCTCCCGCCCGAGATCCGATTCGTGATTTAGGTGAAATTGGCCAACCCGATCTCATGCGCGAGATATGGTTCGTCAATTTAGGCATCAATATGGCTTGATTTGCTGTGATGTTATTTAAATTAGTTTTCTTAAAAAAAAAATGTAGTTTTAGGGTTTGCATGCTCATAATAAGAATTTTATTTCGAATTCTCAAAAATAAAAAAAAAAATCAAATCAATTAATTTAGGTTGCTAGTTCATTTTTTAACTTGGATTGCGTGTTTAAGTATTTGGCAATTATTAATTTCGAAATTTTTTAAAAAAAGGAAAGAAAACAAAAACACAAAAAAAAAATCATCATGCATATATCATGTAGAGTTAGGATATATTTTGCACGTCATTGCATATTAGGATAAAAATTGCACTTAGTTTAATTTAAATAATTTTTTAAATTTATCATAAGTTTAGGTACTTTTTTAGTATATTGCATTTTAGGGTTATTTTGATTAAGATAATATTTTAGTTTAAATTAGGATGTGGCTCAACCTAATTCCTAATATAAATTAAATAGGATCTTAATCTAATTAGGTAATTTTCACCTTTCACCTAATTTCGAATTTCATGAAAAATACAAAAAAGTCATAGGTTAAATTAGTTTTATTATTTAGGATAAAATGCATTCTTTAGGAAAAAGAAAAAATGCCATATGCATGTCATTAGGGTGAGATTCATTGAGATGTATCTCCTTTAGCATTTTTGCCAGGCCCATTTAATTAGAAATTATATATCATTAGAATTAGTTCATTTAGTGAATATTGCATTGCATATTGCATGATTTTCATTAATTAAGTAAAAACAAAAAAAAGAAATTGAGTGTTAATTAGAAACCATATCTAGGATTATTGATATGGATTTTAATTTAACATTGCGATGCTTTCGTTGCTTTGAGGTAAGATCTTGCAATTTGTTCATTGCTTTATCTGGGTGTTAAATTGGTGGTTTGCGCACCCGCATGATCACCTCACATGTTAGGGAGATAAATTAAAATTAATTCAAGCTGCTTGCCAAACATTTGTCAAAATAAAAAGAAATGGTACCGAAAGGGCGTTAGAGAAATCTAGCATAACCAAGTCCCCGTATCCAAATCTCTGGTTCGTAGGAGTAAAGTAAATCTCTCATTACTTTACTTGGGTTTCTAATCAACCCACCAAAAATAGATTAGTGGCGACTCCTAGTTAAAAATCAATTGCATGTTAAAAAACTTGAACCTAAAGTCGCGAATTGGTATGGGCCTGGGAGAGCCCGAGTTAAGTCTAGGCTTAACAATCCATTAGCCAAACCCTAAGTGGTTCACACTCGAAAATTTGGTCACGACAGCTTGTCGACTCCGCTGGGGATTTGAGTTAAAACTCTTAGTGGACTTAGGCCAATTTTTCTTTCCTTTTGAAAAATGTTTTTGTTTGACAGCAAGGATCCCAGGTACGCCCCTAACCTTTAAGGTGTTAAATGTTTTTGCAGGATGGGAGGTATAAGGGGAAGTGTTTGTTGACCTTTGTTTTGCGAGAGGTGTAGGAATGAATGGTTTACTTGCACATATGAAGTGTTGCTTGCTATAAACTGTTGTGCATGCTTTGTATTCACACTACACTTTTGCACACACAACCCGCCGGGACTGGGCCGCACAGATCATTTAGGATGGTGTTGAGATGGATACCACTTCGACCGCATGCTCGCGGTACGAGTCGCCCATCTCAATCCCGAAATTTCTTTCATGGTGTCAAGAATACCCACCTCGGTCCGCATGCCCGCGACCCGGGTCGGCTCTTTGACCAAGCCGGAGTCATGAGGACCCGATATAGTCCACAAGCCCGTGGCTAGTCTGATCATCCTTGTGGCTCCACCTTGTTAAGCCTTATAGATTAGAAATCGAGCCTCACTTACCATGCGCATGTCTATGTGATTGCCCTCTTTGTTCATCGGTAAAGTAAGTTTCTTAAATTCGCACCCTTGCAATCTACTTACTTTATTATGTCATTTTGTTGGTCCATGGCATTAGGATTGTCTTAAGTCTTGTTCAATATACAATGGGGATACCGGACGTTCGAATTATTCTCCCTCCAAAGGAAGAGCTTAGTGCATGGTGGGACAAGTTAGATCAAGATAGCCGTCAGTTCGTAGAGTCACATATTGGTCGACTGCTTCCACTGCTGCATATCAACATCCATGGCGGCCTCGTCCAAGCACTTGCCCACTGTTGGTGCCCCGAGACTTCTACCTTTATCTTTGACGGTAAGCATGAACTCACTCCCACCTTGGAAGAGTATAGCATCGGCATAGGGAGGTCCTTGAAAGCTGAACTGATTAGTCCGCCTATCGGAATAGATCATGTTACGGCCTTATATGATTTTCTGAGAGTTAAAGAAGACGACATAAAAAAGGTTTTGAAGGCTCATCGCAATGCATGTCCTCTATCTTTTCTAAAAGAATGTTTTGAAAAAGGCACCTCATTTCAAATACGTAGGATTTTCCTCTTAGCTTTCTTTGGGTTTATAGTATTTCCTTACTGCAAGAATGCTATTAACCCTTTGATTGCTCAATTAGTTAGGCAAGTGTTGGAAGGAAAAAATTTTGTAAACACTGTTTTGACTTAAACTTTTCTTTCTCTCACTCGTTTCAAAAGAGGTGATGATAAGACTCTCCATTCCTCTCCTGAACTTTTACAAATCTGGTTCCTTTCTCATATAAGGGGATTTGGTGGTTTAATGACTATACATGATGTTAGTAATTCTAATCACCCTATTATGAGATTTGAGAACAGCCAAAAACATGCACCGGATTACCATTATACTAGGTGGCTAGCTTTCATGAAAAAACCAACTTCCAAGGGTTTCCAATGGCATGCTAAATGGTTCCAAGTTCGGGAGGCGAGACTCTCATGTGGAGGAGTTGGCCCAATCCCTCTATTGGGATTCACCGGAGCATTGGAGTACTATCCGATTAGAGTGACTCGTCAGTATCAAGTCGTGCAAGAGCTTCCCCCGGCGTTACAAGCAGATCCACTCCAAGTCAGCTTCGTTGATGGAAGCCGAGGCCATGAAGATTCCATTCTCACTATCGATGTGGGATATGTGCCATCCACAAAAACTCAAGTGGCCCGAAGAAGAGTTGAAGGGCAAAGAAAGGAAGTACTATGCTTCGACTAAGTATATCCAACAACACAAGATTCCCGAGGAGTTACTTCCGAAGATACCAGAGGCACCATTGAAGATCACCAATCGAGCTGAGAACAAATGCCTCAAAAGAGTTGCTGAAAAAGCTCAAGAGGAGAATAAACGATTGCGCCGAATGGTGTCCCGAGTGTATATTGATCAAGCCAAATGAATTGCTTGAATCAATCTTTGCTTAATGATTAGGAAGTTTGAGTCATTTACTTTCCTAGTTCATTTGTTTAGGACATTTCGAATTTCTTTTTGATAGGCATGTCAAAAGCTCCATTGATGAATAAAAGTTCTAGAATGTTGCCATGGATCGACGTATTTTCATACAAGAATGCTTATTTTTGTTCATTTCTTATTTTAGGTCATAACGGATCCACCGCGATCGCCTATTATTACACGATCAAGGGCGAAAATGGCTGACCAAAATGAAATGCGTGATCGTATGTCCGCTGTGGAAGTTCAACTCCAACAAGTACTCGCCTCTATACAGCTTGTGACGGATCAACTCCAATTCCTCCAAGCGAATCCAACAGCTACACCCGCTCTTCCCGAAATAGTTGTCTCGAAGCAAGCAAATAAGGTTCAAACGGTTGACGACAATATGCCCGGGCTGGATGATGACTCGATCCTTGTTGGAAAAGTCAAGCTTGATAGCATTTCTAAGACAGATCAGGATGAGCGTGTTGCAAAGCTGGAAGAGAAGGTGAGATAACTGCAAGAATCACAAAGCTCACTCCTGTTCGACCTCTCAGTCTATGAGAAGGTCAAAATGCCGAGCAAGTTTAAAATGCCGGATTTTGAGAAGTATGACGGTACATCTTGCCCAAAATCTCATCTGCAAATGTACCACGTGCGCATGGCCCAGCATGTAAAAAATGAGCCCCTCATGATCCAATCGTTTCATGCAAGCTTGACTGGACCCGCACTAAACTGGTACGTGATGAAGAATGTGAATCTCCTCAACACCTGGAACGAAGTGGCTGACGCGTTCCTCACACAGTACAAGTTCAACATGGACATCGTACCTTCCCGAGAAGATCTGGAGCGGATGGAAAAGAAAAGGAGCGAGTCATTTAAAGAATATGCCGTAAGATGGAGAAACCTGGCTTCAAATCACTCCTGAGCCTACCAACAAAGAGCTGATGAAATTATTTGTGAAGACTCTCCCTTCTGAGTTTCGTAACCGAATGGCCAGTACGTACGTCGAAAGTTTCAATCGGCTTATTCCCGTAGGAGAACAAATTGAGATGGGGATAAGGGAAGGATGGTTTACTCGAGCCATCTAGTAAAAGATTCACTGCCAAGAAGGAGAAGGTAGCGGTTGTGGACGTGAATATGGCTTATAGCCAAGAAAATGTCAAACGTGCCCCGGCTATCCAGATGAATCAAAGGCAACACCAAACTGCTGGTCGGCAATCATTTGCCCAAGCAAAAAGGCAGTTCACTCCTCTCCCTGGATCCCCGTCCCAAGTGCTAACAATCCTCCGAAAGAAAGGTTTGCTCACTAGTGAACCAAAGCGTCCTAACCGTGAAAGCAATCGCGGTTACGACCCGTCGAAGAAGTGTGACTACCACAGTGGTGAACTGGGGCATTCAACCGATGAATGTTTCACCCTCAAGCACAAGATCCGAACCTCTTAGACATGAAAGTCTTTTCGTTCCAAACCGCTCGGCCGAACGTACAGAAGAATCCGCTACCCGAGCATGAAGGTACGGTGAATGCTATCCTAGAACCTGAAGTCGGTCGAATCAAGGATTCGAAGGTGCACGTGGCGATGCTTACAATGGACTAGTGAGGGCTGGATATTATCCAAGACAAGAGAATGTTCCCCTATCGCCGATGAAGGAAAGAATTGCCCAAATGGTGGATGACGGCATTATCGTATATGCTGATCGTAATTGCGTAGTTTCCACTATTTCTCACATCATCATCGATTGGGAGGAGGAGCAGCTGCGCTCAATGCCGATAAGGAAGAAGTTGATCCTTCTCTCGCGGACATGCCCCCGCTAGAAGATGCATTTGATGAAGAGATTGTGATCGAGGTACCTCAACCATACGAGTATGTCAACAATAAGGCAGTGCCTTGGTCTTATGACTTAGATGTTGACCTTGTTACAAGGTCTCGGTCGAACCTATGGTCGAGCCGGTGCTCAACCCGCAAAGCCGCCACCGATGAAGAGGCGAAGGAGTTTCGCGGTGATTAAGGCAAGTGAGTATAATGTGGTCGATCAATTGCGAAAGATGCCTCGCTCGATCTCCTTGCTCGAGCTTCTCCAAACATCCTCTCGTGCATCAAAAGTCACTAATGAATGTGTTGAGTGAAATTCATGTGCCAGAGACAATTGAGGCAGACAAGTTGGAAGAATTTGTGGGATCGGTCCTTCTCAAGGATTTGATTGCCTTTTCTGATGAAGAATTCCCTCCTGAAGGCCGGGGACATAACAAAGCACTCTACATATCCGTTAAACACAAGTCTTCTCATGTGTCTCGAGTGCTCCTTGATAATGGGTCCGCTCTGAACATATGTCCATTAGCCACTCGCACCGCCTCGTGGTAGACCCGTCAAGGATACATGCAGCGATGACCTCGCATGAGCTTTTGATGGCACAAAGAAGGAGGTGCTTGGAGAAATCCATCTCGACATACGAGATAGGGCCGCTTGTCTTCAACATTCCCTTTCAGGTGCTGGACATCCCTACTGCATTCAATTTCCTGCTGGGTCGTCCATGGATACACACTACAGGAGCAGTGCCTTCAAGTCTACATCAAGCCGTGAAATTTGTGATCGGAATGAAGCTGGTCACCGTGTATGGTGAGGAAGACCACCGGATCTATCACGAAACGGCCATCCCCTATGTAGAGCCGGATTCTGAGCTCGAATCAAGTTACCACTCATTCGAGTTGGTATCCACCATACATGCTTCTCGAGGTTCATCACCGCCCATTCCCGAAGTTTCGATGCTGCCCTCATGGTAGGAAGAGTAATGGTCGGAAATGGTTTCATTCCGGGCAATGGTCTTGGGATGAATGGTCGAGGCATTTGAAGCCCCATTGAAGCCCCTCGCAGGTCCCCTTCGCTGGTTTGGGGTACCGTGGAAGAGGTAGGGGAATTCAAGAGGACAAAGACGAGGAGGCAAAACCCGCTACCCCGAGCATTCATGAGACATTCCCCGGTCCTCCTATAATGATGCGGGATGAAGCGAGATACCCCGGGGGCAGCCTAGTGGCAAATTTGATTATCTGGTGAAGTATTCGGCCCCTCCCAGCTACTGCGCTGATCCTCGTCAGATAGTCCCAGATGGATGGGATAGCATGGATGACCCGACACCCCTGAAAACCGAAAACCTTGAGGACGAGCTGGGAGTTGCGAGCTTATTTGACAACCTCATCATAGGAGCCATTGATGAAGGATCCCCTGAAGAGATGGGCCTTGGCCCACAAGAGTAACTTTTTTACTGCTTTCGCACATTCCCCTGCACGGGAATTTTTATTGCTTTCTAGGGACTGCTTTCGATTTCTTCCTTTTGGTTTTCTTCTTAGGACTTGAAATGCATTTTCCATTCAATAAATTGTAATTGATTGATGAATTTCAATAAAATTACAACCTTTATTTTGAAAGTATGATGAGGCACACCAAACCAGCCCGGGGATGATATCCAATCGATAAAACAAATGAAAAATCCAAGGAGAATTCTAAGGCATGGGTTTCATCATGCTTTCCTATGTCAAAATGTTTTTCCAATTATTTTTCATTTTTTTCAAAAGAAATTTTAAAAAAAAGATAGATAAATATGATTTACCCCTGTTTGTCTTTTTGATCCATCTACATTCTGTTTTAGGAATGATCACATAACATGCAAAGGTGTGGGAATGGTCCAATCCAATACAGCAAGTGCTAATGATGATGATCCCGAAGATTCAATCGAAGATCCTAGCGAAGTGCAACGTAGCTGGGAACAACATGAAAAGGCTAAAGCTCCCACATCCGAGCGACCGTCACTATTAATTTAAGTGACACCGAAGAAGCCAAAGAGGTGAAAATTGGGGCGAGTCTTCCCAAAGATGAGGCTGAACGCTTGATTCAGCTACTGAAGGAATATCAGGATATTTTTGCATGGACTTATGCTGACATGCCTGGTTTAGACCCGTCAATTGTGGAGCATTGCCTACCTACTAATCCGGACACGCCACCTAAGAAGCGAGGTCATGCGGAGAACTAAGCCCGAGCTCTCAAAGAAGATAGAGGAGGAAGTGATGAAGCTCTTAAAGGTGGGATTCATTGAAGTTTCACAGTACCCCGAATGGGTGGCCAATATTGTACCAGTAATGAAGAAGGACGGTCGAGTTCGCGTTTGTGTTGATTATTGGGATCTGAACAAAGCTAGTCCGAAAGATGATTTTCCGTTACCACACATAGATGTCCTTGTGGATAGTACCGCTGGCTTTGAACTATTCTCATTTATGGATGGTTTTTCCGGGTATAATCAAATAAAGATGAATGAGGAAGACAAGGAAAAGACTGCATTTATCACCCCTTGGGGAACCTTTCATTATAAGGTTATGCCCTTCGGACTCAAAAATGCGGGGGCAACTTATCGGCGAGCCATGATAGCACTTTGTTCCATGACATGATGCATCAAGAGATCGAGGTTTATGTTGATGATATGATTGCAAAAACCCGACCTGGAAAAAGCCACGTCAAAACCTTGAAGAAGTTGTTTGATCGACTCCGTGAGTTCAAGCTTCGACTAAATCCCGCTAAGTGCGTGTTCGGAGCAACATCCGGTAAATTACTTGGATTCATTGTGAGCAAAAGGGATTGAAATCGACCCAGCTAAAGTTAAGGCCATTTGCGAGCTACGACCTCCGTCAACAGTGAAAGAAGTCCGGAGCCTTTTGGGAAGGTTGAATTACATTGCTCGATTCATTTCCCAACTTTCTGAAACCACCAAGCCCTTCTTCAAACTCCTAAAGAAGAATGCACAAGTCAACTGGGATGATGAGTGTCGAGAAGCGTTCGACAAATTGAAGTATTACTTGATGAACCCACCGATGCTCGTCTCGCCATCGCCGGGCAACCTTTGATTCTCTACCTCACCATTCACGGTGAGTCACCGGGTGCAATGTTGGCTCGGAAAGTCCCGTCGATAAAAAAGAACGAGCCATTTATTATCTCGAGTAAAAATTTCACGGTATTAGAACCGAAATATTCGATGTGGAAAAGACTTGTGCCGCATTAGTGTGGGTATTGCATAGATTGCGACGGTACACACCGCATCACCGCACGTTCCTTGTGATCGAGAGCAATCCTATCAAGTACTTACTTGATCAGCCCGGCTTTGGTGGGTAAGTTAGCTAAATGGCAGATTTTGATCTCGAAATTTGATGTGCAATTCATGCCACAAAAGTCGGTTAAGGGTCGAGTGATTGCTGATCTATTGGCCGAGAATTCAGGAATCTCGAATAATGATGATAGCTTCCTAGATGATCGTGTCTTGAACGTAAGTAAAGATGCATGGACAATGTTCTTTGATGGAGCCGTAAACTTGTCTGGTTCTGGTACTGGAGCAGTCCTGATATCTCCAGAGGGACAGCACTATCCGGTAGCTGCAAAATTGATATTCCCATGCACTAACAATGTGGCCGAGTATGAAGCTTGCATCCTTGGGCTTCAAGCCGCAATTGAGATGGGTGTGGCTAAGTTAAGAGTGTTCGGAGATTCAGCGCTAATCATACTACAAACCGTAGGTGAATGGAAGACTAAAGATGCCAAATTGCTTCCGTATCATAAGTATTTAAAATATCTAATAAAGGAGTTCGATGAAATTTCATTTGAATACTTGCCAAGGTCTCATAATCAATTTGCGGACGCGCTCGCAACTTTGTCTTCTATGTTGCAAGTCACTGATGGGTTAGAGGTCGAGCCTCTGAAGATAGAGGTTTTGCCAAAACCGGCTTATTGTATGACCGTGATCAAGAACCCGATAGAAAACCATGGTATTACGATATCATGAATTACATTAAAAAGCGTGAATTCCCCGAAGGAAGCACTCAGCCGATAGGAAGTACGTCATGACGATGGCCTTGAAGTTTTTCGTCAGTGGTGAGAATTTGTACAAGAGATCTTACGATTCGATCTTGTTGCGGTGTATAGATGCAGTCGAGGCCACTCAAATCATGCAAGAAGTGCACGAAGGGGTATGTGGCCCTCATATGAATGGGCACATGTTAGCCAAGAAAATCATGAGACTAAGCTACTACTGGCTCACACTTTGGAAAGTGATTGCATCCAACATGTTCGGAGTTGTCACCGTTGCGATTCACGGAATAAGATAAACGTTCCTCCAACCGAGCCGCACCCGCTTTTCCGAGCCATGGCCTTTCTCGATGTGGGGTATTGATGTGATTGGCCCAATCAATCCTAAGGCTTCAAATGGGCATCGATTCATCTTAGTGGCGATAGACTATTTCTCCAAATGGATTGAAGCTACATCCTTTGCAAATGTCACTGCCTGCAATATTGTAAAATTCGTTAAACGTGACATAATTGCTCGTTATGGCGTCCCCGAAGCGATCATCACGATAACGGGACAAATTTGAACAACAAACTTGTTGATGGGTTGTTCGATAAGTTCAAGATCAAGCATCTGAATTCATCTCCTTACCGCCCTCAAATGAACGGGGCTGTTGAAGCAGCCAATAAGAACATCAAGAAGATCTTGGCTAAGACAGCTGAGAATTATCGAGATTGGCATGATAGGTTACCCTTCGCATTGATGGCATACCGAACTTCGATCCGCACTTCTACCGGGCAACCCCTTTTGCTCGGTGTATGGCATGGAGGCGGTTACGTACGTCGAAGTGGAGATTCCTTCTCTAAGAGTTTTATCCCAAGTGGTTTTATCGGAAGCGAATGGTCGCAACAAAGATTTGAGCGGTTGAACTTGATCGACGAAAAAAGATTAAAAGCTCTCTCGCCATGGCCAAACATATCAACGAGAGAGTAGCTAGATCTTTCAATCGGAAGGTGCGGCCGAGACATTTCGAAGTGGATGATCTTGTTCTAAGGAAGCTATTGCCAATATTTCCAGATCCTGGGGGCAAGTTTGCTCCAAATTACAGTGGCCCTTATGTCGTGAAGAAAGTGCTTCCTGGAGGTGCCTTGATCCTGGCAGAAATGGATGGTCGTGAGTTTTCCAATCCAGTTAATTCCGATCTTTGTCAAGAAGTATTACCCATGATAGAATTTTCCATATCATGTTTTGAACTGCAAGCATTTCTATGTCGAATAAATTGCTTCAATAAGTTGAATTATCTGAATTTGTTGCAAAACTTGCATTTTTCTTCCTTGATGAGCTGTGTGAGATAAATTGAATGTGTCAAATGGGATATCTTGGAATGATGAAAGGCGAGCCTTGTTCCGTATACTATTCCATACACTAATCCTCAGTGAGTTGTGAAAAAATTCCATGCCCGCAAGGAAAAAGGTAATCTCGCAAAGGGTACGCTAACCAAAGTGATGAGAGGCAGTTCTTTTCTCTGCCCGAAACACTTCATGTATACCAATTGTTTAGCCTTTTGATCCCATACACATGAAGAGTTTTTAAAGCCATCCCTGTCAAAGATCATCCCACATTGGGACAAAATTTGAGATGAATGATAGAAATTTTCTTACTCACACTTGCATCAATCTTCGAGTATTGTTTTCGCATTGTAACTTGTATGATAATTCAAAGTGCCTTAGGATGACGAAGAGCAGTCATTTCTCTATCCTATACACTTTTATCCATTGCATAGCCCACTTGAACTTATAAATTCATTTCATATTAAACCCAGTTGGTGATCATCCCCCATACTGGGGCAAGACAAAAACATTCAAGTAGCATGAACTAGAATGCTCACAAAATGGAGACTCTGTTCAAAAAAAAAATGGGCATAAAAAATAAAAAAGCAGTGTGCCTGGTAAAAGCAAGGCCAATGCCCAGAAAAAAAAAATCAAACTCTTGATATAATGAGTCATATCCCCAACAAGGCGGTACTAAAACTCAAATGCTGTTGCAATCGATGGAGATTCGATGAAAAAATCTTCGACAGTGGAAAGAAAAGTGGTGGAAATGTCAAGATGATCACTAACTTTAAATCCCCTAAACACCTTTTTGAGCCTAATGATCCATTCGTTTCTCAACCCATAAGCCAAGCCTACGTTATGTCCCTTGCAAAGTCTCTTCAGATTAGGGCACTTGAATTAACGTAAGAGTTCATATGTTTGAAAGCATCGCTTGAAGAAGTGCGAGTAAGATAATTTCTGCCTCATCTCGTGTGTCTCTTGACTTGTAAATCCTAAGACAATTGCGAAATGTCATTTTTAGCCTCGACTCAAAGAGTCTCCTTTGCTAAGCCATTGACCAAGCCCACATTACGATCCATGTTAAAGACCTCTCGGGTGGTAATGTCGTACCACTTGCGAGATTGCACAAAACCTTGTTTGGCATGATGAGAGTGAGATAGAGTGATTGTCAAGATCCCGCATCAAAGGTCGGGATAAAACAGCCCCTTTTAAAGAGGATGAGTGAAAAGTCCTTTCGATCAAGGATCCCTCATTTGACACATCCATGACGCTCATGCGTTCAGATTAGAATGATCATGCCTATTGAAATTGGGATGATGCGTGGTTGATACGCATGAACCGTACTTGAATTAATGCATGTCTCGTGATTACAAATGCATGTTGCCTCTCCTACGATTATGTTTTGTAGGAGACACATCCCCAAGGAACTGAGATGTCACCAGGTAAGTATATCTCTATTCATACCTTAAATATTTGTCGTTGCACAAGTATTCTCCTTTTGAATACACAGACACTCGATTGAGTTGTCCCCCAACGATTTTCTCCAGATTGCGACGCTGGGCGACCGAAGAATGGTTCGGGTCCTAGCCAAGCAAAACCCCCGTTTAAGCGACCGTAGAATGGTACAGGTCCTAGACAAAGCAATTTTCCCATTCAGGCGACCGTAGAATGGTACGGGTCCTGAAAAATCAATTTTCCGTCAAGGCGACCGTAGAATGGTACGGGTCCTCGACAACATCTATTCCTTATTCAGGCGACCGTAGAATGGTACGGGTCCTGGAAAGTGAATCCCCGTTTAGGCGACCGTAGAATGGTACAGGTCCTAGACAACACATATTTCCTCATTCAGGTGACCGTAGAATGGTACGGGCCCTGGAAAATGAATCCCCGTTTAGGCGACCGTAGAATGGTACGGGTCCTAGACAAAACCTTTCTGCCGTATTGGGCGACCGTAGAATGGTACGGGTCCTGAGAAAGCAGCTCCTTTCTGCCGTACTGGGCGACCGTAGAATGGTACGGGTCCTAGGAAAGCAAAGATCTTCACAAAGTCATGTTACTATTCTAGGCGACCGTAGAATGGTACGGGTCCCGGATAGGTAACACCCACTACCTCGAATTACTCTATCTTCCTCGAGAGGTAAGTTATTTCGGGTAGGTTCATCTATCATTTGCATTAGTATTTCCATGCATCATATAAATTGCATTAAAAAATGGAATTCGTGTTCCAACAAAAAATCATTCATTACATGAGCATCACCAAAATTTAGGTCTCAATTTATCTTTGAAGGCAACCTCTGCGAGCTCACCTTCAAAGAGGGGCAGCTGTTGACACCTAAATTTTTGGGGTTATTTTTCGCTAAATAAAAAATAATAAAAAAAATCATAATCACATGGCATATAGTATAGGAAGATTTTATTTTGTTAAGATTTTTTTTTCATATATTTAGGTAATATACATTGGGAGATGCACTTCTGCACAAAAGGGGAATTTTCTGGATGGAATATGCAAAAAATATTGCGCAGAGTGAAATGATATATTCAATGGAATTTTACACGAGCAAAATTGGCAATGAAATATACCACAAAGATACATTTTTTTTGGTGTATAAAAGAGTCGCGTACGGTGGGGAAAAATGGGGGGGGGTTTCTTTTTCCGTCGGTGAAAAAGCACAAAAAAGGCAAAAAGTGAAAAAGTGAGGTAAGAGAGAGAAAAAGCAAAAAAAAAAAAAAAAAAAGCCCCCCCCCTTTGCGCTACTGTTCGTCTTCCCCACAGGGGGCGCCTTCGCTGGCCCTGATCTCGCCGTCAAACCCCGCCGTCGCCATCGCCGATCTCCGTCCGCGAGCGCTCGAGTCGCCGGTCTCTACCTGCGAGCTCCGACGACCCACGCCGCCCCGACGCTGAACCCCCGGAGCCTCGACGACACGCCGCCGTCTGCTTTGACCCGCGACCCGCCGCCAACGCCTCGACGCCCAGCTGCCGTCTCCCGTGAGGCTGTGACCTAGCGCCGGTCCACGACGGTAGCCGGTCCAGATCCAAGCCCTACCGGCCTTGCCCGCAACACCGTCGCCGATCGACCCACGCGGCCCCGACGCTGAGCCCCGCCTTGCGTCGCCTGTCCCCGATCCGCCCGCGAAGCTGCTCCGCCTGAAGATCTGTGACCCAGACGCTCGAAACCCCTCCGCCTGCAGATCCGAGCTCACCGCGACACCGGCGACCAGATTCCCCGAGTTGCAGTCCCCACTCGCTGCCCTGCCGTCGGAGTCGAGCACCTGCGCCCGCGACGCCGGCCGAGATCTCGCCCGCCGCTCCCCCGCGCGCCACCGCTCGTCGCCGATCGCTCGCTGCTCCGACGTAACGCCGAGCCCGCTGGTCAAGGCGTCGCTGTCCGACGTCGCCCCGGGCAGATTCCCGAAGCTCCTGCCGCCGTCGCGCCGCCTCGCCGGAACCCTCGCCGGAACCCTAACCGGCGTGATTCCCCCCTCGCCGGAACCCTAGCCGGCGATCTCCTCTCGGGACCGGCCACCAGCTTTATTTTTCTTTTTCTTTTTTTTTTCAAAAAAGAAGAAAAGAAAAAAGAGAAAAGCAAAAAGAAAATTTAGGTATTATCTTTATCTTATTTTTGTTTTATTATTTTCGCTATTTTATTTTATCTTTTTAGTGTAATTATTCCTTTAATGTGAAATTGAAATTCCATGATATGAAATTGCCTTGAGATTAGTGATTGTCGATCCGATTTTCGCGCCCGAAATCCGACTCACAATTACTTAAAAAATTGCCAATCCGATCTCCCGCCCGAGATCCGATTCGTGATTTAGGTGAAATTGGCCAACCCGATCTCATGCGGGAGATATGGTTCGTCAATTTAGGCATCAATATGGCTTGATTTGCTGTGATGTTATTTAAATTAGTTTTCTTAAAAAAAAAATGTAGTTTTAGGGTTTGCATGCTCATAATAAGAATTTTATTTCGAATTCTCAAAAAAAAAAATCAAATCAATTAATTTAGGTTGCTAGTTCATTTTTTAACTTGGATTGCGTGTTTAAGTATTTGGCAATTATTAATTTCGAAATTTTTTTAAAAAAATAAAGAAAACAAAAACACAAAAAAAAAATAAATAAATCATCATGTATATGTCATGTAGAGTTAGGATATATTTTGCACGTCATTGCATATTAGGATAAAAATTGCACTTAGTTTAATTTAAATAATTTTTTAAATTTATCATAAGTTTAGGTACTTTTTTAGTATATTGCATTTTAGGGTTATTTTGATTAAGATAATATTTTAGTTTAAATTAGGATGTGGCTCAACCTAATTCCTAATATAAATTAAATAGGATCTTAATCTAATTAGGTAATTTTCACCTTTCACCTAATTTCGAATTTCATGAAAAATACAAAAAAGTCATAGGTTAAATTAGTTTTATTATTTAGGATAAAATGCATTCTTTAGGAAAAAGAAAAAATGCCATATGCATGTCGTTAGGGTTAGATTCATTGAGATGTATCTCCTTTAGCATTTTTGCCAGGCCCATTTAATTAGAAATTATATATCATTAGAATTAGGTCATTTAGTGAATATTGCATTGCATATTGCATGATTTTCATTAATTAAGTAAAAACAAAAAAAAAAGAAATTGAGTGTTAATTAGAAACCATATCTAGGATTATTGATATGGATTTTAATTTAACATTGCAAATGCTTTCGTTGCTTTGAGGTAAGATCTTGCAATTTGTTCATTGCTTTATCTCGGGTGTTAAATTGGTGGTTTGCGCACCCGCATGATCACCTCACATGTTAGGGAGATAAATTAAAATTAATTCAAGCTACTTGCCAAACATTTGTCAAAATAAAAAGAAATGGTACCGAAAGGGCGTTAGAGAAATCTAGCGTAACCAAGTCCCCGTATCCAAATCTCTAATTCGTAGGAGTAAAGTAAATCTCCCATTACTTTACTTGGGTTTCTAATCAACCCACCAAAAATAGATTAGTGGCGACTCCTAGTTAAAAATCAATTGCATGTTAAAAAACTTGAACCTAAAGTCGCGAATTGGTATGGGCCTGGGAGAGCCCGAGTTAAGTCTAGGCTTAACAATCCATTAGCCAAACCCTAAGTGGTTCACACTCGAAAATTTGGTCGCGACATCTACCTAGAATTCATAACCAGTTTGCTGATGCACTAGCAACGCTATCATCTATGTTGAAAGTGACAAAGGGGTTGGAAGTAGAGCCCTTGAAGATTGAAGTCCTGGCAAGACAAGCCCACCGCATGACTATAATGAAGAACCCGACGGAAACCCGGTATTACGATATCATGAAGTACATCCGAAGCGGAATTCCCTAAAGAAAGCACCCCCCCTGATCGAAAATACCTAATGAAAATGGCCTCGAGGTTCTTCGTCAGTGGTGAAAATCTGTACAAAAGATCATATGACTCAGTCCTGCTAAGGTGTGTTGACGCAACTAAAGCCACACGAATAATGCGAGAAATACATGAGGGAGTATGTGGCCCTCACATGAATGGACACATGTTGGCCAAGAAAATAATGAGATTAGGTTATTACTGGCTCCCTTTAGAAAGCGATTGCGCCCAACATGTGCGAAGCTATCATCGTTGTCAGATTCACGGGGACAAGGTAAATATCCCTCCAACCGAACCGCATCAATTATCTGAGCCATGGCCATTTTCAATGTGGGGCATCGATGTAATTGGCCCAATCAACCCGAAAGCATCAAACGGGCACCGGTTCATTTTGGTCGCAATCGATTACTTCTCAAAATGGATCGAAGCCGCATCATATGCAAGCGTAACTGCACGAAGCGTTATGAAGTTTATCAAGCGTGACATAATCGCCCGTTATGGCGTACCGGAAGCTATCGTCACCGACAATGTGTCAAACCTGAACAACAAGTTGATTGATCAATTGTTTTCTGAGTTCAAAATCCGACATCTAAACTCGTCCCCTTATCGTCCACAAATGAATGGAGCCGTGGAAGCCGCCAACAAGAACATCAAGAGAATCCTAGCCAAGACAGCTGAAAACTACCGCGACTGGCATGAAAGATTACCCTTCGCACTAACAGCATATCGAACCTCGATTCGAACTTCCACAGGAGCAACCCCTTTCTCCCTGGTTTACGGTATGGAGCGCGTTTTGCTGTGGAAGTAGAAATCCCTTCCCTACGGATCTTATCCCGAGCGGGATTATCTAAGGAGGAATGGACACAACAAAGGCTCGAGCAGCTGAACATGATTGATGAAAAGCGATTGAAAGCCCTCTCGTCACGGTCAGTGTTATCAACAGAAGATAGCTCGATCATTTAACCAAAAAGTGCGACCCAAGCACTTCGAGGTAAACGAGCTAGTCTTGAGAAAGACGCTGCCAATCTTTCCAGAGCCCGGAGGCAAGTTCACCCCAAATTACAAGGGTCCTTATGTAATAAAGAAGATACTCCCCGGAGGAGCCTTAATCCTAACTGAGATGGATGGGCGAGAGTTCTCTAAACCAGTTAATTCCGATGCTGTAAAAAAATACTATCCTTGAAAAATGTTCATCGTCTGGCATTGCCAAACACTCCTCTGTCATAATGAAAATGCCTATGCACCTTTATATATGAGTGATGTATTTACACCATCATAAAAAATGTGTGTTTGGTTGACTCAATGGGGAAAAGTGAATGGTAATCATTAGCATTTAAGGAAGTTTCAAAAATCAAGTAGCAAACTCAATGGCATAACTTGAGCAAATCGACGGACGCGCAAGAGTAGTCCATGTCAATTTCGCCCAGCTCAGTGTAAAGGACATGTCATTTAAGAACCAGTCTAGTTGAAAGGAACCTTCTGTCCCAATCAACAATCTTAAAATCTGAAGACCTCACTTCTTGTTCCAGACACATTCTCTTGCAAGAAGTAATTACCGTCGGAGAATTGGAAGTTTTGATTGTCCATCTCAAGTTCCGTAGAAGCTTGAGGTATATGACTTTGCTTAATGCTGCTATATTCAAAGGCAGAAGGAGAAATTCCACAGAAGGAAAGCGTTGAAAATCGATCAACGACCAGCAATCATGCGTATGTGGCCACAAGTAGGAAAAACCAGTCGAAGGAAGTATTGAAATGTAAAAGAGGCCGTCAGCAACTCCCCTAAGAGCCAACCCAAATAAACTCTGGAGGGAAGGTAACTTGGCATCATTTCTAACACTCACTCTCTGAACTCGTATTGACAGGAAGCATTGGGATTCAAGAGCCAGATTAAATGGTTAAATAGGACAAATCAACTAATCCAATCCCGGGGCAAAAACAAAGACGTCTGACCAAGCCATCAATCTCTAGCTGTTTGTTCGTATAGCATCTCCCCATTCAATAGGAGCAATCTAGCGACACCCATTTGTAAATTTCCTTTGAAAATAACTCTTTTAATGTTCAAATTTCAACACATTTGTGAATACTGTTCCACTAAGTAAACACTCCTAAAGCTGTTAATAAGTTTTTCTTGAGTAGAAAGCCATTCATTTATTTTGAGAGTACAAACTCTATCACATCATACACTTGCATGCATTTTTCCGGTGAATTTTACATGATGATTTTGTCTGTCTAAATCTTTGATTCTATTAAGGATTATTAGAATAGACAGCTAAGTGAAGAATACAAGATTAATTGAGCATGCTGGATGAGGCGCGTCAGAATGATGACAGGCAAGCCATATCCTACACACAGTCCCCTATCTATACACTCGTGAGATGAGTGCAGAAGATTCCATGGCTGCAGGGTAAAGAGTTCTCTCGCGAATGGTACGATAACCACAATAGTGAGAGGCATTCCATCGCTCACCCCATTAAGCCCCATACACTGGTGAAGCTTCTCTCATATCCCCGTCAAAAAAAAAAAAAAAAAACGCCCCACATTGGGGCAGGTCGAAGGCAAGTCAGCATCACGAGGTGAGAAAAGGGATAGCGTTTCTCTTGCTTGCACTTGCATCAATCTTCGAGTGTCTTTATTGCATATGAACACTCGCGTTAATTTAAGTGCCATAGAGTCATGAAGAGCAATTCTTTCTTTACGCACTTGTATTCATTGTACAACCCAATTAAGTCTGTAAGTTTACCCTCACATGGAGGCAAAACAGAAGTTACTGCCATTCAAGCAGCATAATCAGGAGCGCCGGCAAAAAAATGAAGACTTAACAGTCTAACAACGGCGTTTGCTTGAACTTGTCTAGATTAGTTCCTCAAGCAATAAAAAACTAGGGGCATAAAAAAGCAGTGTACCTGGTAAAAGCAAGGTCAATGCCTATGAATGAAAAATTGGAATGAAAACTAGGGGCATGAAAAAGCAGTGTGCCTGGTAAAAGCAAGGCCAATGCCCCCAACTAAAGAATATAGTCAATTGTATTCTCAAGAAAAGTTGATGTTGCGGTTCGATTAATGGAGCCTCCATCTGACAGTGAGAAGGAAAACCAGTGACGAATGCCAAGGCAACCACCAGCTCTCACCTTTTTACACATCAGTCAAGCCTACATTGCGTCCCATTGTAAAAGTCTCTTCAGACTACGGCACTTCAATTAACGTAGGATTTCATATGTTTATAAACATCGCTCGAAGAAGTACAAGCAAGACTATTCTATCTCTTTTCGCAGGATCCCTAAACTTGCAAACCCAGAGATGATTGTGCAGCATTCTATTCATAAGCCTTGACCGTGATGGTCCCCATTGATGAGCCAACAACCAAGCCTACATTACAGTCTCAACAAAGACCTCTCACACTGGTAAAATCGTACCACTTGCGAGAATACTCGGACCCCTGCTGACATGATGACAATGAGATAGTGTGGTCCTTATGAATCCTGCATCAATGGTCAGGATAGCCTTTTCCATGAGAGTGAGCGGAAAGTCCTTTCAGACTGAAAGTCCCTCATCTGGCATGCTCAAGACATCTACATTCTAAATGAAAGTTGTCTTTCAAAATCTTCCCCAGTGGAAATCAAAAGATGCAAAACTGACAAAATTATCATGCATGAATCTCATTTGAACTCATGAATTTACAACATATACAATCATGTGTGCATATTGTGCAAATAACATACGTACTCTCAGAGATCAGAGATATTGCCAGGTAAGCACATCTCTATCCCCATTTGTCTTTGAGTACCGACCACCGTTCGGATACTCCCTTTTCTTGACACTTGACATATTTGAGTTGTCCCCAGAGTATTGATACTCGTGACTGACCAAGTATCCCTTTATCGTTGAATACCTACTGCTGTCTAGGTGTCCCCATTGTCTTTGAGTACCGGCCACCGTTCGGATACTCCTTTTCCGACACTCGACCTGTTCGAGTTGTCCCCAGTATTGATACTTGTGATCGACCAAGTATCTCTTGGAATACCTCTTTGCTGTCTAGGTATCCCCATATCGTCAAGTACCCACCGTTGTCCAGGTACTTCCTTTTCATGACACTCAACTTGCCCGAGTGATCCCCAAATAATGTAGCAGCTGTTCAAGCATTCCATTGCTTTGCTTGGCACCGCCGTCCAGGTATGTTTTCTAGCACTTGGACCAGCCTGAGTGGTCCCAGATCATATCATTAAATACTTGTGTTCATCCAAGTATTCCAGTACTTTGTACACTTGCGTCTACCCAGGTGTTCCAGCCCCTTTAAGTGACTGCGGCTTTCCAGGTAAGCCCTGTGCTACATTCAAGTTTATGTTACTAGGAGGTGAGAGACCTTCATGAATATGCGAGGCATGCCCTCAATATTCCCATTACCAGGAGGTGAGAGACCTTCATGAATATGCGAGGCACGCCCTCTATATTCCCATTACCAGGAGGTGAGAGACCTTCATGAATATGCGAGGCATGCCCTCAATATTCCCAATTACCAGGAGGTGAGAGACCTTCATGAATATGCGGGGCACGTCCTCGATATTCCCATTTACCAGGAGGTGAGAGACCTTCACGAATATCCAAGGTACGTCCTCGATATTCCCTTTACCAGGAGGTAAGAGACCTTCACGAATATCCCAGGTACGTCCTCGATATTCCCAATTACCAGGAGGTGAGAGACCTTCATGAATATCCCAGGTATGCCCTCGATATTCCCATTTACCAGGAGGTGAGAGACCTTCATGAATATGCGGGGCACGTCCTCGATATTCCCCAATTACCAGGAGGTGAGAGACCTTCACGAATATCCAAGGTACGTCCTCGATATTCCCTTTACCAGGAGGTAGGAGACCTTCAGGAATATCTCAGGTACGTCCTCGATATTCCCAATTACCAGGAGGTGAGAGACCTTCATGAATATCCCAGGTACGTCCTCGGTATTCCCAGTACCAGAAAGTGAGAGACCTTCACGAATATCCCAGGTACGTCCCTGATATTCCATCCTCCAAGAGTTTGTACTTGTGATCATCTAGGTACCCCTTCGATACCTGTGTTCATCCAGGTATCCTCCAAGAGTTTGTACTTGCGATCATCCAAGTACCCCTTCGACACCTGCAAAGGCCCAAATATCCTCCAGGTTAGTACTTGTGAATATCCAGGTACTCTTTCAAATGCTTGTGAATGTCCAGGCACCCCCAACAAATCGATGCCCTGAGAAAGGTCGGTGCATCCTCCCGAGAAAGGTCGGGTTCCAACTGGTGTCTTCGATAGAAGTCAGACACCCCGCAAATCGATGCCCTGAGAAAGGTCGGCGCATCCTCCTGAGAAAGGTCGGGTTCCTATCAGTGTCTTTGACAGAAGTCAGACACCCCAACAAATATGATGCCCTGAGAAAGGTCGGCACATCTCCCGAGAAAGGTCGGGTACCAACTGGTGTCCTCGATAAAGATCAGGCACCCACAAACAGATGCCCTGAGAAAGGTCGGCGCATCTCCCGTTAAGGCAACCGAAGAAAGGTTCGGGTCCTCGAGAAACCATTGATTACTTTAACAGGCGACCGAAGAATGGTTCGGGTCCTGAAGAAGCAACCTCCTCATGTCACCAGGTAAGATGACGCCTTGATACTTGCCAAACTCGGGGTTCACGCCTATCTCACTCACTCCCGGTAAGTAACTCCGGGTATTTTCTTATCTCGTCTTGGTATATGTAAAGTTATATCGCTATTTTTTGCGTAGATTAATAGGTCCCAAATGAAATATAATCTGCTACGCATGCATGGATAAAATTAAGGCATCGGTCTATCTTTGAATGCAACCTCTGCGAGCTCACCTTTAAAGAGGGGCAGCTGTTGACGCCTTAATTTTAATTAGGTTTATTTTATATTTATTTTGTCTTTTTCGGAATAATGAACAAAAATCAAATAAAAACAAAAATAAAAACAAAAAGCAGCCCATTGGGGCTAGGCCTTCGAGCCCAGCCCCTCAACCATTTTTTTTTTCTCCCTCGCGCAAGCCCCCACGGCCCGGCCCGCGCGACCTAACCCTTCCCCCTCCTTCTTCCTTCTCCTTCCTTCTTCTTCTCTGTGCCTCTGTGCATCACGCGCGGCGGCCGGCGACGCGCTCAAGGGCAGCCTATGGTAAAGAGGAACGGGGGTAGGCCGCCGAAGGGAAGGACGACGCACAGGCGCCTTCAATGCGCACCTTTAATGCTGAGATGAGACGTCGGTTCAGCCGGGAGGTTCCGGTCAGCAAGCCAAAGACCGGCGGCCGAGCTCCTCCGTCGACCGGACCCCCTCGCCTATAAATAACGGAGCACCTCCGTCGGCACCGGGACATCGCGAGCTCCGAGATCTTCCCACTGAGAGACTTCGGGGGAGGAATCAAAGAGTAAGCAAGAGAGAAATCAGGTCGCGAGCTCGGCCGACCTCCCACTGAGAGACTTCGGGGAGGCCGCCGGCGAGCGACCTCGAGAAGGTCGATCCGGCCGGTGGAGGCTCGGATCTGGCGTAGTGAGAGAGAATCGAGGCCGAGGAAGGTCCGGCCGAGATTTGCGCCTCGGATTTGGGGTTCTTGCTGCTGTGCGCCGTCGCCATCGCCGTCGCCTCAACCTAATCCCGACGTCGTTGCCTCGAAGGATTGTTGTCGTTCCCCGGGCCGTCGCCGTGACCGATCCGCCGTCGCCCATCCGTCGCTGCCGCCCGCACTTGCAGCCTTTTGTCAGCCACCACCGTCCTGACGCCATTGTCGCGAACATGTAGTGCTACCGACACCACCGCCGTCGCCATAGCCTCACCCCCCCTCCGCAGTCCAATCCTCGCCGCCGCCGTCGCCGTCGCTGTCGCCGCCGCCGCCGCGCGTCGTCCCCGTCATTGTGCCTCGGCCCTCTCCCTCCTCGACGCCGGGATTCGGAAACCCTAGGGTTCCCGATTTTCTGGGTCGCGACCCGGGTTGTCGGGTCGGACCCGGATTAGGAGTCGGGTAGGGATTTCGCAAATTGCGGGGCGGCGGAAAGCCGGGTCGCGATCGGGTCGGATCCGGGTAGGGTTCGCCGGGAGTCGGGTCGCGGAGCCGGTTTTTTTGGGTCGGGCCGGGTGTCCCTAAACACCCGGCGACGACGCCGTTTCATTTAAAAAAAAAAAAAAAAAGAGGAGAAAAAATCCGAGTCGGGCCCGCGTGCGGGAAATGTCGGCCGGGTCGGACCCAACCCGCGGATCCGACCCGAGTAAGTTTTTATAATATTTTTAATAATAAAATAATAAATAATATTTCAAAAAAAATCAAAAATAATTTATTTTCAAAAAAATATTAAAAAATGTTTTAATTTCCAAAAAAATCGAAAAATGTTTAAAAAAATATTGAAAAATGTTTTATTTTCTAAAAAAATCGAGAAAAGTCAAAAATAATTTATTTTCCAAAAATATTTCGAAAAAATATTAAAAAATATTTTATTTTTCGAAAAAAAAAATAAAAAATATTCCATACTTTCCAAAAAATACCAAAAAATTCCAAAAAAAAAAATCCCTTTTGTGTCAAAAAATAGAAAATGATCCAAAAAATGTTTTTCCTCCCCAAATTGCATGGAAAATCCCTCAAACATCCAAAAAAAACCTCGGGATTTAAACAAGATTAGGTACCGAAAGGGCATTAGTGATTAACTGGTGTAATCAAGTCCCCGATCCTAATTTCTCTGGTTGCGCAGGAGCAAGTATTTCTCCCAATACTTCGCATGGGTTTCTAATCAACCCACCCCAAATTGATTAGTGGCGACTCGGTTTGAAAAATTAACTTACAAGTTAAAAACTTAGACTATTAAAGTCGTGAATTGGTGGACTTGGGAGAGTCCGAGCATAATAAATTCAGCCGAGCCATTAGCCTCCTTAGGCGCCCGTACCCGATTGCGGGCGCCAGAAAAAAGAGGTCGCGACAACGTAACAATATAGAGCCACAGGACATAAATTGTAAAACACAGTCCGGTCAGCTGCATTTCAGGGCTTCAACTAAACAACATACATATCCTGGCTAAAGTAAATGACTGCAACCACGGTGAAACCAAAGAGCAGCAAGACAGCCATAACTATTTTGAACAAGAAAGATTTCCCATGCCATAAACTAGATATTCACAACCAGACATATTCCATTGCACCCTGTTAAGTTACTTTAATTGAGTTATTTTTTAATTTTTAGAGTTTTATTTCTCTTTTACTTACATAAGGGTATTATGGTATATACAATTTATATTTAATATAAACACAATGGGTGTAGGGTTTACATTACACGTAAAACTACAGCCCTCTTTTTGTTTCTTTTACGTTCTCCTTCTCCTCCTTCTCTCTATTCATTCTCTCTTCCTTCTTTCTCTCTTTCTACTTGCTGCGGGTTCTCTGATCAGCTTTGTGACATGGTATTAGAGCAGATCTAACTACTTGATTACTTGATCCTATTGCTGGTTTGAGAGTCCCCTGGTAACCCTACTTCTTCTCTGGTGCACAGCCACCTAAAGCTGCAATTTTTTTTATCGGTTTTCTCTTTGAGTCTATATGTATGAGATTAGAAGATGTCATATTCATTAGGTTCGATTTGTGAACATGGATTACAACACTAACTGATCAGCAAATTCAAGAATCATAGTACTTCATTGATTATGGTTGACTGATCTTGTTGAGTTCCCTTTGGTTAACTGATGGAGCCAATTACATATGATTATACATTAGTGTTGTTGTTTTGTTTCTTGCACTAAAGTTTCAGCCTTCTTGATTAAGTGGTAGATATATTTATATTGAGACTATCATCATGAGTGATACTAAGGCTTCTACAGATAGTGTCAATGTTCAAATTACCGCTATTAAATTAAATGGATCTTCCAATTACTTGTTATGGGCCCAAGCTGTGAAGGTCTATATTAATGCCAAGGGGAAACTCCATTATCTTACTACAAACCCTCCTGCTGAAAATTCTAAAGACTATAGTGATTGGATGAGAGAGAATGATACACTTTTGGTGTGGTTATGGAATAGCATGGAACCATCCATTGCTACTAATGTCATGTTCCACACAACTGCTAAGGGAGTGTGGGATGATCTTATGGAGAGTACTAACAAGACAAAAATATGTCTAGAGTTTATGAACTATATGAGAAGATCTTTAATTTTACAGGGAGACAAGTCTCTTGGAGAGTATTATAGTGCTTTGAAAGGTATGTGGGAAGAACTTAATCTTTGTCAGCCCATCACTACTGATCTTGAGAGACTTAAGACACAGCGAGTTGAATTTCAAGTGACCAAGTTTTTATCTGGCTTGAATGCCAACTTACAGCTTGTGAAGAGTCAGCTTCTTGCTGGAGAGAGAGAGTTCCTTCTATGAATGAAGCACTTTGTCGAATTCAACGCATTGTCCCTCCGTCTTCTACGTCATCTAAAGACAATTCAGCATTTGTGACTAATAGTGGTGGTCGTGGTCGTGGTGGGTTTTCCAATAAAGATCGTGGTTTCGGGGGAGGTCGTAGTCGTGGTGGTGGACGTAGTGGACAAAGTTCTGATTGAGATAGCCGTCAGTGTATATACTACGGCAAATTCGGTCATATTGTTGACACTTGTTGGGCCAAGCATGGCAAGCCTGAGTGGATTCAACGATTAATTACTGCAAATGATGTTGTGTCTAAAGGGAGTGCCGTAAATGTGTCTTATAGCGACATGAACCCATCTATCCCACCTGGGGGTTGTTCTTCTGAGTCTACGACTTGAGATGATATGGTTGCACAACTCATCAAGCGTGTCCAACAACTAGAAGCTTCCAATTTCTCATCCATTGCCACTCTTGCATGTACAGGTAACATGGCCTCTTTCTCTACTTTGTCTCCTAGCACCCCTTGGGTCATTGACTCGAGAGCTTCTAGTCATATGACGGGTAAGCAAGAACGATTTTCTTCCCACCATAACTCTAGTCCTTCATCAGAAGTTATTTTAGCTAATGATTCCTCGACTCAAGTGGTTGGATCAGGGACTGTTTCACTTACACCTTCCTTATCTTTGTCCTATGTTTTACATGTTCCCCAACTTCCTTTAAATTTGTTATCTGTTAGTCAGTTAACTAAAGCTCTTAGTTGTTTAGTTACATTTTACCCATCTTATTGTGTTTTTCAGGACCTTTAGACAAAGAAGATGTTTGGTCGAGGGTATGAACGTGATGGACTCTACTATTTAAATGGTGTCTCTACTGCTGACACCAACGGTCTAGCTGATAGTTCTATTAACCCCCTATTATGGCATTCTCGTTTAGGGCATTTATCTTTATTTAAGTTACAACAAATAATTCCCAAGTGTAAATCAATTTCTACTCTTGAGTGTGAAGCTTGTGAACTTGGAAACATCATCGTAGTTCTTTTCCTAGTCGTAATGATTCTCGTGCATCTGCTTTACTTGAACTTGTTCATTCGGACATCTAGGGACCTTCCTATATTGTTAGTAGAAATGGTTTTAAGTAGTTTGTTACTTTTGTGGATGATTATTCTCGTTTAACATGGCTCTATATGCTTCATGACCGTTCTGAATTTTTACATGTTTTCCAATTATTTCATCGTGAAGTTACTAATCAGTTTAATACATCCCTTAAAATTTTGCAAACAGATAATGCTCTAGAATATACACAGAAATTAATTTCTTTGTTTTGTTCTAATCTTGGCATTATACATCAAACAAGTTGTACTTATACACCTCAGCAGAATGGTGTGATCGAGAGAAAGTACTATCACCTTCTAGAAGTTGCTCGTTCACTTTTATTTCATATGCGTGTGCCAAAATCATTTTGGAGTAATGCTGTCCTTACCGCATGTTATCTTATAAATCGTATGCCTTCCACTGTCTTCAATCATTAGTCACCAATTAGTGTTATATTTCCTGACAAGCCATTATTCCCTCTTACCCCGCGCGTCTTTGGGTGTGTTTGTTTTGTTCATAACCTACGTTCAGGTTCTGATAAACTATCTCCTCGTGCCATTAAATGTATTTTTCTTGGGTATTCACGTACACAGAAGGAATATCGATGTTATGATCCAACAACTTGTACCCAATATGTTAGTGCTGATGTTACTTTTTTCGAGGGCACACCATACTATTCTTCTAAGGGTAAAGAGTTTTCAACTGACATCGTAGCTGATCCTCCTATCCCACATCTTATCCCCTTAGATTCTGTTAGTTCTTCTCCAGCACCTCCTCCCTTGCAGGTGTATCAGTGGCAAAAGCAGTCTACGGCACCACCAGGTTCCAACTCTTCCGTGCCCTCCGTTCAATCTTCCTCCTTGTTTCGTGGTCTGAACGATCTTCCGATTGCCCTTCGCAAAGTTACTCGATCGTGCACACAAAAATCCTCTTTGGCTTACCCTATTGAGCATTATGTGTCTATTTCACATCTTCCTTCTCCATTACATGACTTTGCTCTATCATTACAAACTCACACAATTCCTACTTCTACCACGGAGGCTTTGTCTCGCCTTGAGTGGAAGAAAGCTATGGATGTGGAAATGGAAGCTCTGGTGTCTCGCCAAACATGGTCATTAGTTGATCTTCCTCTTGGGAAAGATATGGTGAAGTGTCGTTGGGTGTACACTATCAAGTACAATCCGGATGGCTCAATTGAGCGTCTCAAAGCTCGGCTCATTACTAAAGGTTTTACTCAAACTTATGGAGTGGATTACTTTGAGACTTTTTCCCCTATGACACGTCTTAATTCCGTTCGTGTTATTATTTCTCTTGCCGTGAATTTTGATTGGCCATTATATCAATTGGATGTCAAGAATGTTTTTCTTTATGGCAATTTGTCTGAAGAAGTATATATGGAGCAACCTCCTGGATATGTTGCTCAGGGGGAGAATAGTAGTAAAGTATGTCGGCTACATAAGGCCATTTATGGGTTAAAATAGTCTCCACGAGCATGGTTTGAAAAATTCAGTTCGGTAATTTCCAGATGTGGTTTCCACCAATGTTATTCAGATCATTCTGTTTTTGTTCGCAAGAAGGAATCGGGGGTGGTCATTCTTGTGGTATATGTGGATGATATAATTGTCTCTGGTAGTGATGTGACCAACATTTCTGAGGTTAAGTCTTTTCTTCAGCAGCAATTTCAGATTAAAGACTTGGGAACCCTTAGATATTTTCTGGGATTTGAAGTTTTATGAAGTAAAAAAGGTATTCATTTGTCTCAGCGAAATTATGTTCTTGATCTTTTGTCTGAGACTGGTACACTAGCTTCCAAGCCAGTTGATACTCCTATGGATCCAAATCAAAAGTTTGGAGTTGATGGTAGAAATGAAATTGAAGACAAGCAACAATATTGACGTCTGGTTGGGAAACTAATTTATCTTATTGTTACACGTCCTGATATTTCTTTTGCTGTTGGTGTGGTGAGTTAGTTTATGGAGTCACCTAAGAAGGCTCATTGGGACGCTGTCTGTCGCATTCTTCGATATCTTAAAAGCTCTCCTGGTAATGGACTAATTTATAAACCTAACGGTTCTTCCACTCTTGTTGGCTATTCTGATGCTGATCGGGCTGGGTCAACGTATGATCGACAGTCTACGATTGGGTATTGCATCTTTACTGGTGGTAATTTGGTTACTTAGAGAAGCAAGAAACATACTACTATTGCTAGGTTTAGTGCAGAGGCTGAATATCGTGCTATGGCATATACTGTGGCCGAATTGTTGTGGTTGAAATCTCTTCTCCAAGAGCTTGGATTTTCTAATAATCAACATATTGATATGATGTGTGATAATCAAGCAGCTATTTATATTGATGGGAATCCTGTTTTTCAAGAGCGAACTAAGCATATAGAAGTTGACTGTCACTTTGTTCGTGATGCTGTGAAGCAGAAGTTGGTTGCTACTCCTTATGTTGCCTCTAGAGATCAGCTTGCTGATATGTTCACCAAAGCAATATTTCGTCCTCCTTTTGTTGCTGGTTGTTCCAAGCTGGGCATGGGTGACCTATATGCTCCAGCTTGAGGGGGGAGTGTTAAGTTACTTTAATTGAGTTATTTTTAATTTTTAGAGTTTTATTTCTCTTTTACTTACATAAGGGTATTATGGTCATATATAATTTATATTTAATATAAACACAATGGGCGTAGGGTTTCTGTTACACAGAAAACTACAGCCCTCTCTTTGTTTCTTTTACGTTCTCCTTCTCCTCCTTCTTTCTATTCATTCTCTCTTCCTTCTTTCTCTCTTTCTACTTGCTACAGGTTCTCTTATCAGCTTTGTGACACACCCTTTAAATCCCTCCTAGACAGCATGATTTGAAATTCAAGAAAGAAACTGTCCTCTTGGTCAGTCAATTCCCTTAATTTATCTCTTGGATATATACGCTATACAAGCTTTATTTTAATCAGTGCCAGTTGCAGTTTCAAACTCATGATGGACATCTACTATATACTAGCTTTCTTTGAACATGAAGCCAAATAACTATAAAACAGAATGACAAGCATGCCATGCCCTTACTGAACCATAAAGGAGAAAATATTCACCTTGAATTCTTCTAAATAAAGCTATTTGTTCCTTCCTGCTGTCAATGGCCAATTATACCCTCCACTCCTGTTCATGTACCATCTAGGCGGCTGCTTTGTCACTGCCCTAATGCCGCTCACATCCATTCTCCTCCTTCATGATTCCATCAACAAAGTCCACCGCATCTTCGAGCGTGCGCAGTAGGATCATTGACGACTAATTTATGGAGAATCCCGTCAATCTAAATGAAACTCCAAGCAGAAACTCTGATTACTTTGTGTTCCTTCACAGTTTTCCTCAGCTGCAAACATCATCCCAGTTGCGCATCTTAGCTTACATATTGGCCAGCATGATATAGCATCCACTATGTTTAGGTTCTAGTTTGATCAAGTGCTCGCCAACTCTTGCCTATCTCAACATAGCCCCGTGTCATATACCCATTTAACTAAGATGCCCTAATTACACCATCTAGTTCCACTGTCATACTACTTATCTACACACCAGCCTCTTTGATTTGTCCAGCCCAAGCCAAGAGGCCAACCATGCATCCACAGTGCTCAATAGTTGGACCGATGCCATAAGCTTTTCTCATACGTCCAAACAAGTGCCATGCTTCATTGATTAGACACTTCTGATTGCAGGCCATCAGAGCTCCAATAAACGTCGCGGCATGTGGTTTAGGACCCCTATTTTCCATCTCGTAGAAAAGCTGCAACCCTGTTTCATTCTCACCATTTACAGCAAACCCCAATATCATCGCACTCCAAGTCATCACATCTTTCAGAGGCATTTGATCAAACACTTTTTGTGTGAAAAATGACGATGACATAGAAGTTACTAATGCAGTGCCTGGCTCAAGTTCGTACTCAATGCAATTCTCGTCTATGTACTTATGAACCCATATTTCCTTCTTCACAGATTCCTCTAATTCCAGGCCAACAGGATCTTTAACCTCAGAAAACAAATCAATGGCCTCATCAAGCTGCTCATTCCTAACGTAGCCAGATATCATGGCACTATAGGAGATATCAATTTTTCCAAGCACTGTATTAAACTATTCTCGAGCTTCATCAACAGCCCACTGCTACAGCAGCCACTGATAAGGCACATGCATGCATGCATGTAAGTATGTATGTGTGTGTGTGTGTGTGTGTGTGTGTGTATGTATGTATGTATGTATGTATGTATGATCCATTTATCAAAGAAGCAGAAAGCTTTTCTTGAACTATCTGGTGTGATTTGCATTGACGAATCTGGATTGCCAATCCCACATCGATGCTACTTTTTATCATATGGGAATAAATTGACTCATCTAAATTCCCAATGTTGAATCATCCAAAATTTTTCAACATCCTCCAAAAATACTACCTAGCAGATTTCCGCTCTGCTTTTGTAAACCCATGACAACAGAAGAACAATGCAACTCACACATACATGTGATTAGCATTACATTGATCAGATAGACTACCACTTCAATAAGATTGTAGCTATTGCAGTTGCCAAAGTGAGAGACCCATGGGACGTGGAAAAGAATATAACGAATATAATATGTTCAACAATCTACGTAAGAATAACAACACTTTCAGAAGAAATCTTACAGGATTCCTTCCATCTCATCGGTGTCCAACGGTTTATAGATCCTGCAAAAAGAAAACATGAAGACAACAACTAGAGGATTAGCATCAACCAACACCAATACTCAGATGGAAGTCACGCCATATAAAAAAGCAACTTCGGTAATTCTTTCAGCTTCAGTGTTAAACGATACCCAACGAAGCCAGCTAGTCGAGGTTCACAAAGCAGGAAATTGTCTGAACATTTTCCTTAGAACAAGAAAACAGCGAGGGAAAAAGCAGGAAGCTCAAGGAGCTCTGCCTACAAATTTAGTTACCAAAACAATCATCACGTTAGATATAATCTGAACTCCTTCAAAACTCGGAATCCAAACACTTTAGTAATTAACCACTTTGGTCAAAGCATAGGATCAGATTCTGGTTCGGTTCTTCAACACCGCGAGCATCGATAGCACAACCCCGAGGAATTTCTTTGGAGAGAAAAGAGCGTGACGGAAGAGGGATCGGCGAACTGCGCAGTGGATGGAGAGCGAGAGGCGGCGGAGAAAGCGGCGGGGGCGGTGCCGTCAAATTGGCTTCCGAACGTGGCCATCTTCTGTGTTTCCTTTTTCGCTGCAGAAAATCAGTAGTTCAGAAAAAAAAAAAAAAAAAAAAAAAAAAAAAAAAAAAAAAGAGAGAATTTGATTAATTTCCTTTATCGCGGCACATGCATAGCACGCTCCTTTAAATTTTCACTGCATGTCCACAAGACAGGAAAGTTCGGACCACAAAACCAACAACTATACGGTAAGACCACGAACCCGGGCTACATTGTATTCTGTTGTTTGTCTTCTCCTGAGAGATTTACAATTTCCTATATTCTGCACAAACCTCAGATTTCATCGATTCTTTGTTTCGAAGCAAATTGATCTGTTCGCGGGAGGGAATTGCTCCATTTTTCGGTTCGTTCGGTTCTCGGAATTTCTTTCTTCGTCCTAAAGCTTCCTTTTCCATCTGTTTCTCGATATATTTCCGAAGTATTTTCTGGGCTTTTTTGTGATTGGATTTCAATGGTACACGTGAAAATCCTCTTCAATCCACTCTTGGTAGAAACGGTATGGAGGAGACAATATACTGTGGATATAGTTTGAAGCTTTCTAGCTTGCCAACCACTGTCTTCAAATTCAAGGTCAAGCGGCACCATTTGCTAGACTTCGTTGATTGACTGGGAGTGCCGATAAATTTCCAAGACACTATACTGTCGGAGTTGAGTCAATCGCTTGAGATGCCGCTCTGCATCCTATCATGGCAATCCCTCTGCAAAACACACATGGAAAGAGTCCTCAATACTTTGGACATCCATCGCGGTTTTTGGGCTGACATTATAAGAATTATTCTGCATATGGTGTATCAAGCATCAGGTAATGGCCATGGAGGGTTCGATATGAACATAAATTTGGAATTGGCCACCCGAGATGAAGTCGAAATGGAAGACACCGGGGAAGTCTTGATTGGAGGATATGAGCAGGATCCCGATCAAGTCACACGGGGTGTCTCCAGAAGCACCATTGAAAAGCTTGAGCGTAAGAGCTACATTATCGTGGATGGTGACGGATATTGTTCTATTTGTTTACAGGAACTAGATCGGAGAAATAAAATGATGGATATACCGTTCGCACTTATTTCACTGCAAGTGCATCATCAAGTAGCTCGAGAGTAATAATTTGTGTCCGCTGTGTCGTAGCAAAGTAGAAGTAGAAGATCCAGAGTAGCAAGTTTTAGTTCGTAAGATTTTCTAATAAGAAATTGCTTCTTTTTCTTTTTTTTTTTTATCCTGATGGATTAACAAATTTGCTGCGATTACTTTGGGCTATGCACGCATGGCAGAACTCAAAATCAACTCGCGCTAGGTATGCTTTCTCGATGAACTTGAAAAACTGGTCTTTTTGCTAAGAATCCATATGACGATCCAAAAAATGTCCTAAAAATAATCAAGGGGCAAAGTACAGCCCAAGTGCCAAAACCCGGCACGGAGGGACACTTAAGTACCAAAAGTTAGGAAAGTGACACTTAAGTGCTACTTTTCAAAAAAAGTGGGACACTTAAGTGCCATCTTCGGCGAACCCCACCGGAAATCCTACTTGGCAATTTTTTATTATTTTTTTCGTCTACGTGGCTCGCCGGAATGCTAACTCAACAAACAAAGCCAAAAACGACGTCTTTTTTAAGCGGATTCAAATGTTAATATAAAAATCAATTGAATTAAATTATAAAAATAAATTATTATTATTTTAATAAAATAATATAAATTTAATTTTTTTTTTTAAAAAAAGGTAGGGAGAGGAGGAGCGGCGGGCGAGGGCGAGCCCTCGCCGCCGCCGCCTCCCCGCCGTCGCTGGAAAGGGCAGGCGACCCCACCGGGGGGGTCGGCGGAGGTCGCTCGTCCCCGGCCGACCGGCGGTGAGGGCCCGCGAGCCCTCGCCGGATCGGGCAAGGGCCGCGAGTCCTCGCCGAGATCTGGGGAGAGGAGTCGCGGCCCTCACCTAGATCCGGTGAGGACTCGCGACCCTCGCCCGGATCCGGTGAGGCTCACGGGCCATTGCCGCCCCTTCCCGACGGCGACGGCGGTGGGGAGGCGGCAGCGGTGAGGGCTCAACCGTCTCCCTCCCCTCCTTTTTTAAATATTCGAATTTATATTTTTTAAATAAATTTAGTTTTAAATTTAATTTAATTAATTTTTATATTAAAATTTTACCACGTTAGAGGCTAAATGACGTTGTTTTTGCATTTTTTTAGCCACATCAGGGTGCAAAATGACGTCGTTTTGCACTTACCTCGCCGGAAAATCGCCACGTCAGCATTTTGGCCGGATTGGCACTTAAGTGATCCATTTTGCTTCGATTTTGGCACTTAAGTGTCACTTTCCTAACTTTTGACACTTAAGTGTCCCTTCGTGCCAAGTTTTAGCACTGCAGGTGTCCGTAACTCAATAATCAAGACAAATATCCATTATAAGCCAACCAAATAGGGAGTTGAAGTTTTGCAAGATAGAAAAGCAGAAAAGAAGGAATTTTTTTTTTTTATCATTTCGGACAATCATCCAGTTATCATCCAATACTAAGGAACATACTTCAATCTTAACCGTGGCTCACGAGAGGACTTATCTGCATTGCATAACCACTGCATGAAAAATACACAATCAACAAAGCACAGAAAAGAAACCGAAAAAGATTCCAAGTCACCCACTGTAGAAACTCAGAGAATTTCGAAAGAGTATGGCAAGATTACAAAATAAGAATGATTAACATGCAAAATTAATGATGGAAGACAAACAAAATGTATGGAAACGATACAACAATGACACAGGGTGTATCACCATGCTACATCAAACCCAACTATGCCCAAGTTCTAAAAATTTCACGTGCACACTTTGCCCCATGAGTATCAACTTGATAAGAGTTGAATCTACCAAAGTTGAAGCACAATAGTAGCCACTTTCTTTACATCTCTGCAAGGAACTTTTCAGAGTTGATTGCAATATTAGCAGCTTCATTATATCCATGCGGCCACACAGTAGATGCAAATCAACTACGTTAACAGACATGATTTCAAATATACAATATTTTCTAGGGAAAGCAAGCAGTTAAGACGATAGGGACGAGAAAGGAAAGCAAAGGACCAGTTAGAAAGGGCTTTGCTAGCAAACACTGGACTTAGGAAATATGATCTTGGTGATGTAATATATATTCTTCGATCATTCTTTTTCCCTTTTAAATGTCAATCATTCTAGGCATATCTCGACAGTATATCAAAGCAAATTAGAAAAAGAAAATCTCAACTAACTTCTGCAAAAGAAGGTGTTATGGAGTCTGGGTTGACAATTGATAGAAAGTCATTAAAACTTGCTCTCAACAAGAATTTGGAGGACTCGTTTCTGGATGTTGCAATCAATTGTGCTTCTGTTATATGTTGTTGGTCCTCATCCAAGCAGCAAGCTCTTGTATTTGGTAGCTTCATACTATTTGGCTTATAGTCTAAGAATAATCTCTCACTACACAGTTGAGGAGTGAGGACGATGATTTGTGGTTGGGAATATCTAAACTCTTCTCCCTCTTTGGGTCAGCACTAGTTGGGTCCACCTCCAACATACTTCCCAGCCGTATCAAGGTTGTGTTGGCTACATCCATTCTCTTTGTCGGCTCCCTCTTCATGATCTTTGGGCTAGGCTTCTTCTACTTACTACCGGTCCGCCTTATCATCAATATCAGGGCGGGCTATACCCTTACTATAGCTTCTGTCTACATCACGGAGATATCTCCCACTTTTTACCGCGGCCTGCTCACGCCTTTCCCTGAGGTAGTCATTTCTTTTCTTTTCTTTCCTAATTTTGTGGTATATATTTATTTTTTAAAATTTATCATCAACCTTTGTCTAAGTAAAAATTAAGGTTAGAAAATTTAAGTTAAAGAAGTTGATTGTTTTTTATGCTTGTTTGGGTGTTTCATATTTTCATGAACGAGGGGCACCCTCCTGGCCTATGTCTCCCACTATTTCTTATCCAAGATCCGCACCAAATTCGCACAGTCTTACCTGTTCTATTTGGGAGGAATCCCCTTTGGTTTGGTCGCTTTTGAGGTTCTAGCCATGCCAGAATATCTCTAGTGGCTTGTCAAGAATGGTCCCGTGGAGGAGGCGAGGGGCATCTTGGCACGGATCTCTGACTCCGAGGAGGAGGCGGCAAGTCGGCTGGATGAGGTCATCAGCATGACCAGTGGGGAGGGCGTGTGGCAGGTTGTCATCCACCCAACCCGATCAATCCTACGCATGAGCATTTGTGTGTTTGGAATTTATTTGTTCCAACAAGCTTTTGGAGCTAACACTATGCTTGTCTACGGCCCTCGTATTTTTTAGCAGACGAGCATTGTCAATCACGCGGAACAACTCCTCCTCCTCATAGTAGTGGACCCTGTGAAGACCATGTTCACCCTAGTCTACGCCATTAGCATTGATCTAGTGGGGCGGCGAAGGTTGATGCTCATTAGCATTGGCGAGATGATTTTGTCACTCGCCTCCCTAGGTGTATCCCTCACTATCATCCACCACCACGAGGAGGTCAAGTGGGCTGGTGCCATATGCGTCTTCTCATTGCTGTGCTACACGGCCTCCTTTTCCATTGGGATGGGGCCGGTAGCATTGGTCTACAGCTCAGAGATCTTCCCGATGAGGTTGCGCGACCATGGGTGCGCAATTGGGATTGCAGTAGGCCAGGTGGTAAGTGGCGCAATGTCCATGAATTTTATGATTCTGTATTGAACGGTCACCCTAGGGGGTATCGCTTTCCTATTTATGGGGATGGCCATGGTGGCCTGGGTCTTTGTCTACATCTTAATGCCGGAGACAAAACAAAGGTCACTTGAAGAGATTATACTACTATTTGGCTCATGGACAGCGTGGAGCAACGCGAGGGCCAACCAGGGGGCTAACCAAGGTGCTTGATATCGTCTTTATGATTCTTATTCTGAATTCCGGGCATACTCTATTTATTAATTTTGAATATCTCAAATTTATTTTAGTGAAGTATGACGGTTTTCAGTTGACACTATAATATTGAACATCTCGATTACATGTTGATGAAGCTATAATCATTGAATATCACAGGCCAATATTATGCTCCCTTACTGTGTAATTGGTTCATTCAATTTATCCCCTGTTTTAGGAGTATTTTAGGAAGATCATAGTTTAGGAAGAAGGCTTTTCTCCATGTGAGAAAGGAAAGTAGAGGGCCAGATAGAAAGGGCTTTGCTAGCAAACACTGGACTTAGGAAATACGATCTTGGTGATGTAATATATATTCTTTGATCATTCTCTTTCCCTTTCAAATGTTAATCATTTTAGGCATTTCTGGAGAGTATATCAAAGCAATTTAGAAAAAGAAAATCTCAACTAACTTCTGCAAAAGAAGGTGTTATGGAGTCTTGGTTGATAATTGATAGAAAATCCTTAAAACTTGCTCTCAACAAGAATTTGGAGGACTCGTTTCTGGATGTTGCAATCAATTGTGCTTCTGTTATATGTTATCAGTCCTCATCCAAGCAACAAGCTCTTGTATCTGGTAGCTTCATACTATTTGGCTTATAGTCTAAGAATAATCTCTCACTACACAGTTGTGCAGTAAGGACTATGATATTTGGTTGGGAATATCTAAACTCTTCTCTCTCTTTTGGTCGGTACTAGCTAGGTCCACCTTGAACAAACTTCCCAGCCGTATCAAGGTTGTCTTGGCTACAACCATTCTCTTTGTCGGCTCCCTCTTCATGATCTTTGGGCTAGGCTTCTTCTACTTACTACTGGGCCGCCTTATCATCAATATCGGGGCGGGCTATACTCTTACTATAGCTTCTGTCTACATCACGGAGATATCTCCCATCTTTTACCGCGGCCTGCTCACGTCGTTCCCTGAGGTAGTCATTTCTTTTCTTTTCTTTCCTAATTTTGTGGTATATATTTATTTTTTAAATTTATCATCAACTTTTGTCTAAATAAAAATTAAGGTTAGAAAATTTAAGTTAAAGAAATTGATTGTTTTTTATGCTTGTTTGGGTGTTTCAGATTTTCATGAACGAGGGCACCCTCCTGACCTACGTCTCCCACTATTTGTTAACCAGGATCCGCATCAAATTCGCATGGTCTTACCTGTTCTATTTGGGAGGAATCCCCTTTGGCTTGGTCGTTTTTAAGGTTCTGGCCATGCCGAAATCTCCCCGATGGCTTGTCAAGCATGGTCGCGTGGAGGAGGTGAGGGGCATCCTGGCACGGATCTCTAACTCCAAGGAGGAGGCGGCACGTCAGCTGGATGAGGTCACTAGCTAGACCAGTGGCGAGGGCATGTGGCTGGTTGTCATCCACCCAACCCAATCAATCCTACACATGAGCAGTTGTGTGTTTGGAATCTACCTGTTCCAACAAGCTTCTGGAGCTGACACCATGCTTGTCTACAACCCTCGCATTTTTTAGCAGACGAGCATTGTCAACCACACGGAATAGCTCCTCCTCCTCATAGCAGTGGACTTTGTGAAGACCATGTTTACCCTGGTCTACGCCATTAACATTGATCGAGTGGGGCGGCGAAAGTTGATGCTCATTGGCATTAGCGGGATGATTTTGTCACTCACCTCCTTGGGTGTATTCCTCACTATCATCCACCACCACGAGGAGGTCAAGTGGGCTGGTGCCATATGCGTCTTCTCATTGCTGTGCTACACGGCCTCCTTTTCCATCGGGATTGGGCCGGTAGCATTGGTCTACAGCTCAGAGATCTTCCCGATGAGGTTGCGCACCTAGGGGTGGGCAATTGGCGTTGTAGTGGACTAGGTGGTAAGTGGCGCGATGTCCATGAGTTTTATGATTCTGTATAGAGCGGTCACCCTGGGGGGTGCCACCTTCCTATTCATGGGGATGGCCATGGTGGCCTGGGTTTTTGTCTACATCTTAATGCCGGAAACAAAACAAAGGCCACTCAAAGAAATTACACAACTATTTGGCTCATGAACATCGTGGAGCAGCGCGAGGGCCAACCAAGGGGCAAACCAGGGTGCTTGATATTGTCTTTATGATTCTGATTCTGAATTCCGGACATAATCTATTTAGTAATTTTGAATATCTCAATTAAATTTTAGTGAAGTATGACGGTTTTCAGTTGACACTATAATATTGAACATCTCAATTACATGTTGATGAAGCTATAATCATCAAATATTACAGGCCAATATTATGCTCCTTTACCGTGTAATTAGTTCATTCAATTTATCCCGTGTTTTAGGAGTGTTTTCGGAAGATCGTGGTTTAGGAAGAATGATTTTCTCCATGTTTACCATATGCAGCTGCATATCATTTAGGGGGCAGAATGCCTGCAAATTCTAAATTTAATGCAAGTCCTTCAAGCACTATACGAAAGACAGAAGCTACTCCAATGAGTATTCACCCAGAACTACATATTTAGGGAATAAACAAATAGTTATTCAGAGCACAAAGAAATAGCCACATAGTAAGTAACACGACTCAAGTTCTTCCAAATCTATATAATTTAAGTCCGGTATCACCATAGACGTTAAATACTTCTAGATCTTCCACATCAAGATGTGAAAGACCATGCAAAACATGTCTGCATCCACACGTTGCAACTTATAAATTTACCCGAATACAGACACTAAAGCCCACCGACTACATATTGACATCAGTTCCAGATTGATGCACCAGAACTTGAGAATCACAAGAAAAATGTATTTGCTGGCATGGGTTTTAAATTTCAGATAATTTCACAATGAATTATAACTTGATGAGACGAATATTGTAGCTTCCCTTACTATGCAGAACAGTCTTACCTAAGATCTTACCAAGGTTAGTAACATAATCGGTCCTTTTTAAAAACACTAGTGTTGGGAGAAACGTTAATTACATCCACTGCACAAGTACCTTAATATATCCTCTAAATCATATTACTTGGATCAAGCCACTTTTCCTGAGCCTGACAAGAAAAAGTGAAGTCTTGATTCATAGACTGAAACAAGTGTGCTCTTTTTGGGTTTTACGCTGAGGAGCCCAATAATACAGAAGCTCAACTGCTAGTTGCTACTTTTAGCATTATGAAGTGTGACTGTATAGCAATTCTGTAGCTCCAAATGAAGATTAATTCCATATAACATCCAGGAAGAGCAACTCCCATGGAGTAATATCATTAAAATGATGATCATGATAATGAACACAATAAAGTGAACCTGCACAGCGGAGATATTGATGTGGCTCCATCAATAACACCAGGTCGAAGTCCCAAAGCCTACGACACAAAATTCGCCAATAAACACAACGTCAAAGAAATCAAACGAATTACATAAGATGCAGCACGATCGATGTTATCAAATTGTTGACAATTGACAAGGCCGAGGACGTTATGCCAGTACAAAGTTCTCCAAAAACAGAGAGAGCAATCAAGCGCGCATGCAAATATACACTCCATCACATTGGTGTTGCGGGTGTTAAAATTCTGGCCAGCCAGTTGATCATATTCGTGTTCACCGTCAGGTATCTTTTGCCATTCGGACTAGGGTTCAACAAAGATGGAATCGCCTGGGTCATGCTAAACAACGGGACAGATATTATTCTTAATGGAAATGGCAAAGAGCAATCAAGAACACCAAGAAAACTTCGCAATCCTTCGTTATCTATGGGCGTGTTCGTTTCTTGAAAAACTCAAGATTTAGAAAAATATTTTCCAAAAAATTATTGGTTGTATCACCCCAAAAAAAATTGGTCATTGTGAATAACGGTTTATGCCAAAATATTTTCAAAGATGACGGAAATATTTTTCATCCATTCATTTTTGTGAGTGTTAGAACCAAACACTTTTTGAAAAAATGTTTTCCCAAATCTTGAATTATCCATGAAATAAATGCACTCTAGTATGCGAAACTTAAGGCTTGGAAGGAACTTAAGGAATTTTGAAGGCATGGATCCAAATTAGCAATGGTTGAACAGCCTTGTTCTAAATTATTCCACCGAAAAGGAACTGCTTTTTTTTTTTTTTTTGGGGTTAGGCCTCTTATTTTGCTTTTCTGTTTTCTTTCTCTCTCTCTCTTTTTGGGACTTTCCTATATATATAGTTCATGGAGACTCAATGTAAAACTTTCTTTTATTTCAATGAGTAAAGAGACACAAAACAATGGCCGCTAAAATCATTGCTACGTTTGGTCATCTGGATTTTTAATCAGAATAGGACTAAAAATGATAAAATATGAAATCTCGGGATTTTCCTATATCCTACACACTGTTTGATGACTCCAGTATTAAGTTTGGATATATTCATATCATATCATATACATTTTTTTGATATAAATGACATATCATTGTAAATAAACCTAAAATTCATGAATTGAGATGCTGAAAATCTCTCGCAAAGACTATTCTCTAATTTATTTTTATTTTATTTTTTCTCTATTTTAAAATTATTTTCTTTATTATTTCTTTTTTCCCCTTCCATCATTTTTAATAAAATTTTATCAAATAGTAAATTTTACTATTATACCTAAAATACAAAAATACCTAAAATATGTAATAAATATAAATATATAATTTATAGATTGAATGTGTATTATAAGATATAATTAAAGTTGAATATATAAATTAATATAAGATTAAATTTTGATAATAATTTCTTATTTCTTATTTCTTAAATTATAATTGAAATATAACTTCAATTTTGTTAATTTAATAAGTTTGTTATTAAAGAAAAATAACTTTCTTATTATGAACATTAGAAATCCTATCCACTTTTATCATATTTCCCTTATGGGATAATTTTATCCGGCCTATATCCCCCTATATTTGACTTCATCCTATTATGAGCAAGCACCAAATGTAGGATAGGATAAATCATATCATATCCCGAATTTTATCCTAATTGTCAAACGCAGCCTAAAGCGAAGTAGGAGAAAATTATAATGAGTACAATTTGAAGGCTTGTGGTATTAACCCCAATTTCGAAACCAAATATTGTAGATTCTCACGAGGGAAAATAAAAAGTTGTGTAAATTCCAGTCAAAATTTTGGTTGTTAGCTCAACAGTCAAACTTCTTCTCCACTCGTCAACCTCTCTCTTCCTCTACTTTCCTATGCAGATTCTCTCTCTCAATTATCACAATCATCACTCCTCTTCAAAAACCCTTTTGTTCCCCGATCGGACCCCCAAAATCCTAGTCTCCACACTGCCGCCTTCACTGCCGCGCGGCCTCTGCCGGCGTGTTTGCCGACAACCCCTCACTCCAACCTAGGAGGACCTACTCCTCTCACGTGCCTCCCACCTTAAGGCCTGTCTTGTCATCTCAAGCAAGCTCTCTGAGTTGCTATCATATTTCAAGTTTGAGGTGGTCCATATATAATCTATTACAATAAATCTGAATTGATATATTGGGTTATGATTTTGACAGATTTACCTCTTATTAAAACTTATTCTCAATTGATATGACCAGACCCTATTTGATGTTTAAATTCAAACAAGTTATCAATCATCAAAAGCTTGAACACCCTACTGGTTTCTGAAAAAAATCAAGATTTATCAGAGAAACATTGTAGAGAAATTTCCATAAGAAGTTTTAGTGCCTCTAGCTGCTCCTGGTATACTAGGTGTATGATGTAGCAAAACAGTCGCACAATAGATTATCCATCTATCAAATTACCTCAGAAAAGACCTGCTAACTAAATAAGATACTTCAACTTCCATGACAAATCACCAGATCTAACTGTATGCAAGTGTTTTCCCCTGCTGCCCTGCAGCTTTATTCAGATAATTTCTGGAGGTATATCCCGTGGAAATAATCAGATGGTGTCAACGGCGCCTCATTCTCTGGTCAAGACAAATTACTATCCGTCATTTCTCAGCAAAGCAAGAGAGATTAACCAACAGCTGAGGTCAATATAACTAGAACCACGTTTCAAGATCAGGTACAAAATGCCGAAAATGATACTTCATCCTCCCTGCTGAATTTGAAGCATGCAAACTTGAAGGCTTTCGAGTATAATGCTGGCAATGAATTCTAAGCTTGTAGAGTTATCCTTGACCTGAGAAAACACAGTTCACTCCCTAAGAATACTGAAATAGCACTTCAAAATCTTAAAAGATTGACAAACAGTAATTCGTATCAAGAGCAATTTTAATGTTCTTGTATTTTTCAGTGCCCACAGGCATAGTGCTCTGATTCCACCTAGTCTGGTGCTTCTTTACATTTTTTATTAGTTTTTCCTTTAGTTCTCATTCTGCCATTAGAATTGCTCTACTAATAAAGTCCTTCATTACCCATAGAATTAAAAAATGTTCGACACCATATTAAAAATTTAATGTGGACAAGCTGAGACTTTCCATGCCACTCGCACATTAACCACCATCACCATTTTTAGTGATGATCAAGGACGAAGCTTTCTCTATCATATCTGAGATACCAATTGTAAGTACCAGATCTGACTAGCTTTCCATCTAAACAAATAAGAAACACGCTTCTTATGTTACAATGTTCACATGATGCAAAATTAGTCATTATTCCTTGACTCAAACATGGCCCTGCATTCAACTACATACCGAGACAAGTCTTGTCATTTATCCTGAGAGTACCAATATGTTGTGGAAGACACTGAGGCCTAAATCGGTGAGGTGTCTAGTTCAACAAACTTCAAGAGTCCTTTGTTTCACCTCCAGAAAGATAATAAGCAAGTAATCATGATCACAGCAGAGATACATCCTCTATAATAGCATGACTTGGGGAACAGGAGCTCTCCATCCTATTATCCAGCACATGGAAGAGAGGCAAATTCGTCTCAGTTTTTGTCCGTGTTTCAGAAAATGGAACTGAAACTAGCAGTTCAACTGGTTAAGCGAGGTCTCGTCCAGTTTCAGACTGTTAAACCTTGAGTCAAAGTCTAGTTGAACTGGGGTTGACCAGGTTGATCAGTTTCGGAGAAAAGAAATGATTTGACGGAAGACATTTTGAAAAAGAGATTCAGGACTTTAAGTCCTCGGGCATTCCTTACATAGGTTTGGGCACTGAGCTACGCATTGTAAGAGTTCAAGTCAAAAGGCACACTTATGAGAAAACACGAAGTCGATAATTCTTTCAGCTTTATTGTAAGCGATACCCAACAGAGTCTCCTAGTCAAGGTTCACAAATCAAGTTAGAGATCTTTATCTTAGGATGTTAGAGATATTTATTTTCCTGATCGATTATAGTTGATTTCATATCGATTATAATTGATTTGATTACGATATTGTAATATTTTATTACTTTAGATAGTTGCCTAGAACAGCCTATAAATAGGCCCTTGTATTATCAATATTACACACACTGAAATATACAAAAATTCATTTTTTTACTCTATTCTTTCATGGTATCAGAGCGAGGTTTTGTTTGAGAAGGTGGTCGCCATTGTCGCAGCACCTTAAAAATTCATCATCTACCATGGAGAGAAGTCACACGCGCCACCACACTTCTTCGTGGAACTTTCGAAGACAATTCTTAGAATTTTCAACCGAAAACCACCATAAACAGGTTCTACACTCTCCCACGAGACCAGAATAGCAATGAACGTCGAAGAAAAGTGAGCCACGCGCCCTCACGCACCGCCCAAAGCCTATGCGCGTGAGATCCACGTGCCACGATGCCGGAAAGTGAGCCACGCACCCTCACGCACCAGTCAACCCTCTGCGCGCGTGAGGTACACGCGCCACAGCTGCATGTGACCTATGCGTGCATCAGTGACGTCATCGATGACATCATTATTGCATGTGCACAGTCCGTGATAAGCAGTGACGTCAGCCCACGTCATCTTCATCGCCAACAGCCATTGACTCGTCACCGACAGCCATTGACCGACGTTGACCCGACCGGTTCAACTATTTTCCGACCGATTCTCGGGGTTTTCCGACCAAATCTGCCATTTTCCGACCGGTTAGCTCCTTTTTCTAACCGGTTTGTCCAATTTCTGACTGGTTCTCAAGTGTTTTCGACCGGGTCAACCATATTCCGACCAGTTCGCAGTGTTTTCCGGCCGATTTAGTCAGATTCCGACTGGTTCTCAAGGTTTTCCAACCGGTTCAGCCATTTTCCAACCGGTTCTTGAGGAATTTCGACATTCTTAGTCTATTTTCAGCCTTATTTTCTTCATATCAGCTCTACAAGCAGCAGTTTTTCTCAAATTCATTAAAGAATCCATTGAGTTTACTAGTATATCACCTATCATGGACAAGTTCGAAGTCTCAATGCCCATTTAGACCATCCTAAATGGATCCAATTATATTCTATGGGCTCAAGAAATGTCTAGTTTTCTAAGGGGACGTAAGCTTTGGCGTTATGTCACTGGAAGTCTTCGCGAGCCTTGTCAAGCCGTCGAAGAGGATGATGATAAATTTGCTGAATGATTGGAGGAGTGGCAGAGCAAGAATCACCAGATACTCACGTGGTTTCTAAATACTTCGATTCCATCTATCAAACTTTAGTTCGGTCGTCTAAATATAGCAAAGGAAGCTTGGGATCTTCTTGCTGGTCGTTATTCCACATTAGACATTGCTCATCAATATCAACTATTAGGGAACTTACATCGCATGCGTCAAGAGACTGGTCAGTCTATTAATGACTTTCTTTCTTCAATGCATGCTATATGGGACCGGCTCGCTTTATCTGAACCAACATGGGATTCAACTATTGATGCTCGTAAGTTTGTTGTATATTGCGATCGTATGCGGGTTATGCAATTTCTGATGGCTCTAAATGATGAGTATGAACCTGTGCGAGCCTCACTTTTGCATCGGGATCCTTTATCTCATCTTGAGGTAGTTGTTTTAGAGTTATTAACTGAGGAAACTCGCCTTGCGACTTTAAAGGCACAACGTGCTACTCCACTGGTTTCCACTCCTACAGATGCAATGCTTGCTACTTCTGGCTTATCCTCATGGCGCAAACCTTATTGTACGAACTGTCGTCGACCTGGTCATTGGGTATCAAACTGTTATCAATTACAATCCAAGCAACCTACAGGAACAAACAACCGATCCCGTTTTAGAGGTTCAGCTGCATGCCGCACATCCACTGCTGCTTCTGTTATAGAGAATTCTTCCAACAGTTCATCTATTACGCTATCTTTAGATGATCTTCGATCCACAGTTCGTTCCATTCTTCAAGAAACTGGTACTTCTAGTCCTTCTGCTCTATCGGTCACTCTAGGTACTCTTGATTCATGGTCCTTTGATTCTGCTTGTTGTAATCACACGACTTCCCATTCCAATTTATTTAAGTCAAAATCATATTATTCACAAACACCTATTATTCAAACAGTTGATAACTCTCAAATGATAGTTAGTCATACAAGGAACGTTTCAACGCCCACCTTGTCCTTACCCGATACTTTTATGGTTCCCAACCTCTTTTTAAAATTGATATATGTGGGTCAGCTATGTGAGCTTGGTTTTGATATTCATTTCTCTTCGAATGGTTGTCGTGTATAGGATCCACGGACAATACAGACAATTGGGACAGGTCGTAAAGTGGGACGGTTGTTTGAGCTTGTTTCCTTAAAGTTTCCTAACTCCTTCACTAGTTGTGCTGCCACAGTTTCATTTGAAACTTGGCACTCTCGTTTAAGTCATCCTTCTTTTTCTCGTTTAAGTCATTTGCTTTCAAGTGTTCATCTAGGTTCTGTTGACAATAAAACCTTTGATTGTCTATCTTGTAAGTTAGGAAAACATCATGCTTTATCGTTCAATATTAATAAATCTGTCTCTTATGTTCCCTTTGATCTAATTCATTCGAATATTTGGGGACCATCTCCTACTCCCACTATGGGAGGCTCTCGTTATTTTGTGATTTTTATTGATGACTATTAATGTTATACATGGCTTTATCTTATGAAAAATCGATCTAAACTTACCCATATCTATGGCAATTTTGTTGCCATGATCAAAACACAATTTTCTCGAGATATCAAGGTTTTTCGTACTGATAATGCCATGGAATATAAGGACAGAGAGTTTCTTAAATTCTTTCTCAAAACGGTATTATTATTTATCGTTCTTGTCCTAGAACTTCTTAACAAAATGGTCGAGCAGTGCGTAAACACAAACATATCTTAGATATCGTACGCACTCTTCTAATCTTAGCATCTTGTCCAGAACAATTTTGGGGGGAGGCCTGTCATACTGCTATCTACACTATTAATCGTATTCCGTCGCTTATTATAGGTAACATTTCTCCGTATGAGCACTTGTATGACAGTATTCCTAATTACAGTCTACTTCGAGTTTTTGGTAGTGCATGTCTTGTGCATCTTCTTCCAAATGAATGCATGAAGTTAGATTCTCGTGCTCGTCTATGTTGTTTCATTGGCTATGGCATTGAGCATAAAGGGTATAGATGTAGGGACCCTATATCCAATCAATTTCGTGTGTCTCGCCATGTTTCCTTCTGGGAACATAAAATGTTCTCATCTTTACATTCTTTTGCATCTTCTCCCACTGTTGCAAATGTTCGTTTCTTCACAAATCCTTTTGTCAAGATGTTCCCTGAAGATGACACTCCTACATCTTCCTCTTTACAATTGTCCTCTCCAAATCTTGATGCAGGTTTCTCTAGAAATCCCACTTCAGCAGCTCCTGATATGTCTATGCCATCTGCGGATCCACCTTTGGAAGTTCCTTCTTCTTCTATTCGTCGCTTCACCCGTGTAAGTCAACCTTCTGTTCGGCTTCATGACTTTCACTGTTATTCCACAATTGCCTCTTTTCACAAGCCTCGCACATATAGAGAAGCTCGTACTAATCCTCTTTGGCAGCAAGCAATGGCAGATGAGTTGCAAGCATTAGAACACTCTCATACTTGGGATTTGGTTGATTTGCCTCATAACAAGTCGACTATAGGTTGTAAATGGGTGTATAAAATCAAAACTAAGGCAGATGGTACAGTGGAACGTTATAAAGCTCGACTAGTAGCAAATGGCTTTACCCAAGAGTATGGCATTGATTATGATGAGATGTTTGCTCCAATTGCATGTCTTACTTCTGTTCGTAGCCTTCTTGCTGTCGCTGCTATTAAGCGATGGCCTCTATTTCAAATGGATGTCAAAAATGCATTCTTTAATGGAGATCTCACTGAAGAAGTAGATATGGAGCCACCTCTTGGATATACTCATACTCTTGGTAAAGTGTGTCGTTTACGTCGAGCATTATATGGACTAAAACAGGCTAATCATGCATGGTATTCCAAGTTTTGTTCTACTATGGAACGCCTTGGATTTGTATACAGTCCCTATGATAACACTCTATTTGTTCAACGAACATCTCGTGGGAGTATTCTGCTACTGTTACATGTGGATGACATGGTTATTACCGGCGATGATCACAAAGGCATTACAAAACTACAGCTGTATTTGAGTCAACAGTTTGAAATGAAAGATCTTGGACGGCTTAGTTATTTTTTAGGATTGGAGATTGCTTCAAATTCCTCTAGCTATTATCTTTCTCAAGCGAAATATGCCACTGATCTTCTTTCTCGAGCTGGGTTACTGATAACAAGACTACTACCACTCCCATTAAGAATAATGCCAAATTTGATGAAAAAGATGGGATTCCTCTTCCAAACCCTACACTTCATCGATAGTTTGGTTTATCTCACTGTTACCCGCCCTGACATCGCTTATGCTATTCACATTGTGAGTCAATTCATGACTGCGCCGCAGACGACTCACTTTGCTGCTGTTCTTCGGATTCTTCACTATATCAAGGGTACCTTATTTCATGGTCTTCACTTTTCTGCTAACTCATCCTTAGAGTTAACAGCTTATTCTGATGCTGATTGGGCTGGTGATCCTCTTGATCGTCGCTCTACTGCAGGCTATTGTTTTTTTCTTAGGGAAGTCTCTTATTTCCTGGCGGAGTAAGAAACAGACTACTATCGCTCGATCGAGTACGGAAGTGGAATATCGTGCCCTTGCTGATACAACTTCAGAATTATTATGGTTGCGGTGGTTGCTAGAAGACATAGGAGTTTGTCATAATGGTGGAACAGTCATTCATTGTGATAACCGAAGTGCCATCCAAATAGCTCATAATGATGTTTTTCATGAGCGTACCAAACATATTGAAATAGATTGTCATTTCATACGCTCGTATGTGCTTCATGGCGATGTTCATCTTGTTCCCACCTCCTCAATTGATCAAATGGCTGATGTTTTCACGAAGGCACATCCACCTGGGCATTTTAAAGATCTTTTCTCCAAACTCCAGTTGACCTCTTCTATCTCACCTTGAGTTTGAGGGGGGATGTTAGAGTCTTTATCTTAGGATGTTAGAGATCTTTATCTTAGGATCTTAGAGATATTTATTTTCCTGATCGATCATAATTGATTTCATATTGATTATAATTGATTTGATTATGATATTGTAATATTTTATTACTTTAGATAGTTGCCAAGAACAGCCTATAAATAGGCTCTTGTATCATCAATATTACACACACTAAAATATACAGAATTCATTTTTCCACTCTATTCTTTCACAAGAAAATGTCTGAACATTTTCCTTAGAAAAAAGGAAATAGAGAGGGAAAAAGCAGAAAAGGAGTGCTGGACATTATTCATCTGCTTTCCTGTCACAGGAAGCAAAGTAAAGAAGAGCTTTCAGAACTATTCATTTGCTTTACAGTCACAGGAAGCTTTCAGCCTCTTCCACTTCTGAGGATATCCAAGTGTACCTAAAAGGCTACCACATTACTCAACCAATGAGTTAAGTCTACAGTTGCACAGCATCAATTCAAAGTACAAACAAGTCCGTGCATGTCTGTATATGCTGGTGTCAATTACTGAAAGCTTTTAGTTATCAACTAAAGATCAAGTTTACCTCACTTGTGAATCAGAAACTTCTGTGCATACATTAGGAGGCCAATAATTCATCCAATTGAGTTCACGTACATGAACTGTAGCCTCATAGTTCAGAACTCCATCATTGAGCTCGGCATTCTTCGCACAATTGTTAAGGATTTCATCTCCATGATCTAGCAACACTCATTGAGACTATTCTTAAAGTAACAAGAGAGAACGAGTTGCGAAAACGCTAGATTGCCTAATGATATTAATGTACGACATGGGGAATCAAAGGTAACCTTAAGAAATAAAACATTCTATGAATTGTTCTAATTGCTAAGATTAGTTTTTCCTTCTATGTTTTCCAGCAAAAAAATAAAATAAAATTGGGGGGCTTGGAGGTATCTAGGTCATCACCTTATTCAAATCGCAAAATGGACTATAATAATATATTAAGACTGCCCTCGATAAATAAATCGGCCAAGGAACTGTACCGCATGAACCTATATATATTTCAAAGAGGAAAACTGCCAGCAACAGATGGTTGTATGTGCCGAAAGAAAATAATATGGTTAGATTCGAGTCCAATATTCCAACCTGTGAAGAATAGTGTCTTAGCTACATGTAAGAGCAGTATGCCAACCGACCGTAGCATAAAAATTGAAATGAAGACTGTCATAATAGTAGTACCAAGAGACTTTAGCGGGTGAAATGAAGTCAATGAAGAATTAAAGCAGTCTTAGCCTGAACACTCAGTGAAAAAGGATAAGATTCTCTGTAAGACGAGTTCTATCAGTACCCTTACACTCTAGACTGTTCACCTGGTAATTAACTGGAAGCACTTTCAAAGGACTGTTGCCAAAGTTTCGAAAAGACAGGAATGCTAGATTGAATCGTTTATGCACTCCTCTTTGTTTATATAGGGGATGTATGTACATGTAATGATAATGATCAGTAAAAGGTTATCCTGACCTTTCAGAATTTGGCAATTCGTATTACACCTAAAATAAGCTCACAAGAAGAAGACATCCATAAAAGTCATTCTTTTCATCCTCCATTCACCAATTTTGATTCTCTAAATAACTTGGACACTTCCTCATGGTACTTCACCGCTTAAGAAAACTAAGCAATCTGTGAAGTAAGAAGTAGGCATGGTATGCAACACGAAATCAGATAATGCTAATTCAGCTTTCCATCCCTGAACAAATGAACAAAAGTGTTTAGATGTTAAGCAGCTCGCAGGATACCAAAAGAGAAGATTACGAATGCAACTAATACCTGCAACCTGACATTCGGGATAGAAGACATGATATTATGCTGTATGATCACACTAAAAAAATGTGAAGGTGGTTCTGCGTGTTGGGTAATGTCCGGTTATCATCATTTCGTAGGAAAAGAGGATTCAAAAGCAAACCATGTAGACATTGTACGATAACCGCGAGTTGTTTTGAGCTACAAGTCTCAAACTTCCTGTTTGCAAATACAATTTAATTATCGAAACAATCGTGTTAAGTATAATCAGAACTTCTTCAAAACTCAGCATCCAAACACTACAGTAAAGAATTTTGAAGTGCAGAGTTAAATGAGCCCCGGTCATATCCATCATTGCACCAACCCTCTTATTAAGACAGATTCCTCTCTGTGCAGTCCCACAAGGGCGAACTGTTAGTTCCAAACACGAAACGATGAACTCGTAATTAACCGTTTGATCAGAGAATAGCATCAGATTCTGGTTTGGTCCTCCAAAATCCTAACTCTCCGTAAGGTAATGCTTGCTCCGGGGAGACTGAGAGGGCCCATGAAACCACCGCCGGAGAAAGCGCCACGCCGGCGCCGGAGAATTGGCTTCCGAACGTGGCCATCGTCTCTGTTTCCTTTTTTGGTTTCGTAGAAAATCAGTAGTTTAGAGAAAGAAAAATAGAATTTGATTAATTTCCTTTATCGCGGCACGTGCATAGCACGCCTTTTCAAATTTCACCGCCAGTCCGCAAAACAGGAAAGTCCAGACAAACAAACCAACGGCTGTATATTAAGACCCACGAACCAAGGCTGCATTGTGTTCCATTGTTTGTCATCTCCTGAGAGAATTACAATTTCCCGTTCTGCACAAACCCCAGATTTCATCGATTCTTGGTTTCGAAGCAGATTGCTCTGTTCGCAAGAGGGAATCGTTTCCATTGTTCGGTTAGTTCGATTCTCGGATTTTTCTATTTGTTGTAGAGCTTCATTTTCTGTCTGTTTCTCGATGTATTTCCAAAATATTTCCCGGGCTTTTTCGTGATTGGATTTCAACATTACACGTGAAAATCCTCTTCAGTCCACTCTTGGTAGCAACGGCATGGAGGAGACGGTGTATTGCGGATATAGTTTGAAGCTGAAGACGAGAAATCCTGATTTTTCTAGCTTGCCCACCGCTGTCTTCAACTTCTCGATCAAGTGGCACCATTTGCTAGTGTTTGTTGATCGACTAGGAGTGCCGATAAGTTTCCAAGACACTACAGTGTCGGAGTTGAGTCAGTCATTTGAGATGCCGCTCTGCATCCTATCATGGCAATCCCTTTGCGAAACGCACATGGAGAGAGTCCTCGATGCTTTGGGCGTTCATCACGGCTTTTGGGCTGCTATTATAAGAGCTATTATGTGTACAGTGTTTCGGGCATCGGGTAATGGCCATGGGGGGTTCGACATGAACATAAAGTTGGAATTGGCCACCAAAGATGAAGTCCAAATGGAAGACACTGAGGAAGTCTTGATTGGTGGATATGAGCCGGATCCCGATCAAGTCACGCGGGGCGTCTCCAGAAGCACCATTGAAAAACTCGAGCAAAAGAGCTACTTTGTCGGGAACGGTGACGGATGCTGTTCTATCTGTTTAGAGGAACTAGATGGGGAAGATAAAGTGATAAAGATACCGTGTTCACACTTATTTCATTGTAGGTGCATTGTCAAGTGGCTCAAGATTAATAATTCATGTCCACTATGTCGTAGCAAAGTAGAAGTAGACAATCCAGAGTAGTTAGTTTTCAGTTTGTAAGATTTTCTAATAAAAAATGACTTCTCTTTTTTTTTCCCGATAGTCATTAATTAGCTGCAATTACTTTTGGATATTCAATGTAGTGCCCACTGATAGAGCACCGAACGTCATCCCTGTCTAAGAACCAAAGATTACTGTGATGTCCCAACAGAGACTAGAGTAGCCTTTTCGATGAAACCAAGTTAACAAACCATCGACAAAACTCAACCTAAAGACCAAGATTTACCTGCATGTTTAGCTCACTAATCTCCCAGAAACACAAGGTTGAATCTGGTCACAAGAAAAAACAGTGAAAAAAACGAAGGATGGAAGGACAAGACAGGACATGGAAGGAAGGTTCTGTAACCATTATTTATAACATAACGAGTCACTCAAAATTTTCGCAGGACCATCCTGTCTCTCTCCAAAGTATATCAACACTAATACACGTTAATTACTCAATAGAGAAAATTACTTATTACTGCTGGAAATGGAAAAACATAAATAGCAAGACATTATTTATGAACTGTGAGGATAGAATCATGCTTGACAATTCTCTCCAATTTTCCGTCACAAAGACTATTGATAACTTGACCATCTATTATTATTGATGCCGAACACGAACTGAAAACTGAATCAAATTATCTGGATAAGAAGAATAATAAATGTTGTCCATGAGATTCTAGACCTACCTTTAAACAGACCATAAATCACCAGATGGCCCTTTTTGGAATTCTATTATGTTGAATTACGTATACAGTGAGTGTATGAAGTGAGCCAAAATGTGTTAACAGTAGAGAGAGCAAGAGAGATCTGGGGCAGAAAAATAAAAGCCGGTGGTGTTCAATAGATGGATTAACAAATGATTGTACCCTAATAAAGGTTTTCAACCAATCGATTGTATCTTTAGATATACCGCTTGATTAATTGAATCTGCAAGTAAACTAACTTCAGATGCAGTCATGATATGCATTCCTCACTAATTCAAAACGGGAAAGAAGACGAAAGGCAACATGCACTTGTATAATTGGATTTCATTGTTAGTCTTCACTAACTGAAACAAGAAACTTTTTCTTTTGCAGTCAAGACTGGAGGGCGTGTTCCCATATGCCTCTCCAGTTTATATGTCGACCAACATTTTCTTTCCCCTCACGAAAATAATTAGTCCCCAACGAGGAACATGGCGACAGATGAAAGGAAAAGACAAACACGAGATGACAAGACCATCATAACTGAAGAATTCTGTGTCCATAGTTAAGGACCTTTGCCCCTCCATCACCACGTGGTCTTCCAATAATTGCAGATGATGGAATCAGAACTGTGCAGATCAAGATCATGCGTAAGTTGGTACCTGTCACCCATTGAGAGAGTTGACACCTGAAAGGTTTACCTTTATGAAGAGGCTTTGAGACAATTGTCGCAAGGATTAGAACCGTATTTACAGTCTTTCCGATTCAAAGACTCGCCAAAGTGCGCAAGTAAGGTTTGCCGACGACACTCATCCTGAAATTTTCACAAATTAGAGAGGAAACACACGTTTATCAATAGAATTTGCTCCATTTAGGCGCGTGGAATATGAGTTTAAGCCCAAAGGGTACATTATTATTTGAAAATGTTGCCAACAGTCCGGTCTAATGATCCAGCACCCAGACGGGTTAATGCCAGACTAACACTAACAACAATCAGTAGAACAAAGTGGAAAGTGTAAACACAAAATGGAAGCATCACTTAGTTGAGATCATCAAAGAGAAGTTGAGAACACAAATTGGATTACCTTGAGTTCACAATATTGCTGCATTTTCCTAGCTTGAGCCATTGCACTTTTAAAGATTTCAGTTTTACATCCTCGACCACTCCTTAACATGCACACAACCCGGCTGAAATCCTTTTTGGCATATAGAGCAATGCACACAGCTGGTAGATTATCTCTTCCTGCCCTCCCTGATTCTTGGTAATAGCTTTCGATTGACTTGGACATTGTATTGTGGATGACAAAACGCTGACCACATGCCACAAAAAAATATTTACTGAACCACCAAAGTTGAAAAATGATAAAAACATTATAAAAGGAGGACAAATTAGATCAGATTCATTTGCCACTTTTACAGTAAAGAAAAGAACTTTATCCTAGTTCAATTAATTTCAGCACAACAAAGTGCCATGCATGGAAGAAAGAATTTGACTTGAAAAAAACATATAATTCACTAGTTGCAATCAATAGCCAAGAATGACAATTTAGCAGGCCATTGGACCATGGAACCAGCAAAGTTTACTTCCAAGCACGCTAACAAACCAATCGGTGAAACTAAAACATTAGAAAAAAAGTGAATTAGTTGAGCATTTGGCAGCTTGTCAGCTTGACTCTACAACTAAAAATAGCAAAGGCTTAGAGTCCATTTCAACTTACAACATCAGGTTTGTCTATTCCCATTCCAAAAGCAATGGTTGCACATACAACCTGGACCTCTCCAGTATGCCATTTCTTTTGAACAGCTACTCTTTGACGGGCTGCTAATCCAGCATGATAGTACACTGTCTTTATACCGCACTTATCATTCAAGTATTTTGCAACATCAAAGCATTCACTCTTCGAGAGGCAATACACTATGCCACACAAATTAGCAAAACGCTTCTTTAGCAGCTCTCCAAGCTGCTTCAGTGGTTCCTTGGTCTTAGATATGACCTCATATTTTAGGTTTGGTCTGTCAAAGCTTGTCTCAAGAACAAGAGCATGGGGGATCCTGAGAGCTTTTAGGATATCCTACAATGGATGTACATTTCAATCAGACCCGAATGATTTTTTCAACATAATTTGGAGGATAATGTGCAAGTTTCGTACCTCACGAACTGGCTGGGTGGCGGTTGCAGTTAAGGCCATCACTGGGACATATGGAAAGTTTTGCTTGAGACATCCCAGTCCCCTATAATCTGGACGAAAATCATGTCCCCACTGACTGCAATAGTGACAACCATGAAAGTAATGATCAATAAGCTTTACTGATTTACAATCATTCAAATATACAAGAAAAGCTCCAAACAGCGATACATTCCTTTCATGAAATCGCACTAGCAGAGCAAGTCCAATAAAGACCTCATAAGAAACACAATCAATCAATGATCACATGCGTGAACTTTGGCTTGATATCTCAAGTTGTTAATGAATAGTATTAAAGTTAAAAGAATATGTAGGGACACAAGAACCAGCTTAAAAGACCTAACTATTGTGCCAAACATGGACACTTTCAATTACATCCAAAAGTAATTTCTGTGGAGCTTAATTTAGTTGTGTGCATTGTGCTTACTATGATTAATGATGTGCCACTGACTTTTCACAAAACAAGGAACTAGATCATTTCCAGAATTAGTTATTTCAACATCGCATTCTGTTATACTAGAACTCCACAGAAGGTCTGGGTTTCAGAAGGTTCAGCGTGACACTGATAACGTAATTAGGCCAGAAACACAGAAGATGCAAAAATGTTTGAAAAAAAGAGTTTGAGTGAGCATGTATAAAAGTTAACTTGCTTTTTTCTCTGGAACAAGGACAGTAGTTTTGCAGTGGCAACATCATAAATACTTTTTTTCCATTTGATGTAACTCTAGCATGATCTTTGCTTCAGATACAAGGATGCCAAAAAACATACCTCACGCAATGTGCCTCATCGACAACAAAACCAGCTAGTTGTGCCTGCAATGTGTGATGGCCGAGTATCAAAAAGTTGATAAGAAACTTTCAGAAAAAGTTACAGTATATCAGAATTGGTACCTTTCTATGCAAGCATTTCAATATCTCAAGAAATGATGGGTTTCCCACAATCCTTTCAGGAGTTACATACAATAGCTTGCACGATGGTTTATCCTTCCTGAAAAGGCAGGCAAATCAGTGGAGATTAATGACTTGACAATCCCAACACTCAGCAAAAAAAAAAAAAGTTTTAGAAGTCAAATAGAAATCCCATTGCAACAAATGGAGCATAGCCCAACATTTTGTGGCGGGACAAAGATTGTATGGTATGATATACTTCTCTTGGAAGGCTAAGCTGCTAAAATTTATTTTTAAGGGAAACATCTTAGGCATGCATCTTTTCATTAACCACGTAAAAAATATGCATCCTTTGCAACAAATGGAGCAAACCATTTTATGGCGGGATAATGATTGTATGGTAGGATAAACTTCAGTAGGAACAGAGAGAGAGAGAGAGAGAGAGAGAGATAAACCTTGCCTTAGTTCTTGGAGGACAGCTGCTGCCTGGGCAGCAGTTTGCTGAGAGTTCAAGAAAGTTGATGGAATTCCGTACTTGAGGGTTAGAGTAATTATTTGATCCTGGATGAGAGATAGCAGGGGAGATATAACAACTGTGACACCTGGTTTAAGAGTTGCTGGCAGCTGAAATGAAGGGTAAAAACATCAGAAGAGCAAATGAAGGGATGAGGGAATAACTCTTTTATTCACCTTTAGCTGATCAAAAAGCACCAGTTGTCACTATTTGTCTTATAATTACTTCAGCTAGAAACATATATGAACTACTTCAAGAATAAACAGAAAACACTTCAGGATAATTTAACTTAATAAATTCAGATTAATATCTTCCTTCTTGATTCAGTGGATCCAATATTTTGCATGCTCCCAAGATCCATCTTATATTAAAGGACATCCATTTCAAACCAATTATGGAAATGATCACCCCTAGTTGAGATGATGACATAGCACATACCTGCATAGGAAATATAGACATCTACAATCTGAATTCGGCGCAATTAATTTGAAAACTTATTCCTCTTTGACTTAATAACCCTTTTGAATTAGACCTGAAATATGACTGACAACAACACTCACATGCAAAAACAAGATAAATTTTCCAGTAAGTAATTCGAAGGTCCTAGAAGCATAGCAGACCTCAAATTCTAGAAATTACAGAATGGACAGAGATGGGCGAAGGCAGAACGAGAATGTCCTGTATTTCCTTCTTTTCCAACTGATTCCAATCCCATACATTTGAACACATGGTTACGTACCTGAATCACTTCCTATCGCTTCACTTGCATTAGGAAAACATTTTCAACGGTGCTAACAAAGCAGATTGCAAGATCATTTTATAGCTTAAATTTCAATATACAGGTCTACCCATCTAGTATGTAATTGGCGGAACCATTCGGCAAAGTGCACAGGGCTCGTGCTTTAAAAATTGTCTCCACACATACTTCTACACTCGATCATTACACAAATGAAATAATGTTAACATTCACTGACCTGGTAACATAAACTTTTACCACCTCCAGTGGGCATGAGAATGAAGCAATCTTGCTTGGCTATAGAAGCTTTACAAGCCTGATGCTGCATTGGTCGAAATGCCTTGTTTCCGAATATTACAACATTTGCCAATTCTATGTCATCCAAGGCTTGCAATTCCTCAAAACTCAGAATTCCTTGTTTGCGTGTCGAAATCCGAGAGCAACTTCTTTTATTTGAAACTGATGATATCGAACCATGAGTGACAGTGCTCTTACAGTCCTTCAACACAAATAAGCCTCTTCAGCACCATAAATAGTTTCTGACGTGGAGTGAAGGAAAATGAAAATTGTGCACAAAGAAATCCCAAGCCTTCATTTCGCGAAACACACCTATCAAAGATGCTGGATGCTAAATTCAACACTTGGATGATGTACCATACTCTCAAAATATTTGAGAAATATAGGTATTATTACATATCAAAAACAAAAATGAACTGTTCTTATTGACCAAATAGTTGTCATATAAGTCCTTTTAGATCTTATAGACTGTGGAAGTAACTGGCAAGTTAGGAGTGTCTATTATACATTTGATCGGATGAGAGCCCTCATCGGCAATTTACTGTCTTAGAGAGATTTCCTTGTGAAGTATCTATACGCATGAGTTTGCAACACGAGCTCACCTCTTTCCAATACGGAGTCAAGTTTCAGTTCGATTATCATTCTGACATTCTGGAGTTTTCGCCTGTCTCTGATCGGCTTCCAGCAACTCAATAACTTCTTTGATGAATTGTGTTAAGCATGAGTGATTGGTACAGATTGGGAATATATATTGTCCTTGCAGGTGCATACTGAAGCACCATCCCTTGTTCTAATCATGTTAAACTGTCAATAACCGCCGTCAGGTCGTCTCCTTTTAAGATAGTTTGCTGACCTTTTTTCTAACCCCTGCAGCTTTCTGTAATCCTTGAGAATGTCATGAAATAGCTTGCAATTCCTTCTACAGAGAGATGGTTTCTCTTTGAATATACATCTTTTGACCAAACACAGGCATCATCTATCTACCATTCACTTGATGTTTAATATTTATAAGTTGATTTACTAATCTGAAAAGTACTTCTTCGAAGCATACCACACATCTACACAGGCACCTAAACTCTTTAGATCATTGTGCAGCAATCCAGAAAGTCCAATATGGCAGCAAAAAAGAAGGTACAATCTCTAGTTGCCTAATTTCCCTCTCCACTCATAATTAAGAGAAGCATTACAGCAGCACTTAAATATTACGAATCGTACTTTCATCTAACAGGCTAAGCATTTAGATGCCAATCAAAAACCAAGATAGTCTGTTCTCAATTCTTCTCATTTTCCTTGTTGACCCCAATATACCTCAGCAACAAAAATATATAAAAATACAGGTGCAGAATCATTGTCAAAAGAATAAAAGGTCATGCCAAGATCTGCCAACTTTATGTCAACCTCCTAAACAACTGGACCATTGTGGCCAGACTCATGGGATTTGCCCAGTAACTATCGTGTCTTCTTAAGGTGCCCATAGTTTCTTCACCGAATGGGCAACCCTGTACGGTACTGAGACATTCTTCAAGCCACACATTTGGTCCAAGCAATTACACGGTCCAATCCCAAGACAAATCTAGGTCCATGAATCAAAAACTTAAGCCACAAACAAAACAACTATCAACCAAATTAGTTTTGGGCATGGGAAAAAACATGCCAGGCCACCCTGCTTTTCTTTCTTTTTCTTAATCCCTTCAAAACTGGTTAGGGCAGAAAGGAGTGAGACAATTTCTCAGTTTTCAGAAGCATACCATTGATTCTAAAGATCGTCTGGCCAGAAGTCGAGTGGACGAATTGCTTCGAGCACTGCCAAATGTATCATCTTCATCTTCACTTTCAGTAGAAGAATCCACCTCAAGAAACGTTTGATTTTTCTCAGGTTGTGGAGAATCCTCTATAATATTAACATCATGCACAACATTGCATCCGCCGTCATTAGGGACATCTTGGCCAAACATATCAGTCAAAACTCCACAAGCTTCTGATTCCGCAGCTTGCAAATCATCCCAATCCTCAGTATCTTGCATAGTTTCGGCAAGTTCTGCCAGAAAATCATCGCCACAGTGCTCCACAGTGATAAACTCTCGACCTTCGTCACCTTAAGAAAACCAAAAGAAGAGAGAGATGATTTTGCGAGTTCGTAATCTGCAGTTAGTACAGTGGCACACCATACTTAATTCGTAGGCAAGTCACCATACGTAAATTCGCGTTCAGTTCAGAAATAAGTCAGACATTTCGCCAGTCAATAAGACTACTCCACAAAACCCGCAGAGAAATAGGGATGGGATTAACGCTCAATGAACTACATTTAATCAGCTCCTCCGGTCCATTCAAATCCGAAAGGTCGACTACTCCATAGCCACCGTCAGAATAAAAGCCTAACCGCAATAAATCTCCTTCTTTAGCAACTACGCCATTCCCTAATCACCAGATACCACGCGATTCGGCTAATAACCAGGAAAAACCACCATCCGAACCGAAGCAACCTCCACGCGTCAAACCGGAACCGCACCAGACATCTCGCTCGTCGGCAAGACCACTACTAAAGCGGACTATTCCCCAGCCATCATCGTCGTGGCGGACGATGGAAATACTTACAGTTAACCTATGCAGCGCTAATCGGCATGACAAAAATCGCGCGCGACGACGAAGTAAGCGATTTCGAGTTACCGTAGAGGGAAACGAGACGGTCCAAGCAGTTGCTGGCGGACTGCTCGTCGAAGCCGAACTCGAGAGCCAAGCTCAGCAACCGAGCTCTCTCCACCTCCTGCGAGCCCCGATCCGCCATGGAATCTCGACCCGCTCGGAGCGATTCGAGCGATTTGAGCGATTCGAGCGATCGATCGATGATGCGAGAGCCGGAGTCGAATCGAATCGCTGTTCTCTCGAGAGAGAGCGCGAAGGGCTCTTCGTTCGAAAGACCTTGACGGCGATGGCGGAATTGATGTTTTCCTTTTGCCTTTTTGAATGCTGGAGGGAGAGAACGGCGGGAGAGAGATTGGAGCCTTTTTTCTTTTTTATTCTTCTTGACAATTCCGTTTTCCGCCCCTGAAGTTTGTTTTGAATTCTATTTTGGCCCCCCTCGTAATTTTTCTTGAAGTTGGGGCTTGTTTGATAAATACATACATATATATCCATCAATTGTGCCTCTTTGCAAAATTCGAAACAGAAAATAATTATTTTAAGTTTTAAAAAGATCATTAAATTATTATGTATTATTGATTCTACACATTAGTATATATATAATTTGAAGAATTTTTTGATGTTTCACTTTAAAAAAGCTAGGGGAGAATCGCAAAACTTTAAAATATATATATATATATATATTATATTATAATAAACATTGACATCAATTGAGTATTTTAAGAAACCAGAGACCACATCGTTAGCCAAAAAAAAAATTCTTAAAAATAGGTTATTGGGTTGAAATTGATGTTTATCTCACTTGGTGATAGCCTCTCGACTTCATCCTTGTTGTAACATTTTACTTTTATTTATGTATACATTTCACTAGAACGTCAAATAATTTAAAAAGTTAGGTTTCCAACACTGTCATACTGTTTGGCGAAAAAGAAAACACTCTTCCTTGCGAGGATGGAATCGAGTCAAGCCTAAGTATTTCAACTTCTGCTATCGAGCCGAGCTCAAATAGAGAAAGCGATGCTTGATCAAGTTTCGATTTTTGAGTATTGTAATCAAGCAGAGTACAAGTATCCATTAGTGTCAACTCGCACAACCTAGACAAGGCTCGATCGAGCCTTACCCAGCCAGGTGAGGCTTGCCATTGGTTAGGGGAGGCCTGAACAAGGCTCGCTGGTAGTTGGGCGAGCCTTCGGTGAGCTCGCCGAACCTCACCTTGGCCTGGCGAGCCTCCGGCGAGATTGCTAGAGCTTGCCCAACCGATCTCTAGTGGCAACGGCGATGGAAAAAGAGGAGAAAAGGAAGAAAAACAAGAAGGAAAGAAGAAGAGAAAAGAAAGGAAAAAATTTCAATTGGCTTGATTCTGGAATTGTTCTTAGGAACAAAGAATAAATTGTTTTTTACTTTTCGATTCTACTCCAAATTTATTCTCAAGAACAAATTTGTTTCTAGGAACAAAAAATTAACCAAACAGATTTCTGTTCTAAATCTACTCTCAAGAACAAAATAGCAAAATCAAACACTATTTGGCCAGTTGCCAAATGCTTCCTTGGTTGATCACATCATGTGCCTAAAGTTCACCCCCAAAGGAAGCCATATTAGGAAAAATCTATACATGACACAAGTTGTGCAAGGAGCCCTCATCTCTCAAAGTAATTACTACACATGGAATTTCGAGCAAAATCCAAACCTTCTTTCGCCTACCTCTCCACGAATCTGATATCCCCAAAGGTAGGAATTTCAAAGATCAACATCAATGGCTCTTTCGAGGAGGGCTCCATGAAAGGCGCTGTTGCATGCATATGCAAAAACTCGAAAGAAGTCCTCATTGATGGTTTTGCTGAGTCAGTTCCCGTGTCATCAATCGTGCATGTGGAATACTTGGCCCTCTCTGAAACCCTAATTTTTCAGCTGCCTCTAAGACATGAAGACCTTGGTTGGAGTCTGATAGTTGAACTCTATTTAGACCTACCAAAATGTATCATAAATCAATTTCTTAACAAATATGATGGGTTGAGTTTTTATATAAATTAGTTATATTTAGTAAATGAGCTAAAACATAATGTGTATTAAATAAATCATAAATGGGTTTACCACTTATTTAGATCAAATCTACCTCTAGAACTCTCTTTTCATTTTCTCTCACCTTCACTCAATCTTGCGCTCACTTACTCTGGATTCTCACCTCAGTTTAGTTATGAGCTTTCTTGGTTTTTTTTTTTGCTAGAAATAAGCTTTCCTAAATTAGGTTAAATTTGAAATTGTTTTAGCAATATGGGTTGAGTTAAATATTGCTTGGGTATTGGTTAAATCGGGTATGGGTCACTAAATTTGTATTACATGAAAATGAATTAGAACGAGTTAAATAAGCTTATTTGAGCCAGACCATTTTCGACTCAATTCAAACTCGACCCACCTGTGGGTTTAACTCTACTTAATATCTAGATAACTCACAACACATGCCATGGGATGCACATGCAATTATCATTCAATGCCTGGAGTTGTTACCCCACTTTTCACTAAGGGTAATGGTTCTAAGTTCCATCTAGAACCTACACGTCAAAATAGGTTTTTAAATTTTTGGAACTTGAAATCTATCATATATATTTAGGAATGTGGAACATATCTAATCATAGGTTTCATGGTTGGTTTCAAGGTTTACTAATGTTCCACATGTACCTTAATTGAACGATAGTAGTGAATTATTGCCTTTAATTACCACTATTTGTTATGATACACTGATCACAACTCATATTTTGATTCACGAAAAATATAAAACATAAACAAAGTAAAAATCAACTATTGTCGGAAATGGAAGCTCAAACTAGTGGTTTGAGATTACACATTCTTCATTGGATGCTATGGAAAATCGCAAGATTAGGCAAAAACATATAATGGGAACAACACAACCACTTGTTCGAGGTTCCAAGTCCGAACCTACTCATTAAAACAGGTTCCTTAAGTTTTAAAACCTGAAACTTGCTCTATATACCCTATAACTCTAGAACTTAGAATCAGATCGGTTCTCACCGGTCCAATTTTCAGGTTCCGATTCTACTATGAAACCACGTCCACTTCTACTTTTCATGCTCGCATATCCTCATTGTCTACGTGAAGCAAACTCCATTGCCAACTGGGCTGCAAAAGCCCAACGGGGGAAATCTCTCTCTCGGAATTGGGTCTCCTCTCCACCCCAAATTCTGTTGGACTTGTTTTGTAATGAAGTCCATTTTAAGGGGCTCCGCGGTTTATTCTTTAAAAAAAGAAGAACTTCGGTTTTCAGACCCAAAAAAAGAAAAGAAAAACTAGGCCGTAATACAATTTTCTTAAGTAGAACACAGAGGCAATTCACCCACTCTTTAAAAGTTTGTGCATGCCACTTTCTGATTATGTCCCTTTTAATATATTTACAATTGAGAAGTCAAAGATTAAATTATTCGAATCCCGTGTGATTAATAACTAATGAAATGAGGCCAGCCTATGTGAGGTCAAGGTTTCTTTCTCTAGAAAATTAGTGAGAAAATGTCCATCAGCTCCCTCTACAACGAATTAAACGATCAAAGCAGCATCTGTTGGTCCCTTCTTGTTGCGAGTTTCTTGGAGGGGGAAGAGAGAGAGAGAGAGAGGAAAGAGAGGGCGTTTAGCTTTTCGTCTCAATCTGGAGATCAATTCCTCCCCTCTCTTTTCTCTTTCTCTCTCTGTTTCCCTCTTTCTCTTCCTTCCATCCACCATATATCAAAGACTTCACCAACCGGATCTCTCGAAATTCAGGTATTAGATCTTTTCTAATAAAACCCAGATTAGAATGGGCACGTTTGAGAGTTTCAGGAAGGCCTATGGAGCGCTCAAGGATTCCACCAAGGTTGGCCTGGCAAAAGTCAACAGTGAATTCAAGGTGGCCTCGTTTCCTTTCCCTTTATCATCCCCATTTGAACATCTTAATCGATTTGTTTCCATACGTTCTTCATCAATGTGGATGACCGTGCTTCTTTTCTCTTGGGTGACGTTTAGGATTTGGATATAGCGATCGTGAAAGCGACCAATCATGTTGAATGTCCGCCCAAGGAACGCCACGTTAGAAGTGAGTTGAAAGGGTCGTCCCTAGAATAATCTCATTCACGATTCCTCCTGCCATGTATCTATACCGGATCATATCATGAATGAGCTCCGATGGTGGATAAAGAGAACGGAATTGGAAATTTTCATTAACTGTCTTGATCTGGAACAGGAGCATGACTTGTTTTCTCAAGGAATTTTTCCATGTTAGGTTAATTTCATGACTAGTCTCATTGTTTTTTCCTGAATTTCACCTGCAGAAATCTTTTCGGCAACATCAGTCGTGCGGCCAAGGGCAGACGTCGCATACTGCATCCATGCGCTTTCGAAGAGACTAACCAAGACACGGAATTGGATAGTAAGGACTTTTCTTATTCCCCTACATGATTTGTTCATTGCTCAAAGATAACTTTTTAGCCCTTTTACTTTGTAAATTTGTGAAAATGAACCCTTTAAGTCCAATTTCCCTCGAACTTCTTAACGAATCCCGAAGATTCCATGTCACCTAAATGTCGTAAAAAAACCAAACGAGAAGAGCAGATCAGAGGACCATTTTTGCCAATTTACGATGTGTATAGATCGATATCGCTGACCCAAATTGCATTGGACGATCTGCCCTTTCCTTTGTTAGTTCCGAAATGCAGGAAGTGTTTGAACTTTGGCAATAGAATGGACACCTTAGGATGTGTAAATTCAAGATTGTAAAATGTAAAAAACGAAAGTTTTAATCACGGGAGGAGGTTTAATCCATTTTAATTTTCCATTAGGGTTTTCATTGTACTTGCTATATTGTGATATCCATACTTTTTTAATTGATTCTAGTTTTTTTATTTTTATTTTATTTTCTGTATTTCTTCTGTAAGGTGGCGTTGAAGACTTTGATAGTCATTCATAGGACATTGAGAGAGGGAGACCCAACATTTAGAGAAGAGCTGTTAAACCATTCACATAGAGGGCAAATTCTCCAGATTTCCAATTTTAAAGACGATTCAAGCCCTCTTGGTAAAAAGCTGCTTCCAAATCTCACCAATTTAAATTAATACACATATGTTGGAAAATAATTTCCTTTTTTTGTCTCTTTTGGGTAGCATGGGATTGCTCTGCGTGGGTACGGACTTATGCTCTCTTTCTGGAGGAACGACTCGAGTGCTTTAGAATTTTGAAGTACGACATTGAAACCGAGCGCTTAACCAAGTCATCTCCAGGATCAACAAAGGTGCATAAGTTTTTCATTTCTATCCTCTCTTTTATTTTTTTTCAATCGAAGCGCTTATATGAATCTCTAACATGATTGAAATATTTCTTTTTCACCATATCTTATTATTATAGGCACACAGCAGAACGCGACTTTTGAATGGGGAGGAATTGCTAGAACAATTACCAGCATTACAACAGCTTCTTTACCGCCTTATCGGTTGCCAAGTACATAGATTGTTATGATTCTTGGCATTGATATTGCTTTAGGTGATTGCCATTTCACTGTCTCACTCATCTCAAAATTTGCAGCCTGAAGGATCAGCTTACTGCAATTATCTCATACAGTATGCCTTGGCCTTGGTACTAAAAGAGAGCTTCAAAATATATTGCGCCATTAACGACGGAATCATCAACCTCGTGGACATGGTACAATGCCAATATATATATATATATATATATATATCTTTGTTAAACTATTTCATCACTGCCTTAACATTATATTTGATTTCCTGTAGTTTTTCGATATGTCAAGACATGACGCTGTCAAGGCACTCAATATTTACAAAAGAGCTGGACAGCAGGTTACTTCACCCGTCCCTTTCATAAAATATTGTGGATTTTACTTCAAATTGGCTCCCATATATATATAAGTGCAATTGCTTTCAGGTTTTTTTTGTCCCATTTGATTATTCTTCTTTGGTTATGTCCAGGCTGAAACTTTGGCGGACTTTTATGAGTACTGCAAGGGCTTGGAGCTGGCAAGGAATTTTCAATTTCCAATGCTAAGACAGGTGTCTAATCATGTTTAATGACAATTGAGTTATTTTCATGGTCCTCAAAGCACTATCTCAGAAAGCCTTCTTCCTTTCGTTTTTGTCTTAATGGCATGCAACAGCCACCTCCATCATTTCTTACAACCATGGAAGAATACATTAAAGAAGCTCCTCAGACAGGTTCTGTGAGCAAAATACTGGTGAGCATAATATGGTCATTTGGATTCAACTTGGTGAATGTTCTCGGCTTGTGCTTTACGTAACAATATTGTTTCGCTAGGAATATCGAGAATCCGATAACCTATCGGTAAAGACAGAGGAACCTGCGGAACCATCAGAAAGCGAAAAGCAAGTTGAAGAGGTTGAAGAGAAACATGAAGTGGTGGAAGAGGAGGAAGAGAAGCAACCCAAGGAAGAGGTTGAAGATGCGCCATTGATATCAACAGCAGAAACCGGCGATCTCCTTGTAATTACGAATAATACATTGCGTTTCCTTTTGGATCGAAGTCATAAATACATGCGTTTCCTTCTGGATCGAAGTAAAAAATACATGCGTTGAACTTTATATTTCTTGCAGGGTTTGAATGAAGTAAACCCTAAAGCTGCAGAACTAGAGGAAAACAATGCTTTGGCTCTTGCAATTATACCACCCGGTCAGTCATCTCAACGAATTCATGATTAACACTTATTTTCCATAAAAACCCTAATACAAACTCCATGACATTTTTGAAGTTGAAAAGATGGCACCAATGTAGTTTTCAAGTTCTTTTCACTTTGTTTCCCGGTAGTTTTGTAGACTTACAACATTTTGCGCCCTCAATTAATCATAGAATGACAAGCATCTTGTTGATTATCGCATAATCTTAAAGAGTGAAATATGTTCAACCTTGCTTATTACTTTCTATATGCTTCTATGAAATGTTGCTTCTTCCTGAATCGGCTCCAACGATGATTTTGTGTGCTTCATGTTGAGATGGTGACAAAAAGTCAAACAATTGTAGGTGGCGATCCCCTATCTTCCGCAAATCAAGGATTAAGTTTGATGGACATGTCAAGTAGTTCTGGCTGGGAGCTAGCACTGGTTACCACTCCTGCCGCCGACATCAGCAAACCCGTCGAAAGGAGAATGGTTTGTATTAATAATCTCTACAATTCTCTATTATTAACTAATGCATTTAGTCAAGTAAGTATATCACAGAGCTATCTTTTAGAATCTTCGTTACCGCAGACGTCTGTCATCACTTAAATCTTTTCATTTAGCTGTGGTTTCTCCGTTAGATAGAAGCCCATGTTTTCCCAAGAGTCCTTAGTAACTTTATGTTGTTTAGGGAAATGTCACATATATTCGATAGGCAGATTAGCATGTGCATTCAGCTTATGTGAGTATAACTAAACGTGGTAAATAATATCTATAATAGGTAATCCGAGTGCTCAATCTTTAAACTGGTACAATTAAATCGTAGTTCTTTTTTCAAGAAAAATGTAATCAAGCCACTCCCATCATCTATATTGAAAAAGGCCGACTCGGGAACCACAACTTGCGTAGGTGGTATCCTTAAAAGTTGTCGCGTACGTGAAATCAGGCCAAGGATGACTGTGTATTTGATCCCCCTTTCAGAAAAGGCTCAAGATCTGATTGCACCAACCTTGAAGCTTAGTACTCTATTTGTCTCATGACAGATTTAGGACTTCTGGAGTACTAATTCAACAATTATACTATGTTAGCGGACATAAAATAGTACCTTATACATAATTATTTTTACTTTGATGATAATTCGACCTGAATAGTGTTTTGGCTCAACCGGAATAAACTTTTGGTTCAGGCCGGTGGATTTGACAATCTATTGCTAGATAGCTTGTATGAGGATGATGCCGCGAGGCGACAGATTCAGTTGCAAAATGCAGGGTACGGACAGGGAATGGCCGTGCAACTGCACAATCAATTCGATCAACATCCTCATCCTAATCAACCACAACCTGACCCATTTGCGATGTCCAGCAACATAGCCGCCCCGACCAATGTTCAAATGGCCTTGATGGCTCAGCAGCAGCAACAACTGTGGCAGCAACAGCAGCAGCAACAACACAATGCGATGACGATGGTGCCATACGACCCAGCCATGCAGTATTCTCAACAGCCTCAACCCATGCTGCAAACAGGTGGTTCTTCCAATCCATTTGGAGATCCATTTCCTTCCTTTCCACAGCATTCAATGCAACAGCAAGAGAACCACCGTTTAATTTAGGGCTATGTTTCACCTGCTCTTTTCGCTAATTTTAATCTGAGATATAATTAGAAGGCCTAACTATTCTTGAATTCATTGTTGCCGGTCATCGATCCATTCTTGTATAAAAATCGGGGTCAATTTCCATTAAGTATGTGCATTGTATTCCTCATTAGCACAAATTTAGGAAATATTTTTTTTGCTTCTCTGAATTTGGACAAGGCTTAAATTTTATCATGCTTGGCATTTATGAAATATGCTAGTACTCTGGCTCTCTAGATGCACAAAACTTAACAGTAATTTCTTTGTATTCAGCTGGAAGGTTAAAAAACAATCTAGTCATAAGCAAAACTCGTGCTTTTGGTGCTTCCTCGATCTCGGTTGAATCGCCAACTCCTATTGAACATATATACGCTGCACGATCCTACACCATTGACTCGCTCTTGCAGGTGCAATAAGAACATTATTTTTCCACGATCTAAGTGTCCCTTTTAACTTGAAAGTCCTAAGAATCCTAATTTAGGACTTCAGATTTACTTGAAAACTTCTCTGGAGAGTAATACCATTGCTTATGCATTCTATAGTAGTAGAGTATCTATAAAGCTTCAGCTTTTCTAAACCAGGGTCCAATTACTCTTGTCACCTAGGTTTTCAATTAGAAGATTTGTGGTGTTGTCTGTACGTTACATGCTACCATATCTCCACCTCCATATATGTTAAACCGAAGAATTCATAGCAATTCCTCTTGTAGCATATCTCCACCTCCATACATGACAAAAGGAAGTATTCAAACGGTTACTTCTATTTCTTTTGGTGCATTCCAAGCACCACAAGGATAATTCAGCGTGCTCTTAACACCTAACCTTGAAATGCGGATCATTCAAGGCACACTAGCATGACGTACTTCTCTTGCTTTTACCGGGATTGAACTCAAACCTCTCCTCCCAAGAATAGACCAGCCAATTTGAGTGCATATATTTGACTCTCTATTCACTCGTCGGACAATGAGCTTGATTGGTATACCTTCATCATGGCAACACCTCCAAAGTTGCAGGAGTGTATAATAACTTTTAGAAAGCCGCCTCACCATGTATTCCCAAACAAGAAATTTTCGTTTCGCAGCACCAGCGGCGGAGCCAGAATAAATTTCCATAGGTGTCAATCGACAGATCCAAGGCACGACATCCTTATTTTTGTTCTTTTCTTCTCCTCTGTGCACACGCAAAAAAACAAAAGTGTTTTGCTTTTACATTACACCTTATGCTTCAGCACGGTCTGCCAATCTTTTCTTCAAGAAAATGGGCTCTGCTATTTTAATTTCACTCAAAAAATAAACTTGAAATTGAGAGGGTCTAGACTCACATGAAGAGCTTGATCTTCGTAAAATCAACAAGCAACTCAATATACTAGTAGGAATTATTCCTCTTTTGTGTGGGGCAGCTGCAATTCGGCCAAAACTGTACCAAATGAGTTTTGGAGAGAATTAGTCTCAAAAGTTTTGCCAAACAAATTATCTTGAACCTATTTAAACACTACTAGATATCAGTCTTTCTCGATTCTATAGTAGTGACGCACTCGTGCCTTTGACAATATAGAATAGCAAAGAGTCACGACCTATATACATGGTATAGGTACTACTTGTATGCTATCATAGTCATTTGCAATTTGGTGTGATAACTCTATAAAAATAGAGTTATTTTACCTATTTTAAGCAACAATTAATGCGATATCTATGAGAAAATATTTGGATTTCCTTCTGATTATTTGAATTTTCCTTATTTATGCAGGATAATGATATATGGAGAAGATAAGGAAAAGAAATTGCAAAACTCAAGAATTTGAATCGAAAAAAGAAGGGGGAGATAGATATCAAATCAAAATCCTCTGATTTACTCCCTGATTTTGTGCGCAATTACTTGGAGATAAGGATCTTGGATATCTCCTATAAATAAGAGAGCCAGAGAGAGTAGCTAGGTTTTGAAGCTAGTTTTTCTGCTAGATTGTTTTTTGATTGTTCAGAGAGTTTTTCAAGTATTTTGAAGAGAAGACGAAAGTGGAGACAGAATTATTGTTCTTTGATTCAAGATGCTGAGTTTGATTTATATTTTTATTTTTTCATCTACTATGTTCTAATTTTCTTTTGTTAGGGCTACGATGTAGCCTAACTATGATGATGTGAATTTCATGATTTTTATGTTTTACAATTGATTTCATTCATGTGAGTTATATATTATTGTGCTTAATGCTTTTGAGTGATTGGCCACCACTTAAATGATCTGATGTGCATGTTTGAGACTAAGAAGTGATAATATGCAATTGCTCATTATAATATATAACCATGAATTAAACGTGGATAGAAATATATTATGTTATTTGTGTAGCTTTCGGTGATAAGGTGATCCAAAAGACTCATTGTAAACCGGGAATATTCATAGTTTTTCATGCACTTATATTTATTTTAATTCACATAGAGATATAGTGGATTAATAAACTGAGTAGATTTGCTATACCTAGAGATATGATAGTAAATAGATCAGGAAATTCCGCTATCACATGTTTGATATCGTTCTTGTACTCACAACAATCTGAAATTCATATCTAGTGGTTATGGTGAAATCGGGTGCTCTAACATATTTATCTGATTGATTTACTGCATTAGTCTACAAATTTTGTTTCTAATTTATTCTCAATTATATTTTGATCTGTTAGATAAATTTTGGAGTTAATCTATTTTAGTATTTAATTAGTTTATTAATCATCGATCTTCGTGGGACGATATTCTTTCTCATCATTATATTACTTGTTCGACACGTTCACTTGCGTTTAGAATTTTACGAATACGGTGCAAGTAGTTTTTGAAGTGTGCTCGTTGAGCTTATTGTTTTGCTGCTTGTCGTTGTCGAGTACTTGTTTCGCAGAGTTCGGACAGATGCACGGTGGCATTTGCAGCAGGAGATGAAAGACTAGGCAAACATTACTCATTTTCCTAAACGAACTGAACACGGGAAAATGAGAAAAAAGTCTTCAGCGAAACAAACGGAACTATATGAACATATATTATTTTTTTAAGGTTTTGCTGAATTAAATAAAATATACCATTTTTCCAATTCATAATTAAGTACATGCGGTTGAATTAGATAAAACATGTCTTCTGATAAATAAATAAATAAGGTGTAATATTCAAGAATATATTTTATTCTTTGTCGATGAGTTTTGCTAAATTACATAAATCATATCATTTCTTTCATTTTTTAGTCAGATAAATTCGATTGAGTTAAACAAACTGTGTCACTTAAAAATAAATTTAAGATATTTTTCATTTATCTTTCTTGAAAATATAACCCTAACAAGAGATGGAGCTCAAGGGTTACAAATTAATAATTGATATTGTCAACTCCGACTTTAATTCGACCAAGAAAATCTCCGAGTTTGATTAAAAAAAAAAAAAGATACCTTAATTTTAGGACCGGCTATTGAGTTTGGGTTCCCTATTGCTAGATTTGGTGTTCGTGTAGACAGCTTGGATTCCAATTTATTACTCTTTAACATGTGAGGTGATTATATGAGTACGTAAACTACCAATTTAACACCCAATAAAGCGATAAATAAATTGTAGGACTTACCTAATAACAATAAAAGCATTTGCAATGTTAAATAAAAAATCATATAAGTTTTTATAGATATGATTTCTAATTGACATATAATCACTCACATTTTTTTTTTGGGTTTTTCATTTATTTAGATAAAACCTAAAAAGTACATGCAAGGTAATGCAATGATGTACAAAAATGCTTAACTAAAATGACATGCAACATGCAACTTAACAACGAACTATATGTCACACGACATTAATTAAATGACCTAATCTAATGACGGGCAAATATTAGATGCAACTATCGTAACATGTCACGCATTTTAATTTAAATGTCCCTAAACGTGCAATCAACTAAATAATGTGCAATATGCAAACTAATTCTACATGACGCATGCATGCTTTTTTAATTAAAATTCAGAATTAAAAATACCTAATACTTAAATATACCATCTATTCTAAGAAAGGAAATCTAATTCATCCTAAAGCAATATTTTTTGGCTTTTCATTTACAAATTCGGAAAAAAGAATTTGCCAAATTTAAAATGCAATCTAATCTAAAATAGGCAGTATTCTAGCAAGAATCAAATCCAATTTTAATATTTTTTAAGGTTTTCCTTTTAAAGAAAACAATCAAACAATGGATAAATATGTGGTTAGATAACGCAATACACAAACTTATATTATCTATCTGTAAATTTGGTAATGAAATAAGCCAATGATCATATCCAAATGATTACGGATATTTATGGAAAGTTGTTTGTTCAAATTTAGAATACGGGTAAATTGACAATTGTATCCAAGTGGTTATAGATAGGATGGGAGATATTCCATACCGCCGGGTATCGTATCTTGTAGCTAGAGATCAGATGGCTGTGTGCTGTTAAGTTATGAAATTTTCCTAACTACATCGGGACGAGGAAGGTTCGGGCTTTAGTTATCACTCGCTCAAGATGCTCAAATAACAACATATCTCACAACTCCAGCGGATCTGGGCAAACCTAAATACTGGTTGAAGTCGAATAAAGCTGCGTGTCAAGTACAATATCAAATGAATTTCACTTTCCGCTTGTACTTGATTTTGCGATTTCGAAGATTATGTTAAAGGTTGGGCTGTATTGAAACTGTAAGTGCTCCACTCATTCTACGTGTCTGGAGTGAGTTTTCGCCAATGAATCCAATTCTATGCTCAAGAATTGTTGGGAGCATCGAGTTATCGCAACCCGAATCTAATGTAGCAACAAAAAGAAGAACTGTAATCGATGTTCGTCGGACTGGTAATTATGGCTTTGTTTCGTTTGGTCTCTTTTTGGAGTAGGAAACGAATGGAAAAGTTCTATCAATTGCTACTGAACCAAGCTCATTATGATTTGGTAAGGTTCAATGTGAGTAGTAAGCAATTAATGAACCAACCTCATTATAATTTGGTAAGGTTCAATTGCTACTGAACCAAGCTCGTTATTATTATTCTCAGTTACATCGAAATAATTGAGTAGTAAGCAATTATTGCGTAAAAAGAATAAGTTTGGCATTGCGTGACTCTTCACATTAGTCTTGGGTTTCCAAATTTATCTGGATTTTTAATTCAAGAAACCAAATTCAACAAAAAAGCAAGTTCAGTTGGTTAACAAATTATGAACAAGAGATTCGGGAAAAAAAAACTATGAACTAGCGATTAGGTCTTTTTATTTTTCATTCCTCATTCACATTGACCAATCAACGCCCGAAATTTAAATCAATCACTTGAAATGTTATCATTTTCATAAAATTTTAACCACAAGCATTGAATATTTTGATGCTATTTCAGATTTTTCAGCAAAAAAATAGCCAACATCACTCAACTCAACGCCTTTTAAAAAAAAAAAAAGTTATAACATTTAAGCGACCGATTGAAAAAATTTATAGCACAAAACACATATACTCTGTGCCATAATTTCTAGAGCTTGTTATTGTTGCCCTTGCTTTTGTTGTGTATGGATATCCAATAGGGGTGAGCATTGTTCCAAGACAAAACTTAGAAACTAAGAATTGGACAGGTGGGAATATGATCAGTTTCAGGTTTTAAGATATGTAGGGTATGTTCTAAATTCCAAGAATTGAGGAACTCGTTTTGACAAATAGATTCCAGGTTCTAGGTTGCTATAACTTGGAATCTAGAACCTGTAACTGAAAACCTAAAACAAGTTTTATGTTTTTCTTGGTTTATGTCTTCGCGCGATCCTACGGTATTCCATGGCATTCATTAATGAATGTATAATTGAAACAATTAGTCTACCATTTTATGAATGAGACTTATTTTATAAATATTTCATATTTTTCGTGTATCTAAATATAAATTATAATCAGTGAATTATAACAACAAGTTGTGATCATTACAGATAATAATTCAATGTAGTCAGTCAATTAATAATTTAGGTGGAACCTGGGTAGATCTTGGAGCCGACCTTGGGGCAAGTTCCAGATTTCAAGCGAACCTCTACGGAACTTAGAAACACTAGAATCTGGAATTGCTCATCCATAGTGACTACAAGAGAAGTAGGCCGAGCAAATGCAACTTAGTTATCTGACTCTTTAACAAAATAGAGAGCCACTATGACAAAATGAAAATGAAAGAGACCATTCGATATATAAAATAGGTAGGATGGTCTAGGAAGCCATTACAAGATCATCTAGTAAAAACCATGAACTTCCTTCAGGATGCTTAAAACAAAACAATGAGCCTGCCATGCTCAAAACCAAAACGTAAAGAAGAAAATTTACACCATGAATTCTTCTAAATTGAGCTATTTTTCATTTTCATAGGCAATGGCCAATTTTACCCTCTTCTCCTGTTCACGTACTGTTTAGACTGCCGCTTCATCACGGCGCTAATGCCGCTCCCGTATGCTCTCGGCACTAGCTTTGCTTTTGTCGAATCGAACCTAACCAGATATTTCCCAAAGATAGAATAAAAAGGACGATCTGCGAAGCTCAAAAGTCGTCTCCAACAGTCAGCAAGAGAACGAGTTGAGGTCTTGGGTCCATTGGAGACGGCAATTTCACGCGTATTAGGCACTCAGTGACTTTGTTTAATTCGAAGTCAAATCAGTCCCTATCAAAATTTAAACTTTCTTTTTTTGGTCGGATTTCAAAATTAAACTTGACTCCAAAAAAAAAAAATACAGTATTTTGAAAATTTTCTCAAGACTTTTAATACCCTTTAGAGGGAAGTGCCCGGCCAGGGTTTAAGGGAAAAAGGGAGATCATAGAGGGAGGTGGGGGGATTTGAGGGTTTAGGGGATGTGATTTCTTGGTCATATCTCACCCATTTTTACTTGGGTAAGGCACCGATGGCACATGGTCCGTATGATATTCCCGTAAATCACGTCCATTCCCAACTTTGGTCCCTTCTCAAAGACGAAACTCCTTATATCTTCACAACATTCAAATGTAAACATGTATATTCACAGACTAGTTTTTTTTTTTAATAACATTTTAAAATTTGAATTACATTTTAAATTTTGGCAAGGAAAGCCGAAAAAGTTGACTCTTAACAAATGTAATCATGTTGCCTGTCAATGCCTTATATATTTTAATGTCGAGACATTTGAAATGAAATGAAAGTCAAATTGTAAATGCCAAGAGTAAAATAAAATCTAAAGGTGAAATAAGTAATTCCATAAATACGAATTGCGACCTCTAAATTGGCTAACGAAATCGAAGTAATTCGGCATTTTTTTTTGGGTAAAAATAGGGAAAGAAATCACTTGTGGGAGCTGAACGTCACGCGAGATCGGTGCGAGTGGGGAATGCAGCAACGTGAAAATGAGCACGGTAGTTAAGTAATCAGCATCAAAATACCCAACCACCCTTTCTTTCTATAAATAAAAGAGAACACCGTTTTTTTAGGGGTTGAGCTTAAAAGAGCAAGAGGGAAATTATTAATTAAAGCAGTAATAAAATGATCTGAGATAGAGAGAGAGGGAGAGAAATTAATAAAATGCAGGAAATTAAGTAAGATTGCCTCAGACGTTTCGGACAGTCTAAGGAAGGATCGGAACCAACCTCTGTTCTCTCCTTGATGGACGAGAGTCCATTGGTGGGCCGTGCTCTAGACACCTGTAACCCAAAATTTTTTTAAAATATTATTAATAATAAATTACCTGATTAAATCCCGGTTAAGATGGGGCTTTGAAAAAAGGGCATTAAAAGTGCGTCTATTTCAATTTTTGCAAAGGGCCGTGAAGAAATGTTGGAGCATTTCACAAGTATATTAAAATAACCGTTGGATGCAAATTACGCAATTCCAAGATCTCCATAACCAGAACAAAAACATGCATAATTGGGTAGAAAGATTAACGCACCTGTTTTGGATCCATCGTTCTTGAAGCGGAAGCAGAAACACAATGTTCTATGCGCAAGTCATTCTCCTCTATTGCCTTTCGTATCACTGGCTCAATGAGGCGGCCCCCTCACGTTTAGCATTAGGTAAACGCTCCTTATGTGAGGATACATGTGAGAATTAGGGTTAGAGGAGAGACTTGAGCACTATTTATAGAGTTTCTAGTTAGGCTCCCTCATTACGGGCCAGGCTCAACTCGGCCCACACTAGCTAGCCCCATATTAGACTAACTAAAAAACCTTCTATCTCAGCTTAGACCAAACCCCGTAAAACGGTAACCGTAAAACGGTAAATTACAATATCAATTAATGTAATCCACATTAGGAAAACTCTTACATTCTCCCACTTGGACTATATTAATTAAAATTGTACTGTATGCACGCACATTGGTCTAGAGATAATTCTTAATAGTCAATCATATCCCATAAAGTCTTAAATATCGAATCATGGCGGTAACTGCATGTATTCACACAGAGCCTTCCATGGTCATAAGTGCTTTCAACTTTATTAATATTGATTCAATATGGTAGTGTGGCAAATGGATAACATCTCTCATAGAGAGATCCCATTTGTCAGTCACCATTCTCTTACCTTAAGCATCACAAAAACTTGTGCCACTAGAGAATGTCCATTCTCTTCCCTTAAGCGTCACAAAAAACTTGTGTAACTAGAGAATGTCTTTATAGTTTCAATGAACCCACATATGCCTTATCCTTACGGTTAACCTTTCTTTATGTATAACAAGGCATATGCACAAGGCTAATAACCGGATGCCCCTAGCCTTCACTCAAGGTTTATACAATACCTTGAGACTTTATTAATATGTATTCAACATAATAATAACACATTAAAAAATATTTTATTGAATGCAAAAGTTGATACATATCAAACCGTTACTAAATGTAACGAACACAAATATAAAGAGTAAAGCCAAAATAGCTCCCACTAAATAACAACATCTCATGATGCTTCTAGGCCCATGCTAATGACATGTCGCTCAAATACACATGTGTGTAGGCCTTTAGTTAGTAGATCTGCAACCATATCATTTGTGGAAATATATTATATTATAACGTCACCTTTATGTACCGTTTCCCATATATTTAGATCCCTTCAGACACCTGTAGTTAATAAATAATACCACATATATATTGTCTCAATACAACCGTATGGGTCTATCCATAAACTTAAAAACGGTCAACCCCTTAATAAGGTTCCGGAGCCTAATAGCCCAAGTAACAGCATAAAAGAATATTACTAACTCTACTTACATAGTAAAAGATGCCATGGAACTTTATTCATTGCACTTCCTGCTAATATAAATATGTATTCCATCATTGATTACATGCCATCCTAACAGCCAGCAAAGTTTACATCTGAATACCATACTAGCTGCAAAAATTGAACATGTTTGTAAATTAGCATACAATCTCTTGTCATCTTTAAGTATCTTAAAATCTTCGTAGCAGTAACCTAGTAAGATTGATTTCTGCCTAAAAGTTCCGTCGCAAAGACAATATTTAGTCTAGTGCAAATTCGAGCACTGACATTATACTTTCAAGTGCACTGACATAAAGTATACTCTTTAATTAGATTTTCTCAATAACTAAATAAGGACAATGTAATTGATTCGATCCATCACCCTTAACAACATGAGCAATTCCTGGCTTGCAATGATATATATAGAATATTTTCAAAATACAATCAGCAAATGTCCTCTGAGATAAATTTAATAAAATATGGCGAGAACAATCCTTATGGACCCTAGTGTAAAGAACAAGAGATGCCTCAAGGTCATTACTTGTAAACGAAATATCATATTCATATAGTATGAGAAAAATAAATTTCCTCCCACTGACCTTACAATATATATGTATATATTGAATTACTTTGTTCCCAACTGAATAAAAAGACAACACTATGAAACTTTAATAATATTATTTGGAAACTTGCTTAAGACCATGAATAAGACTTTTCAGTCTACACACAAGTTTACTTAAAACATGTGTTGCAAAATCTTCCTATTGCACAATATAGATTTTGTATTTATTTGGCGTAACTCAATATCAAAAATAAATTAATGCCACGTTCACTCTGAAAGAATCTTTAAAAATACTAGAAATAAATAATTATTTATTCACTATAAACTATCCACCCCTCTTTCAGAGTAAATACTTTATCATCTTTTATGGGATGTAATCACATACTTGATTGAGAACAAGAAACGGCATTTATATATATGTCGCTAAATCAACTATGTAGTGGATATTGTAATCATGCTCTCATAAATAGACTATATAGTCTGATGTTATAATTGATCGTCTTTCCCTAACAAATCTCCTAATACAACCACTTCATTCTACACTTGAGAGGTTTGAGAAATTTCATCATAAACTATATCAAGAATAGTATCTTGAACCTCTACAAGTTTAGTCTATGGTGTAGGAGATTCCATAATTGTTTGTACCATAATTATCTATATAGGCAAAGACAAAGACATAGTGATCTTCCATCACACTATTATCATTAATAGTCTAGGAGTAGCTATCCTCTACAACTTTGTCGAACTTTAGAAAATTTATTATATGTGATTCCATAATTCTTGTACATTCTTTAGGGTCATAAAATCAATAGAATTTGAACAATTTATGTAAGATACAAAGTAAATCCAAGTATATCTAAATTGCAACATACTTAAAATTGGATTATATAATCTCACTTCTGCATGACGGCTCTAAATTTTAATATGAATCAAGTAATTTATATCCAATCGATAACTCAAAAGAAGTTTATGAAGCAACTTTGGTAGGAAAACACATTTTGTATGTGAAATAAGTTGCTTTCAAAATATCAACCACAGAAGATCGGATAAATTAGTCTTACTCATCACCATGTTCATTATGGTGTACTTATGCCTTTCGGCCAAATCTTTTGTCAGGATTTTCAGGCATAGGTAATTAAATTACCACCTCAGAATTTATCAAGTATTTGACAAATGACTTTTTAAGCTATTCCGCATTATCATACTTACCAAAATACTCACTGTCATGATTAAGCCTGACGACTTTTAAGACTAATTCTAACCAATTTATTTTTTATTTCGGTTATTTAACTTCCACAATAATCTATAGAAGTCTTTAGATAACCGTTAAGAGTAGACAAAATATCATTATTATCAACTTTTTTACTCTTTCTTTAAACATGTGTGGGATTATTCCTTAAATAGAAAACTTTTGGAAATAACATTTTCAACCGTATACGAGACGTATATATCATTAGGACTTAAACACAATCTTTGCAGATATGTCATAATTTCGGTATTAGACAATACATAATTTCAAGCCATTAAAGCTTCTATCATCTTTTACCAGCGCAGTCAATTGGTAAACCACTTTTCAAGTGTTCTAGAATAGAACGCTTCATGGACAGTAAGCAAATTCTATTGCTATTTTCCCAAACAGTAAAGCATGTCCACAACTTAAAATTTGAAGCAGTAAAAACCTCAATAATAGTTGAGTTATTAATTACAGAAAATGTGACTAAAATAACAAGAAATATATATAATTAGCATCAAGTGAGCACTGTGTAACTTGATGTATAAGTACACATCCAGAGAGTTACATGCATAATCATATAATCACATTTGGGCAGAATACATGACATGCAATTGTACACTCCCCACATGATAGCGGTTATGAGAATATATTCCAATCTTCGTGAATTTATTACTTTTGGGCATATGAACTACTGGGATCAGTCACTCCTCCACCATACCATCATGTATCCCTCCATGAACTAATGCACAACCACCTCATTTGGGAGTATGACTACGCATTAGACCATGAGACATCCCAATAATTATATGAGACCGATATTTCTCAAACCCAATCAAGCGTGCCACTTTGGCGGTCACTACTCAATTGAATCTTTGAAACTCTCTCATACTAGGGATATAAACTTTACTTCTCACATACACCATATACATGTGATTTTGACTTTAGTGATAGGGGTAGTAAATCACCAAAATCACATATCATGCTAATTACACTGCTTTATTCATTAATAAAAATTATATATATAAATGATCTGAAAGACAGACTCTAATGAGATCACGGATCACAGTAACACAATAAACTTCTCATAACATAGAAGAAAACATTTCTTGTTCACCCCGATTACAGATTACTAGCATGTAAAGGAGTATACTTGAGTAAGAAAAGTTTTACAAAAGTTTCATAATTTTTACTGTCTCTCATCACCTCAATACATACTTCAAATACTATCCCACAATGGTTGTATCTCATTAAGCCAGCTTCAGTTCATAAAAAATTCAATTTTTATTAATGAATCACATCTTTTTAATGTTTATGTGATAACATACCTGTAAGCCAACACCTGTATTTCCAAAATCACAGAAAATACAAGAAAAATATGCAAAAATACACTAAAAATATGCGTATTTAGGGCTTTGTATGTATTTTCACATCCATAAAATCATCAAACATGTAAAATAAATTTACCACAAGATAGAGTATAGCCATACGAATCCAATGCTGCTAGCCACGCGTCGAACGGAGGCTCCACGCGCCCCCACGCGCGAGCCGCACCTCGCGCGTGGGAGCGGGTGAGGGCGCGTGACCGCACGTGGGGCGCGTCTTCGACGCCCTGGCGGCGCGTGTCTGCGCGTGGGGGCGCGTGAGGCCTCCCCTGGCGACGCGCCACCGACCGTCTTGCTCGTCTTGTCGAGCCCAGTCCAAATTTGTGATTTAATTTTATTTTTATTGAACAAAAAATCTCGAAAATCACCAATTAGGGCAAAAACTTTGTGCGTTCAAGTTCTAGGGTTATGGTTGCTCTGATACCACATGTTGGATGCAAATTATGCAATCCCAAGATCTCCATAACCAGAACAAGAACATGCATATTGGGGTAGAAAGATTAACACACTTGTTTTGGATCCATCGTTCTTGAAGTGGAAGCGGAAACACAATGTTCTATGCACAAGTCCTTCTCCTCTATTGCCCTCCGTATCACTAGCTAAATGAGGTGGCCCCCTCACCTTTAGCGTTAGGTAAACGCTCCTTATGTGAGGATACATGTGAGAATTAGGGTTAGAGGAGAGACTTGAGCACTATTTATAGAGTTTCCAACTAGGCCCCCTCATTACGGGCCAGCTCAACTCGCCCACACTAGCCAAAAATTTCCCATATTAGACTAATTAAGAAACCTTATATCTCAGCTTAGACCAAACCCCGTAAAGCGGTAAATTACAATATCAATTAATGTAGTCCACATTAGGAAAATTCTTACAATAACTTCCACCTAAATGCATGCTAAAAGCTCAATGGTACTCCCACTCAACATTTGTAGAATGCTAAAATTAGAATTAAAATATTTTTTCTTCCAAAATTACCTTCATTAATTGTTTAATTTTCCGATTTTGCCCCTTTCTTATAACTGTTCATCTTCTTCATGCAAGGGTGGCTAGTCTAGTGAAAGGACGACAAGGGTCGCACAACCCAAGCGACCTCCGCTAGAGGTCCCACTTTCTTGAGTGGCCCTCACCTGGGTCACGCAACCCTCACTGAGGACCGCTTAGGGTTACTTAAGGTCAGGCAACCTCCACCCGGCCACTACCAAATCTGACTCATTGGCGGCCGTAGCCCTTAATCCGCTCTAGTGAATGTATAAATTCTTTTTTAATGAAAAAATATATAAAAGATGCACTCAAAGTCCATTGCAAGATTTTTTTTTTTTTTTGCCAAATACTATTTAAACCCAAAGTCCTTTTGCAAAGAGTTTTTACCAAATATAATTTGCATTTCCCTAAAGAACTTTGACTTTCATCATTAGTATTACACCGAGAACCCAATTACAAAGTTGTAATAAATCCACCGTAAATCCAAGGAGGAAACGTCATTATCAACGGAGATGGATTAATTGCTTGGGGGGGGGGGGGGCGCTTGAGATCTGGTTCCTCTAGGGGCAGAGAAAAGCTGAGAAAGGGCAGGGCGCGGGAGCGTTGTTAAAGCATACAAGAGAACGAAATCTCGAGCATTCGATGGCGACCAGACCAATGGTTGTAGAAAAGATTTTATATGACATGCTAGCTGAAAAGGTGGGAGGGGGGGCGCCGCTCCAAGGAGGAAACGCCATTATCCATTATCAATGTACATGACGTGCTAGCTGAAAAGTTGGAGAGGGGGTGGGGGGGGGCAGCCCGACCCCTTTTTAACATATGCAACTCCTTTTCCCGCGCACCCAAATTGGCATATGCTGCTCATTGCAGTGAGCACAAGATATTCTCTAATAAAAGGCGAAAGAATAATTTGACCTGTGCTCGCCGAATGACTGCGTGAAAACAACAAAGTTACATACCATTGCATCCCCTCCCTAATGAGGATTTGGGTGATGGGTGCTCTCAAGAATCCTAATTTGGCAACCGAATTGAAGAAGTTACAGAGTTTTCTCAATATTTATTACCCTTTTACTGTGATGAGCACAGCCAGGGCTTTGCACCCTATCAAACAGCAAAGCTTACCTGCTAAATGGGTGTCGGTGCAATAAGGATTTGGTGATGGGTGTTCTCAAGAACCCTAATTTAACACCCATCCCCCTTCTCCCTCTCTCTCTCTCTCTCTCTCTCTCTCTCTCTTAATATTCAAAAGTCCAAAACCCTTTCCCCTTTCCTTGTTGTTTTCTTCATCATCAGCGTCCTTCCCTTGTAACGGAAATATTATATTAAGCCAGAGCCAATCGCCCTCATCCCCAAAACCAAGACCGAGAGGTTCCTTTCTTGAGAGGGAGAAATTGGTGGAAGAACACTGCATGATAGACCAATGGCGACGACTCCCATCTCAACAGCACCCACTCCACCCCACTATTGACTTCCGAATTGAGAGGGGACCCCGGGGGGGGGGGGGTGGTCAAGGGGGTCGTTCCTTAGTGGATCGTTTTCCCATGACGTCTTACGAAATTGACTTGAATCGGATTTAGGTCAACTTTGATGCATTTTTTAATTTCTGAGTACAAGACCAACGCGAAAAAACATATGTCACACAATACGTGTGGCAAAAAATCGAAACTTCAAGGACCGCATCGAATTAGTTATGTTCGGATCATGGGTTGCTTTCCTTTAGTCCGGATTTTATACAATATTATCGTGGCCGTGCCGTGGAATTGAGCGGCCTGTTCTTGGGCACTTCCACGAAGAAAAGTAAGAATGGGAAAAAGGAAAGAGAAACGCACCTTCCCCCTTCCACTTGTGGAGTCCAAATGGAATCTCTTCTCTCTAAAATCGAACACGTGGTGGTCTGCTGCTGGCTTTGAAGGGGACCGGCATGGCCTCTTTTCTTCAATCGCCCTTTTGTCCCTCCCCCGACGTCTTCCCAGAACAAACAATTATTAAATTTCCGCGCCCACTTCGTACACGAATGTGCCAACAAGTCGGAGTAGCAGAGATGTAAAGATCGTCCTTTCCCTCGTCCCCGCCCGCCCCCCCCCCAAACTACACTCTCATCATCCCATCCCCAAGACCCAAAACCAGTCTCTAACTTCGACTCGCGCAGAGGCGCACAGATCGCTCAGAAATGAAGGTGTTCTGGACATCCCTGGCCTCCCTCCTGGGCGTCCTGGCCTTCTGCCAGGCCCTCCTCCAGGTGATGTTCCCGCCGGAGCTCCGGGTCGCCTCCCTCCACTTCCTGAACCAGGCCCTCAACTGCTTCTCCTCCTACCTGGACTACATCATAAATAAGGCCAACGAGATCCGCCACAAGAACCGAGAACGCCTCCTTCATATTCATTCTCGCGGCGGGTTGCTCGATTCCCGGGGCCACCCGTGGGAATCCGTGCCGTTCAAGCACCCGAGTACCTTCGACACGCTGGCCATGGACCCGGCGAGGAAGAGGGACATCATGGAGGACCTCCGCTACTTCGCGGCCGGGCAGGCCTTCTACCAGCGGGCGGGCCGGGCCTGGAATCGGGTGTACCTGCTCTATGGCCCGCCCGGGACGGGGAAATCGAGCATGATCACCGCCATGGCCGATTTCCTCGGCTACGACATCTACCAACTCGAGCTGCCCTATGTGCACACCAACTCCGAGCTCCGGAAGCTCCTCATGAACACCAGGTCCAAGTCCATCATCGTCGTCGTCACCGGCACCGACTGCTCGGTCAATCTGTCCAACAGGTCGGAGGCGCCCTATGCCACAGCACCTCGTAGCTACTACGACCCCGGAGCGCCAGAGGCAACCCGCGGCAGCGAGGACGGGAATAACAACATGGTCACCCCCTCAGGGCTGTTCAGCTTCACCCATGGCCTATGGTCATGCTGCGGGAGCGAGAGGATCTTCGTGTTAACCACCAACCACATCGAGAAGCTCGACCCAGCATTCCTCCAGAGAGGCCGCATAAACATGCACATCCACATGAGCTACTGCTCGTATCCGGCGCTCAAGATCCTGGTCCGGAACTATCTGGGTAGCGCGGCCGAGGACCTGAGCGAGGTGGTGGCGAGCGAACTCAAAGAGGCGGTCGAGAAGGCCAAGATGACGCCGGCGGACATAAGCGAAGTCCTGATCAAGAACCAGTGGAACAAGGAGAGAGCCGTGAGCGAGTTGCTCGAGGTGTTGAAGGCGAGAGCGGAGAGGAACTACAAGTACGAGCTGAACACGGTGGAGGAGGAGGAGGAGGAGAAAGAGGAGCAAGAGGAGCAAGAAAAGAGGGCTATGGAGAGCCCGAAAGAAGGGAGCGACCGCGGTGACGATTCCTGCAAGGTGGAAGAGGATGATGAAGAGAAGAAAGCAATATGAGAGGGAAAAATCGGTTCGTCCCTTTTTCATTTTCTTTTCACTTTTATCTTCTCTTTTTTTTTCCCCTTTTTTTTTCTCTTCTTTTTGGGTTAGAAATGAAAAATGGAAAAGCAATTTGATCTGTTGGGAACAGATGGTTGATTTTTGCTCCTGTGCAAGAATTTACCATTTTCCAAAGCAACATATCAAATGAATTTCACTTTCTGCTTGTGCTCGGTTTTGCGATTTGGAAGATTATGTTATAGGTTTGGGCTGTATTGAAACGGTAAGTGCTCCACTCATTCTATGCGTCTAGAGCGAGTTTTCGCCATTGAATCCGATTACGGTTCCATTCTATGCTCGAGAATCGTTGGGAGCATCAATCTATCGTAACCCAAATCTAATGCAGCAACAAAAAAAGAAAAAAAGAACTATAATCTCTATTCGTTAGACAAGTAATCATGGTTTTGTTTAGTGTAGTCTCTCTCTTTTTCTTTTTTCTTTTTTCAATTACTACCGAACCAAGCCCAGTATAATTTGGTACGATTCGATGTGATTGTTATTATTCTCAGTTGTATGAAAATAATTGAGTAGTAAGCAATTCATTAATAAAAAGAACAATTTTGACATTCTATGATTTTTCTCATTAGTTTTGGGGTTTCCCAATTTATTCGGCTTTCTAATTAAAGAAACCAAATTCAACAAAGTAGCAAGTTCGGTTGGCTAAGAAAAAATTATTCACTAGCGATTAGGTTTTTTATTTGTCATTCCCCATTCAAATTGACCAATCAATACCCATAATTCAAATTGATGATTTGAATACTATAATTTTACAATACTTTAACTACAAGCATAAATTATTTTGATGCCATGTCTGATTTTTTGGCAAAAAAATAGCAGATATCACTCGAGTGAACTTTTTTTTTTTTTTAAAGTTATAACACTTAAATAATCGATTAAAAAATAATGTCACAAAATGCATTTGTACCATAATTTCTAGAGCTCGATATTGTTGCCCTTGCTTTTGTCATAGACGGATGTTCAATAACAAAGAGCGTGTACTTCCACTAATTCTTTTTTTGTCCTCTTTTTTTTTTTTTTTCTTTCATTTGAATCATTTCTCATTATTCCATCCAAATATATAGCACAAAAGAAGTAGCTCGAACAAACCCAACTTTTACAGTTTTCTCTAACTATCCGAGTCTCTAGCAGGATAGAAACCAAGTATCACAAAATGAAATTCAAGGAGACCATTCTATATAGAAAATAGGTAAGACAGTCCTGGAAGTCACACCCCTAATGCTGCTCCCGTATAGTGTCGGCTCCAGCTCCCCTTTTGTCGAAGCGAACCCAACCAGAACTCCTAACTTCATCATCTTAACATCATCATCCACAGCTGCCTCCCCTCCTCCAGCGCCACCATCCTCCTCCTTCTTGCTCTGCCGTTCCTTCACGATTCCATCAACAATGTCCATCGCGTCTGGGAGCGCGTGGCAGGATCATTGGCAACAAATTTATGGACAATCCTATCAATCTAAATGAAACTCCAAGTAGAAACTATGACTACTTTATTTTCCTTCATAGTTTTCACAGTTGCAAGATATTATCCCAATTGCCCATCTTAGCATATATATGTTGCCTGAAGGATATAGCGTCCACTATGTTGAGGTTCTAGTTTTGGATCAAATGCCTGCCTACTTTCTCTCCTAACTTAACATAGCCATGCATTGTACACCCCATTCACCAAAGATGCCTAAAATGCACCATCTGGTTAAATTTTAGAGATGAAGGGATGAAAACTAAAGAAGGCCAGACATCCTAGAACAATTAGTTAATTCTTAGCTTCAAGTAACTTTTACCAGGAGTCAACTTAGTAAATAAGTTATATTTGGTGAAACACATGCAGAAGAGAAGTCATGACGAGGCCAAATGAAGAAAGCTAAGGATGGCTAATCATTAGCTGTGTGAGGAGATAAGCTAGCAATACTCATAAAGCTTATCACCAATCTCAATACGGAAGAAAGAATGGCCAAAAGAATCTATTCTCCGATCAATTCTAAAATGGTTACACGACCAGAACCTAACCACAACGTTGGTCAGGGCTTGAATAGAAAATAGCAATGGATAATAGTATAATATGAAGGAAGCTCATATCAGAAGGTCAATCGTGTTGGTCAGGGTTTGAATAGAAAATAGCAATGGATAATAGTATAATACGAAGGAAGCGCACGTCAGAAGGTCAATCGTGTTGGTCAGGGTTTGAATAGAAAATAGCAATGGATAATAGTATAATACGAAGGAAGCGCACATCAGAAGGTCAATCCTGCATGGAAGATTTATTGAATGAAAAGGAAAGGTCTTTTGATGTTAAATATGATTTGATCAAAAGGGAAACGTGTTAGAATATACATATCATACTTTGATACGGAAATTCAAAGTAAAACAGCGATCTTTGATCTTCATGATTTTCACAAATGGATGAAAACATACCTTTCTCCATAGCGTTGCACTTGTGATGATCGTTGTAGAAAACTGAAGAACTCAAACCAAAAGAAGAAATCCGATTTCTCTCCCTTAACCCACTATACTTTAATGTACTCTATCAATGGAGGAGAGAATACTCAATTTCTTTCAGTTATTGTTGTTTATTGTGGGTGGAGAGAGGACCGGACTCTATTTGTACGTTCGTTGAAAATGTGCCTTCCATCAAAGCGATATACCCTTTCGTTTTATTGGAGTCGCAACTTCTCATAACCAATAATTATTAAACCATTTAATAAATCATATCATGTGGGCCACAATAATTCTTACATTCTCCCACTTGGCCCATATGATTTTCCTTTCATGGTTTAATAAAGACTATAATGTGCACAATAACATCATGCTATAAAATTTCATTAAATTGGCAATCACATAATAATCACAATTAAGTAAAGAAAACTAATGTGAGTCATAGCGGTTGTATGTCATTAATCGACATAGTCCCTTCTATGTACTACAACTATAGCACTTTACTTAACATGATTCATAAATGAGAAGTACAGTAATAGTCCAACCATAATGCTTCTTTAGAAACTATCATGTTTAACATTAATCTATTTCTATAATGTATACTAAATAGAAAACAGGAAATATCAAAAATACGTAAGTGAGCTCAAAGTGTCAAATACATAAACTTAATACAATCATAATACAAACATTAACGACGTCCAATAATGCCCATCTTTTCAACATGCTCATTAAATGTTTTGGGCGGCAGTCCTTTTGTTAAGGGATCTGCTATCATAAGATTGGTGCTAATGTGCTCAATTGACACTCTTTGTTTCCGAACTTCTTCCTTGACAGACAAGTATTTGATCTCCATATGCTTAGCACCCTTAGAATACTTGTCGTTCTTAGAGAAGAACACTGCTGCAGAGTTATCACAATAAATTTTCAGCGGCTTGGCAATACTGTCGACAATCACAAGCCCTGAAATAAAATTCCGCAGCCATAATCCATGAATAGTGGCCTCAAAGCATGCCACAAATTCAGCTTCCATAAATAACGGACTGCTTCGCACTATTCCATGAAATTGCCCCTCCAAATGTAAGAAACAAGTAACCAAACGTTGATTTTCTTGTATCGACACATCCGGCTAAGTCTGAATCTGAATATCCAATCACCTCGAGATGATCGGATCTTTGATAAGTGAGCATATGATTCTTCGTTCCTTGCAAGTATCTAAGAACTTTCTTTGCAGCTTTCCAATGATCTATTCCAAGATTACTTTGATACCGCCAAAGATTCCGACAAAGAAAAGCGATGTCCGTCTCGTGCAAGTTTGTGTATACATTAAGCTCCTCACAACAGATGCATAAGGAATATTTTTCATTTGTTCTCGTTCCAATTCACTTTTCGGACATTGCATAAGACTAAATTTATCACCTTTCTGAATTGGAACTATTCCCGCTGAACATTTACTCATATTGAATCTCTCTAAAATTTTCTCAATGTAGGCTTTCGAGACAATCCTAATAATCCTTGTGATCTATCACGGAATATTTCTATTCCTATCACATATGTTGCCTCTCCCATATCCTTCATTTCAAAATTCTTAGAGAGATAAACTTCTTGGTTTCATGTAACAAACCAAGATCATTAGCAGCAAGCAAAATATCATCAACATACAGAACTAGAAAAATAAACTTGCTCCCACTAATCTTCATATATATACACCGATCAACGGTGTTTTCCTTAAATCCAAATGAAGTTATGGTATCGTTAAACTTAAGATACCATTGTCGGGAAGCTTGTTTAAGTCCATATATTGATTTCTTTAATTTACATACCATGTGTTCCTTTCCTTTAACTGAAAAGCCTTCGGGTTGGTCCATATAAACCTCTTCTTCTAAATTCCCATTAAGAAAGGCGGTTTTTACATCCATTTGGTGTAACTCCAAGTCATAATGAGCTACCAAAGCCATAATGATTCTAAGTGAGTCCTTCTTAGAGACTGGTGAAAATGTCTCTTTATAGTCAACGCCTTCCTTTTGTGTAAAACCCTTTGCAACAAGTCTGGCTTTATGTCATTCAATATTGCCTTTTGAGTCGCGCTTGGTCTTAAAGACCCATTTACACCCGACCTTTTTACATCCTTTAGGCAATTCAACAACATCCCAAACTTGATTTTGATGCATGGATTTTAACTCTTCTTCCATGGCATTAAACCATTCATTAGAATCTTCACATTCCATGGCTTGGGAAAATGAATCGATCATTTCCAATTCCTAAGTCAATTTCGACTCTTGTAGATAAACCATATAGTCATCAGAAATAGCCGACCTCCTTTCTCTTTGAGATCTTCTTAATGCTATTTCTTGTGACTCAACTATTGGAGGTTCAATATTGACATCTTCATTATGGAGTGTTTGTTGATTAATTTGTTGTTCTTGATTATTGTTAGGTTGTACTATAATATCAGGAACAACAACTTTAGAAGCTTCGGGTATAGGAACTTCTACCCTTACTTCTTGAATGCAAGCATCACGCATTCTTTCACTCCCACCGATGTCACCATTCTCAATGAACCTAGCATTTCCATTCAACAATTCTTGTACTATGATTAGGACAATAAAATTTATACCCTTTGGATTTCTCTGCATAACCAATAAAATAACCACTGGTCGTTCTTGAATCTAATTTCCTTTAATGTGGATTGTAAATTTTTACTTCTGCTTGACAACCCCAAACATGCAGGTGTCGTAAACTAGGTTTCCTTCCAAATCCACAGCTTCAAAGGGAGTCTTTGGAATTGCCTTACTAGGAACCCCGTTTAATAAATACATAGAAGTCTTTAAAGCATACATCCACAAAGATAAGGGTAAAGATGAATGGCTCATCATACTCCTAACCATTTCCATTAAAGTACGATTACGCCTTTCTGCTACACCATTTTGTTGTGGTGTACCTGGCATTGTGTATTGAGCACAAATGCCATGTGTTTCGAGGAATTTAGCAAATGGACCTGGACATTGTCCCGATTCATTATACTTTCCATAATATTCACCGCCTCTATTTGATCTTATTATTTTCACCTTTCTATCTAATTGCCTCTCAACCTCTTTAATATACACTTCAAGTGCATTCACTGATTGAAACTTATCATGCAATAGATAAATGTAACCATAACGTGAAAAATCATCAATAAAGGTTATGAAATAGCTTTCCTTACCAAAAAATGGAACATCAAAAGGACCACATATGCTATCAAGATGTATAATTTCAAGAAGTTCTTTGCTTCTTGTGGCACCTTTCTTATTATGCTTTGTTTGTTTACCTTTAATACAATCAATACACACTCCAAGATCAGTAAAATCCAAATTTGGAAGAATTTCATTCTTCACTAATCTTTGCATTCTTTCCTTGGATATATGACCCAAACGCTTATGCCACAAGTAAGCAGAATTTTCATCCACCAAACTTCGTTTAGTGCCAACATTATGATGCAAGGTCATTAATGTCTCAACAAAAGTATTATCAAGTCTAAATTTGTAGAGACCATCACATAAAATTCCAGTTCCAATAAGAGTATCACTCTTAAATAAACTGAAAGATTCAGATCCAAACTTACAATAAAATCCCGCTACATCAAGTCTTGGCAAAGAAACTAAATTGCGAGAAAATGTAGGTACATAAAGGGTTCAAAACAAATCCAAATAATGCCAGTATCTAAGATCAAACGATAAGTGCCAATGCCTTCAATTGGAGCTTTGTTTCCGTTCCCCGTAATCACATAACTTTCATTTGGCTTTATAGTTTGGATCGTAAGAAATCCATGCATCGTATTTGACACATGAGTGGTGGCACCAGAATCAATCCACCAAGTATTATGAGGAACTTCAGTAAAGTTTGATTCAAAACATACTAAAGCACAAGGCTTACCTTTCTTTTCGAACCAAGCCTTACATTTCAGACAATCTTTCTTCAAGTGTCCAATTTTGTTGCAAAAATGACACTTAATAAGATTGTGTTCCTTCTTGTGGATTTGAGAAGCCTTTGAAGAATCATTCGGACGTGTAGTCCTTTCTTCTTGCTCATTCCACCTTTCCTCTTGAAATTCTTTCGAACTTCTTGATGACTTGAGAGATTAACAGAATGAGCCTTTTGATTCTTTATCCTTGTTTCCTCTTGAACTAGCATACTGGCCAATTCATTTACATTCCACTTATCCTTTATAGTGTTGTAATTCATTTGAAATGGCCCATATTGCTCATGAGGCAAGGAATTAAGTATAAACTGTACTAAAAAGTACTCATCCACATTCATTCCCAAAGTCCTTAACTTTGCTGCTAAATTCGTCATCTCAAGTATATGCTCATGCATGGTACGCGAACCATCATATTTCATGGTGGTTAGTGTGCTCATCAATGTACCAGCAAGTGACTTATCGCCAGTTTGAGAACGCTCTTCCACAAATTTCATAAATTCCTTAGCATTGTTAGTCTTGGGAAGAGAAGTTTTTAAGTTGTTTGCAACTGTCATTCGCATGAACATTAAGCTTAATTTGTTCGATCTTTCCCAAGCTTTATGGAAAGACTTTTCATCATCGCTACTTTCATCGGAATAGCAGCTGGTTTCTCACTTGAAGTGCTAAATCAAGATCCAGACACCTAAGTGAAATTGGACTTTTTCACTCCAATCGGAAAATTTATCCCATTGAATAAGGGAAATGCAGACGAAGCATGTGAATGGAGTGAAACAGGTACAGATACTGCAAATGTGCAAGAAAATACTCATACATTAATGCCTTGAGAATATCACCTAATCAGATTCAAACTAAACTACACATGTACATCATAGTTCTCCTTTGGGCGATCCTATGATATACAAATATATATAAACCATAATGATGCTAATAACTTTTATTTGGTAATTGTAAATATTTCTTATTAAAATTTATTTGCTATCTTTGGATATACAAACAAATTTAACAAGTCATGTTAATTACCAACTATCATGTTCATGAATTATAAGAAAATAATTAACCTTTGAGTTAATCCCTAAGTTCTTATAATAAATGAACTTCAATATACCCATAACACCAATAATGATATGCAACATATCAATTTCATATATATAGCATCAATTAATCATGGGTAATTGAATAAAACAATTTACAATATTAAAAAATTCAAAAGACTTCAAGGTTTGGCCACTTTGGTGACTAACAAACCATTCATAATATGAATTTTTAATATTGTAAAATATAAATATTTACCAAATTGCACACAAGGACAAAACCGTAATCAAAGCATAAGGGTAAAATCGTAAAATCATAATTCCATAAGGGCAAAATCATAAATTTATAATCCAGGGGCAAAATGGTAAATAATCAGTAATGGCAGAATCGTAATTATAAATTAAACAGGGGCAGAACAATAAATAAATTGCGAGAAGGACAAAATAGGAATTTTAAAAATGGCATAGGGGCAAAAACATAAAAAGGCCGTGCGGGGACGTCGGCGCGTGCCGAGCACACGCCTTCATCCCCGCGGGGCGCGTGCCCCGCACGCACCGCAATCGCGGGAAGCCCCGCGCGCGTGGATCCCACGCGCGCAGCTTTGCGCGCGCGTGACGACGCGTGGCGCGTGGGTTCCACGCGCCTGCAACTGCAGCGCCCGCGTGGAGCCCACACGCCTTCTTCCTCGCGCACAGACGCGATTTTTTTCGCAGGTTTTCGCCGTTTTCAGCCGCGATTTCGCCGCCGTTTCTTCTCCGGTAGCCCATCCCAGACACAAATAAATAATGGGTTTTCTAGAGTATGCCGCCACGACCACATGGGCTTAAGTTTCGGCGAAAATGACCAAGAAATTGGTCCCAAATCAAACCAAAATTTCTCAGAACACAAAAAAAAAAAAAAAAAAAAAAAAAAAACTCCACCACCGCGACTTCCGCCGCTCGATTAGCCTCCGGCGAACGCCAATATACCGGAAAAACTCATGCCTAATGTTCCTCATGGCAGTGCGACGGTGTGGGTCCGAAATCAAGCCGTGGGTTGCCGGATTTTACCCGGAACCGGCGGATTTCTCACTTTGCCTCAAAAATCCGAATTCCTCCATTTTCGTCCTTTTTCATTCGATTTTTTTTTTATTACACTCCATCATTCGGGTTTCAACGACAGAACCTTCCAAAACATTTCAACAACAACAAATACTACGAACATGATCATTCAATGAATCATCATACATAAATCATAATATTTTTATAAACGGAAAAATCATGAGATCATAAACCATGCTCTGATACCAACTGTTAGAATATACATATCATACTTTGATGCGGAAATTCAAAGTAAAACAGCGATATTTGATCTTCATGATTTTCACAAATGGATGAAGACATACCTTTCTCCATAGCGTTGCACTTGTGATGATCGTTGTAGAAAACCGAAGAACTCGAACCAAAAGAAGAAATCCGATTTCTCTCCCTTAACCCACTATACTTTAATGTACTCTATCGATGGAGGAGAGAATACTCAATTTCTTTCAGTTATTGTTGTTCATTGTGGGTGGAGAGAGGACCGGACTCTATTTGTACGTTCGTTGAAAAGGTGTCTTCCATCAAAGCAATATACCCTTTCGTTTTATTGGAGTCGCAACTTCTCATAACCAATAATTATTTTATAGCATTTCAATAATTATTAAACCATTTAATAAATCATATCATGTGGGCCACAATAATTCTTACAAAACGGTCGTTTGATGAAAAGGTCACTAACGTGGTCCTTATTGTAGTTTGTATCAATGTGACTTGGTTTGGTTCAACATTCAAACAACGTCTTACTCATCCTAAGGACTATCAAAAACTGGTGACATTACTCCAATATATCTATTGTTATTATAAAATATAGGGAAAATTCCAAATAAAGGTCTAAAGTGGCCATGGTTGTTTCAACTAAGGGTCTACAGTAGTCACGGTCTTTTCAAATAAGGGTCTGACCTCACCGGTCGTCAGCCGGTTAAATATTTTGATAAGTCAGAGGTGTTATCATCCAATTACAATTTTAATCTTAAATTATTTTTATTCTTTTATTTTCTTTCCTTTTTTCACTTTTTTTTTTTGAGCAAGGGCTAGTGGTCGCCGACGAGGGTTGAGCGCTCTACGAGCCTCGCTGACCATTGGTAAGGGCTAACCAGCCCTCGTCGGTCCTAAGCGAAGCCAACCCTCACCAGATGGCCTCCCCCAAGGTGAGGGTCGCCAAGCCCTCGTCAATCCCAAAGCAAAACTAGAAAAAGGGAAAAAAAAAAAGGAGAAAATTCGAAAAGAAAATAAATGACTAAATACCCTTTTATCAACCAAAAAGTCAAGCCCTTACTTAAAATAAACATAGTCACTTCAAATTTTTATTTGAAATAAAATCTATTTCATGTCCTTATTTGAGAAAATGATAGCACTTCGGACCCTTATTTAAAATAAGATCCACTTCAAACTCTTATTTTAGAAAATAGTATTTCAAGAATTTATTTGGAATTTTTCTTAAGATATATTCAAAAACACTTTCAACTTATCTATACATATATATAATAAAAAGATCGGATAGAATAGCTTTCCATGATTGTATGAAATATCAGAATATTGTCATTCCGCACTTTTGCATTAATGGACATCATTGATCCATATGACATTTGAGGGCCACAAGAAGGAAACAAAATTCTGTTTTTGATCTCTTTCCTTTAGCCATGTGGCTGCACTTGTGTATTACATGTGGCCTTTCACTCTTTTGATGTGAAGCCAAGCTAATTACGTGCACATTTAAACCAAGCCAAATAGTAACATTTTTGGGGCCATCAAAGGGGGGAAAAAGGGCAAAATATCTTGATAACAAAGCAAAAAGAGCCAAGCTAATATATATATTTAGAATAATGTTATGGGAAAAGAGCAATGTGTTAAGATTTATTGCAATGAACTTGATTTTAAAGCCCCAGGTTCCGGGGGCTCGAAGGCAATGAGAATGCAAAAGGATGAATACCTTTAAAGTTACATGCGATGGAGTCATGATAACTCTATAAAAATAGAGTTATTTTACCCATTTTAGTCAATAAATAATGTAATATTTATGATACAATATTTAGATTTTCTTCTAATTATTCGAATTTTTCTTGTTTATGCAGAATAATGATATATGGAGAAGATAAGGAAAAGAATGGCAAAAATCAATAATTCAAATAAAAAAGCAGTGGAAGATGGATATCAAATCAGGGAATCCTTCATTTTGTTCCCTGATGTTATCTACAAGCGTTGAGAGATAGATATCAAATCAAATATCCTCTAATTTACTCCCTAATTTTATGCACAATTGCTTGGAGATAAGGATCTTGAATATATCCTATAAATAGGAGAACATTGAGAGCCTGAGAGGCAGTTAGGTTTTTGTTAAATCGTTTTTCATTGTTCTGAGAGCTTTTTTAAGTATTTTGAAGAGAAAACAAAAGTGATGACAAAATTCTTGTTCTTTGATTCAAGATGCTGGGTTTGATTTATATTTTTATTTCTTCTTCTACTATGTTCTAATTTTCTTTTGTTAGGGCTATGATATAGCCTAACCACGATGATGTGAATTTCATGATTTTTATGTTTTGCAATTGATTTTATTCATGTGAGTTATATATTATTGTGCATAATGCTTTTGAGTGATTGGCCACCACTTGAATGATCCGATGTGCATGTTTGAGACTGAGAAGTGATAATATGCAATTGCTCATTATAATATATACCCATGAATTAAACGTGGATAGAGATATACCGCGTTATTTGTGTAGCTTTCAGTGATAAGGTGATCCAAAAGACTCATTGTAAACTGGGAATATTCATAGTTTTTAATGCACTTATGTTTATTTTAATTCATATAGAGATATAGTGGATTAATAAACTGAGTAGGTTTGCTATACTTAGAGATAGGATAGTAAATAGATTAGAAAATTCCGCTATCACATGTTTGATATCGTTTTTGTATCCACAATAATCTGAAATTCATATCTAGCGGTTATGGTGAAATCGGATGCTCTAACATATTTATCTGATTGATTTATTGCATTTAGTCTCCAAATTTTGTTTTTAATTTATTCTCAATTATATTTTGATCTGTTAGATAAATTTTAGAAAGGTTAGAGTAACCATAGTTAAGAAATGGGTCTCTATTGTTGAAAATTATGTCTCAAGTTCGAACCTGATATGAGACCCGAGGTAGCATGAAGGAAGAAGAAAACGTTTACCCATATTTAATGTTCATTAGTGATGCCATGTGATGGCCATCACGTGGCACATGGGACATGATGAAAGCAAATGTCAAAGAAAGTCAACTTCTTTGACCTCTCTATGATTATTGGTGGGCTTCGTTTGTGAAATTAAATGGAACCTATTTTGTCCTCTGTTCTCCTTGAAGTTTGTAGAATTGAGAGAAAGTATTGTGGGCTTTGTTTGTCTCTTTCTGCTTTGCATTAAATGTGCTCCCTTCTTGCCTTCTTAGTCAAAGGCTACGTTTACGTGAAAATGAAGATAGAAGAAGAAGATAAAGTTAAAGGAAATAATTTCCCTTAATGCACGTATAGGAGAGTTACAACGGGAGGCACCAAAGTTGTGACTTGATTTGTTTTCTAGCAAATTCTATTCTTCATAAAAGGCAGAGAACATGCGAATGAGAAGGGCGCGCCAAAGTTCCTTTGATGGCCAAGAGAGCACTAAGTCCTTGGTGGCCAGAGAGAAGAGAGGGCGCTGAGTTCTTTGGTGGCCGAGAGGGTTGAGTATTGTTCTATTACACCTTAGGCTCTTCTTTGTGAGTGAGATTGGAAAAGGCGCCAAGTGTTGAAGCTAAGTTAAATTCTTATTAGTAAAATTTATATAATTCCTCGAGTGAGATTTCACTAGGAATTGTGAGAGGTTAAACACTACGTGAGTTATTAGGTGTAATTGGGCGTGGGAAACACCAAGAGCTTATTTGAGCTCGAGTGGTTGTAATCTTCATTGTATTGCTTGTTTCCATAGTAGAATTCCATGCTACTTTTTCCGTGGACGTAGGTGTCGATATTAGAACCGAATCACGTAATGGTGTCCAATTTCCTTCTCTTCCTTCCAGCTATTTCACCAATTCACTTGCTCGGCCCTTTATATTCCGCAGATGGAGAACACGAGCACACGAAAATCAAAGAAGCAAAGCCTTTTTCTTTCTTTGTTCTTTTGCTTTTGTCACCATTCTTGATAATCGGCGCCATCCAAGATAAAACATCTGTGCTAGGTTTTAATACCGATTTATCAGATGAATTACGATCTACGAATATTCCTGCCATGTTCAAAGGCAAATCCCTCTTTACTTGCTACGGTTAAACTCCACCTTAGGTATGTGAATTTGCTTATATTTTCCAACTAGATCCTTAAACCTTCAATTTGTTTGATCAATTTGTTGCACTTGCATATATGGCTTATTTTTACAATCTTCAGACCAAAAAAAAAAAACATATATGGCTTATTTAAAAATTCATGCATAAGGCTAGGGAACTTCGGATGAACTAATGCAAATGGGTGTAGGCCTCGCTTAATCAAGTTCCTCACACTTAATCGGGTTAATTTGAGCTAATGCAACTAATGAGATAATTTTTTCTAATGAAGTCTCTTCTCAAATCGAGCGCATGCAACTCTTTTCCTTGTTTTTGTTTTCCATGCTTTCTTCCTTCCCATGTGATTGTCCCCGGTGGGTTGTTCATCTTATAGCGATACTATTTTCCATGTCACATTCTTGACGGCAGTAATGGAGATATTCAATTTACTTGATTTGGACTGCAGAGGGACTTGATTGAAGAAGTGATTAGGCATAGCAAAAGTTCAAGGACTCGATAAGAAAAAATAGACAAGCTCAGGGACCAAAAATGAAATTCTTAACTATATAATTCCATGCACTCATTCATTCCTCCAATGAGTACATTATATAAGAAAAGTCCAAATCAACCTAAAGAAATCAATTTCCGGTTTCAAGCCACACCATATAGTTCTCTCACCATAATAAAATTCAGCGTAATCCAACTTTCTTTCTTTTTATAGAAGCAATCAATAATGCAATTTCCTCAAACTTACCAAATGGAAGTATCGTATTCATTTAGTAATAAAACAAACATCAAAGCATTCTTTCAAACATCTTAATACCATTAACCATGTGAATATGATTTCACACCTTGATCTACTGGCAACACCACATGCATCCAGTTATCCACAGTGTAATTTCCACAGTAGAATCATGAACAGTTCTTTTGTTCCAAAATCTCTTATCTTTCAACTTCGCGTGTTGGTTTCATTACCTTGAATTATTTTGCTCATGGAATGTAATCACATTGATGGCAGAGCGAATTCATTTCTGGCCTCCCAGCAATCCTTACTGTTTCCATGGATAATGAAATCTTTTGACCAAGTTTCATATAAATAATGCATCTTTCGACTATTAAAAAGTGATTGTCACATTAATAGTGGCAAATGATTTTTGCTTATCTTTCAGGTCAAAAAGAATATATAGACTCATATGACACGCAAGGCACCAGTACAAAGGATTTACCCGGTACATGCATGGACATCGATTGAGGCTTCATGGGATGATCTTCCATGTGTAAATATCTATCTTTTAAACGGTAATTTCTTTGCCTAATTTTCCGTTTACATCTGGCAAAGAGGTTTGATTGTTGCAACCTCTTAACTCTAAATTTTACCAATATCATCCCAGTCACAAGGGAAGTGGGTGAGCATCAATCTCCATTGGAGCCTACTCCTTTTCGTGAGCAAACTTGTTCTTAAATCTGGCTTAATGAATGGTGCCATTTGTAATATTTCCTGTTTGCTAATTCTTCTTTGCTTGGTATAATTGGGCCTTCAATTAACTTTATCTAGCCATTAGCTAAAAGAAGATCAAAGATCTCGTCCATGTTATTCACATCGAACGAATAATACTAAGTATCATTTGCTTTAACCATGATGTTTTCCTTCAATTTCTCCTTTACTTCTTGCTGGCCTTAATGCCCAACATATGTATAGCTCATTGATTACCATTTTGGCAACAATTATCTCAACATATTCCCCTTGGTCTAAATCAATGTCTAGCTCACATGTCTTCCCAAAAGTGACATCATATTTACTAGGTTTTCTGTCCTTTTCTTTTAGCAAGTTTTCATCAACTGGAAAAGGTCATTGTATGGCTGTCCTTCCATCCTTTCTCTTATGGAAAACTTCATGCCTCCAAAGGTTATCTGGGCAAAAGAATTTTTTGACAATGGTAACATACATTTATTTCTTGCTCTCCTGAATTTGGGATATACATTGTTCCACCGATACATTGTTTTGTTCTTGCATAAGTGTCAAATCTGCGACAATTACATCAAGAATAGCCCTTTGGAAGTGACTATGAAATAACCTCTCCATCTGTGGTGTACCATGTGAAAGCAATTTTCGACAGCGATAGTGGGAACAATCTTAATTTCCAACAATTAGCATGCGTAGCATCAACACACACACAATCTTAATTTCCAACAATTAGCATGCGTAGCATCAACACACAATGCACTAAGTCAACTTACATATTCTAATGTGAATTGGTTATCTTCACCAGAAAAGAAAAAAGAGGAAAGTCGGGTATCTCGAAACCTCTTGAATATGGCATTGTATCCATCCAATAAAATACGAGTGTAACGTGTCTTGTATCATACCCATATTGTCTCTTTGCCGGGTTGCCTTGTTGGTTTTGCCTAGGGGCAATTGCAGGAGGCATTACAACAGGCTGTGGCAGTAGTTGCACCAAGCATTATGAAATCGATTGCAAGAATGGCTGTGGAGCTGGTAGCAGTAATGGTTACCGAAATGGTTGTGGTATGTCTTGCGGAATTGGTTGGGGCAATGTCTATAGGACTGGTTGTGGTAATGATCGTGAAAATGGTTGTTGGGCCTCCTTCCCTCTAGGTGGAGTAAGCGGTATACCTACGTTATCGATGGCGGCATTTTACCGATATGGAAGAAGGGCCATAATAGGTTGAGGCATCACACCTGTCTGTCTCATGTTTTCCACTAGAGGGACAAAATCGACAGGTTGAACATTCCCCACATTCGAAAATGGTGCATTTAGTTGAGTATTTTGATTCACCATGTTGCCACCATTATTATCACTTGAATTACCTTGAGCGAGTGTATGCAAGTTAACCCCATCAGTTAACATCAACCCACAAGTCTAGGTCGTGTTAACGTTTTACTTGTTTGCAAAATTCTGAATGGTTGTGAAGGTGGCATAATATGCCCTACATTGATAAAGGTAATGTGACAGTAGATGGAGGAACATACCAAGCATATATAGTAGTAGCTGGGCTGGCTTGCACCCGAACTAGATTGCTTGATGTCCCGTGCTGTTCTTGAGCACATTCATGGAAAATGTTGACAATCAATGGTTTAATTACATTGACGAGATGTTTTGTCGTGTGGTAAACCAATTCATCTTGATGCTCTTCTAACATCATCCTCATGATGGATAACATGACTAGACTTGGCCCCATCTACCGCCTCTGCTCATCAATAAGTTTCCTTGGAATATCCGTATCTCCGCCTTGTGCTTGATCCATCAAGCGGGGTGCCGTTGAAGACTCAACGCGTCATATCCTCTCATTAGTAGGTGGTGGAGACAAGTTAATTCTGCTGTCATTGTTAGGATCAAGTTGATTCATGATACGTGCCATCGTATCTTCTCAAATCAGCCACACGAGTCCCACTGGATGTGCCAAAAAGATTTTCTGTCGGTTGTCTACGCGTTCTTTCGTTCTTTAGCATTTCCCTACCCGTGATCCCTAGATTCTCTCTTTAAACGGTTATTCTCCCGAAAAAGAGTGTTAATTGCCTTCGTGATTTTGTTGTAGTAGTGACCAGCGATTGCTTATTGATAACTACCTCACAATTGTACAGCTCCTTGGTTCTGTTTTTGATATCCCTTTGTCTAATATTCAAATGGCAATTGTTCCCTCCAAGCGTGCATGCCCATTTCTTCACAATTCAAATTGTTTTGTCTTGTAACCATGCCTCTACGTCTCTTTGTTGATTTCTCGTGCCGTTAAAGATCTTTAGATGGCACTTTGCTATTTGTATCATTGTCGACATTCATATCGATGGTTTATCGACATCTCATCCCTGGGTGTTGTGTTGATAATAAGTATATACCACATCACCGTCGGCTGCCATATATCATCTTTTATGGTCATTGACAGGACGCCATGCATGTGGCAATTTTTCCTACGTGATTGTGTATGCTCAAACATGTGCTTATCGATGACCCAATCATATTTAGGTGTAAACATTTCTGGAATTTTCACGTGATAGCCAGGGGAGCGATCTCGCCTGGAACTCTTTGTTGTCAAGGTAAAGCTCGAAGCACTATATTATCCCGCAAATAAGACTTGGGTTTGAAATTGATACTGATATTTGCACGAATTAAACCCTCTCTGGATGTCTCCGGACAGAAATGTTGCATTAGTATCTCATATAGAATCGTTTTCCCAAGATGCCCAGTGTGGGTTCGTCGACATGCATAAGTCAGATCCACGATCGTTAGCTAGCGCTATTGATCGTTTGAGAAGCAAACCTGTCATATTTTAGATCTTTTTTTTGTTCAAAACACTGATCGCTTGATGTATTTGTTGGTTTATTCCTTGTAAACCGAGAATCTCCTTCACTTGTCATCGATTTGATTTTACCATATTTGAGCACTTTACTGAACATCTGTTTCTGCTATTGCATGCATTCTGTGTGGCTCAATGGTGATTGACAGTGGTTCCAGACGAGAAATTTGATCTTCAAATCACATATGCATGACAGCTTTCTGGTAAATTTCACAGTAGCCGCATCCCAGCTCTTGCGTTCACATCCTGTGCGTATTTTAGTAATGCCTGGCTTGTGTTTGTTGAACCTTGATGGCTAATGGCAGGGGAGGTAAGGGTTAATGTCGGTGGCCGTGGATGGTGGTCGGAGGTGAAGGGCCAGCATGGCCGAAGATGAAATCCGTCTGGGGTTGTCCTGCATATACATACATAAATGAGCCTGGCATATCCATTATGATTGGCCATCTAAAATGTTAGCATAAAACAGAAAATACATCATGAATTAGTCTTTCCAAAATCATACGTTGACAGATATTTTTTTTTGCTATTCCGAGTTCTTTAATCTTATGAATATTCCAACAAATATATAATTCCTCTGTGTTTCTTAATATGTTGTTTCTTAACATGAATAATAGAATATTAGTGTGTGCGAAGTATGAGTATGCCACTAATACATATCTTTACTCAGGATGAGGCTTTCTTTCAACTTGTACCCTGGAAGTATTGTCTTCCCTGCTTGTATCTTGAAATTTGATTGGATGACTCTCAGTTGGAGTGATACTGGACATTTGTACGGAGCAAGAGTCTATCAGAAAGGGTGCTTACTTTATTTCATTGCTTTCTATTTGGAAGCCAATTTCATTTAGCATGCACGATTGATTCCTGTAGAAAAGGTCCTGGCATGGTTCTGCTGCAATATTTTTTCAAAAACTGCATGATGCTGAACTTTAAGATGTTGAGGAATGGTTGGTGATGTATCAGTCAGTGTTTACTGCAATTTTGTCATTTGTGTGACGTTTCTTTCCTTGGCGGATTTACTTTAACAACAGGGATGGAATGTATCAGTTAGTGTTTAACACGAAGGTTGCATGTCGTGCATTTCATCTATAACTTGAATAAGCTCAATATATTTGTAGCAAATGATTGGGTCTGTCAATTAATCATTTTTCGGTAAGTCCATTATTTTTTCACAAAGCTTTTGGGATTAGTTTTTCTAATTTATTCTTTAATTAAGATATGGAAAGGCCATTATTCATTTGACGTTCCACTTTTATGGTCTTTAAACTTCTGGCTTTATCTCTTGTTAGGTACCTGAAAATTATTACTTGATGTACCTTTGCCAACTTCGTGGGAGCACATGGGTCTCCCCCGCGGAAGCACCGCAACAAGCGCCCAAGGTTGCTATGCATTAGCTTCTTCTTGAACTTCGTGGAGATGCCCGCATAGCACTTCTTTCCCTCGCGTCTTGGAATGAGCTGCATGTTGTTATTTACTATTTAGGACAATGCTATCTGAAGATCTTTTCCTCTTTACACAAATTATGCAGGTTTCCTCTGTTGAAAGGAGAACTAGGCAACATCTTGCCATGAGTAAAGAGGAGGTGTATGCCTAGTTGCCCAGATTGAGAAATAGTGAAGCTCTATACTCTCGGGAGATAGCCAAAATTGAAATGAAACTCAAGAGTGCAACTGCTGCTATTCGTTTTTAAGGATTTATTGGTGTGGATCCTGAAGTTTTGATGGCAAGGGACTAGAATCATGATGCGTGGCTCAAGCAACTTGCTCAGGCAGTTGAGACAGGGACAAAGTGCTATTTGAGATGTCTTGCATTCTCACTGAAGGAGTAAAGTTTCAGGTTGTATTTTAATATGGAAGAAGCCTGTGCCAGTCTTGAGGCAGGTTCTGCCAATGGAGCTCAGATTGTCTTCACCACCCTTTCAAGCAGTGATAGAAAGTCATTCTCTCACGTTTCTCATGGTTTCGACTTGATAATCATTGATGAGGCAGTCCAGGCCAATGAGGTGGCAGTTCTTCCTTCCTTTTCTGCTGGTGCTGCTCTGTGTTTCTAGTTGGGGATCCACAGCAGCTTCCTACCACTGTTATTGGCAAAGCAGCTGGGACTTTGCTATAGGAGATCTTTTGTGAGATTTCAAAGGGCTAGATACGCAACAATGTTGTTGTCTATTCAGTATAGGATCCATCCACAAATCCGTGATGTCCCTTCCAGATACCTTTGCCAAGGACTTTTTAATCAATTATGAGACTGGTGTAGTTACCTGATAATATATTACAGGGATCTATTGCTGAGACCTTACTTAATTTATGATATTTATATAATACATATGGGCGGGAATCCTACCGAGGTGGTTCTGTCTCTTACCACACAAAGCACAAGTTTTGTCTCGTTACATATGACCATTTGTAGAAAACTCTGAAATCTATGGGCGTGGGGAAGATTTCAGTGGGATGTCATTATAATGTCGTATGCTTGTGCGTTGAGCCATGGAGTTAGCTTCGTTGCAGATATTTGTCGAATGAAAGTTGATGCAACTTGTGCTGGGAGAGCTCTAAGAGAATGGTTTCGTCTGCCTTGTTATATGCCTCTCTCTTCTTGGCCTACTCCCTATCTTTTTCACTTGCCACTTGCAAGGATAGATTTTGATTGTTTTTGCATCTTTTTCTCTTTATAGGTAATGGGAAACGCTTTATCTTTGATTTGTCTGATGATTGGGCTAGAAGTTCATTGCAAGCAATATATTCTTCGAATTTTCCTCTTGTTCTTCTCCAAACAATGGAGTGAGCCAAATTTTCTAATTGAATGAGGAACAACATCAGAAACTACGGTATTTCTTTCATGAATGTAAAAACAAATGTTTTTGAGACATGGAGATCGACCATTTCAACAAACTATGAAAGGGCATCTTTTTGTTATTAATGCACCTAGTTGTTCCACGTTTTTTACTAAACAGCTTTTGGGAGAGACATTCTAAAACAGGAGATGTTATATCCCCTAGCATGATCTCCTAGTGCTTTAACATTTTAGCATGCCCGGCTGAGTGGGCCTATGAAAGCATATATCTTTACCTTGTTATAATCCTTTTGTTGTTCCATTTATCTTTGTCATGTAAATAGCGGGACATCTAGGATTGCATATCTACCTTCCAAAAGGGTAGTATAGATTGTATCATCCTGTGACCAGGAGGATTGCTTGCATTTCTCAAACAGAATGATTTTGCACCCACAAGCCACAAATGTTATAGAAGAGGTTGAAGTTCACATTTCACCAATTACAGTGCAAGTTGGATAACCTGGAAGTTCTCAGAAACTAATTTATACTTATCCTATAGAAGGAAGAAAGAGATACAAGAGAAGAAGTGATTAGATTAATTGGAGAAAGCCAAGGGTTCACACTGAATATGGTATCAAAGAGCAATATTGCTTTGCCTCCGTCCTAGGCTCACATAACTAGACCCTAACGATTAATGAAACATGTATCAAGTCGTACCTGTCCGTGAGAAAAAGAATGATTAAAAGAGTACTGCTGTTCTGAGCAGGTGCTTCCTGGTTGTATCCTCTGTCCTGCTGTTGGTCAGCATGAGGTCCATTGTATCCTCCCCGTTCGCAGCCACGAAAACCATGTCCTCTTCCTCGACCGAGCCTTTGGCATAACCTTGGTTGTGGTCCCAACCTCCATCGTCATACTCAAAATTCACAAAACCATTCCCCGAAACAAGCAATATTATAGGCTGTTACCAGCAAGCAAACATATGAAGGATTGCTGATGCAGCAGCAAGGGGTATTGCCATCTACATATTCCTCAAAGAAGTACGTTAACATTTTGGTGCCATTACAACCGAGAATGAAAACAATTTACTTAACCATGATGCAAGATCCCATATCTAAAACACTCCCTTCCATGCGATCTAAAAAATTGTTCAGCTTTGTGAATGCAATACCTCTAGATCTCGGTCTTCCTCTACCACCGCGACCTCTTCCTCGCCCATTAGGTGATCCCCCTATTTAAACGAGGAACATAACTAGAAGAAAATTAGAGAAACCACATTACAGTCACTAATAGACAATAATGACAGAATAATTTCTAGAAGTACCCCCTCATAACGAAGCTCTGACGATGTCTCCACCATCTCAACAGGTAATAGAGGCTGATACCTGCAATAGAGGGCATTTGAGGCTTATGATGGATCAAACGTCAAGCTCTAAATATGTCTAACTCTCACAATGAAGAATCGGTGACAAGAGACGAACGCCATGAACTCATCCAACAGCCGATGTATCCAGTTCCTTCTTTGAAAGATTTACTATAATCATCGACGCATGCCTCGAGGTCTCCAACCAACCCAAACAAGAGAAAGACATTAGATGGAGAAAGAAGAGCACTTTTGAAATTGAAAATTCATGGCCAATCAGTTTGCAACTACACTTACGCGACAATCTCCCATCTGAATATCAACTTGCAGCTCCAAATCCAATGTTGGTTAAGCAAATAGGCTGAAAAAATTCTGGGCAGAAGCAGTAAAATGATGAGCACCAGTCAATCTGTTGAGTTCAACGGATACCGTGCCGAAGGGCAAATGGCTCAGAAGAGGTTTTGGGTGTGGGCTTAGCCACTTCTGGTATCCCAAACACTTGCCAAAACATTAATCTTTCATCTGCTGATGCAGATGCCACCGTGCATTCATCCGGACTCTGCAAAACAAGTACATGACAACGAGAATCAGCAGAATGATCAATTCAACAAGCAAACGTCAAAAGTATTTACACTGAATTGCAGATGACTATGATAAGCATACAAAGTAGTACCTGTGCCAGGAACAGAACTCTAGATGTGTGTCCACTTAGCTCTGCCATCCTTCGCATAGAAGGATATTTCCAGAGAATGAGCTGGTTCTCAGTAGGCCCGTGAGAGCTTAGCAATTCCCTCTCCCTCTTGCTCCACAACAGTGCACACACCTGAGAACCGGTGTCCACTGAATTCAGACACGTGCCCGTGCATGTGTTCCAAAATTTAACACATCGGTCGCTCCCTCCCGAGGCCAGTAAATTCGCCTGAAATGGGCACCAAGCAAGGGCTTTCACAGTGGCTGTGTGGGCTTCAATCTTGTGAAGCCACTGAGTGCCGGAATTCAAAGAGGCTCTAGATCTGTCCCACAAGTAAAGGAGATTGTCATTTCCTCCGCTAGCCAGCTGTTTTCCCGAGGGCGACCATTTCAGGCCGCAGACTTCCTGGTGATGCCCCCTGTAGGTTCCAACAATGTGGGATCTAAGTCTCACATCATTGTTGATGACCATACAGTCCATGCCTCCTGTAGTGAGGACGTGATTGTTCCAGGCCAAGGAACCAACTCGGAGTCGATGGCCTCCTCTTAAAGTTCTCAGCTGCATGAGAGGAAACGAAAACAAAATGCAAAAAGCACAGCCTGAATAAGAACCCGTCAGCCACAGGTGAAGCACTAATGCTATCAAAACAAGACGCAACCAGCTTACCTGTCTTTGAGCAGAGAAATCCCAGAGCTGGACAAGAGAATTTTGTAAGCCAATGGCAATACTCTGACCATCAGGAGCCCAGCTGACGCTCGTGACAGGACCTTCCTCATTATTGAAGGTCACCAGTTCTGTAGTAGAGCAGTTGGAGGCATTCCACAAGTACACCGTTTGGGAAAGAGCAATCACTACCACGTTGTTGGCACCCCAGTCCAGCAAGTTCAAATTATAATCATCCGATATGTTAGGAGCATCTAGCATCCTCTGGCAGGTCTATCAATTGACAAACCAAAGGAAATATTTCAAAACACTAATTCTACAGTCTTTGAGAGCACAAGCAAAACCAGTACATACTAATGTTCCAGGGAACAAATGCTAACTTGTTGGTCAAGTTTTATGTCATCAATAAAAGAAACAGCAATGGGCATGAATTTGAGGCTACCTTGGGTATGGATCGACAGGGCTTGATGAATTTAGACTGGTAAGCAGTGGGGGAGAGCCAGCTTTTGGGATTAGCTCTACAGGGGTCGGTGGCTTGTTCTTGAAGGCCAGGATTCGACTTCGGTTCATGTCAAGGGCCTCTGCCAGAAGCTTCTGGTACGCCTCACTTGATGCTGACACCGCAGACTTCTCCTTCCACTTCTTCCCTCCAGTCAAGAGAGAACGAGCATAGTCGAAGTCCATAGCTGAGCGGTTCGGGATGAATCTATCCAACTGTGATTAAAAAGAAAAAAAAAAACGCATCCCAGAATTAGAAGGAAACAATTCTATTGGAACTTACCAACAAGGAAAGAAAAAAGAAGCAAAATTGCTTGTGAATCCTCCCTCTAAAAGAGGAAATAATCCTAACTTTGTTGTTCTACAGTGAAAGGTACGTGAGGTTGGTTCTGTCTGCGATGCATGTTATCAGAGAATGGTGACCAAAAAGTCCTAAGTCCTACATAATTCACAATTTTCACTCAATACCAATTCACATCGCAACTCGAGTATCAATCAAAACCCTTCGTCCGTAGAACATTCATTACCAAAAAGCAAACGACTCTAAAAAGTCTTTGTAAATGACACAAGAAAACCGCTGGCTTACGTTTTCTCGAGAATTCTTCTTCTGAAGGTATTCCTGGAGAAGATCCAGCGACCACTCCTCGCCTGGTGAAGCCATGGTCCAGCGAACGCCCCCACCGCAGAGCTAGGTCAAAAGTCCGCAAAAAAAAGAAAAAAGAAAGGAAATTTCAAGGACAGAAGAAGACCCAGAAGCGGAGGAACAAAGAGGGACTGAGCGCTGATGATGGGTCGTCAGTTTTTCAACTAAAGAGGCTAGATTTCCTCTCGCTGTGCGCTCAAATCAGAGGCGTGCAGAGAGCGACAGAGAGAGAGAAATTCAGAGAGCAGCTCGAGAAAGGAGAGCTAGTTTGCTCGCAGAGTAACCGGTGAAATCATGGTCCGACGAACGCCCCCGCCGCAGAGCTCGGTCAAAATCCTTCAAAAAAAAAAAAAAAAAAGGGGAGAAATTCCCAGGACAGAAGAAGACCCAGATGCAGACGAATGAAGAGGGACTAAGCGCCGTTGATGGGTCGCCACTGTTTCAGCTGAAGCCCCCAGATTTTCTGTCGCTGTGCGCTCAAATCAGAGGCGTGCAGAGAGCGAGCGAGAGAGCGACAGAGAAAGAGAGAGATTCAGAGAGCAGCTTGAAAAGGAAGGGAGAGAGCAGCTAACAGCTAAGATCGTTCGCAGACAAATGGTTGAGAGGGAGAAGATGATGAAGAAGAAGGAAGGAGAAGACGAAGATGATGATTTTCGAATCAACGTGCGGGCGGGAACGGGAATGTTATGCAAAGGAGCCGTTGGCGGCGTTCCTCGGACGCCAATATAATAATTAGTTTAATATAAAATTTACTCAACAATATATTGTTAACTTATGGGAAAATGTCACAAATGGTCCCTATACTATTACTTAATGTGCAATTTGGTCCCTGAACTTTCGATTGGCTCAATTTAGTCCCTGAACTATTGATAAATGTTCGATTTGGTCATTGAACTTTCGACGGCCAATTTGGTCCCCGAACTATTGATAAATGTCCGATTTAGTCATTCGTTACTTTTTTTTTTAATTTTTTAAAATTTTTAATTTTTTTAATTTTTGGCTTCCCTCCGCCGGAGCCGGCGGAGGGAAGCCGGCGTCCGGCGAGGAGCTCCTCGCCGGCGTCGGCGAGGGTCTCCTCGCAGATCTGGGCGAGGAGCTCCTCGCCTGGGAGCTCCTCGCCCGACGCCGGCGAGGGAGCGGCGAGGGCGGCCCTCGCCGGGCGTCGGCGAGGGTCTCCTTGCAGATCCGGGCGAGGGAGCCCTCGCCGGCATCTGGCGAGGGAGCCCCTCGCCGGCATCGGGCGAGGCGCTCCCTCGCAGATCTGAGACCCTCGCCCGACGCCGGCGAGGGCCGCCCGACCCTGCGTCCGGCGAGGACGGCCGGACGCCGGCGGAGGGAAGCCAAAAATTTAAAAAAAAATTTTAAAATTTTAAAAAAATTAAAAAAAACAGTAACGAAGGACTAAATCGGACATTTATCAATAGTTTAGGGACCAAATTGAGCCGATCGAAAGTTCAGGGACCAAATCGGACATTTATCAATAGTTCAGGGACCAAATTGAGCCAATAGAAAGTTCATGGACCAAATTGCACATTAAGCAATAGTATAGGGACCATTTGTGACATTTTCCCTTAACTTATTGACTCTTCTTTTCGTCTGAAAAAATTATTATTGACGCTTCACTACCCATAAAATTATCAAATAATTTTATTTTTCAATCAGCACAAGCAAAAAAAAAACCCACTAATATTCTCTAATCCTCACTATAATTGGTTAATCAAGAAAATTAATTGATGGCTTTTCATACGTCAAATTAGATAATGAAATTTTGTGCACCTCAAAGTGTCATGTAAAAATCAATTTCCGTGAGATGACAGGAGGCGAATTATCATTCTCATTTTTTTTTTCTTAAACAAACTACAATTCTCTATGATCGAATTTTGCATATACCATTTTATTTACTTAAAAAGCTATACGTATTATAGTTAGTGATTCTTTACAAATGCACTTTGCCAAATGCCCGTTCACACCGCACGGATAAGAATTTAAAAAGAAAATAATTAATTTTGAGAAATGTACTCTAAAATTACTAAATAATTTTACCACTTTTGCACTAATAAAACTGAAATTATGCTATCCTTTACGCTAAGAAAAATGTACTCTAAAATTAACTGCATTGTGATGGTGCTATTGGTTGGATTTAATGATTTTACCATTGACATCATTATAATTATACATCTTACGGTATTATACTAGTTAGTGATTCACACAGTACAAGCCACATTACTTATGCACCTTATATAGTTAATGAATTTGAAAATCAAAGTTCAATGGGTAAAATTTGCTCTAAAGTTAGGTCTACATTTTTACTTTGGCGCATATAATCAAGTGCTAATCTTATATTCTATCGAAGTTTGGTTTAATTTTATTTCCATTTTTAAAATTTAAAATATTTATTACTTTATGAAATTGAGAATTTATTTCTTTTTTTCATTTTGTAATGTTCTTTTCTTCTTTTTTTTTTTTTTGTATTTTTCGATTCTTGATTGGCCATATGTTCGAACATGTTCCTTGAAGTCTTTATCACACGCCTAAGGCTTTATTTATCTTGCATAAATGAATGATTTATAAAAAAAATTACCTAAAATGATCACTTGAAATAATTAGCCATTGAAAAATATATTTTATTATTGATAATAATTTATGTCTAAACATTTTCATGAAAAATGAAATTTTCTTTGTTAATTCATTTTTTAAATGATATATTTGGGTTTTTTTTTATAAAAAAATATTTTCTAACTTATTCATTTTTGCTAAACAAATGGAGCCTTGATGAAATCAATTTTACTTAAACCTCGGATGCTAAAAGAAGCTTTGTGAAACAAGTGATGGGCTTAGCCAATCCAAAAGAGACGTAGGGGCTTAGTTGATAATTACTTGACAATTACAATCGCAATAAAAAAATAATTTACTATATTGTCATAAGCAGTTAAGTACAAAGATCGAGCAAAGACACTATTTATTATAAGTTAGAATTAATTTATTTTTTTCTTTTTTGCTAAAAAAATGTTAGAAGACAAGATTATTTTGAAAAATAAAAAAGGAAAAAAAAAAAAAAAACCTTTCAACCGAGATATATAATTTGAAATACCCTTATCATTTTCTAAAAGAAGCAATTTTTTTCCCCATCTTAAATCCAATTTAGTGCTTTTCCTTATTTCCACTATTCTAGAGAGGTAGATTTACCATAGGCTTTGTGTGTACATTACACTTTTCAACAGCCATATAAATTAAACAAACTACACATACGGTGACATCCGGAATTTCATATTTGGTTCTCCTCCAAAATTGGAAAATTGCCGGGGGGCTATATTTTCCATTTTCATTGTGATGATAATTTTTGTTATATGGATTTTTTACAATTTTGTTGTTATAGAAACAGGGAGGGAAAAAAAAAAGGAAAAAAAAAAAAACATAAAACGGAAGGACTTAGAGAGAGGGAGAAAGGGGAGGGAGAAGTTTCCATCATTTGGCGCCTCTCTCTCTCTCTCTCTCTCTCTCTGCATTTGCTTTCTCTCTCTTCCTTCTTCGCTTCTTCTCGGTGAAGAAGAAGAATCGCTGCTTCACGTCGAGCTTGAAGCGATCGTGTGGGTTGCGAATGGCGGGGGAAGGACGATTTCTTCTCCTCTGCGGCCGAGCGAATCTGCCGATGTGTACGTCCCCAATCTTCGTTTCTAGAGATTCTGTCTTACGATTCGACGATTGCCGAATCTGCATACTCTTAGCGCATAGAGCTCGGTGCGTGCTTACATGCTTTGTGGACTCTGTGCTTTGTTACGTTTGAGTCGTGACTGATTCTTGAACATCTGCATTACTTCATGCTTGGGTTCTTAATATGCCACCGACATCGATCGGATGGTTTCGGTCCCGCTAGTGGTGGAATATGAAGAATCAGTTCATGAATTAGCCATTCACCGACAAATGCTTGGGGTGGGCCTTTCAGTAAATGGGGTTGTCTCACGCGTACTCTTCTGTTACTTAAAGACCTAAGCATGAGCAGCAACGGAGTTGGAGTTGAATTTGAAAGGGTGGAAGCGTACTAAAATCGTTTAGTCCAGCTTCAACTGTAAATACTTCTCTTCACAAACTGTAATAGCCTAGGCAATAGGTAGGAGGCTTGCCTGCTGTTTTGGACACGCCTGCTATTTTTCTGGCAAATGCAGTTGGCGTGTTCTCTTATTGTTTATTTGGTTTTCTTTTACCACGATGGAATAAACATGCCGAGCATGGGCTAGGGAGATGAGAGAAGCATTTTTACCTGATGATTTGGATGATCTCTCTAGGGACCTCCATACTGCTTTTAGAAACTGCAAAGTGGCAGGCATTTCCTTCGTTTTGCCCTTCCGAACGTAAGGTTACTCGATTTTTTTACCTCGTATTCCTCTGTCAAAAGTTTCCAGTAGCCCTGGGTCCTTAAAATTCTCGTCATTGGTCTTCTTAGAGATGTAGAGTAGGTCGCCACTGCACTGTTGCCTTTTAGCGTCTCCTACTTCATAGATTCTCATGTCGAGGCTTACACTTACTTGGCTTGAAGTTGGAAATCACATTGTATCACAGAGCTTTCAACCTCTGCTTCCAGACCCATTGAACATACAGAATGATTTTTGCTAAGCCACGCGCTATATTTTTCCACTCTTAATTAAGTATATGTGGTCGAATTGAACAAAATGTCTTTTAATAAATATATATATATATATATATATATATCATTCAAAGAAATATATTTTATTCTTCGTTGATGAGTTTTGTTAAATTACATAAATCATATCATTTCTTTCGTTCTTAATTAGATAAATTCCATTGAGTTAAACAAACAACATCACTTAAATATAAAATTTAAGATATTTTTAGTTTATCTTTCTTGAAAATATAACCTAACAAGATATGGAACTTGTGGATTATAAATCAATAACAAATATTGTCGGCTCCCACTTTATTAAAAAAAAAAATTACCTTAAATTTAGGATGGGCTATTGGGTTTGGGTTCCCTTTCGCTAGATTTGGTGCTAGGGCCCCTGAATTATCAAAAAAAAAAAAAGAAGAGGCAATTCATAAACTAAGTAGAAATTTGAAAAGTTGAACTCGTTGAATGAACATATTTCCCTCTTGTAGCACACATCTATGCGGACAGAACCCAGGCACACGGTGCCACGGAAGAAAAATGAGATGAAGGCCTAAATATGTTGCAGAAATGGGCCTTTACTTTGTAGGAACTACAAAAAAGGCTCATGAAGTCCGTGTGTTTTATCAAGAGGGTCCCATTCATAATATGTTGCAGAACAGTTTTTTTTTTAAGATTAAAAAAACGACATTTTTTTAAAAATTCAAAAAAACTAAAAAATCTTGGAAAATTCAAAAATTCATAAAAACAATAGAAAATCCCTAAAAAGTTATAATTCCTTGAAAAAGCTTTAAAATAGTTTGTTTTGGCAGTCTTCTCTTAACATTGTGGGAAAATCATTAAAAAAAATCGTACAAAAAAATTAAACAAGCCCTTAAAGCTCTATCTTAGGGTTTCAATTGTCTTTAAGGACAATCGCCTTTGTTTGCGTACTTACATTGATTTTCGCTTTCCCTTAGTCTAGTTAGAATTATTATTTATCTTTTTTGTAATATTATGTATTTGTTATTCGATGCAATTATTTAGTGTTTTCCTAAATACTATTTGTTATATTGATGATTGCACACCTACATGATTACCTTACATGTTATTGGATAGGTATAAAATCAATTCAAATTGCCCAATAAAAATCTTTCAATGAAATGAACAAGATTAGGTACCGAAATGGCAATATTTAATTAATTAGTGTAATCAAATCTCTAACCCTAGATTCTTTGGTTACGTAGAAAGTGACGTATGCTATCACACTTCACTTGGTTTTTAGTCGACCATAATGGGCTAGTGGTAACTTTGTTAAAATTTGCAAAGGCTTAATTGATTAAAATTTTGAACTTCCGATTTTACACAAGGTATAGACTTGGGAGAGTCTGCGTCTAAATCATGAGTCATAGGCCCGTTCTTTAGGCAATACCCCTTAACCTAACTCTTCCCCCAAGGGATTAGGTCACGACACTCTTTTTTATTTTCTTTTCATACACGCAACTTTAACACATTCAAACCACCACCTACGGTGGCCCAGTTAGATAAGAGCTCCCATGATCCTTTGCGAGAGGAGAGGAGTTCGAATCCCACTGGCCGCACGGGATCTTAAGTGCGACGTCGGGATAGTGGGTCATCCGCTAGCGTCACCCCAGGGTTTACCCCCTGTTACCACGGGCCTGTCGGGCTGTCCGTGTTGGTACGGTGCGCGGGGTTCCCTGGGTCATCAAAAAAAAAAAATTTAACACATTCAAGGTGAAATTCCAAGAGAGAAATTGAGTGAACTTATTTCTCTATGGCTTTGGTGTGTATTATGAAAGTATATTTGTTCTAAACCCAACAACAATAATAGTAGGGGCAAATAATACCTTAAAAATAATGATCATCATCACGCATCAAAATATTAAGGATCTATTTCTACTTCTCTATTTTCATCCACAATCAAATTTCCCCAACAATTTACACTAGTTTATCATCGTGATAGAACTCCTTTAATTGTCAAAATAAACCACAATCATTCTGTCAAGGGTTTTGAGGCAACTAATACCTCAGTGACCAAGCCTTCCGCTGCTCACACTTGTAAGTTGCCACTTCATAACAATATGGGGCTGATCCCAAGGTAATCCCTTCCGTGCTATCTTCTTTTAAAAGTGTCAAAGAAGTCTTAAACCTTTTGTATTTGTATCAATTTACTCCCAAAACCTTTTTACTAGTGCCAATTTAGTCCTAAACATTTTCACTTTGTACCAATTAAATCCTTTCTCGGTTAATTTTGGCCAGATTTTGCCGACTAGGCATCGGTCAACCGACGTGGATAATTTTTAATAATATTTTAATATTTTTTGAATATTTTCTTTTTCTTTTTCTTTTTGTTTTTCTTTCTCCTCCTCCTTCCTCTAGCCGGTCGCCGAGCCTCGGTGACCGGCCCGAGGTGACGGCCGGCGAAGCTTGCCATGGCCGGCAAGGCTTGAGCCTCGCTAGCCAAGCGCAAGGCCACCCTCGTGGCACCGGGCGGCCTCGCTAGAGGCCGGTCGTCGAGGCCGGCGACCAGGCTGGAGGAAGGAGGAGGAGAAATAAAAAAGAAAAAGAAAAGAAAAGAAAATTCAAAATTCAAAAAATATTAAAATATTAATAAAAATTGTCAATGTCGGCGCCGATCGTGCCACATCAACCAACCGGTGCCTAGCCGGAAATGACTAAATTGGCACAAAGTGAAAATGTTTAGGACTAAATTGGCACAAATACAAAAAAAAATTAGGACTTCTTTGACACTTTTCCCTCTTTTAAATGCACTCAATTTCCCAGTGGAATATGTTATTGCGATGCCTAACAAAAGGGCTAAGTTAAGCACTTGTCGGCCAAAAAGTAGGAAGCGATGGCACTTAGATTTGAGGACTTTATTTATAGCACAAAGGGCCATTACCATTGGATTCATGATTGTCATTCCTCTTAATTTTTGAGTTCAATGGGCTCGATTGTCCAAAACCAACGTCGACTGAACTCAATAAGGAAGGAAATTCAATCGAAGCTCGAGCTCACATGCTGAAAATCCTGTAAATTTGAGAAACATATTATTTGTCTATTCCTCATATCGACAAATATCAAGTCGAGAATGATCTTGTTTATTTGTTTGTAACGTGGTAACGTGCTTAAAGCATTTTGGTTGTTTGAACATCTATTCCAATGGAAAAATGAATATTAGAAAGCTTCAAGCAGTGTCATCTTTTAAGCATCTAAGTTAAAAGGCCGTTTAATTAAGCTTTTTAAAAAGCTAAAGGCAATATCTTGCTTTTCGGTCAAATTTTAAAATATCATTCAAATTTCAGAAAATTATGATAAATTTATATGTGAATTTATATATTCGGTATTGGTATATTGTCGGAAAATTTTGAATGTTTCAGGTTAAGAAAAGGTAAACGTGCGTCCATCATAAAATTTAGAGGAAGTAAAGAACCAAAAGAAAATATCTATCCATGATTTTTATTAATTTACATGATCCGAGTATGGGCATTACAATTGTTCATAAATTGAGATTCAAGGGGTTGGTTAAGTAATTGCGCTGGTGCTGACTAACTTTTGAATTTGCAAGTGCTAATGAAACACTATCTATTTATTAATTCAGTTCATGAAGGTAATCAACAGAGTTGCAAATGTTTTATGAAAATAATAGAGAAGAAATTAACGTCAAAGTTTCATTTTTTCTTAATCATGGCTGCTCTGCACCATGAGGCAAAATCAGGAAGTCCTACGGTTTCTTAATTTTTGTCCGAAATGGTCTAAATTCAATTTTCAAAATTGTCAAATTTAACCATAATTCCCAAAATCTCTAAAATAGACCCAAACTCCCAAACTTTCCAATTAAATTAGGTGCGTTTATTTTACAGAAAACTCAATGATAAAATAATATGGTTAGTCTTCCTTTATTAGGTAATATATGATCGAAAACATTTTTTGATGTTTGAATCTCATTGGAAAATGATTTTGATCTTTTGACTTTATTTCAGATAAAAAAATCAAATTTTATAATAAATTTTATTCTTTGCTATTTAAAAAAAAAAACTTGAATTTTTAATCTTTTTAAATTTGTTTAAAAATCTAATTTTAAATTATTTTCTTTTTCTTTTTCTTTTCTTTCCTTTCTTTTTTTCGACTTCCTCCGTTGCGATCGATCGGCAAGCCACGCTCGCCACCATTGGGCAAGCCGCAAGTCAATTCGCTATGATCGGGCGAGTTGCGAGCTCAACCTTGACGGCTCAACCCGCTTGGGTTTGTTGGGATCGATCGAGCCTCGAGCCTGCCAACTCCCGTCATTGGTCAATCGCTAGTTTGCTAGTAGTTGTTGAGGCACAAGGCTGGCAGTAGAAAAAGGGGAAAGGAAAAGAAAGAAAAGAGAAAAGAAAAATAAAGAAGAAAAAGAAAAGAAAGAAAAATAAATAAATAAATATAACAATAAATTGATATTTTTAAAAAAATTAAAAAAATTGATTTTTTTTAAAAAATTATTTTTATATGAATGAAAGTTTCATTGACAGAGGACCTCAATACTAGAAAAATATTTAGGAAAACGTTTCTAGTTTTTTGAAGGGAGAAATCATTTTCTTGAATTTAAATTTTGGTGGAAAAATCTTTTATGTTGACTAAGAAAATATTTTCCATTGACTTATTTTTCTAACCAAACCAAATGCCGGAAAATGAGGAAAATATTTTTCCCAAAAATATTTTTTTACGAAACAAATGGATCCTAAATTAGAATCAAAATTTTGATATTGGTTTTTAAATTAACAAAGGGAGAACAGTAGCAAGTTGAAATTTCACTATCGTTGAAGGACACCAGCAAAAAAAAAAAAAAAAATATCTTGAAAAAATGTTTTACCAACTCTAGAATCAAATAAGGCTCGATTCACTTAAAAAGTATCAACTTTAACTTGGATCCACTTTTGGCCTAAATTTCTTTTTGCTGCAATTCTCACCCCACTTTCTTTGTCTCATAAAAAAAAAAAAAAAAGCACAAACTTTTAGTTTATGCCTAAATCTAACTCTTGCCAAGTTTCTATCTAGTAATGCCATTGAAGATGTGATGTGTCATTCCATGCATACTTGGCAACTCACGGTTGCATTGACGTGGAAGGATCACACACAATCAGAGAGCTTCCTGTGTATTTGGACATCTTGGACCGCGAGTTCAAGGTTCCATTCTCAGATCCAGTGAATCGCTTGTTTGTGCTCCATTTATCTTTGGTTAGTCACTTCTTCAATCCATTTCGATTTTTATGGGCAAAATCCAAACTTAGATGTTCCTGTTTCCTCCTCTTGCTTAGTTCGATTCTATTTAGATTTTGACAATGGTTTCGGCAACGACATCCCTAGGTCGCTATTATTAGACAAAAACTTAACAGGGATTAGAATTTGGGTAACCATCCAAAATGATCTTTTCTTCACTAGAAAAGAAATATTTGGGCTGGGCTATCACAAAAGTGCATTCCATAATTGGTACCCGAGCCACAATTTGTGCTTTAAAAAGGATTTGGGCCTATCAAGTAACTAGAAAAGACAAAAACTATCAAAGAAATGTCACTTACCGACTCTCAACGAAAAACATTTAAAAAAGGTGAAAAAAGGTGAAAAAAGGTAAGAACAATAGTGGACTCAGCCACATCACCTTTTTTGTTTTTTTCCCGTTGTCCTAAATTTTTGTGTACTCTTTGGATGATTATTTTCTTCTTCAGCGAATGATGTGTTCCAATCAGTATCATCCCTTCAGCGTCCAAAACACGTTCGTGTTGCTGGCTACTTCGGGATAGGTCAAGTTTTAAGAAGTAGTGACACTTTCTGAGAACTTTCGTATTGTGTCGGACGTTTTGACACGCGTGTCCAATACTTTCGACACTCTCTTCGACACTCTCGGACACTCTTCGACACTCGGTCAACACGTGTCAAAAAATCCGACATTTGATCAACTTTCTTGACACTCTTCGACACTCGCGTCAGAATTTCAACATGCGAATTTCTGATTCGGATAGATCAACTTAAAAAAGTTTCAATAAATGAGAGGTTAATATATATGAAAAAAATAATAAAAATAATAAATGGGGAAAGAAGAAAAACTAAATTTTATCTTCTCTTTTGACTCTCACTTCTCACGGTACGAATTCACACCCCAATTTTTTTTTTTCTCTTTCTTTCCGATATGTCTGACAGGTGAGTTGAGGATGTAAATTGCTTGTTTTCCTTCTCCAAATTTTATGAATTATTAGAATGGAGTTGAATTTGTTAAATTGAAATAAAGAATGATATTAATAAATGATAGATTAATGTTTTTAGTTTAAATTCATTCTAGACTTTTTTATTAGTCATTTATTTAGTTATGAATTTGAATCAAATTAATTTGATTGAAATAATCATAAAAATGATAAATGTATATAAATATATATTAAATATACAACGTGTTTCAACATGTCGAAATTATCTGTTTTTTGAGAAACGACGTGTCGCATGTTGCATGTTGGTGCTACTTAGGTCAAGTCTTATCTCATAGATAAGGTAAGGAGATGGAGAACACATGAGTACATGAAAATCGAAGAAGCAAAGCTTTTTTCTTTCTTTGTTCTTTTGCTTTTGTCGCCATCCTTGATAATCAGCGCCATCCGAGATAAAACATATGTGCTAGGTTTTAATATTGATTTATCAGATGAATTACGATCTACGAATATTCTTGCCATGTTCAAAGGCAATTCCCTCTTTCCTTGCTACGGTTAACTCCACCTTAGGTCTGTGAATTTGCTTATATTTTCCAACTAGATCCTTAAACCTTCAATTTGTTTGATCAATTTGTTGCACTTGCATAAATGGCTTATTAAAAAATTCGTGCATAAGGCTAAGGAACTTTGGATGAACTAATGCGAATGGGTGTAAGCCTCGCTTAATCAAGTTCCTCACACTTAATCGGGTTAATTTGAGCTAATGCAACTAATGAGATAAATTTTTCTAATGAAGTCTCTTCTCAAATCGAGCGCATGCAACTCTTTTCCTTGTTTTTGTTTTCCATGCTTTCTTACTTCCCATGTGATTGTCCCCGGTGGATTGTTCATCTTATAGCGATACTATTTTCTATGTCACATTCTTGACGGCAGTAATATAGATATCCAATTTACTTGATTTGGACTGCAGAGGGACTTGATTCCAACACTGTCGTATTAAAAAAGAAAGAAATTTTTCATTTTTTATATTTTTAATGATTTTTTTTCTTTTCTTTTGTCTTTTCCTCACTTCATCCTTTTACCTGCGCCTAATATTAGCTGCAGCTCTTACTCTAGCGTGGCATAATCAGAGTCCATTCACCGGGCAACACGTGTCGCCCGGTGCCACGCTGGAATCAGGCTCCCTTTGGAAAATGGGGAAAGTCGGTTCTCTCTCCTCTGGTTGACAGAGAGAGAAAAGACAGAATAATAAATGCGCGCACCCCCGCTTAAAAAAGCCCCTCTCCTCTTTTAAATTTGTAAGGGCTATTTCTCTCTCTTCTCACGTTCTTTCCTTATCCTTCCTTCGTCTTCCTCCTCAACGACGACCCAACGCGAGAAGCTCGCTCAAAACTAGCAGCAACGGACCTCGCCATCAAGCAACACAATGGCGACCCTAAGCGGAAGCACGAGGTGTATGGCGACCCTAAGCGGAAGCACGAGGTGTGATTCGACTTGGCGGAGATCTCCCTCCGAAGACTACGACTGCTTCTCCTTCCTCCGTCTTACTCCCTCATCGGCGACGACCCAAGCGGGAAGCTCGCTTAGAACCAGCAACAACAGACCTTGACCACCAAAAGCTTTATTTCCGTACGATTTATCATTTTGGGTCAAGGTCTGTTGCTATTGGTTCTGAGCGAGCTTCTCGCGTGGGTCGTCACTAATGAGGGAGTAAGACGGAGGAAGGAGAAGCAGTTGTAGTCTTTGGAGGGAGATTTCCGCAAGGTCGAATCGCACCTCGTGCTTCCACTTAGGGTCGCTTAGGGTCACCATCGCATTCCTTGATGGCGGGATCCGTTGCTACTAGTTTTGAGTTAGCTTCTCGCTTGGGTTGTCGAGGAGGAAAATGAAGGAAGGAGAAGGAAAGAATGTGAGTAGAGAGAGAAATAGCCCTTGAAAATTGAAAAGAGGAGAGGGGCTTTTTTAAGCGGGAGTGCGCGCATTTATTATTCTGTCTTTTCTCCCCGTCAACCAGAGAAGAGAGAACCCCGCTGGAATTAGAGCTGCAACTAATATTTTCTCCGCCTCTTTTCTCTTGTTTTTTTATTTGTCTCTTCCCCCTTGTACTATCATCTCCTTCACGCCTCCTTCTCCGAAATGTCTCCCTCCAATGTCTTCTCCTCCATTTTGTCCTTTTTTTACATTTCTTTTCATTAGCCCTTTTTATTTCTTTTCTTTTCTTTTCTTTTCTTTTCCTTATATTTTTCTCTTCCCTTTTGGTCGTCTTCTTCTTCATGTCTGCACGCCGGAAGTCACCTTCTCTCCTACACTCTTGTTTTACCAAAACTCATCGACCAAACCAACGCCATTTCCAACGCCATTTTAAACAAGCCTCACTACCCATCGTCACCAGCACTGACACCGCTCGTGCTCGGGCCACCGCCGAGCCGACACCCACTCTCTCACCTATACGGACAAGGAGGAAGACGAGACCCAACTTGCACGAAAATAAGCCCAAATCACAACATATGACCATAAGCCCTAATCACAACAATGTAAACTCCAAATGGACGAAACAAAAGCGGGTGGAACAGCAACAAAACGCATCTAGCAGCGGCGTACGCCTATAATGGACGAAGGTTCAGGGATATTCATGCGGCCTTCACTCAGGCATTTATACAAACAGTTTGCGAGCATCACCAAATGTTTAGATTTCCGACTCAACCGGGACTCGAAATGGGACTAAATTCTCGGAAAACGACCAAAAACATACAGAGGCTTGGCTAAAGACCTACGGGCGCCGGAGGGACCAAAGCTCATGCGAACAGGTCGGTCATGAGCTCCGGTCCGACGCCCTACGAAAACGGAGCATACATGACCAGAGAAAACCTACCTGGTTTGGTTCGGTGGGGGTGCCGCGGCGGACAGCAGCTAACGGACAGGCCACCGACGACGGCAAATCGCTCTCTCGGGCTCACGCTCTCCTCGCTCTCTCTCTCTATCTCTCTTGGACTCCCACCGAAGAACTCCCCTTCGCAAATGAGTGAGCCCCTCTCTTTTAAGGGCGACCGGCAGGCGCGCATGGCCCCTGCCACCGCCAGCTTACCGGCCGGACGGATCCGACTCACGGATCATGCCGTCCTCTGCTCCGTGGCGATCCTCTGTCTCCTTTTGCTCGTACTCCGCTTCTTTCTTCTTTCTTTTTTGCAGAAGCGTGGTTGGCATGAGAGGAGGAAAGAAAAGAGAGGAGGGCCGGGCTTAGGGAAAAGAAAAGAGAGGCTGGCTTGGGCCAGGTGGCAAAAGATACATAGGAGAGGAGAATTGGAAAGGATTGAGCTTAGTCCTGTCCCTTTTTTTTTTCGATTTGTTTAAATTTTAATTAATTTTTTTTAAAAATTTTAGATTTAATCATTAGTGGTAGTTATGTAAATGCCTCTACTGTCTACGTGTAATGGATTTTAAAGACAACATACACAATGCATTTGAATGAAAGTTATTTATTTTATTCTTTCCTTCATCTTTTCTTTTTTTCTTTTATTAGCGACTAATTCATAATTTTATATGCGATTAAATCCTAAATAAAATAGTAAAATTTAAGTATCAAAGTTCAGAAACGTTATATATGCTTCTTTCAAATGGAGGATACTTGATGTCAATTGATAGAGATTGAAAGGACATTATTCGAAGAGACATGTTCTTTCGGACATGTCTATTAAAACCAAGAAAACTGCAGCAAAAAATTATTTGAAGAGACTTTCTTTTGGACATGTCCATTAAAGACAAAGAAAATTGCTACAGAAAATGATCTGAAGAGACATATTCTGTAATTACAAAAAGCACATCAAGATTAGTGCCCCAAGGCCAAAATCAGGCATGCAGCAATTCAAAGATTGTCCCCTCCATTTTGCTTCAAATTGGTTTCATTTTTCCTTTCTTGTTTTCTCTAATGGCCGTGCAACGGGAAGAAGACTTCGTTGAGGACACGGTTGCCCCGTCACTTTTCTCCACTAATTTTTACATGCAATATAAATTGGCTAGCGATTAAGGGTCTATTTGTTAACACTTCTATTCTTTTATTTTTTTGTTCTTTTATTCTTCAGAATTAAAAAAAAAAATTGTTGCAAAATAAATTTGGAACAAAAATACGAAGTAAAAAAAAGTAACTTTTTATTTCCGAGAACAATTTTTAGAAATAAATCATTTTTTTTTTTCTTTTCTTTTATTCTATTCTTCTCCCTCACCACTTGCTGCCGCCGACCGACAGTGGACGGCGATGGTGACGGCAAGGAAGAAGAAGAAAAGAAAAGAAAATTTTAAAAAAATTTTAAAAAAATCTACATTTCAAAAAAAAATTTATGGAATATACCAAACGCATTCTTGTTTTTAATCCATTTCAAGAATAGAAATTTTGTATAGTTATTAAACATGTTTTTTTTTTTACTTAGAAATTGTTCAAGAGAATAGAAATAGAAAAAATGATTTAAAAAAAATATATTCATGGGAACAAAAGCGTTATCAAACGGAGCCTAATTCGGGTTTTGAAACAATTTACACTTTCTTTCTTTTGGGGTCTAGCTGGTACAATTATATCCACCTTAGGGGCCTTCAATTTTGTAAAATACCTAGATCAACTGCTTCGATTACGATGGCCATCCATAGCCAAAAACAAATTTGACCTACACCAACACCAACACTACCCCGGTAACTGCATTCCGCATTTAATTAATTTGCATAATCAGACTTTCCCACACGTTAGAAGTCATTATTTAATTAGACCAACCTCTTCGATTACGATGGCCGTAAAACATATTTGACCGATGCCTTCAATTACGACGGCCGGCAAACAAAACTTCAATCATTGTAATCACGATGAGATGAGTTGGCTAACGACGACCTGTCAATAGCGATAGCAATGCTACGAAGTTGCATATTTCATGATTAAAAACGACTTGCATAGACTTATGATAGTCCGTTGTAATAAATAGCAAATCATTGTCGAGTTTGATTTACGACAATTTACATATATTTACTGTGAAAAGTTATCGACTATAAAAGGTTGTAGATTTTTTTCTTTACATAATAATAATGTAACCAATATTACCCCGACACAAGTAGGTGTCGTTTTTTGCTTATGAATATATATACTCAAAGTGTGAGACGGTCTGTGGTAACGAAGAGAAAAACGTTGAGTAATCAATTGCTACACAGCATAATTTTTTTTTTTTTGTAACCCGAGAATTCCCGTAAGTTCGGTAACCGGCGAGGTAAACCCGGAGAGACGCTAGCGGAGGACCCATCACACCGACATCCCACTTAAGACACCAAATGCATCCACTGGGTTTTGAATCCCTCACCTTTAAGGAAGGATCAATAAAGCTTTTATCCAATAGAGCCACCATGGCTGGTAGTTACACATCATAAATTTGTGTCCTTATTTTTTACTCAAAACTATTTACACGAAGTGTGCGACGGTGTGTGGTACGAACGAAGAAAAGGTCACGCAACTAACAGTACCACGCCATAGAGTCATGTCATTTGTTTTCTACCGAGAACTATTCACCCAACGTGTGCGACGGTTTGTGTGACTAGAAGAGAAATAGAAGGCCCCGGAGTAGGGGGCAGTCTATCACAGTCTTTATATGACTAGCGTTTTCCCCACGACCTATCGGGGCCTCACGAGGACTTTGTTGAACCAACCGTCCCCGTGGCGAGATGTGACATTGAGACAAGACCCCCCACATGATTGAGACAAACTGATTGGGAAAAGGAAAACTGGGGCAAAAGAAAGATCAAGCTGGTGTTGCTCTTGATGTTCCTGAGGATATCATGTGTTCAAACGCTCATGAGGGTTGTAGGAGGTGAAGACTGGTTCAGCGAAAAAGAGAGACCCGCGCAAGTCAAGTGAATCCAAGATCGTGCTAGTACGTAGAATCTTTTATGGCACCTAGATGAGTCGCACTACTTTCCAAATATGATTTTTTAAAGAAAAAATTCAAAAAATCTCAAATTATGTCTATTATCCCACATTTACTTAAAAATTTTTCTCTAATGCAAAATATCCGAAACTTATACTTATGTGATATATTTACATTTTGTTAATAAACACCATTAAAAATCTACTTATATGGAACCTAGAATTATGAGACTTAAGTAAAATAAAAACAATATTGTTTTTATTGAAAATGTAAGTTTAGGATCTTTTATGTAACGAGAAAAATTTATGGTAAATATGTTACAATTGGCATAATTTAAGGTTTTTGATGTCATAAAAACAGTTCAAAGTAAATGTGTTTGGGATTTTTTTTTTCGTTTTTCCTTTTTAAATAATTTCAACTTAGAAATTTGAGAAAATTCTAAATAAAGGCTCTAAGTGTCCTTGATTTTTCAAATAAGGATTTGAAGTATACATTGTCTAAAATATGGACTTAAAGTGGACCTTATTTCGAATAAGGGTTTGAAATGATCATGTCAGAATCAAAGAATGACCTAACCTTACTAACTAGTCAAGGCCATTTCCAACCTTTGAATTTTCTTAATTTTCTCAATAAAAATTAAAAAAGAAAAGAAAACATGAATTAAAAAAAAAAAAACCAGCAGAGGGCTAAGGCCAGCCTCCCACCTATATTTATCTTCTTTTTTTAGAGTTTTTTTTTTTAAAGAAAAATAGAAACAAAGGAGAGATAAAAGAAAATAAGAAAAATAAAGGATGAAAGCCCTTAACCAACTAGTGAGATCAAGTCCTTTGAGATTGACATGGCCACTTCAGGCCCTTATTTGAAATAAGATTTACTTCAAGCCCTTATTTGAGAAAATAATAGCACTTTAGGCCACTATTTGAGATAAGGTTCACTTTCGACCTTAATTTGAGAAATTGAGGATATTTTGGGCCATTATTTGGAGTTTTCCTTAGAATTTAAAAAAAAAAAAATCACTTGTGGGGAGGGAAAAGGGGGGGGAGAGAGAGAGAGAGAGAGAGAGAGAGAGAGAGAGGGAGGGAGAGAGAGAGACCGCATTGAACTAGAGGATGAGCAGCTTGCAAGTAGCATTTGCTTGGACTTCAAAGAACCAAAGTAGAAGAGAGCTATTAACCACATTATGAAAATTATGAAAAAATTGCACATGAATTTATATATCAATATTCGTATATTGTGAAAATTTGGAAGATTCAATTTAAGAAAAGATGAAATTGTGTCCAACCCGAAATTTGAATGAAGTAAAGAGTAAATATCCATTATTCAAGTGGTTCTAATTGAACTATATGTTCCTTATATGGACATTACAAGTGTACTTAGAGAGAGAGAGAGAGAGAGAGAGAGAGGGGGGGGGGGGGGGGAGACCTGCATTGAACTAGAGGATGAGCGGCTTGCAAGGAGCATTTGCTTGGACTTCAAAGAACTAGTAGAAGAGAGCCATTAACCACATTATGAAAATTATGAAAAATTGCACATGAATTTATATATCAATATTCGTATATTGTGAAAATTTGGAAGATTCAATTTAAGAAAAGATGAAATTGCGTCCAACCCAAAATTTGAATGAAGTAAAGCCATTATTCAAGTGGTTCTAATTGAACTATATGTTCCTTTAATGGACATTACAAGTGTACTTAGATTCAAATTCAAGGTGTTGTTTAGGGGATTGCGTTGGTGCCGAGCAAATTTTGGATATGCGAGTACTACGTTGTTTATTAATTTATTCCATCCATGAAGACAATCTCAACAGAGTAGGTGGAAATATTATAGAAGAAATTGACATCAAAGTTCCATCACGTCTTAATCATGACTTTTTCTACACCACAAGGAAAATTCAGAAGTCTTGCGCTTCCTTAGTTTCCGTCCGAAATGGTTTGAATTAAATTTCCAAATTTCCCAATCAAACTGTTTTTAAAAAAAAGAAGAAGAAAATATCTTATCTTGCAATAAGGCCTCAATGGTGGGGAAATGCTATGCTATTGTAGAAGGCATTGGCCTTGACTAAGGAGCTTCGGAATGATGTTTCATCTATAAATATGTCATTAATCTTGCTAACAATATGTATAGACCTTAACCATCTCACCACCTAAAAACCATCCATCCCCCCAAAATCATGGTTTCTTCATTATTGTTGTCCAACCTGTCTCCTTTATGTGTCTTCTTCTTCTTCTTCTCCTTGCTCTTCTTGGTCAACACCACTTCATTTTATGGGGCAAGTGCTTCTGCTTCATCCACTTCTTTTTCCACTATCCACACAACTGGGAATAAGGATGAAGTAGAGGCTCTCCTAAATTGGAAATCTACTCTTGACAACTATAGCCAATTTCTACTCTTTTCATGGCACGGCAACAACCCTTGCCGCTTTACTGGTGTGGCTTGCAACGACTACGGAGCCATCACCCATCTAAATCTTTCCCATCTCAATTTGACAGGAACTCTAGATGGCCTCGACTTCTCGTGCTTAACCAGTGTGGTTAGTTTTGAACTTGCCAACAACTCGATCTATGGCTCCATTCCCTCAGGTATCGGGAACCTTTCCAAACTCAACTCTCTTGATCTTTGCTTCAATAAACTATCTGGAGAAATTCCTCCAAGTATAGGTACGTTGGAGAGTCTTCGTTATTTGTACCTTTGTGGCAACAACCTAAGTGGACTCATCCCTCGGAGATTGGACATTTGGATTCTCTTTGGGTATTTTTTTCCCCCAAAATCAACTTTCGGGGCCCATTCCTACTTCTCTTGGAAAATTAGGCAATTTAATCGTATTAGACATTTCGCGCGAATAACTTTTCTCGGCTCCATTCCAATAGAGATAAGTGACTTGAAGAATTTGAAGTCTCTTCAATTATGGCAAAATAGACTTTCGGGATCCATACCTTTAGAAATTGGGAGACTCACTTCTCTTATTAGACTTGACCTATCATCCAATAGTCTCACCGGCTAAATTCCTCGTTCCATCGGAAACTTGACAAGTTTATCTCTTCTTGTCCTCTCCCGAAATGGATTTTCGGGATCCATACCTTCAGAAATCGGGAAGCTCACTTCTCTTATAGAACTTGACCTATTTTTCAATAATCTCACCGGCTTAATTCCTCGTTGCATCGGAAACTTGACAAGTTTATCTATTCTGCTCTTCTCCCCAAATGGACTTTCGGACTCATACCTTCGAAATCGGGAGCTCACTTCTCTTACGAAACTTGACCTATCAGCCAACAATTTCATCGGTTCAATTCCTCGAACTATCGGAAACTTAACAAGTTTATCTCATCTTTACCTCTATGAAAATGAACTTTCGGGACCCATACCTTCTGAAATTGGGAGGCTCGCTTCTCTAATTATGCTTCACCTATCAACCAACAATCTCAATGGCTCAATTCCTTGTTCCATCAAAAACTTGACAAGTTTATCTCTTCTTCACCTCTTCGAAAATGGACTTTCAGGACCCATACCTTTAGAAATTGGGAGTCTCACTTCTCTGGTAAAACTAGGCCTATCATTCAACAATTTTACTGGCTCAATTCCTCATTCCATCGGAAACTTGACAAGTTTATTTCTTCTTCACCTTGATGACAACAAATTCTTTGGTTCCTTGCCTTATGGATTTAATAAGCTAACATGTTTAAGTATTCCGGCTCTATCTAACAATGAACTAGAGGGGGAACTGCCAAAAGACGTATGCCTTGGGGGATCATTGCAGTATTTCTCTGTCACCAATAATCATTTCACAGGTCCTATCCCAACAAGCTTAGAGAACTGTAGCACGTTAATCAGATTGAGTTTAGTAGGAAACCAACTTACTGGAAACATAACAAAAGCTTTTGGAATATATCCACATCTATATTTTATTGACTTGAGCCACAATCATTTGACCGGCGAACTTTCATGGAAATGGGAGCGTTGTCGTAATTTGACGAGCTTAAAGATATCAAACAACTACATTTCTGGCAAGATACCCGCAATATTTGAAAGGATGGCTCAGTTACAACTACTAAACCTTTCTTCAAATAGTTTAAGCGGAGAGATTCCGAGAGAATTGGGGAGCATGCCGATGTTGTTAGAACTCGATTTAAGTACCAACTCGATCATGGGAAATGTCCCGACGAGATTGGACTTTTATCACATCTCGCACATCTAAACTTGGCATCCAATAATTTGAGTGGATCGATATTGGTGCCGTTAAGCTCATGCAAAAGCTTGTTGAGCTTGAACTTGAGTAGAAACAAATTTTTGAGCAATATTCCTCTTGAGATAGCCAACATACAATTTCTTGAAGTTCTCGACTTGAGTCTTAATTTGTTGAGTGGAAGCATACCAGGAGAGCTTAGAAAGCTAAGAATGCTGGAAGTTCTAAATATTTCCCACAACGGTCTTTCTCGGTTCTATTCCACATACTTTTGGTGATATGTTGGCCTTGACTTCTATTGATGTATCCTATAATGACCTAGAAGGTCCTCTCCCAAATGTCAAGGCTTTCAATGAAGCCCCATTTGAGGTAATATGGCATAATAGAGGGCTTTGTGGAAATGTTGTTGGTTTACCTAAATGCAATTCCATCGGGAGTGAGAAACACAATCGATACGTTGGAACCAGAGTCATAGTTATCCTCATTCTCTCGTTCTTGGGGTTTCTCTTTTTCTCTTGCACATGGGCCATTCTTGTAATCATCAATCATCGTCGAAGAAGGATTATCAAGAAGGACAACAACAAACGGGCAAATGATTTGGATTTCATGCATATTTTGAGTTATGATGGCAAAGTTTTCTACAACCGAATCATGGAGGTCACGAGAGGGATTTGACTCTAAGTACTATGTCGGTGAAGGATCATATGGAATCGTTTATAAAGCCGAGATATCAAAAGGTCAAACGGTTGCTATCAAGCAAACCTCTTCATCGCAAGAAGATGGTGAGATTGTTGATTTGATATCATTTGAAAGGGAAATTCAAGCCTTTATGAATATACGCCATCGCAACATTGTGAAATTTTATGGATTCTGCTCTCATGCCCAACGCTGTTTTTTGGTGTATGAGTACATGGAAAGAGGAAGCTTGAGGACAACTTTGAATGATGATGAAAGAGCAATAGAATTTCCATGGGACAAGAGGGTAAATGTGGTCCGAGGAATTGCGAATGCATTGTCCTATATGCATCACGAATGTTCACCTTCATTGATTCATCGAGACTTAACTAGTAACAACATTCTATTGGATCGGCATTATGAGGCTCATATTTCTGATTTTGGCACTGCAAGGCTATTGAGGCCAGATTCGTCAAATTGGACTCTTATTGCTGGCACTATTGGATATATTGCTCCAGGTATTTTGTAATTTTTTCAATTTTAATGGGCATTCGGTGTCAAACATGCCTTCTAAATAATTGAACTTTCGCTAGGTTCTTGATTATTTAATCTTCTTATGGAAATTAGGTTACCGATTTAGAGCTTTCAAATTTTGTGTTGACCTTCCGATTTCCTTGATAAGGAAGAATTGGCAAATGAGGAAAAATATCGTAATTGATCCATTTCAAGGATATTAAGTTTGCATTACCAAAATGATATTCGTACTTGAAGTGTCAAACAAAATCCTTTGAAATTCACCGCAAAGATAAACTCCAATGCTCAAATCAGTTTTGTGAGTGTAGATTAGGTGGAAATTTGTACTTGTAATCATCACATCATGGGACGCAATGTTGTCAACTTGAATATAGCTTGTGATCGATGATTTAAAAAAATAGGATTTTTCTACTTGCAGAGCTTGCTTTTTCTACAATTCCTACGGAAAAGTGTGATGTGTATAGCTTTGGAGTAGTTGCATTAGAGACGATCATGGGAAAGCATCCAGGAGATCATGTTTCTTGGGAATGTTCATCGTCTTCCCAAATTGAGTCGCCAATGATGCTAAAGGATGTGCTAGATCAACGTCTCTCACCTTCTAGACTTCATCTTCGAGATGCACAAGATGTAGTCTTGATTGCCAAGCTAGCATTTGCGTGCTTGCAGGCCAATCCACGGCTTCGACCGAGCATGAGACAAATCTCACGTGAGCTTTGCATTCAAGTACCCTTGGAAATGCCACTCTCTACAATCGTTTAAAGCAACTTCGCGATCTTAGTGTCAAGAAGATTGGAGCACATAAAAGAGATGGTAAGTTCTAAATTTATTTTTCACATGTTATTTTGTTTAGTTCATAATAATGATGATGATCGCCTTTTGAATATCGTCTTAGTTCTCGCTCATCCCTTGTGGTTTACGACTTTCATTGCGAGCCAGCTTCTCTTTGAACATTACAGGAATAGTGCAATGTTTATTGTTTGGAGTTGTTGCACTAAAAATAATTATGGGAAAGCTTTTGGGGAGATATTGTTTCATAATTATTTCGAAATTTTTGCATAGCGATCAGGAAGTGAATTTGCAAAATGCATTGGATCGATGTATATTGCCTTCTTTTTAATCAAGATGTAAAAAACATGTAGTTTTTGCTTCGGGAGAGATAATGATACTAGTTGTCTATGAAATTTTATCAAAATGCAATGTCATTCTTGAGCTTTCAATTAGTTCAATTAAACCACTTTTGACTAATTTGCAATATCATCTTGGAATTTTCAATTGGTTCAATTCCATTCTACAATTGGATCTACCCAATTTCTAGATCCAAGAAACACAAGTTGATCATTCAAACTTATGGAGCCATTAAACTAGTAAAATTGGATAGATATCATATTTTCTTACACAAAATCCATTCTCACTTGATTTAGCGTCGTCCACACTTGATTTTTTTTTTTGGTAAATACAAGATACAAAACTAAGAAAAATTAACGTCTAAAATCTATAATCCCAACTTTATCACTAAGCAAAACATGAGATAATTCTCTAAGAGGCCACAAGTAAAATGTAGTATCCAAACGCTTCACTATGCCAATATTGACAAGCATATCAGCATACCGATTACCTTCTCGAAAAATATGATGAATTTTGAACTCAAAATGAGAGCTCTCTTTTGATATCTTTAAGAAGTGTTGGTTTAGTGTTGTCCACTATTCTCTTTTGGTTAACAAGTTCCGTAAAATTTTTGGAGTCCATCTCAATAATGAGTTTATGGAAACCTCGTTCTTTTGCGATGGTAAGTCCCAACCATAGCGCCCATAGTTTTGCTTGTAAAGATGACCATATTTCAAGAAATGAGGTAAAATCGCCAAGCCAGTCACCCCATTCATTTTGGAATACTCCTCCGGCTCTTCTAAGTCTAGGATTACCTTTAGATAGTCCATCCGTATTCTGTTTGATCCATGCCGAAGGAGGATGATCCCAAGCAACCATAACGGGAGAAGTAAGTGATCTACTTTTAGACAAATTGATCATGGAAAAAACTATGATTTCCTATGTGTATGATTGGATTACTTGTACAGGGTTGGAAGGAAAAATAAAGTTTTTCTAGAAAAGTGACTTGTTTCTCCATTACCAAAAAAACCATCTACTTACACCAAAAGTAGTACTCCAATCAAAGTGGGAATTAAATCTCTTGTAGTCAGCCAGGTTGAATTTCAACCATTGAGATAAATTCATTGAGAAGAACTCTTCAAACAATGTCGTGAGACGAGGTGAATCCATATGTTCTAAATAACTAGAGAATTTGACAAAACATGCAATGTTGTTTCCACTGAAGATTCACAATGCGGACAGTAAGCATTATCTCCTAGATTGCGAGACGTTCTTAATTCATTGGATAATAAATGCTTATGTGCCGCTAGCCAAAAGAAGGTTTTACTACATTGAGGTCCTATCGGTTTCTTGATTATTGATCCTTTTGATAATTTCACATGCTGACCCAATAGAAAAAGATCCACTGCTATCACCTTCCCACAATAGACTATCATTCCCATTGGAGGGTACCAATGGTTTTTTGATGCGCGAATTCCAAGGATTTCATCTTTTGGTAAGATTCCTTGGAAAAGCGGAAAGTTCCATTTCCATCAACACAAAATCACGAACTTTTTTGTTTGTCTTAAATGGAGGTAGGTGGAGAGTAACTATGTCAATGAGTGGCTCCAACCCTTAAATCCATCCGTCTTTCCAAAAATATACATCTTCTCCATTTCCCAAGCTCCATACCGCCCCTTCCTCTAAAGTTGGCCATACATTAACAATTGCTTTCCAAAATATCGATTCACCAGATTTAACGTGAGCAATATTTCTCTGTTGTGAATAATATTTAGCATGCAAAAGCTGTGACTATATTGGGGTTGTGTCTTGAAGCTCCATGCTAGATTCATCAATAAACCTTGGTTAGTAATTTCAAAGGATCCAAGGCCAAGACCACCACTTTTTTAGGTTTACAAATAGTCTTCCAATTCAAAAGGTGTATGCAATGCTTGTCTCCGGTATCTCCCCAAATGAAAGCATAGCAACATTTCTCAATCCGTTGACAAAACATGAGTTAAGACTTTATAATATTACATTTGATAGGTAGGTACATACATGATTGAAAATTGAGTTAACGTGATGTGGCCTGCCATTGACAAGCTATCTGACTTCTATCCACTAAGTCTATTTGTTGTCTTCTCTAATAACACTTGAAAATGCCTTGAAGATGTTATTCCATGAATCAAAGGCACACCCAGATATTTGCCTGGGTTTGAACATATTACAAAGTCGAAGATATCGCTCAAGATGCGTTTTAGCCCTAGAGAAGTATTCTTTGAGCAGAAAAGTTTGCTTTTAGCCTTGCGGACAATTTGACCTGATCTTTGACAAAAATTGTCCAAGCACTCCAAGATAACCTTCATCTATTCTATTGAGGCTTTTGCCAATAATAATAGCTCATTTGCAAACATTAAATGAGATATATGCGGTCCTCTCTAACCAAAACAAAAAGGTTTCCATGGTTTTGAATTCACTGCTGCATAGACAAGATGAGACAATCGCTCCATACACAATACAAAGATATTGGGAGAGAGAAGGTCACCTTGACGTATTTCCCCAGATGACAAGAAGGTCTCCGTAATCTCGCCATTGCACAACACTTGCATGGACAAAGAGGTGATACATTTCATAATGAGTTGAACCAATGAGTTTGGAATACCTTTCAAGTGGGGAGTTTTCTCAATGAAGGACCATTTCAGTCGATTATATGCTTTCTCCAAATTAATTTTTAGAATCATGTGCCCTCATTTCCTTTGGGATTTGCTCATTGAGTGAATTTCTTCTTGTACAGTAATAACGTTATACTGAATGTGTCTATCGGGAACAAAGCTAGTTTAGACAAATTGTGGTAGAACATCCTTTAATCGATTCATGATCACTTTGGAGAGAATTTTATAGGTGACATTACACAAATTAAATGGTTGAAAGTTGTTCGTAGTCTCCGATTGCTACACTTTCGGAATCAACACTTGGAGTGTTTTGTTAATCTCGACCCAGTTACAATTTCCTAACCAGGCATCAATAATAAAATTGGTTAATGAGTTGCTAACCAAATTTTGTTGATGTTGAAAGAAAACCCCTTGGAAGCCATCCGGTCTGGGTGCTTTCAAAAAGTGTTTTGTACACTTCTTTCTTGTCAACGATTCTAGCCAGACATGAAGCTTGCGAGAAATTCAAGACTTGAAAATTTATATGGACAATTCAAGCGCTCATCCTTATAAAAGTACAAAAATAGAAAATAGTAAAAAAAAAAAAAAAAAAAAAAAGGAGTGGGCTTTTCTAGTTCGTGGCCCAATTTACATAGCTCACAAAATTAAATTTCGCTAAATCCACAAGCCCAGCAAGCCTGTCGGCTCTAGTCCATCTTATGCATCAATGAGGCCCTATAAGCTGTTGCCCCACTAGCCCATTCCATATGCTAAAGCCACAGCCCATTAGACCAAAACCCATACAGGGTGAAGCCCACAGGACAATGAAAAGCCCAGTCCATCTTCTGTCTCACGCAATCTTTGAAGACGACTCTCGTGAGAACGCGCGTAAGGGCGAATGAGAGAGGAGCTCTCGAAGGAAAAAGTGAGAGACGCCAGGGCCAGGGAGGAAGGAGCTTGAGATTTTGAAAATGCCCTTCCAAAGGTTGATTCTCGGCTTCCCACGGGATCCCTAATGCCACTTTTGTTGACAGAACTTGAGACCACCAAAAAAAAAAAAATTTCAAGAAAAGCCCTCTAGAAATTGATCGCCTCTTCCTTGCCTGCCATCCATTGTTGACACCTGAAGAAGAAGAAGAAGAAGAAGAAGAAGAAGAAGAGGCTTGATTCTGGAGTTATTCTCAGGAACAAAAAAGCAACTTTTTTTTACTTCTTGATTTTATTCCAAATTTTTTCCTAAGAACAAATTTATTTCTAAGAACAAAAAAATTACTAAATAGATTTCTATTCTTTTTATCATTCTAGGGAACAAATGGATAGAATTAAACATTGTTTGTCACGTTATCAAATAAGCCCTAGGATTTCCGATTGCGTCGAAACCTATTTCTTAAGCAAAAAATATCGTTTTTCATTGGCTATTCATTTGTACTTAATTTCCTTGCCATTTTCATCAAAAACTCAAAAAGTCAGAATCGACTTTCAAGTTGACTTTTCCGAGTCAAAATTTGATTTTTTTTTTTTGTGCCAAAAATTTATAGATAGTCCCAATTTCACTTTTGCATTAAAAATTGTTAGAAAAACTCAAAGATTGATCATTAATTAGATTTTAGTGATTAATCACTAAAGGGTTGACCAAAAAAAATTGAAAAACGTGAAAAATTCACAAAACATCTTATTATAGTTTCAATTTTATTTTGGCATCGAAAATTTCCCAAAAATTAATTAAGCACCTAGTTCTTTGATTTTTTTGTATTTAGGTTCATAATCGGCCAAAAATAAAAATACTTTACTCCTAATGATATTTGAATTTTTTTCCCTTCATGACATTTGATCTAGAGGCCATTTTGCACTCACTTGTTGAACCAAATTTGGTAAAAATCTCCAATTAATCAAGGGTCCCAATCCATCCTCCATGATTAGTGAGATTGTACATTCAATGAACATATTTTCTTAGTGGCTATCCAAAACCAACATTAATTTTGAAAAAGTCATATGGGAACCTTTTAATTTGACAAGTTTGGCTTACTCGAAGGCTGCGAAATTGAGCTAATGTGTTCTGATTGATCCAAACCGACTTGACCCATTCTAGACTAGCATCCAAGTAATATAATTGAACTTCAATTTAGACAATTGGAGTCCAATAAAAAAAATGCTGGTTCAGCCCATTTAGCCCGGCCGAGATGATCCAATTACATCCAGCTTAGTTCGATTTGCATATAAACTTTAAATTTGGTTTTAATCAAACACAAAATTAGAAAATTATGACAAATTCAGAGCCAAGACCGAATTGGTTCAACCCCCTCAAGCCCGGTGAAACCGGCCCGATTGGTTCAATTGGCGTTGATCGGTGAGATCTCTCCGGCCAACTCTTGGTTGGTGATTGGCCGGAGCCATGGCTGACGGCACAATCTTTCTCCCTTGTGTCTTTGAAATTACAACAATGCCATTGAAATAGGAAATTACCAAAAATACCCTTGATTAATCATTAATAAAAAAAAAAGGAATTAATCTTGGCCATTCATTAAGGTCTTCATCTTGGCCATCCAATGTGACAAGTCATCAATTTATGTGCATAATATTCATCCAATCATGTAAAAAAACTTAGCCATTAAGGATTTTTAATCTAATCTGGGAGAGTAAATCCTAACCAGGATAGATTCAAAGTTGAGGGGAATATATAAAGTTTTCCCTCCAAAATTTAAAGGGGCTCATTTTATAGAATATTCTCTCTCTCGTGTGGTGAGCAAAAGGCTGAAGCCTTGCTTGCCACTTGTCAGCCAATTGTCGCCTCTCACTGGTGAGCCACCTCATCTTTGACGACCTCTGGCCCTCCCCTTGCCCGATCGCAACCTCCGCTCCACTGTGCCATTGCCGGAAGTCCCCCGTCAGCAATTGTTTCCTCTCAGGCCCGAAGGCCATGCCCCATGCCAAAGCTATTCCAGCTATCATGACGGTGGTCCATTAACGTTCGGTGACTCCTTGATCCTTGTGGCGTCTCTTGCCGATGAGTCTCTGAGCGCGTGGTGACCGGAGCAAGCTCGAATCCTCGCTATACCTATTCCCATTTCTTGATCTTTCTTCAATTGTTCATTTCAAGTTCAATTGTATTTGCTCTCACTTCTCATTTTTGCGCGATTGATTCAAACTTAAGGAGCTATCGCCTGTCATCTTATGGAGTGTACTCGGTGGCTGAATAGCTCGTTTGAGCTTGAAGTTGTTTATGACTAAGGTAAGGCATTCTATTCTCCATCATTTTAGTCCGATGAAGTGGGGTCGTAAATATTGATTTTCGAAATAATATTTAGTGGCCGGGACTAGGAGTTATTTATAGATGTTTAGAGATGGTGATTTGATCAGCTGAATTGATCATTGGATGCTTGATTCTTTGATTATTGTGGATTTAATGTTCTGGAAAATTCGTTTGTTCTTCGTACCGAACTTCTTCCACTGATGATACGAGCTAGAAAACGTTGCTCTTTCGAGATGTGATCAACCAGAGTTTTCTAAAACATGTTCTAAACTTCTAATCAACATATTGTGTACCTTAAATGGACATCATTTGCTGTGTCAAAATGCCCCAGCAACATTGAGGCCTGATTTGGAAAATTGATATGTTTTTTCATGATTGTTGTGTTTCTGATGTACATCGGTGATTTCTTGATTTTTTTTAGGATTTTTGTGATTAGATTTTCGGGATGATGTCTCCATGAAAGTTGTTTGCCACATCTAGATCTAGTTAACCTAAAATTTCATTAAAAAAAATGAAGGTCGTTTGGTCAATATGATCATCATTCAATCATTCATGCTTGCCTCTGAAAATCGTTTTTCGGTCAGATCTTTATGTGTTCAATTTTTTATAAAATTTTGTGTTCATATTTTCAAAATGAGTTCTTCATAAGTTTGAGCTAACATCTCACACTGAAATTCGTGATACATAAAGGAATGGAAATGGATCAAATCGACTTGGAATCGGACAGCTTAACACTGGTGAACGCCATCCGTAATCCGACTCAAACGCCATGGGAGCTCCGCTCCTGCTTCCACGAAAACGCAGACCTGCTCCTTCGATGCCCTAATCTTAGGGTTTCCCATTGCAAAAGGGAGGCAAACGCTGTCGCGGACCGGGCCGCGAAAGCCCATAGAGCTAATTTGCTATCTGCCAACTGGGTTTTTTACCCACCTTCGTTTATGCGAGATCTTTTGTATGCTGACTATATGCATGATGTAATTTCTAAAGCATAATATATCAGTTTCTATTTCGATCAAAAAAAAAAAAAAGATCTGATCAGTGCGCATAATCAATTTGCCCCCAGATCGTGGAACTTGTTTCTCAAGAACGACCGGGTGTGTTTAGTAATTTTGATGAAGTTGAGGTCCTTGTTTGCAAATTTCCAAAACATTAAAGTTTTTCCTGAGGCTCTTATATGCAAATATGAAAAATTTCAATACCGGATTGCAAGTTTTGAGGGGCTTAGTTGCAAAACATTCGGATAAGGTTTGAGTTGCTACCGAAACTAATTCAGTTATAACAGTTAGGCACTAACCGATTTTCCAAAATATTCTCTTATGAATTTGTCAAATATAAAAACTGAAAGTTTGTTATTGATTCCCTTCCCTAACTACTCAAAAATTTTCACACCAAATTAAAGTCGGTTGATATTTTTTCCAAATTTTTCAAAACTCGGACCTGAAACGGGTCGGATTCTGGACCCTTCGGGACAAATCGTATTTTTCGAGTCAAATGGTAAAGAATTGGATTTAATGACCTTCTAGACATTTATTCTAAACGTATTAAGCTTTCGAAGCATGCCTGAATCACTTCATTTGATGATCGTTTGTCTGGTCAATTAATTTCAAAACCTAATGATATGAATCCTGCAATTAATGAATAAATGATCCTATTTATGATTAACTAGCTTTGTTTGATGGTTTGAGATTCAAGTCCATTTTTCATCTGAATGCATGTTTAATTGTTCACGTATGTGATTGTTAGATGTATGCATAAGTTCAATGCATGAACAAGGGAAATGCCAAAAGGAGATTTAGACCTTAAATTTAGGGATTAATAGAAATTGACCACTGTTTGTGAACATAAATGATGGCCAGTAACTATTAATCAGTTTGTGAACATAAATGATGGCCAGTAACTATTAATCACAATTTAATCAATTTTAGGGTCTAGGATGGGACAATATGTGTGCACAACCAAAGGCCAACTTCAAGGCTCGTGTTTCATGTTCAAAATTTGCTTTGAGTTATTGGCTCTTGTTTGTACTTGCTTGGACTTGTATGGCTGCATTATATGTATTACATAAGTCGAATACTGATCCAAGTCATTATGAAGTCATTATGAAGAAAGAGATGATCCACAGATTCAGCCGAGTGCTTACACATTCAACACCGATTCATGAGAATAAAATTCCATTCCTGAGATTTTCAATTGTAAGAATCTTGTTCCAAGCTACCCTCCAACAAAAGAATTGAAATCCTATAAAGGATATGTGACGGCCAGATTGCTTCAGAGGGGAATCAACGATGGTAGAAATTCCCCAAGATAGAATAAAATGATTTAGCACTAAATGTCTTGTTCTTTGCTGGGTACCACCATCTTGTCATTCTCAAAATCATGAATTTTGAATGAATAAAGGGCCAAAAGGGAGCTAATTGGGGAAAGCTCCCAATAATGAGAATTTCTAAGGCAAACTAGGTTCCAATGAATGGTACCTCCCTCAAAACACAAAGTTGGCAACCATGGCATGGTAGTTGGCTGCTAAATACAATGAAGTAGGGCACCCACAAGCCACAAATGTTATAGAAGAGGTTGAAGTTCACATTTCACCAATTACAGTGCAAGTTGGATAACCTGGAAGTTCTCAGAAACTAATTTATACTTATCCTATAGAAGGAAGAAAGAGATACAAGAGAAGAAGTTATTAGATTAATTGGAGAAAGCCAAGGGTTCACACTGAATATGGTATCAAAGAGCAATATTGCTTTGCCTCCGTCCTAGGCTCACATAACTAGACCCTAACGATTAATGAAACATGTATCAAATCGTACCTGTCCGTGAGAAAAAGAATGATTAAAAGAGTACTGCAAATCTGAGCAGGTGCTTCCTGGTTGTATCCTCTGTCCTGCTGTTGGTCAGCATGAGGTCCATTGTATCCTCCCCGTTCGCAGCCATGAAAACCATGTCCTCTTCCTCGACCGAGCCTTTGGCATAACCTTGGTTGTGGTCCCAACCTCCATCGTCATACTCAAAATTCACAAAACCATTCCCCGAAACAAGCAATATTATAGGCTGTTACCAGCAAGCAAACATATGAAGGATTGCAGATGCAGCAGCAAGGGGTATTGCCATCTACATATTCCTCAAAGAAGTACGTTAACATCTTGGTGCCATTACAACCGAGAATGAAGACAATTTACTTAACCATGATGCAAGATCCCATATCTAAAACACTCCCTTCCATGCGATCTAAAAAATTGTTCAGCTTTGTGAATGCAATACCTCTAGATCTTGGTCTTCCTCTACCACCACGACCTCTTCCTCGCCCATTAGGTGATCCCCCTATTTAAAAGAGGAACATAACTAGAAGAAAATTAGAGAAACCACATTACAGTCACTAATAGACAATAATGACAGAATAATTTCTAGAAGTACCCCCCTCATAACGAAGCTCTGACGATGTCTCCACCATCTCAACAGGTAATAGAGGCTGATACCTGCAATAGAGGGCATTTGTGGCTTATGATGGATCAAACACCAAGCTCTTAATATGTCTAACTCTCACTACGAAGAATCAGAATAATTTCTAGAAGTACCCCCCTCATAATGAAGCTCTGACGATGTCTTCACCATTTCAACAGGTAATAGAGGCTGATACCCGCAATAGAGGGCATTTGTGGCTTATGATGGATCAAACACCAAGCTCTTAATATGTCTAACTCTCACTATGAAGAATCAGTGACAAGAGACGAACACCATGAACTCATCCAAAAGCCGATGTATCCAGTTCCTTCTTTGAAAGATTTACTATAATCATCGACGCATGCCTCGAGGTCTCCAACCAACCCAAACAAGAGAAAGACATTAGATGGAGAAAGAAGAGCACTTTTGAAATTGAAAATTCATGGCCAATCAGTTTGCAACTACACTTACACAAAATCTCCCATCTGAATATCAACTTGCAGCTCCAAATCCAATGTTGGTTAAGCAAATAGGCTGAAAAATTCTGGGCAGAAGCAGTAAAATGATGAGCACCAGTCAATCTGTTGAGTTCAACGGATACCGTGCCAAAGGGCAAATGGCTCAGAAGAGGTTTTGGGTGTGGGCTTAGCCACTTCTGGTATCCCAAACACTTGCCAAAACATTAATCTTTCATCTGCTGATGCAGATGCCACCGTGCATTCATCCGGACTCTGCAAAACAAGTATATGACAACGAGAATCAACAGAATGATCAATTCAACAAGCAAACTTCAAAAGTATTTACACTGAATTGCAGATGACTATGATAAGCATACAAAGTAGTACCTGTGCCAGGAACAGAACTCTAGATGTGTGTCCACTTAGCTCTGCCATCCTTCGCATAGAAGGATATTTCCAGAGAATGAGCTGGTTCTCAGTAGGCCCGTGAGAGCTTAGCAATTCCCTCTCCCTCTTGCTCCACAACAGTGCACACACCTGAGAACCGGTGTCCACTGAATTCAGACACGTGCCCGTGCATGTGTTCCAAAATTTAACACATCGGTCGCTCCCTCCCGAGGCCAGTAAATTCGCCTGAAATGGGCACCAAGCAAGGGCTTTCACAGTGGCTGTGTGGGCTTCAATCTTGTGAAGCCACTGAGCACCGGAATTCAAAGAGGCTCTGGATCTGTCCCACAAGTAAAGGAGATTGTCATTTCCTCCGCTAGCCAGCTGTTTTCCCGAGGGCGACCATTTCAGGCCGCAGACTTCCTGGTGATGCCCCCTGTAGGTTCCAACAATGTGGGATCTGAGTCTCACATCATTGTTGATGACCATACAGTCCATGCCTCCTGTAGTGAGGACGTGATTGTTCCAGGCCAAGGAACCAACTCGGAGTCGATGGCCTCCTCTTAAAGTTCTCAGCTGCAGGAGAGGAAACGAAAACAAAAAGCAAAAAGCACAGCCTGAATAAGAACCCTCCTCTCAAACAAAAAAGCAAAAAGCACATCAAAACAAGAAGCAACCAGCTTACCTGTGTTTGAGCAGAGAAATCCCAGAGCTGGACATGAGAATTTTGTAAGCCAATGGCAATACTCTGACCATCAGGAGCCCAGCTCACGCTCGTGACAGGACCCTCCTCATTATTGAAGGTCACCAGTTCTGTAATAGAGCCATTGGAGGCATTCCACAAGTACACCGTTTGGGAAAGAGCGATCGCTACCACGTCGTTGGCACCCCAGTCCAGCAAGTTCAGATTATAATCATCCGATATGTTAGGAGCATCTAGCGTCCTCTGGCAGGTCTATCAATTGACAAACCAAAGAAAATATTTCAAAACACTAATTCCACGGTCTTTGAGAGCACAAACAAAACCAGTACATACTAATGTTCCGGGAACAAATGCTAACTTGTTGGTCAAGTTTTATGTCATCAATAAAAGAAACAGCAATGGGCATGAATGAATTTGAGGCTACCTTGGGTATGGATCGACAGGGCGTGATGAATTTAGAGTGGGAAGCAGTGGGGGAGAGCCAGCTTTTTGGGATTAGCTCTACTGGGGTCGGTGGCTTGTTCTTGAAGGCCAGGATTCGACTTCGGTTCATGTCAAGTGCGTCTGCGAGAAGCTTCTGGTACGCCTCGCTCGATGCTGACATCACCGCAGACTTCTCCTTCCACTTCTTCCCTCCAGTCAAGAGTGAACGAGCGTAGTCGAAGTCCATAGCTGAGCGGTTCGGGATGAATCTATCCAACTGTGATTATAAAAAATTGTTTTTCAATAAAAAGTCTAAAAAAGTCTCTGTAAATGACACAAGAAAACCACTGGCTTACGTTTTCTCGAGAATTCTTCTTCTGAAGGTATTGCTGGAGAAGATCCAGCGACCACTCCTCGCCCGGTGAAGCCATGGTCCAGCGAACGCCCCCGCCGCAGAGGTAGGTCGAAATTCTGCCAAAAAAAAAAGGAAATTTCAAGGACAGAAGAAGACCCAGAAGCGGAGGAACAGAGAGGGACTGAGCGTTGATGATGGGTCGTCAGCTTTTCAACTAAAGAGGCTTGATTCTCTCTGACAATGCCCTCAAATCAGAGGCGAGCGAGAGAGCGAGATTCAGAGAGCAGCTAACAGCTAAGATCGTTCGCAGAGGAAAGGGTGAGAGGGAGAAGATGATGATGATTTTGGAATCAACGTGCGGGCGGGAACGGGAATGTTACATAGAGGAACAGAAGGAGCCGTTGGCGGCAGCGTTCCTCGGACGCGAATATAATAATTAGTTTAATATAGAATTTACTCAACAATATATTCTTAATTCCTTTGCTGCCCATTAAATTATCAAGACTCGATCCAACAAAACATTTACGAAGCAATTTAATTTTTTAATCAACACTGGAAAGAAAAAAAAAAATACCCCCACTAATATCCTCTAATCGTTGCTATAATTAATTAATCAAGGAAATTAATTGGTGATTTATTTATACAACGAAATTCTGCGCACCTTAAAATATCATGTGGAAATCAATGCCCATAAGATAACAGAAGACAAATTATAATTCCCTTTTTACTTTAACGAATTACGAATCTTGATAATCGAATTTTGCATAACGTCATTTTGGTTAAGAAAGAACATTGTATGTAGAAGACTTCTACCTTAAAATAGTGATTATTTACAAATAGGAAAAAAAAAAAAAAACCACCAATAATCGTCACATTTATCTCAAACTTTTTTTATAACATCAAAAAACACAAACTTCTACCCATGAAACATATTTACTCCAAGCTTTTTTTATGACATATGTGACGCATTTATCTCAAATTATTTTTTTGACACTAAAAATCCTAAACTTGTATTTATGTGACACATTCACATCGATATAAGTGGGGTAGATCACATAAGTATAATTTTAGGGTAAAGTGTTATAAATAGTGTAATTTGAGATTTTTTATGATTTTTTCCCTTATAAATATACTCGCCACATGCTCGTGCACATTGCATGGATAAGAAATTTTTAAACAATTAAAGTTCAATAAGAGAAATGTACTCTAAATTTACTCTAAATTTACAAAGTACTTTTATCATTTTTACACAAACAAGACTGAAATTAAGCTATCTTTTCCCCTAAGAGAAATGTACTCTAAAATTAATCGAATTGTGATCGTGCTATTGACTAGATATGAAATTTTATCAATATGTGATGTTATTATAGTTACATATCTTAAGATTTTATACTAGTTAGTGCTATTTACACTCTACTAGCCACACTGAATGGTTGGCCACTTTTGAAAATCAAAGTTCAAGAAAGTGAAGTTTGCTTTTAAGTTAGGTCTATATTTTTACTGTGCGGCGCGTATAATCAAGTGTTAATCTCAATATCCTATCAAGGTCTTAATCTTCTATCAAGGTTTGATTTAATTATATTTTCATTTTTTTTATATTTTGTATGAATATATCATATATGTCTATAGAACTTTGATTTCTATGGCAAATCATTTTAGCCCTCGATAGAACGCAGTAATTGGGGCTTATTATTGTTTTTTAGTTTTGATTTTATTTCATTTAAATTTTTTCCTTCGGATTAAAATTAAATATTCTAATACTTTATGAAATTGGGATTTCTTTTTTCATTTCGTAATGTTCACTTTTTAGGACAAAATGCTGGATTGGAATTAGATAATGCAACAGGTCATTCAGTTATAGAGTAGTAACCTGATGTCAAGAGAACTTATGGTAGAGAAGCTCGAGAGCCTCCTCAAAGCTCGAAATAATTTAAGCAAAAGCAGAATTTTTGCTACTTTTGCAAACACAAAAAAAATGATTACCATCTTTTCATAAGCGCGAAGATTACACAAAGACACTATTTATTACCAGTAATTTTTTTCTAAACTAATTGATTTTATTATAACAAAAGTCAGAACACACAGTGAGTTTGAAAAATAAAAGGAAAAAACATCAATATGGATATTTTGTTCGAAACACCTTTAATATTTTATAAAAGTAGCAATTTTTTATTCCTCCTCAAATCTAATTTATTGCTTTTCCAATCATTTCCACTATTCTTGGGAGGTATATTTGCCATAAGGCTTATGTGTACATTCCAATCATCAACATATAGATTAATTTAACTTCTTCTCAGATATTCGAAAATTGCCGAGTGCTATATTTGTAATTTTCGTTGTGATCATAATTTTTCATTTATATATAGGATAGAAATAGCGAAGAAAAAAAAAAAACATGAAACAGAGCACTCTGCATTTGCTCTCTCTCTTCCTTCTTCGCTGCTTCTCAGCAAGGAAGAAGAAGGAGAAGAGGGAGGGAGGAAGAGGCAAGCCTCTTCAGCTCGAGCTTGAAGCAATAACGGCGGTGGCGAATGGCGGCAGAAGGATGATTTCTTCTTCTCTGCGGCCGAGGAGGTCCGTGAATCTGCCGGTGTGTACGTCCCCAATCTTCACTTCTTAGAGATGGTTTGCCTGCTTTATATCAAGACGTGTTGGCGGTTTGATAAACTAGACATTCTGTCTTACGATTCGTCTATTGCCGAATCTGCACACTCTGGGGGCGTATAGCTTGGTGCTTAGATGCTTCCGGTACCTAGCTTTGTTGTAGACTCTGTCCTTTGTTGCTTTTGAGTCGTGACTGATTCTTGAATATCTGCATTACTTCATTCTTTGGTTCTTAATATGCCACCAGAATCATGGCAACGGAACTTTTACTTTGCATCTTATCTATCTTCATGTCCGGCGAAAGCCTGTTCACTTTATTGTCTCGGCAACTCAATTGGATGGTTCCAGTCCTGCCTAGTAGTGGAATATGAAGAATAAGTCCATAACAATGCGAAGCTTCCATTTGCTATTTACGGTTCGCATGGCAATCGGTGTCCTTCCGCTGCCCTGATTGTATATTCACTACCAAATGCTTGGCGCGGGCCTTTCAGTCAATGGGTGTACTCTTCTGCAAGTTATTTCAGGACTGCAGTTACTAAGAGACTTAGCATGAGTAGCAACGGAGTTGAAGTTGAATTGGAAAGCGTGGAAGCGTACTAAAATCGTTTTGTCCAGCTTCATGTGCAAATACCTTTCTTCACTTACTGTAATGTCGGCTATATAGAAACATTCAAAGTCTATCTTAATAATGTCATTATCGCTGCCCAGGCAATATGTAGGCTATCTTAACGAGCATACACTCGCTGTCCCAGCTTTGCCTGTGACATCCCAAATTTCTGATTTTGTTTTCAATTAAATGAGACGGACTTTTCATCGACGCGCTTATAGTTCAATTCTCCGAGCTGATCACTCACGAGATAACTAGTCTATCAGTGAAGCCGTTAAGGAATTTAAATGCAATAGGCTTGAGAATCGACCATGAACCGATTGCTCGACCGTATAAATCTGCAATGATCATTACGACACCGTCGAATCGAATAGAGATCAGTAATAGGTCGATTCGACGAGATATGTAATTAGAGTGTGGGTGATTCCACCTGATTGCAATATTCTCGTCGACCGCACCGAACCGATTATTCTGTCATTTTGGGTACCCTGTGTCCGTATTTGAAACCTCAAGATTTTCACGACAATCGAGAGTCGCCAATGTGTCGAAGATTATTTCGTGGCTTGAAAATAATCAACCATGGGTCAATTGCACTGAAAATTTCCTAAAAGCTACCCGGTAGATTAGAACGCGCTCAAATCGCGCGCGATTGAAATTAACCGTGGTTTTAAACCCGGATTCAGAAATTGAAAGTTTTGTCATGTCACAATTCATTTTAGGAACATTGACTCATCTTCGGAAGATTTTTCTACAAACCGAGATTTTTGGCGGAAAAGCAAAGTAAGGCAGTTTTTGTTCGGGGTTGTCAGAGGGCCGTTTTTGATCGAATCTATGGGATGCAAGTTGGATCATTTGACGGGGAAAAGTCGTAAGAAGATCGAGGACACATAGACTGATTTAATTGAGCTTCAATTGGAAGGAATTGATGGAGAATTGATTTAATTAAGTGTACAAATGTTCAAAATTCGTAACTCCCTTGGCACATGACATTTTGGACACTTAGACAAGCTTCTTGAGGAAGCTAAGGAGAGGAAAAGGCTGAGGGTGAGGGCCAAGAGTGGTGGGGGCATGAGTGAGGAGAATTGGCCAAGTGTTGAGCTCTAGAGAGCCCAAAGGAGACCCCCTCTTCAGCAGCCTTCTTCTCCCTTGTTTGTAGGCTTTCTCCATTGTTGTTCAAGGAGAGAAGCTCAGCAAAAAACCAGAGGAACCGAGCAGCACCAGCCCTCCACCGTCGCATGCCCATCGGACCCCATTTCCTCCTCTGTTTTCCCCTCGTTCCAGTTTCTGCTCCAGCTGACCTTTCGCCAAAGATTCGAGTTAAAAGTTATCTTTCCGTGAGAATCAGCCAACGCTCCATCCACCACCGTGACGAGCACTCCAAACCCGTACCGGAGCACTTCGCCGTTTGCCGGAACGATTCTCCGGTCGTCCCGAAATCCGGTGAGAAGCTGCCGCTCGCCGGACCGCCTGGTTCCGCCCTGCTCCGCCTGTTTCGCGTTTTCTTGCTGTTTCGCCCCTTTCCGACCCTTTCTTTGCCCATCCCAACCTCCAAGAAGATTTCCTTGACCCCCGGGAGCCGCCGGTTGTTAACCACCCGCTCGCCGGAGCTCCGATCGGCCCGTTTTCTCCGTTGAAGTTGCTGGTTTCTTCTCTGCAGTTCAGCCCAGATCGAAGCGAAGACATCAAGGTTTTGGAGACTTCGTGGCCCGTTTTCAAGCCCTTCCCGGCCTCCGTTGGTGTCGCCGCTTTGGGGTTTATCGATCCCCTTGGCGTCGTGGTCGCCGTGAACTCACCGGCGCGCAAAACCGTGAGTTTATCCTCTAAACCTCGCTTAGCAAGTTAATCATGCTTAAGGGGTGTTTAGATTAGTCTAATTAGGTTTAGGTGGTTAGATTAGATTATTTTAATGTAAATTAGATTAGTTGTATGATTAGTTTAATGGATGTTTAATTAGGGCTAATTATATGTTTAAATTAGTGTAATCTAGTTTAAGCCCTAATTAATTATTTTTAATTAATTAATTATTTCGAATTTTTAAATATTATTTTATTATTGTATATTATTATAATATAATAATTAATTATTTAATTTTCGGAATTAAATTTTATTATTTAATAATTTTGAAAATTTTGCCGGATGGCGGTCGTTAGAATTTCGCACCGATCGCAATGTGCGGTCGGTTTGCCAATTGCTTGTTTAATTGAGAAATTGAGTGGAAATGATGATTATGGTTAATTATTCCAAAGTGAGGAATTGAATGAAATTGGAGAAGTTTTGGTATTTAACTTGAAAATACCCGGTGTTAGCTTCTAGCACCGTGATTAGTTTGTATGGCCAGTTTGAATTGATTGGATTGATTGATTGATTTAATTGAAGTATGGATTAGTTTATTATTGAATTATTAGCTTTTGAGAGCTATTATATCAGTTACTGCTTTGGTGAGCTACTATATCGATTCTGACTTTGGTGAGCTATTATATCGATTCTGACTTTGGTGAGCTATCTATCTATACAAACTTGAACGAGCTACCGTCTATATATTACAGCTTTGGAGAGCATATGTCGTATTAACGACTGGTTTGATATACGGTATTAAATGATAGATAGTATGGAGTGGAATGGAAAGATTGATGGTGTGATTGAATTGAATCGTTGGATCAATTGTTTGATTTGAGAAATGTTCGAATTGTACTTGGACGTGCGGGAATGGATCGAGGCGAGGTAAGTCCTCCATCCTCTTTGTGTGGCTAGAACACCTTGGGGCTTATTTTCTTCCTAATCGAGTTTTAGGGGTAGGACTCGCTGAGACATTGTGTCATCCCGGTTTGGGGAAAATATTTCAGGTCCCTAGATGGCGGATCCTCCGGAGCTTTTTGGTAGACCAGTGAGGGTCGCTGAGAGGATTTTTGACTTCGCCGATCCCGACTGAAGAGCTGGCGAATGGACTTATCTAGCTAGTCTTGGGACAGTTTAAATTTTGAGGACTAATTTTCTATAGATCTTTTGTTAATAGACTAGTCTTGTAATCGAACTGGTTTGATATGTATAAAAAAAGTATGTGGTTGGTTTTAAAAATGTGATCCTGCTTTTCTATCCCAATTGAGTTTTGTCTGGGGATTATTTATCCGCTTCCACATGTGTAATTAATTGAATGGGTCGGCGACGTGTCCTGGGAAGTTGCTTTTCTATCGACCGCAGTGGGATGTGCGCGTGCTCGAGGTTCGGGGCGTGACATTGCCTGTTGTCTTGGACATGTCTGGTATTTTCTGGCAATTGCAGTTGGCGTGTTCTCTTGTTGTTTATTTGGTTTTTTGCGAGGACGGAATCAACATGCAGAGCATGGGCTAGGGAGATGAGAGAAGAGAAGCATTATCGCCCGATTATTTGAATGGTCTCTCTAGGGACCTTCAAACTGCTCTAGGTACAGCAAAGTGGCAGGTATTGCCTTATTTTTGGCCCTCCTGACCGTAAGACTACTCAAATTTTTCTTTTTTTTTTCTCTCTCTCTCTTTTTTACCTCAGATTCTTCTGTCCAAAGCCATCACTGGTTCCCTAAAATTCTCGACATTGCTCATCTTAGAGATGTAGAATACTTCACTACTGCACCGTTGGCTCTTAGCACCTTCTTAGAGAACGAAGAATTCACATGTTGAGGTTTACACTTGGCTTGTGGCTTGAAGTTGGAAATCACATTGTATCACACAGCTCTCCACCTCTGCTTACAGACCCATTGGACATACAGAACGATTTTTCTTTTTGAGCTACGTGCTCTTTTTTACCTCGGAACTGATATGTCTGCTTATTGGATCTTTTTAAGTTGGAAGAATTTGAGAGAGCAGCCAAGCTTAGCCACGGGCCTCATGGTGATGAAACTACGACAGCCTGAGAAGGGCAATTTTATTGCGGCCATCAGAGATCAAATCTCTCATGTTGAAGCAGGCATTGCTAGAATTTTCTTAGTGTGTGTGGGGGGAGGAGACAGCATGCATTGAACATCTTTGAAGGGTTTCATTTTGGAAAATTATGATGAGAAGGAAGATGTGGGGTCTAACACTGGTGCTGCTTGCAGCAGTGGCTTAGTGATTGAGAGCAAGAGCTTAAAGGATGGAAAACCTAATGAGGATCTTCACCGTGTGATAGATCTATAATACAAAAGATCAAGCAGATAAAACAGATGGCACCAGAAGGACATGGAGTTCGCCCAGCACGGCGGGATTGGAGAATTGCTATTCTAGATAATGGAGAGAGAGATGAACCTAATTTTCACTGTTGTTGACAAACCAAAAGAAAAGGGGCCCAAAACTCTTTCTTAGGAGAATAGGTGTGGTTAACGTACTCAGGCAAAGTCATTGACTAGAATGTTCAATCACGTTAGTTTTCATCTAATTGACAATGCGAACAATGTTGAGAATCAGAATGAACGGGACTGTGGATGATTTCGTAAAAAAAATTTAATTAAGAAAAAATGGTTCGGCCGGTGTAATTCATTTCTTCTTTTGGTGCGGGCTTGATGTAAAGCTAATTGAATTTGTGTTTGTTTTATTTCGAGCATTGATGGCCTCCATGTTCTGCAGATATTTGGGCATCGACATGTGCTTCAATTATCATCTGTGAAAGTGATCACTGGATAACTTTTGAGCTTGAAATTCAGCTCTGCTTCCCTAATGTTTTCGAACATTCTTTCAAGTCAGAAGTACATATACAGCAAGCAAGATCCAACCCTTTTCTTGCCATGAGCCATTCCTTCCACAATTGACATTTGGCACTAGTCCCACAATTTTGTCAATCTATTTCCGTTCTCTAGATATGTTGCCTATTCAAAGTTGGCATAGAGGATCACACTTTGTTAAAAGGGTACAACAACATTGACAGTAGATGCACGCACTTTCAACAAAATTCAAAGAGTATTATAAGTTCTCCTCATTCCAAAAGATCCCATTGTACGAGACCAATATTTCTCAAACCCAATCAAGTGTGCCACTTTGCTAGTCACTACTCAATTGAATCCTTGAAACTCTTTCATACCAGAGATATAAACTTTACTCCTCACATGCATCATATACATGTGATTTTAAACTTTAGTGATAGGGGCAATATATCACTAAAATCACATATCATGTTAATTACATTACTTTAATCATTAATAAAAGTTAAACTTTTTATATATTATCAATGAATCGCACTTTTATAATATTATGTGATAACATACCTGTAAATCAACACTTGTATTTTCAAAATCACAAAAAATACAAGAAAAATACGCGAAAATATACTAAAAACACACGTATTCATGTAAAATAAATACACCACAGTATAGAAAATGATCATACGAACCTGTAGCCGTAACCACGTGCCAATCGGAGCCTCCACGCGCCCGCACGCGCGGCCTGAGTGCGCGGCGCGTGGAGCTCACGCACAAGCAATATTGACCGGTTGATAGTGGTTCGACCGGTCCACTCCACGGTTGACCGAGTTAGGTCGGGTCAATGGGTCGGGTCCCGGTCACTGACATCATCGTGACGTCAGCCCCCCGTGCGTGTGACGCACGCGCGAGCAACGCCCCACGCGTGGGAGCACGTGAGGGCACGTGGGGCGCGTGCTCGATGCCCTAGCGGCGCGTGGCCGCACATGGGGGCATGTGGAGCCTCCCTCGGTAGCGTTCCATCCACTGTTTTGCCTGTCTCGACAAGCTCAGTCCAAATTTATAATTTAATTTGATTTTTATTGAACAAAAAATCACAAGAATCACAAAGATAGGGCAAAAATTTTATGCATTCGAGTTCTAAGTTATGTTTACTCTGATACCACATGTTAGATGCAAAACGTGCAATCTCATAATCTTCATAACTAGAACAAGAGCACAGACAATCGAGTAGAAAAATTAACACGTCTGTTTTGGAATCCATCATTGTTGATGTGGAAGCGAAAAGCGATGATTCACGCACAAGTTCTTCTCCTCTATTGTTCTCTATATCATTGTCTCAATGAGACAGCCCTCTCACCCTTTAGCACTAGGTAAACGTTCCTTTTGTGAGGATACTTGTGAGAATTAAGGTTAGAGGAGAGACTTGAACACTATTTATAGAGTTTCCAACCAAGCCCTCTCATCACGGGCCAAGCCCAACTCAGCTCACACTAGCCAGCCCCATATTAGACTAATTAAGAAACCTTCTATCTTACTTTATACCAACCAACCTCGTAAAATGGTAAATTACAATATCAATTAATGTAGTCCACATCTGGAAAACTCTTACAAGCTTCACCTGGTTGCCATTGCTCTGACTTGGAGGCGACATTGTCGCCTCCTGCTTAGTCCCACCCCTCGAGCTCTTCACCACGACCTGACCTTCCTAGTGCTGCAACCAGTTCGTCCATAAAGCTCTTTGATTTTACCAGGATGTCGCTCCCATTGCATCACACCCTTTGCTTTGTTAGATTTTATTGTGACATTTCCACCCACACTTGCTGGTCCTCGCCGCTAGAGAGGCCACTGGGTGCAGAGTAGAGGCGGCGGTTGGGGGGAAAACCTAGTTCTCCTCGTGCGTTGCTTTCTTGAGTGTGCAATTTTTTGATGAAAATTTTATCCAACTTTATCCCAACCCCTAACATTTTTTATCCTGATTACATCCCCTTTATTCTGTTACAACGAGTATCAAACACTGGACATGATAAAACATATCATATTTCGACTTTTATTCGGACGAGCAAATGCAGTCTAAAAGATTAATTTATAAAACAAAAATCAGAAAAGCCACAAATTAAAAAGAGAAAAACACAAAAAAAAAAAAGACAAGAAAAAGCAAGATGACCGTGGGTTCAGGACGTTCGGTTAACACATGTTATAGGGATTGGAATTACACTATAATCACCCTTTATTTTCCATTATGGCTACCTTGCAATTGGGTTGCATACAGAGCTTGGATCTTCCAGGTCTATTAGTTGAAGCTGAAATGAGAGGGTCACCTACAGCTGACAATTCCAAGGCAAGACGATTAGGTGTACAGTGATAGGAAGTTCGCATCATATAGCTTTTGTTCTTGAAATTTACAAAGCGGTAGGACCCTTTGATATAATTTCTAGCTCCGTTCAAGTTACAAAGTTCACTTAGGAGTGAGCGCGATTCCCGGGTAGAATCGGGAACCGGAAAACTGAACCGGAGGGTCCGATTCGGTTCCTAGTTCTAAAGAGACCGATTCCAGTTTCCGATTCCTTTATTTTTAGAACCGGTGTTCCTGGTTCTGGTTCCAGTTCCCATAGGAACCGAAACCGGCGGAACCGGAACCGATTACATTAAAAAACAAAAAAACCCTGGAGCAACCCCACGTGATTTCCCCCTCCCTTCCCCTTTCCTTTTCTCTCTCTCTCTCTTTCTTTTCTCCCCTTTTTCACGTCACTTCCTACCCCCCCCCCCTTTCCTCCTCACATCACTTCCTCCCCCACCCCACTTTTTTCTTTTCTTCTCTCTCTCTCTCTCTCTCTCTTTCCCCCTCTCTCGGCTGAAACCCCCTTTCTTCTTTTTCTTCTTCTTCTTCTTCTTCTTCTTCCTTCCTTCCTTGCTGCCTGCTGCTTCACCCACCATCACACTGCCGCCCCACGCCTTACTCACCACCACCTCTTGGCCACCGAACCACCCCCACCCACCGCTCTTCCGACGAGCCGTCTCGCCGTTGAGCCTGACGAGCTGTCGCGCCATCCGTGCCGCCGTCCCCAAGCCACAATCACCACCTCTTGCCGTCGCTCGCTTGGCCGTTCGGGCCGTCGTTGCTCCGAACTGCCACTACCTCTGCCCGAACTGAGCTCTTCCCCCCTTGGCTGCGGGTTGAGCCGTGATTGCCACCGTCTTCGCCGCGCCGTTGGTGCCGTGAGACTCATGTCTTCATCCCTGCGTGCTCGCCGTCGCGGACCTCCCTCAACACCTCCGCTGGACGCCATCACCCCTCGCTCGCCTCGCCGCTCAGCCAGTTGCCGTCGATGCCGCTATTGGACGTCACTCCTCCCCCCGGTGGAGGCTGCTCGCTTGCCCAACCGCCCCGATGCCGCTCGTCGCTCGTCCAGCCGCCCAATCAGCCTTAACTCCACACCCCTTTGCCTCCGCCTCCACCTCCACCTCCACCTCCACCTCCAGCTTAGTCGCACCCCCACTCTCTCTCTCTCTCTCTCTCCTTCCGCTCGTTCGGTTGGGGCCGACGCCGAACGCCCTTGGAGACTCCGGCAGGGGCCTACCGGCTGATTGACAACGAGACGTAGGGTTAGATTTATCTCAGTTTATTTGGATTCTTAGCTTGCTAAATGTTTTTGTAGGATGTATGACAGTTCAATTAATTTAACTTAAGTCATTTAACTCGACCATGTTATGCTCATGTTAATGACAAGTGGACCATATTGCTGGTTGGTTTTCTTCAAAATGCTGGAGCTAGGTTCCTCACTTAGTACTGATGAAGAGTGCATTACTTCGACTTAACAAAACTCACTAGATCAGGTTGATGCTAAATTCTTGTGATTGTTCAGAAATTGGACTAAGAATGACAAAAATAAGATCTATATGTCTCTAATATGTGGAAGAACTCATTTTCTATGCAAGGACACGAAGCCCTTTCAGAAATCTATTGAAAAGCAATTATTGTCCTCCATTCTTCTTCTGTTAGATTTTGTTCCCGTAATTTAAGAATTCACCAGTCCAACATACTCAAGATCCATATGATGTTCTAGTCAAGCAACTTGATAGCAGTCATTTCCTATTCTTCATTACTTCTACGTACAGATGCTAATCTTCGTGGTCATTGTTTGATGTACTAAAAAGTTGCATCGTTTGTCACTGAGCTGAGGTTTGAAGCTTCAGGGTATTGTCAGGAATCTTGTATCCTCCATTCTAATCCATGTGCTTTTGTTCTGGACGTGTAGGTGATACAAAAAGACTTTTAGTCATCGAATGTATTACTGGACGAGGACTTCAAACCAAAGCTTTCAGACTTTGGGCTTGCACGGGAAGGGCCAACAGTTGACCGTACTCATGTTTCAACTGCTGTAAGTTACACTTAAACTCATTCTTGATCCCCTATAGCCAATTGTTTAGAGGCAATAAGTGTTCTTCTATAGAAGACTCGGTAACGTTTGTTGAGCTAAAAGTTTTCATGGTGTTCATATCCTTTGTTGTCTCTTTCCTTCTTCGTTATAGTTCAAATCTGAAAATGAAGGAAAAAAAAAAAACCTGTTGGAACCTGAAACCGACCCTGGAACCTGGGTAGGTTTCAGGTTCTTGGTTCTAATGGTTAGGTTCCAGATTCCAAAAAATGAGGAACCTGAACTCGATGGTAGGTTCCACGTTCCAGACGGAACCAAACCGGAACTGGGAACCGCTCACTCACTATAAGTGCATTCTGGTTGGCCCTAATTGGGTGCTCTTTCTGACTCTAATTGCTTGAACTTACTATGTAGAGATGGGCATCACTTACTTCAAAGATTGAGAGAACTATAATCTAGTTTGCCTATTGAAGTGTGACCTTTTGTTGTCATATTTAGCATTTTGCGAATAGCATTGTGTTTTGTGCAGATGAAAGATGCTCGCTCGCTAAGGTTCTTCAGGAATAATTCAAGCCACTTGCCTAAGTGGTGCAATGATGGGGATGATGTTGAGCTTCCATTCTATCAAATACAAGGTAGGTATTGAATGGAATTGCTAGGATACAATATGATGGACCCGTACCATCATATGAATGAGATATATCCATTTCCGCCCCTAAAATATTCCAGGCCATCCGATTGCTGACACACATTTCCTATGATGTGCATAGAACTTTGTACATTGGTAGGTGATTTTATCATATTGTATCTTATGATTATATATTTTTGTAAGATGTGTTGAAAATGCAGATTCAAGAATTTACTTATTCAAATTTCATTTATTGATATGAACCCCTATAACATGCATAATTTTTTTTTTGTGTAGTGTTACACTGACAATATATAAATCAATCCATATATTGTTGTTCAGTCTTTCATTATATTCTTTTTTTTTTTTTAATTCTTGCCATTGAATTATCTACTGTATGAATATTTAAAACTAATGTCTACTTTCTATCTTGTAAAAAGAGATGCTCTTTTGTTTAATGGTTCTCTTACCTTCCATCTTCCATGAATGGTTATTCTATGCCTTTCATGAGTAAAATGAAATGATGGCAATGGAAATGTCTAAATACACGTTGGAAAAAACAAGACTAAATTTTAATTTGTATTACCTGGTACATGGTACTAATATAAAAGCCATTTCTCTACCAATTTAATCAAAAAAAAGTTTCTTTGTTTTGTGGTGAAATCATGTATGTTGATATGCACATTTTAGGGGCAAACTAATCAAGAAAAATAGATATAGCACTACACGGATTGAATGATAATTATTCGGTAATTGCTAAAAAATTTAAATCTCTTTGTACGACTGATAAGTGAGAAAAATCAAACAAAAAATTTTCAATAATGGATTTATCTTTTTTTAGTCTCTTATTAGTCAAATTAACAAATTATATAAACTAATATTAGCATATTGGTCTAAGTAGGTTAATTGATAGGGTGAGTAATGTATCTTTATTAGCGATAAGATCACCATAAGTGTCAAACATAATTATTTTAATTGAATCCCTAGTGGGAAAAGTTCGCAAATTTAGCTGCCCCTGCCATGGCACTAATCATTCCACCAATTCGAGACTTGTTAGTGACAAAGGAGCAGACGGAGGAACATTTCGAACTTCCTTTGGCTATGTCATTTCGAAAAGCTCACTATGAGGCATTTGGCTCGTATCACCCAATGCTTGCTAACGTGGATTGTCTAAACAGTGAAAGTGACGGCGTGGCGTGGCCACGTTGTTACTTTTTCTGATTGAAAGTAAGTCATTTTTGTTTTCCTTTTTTTTCCCCTTTCAGCTGGACTTCTTGATATCAATGATATTCATTGAAGTATCCAATTGATTTTCGTATGAAAGGGAGCAAAACTGGTCTGGCTAAAGAGTTCTAAAGTGGTACATGGGCTCTTCAACGAATGCACAATTAGCGGTCCACAATCATCTTTGCAATTTGTCTGCCAGGCTTTGAAAACGAAACAGTCCTACTTTCATTTTTATGCTTCCTAAAGAAATTTAGTCTTTGACGTTCCTTTTTTTCTTTTTAACTGTCTATAATGCACTAGATGCAGTTTTGATGAGATCCTCATTACCAAACACCATTTTTCAGCTCATACATGAACGCGTTTTTCTCAAAAAATCAAATGCTTTGCGGTTACTTGAGGCTAATTCATTTGATAGTGAATTTTGACCACTAACTTTGTGATTTTCATTTGCATAATACCACGAACTTGCATCTTGTACTTTGATCCAATCGAGCATAATTGTGTAGGTAAAGATATATACAGAATTTGAAAGACATTTCACTCATAAGTTGGTAGCAGAAATATCTGGACACCACATTTCTGGAACACAAGTGTTCTTCGCCCAAACCAACTGCTTGCAAGGATCTAATCTGACAAGGAAAATGAATTGAGAGGGTTGCACAAAAGCATCATCTCCTCACTAGTCCTTGGATTTCACTCATTTCCAGTACTCAATAAAATAAGCGACGGCGTTCAAAACACACCAAATATGATGTCTCTTCTGGCGACAAAGTATGGCACGTGAAAAAAGTCATGCACGTGGCAACTTGACTTGAGTTAGCAGAGTATTAAGCTCGAGCTGCTGACCCTTTCTGGTGGATAATTCTGCAAAAGGCCACTGTTAGAGCTGCATGATTACGGGCAGAAAAGCTGCATCTTTGTAAGGACTTTTAAGAAGTGAAGGAAATTATATCAATCAACTCAATTAACTCATAACCTATAGCATTTGTAGAACACGGGGGCCCCCAACGAAAAGGAAGTCCCTGATTAGCGTGTTCCCCATTTCGGAGATAAGGTTGAAGAATAGCCTGAGCATTGGGAAGATTCCACCTCAGCGTCTTCCACTTTTCCTCATCTTCCACCCAAATATGCGGAAGGTCCTCAATTTCACATAATCGCAGTTGCAAATGAATCCCCCTCAATTCCAAGCATTTGTACACTTTTAAATCATCCATGGAACCGCAGCTTATTGGGACTTTGCATATGCTCTTCAGCTGGGGTAGATTGTGTAGGTACAAGAGCTTCAGGTTTGGGACAGAAATTGAAGACCGGAAGGATGAGGGGGTGTTGTTTGCAGAAGTCATTATGCTTCCTTCTTGACCTTGTCCTGCTCCGCTCATCATCTCCACCATTCCTGTGCAACCATCAACCTCGATATTTTCTAGATTTTGAAGATGGAGCAGCCATTCATGCGGTAACAACATTCTTATGTTATTGCAATATTTTACTGTGAGAGATTCAAGAGAAATCCCTTCAACTGGGACGTATGAGGGAGGAGCTCCGATTATCTCCAATATGTTCTCACAAAAGCATACTGTGATTCTTCTCAGATTAGGGAAGTGGGGCATCCAGTCGGATTCCACGACTCTCTTCATTTTATCACAGAACTTAATAAAAATTGCTTCTAGACTAGGGAAGGCCGGGGGCAGATGTGGCGGTGGGGATGTAACTGCTACTATTATCCCCACCATTTCCTCACATTGAGATATATTAATCTCTCGTAGATGCGGAAGGTAGCATTTAGACCCATGCCTAAAGACATACTTCAGTTTCGGACATTTCCTTATCTTCAAAAATGTGAGGCTTCGAAAATGGGGAGGGGTGAGGGTTGGGGCAGGGGAGTTATGGATGTCGATTATTTCATCATCTTGTCCTCCACAAAGCACCTGCAAGTTTTTCCATTCTTTTATTTTTAGCTCCTCAAGGTTTTCAAGCGGACCCATGTCAGACAAATTTGTTATACCATCGCCTTTTCTCCATGTCAATGTCTTCACATCTTGGGGAATCAAAAAACAAATGCCAGTGCTTTCCTCTCCCACGCTCGCAATAGCATGGCTCCACTTACGAATGTCAACACTTCTAACACAATTCCCAGGCATAGTAACATGACTTAGTCCAACAAAAAACTTTGATTCTTCTTGATCCACTTTGAGCTCGTAGCAGCAAGGACTACTCTGCTTAATAACCCTCACACACTTGTTGAAATTGTCCATGTCTTCAAAGTAGCATACAAGGACCTCCAATGGCCACAACTTTGTAACGTCTTCTAAATCTAGTACTGCCTCGACTACAAGAACTTGCAAGTTCAACAAACTCCTCAGTGTTCCTTTGGGTAATCTCCCTATACCTGTATCAGTTAGGTCAAGATATCTCAAGTTCACCAACATTTCCAAACCCTCGAACGCTTCGAGACAAACACAGCCACTAGCATCCAACTTTCTTAAAGATCCGAGCTTCCCTAAATAAGGAATATGACACAATTTCCAACACCTTCTAAGCAATAGTACTCTCAAGTTTACCAAGTCGGAGATGGAATTTGGAAGTTCCCTTAGAGCACATTCACTCAGGTTTAGAACCTTTAGCCCCCGTAATTGTTTGAAGAATGAATCGGGGATGACCATATCCCTTGATAAGCTCTTATTCAATAGAAAAATTGATAGTTTAGGACAATTTGGTGACATGTCCAGTGGAAATTCTCCGATGTAATTCTGCATAAGAGAAACTTTCTCCAAGGCATCCGTCCAATATTCCTCAGATGGAATCCTCACCAACCCCTTCCTTGCTTTTACAATGGAAGTCGCACTCATGATGTGCAATGCCATGTCTCTAATCAAATCGTGCATCCCCACATATCCACCATAATCTTTCAACAGGCAAACATTTTCCAATTTCTTCAGTATGGTGAGGCCTCTATCATATTGTTTCTCCATCGTATTCAATCCACCAATCAATCCTTGGTCAATAAAGAACTCTATCAACTCAAAATTATCAATCAATAGATCTTCTGGATAAAGTGCACAAGATAAGAAACACTGTTGAACTTCATGATTACCGAGGCGATCATAACTGAATTTTAGTTTCATTAAGACCTTTTCCATATCTGTTTGCCCCATATCCAATTCTTTCAATTTCACTAAGCAATCCTTCCATTCAAACACATCAATCACTCCGCGCATGCTTCTTGCCAACGTGATGATTCCAAGTGGCAAGCCTGCACATTCTTTAACAATGGACTTCACAACTGCTTCAGTTTCCAAATTAAGTGCAACTTCACATCCAAGCTCCTCCAAAAATAAAGTCTCGGCTTCTTTTGGAGATAGAGGTTCAATTTTTATTTTCTCCTGACATTGCATCTGATAGCATACATTAAAGGATCGAGTGGTTAAGACCAACTTAAATCCATATGCTTTGATAGGAATTCCCACCTCTTCAAGATCAAAGTGTTCCCACACATCATCAAGGAATATTAAAGACTTACCTCTTTTGGTTAAACAATCGGACAACATTGCTGCTCGTTTCCTCACATCATTTTCTTGTAGTATGCCTAAACTCAGTGCCTTCCAAATGTCGTCTTGCAATTTTTGTGTGTTAAAATCTTGTGACACGGTGATCCACAACACATTGTCATAATTTGCTTTTTCGAGGAGTCTATTGTGTATGTGCACCATAAGAGTCGTTTTACCAACACCCCCCATTCCATAAATGCCTAGCTGGGATATTTGATTCCCTACTAGGTACTCCAAAATCTTTGTTGTATTTCTCTGAAATGCCTCTCCCACCAACTTTCGTTCTAATAATTTACTAGCTTTGGTCTCTCTTGCCTCAAATAGTCCTTTTGGGAATATGCCTTGTCCCATAAGGTCTTCTGCTTCTTGCATTAGTATATCCACCGGCTGGTGTGGTGGTAAAAAATCCTCACTTGCTACTTCAATACTATGAAAATTATTTCTAAGCTTCTCCACATCCGCCAACCAATTCGTAACTTCCATCCTATGCTTCTTTAGGGATAGAGATGCGGCAAATTCTAACTCATCCCTTATGTCAGCTTCTCTACTATAGAGTCGTTTTATTTTTCTTTTCAAAGCTACATTCTTTTCAAAGTTGTTTCCTGTGTTTGGATTACTCTTCGTTGGCGCACCCTTGTTCATATCTAATTCTGCAATTAAATCCCTCTGTTAGAGTCTCATCATAGCATCCTTGCTGCCCCTAATAAAGTAACATGGTGATACATAAGGATTCATGTAGGTAAATAACCACCTACCTGATAATGACGATGGGCCTATCAAATCCATGCCACAAGGTGGAATCTGAGGAGGTGGGGGAGCATAATGCGGAGTTCGTGATGATGATAGGATACATGGATCCATGTCCATTAGAGCTGTTGGGAGACATGTGACTGAATGGTTTTTCCATGATGATGATGGCATGGTTGGATTTTGTTGCGCATTCCTTGTCTCATGATTAATGGATTGATGTGGAACACTTTGATGTTGAGGGGGCACCAAAACTAGTTGCACTAAAATATTCCAATGTAAGATCAATCAACAATGGGACTTTCAAATCAAGCCATGCTTAGAGGTAAAATAACATCTAGAACTTGATCATGAAAACATCTACAACGAAAATTAAGATTCACATAAGTTAAATATCTTGAGGAAAGAAACCATGCAGTAAAAGTGGTATCAGACATATAGAATATGGGACGATACCATGGTAATTAAGAAAAGATTGGATATGGAAAGGGATGAATTTGAGCAATACTGGAGAGAATTATTAATACAAAGAAGTATAAGGTCTGCAATGAAAACATCAATGCTCACTCGAGTAAGATAATCCGGGAATATCTATGATTCATTTGGAGCGACGGTACTTATTTATGTAAATCAAGACATACCTTGTGAAGATGATGGGCCCGCCATATTTGCTCCACCCTCCAGAACTTGCGAATCGGCATGCGTTGCCTTGAAAAAGTGAGGCCCCCTTGTAGGCTGTAATGCAGTCGCGGGATCTATGCCCCCGGAATTTCGCAGGGAAAACAAACTGGTTTCAATTCCATATTCTTCGTTGTAGGTTGGAAGTGGTTCGTTAGAATGCGGAACAGTGTTGGTTACACTTGTTACTCTGGATGTACGTGGCCGATTGCAATCCACAAAGCAATTTGAATTACCAACTTCAAATAATCGATCATCGTGGAATGATGATGTCATACCTAATTTATAAGCCACAACTTCGTGAATTAGACTGATCAAAACATTCTTACAACCCGTCACAAAGCAACATGAGGTTTACAGAGAGATTAAGTTAATGATAAATTTTATATGGATTATGTTAATAAATGCCCTCGACACTTGTTAAACACCCAATTAAGTAAAGCTTGTAAGTTCTAATGCACCATCTCTCTTGTATTATGTATAATTAATGCATTGAGAATAAAAATATTTCCTTATCAAGTATACTTAACAAGTGTAATGGGTACTAACTTAACGAGACCCATTTAATAAAGAATGATAATTTTATACCTTCTAATGTCGATGGGCCCATAGTATTTACGATGTCCTCTGGAATCTGCAGAGGGGAAGTAAGTGGCTCGACAATAAGAGGTCCATTGAAAGGTTGGGATGGAATAGGTGGCTCTATGTCCATGGAAGCCCGTTGAGGAGATAAACCGCCATATCCACACTGGCTGTCGGTTTGAATTGGTTGACTAGAATGCTGGGGAGTGTTGGTGGTGGCCATGTTACTGAGTTGAGTATCTGATGCAATGGGACCAGGCAAAATGGACCCCCGTGACTCATTTTGAAAAATGTTATCAAGGAGCTGACGGTTTGGTGATGGCAATGGCGCACCTGGATTCTGTTTTGCATTTGATGTCTCAATGTCAAGAGACTCGATAAAAGAAGCCAACAGTACATTAGGGAAGGATGAATTTGGCGAGGGAGGTGCTCTATAGTGACTCGTTGCAGCATCGAATGGGGGGTTTGTGATGTCGGCCGCCCTGATCTCCTGCACCATCTCTTCCATCAATTCACGACTTTGTGGTGTCAAAGGAGGCACACCTGGTGATTGATTGAGATACACGACGGCATTAGTTGGATTCATGTAGCTGACTGAGGAACATCTTGAAGTTTAGGGCTCAGAAAAGCTGGTTGCTTTGGCATGTCGTAAAATGGATGTTTAGACATTCAAATACTAAAGTAAACCTAAAACCGTAATTAATATCAGATAAAAAAAAATTAATGTACTAAACTGCCCATTTTCTGCGGTAATTTGGAAAAGCATACCTTGTGGGAATTGTAAATTGGTTCCGCCCTCCACATTTGGCGAATGGGACGTGCTGGTCGGAGCTGCTCTAACATTTCCTCGTATCCTTTCCTCAGACACATCTCGGTCCCTCAAGTCCATCCCTCTTTTAGCCATCAGTGCGACTTTGGCTTCTACTCTTACATGGACATCAACTTTCTTACATTCTGTAATGCCAAAGCCCGCAATTCCAGCCAAGTGAGCCTTGATCCTTGTAGCAGTTCCACCAGTCTCCTGTCCGCAGAAGTTACACCTCCACTTTCTATTATTTGGATTCAGGATTGTCACATGCCCCCAAAATGGATCCTTTTCTCTAGGCATCGCCGCTATCAATATCCTACAAGAAGTAATCCAATTAAATAAGGATGCTCAGTCGGAGATTCTTTATTTGATTCTTACAAAACAGAGACAATGCCAAGCAAGAGCATAGAACGGTTAAAAATAGACAAGATCAATAAAAAAAATTTATGCATATAGAAAAATAAAGGATTCTTAAGTTATGTTAAAAGCCAGCTGACCAGGTATATTTGATGTCGTTGCAAAATCCTAGAATCCTCCTAACATAACCAAATCGGCTGAGTTGTGCGCTCCCAAAGTACAGAGATCGCTCTCCTTATTTTACTGGGAACAAAAGCACAAATAGAGAGATACACTAGATCTACACAGAGTAAATTAATAGAGGAAAATTAAATCATACTTATCGAAAAAAAAAAATTTGGGTTATCTAAGAAGGAGAACATACCTTGCAAGGAGAATCACAAGCAGCCCTTACACGTTAAGCATCGATCCAGAGGAGCGTCGAGAGTAGTGTAGGGTAATTGTTTCCCATGTCGTTGTCATCAAAAGGAGTGGTCGGCCCTGCTCAAGAAAACGCATTCGCCTTTGAGCCAATTTCAGCTTTCGACAGTGAGGAAACTCACACGAAAGTGCTCCCAAAATACTGTTGGTTGGGGGGGGGGGGGGGGGGTTGGGGCACGTGGGGCCAAAATAGTACTAATTAGATAAAGATTTTTAAAAAATCAGTGCACCAAATGAGGTGGAAAAGTATTGTTGAGCATTAAAATGTGATTCACTTTTTTTGCCAAACTCTCAAAAATTAAAAATCAACTTACCTAAGAAGGCCACTACACTATTTTCCTCTTCATACTCCATCCATCTTATATATATATATATATATATATATATATATATATATATATATATATATTATATATAGCATTTGCTCTTTTATCCCTCTAGAAATGATTTGCATTACATTAATTAGGAAAACCTTGGGAGTAGTGCTGCTTATTTACATCGCATAAATCTAAAATCAAACTTAGAATTTTACATGCACTAATTAATTTACGAGATCAGTTTCGTATATAGTTTGGATCTTTAGACAAAAAGAAAATAATTTCAATGAAGGGATGCTTTAAAGAGAAATAATAACTTACTAACTTTTGAGGAAAATTACAGTTGACATATAGATTTTCGCCGAAAGGTCTTATCCACATTCTCATGAGATTCAGCAATCAAATTCACTGATACCTTGACCCCCTATAAAAAAAAAAAAAAATACATTTGTAATCCCGCATTCTCAATCTCTATTACATTCCTTCGCATTTAAAATCGTGAAACCTTTCATTGTGAATTCTTGTGAACCGACTGGTCACACGACCCAGCCCTGAATTTTTCGATATAAATTTAAACGGGAATTCTGGGTCCTTCCCGCTCCCTACTTATGGTTCACCGAAATGGTCAACTTGAGGCCACTTTCAACACGGCATTTCTGCGTGTGCGAAGGAAGGGAAATAGCAGTGTGAAAACACAAAAAAGGTGTTGGATATATTGTTAATATAATCCAAAAATAATATGTTCACATACAAGCCAACTAGGTAAAAGCACGGTTATTTGGGTCCATATGAGCCGGAGCCCAATAGCTTGCATATATAAACTCTAGGATTTCCTTATGCTGGAGGTAACACTGTTGAGCGTTCCAAACTTGACGTCTCTTGGTGTAATACTTCAAGCAACCGCTTCTTCTCTCTCAAACCCATAACCTCCAACAATCTTTAAGTATTATGTTCATGTGTTGGATTTGAGCAAGTAAGGTGTCTTCTTGAAGATTTTGTCAAGACGAACTCATGGGTGTATTCTACTTTCGATTTCGGCGGTGGTATAGGCCGAGATCCGAGTTTGAATATTTGGGTGACCGAAATCTTTGATTCAAAAACCCAAAAATTATAGCCAATTTTAGAGGGTGAAACCACTTGGGCTTTGTTCTACTCGTCGATACGAACGTTTTGAGTGGTCACTTGCGTTGATTGGAGGTCGGACGAAGAAGTTACGGCACCCTGAAGTTTCCATCTGAATTTCTAGCGAATTTCGGGATTTCCAACGAATTCGGCGACGGAAATTTCCAGCAAGTTTCGTCGACAAGGGCAGTCCATCTTAAGGTTTTTGGGCGCTCTTGATCTGTTTTTTGGGTTTGTTTTGGCAAATTCCATCTTTACAGAGCGGTTTGATCAAGGTTAAGAGAGTTATTCGACTTTGTGGCTCCGAGGACTCCAAGGTGCACTCTTTCTAACACTTTGCTCTGGTTAAAATGGCAAAGCGTAGTTCCTATGATATTATAAAGTTGCAATATGCAACTTGGCCCCTTCAACTACTTAGGCGCAGGATCGTTTGATGTTACTGAATTTCATGGCTGGTAATTACATGTTCAATTTGGCATGAAAGAACGTGACATATTCTATACTGTATTAAGTTATTTTGCATCTACCATTGAAGATGTGGATGAATATCAATGGAACAAAGATGAGGATTTTTGGAGAGATTACTTGTTGAACTCTCTAAATCCTAATCTGGCTATGACTTATAGTGAGTATAAGACGGCGAAAGAGATATGGGATCACTTGAACGCTCAGTTCCAAAAGCAAGAGGGACTCTCTAAAACTCTCTTAGCGGAGAAATTCTTTGATTTTAAATTCACTATGAATTCAAGCATCACCTCTCAGTTAGTTGAATTTGAGAACATGAGGAACAAGTTGAAAGATGATAACTCTGATATATCCGATAATCTCTTTGTTGGTCTTGTATTAAGTAAACTACCAACTGAATGGAGTTCTTTTAAGACTGAAATGCACAGACTGAAGGTACATATGGGACTTGATGAATTAAAGAGGTATATTCACATTGAAGATCAAAATATTACTAGGAAGAGTTTGGAACAAGTAAGACAACAAAAATCAGTTGCCAACTTAGTTTCACACTCCAATAAACCTCAGAAAAGGTTCAAGTCACCAAAAGGTGAATCCTCTTTACAGTTAGAGGCCAAAAAGACTATCTTCCAAAAGAAGAAGAGGGGCAAGTGCCATAACTGTGGAAAGTGGGGTCACTGGGCAACAGAGTGTAAGTTACCAAAGAAGCCAAAGAATGACACACCACAGAATAAGGCCAATATGCTAATTAGAGGATCTGAGCCTCAAGCCTTCATTGGAATGATGAATAATTGAAAGGCTAGTGTCTCTTTTGAGTGGTGGTTGGACAGTGGCGCTACTTGTCATGCTACAAATGACAAGAACTTATTCACTGAGGTCACAAAAGTGAAAGACACAGTGGAAAATTGCAATGGTGGTGAGGCAAATGTCACTCATGCTGGAACTGCAAATTTGGTGCTTTCTTCAGGTAAATTACTAACTCTAAAACATGTTAAGAGTAGTACCTTTACTTAAAAAGAATTTGGTATCTATGAGTTTACTTGATAAAGTTGGTATGTCTTTTTCAATTATGAATGGTAGAGTAACTTTATCTATTAACTCATATTATTTCGGTTGTGCATTCATGGTTAATGGTATGTAAAGGTTGAGTTTAAATACTGATAGCATAAAGCATGTGAATTCTACTTTGATCTAAAGTTACTACACAATATACTTGGACATGTGAATTATAGGAAAATGCAACATCTAGCTAAAGCTCACAACATTCTATTAGATACTTCTATTCGATTTGACAAGTGTGAAGTGTGTGCGCAGGCTAAAATCACTAGAAAACCCTTTAAGTTGGTTTCTAAAAGCACACAACTTCTTGAAGTTAATACATTCTGACATTTGTGATTTTAGAAATTACATTACTAAAGGTGGTCGGAAGTATCTAATAACATTCATAGATGATTTTTCTAGATATTGTCATGTCTATTTATTAAAATCAAAAGATGAGGCTTTTGAAAAATTTAAGATTTTCAAGTCTAGAGTAGAAAATCAACTTAACTTGAAAATTAAGAGGTTTAGGAGTGATAGAGGAGGAGAATATATTATGTCAAGGTTCAAAGAATTTTGTGCTTCAGAAGGTATAATACTTGAAACCACTACTCCTTATTCACCCCAATCAAATGGTGTTGCAGAGCATAAGAATAAAACATTAACTGAAATGTTAAACTCTATGTTACTTACGGCTGGCATGCCTTTCTCCTACTGGGGAGAAGCAGTTCTAACTGCTAATCACATCTTGAACAGGTTGCCGCACTCTAAGTTGTCTATGACACCTTATGAGATATGGCATAAGCACCCTTGTAGACATGATACTCTTAAGACTTGGGGTTGTATTGCTTATGTAAGCATACCAGATCCTAAGAAACCTAAGGTGAGATCTAGAACCATTACTTGTGTATATCTAGGTAGTGCGAAAGATAGTGCTGCAAATAGGTTTTTAGATCTATCTACTAACACAGTGATAGAATCTAGAGATGCAGTGTTCTTCGAAAACAAGTTTCTCAGAGATCAAGGCTTGAATGTTTCTGGATCTACGGATATGATTTCAGAATCGCCTGTAGAATCTGAAGCAGGCCCTTTTGACACTAATTCCACACGGTTGGCTATTAAACCAATTCCAGTAAGAGTATCAACAAGAGAGAGAATTCCCAAAAGTTTTGGTGAGGATTTTGTTGCTTACCATCTTGAGGATGATCCATTCTCCTATCAGGAAGCAATGAGATATAGGGAATCTCTACGTGGCGAAGCCATAGATGATGAAATGAGCTCTCTGCTGCGTAAACCACACTTGGCAGCTAGTAAATTTGCTAAAATGGGCTAAAGCTATAGGCTGTAAATGGGTGTTGAAGAAGAAACTGAATAGTGATGGATCAATAGCCAGATACAAAGCACGTTTAGTAGCTAAAGGCTATAAACAGCAGAGTGGAATATACTATTTTGATGTTTATTCACCTGTGTGTCATCTATCAACTATAAGAATTATTCTTGCCTTGGCATCTATTGAACACTTTGTAGTGCATCAAATGGATGTAAAAACAGCTTTCTTAAATGGGGAATTAAATGAGGAAATTTACATGGAACAACCGGAAGGATATGTTATGAAAGGTCTTGAGGACAAAGTTTGTAAATTGAATAAATTATTGTATTGTCTTAAACAAGCACCTAAGATGTGGCATCTTAAATTTGATAAAGTGGTAAAGAGTTATGGCTTTCAGTCTAGTTATTTAGATAAATGCCTTTACCATCGTTCTATGTCAAATAAGATAGTCATCATTTGCTTGTATGTTGATATGTTAATTCTTGGTTCCGATCATTCTGTAGTGAGTGACGTGAAAGTTACTTTAGCTAAAGAATTTGACATGAAAGATCTTGGTGTTGCTAATACCATTCTTGGTATGAAAGTAAGCTTTAAACGTCAAGTTATCTCCCTTAGCCAGACTCATTATATTTAACAGCTACTTTCTACTTGGGGATATGATAAGTGTAAACCGAGTGAGACACCATGTGATTATAATAATAGACTGAGTCCTAATGAAGGGACCAGCGTGGATCAGTTAAAGTACTTGAAACTGCTTGGTAGTCTCATGTATGCGATGAGTTGCACTAGACCAGACATAGCCTTTACAGTTGGTATGCTGAGTCATTTTACTAGTAATCCTAGTAAAGAGCATTGGGATGCCCTTGATAGGTTGATGAAATACCTTAAAGGTGCTAAAGATTATGCTCTCTATTATTCTAGTTATCCTCCAACTGTGGATGGATATTCTGATGCCTCGTGGTGTTCAGATATTGGAAATAGTAAGTCCACTAGTGGATATGTATTCACTTTGGGTGGAGCTGCTATTACTTGGAAATCCAAACAACAGACTTGTATTGCATTGTCGTCTATGGAATCAGAACTTTTTGCTTTAGCCTCAGCCGGTGAAGAGGCAGAGTGGATAAAGAATCTGATTATGGATATTCCTTTGACTCGACTAAAGATTAATTCTTTGAACCTATTCTGTGATAATCGAGCAGCTGTCCAAGTCGTCAAGAATGCTCTCTTTAATTCAAAGAGAAGACATGTGAGACTGAGACATGCGTTGTTGAATTATCTGAGAGAACAAGGGGTTATCACCTTGATCGATGTGAGATCGAAAAATAACATAGCTGATACTCTCACCAAAGGTATGCCTAAAGATCGATTATTCAAAACAGTGGGGGAATTGGGGTTAAAGACTATATAGGCAAGTCTTAACTACCATTTTCTAATTGTGTGTTTTGAATTATCGAACTCACAGTTTATATGTTTCATCGATGTTCATAGTTGCTGACTAATTTGAAAAGGGTGAGTTGTCTCATTCCAAATTTGATGAAGATGACTTTAACCTAATTCAAATGTTCTATCGGGGAAACTTGTGTCATTCCAAACTTGATGATACAATTCAACTAGATTGGACTATCCCTTTGGTTAAATGATCTCATTCCAAACTTGATGCTAGATTATTTGACTTTAAGGAATCAAGAATCGTGACATTCCAAATTGAAACATAGAAATAACTCGTTTACTTAAGAAGCCTGCTGGTCTTGTTCTTAATTGAAACTTGATATTACATGACTAGGTTATTGTAAGTGACTTGACTATTGGTCATGTTCTTTGAAACTAGACAATAGTTATTCTCTTACAAATAAACTTAAGTTGATGGCTCTTTGTAAATTACATTGTTTAAATCTTGTTCATAATTTATTAAACTGGCTTGATGCTTATGAACATGATATTATGATACTTTATGACATCAATATATGTTCTTCTATGCCTGATAGAATGGTACTAAGGTTTTAATTCAAATGATTGAATTCATGATAATATGAAATTCATATTTGACATTTTACGGGGATGGCGAGAGATGGAGGAGAGCTTAATGAGTGGGATCCTGACCAAGATGACCTACTTGATGAATAAATATATATCATTTAAAGCATGTGGGGACTTGACAGTTTACCTGCTATTGCCTATTTTGATGAAGTCCATTTACTTGAGACTTATATTTTGCTATTTCTATTTTGTGAACATTATTATGCATATATTGGTTGTGAACTGAGTCTAAGATTTATTTTGGGGATTTGAATGAGTTTAGATTGAATCTAAAACTCCTAATACTTGCTTTTGATTTGTTGATCTCAGAACAGATTCATGATAAGTATGATTCACTTATTTAGATTGCAAATGATGATTGAGTTTAATACTTTACTGCTGAAAACTCTTTGATAGATCCGAGTTAATTGTCTTGGACTGAATGTGGATGATTCATGTTTGTTTGAACATTACACTGACTACCTTATTGGATTGTGCTGTATGGTGAACATAGGAGGAGATTGTTGGATATATTGTTAATATAATCCAAAAATATTATGTTTACATACAAGCCCAATAGGTAAAAACACGGTTATTTGGGTCCATATGGGCCGAAGCCCAATATCTTGCATATATAAACTCTAGAATTTCCCTACGCTAGAGGTAATACTGTTGAGCGTTCCAAACTTGACGTCTCTTGGTGTAATACTTCAAGGAACCGCTTCTTCTCTCTCAAACCCATAACCTCCAACAAAAGGAACAGAAAGGGAGAGCTGAAATTCTGCAAAAATGGAGCGCAAATTCTGGTGGAAACGTGTTGACTAACCGAACGCGAAGATGAGGACGAGGGGACATGGTCGGGCCATGCGGAACCGAAAGCAGAGAAAGTCGAAGAAGACGCAAAATAAAAGGAGAGCAAGTGGAACTCGATTGCTTCGATGAGGACAATAATGGGGTCAGAAAGGACACAGTAGTGGAGTAATTGCAGCACGCCCTCATGATGAATGACCATATCTCCAGCAAAGATCTAGTGTGAAAAGCAGGAGAATCCCGGGCGAAGGAAGGCTTTTATTCGAGACTCCGGCGAAGCATTCACACCGTCACGACACGACCCGGTCGTGACGTGTAGAGCTAGTGGAACAGAAAGGAAAATAGAACGAGCTATCAGCTAGAAACACACTACATGTTTCAGTTACTAGTTAAAGATTATTAGAACGAATTCCTGTTTTTTCCTAGAATGTCAAGTAAGATTCTAATCTGGCCATTCCATTTTCTGTTTAACATTTCGATTTAGCAAGATTTGATTTATTCCATTTAGTTAGATCGTATTTGGAATTTTCATGTAAATGATACAACGGTAAAATAAATTATGTAATAAAACTTATGCGACAATATAAAAAGGTAATAGAATTGAATTAGTAAATGAAAAAAATAGCAAAAAAAATGCCATAGGGTGAATTCAAAAAGAAATTGGAGAATCGTATTTCCTATTATCTATTTATTATTAAGAGATCTATTATCTAATTCATATATTATCTGTAAAAGAGGGAAAAAAAAAAGTTCAGTAAGGGTAAGCCTCATTGATGTGTCATTGCTACCCCAATCATTGCTGATGTTTTGGTCATGCTGCCACCTCTTTGCACAACTAGATCGGATTCTTTTGTTACATCATGAGACATCTCACTGCAACGCTCAAAATTGTAGCATCGCTATCGTAATCGCCATAAACAGCAACCGTCGAACTTACATCATTGAGTTGATTTCGTCAGATAATTAAATTCGATCACTCGGATTCACTCGTTGGGAGTGCTTCTATTTTCAAGGCGGCGGTACTAAAGTTTCTTTTCATCAATACTTATGACCAAGTCTTAGAAAATTAATGAGTTCACGCCTGATTTTATCTTTTTCTTGCCACGTTGGTGCAGCTTCTGTTCAATCAAATCAAGAATAGTTAGTTAATTGATGACTGAGTTTAGCGAACCTGATGGGTCAATGATGGTGCTCAATAATGCCCCGCTTTGGAAAACTAAACACCAATTAGTCTTCACCAAGGGTTTGGTCACGATAGCGATAGCGACATTAACTCGCTTTACTTTAAATAAATCAACATTGGATCCAGTCGATCGGGACGTTCGCACTAGATAGTTTAACCAAACAAAGCGAGCTTGATTAAAATAGGAGTGCTCCATGCAAATTTATTATAATTATTATAAAAAATTGTAGGGCCTAAAAACATCATCTTCTTCTTTTCTTTTCTGTTTTTTTTTCTTTTTTTGGTAGGTGGCAGACTTTATCATATTGTTTCCAGTCCTCTTCTGGTACGTACAGATGGACGGACGGATTTGATCCGATCGACGATGACAATGCAACGCACGCTTTCCACGTGTGCGTGCTTTCTACGCGCTGACCTAATCAAGCTTGCTTTGTTTGATTAAACTAAACCGGGGTCATTAAGAAAAACAGCTCTCGCGCGAAACGCCCCAATCGGCTGAATCCAATGTTGATTTGTTTAGAGTAAAGCGAGTTTAACGTCACTGTAGACTATTGTGACCGGGTCAGTAAAATCTCAAAATCATCTTGTTTCGCATATATTAATGTTTCTTTCTCTCGGACTCCACCCGCATCACCCGATCTGAACAGCACCTCTCAACTCTAACTTTGCAGAATAATAATAATAATAATAATAATAATAATAAAAAGCATGTCTATTCTGCATAATTTCTACATGGCTAAACTGCATATGGCGCACGACATTATATAGGGTGAAAATCCTTTTTTATGTCATCTAAGGACAGCACACCATTATTTCCAAGCAAATAATAGCAACCATGCGTACTAAACCCATTTTAACAATGGGAAAGCCAACCTACAGATTGATATTCAAGAACCCCTGAAGTTTATGAAATGATTTGAGAGATTTTTTTTTTTTTTTTGAGACAAGAAGATCAGGTCAATTCAAAGATATTGCGAGTCAATCAATTGTTTGACTCGCAGTTGCGGACTCCAAAAGAAAGAAAAGATGGTCAATGGCTTTCTTCTTGCCCAATTCTTACTCTTTCATATGAATCGGTTTGGATGATTGAGGTTCAACCACATTCAACAACTTTATAAACTCTATGTGGCAAAAAGAAAAAGAAAATTAAAAAAAATAGCTCTAAAAAGAAACTCCAAAAGAAAGAAAAGATGGTCAATGGCTTTCTTCTTGCCCAAGTCTTACTCTTTCATATAAATTAATTTGGATGATTGAGTTTCAAGGTCAATGACTTTATATCACTCTATGTGGCAAATAGAAAAAAAAAAAAAAAAGAAGAGTAAAAAGTAGCTCTAAGAAGAAATTCTAAAAGAAAGAAAAGATGGTTAGTGGCTTTCTTTTGCCCAATTCTTACTCTTTCGTATGAATTATTTTGGATGATTGAGTTTCAACCACGGTCAATGACTTAATATCACTCTTTGTAGCAAATAGAAAAAGAGTAAAAAAATTGCTCTAAAAATAAACCCCAAAAGAAAGAAAAGATGGTTAGTGACTTTCTACTCGCCCAATTCTTACTCTTATAATATTTAAAAGAAAAGAAGAACTTGAAAGGTAGACTAGTGTAGTTTCTCAAAAGATTTAGCTGAATGACAATATAAACCTCAAAATCTCCTTTGCTGATTTATAATTCAACCGCAAAGACCTATATTCAAGTTAAAAATTAATTATTTGGTAAAATCATCCTTCCTCCTCTTTTCTAAGCCAATCTATATAGAAATCATAAGGTATTTTAAGTGTGATAATTTGAAAAATCCCTCTGCACCAACATAGTAGCAAACGTACACTAGAAATCATAAATCTTTGCACATAATGCATTTAAGTCCTAATTACTTGATGATCCAATTAAGTCATCAACCTTTGCAAAGAGTATAATCAAGTCATTTTCCATGGAAAATGTTGAGACTTGCCCAGATAGCACTCGAAGGCTATGCGGCAACCTTTAATTTCCCTTCTTAATATAGGTTTAGACTTTATGATTTGATAACCACCGACATAATGGTTTTAGCGGGCAAGTTCCTCCATTTGGACCTGAATATTCAACCCAACCAGAAAATTTATGCATCCTTGTGTTCCATGAATTAAGCTTAATATGCTGGAGTGCCCGTCAAATTTCATAATTCCATGAAAAGAATACATATTTAGTCAAATCTAACTCAGCGACCACAAGTTCAAGTAGATTGAAAGTTATGCTGGCCAAGTTGACAAGGACATCGACCCATTATTTCATCCAAGCGCCAAACAAGACAGGTGCTTCAAGGAATGTAAGAAACAGATATCATGAATGTGGTATAACAGACGTCATGGCAAAACAAATACGGTGCTTCAATTGCTTCCCATGATGAACGTTACTTGCCTTTGTGTCACACATATCGAATGAGACAACGTTTTAAAAAATAACGAGCATGGCTCCCAATTAAAGTCATCAGTGGGGCAATGGTAAGCTTTCATTTCCAAACTCTTGTATATTTTGCATGGACAAATACCTTCACATGCCAAACAAGAAATATTACTAGTATGTCCAACAAAATCCCCACGTACCATCACAAAAGGCTTTCGATAGATGAAGATATCAACTTTAACTTGGATCCACTTTTGGCCCAAATTTCTTTTTGCTGCAATTCTCACCCCACTTTCTTTGTTTTTTTTTTTTTTGGTAACCAAGTACTCCACCACGTGCCCGAACGGCTCCTGAGGACCGGGCCCCTATATCTCGAGGGAGACTAGCCCAGCAACCCACCGCTAGGGCCCCTCACTTAAATTGCTAGCAATTGCGGGTTTTGAACTCACCCCACTTTCTTTGTCTCATAAAAAAAGCACAAACTTTTAGTTTATGCCTAAATCTAACTCATGCCAAGTTTCTATCTAGTAATGCCATTGAAGATGTGATGTGTCATTCCATGTATACCTGGCAACTCACGGCTGTGTTGACATGGAAGAATCACACACAATCAGAGAGCTTCCCGTGCTTTTGGACATCTTGGACCGCGAGTTCAAGGTTCCATTCTCAGATCCGGTGAATCGCTTGTTTGTGCTCCATTTATCTTTGGTTAGTCACTTCTTCAATCCATTTTGATTTTTATGGCCAAAATCCAAACTTAGATGTTCATGTTTCCTCCTCTTGCTTGGTTTGATTCTATTTCGATTCTGACAATGGTTTCGGCAACGACATCCCTAGGTCGCTTTTATTAGACAAAAACTTAACAGGGATTAGAATTTGGGTAACCACCCAAAAAGATCTTTTCTTCACTAGAAAAGAAATATTTGGGTTGGGCTATCACAAGAGTGCATTCCATAATTGGTACCCGAGCCACAATTTGTGCTTTAAAAGGGATTTGGGCCTATCAAGTAACTAGAAAAGACAAAAACTATCAAGAAATGTCACCTGCCGACTCTCAACGAAAAACATTTTAAAAAGGTGAAAAAAGGTAAGAACAATAGTAGACTCAGCCACATCACCCTATTATTATTTTTATTTATTTTTTGCTGTTGTGCTAAATTTTTGTGTACTCTTTGGATGATTATTTTCTTCTTCAGCGAATGATGTGTCACAATCAGCATCATCCCTTCAGCGTCCAAAACACGTTCGTGTTGCCGGCCACTTCGGGATAGGTCAAGTCTTATCTCGTAGATAAGGTAAGGAGATGGAGAACACGAGCACACGAAAATCGAAGAAGCAAAGCCTTTTTCTTTCTTTGCTCTTTTGCTTTTGTCGCCATCCTTGATAATCAGCGCCATCCGAGATAAAACATTTGTGCTAGGTTTTAATACTGATTTATCAGATGAATTACGATCTATGAATATTCCTACCATGTTCAAAGGCAAATCCCTCTTTACTTGCTACGCTTAAACTTCACCTTAGATTTGTGAATTTGCTTATATTTTCCGACTAGATCCTTAAACCTTCAATTTGTTTGATCAATTTGTTGCACTTGCATATATGGCTTATTTAAAAAGTCATGCATAAGGCTAGGGAACTTCGGATGAACTAATGCAAATGGGTGTAGGCCTCGCTTAATCAAGTTCCTCACACTTAATCGGGTTAATTTGAGCTAATGCAACTAATGAGATAAATTTTTCTGATGAAGTCTCTTCTCAAATCGAGTGCATGCAACTCTTTTCCTTGTTTTTGTTTTCCATGCTTTCTTCCTCCCCCATGTGATTGTCCCCGGTGGGTTGTTCATCTTATAGCGATACTATTTTCTATGTCACATTCTTGACGGCAGTAATGGAGATATCCAATTTACTTGATTTGGACTGCAGAGGGACTTGATTGAAAAAGTGATTAGGCATAGCAAAAGTTCAAGGACTCGATAAGAAAAAATAGACAAGCTCAGGGACCAAAAATGAAATTCTTAACTATATAATTCCTTGCACTCATTCATTCCTCCAATGAGTACATTATATAAGAAAAGTCCAAATCGGCCTAAAGAAATCAATTTTCGGTTTCAAGCCACACCATATAGTTCTCTCACCATAATAAAATTCAGCGTAATCCAACTTTCTTTCTTTTTATAGAAGCAATCAATAATGCAATTTCCTCAAACTTACCAAATGGAAGTATCGTATTCATTTAGTTATAAAACAAACATCAAAGCATTCTTTCAAACATCTTAATACCATTAACCATGTGAATATGATTTCACACCTTGATCTACTGGCAACACCACATGCATCCAGTTATCCACAGTGTAATTTCCACAGTAAAATCATGAACGGTTCTTTTGTTCCAAAATCTCTTATCTTTCAACTTCGCGTGTTGTTTTCATTACCTTGAATTATTTTGCTCATGGAATGTAATCACATTGATGGCAGAGCGAATTCATTTCTGGCCTCCCAGCAATCCTTACTGTTTCCATGGATAATGAAATCTTTTGACCAAGTTTCATATAAATAATGCATCTTTTGACTATTAAAAAGTGATTGTCACATTAATAGTGGCAAATGATTTTTGCTTATCTTTCAGGTCAAAAAGAATATATAGACTCATATGACACGCAAGGCACCAGTACAAAGGATTTACCCGGTACATGCATGGGCATCGATTGAGGCTTCATGGGATGATCTTCCATGTGTAAATATCTATCTTTTAAACGGTAATTTCTTTGCCTAATTTCCCGTTTACATCTGGCAAAGAGGTTTGATTGTTGCAACCTCTTAACTCTAAATTTTACCAATATCATCCTAGTCACAAGGGAAGTGGGTGAGCATCAATCTCCATTGGAGCCTACTCCTTTTCGTGAGCAAACTTGTTCTTAAATCTGGCTTAATGAATGGTGCCATTTGTAATATTTCCTGTTTGCTAATTCTTCTTTGCTTGGTATAATTGGGCCTTCAATTAACTTTATCTAGCCATTAGCTAAAAGAAGATCAAAGATCTCGTCCATGCTATTCACATCGAACGAATAATACTAAGTATCATTTGCTTTAACCATGATGTTTTCCTTCAATTTCTCCTTTACTTCTTGCTGGCCTTAATGCCCAACATATATGGCAACAATTATCTCAACATATTCCCCTTGGTCTAAATCAATGTCTAGCTCACATGTCTTCCCAAAAGTGACATCATATTTACTAGGTTTTCTGTCCTTTTCTTTTAGCAAGTTTTCATCAACTGGAAAAGGTCATTGTATGGCTGTCCTTCCATCCTTTCTCTTATGGAAAACTTCATGCCTCCAAAGGTTATCTGGGCAAAAGAATTTTTTGACAATGGTAACATACATTTATTTCTTGCTCTCCTGAATTTGGGATATACATTGTTCCACCGATACATTGTTTTGTTTTTTCATAAGTGTCAAATCTGCGACAATTACATCAAGAATAGCCCTTTGGAATTGACTATGAAATAACCTCTCCATCTGTGGTGTACCATGTGAAAGCAATTTTCGACAACGATAGTGGGAACAATCTTAATTTCCAACAATTAGCATGCGTAGCATCAACACACAATGCACTAAGTCAACTTACATATTCTAATGTCAATTGGTTATCTTCACCAGAAAAGAAAAAAGAGGAAAGTCGGGTATCTCGAAACTTCTTGAATATGGTATTGTATCCATCCAATAAAATACGAGTGTAACGTGTCTTGTATCATACCCATATTGTCTCTTTGCCGGGTTGCCTTGTTGGTTTTGCCTAGGGGCAATTGAAGGAGGCATTACAACAGGCTGTGGCAGTAGTTGCACTAAGCATTATGAAATCGATTGCAAGAATGGCTGTGGAGCTGGTAGCAGTAATGGTTACCGAAATGGTTGTGGTATGTCTTGCGGAATTGGTTGGGGCAATGTCTATAGGACTGGTTGTGGTAATGGTCGTGAAAATGGTTGTTGGGCCTCCTTCCCTCTAGGTGGAGTAAGCGGTATACCTACGTTATCGATGGCAGCATTTTACCGATATGGAAGAAGGGCCATAATAGGTTGAGGCATCACACCTGTATGTCTCATGTTTTCCACTAGAGGGACAAAATCAACAGATTGAACATTTGCCACGTTCGAAAATGGTGCATTTAGTTGAGCATTTTGATTCACCATGTTGCCACCATTATTATCACTTGAATTACCTTGAGCAAGTGTATGCAAGTTAACCCCATTGGTTAACATCAACCCACAAGTCTAGGTCGTGTTAACGTTTTACTTGTTTGCAAAATTCTGAATGCTTGTGAAGGTGGCATAATATGCCCTACAGTGATAAAGGTAATGTGACAGTAGATGGAGGAACATACCAAGCATATATAGTAGTAGCTGGGCTGGCTTGCACCCGAACTAGATTGCTTGATGTCCCGTGTTGTTCTTGAGCACATTCATGGAAAATGTAGACAATTAATGGTTTAATTACATTGACGAGATGTTTTGTCGTGTGGTTAACCAATTCATCTTGATGCTCTTCTAACATCCTCCTCATGATGGATAACATGACTAGACTTGGCCCAATCTACCGCCTCTGCTCATCAATAAGTTTCCTTGGAATATCCGTATCTCCGCCTTGTGCTTGATCCATCAAGTGGGGTGCCGTTGAAGACTCAACGCGTCATATCCTCTCATTAGTAGGTGGTGGAGACAAGTTAATTCTGTTGTCATTGTTAGGATCAAGTTGATTCATGGTACGTGCCATCATATCTTCTCAAATCAGCCACACGAGTCCCACTGGATGTGCCAAAAAGATTTTCTGTCGGTTGTCTACGCACCCGTGATCCCTAGATTCTCTCTTTAAACGGTTATTCTCCCGAAAAAGAGTGTTAATTGCCTCCACGATTTTGTTGTAGTAGTGACCAGCGATTGCTTATTGATAATTACCTTACAATTGTACAGCTCCTCGGTTCTGTTTTTGATATCCCTTTGTCTAATATTCAATTGGCAATTGTTCCCTCCAAGCGTGCATGCCCATTTCTTCACAAATCAAATTGTTTTGTCTTGTAACCATGCCTCTACGTCTCTTTGTTGATTTCTCGTGCCGTTAAAGATCTTTAGATGGCACTTTGCTATTTGTATCATTGTCGACATTCATATCGATGGTTTATCGACATCTCATCCCTGGGTGTTGTGTTGATAATAAGTATATGCCACATCACCGTCGGCTGCCACATATCATCTTTTATGGTCATTGACAGGACGCCATGCATGTGGCAATTTTTCCCACGTGATTGTGTATGCTCAAACATGTGCTTATCGATGACCCAATCATATTTAGGTGTAAACGTTTCTGGAATTTTCTCGTGATAGCCAGGGGAGCGATCTCGCCTGGAACTCTTTGTTGTCAAGGTAAAGCTCGAAGCACTATATTATCCCGCAAATAAGACTTGGGTTTGAAATTGATACTGATATTTGCACGAATTAAACCCTCTCTGGATGTCTCTGGACAGAAATGTTGCATTAGTATCTCATATAGAATCGTTTTTACAAGATGCCCATGTGGGTTCGTCGAAATGCATAAGTCAGATCTACGATCGTTAGCTAGCGCTATTGATCGTTTGAGAAGCAAACCTGTCATATTTTAGATTTTTTTTTTTTTTTTTTTTTTTCAAAACACTGATCGCTTGATGTATTTGTTGGTTTATTACTTGTAAACCGAGAATCTCCTTCACTTGTCATCGATTTGATTTTACCATATTTGAGCAGTTTACTGAACATCTGTTTCTGCTATTGCATGCATTCTGTGTGGCTCAATGGTGATTGACAGTGGTTCCAGACGGGAAATTTGATATCACATATGCATGACAGCTTTCTGGTAAATTTCGCAGTAGCCGCATCCCAGCTCTTGCGTTCACATCCTGTGCGTATTTTAGTAATGCCTGGCTTGTGTTTGTTGAACCTTCGATGGCTAATGGCAGGGGAGGTAAGGGTTAACGTCAGTGGCCGTGGATGGTGGTCGGAGGTGAAGGGCCAGCATGGCCGAAGATGAAATCCGTCTGGGGTTGTCCTGCATATACATACATACATGAGAGGCTTTCTTTCAACTTGTACCCAGGAAGTATTGTCTTCCCTACTTGTATCTTGGAATTTGATTGGATAACTCTCAGTTGGAGTGATACTGGACATTTGTACAGGGCAAGAGTCTATCAGGAAGGGTGCTTACTTTATTTCATTACTTTCTATTTGGAAGCCAATTTCATTCAGCATGCATGATTGATTCCTGTAGAAAAGGTCCTGGCATGGTTCTGCTGCAATTTTTTTCAAAAAGTGCATGATGCTGAACTTTAAGATGTTGAGGAATTGTTGGTTGTATCAGTAAGTGTTTAACGCAATTTTGCCATTTGTTGTGACGTTTCTTTCCTTGGCGGCTTTACTTTAAAAAGAGGGATGGAATGTATCAGTTAGTGTTTAACACGAAGGTTGCATGTCGTGCATTTCATCTGTTACTCGAATAAGCTCAATATATTTGTAGCAAATGATTGGGTCTGTCAATTTTTCCTTTTTCAGTAAGTCCGTTATTTTTTCACAAAGCTTTTGGGATTAGTTTTTTCCAATTTATTTTTTAATTAAGATATGGAAAGGCCATTATTCATTTGACGTTCCACTTTTATGATCTTTAAACTTTTGGCTTTATCTCTTGTTAGGTACCTGATAATTATTACTTGATATACCTTTGCCAACTTCGTGGGAGCACATGGGCCTTTATGCAGCCCCGCGGAAGCAGGGCACCGCAACAAGCGCCCCAGGTTGCTATGCATTAGCTTCTCCTTGAACTTCGTGGAGATGCCCGCATAGCACTTCTTTCCCTCGCGTCTTGGGCTGCGTGTTGTTATTTACTATTTAGGACAATGCTATCTGACGATCTTTTCCTCTCTACACAAATTATGCAGGTTTCCTCTGTTGAAAGGAGAACTAGGCAACATCTTGCCATGAGTAAAGAGGAGGTGTATGCCTAGTTGCCCAGATTGAGAAATAGTGAAGCTCTATACTCTCGGGAGATGGCCAAAATTCAAATGAAACTCAAGAGTGCAACTGCTGCTATTCGTTTTTAAGGATTTATTGGTGTGGATCCTGAAGTTTTGATGGCAAGGGAATAGAATCATGATGCGTGGCTCAAGCAACTTGCTCAGGCAGTTGAGTACAGGGACAAAGTGCTATTTGAGATGTCTTGCATTCTCACTGTAGGAGTAAAGTTTCAGGTTGTATTTTAATATGGAAGAAGCCTGTGCCAGTCTTGAGGCAGGTTCTGCCAATGGAGCTCAGATTGTCTTCACCACCCTTTCAAGCAGTGATGGAAAGTCATTCTCTCACGTTTCTCATGGCTTCGACTTGATAATCATTGATGAGGCAGTCCAGGCCAATGAGGTGGCAGTTCTTCCTTCCTTTTCTGCTGGTGCTGCTCTGTGTTTCTAGTTGGGGATCCACAGCAGCTTCCTACCACTGTTATTGGCAAAGCAGCTGGGACTTTGCTATAGGAGATCTTTTGTGAGATTTCAAAGGGCTAGATACGCAACAATGTTGTTGTCTATTCAGTATAGGATCCATCCACAAATCCGTGATGTCCCTTCCAGATACCTTTGCCAAGGACTTTTTAATCAATTATGAGACTGGTGTAGTTACCTGATAATATATTACAAGGATCTATTGCTGAGACCTTACTTAATTTATGATATTTATATAATACATATGGGCGGGAATCCTACCGAGGTGGTTCTGTCTCTTACCACACAAAGCACAAGTTTTGTCTCGTTACATATGACCATTTGTAGAAAACTCTGAAATCTATGGGCGTGGGGAAGATTTCAGTGGGATGTCATTATAATGTCGTATGCTTGTGCGTTGAGCCATGGAGTTAGCTTCGTTGCAGATATTTGTCGAATGAAAGTTGATGCAACTTGTGCTGGGAGAGCTCTAAGAGAATGGTTTCGTCTGCCTTGTTATATGCCTCTCTCTTCTTGGCCTACTCCCTATCTTTTTCACTTGCCACTTGCAAGGATAGATTTTGATTGTTTTTGCATCTTTTTCTCTTTATAGGTAATGGGAAACGCTTTATCTTTGATTTGTCTGATGATTGGGCTAGAAGTTCATTGCAAGCAATATATTCTTCGAATTTTCCTCTTGTTCTTCTCCAAACAATGGAGTGAGCCAAATTTTCTAATTGAATGAGGAACAACATCAGAAACTACGGTATTTCTTTCATGAATGTAAAAACAAATGTTTTTGAGACATGGAGATCGACCATTTCAACAAACTATGAAAGGGCATCTTTTTGTTATTAATGCACCTAGTTGTTCCACGTTTTTTACTAAACAGCTTTTGGGAGAGACATTCTAAAACAGGAGATGTTATATCCCCCTAGCATGATCTCCTAGTGCTTTAACATTTTAGCATGCCCGGCTGAGTGGGCCTATGAAAGCATATATCTTTACCTTGTTATAATCCTTTTGTTGTTCCATTTATCTTTGTCATGTAAATAGCGGGACATCTAGGATTGCATATCTACCTTCCAAAAGGGTAGTATAGATTGTATCATCCTGTGACCAGGAGGATTGCTTGCATTTCTCAAACAGAATGATTTTGCACCCACAAGCCACAAATGTTATAGAAGAGGTTGAAGTTCACATTTCACCAATTACAGTGCAAGTTGGATAACCTGGAAGTTCTCAGAAACTAATTTATACTTATCCTATAGAAGGAAGAAAGAGATACAAGAGAAGAAGTGATTAGATTAATTGGAGAAAGCCAAGGGTTCACACTGAATATGGTATCAAAGAGCAATATTGCTTTGCCTCCGTCCTAGGCTCACATAACTAGACCCTAACGATTAATGAAACATGTATCAAGTCGTACCTGTCCGTGAGAAAAAGAATGATTAAAAGAGTACTGCTGTTCTGAGCAGGTGCTTCCTGGTTGTATCCTCTGTCCTGCTGTTGCTCAGCATGAGGTCCATTGTATCCTCCCCGTTCGCAGCCACGAAAACCATGTCCTCTTCCTCGACCGAGCCTTTGGCATAACCTTGGTTGTGGTCCCAACCTCCATCGTCATACTCAAAATTCACAAAACCATTCCCCGAAACAAGCAATATTATAGGCTGTTACCAGCAAGCAAACATATGAAGGATTGCTGATGCAGCAGCAAGGGGTATTGCCATCTACATATTCCTCAAAGAAGTACGTTAACATTTTGGTGCCATTACAACCGAGAATGAAAACAATTTACTTAACCATGATGCAAGATCCCATATCTAAAACACTCCCTTCCATGCGATCTAAAAAATTGTTCAGCTTTGTGAATGCAATACCTCTAGATCTCGGTCTTCCTCTACCACCGCGACCTCTTCCTCGCCCATTAGGTGATCCCCCTATTTAAACGAGGAACATAACTAGAAGAAAATTAGAGAAACCACATTACAGTCACTAATAGACAATAATGACAGAATAATTTCTAGAAGTACCCCCCTCATAACGAAGCTCTGACGATGTCTCCACCATCTCAACAGGTAATAGAGGCTGATACCTGCAATAGAGGGCATTTGAGGCTTATGATGGATCAAACGTCAAGCTCTAAATATGTCTAACTCTCACAATGAAGAATCGGTGACAAGAGACGAACGCCATGAACTCATCCAACAGCCGATGTATCCAGTTCCTTCTTTGAAAGATTTACTATAATCATCGACGCATGCCTCGAGGTCTCCAACCAACCCAAACAAGAGAAAGACATTAGATGGAGAAAGAAGAGCACTTTTGAAATTGAAAATTCATGGCCAATCAGTTTGCAACTACACTTACGCGACAATCTCCCATCTGAATATCAACTTGCAGCTCCAAATCCAATGTTGGTTAAGCAAATAGGCTGAAAAAATTCTGGGCAGAAGCAGTAAAATGATGAGCACCAGTCAATCTGTTGAGTTCAACGGATACCGTGCCGAAGGGCAAATGGCTCAGAAGAGGTTTTGGGTGTGGGCTTAGCCACTTCTGGTATCCCAAACACTTGCCAAAACATTAATCTTTCATCTGCTGATGCAGATGCCACCGTGCATTCATCCGGACTCTGCAAAACAAGTACATGACAACGAGAATCAGCAGAATGATCAATTCAACAAGCAAACGTCAAAAGTATTTACACTGAATTGCAGATGACTATGATAAGCATACAAAGTAGTACCTGTGCCAGGAACAGAACTCTAGATGTGTGTCCACTTAGCTCTGCCATCCTTCGCATAGAAGGATATTTCCAGAGAATGAGCTGGTTCTCAGTAGGCCCGTGAGAGCTTAGCAATTCCCTCTCCCTCTTGCTCCACAACAGTGCACACACCTGAGAACAGGTGTCCACTGAATTCAGACACGTGCCCGTGCATGTGTTCCAAAATTTAACACATCGGTCGCTCCCTCCCGAGGCCAGTAAATTCGCCTGAAATGGGCACCAAGCAAGGGCTTTCACAGTGGCTGTGTGGGCTTCAATCTTGTGAAGCCACTGAGTGCCGGAATTCAAAGAGGCTCTAGATCTGTCCCACAAGTAAAGGAGATTGTCATTTCCTCCGCTAGCCAGCTGTTTTCCCGAGGGCGACCATTTCAGGCCGCAGACTTCCTGGTGATGCCCCCTGTAGGTTCCAACAATGTGGGATCTAAGTCTCACATCATTGTTGATGACCATACAGTCCATGCCTCCTGTAGTGAGGACGTGATTGTTCCAGGCCAAGGAACCAACTCGGAGTCGATGGCCTCCTCTTAAAGTTCTCAGCTGCATGAGAGGAAACGAAAACAAAATGCAAAAAGCACAGCCTGAATAAGAACCCGTCAGCCACAGGTGAAGCACTAATGCTATCAAAACAAGACGCAACCAGCTTACCTGTCTTTGAGCAGAGAAATCCCAGAGCTGGACAAGAGAATTTTGTAAGCCAATGGCAATACTCTGACCATCAGGAGCCCAGCTGACGCTCGTGACAGGACCTTCCTCATTATTGAAGGTCACCAGTTCTGTAGTAGAGCAGTTGGAGGCATTCCACAAGTACACCGTTTCGGAAAGAGCAATCACTACCACGTTGTTGGCACCCCAGTCCAGCAAGTTCAAATTATAATCATCCGATATGTTAGGAGCATCTAGCATCCTCTGGCAGGTCTATCAATTGACAAACCAAAGGAAATATTTCAAAACACTAATTCTACAGTCTTTGAGAGCACAAGCAAAACCAGTACATACTAATGTTCCAGGGAACAAATGCTAACTTGTTGGTCAAGTTTTATGTCATCAATAAAAGAAACAGCAATGGGCATGAATTTGAGGCTACCTTGGGTATGGATCGACAGGGCTTGATGAATTTAGACTGGTAAGCAGTGGGGGAGAGCCAGCTTTTTGGGATTAGCTCTACAGGGGTCGGTGGCTTGTTCTTGAAGGCCAGGATTCGACTTCGGTTCATGTCAAGGGCCTCTGCCAGAAGCTTCTGGTACGCCTCACTTGATGCTGACACCGCAGACTTCTCCTTCCACTTCTTCCCTCCAGTCAAGAGAGAACGAGCATAGTCGAAGTCCATAGCTGAGCGGTTCGGGATGAATCTATCCAACTGTGATTAAAAAGAAAAAAAGAAAACGCATCCCAGAATTAGAAGGAAACAATTCTATTGGAACTTACCAACAAGGAAAGAAAAAAGAAGCAAAATTGCTTGTGAATCCTCCCTCTAAAAGAGGAAATAATCCTAACTTTGTTGTTCTACAGTGAAAGGTACGTCAGGTTGGTTCTGTCTGCGATGCATGTTATCAGAGAATGGTGACCAAAAAGTCCTAAGTCCTACATAATTCACAATTTTCACTCAATACCAATTCACATCGCAACTCGAGTATCAATCAAAACCCTTCGTCCGTAGAACATTCATTACCAAAAAAGCAAACGACTCTAAAAAGTCTTTGTAAATGACACAAGAAAACCGCTGGCTTACGTTTTCTCGAGAATTCTTCTTCTGAAGGTATTCCTGGAGAAGATCCAGCGACCACTCCTCGCCTGGTGAAGCCATGGTCCAGCGAACGCCCCCACCGCAGAGCTAGGTCAAAAGTCCGCAAAAAAAAAGAAAAAACGAAAGGAAATTTCAAGGACAGAAGAAGACCCAGAAGCGGAGGAACAAAGAGGGACTGAGCGCTGATGATGGGTCGTCAGTTTTTCAACTAAAGAGGCTAGATTTCCTCTCGCTGTGCGCTCAAATCAGAGGCGTGCAGAGAGCGACAGAGAGAGAGAAATTCAGAGAGCAGCTCGAGAAAGGAGAGCTAGTTTGCTCGCAGAGTAACCGGTGAAATCATGGTCCGACGAACGCCCCCGCCGCAGAGCTCGGTCAAAATCCTTCAAAAAAAAAAAGGGGGAGAAATTCCCAGGACAGAAGAAGACCCAGATGCAGACGAATGAAGAGGGACTAAGCGCCGTTGATGGGTCGCCACTGTTTCAGCTGAAGCCCCCAGATTTTCTGTCGCTGTGCGCTCAAATCAGAGGCGTGCAGAGAGCGAGCGAGAGAGCGACAGAGAAAGAGAGAGATTCAGAGAGCAGCTTGAAAAGGAAGGGAGAGAGCAGCTAACAGCTAAGATCGTTCGCAGAGGAATGGTTGAGAGGGAGAAGATGATGAAGAAGAAGGAAGGAGAAGACGAAGATGATGATTTTCGAATCAACGTGCGGGCGGGAACGGGAATGTTATGCAAAGGAGCCGTTGGCGGCGTTCCTCGGACGCCAATATAATAATTAGTTTAATATAAAATTTACTCAACAATATATTGTTAACTTATGGGAAAATGTCACAAATGGTCCCTATACTATTACTTAATGTGCAATTTCGTCCATGAACTTTCGATTGGCTCAATTTAGTCCCCGAACTATTGATAAATGTTCGATTTGGTCCTGAACTTTCGATCGAACTTCGATTTGGTCCCCGAACTATTGATAAATGTCCGATTTAGTCATTCGTTACTTTTTTTTAAAATTTTTTAAAAAATTTTTGGCTTCCCTCCGCCGGAGCCGGCGGAGGGAAGCCGGCGTCTGGCGAGGGTCTCCCTCGCAGATCCGGCGAGGAGCTCCTCGCCTAGGAGCTCCTCGCCCGACGCCGGCGAGGGAGCGGCGAGGGCGGCCCTCGCGGCGTCGCCGGCGAGGGTCTCCTCGCAGATCCGCGAGGGAGCCCTCGCCGGCATCCGGTGAGGGAGCCCCTCGCCGGCATCGGCGAGGCGCTCCTCGCAGATCCGAGACCCGCGCCGACGCCGGCGAGGGCCGCCCGACCCCCGCATCCGGCGAGGACGGGCGGACGCCGGCGGAGGGAAGCCAAAAATTTAAAAAAAAATTTTAAAATTTTAAAAAAATTAAAAAAAAAAAAACGAAGAAGGACTAAATCGGACATTTATCAATAGTTTAGGGACCAAATTGAGCCGATCGAAAGTTCAGGGACCAAATCGACATTTATCAATAGTTCGGGGACCAAATTGAGCCAATCGAAAGTTCATGGACCAAATTGCACATTAAGCAATAGAGTATAGGGACCATTTGTGACATTTTCCCTTAACTTATTGACTCTTCTTTTTCGTCTGAAAAAATTATTATTGACGCTTCACTACCCATAAAATTATCAAATAATTTTATTTTTCAATCAGCACAAGCAAAAAAAAACCCACTAATATTCTCTAATCCTCACTATAATTGGTTAATCAAGAAAATTAATTGATGGCTTTTCATACGTCAAATTAGATAATGAAATTTTGTGCACCTCAAAGTGTCATGTAAAAATCAATTTCCGTGAGATGACAGGAGGCGAATTATCATTCTCATTTTTTTTTCTTAAACAAACTACAATTCTCTATGATCGAATTTTGCATATACCATTTTATTTACTTAAAAAGCTATACGTATTATAGTTAGTGATTCTTTACAAATGCACTTTGCCAAATGCCCGTTCACACTGCACGGATAAGAATTTAAAAAGAAAATAATTAATTTTGAGAAATGTACTCTAAAATTACTAAATAATTTTACCACTTTTGCACTAATAAAACTGAAATTATGCTATCCTTTACGCTAAGAAAAATGTACTCTAAAATTAACTGCATTGTGATGGTGCTATTGGTTGGATTTAATGATTTTACCATTGACATGATTATAATTATACATCTTACGGTATTATACTAGTTAGTGATTCACACAGTACAAGCCACATTACTTATGCACCTTATATAGTTAATGAATTTGAAAATCAAAGTTCAATGGGTAAAATTTGCTCTAAAGTTAGGTCTACATTGTTACTTTGGCGCATATAATCAAGTGCTAATCTTATATTCTATCGAAGTTTGGTTTAATTTTATTTCCATTTTTATTTTTATTTTAATAAATATATCATATTTGTATATATAATTTTGACTTGTTCAGGGAAAATCATTTTAATCTTCAACAGGATGCAGTAATTGGGATTTATTCTTTCTTAGATTGATTTTATTTGAGTTAAATTTTTTTCTTGGGATTAAAATTTAAAATATTTATTACTTTAAGAAATTGAGAATTTATTTCTTTTTTTCATTTTGTAATGTTCTTTTCTTTTCTTTTTTCTTTTTTTGGCATTTGTCGATTGTTGATTGGCCATATGTTCGAACATGTTCCTTGAAGTCTTTATCACACGCCTAAGGCTTTATTTATTTTGCATAAATGAATGATTTATAAAAAAAATTACCTAAAATGATCACTTGAAATAATTAGCCATTGAAAAATATATTTTATTATTGATAATAATTTATGTCTAAACATTTTCATGAAAAATGAAATTTTCTTTGTTAATTCATTTTTTAAATGATATATTTGGGTTTTTTTTTATAAAAAAAATATTTTCTAACTTATTCATTTTTGCTAAACAAATGGAGCCTTGATGAAATCAATTTTACTTAAACCTCGGATGCTAAAAGAAGCTTTGTGAAACAAGTGATGGGCTTAGCCAATCCAAAAGAGACGTAGGGGCTTAGTTGATAATTACTTGACAATTACAATCGCAATAAAAAAATAATTTACTATATTGTCATAAGCAGTTAAGTACAAAGATCGAGCAAAGACACTATTTATTATAAGTTAGAATTAATTTATTTTTTTCTTTTTTGCTAAAAAAATGTTAGAAGACAAGATTATTTTGAAAAAAAAAAGGAAAAAAAAAAAACCTTTCAACCGAGATATATAATTTGAAATACCCTTATCATTTTCTAAAAGAAGCAATTTTTTTCCCCATCTTAAATCCAATTTAGTGCTTTTCCTTATTTCCACTATTCTAGAGAGGTAGATTTAGCATAGGCTTCATGTGTACATTACACTTTTCAACGGCCATATAAATTAACCAAACTACACATACGGTGACATCCGGAATTTCATATTTGGTTCTCCTCCAAAATTGGGAAATTGCCGGGGGGCTATATTTTCCATTTTCATTGTGATGATAATTTTTGTTATATGGATTTTTTACAATTTTGTTGTTATAGAAACAGGGAGGGAAAAAAAAAAAAAAAAAAAAAAAAACATAAAACGGAAGGACTTAGAGAGAGGGAGAAAGGGGAGGGAGAAGTTTCCATCATTTGGCGCCTCTCTCTCTCTCTCTCTCTCTCTCTCTCTCTCTCTCTCTCTGCATTTGCTTTCTCTCTCTTCCTTCTTCGCTTCTTCTCGGTGAAGAAGAAGAATCGCTGCTTCACGTCGAGCTTGAAGCGATCGTGTGGGTTGCGAATGGCGGGGGAAGGACGATTTCTTCTCCTCTGCGGCCGAGCGAATCTGTCGATGTGTACGTCCCCAATCTTCGTTTCTAGAGATTCTGTCTTACGATTCGACGATTGCCGAATCTGCATACTCTTGGGGCATAGAGCTTGGTGCGTGCTTACATGCTTTGTGGACTCTGTGCTTTGTTACGTTTGAGTCGTGACTGATTCTTGAACATCTGCATTACTTCATGCTTGGGTTCTTAATATGCCACCGACATCGATCGGATGGTTTCGGTCCCGCTAGTGGTGGAATATGAAGAATCAGTTCATGACGAAGCTTCTATTAGCCATTCACCGACAAATGCTTGGGGTGGGCCTTTCAGTAAATGGGGTTGTCTCACGCGTACTCTTCTGTTACTTAAAGACCTAAGCATGAGCAGCAACGGAGTTGAAGTTGAATTTGAAAGGGTGGAAGCGTACTAAAATCGTTTAGTCCAGCTTCAACTGTAAATACTTCTCTTCACAAACTGTAATAGCCTAGGCAATAGGTAGGAGGCTTGCCTGCTGTTTTGGACACGCCTGCTATTTTTCTGGCAAATGCAGTTGGCGTGTTCTCTTATTGTTTATTTGGTTTTCTTTTACCACGATGGAATAAACATGCCGAGCATGGGCTAGGGACTTGATGAGAAAGCATTTTTACCTGATGATTTGGATGATCTCTCTAGGGACCTCCATACTGCTTTTAGAAACTGCAAAGTGGCAGGCATTTCCTTCGTTTTGCCCTTCCGAACGTAAGGTTACTCGATTTTTTTACCTCGTATTCCTCTGTCAAAAGTTTCCAGTAGCCCTGGGTCCTTAAAATTCTCGTCATTGGTCTTCTTAGAGATGTAGAGTAGGTCGCCACTGCACTGTTGCCTTTTAGCGTCTCCTACTTCATAGATTCTCATGTCGAGGCTTACACTTACTTGGCTTGAAGTTGGAAATCACATTGTATCACAGAGCTTTCAACCTCTGCTTCCAGACCCATTGAACATACAGAATGATTTTTGCTAAGCCACGCGCTATATTTTTCCACTCTTAATTAAGTATATGTGGTCGAATTGAACAAAATGTCTTTTAATAAATAAATATATATATATATATATATCATTCAAAGAAATATATTTTATTCTTCGTTGATGAGTTTTGTTAAATTACATAAATCATATCATTTCTTTCGTTCTTAATTAGATAAATTCCATTGAGTTAAACAAACAACATCACTTAAAAATAAAATTTAAGATATTTTTAGTTTATCTTTCTTGAAAATATAACCCTAACAAGATATGGAACTTGTGGATTATAAATCAATAACAAATATTGTCGGCTCCCACTTTATTAAAAAAAAAAAATTACCTTAAATTTAGGATGGGCTATTGGGTTTGGGTTCCCTTTCGCTAGATTTGGTGCTAGGGCCCCTGAATTATCGAAAAAAAAAAGAAGAGGCAATTCATAAACTAAGTAGAAATTTGAAAAGTTGAACTCGTTGAATGAACATATTTCCCTCTTGTAGCACACATCTATGCGGACAGAACCCAGGCACACGGTGCCACGGAAGAAAAATGAGATGAAGGCCTAAATATGTTGCAGAAATGGGCCTTTACTTTGTAGGAACTACAAAAAAGGCTCATGAAGTCCGTGTGTTTTATCAAGAGGGTCCCATTCATAATATGTCGCAGAACAGTTTTTTTTTTTAAAGATTAAAAAAACGAAATTTTTTTAAAAATTCAAAAAAACTAAAAAATCTTGGAAAATTCAAAAATTCATAAAAACAATAGAAAATCCCTAAAAAGTTATAATTCCTTGAAAAAGCTTTAAAATAGTTTGTTTTGGGCAGTCTTCTCTTAACATTGTGGGAAAATCATTAAAAAAATCGTACAAAAAAAATTAAACAAGCCCTTAAAGCTCTATCTTAGGGTTTCAATTGTCTTTAAGGACAATCGCCTTTGTTTGCGTACTTACATTGATTTTCGCTTTCCCTTAGTCTAGTTAGAATTAGTATTTATCCTTTTTGTAATATTAGGTATTTGTTATTCGATGCAATTATTTAATGTTTTCCTAATTACTATTTGTTATATTGATGATTGCACACCTACATGATTACTTTACACGTTATTGGATAGGTATAAAATCAATTCAAATTGCGCAATAAAAATCTTTCAATGAAATCAACAAGATTAGGTACCGAAATGGCAATATTTAGTTAATTAGTGTAATCAAATCTCTAACCCTAGATTCTTTGGTTACGTAGAAAGTGACGTACGCTATCACACTTCACTTGGTTTTTAGTCGACCATAATGGGCTAATGGTAACTTTGTTAAAATTTGCAAATGCTTAATTGATTAAAATTTTGAACTTCCGATTTTACACAAGGTATAGACTTGGGAGAGTCTGCGTCTAAATCATGAGTCATAGGCCCGTTCTTTAGGCAATACCCCTGAACCTAACTCTTCCCCCAAGGGATTAGGTCACGACAATCTTTTTTATTTTCTTTTCATACACGCAACTTTAACACATTTAAACCACCGCCTGCGGTGGCCCAGTTGGATAAGAACTCCCATGATCCTTTGCGAGAGGAGAGGAGTTCGAATCTCGCTGGCCGCACGGGATCTTAAGTGCTACGTCGGGGTGGTGGGTCCTCCGCTAGCGTCGCCCCAGGGTTTACCCCCCCCCCCCCGGCGGTTACTCCGGGCCTGTCGGGCTGTCCGTGTTGGTACGGTGCGCGGGGTTCCCTGGGTCATCAAAAAAAAAAAAAACTTTAACACATTCAAGGTGAAATTCCAAGAGAGAAATTGAGTGAACTTATTTCTCTATGGCTTTGGTGTGTATTATAAAAGTATATTTGTTCTAAACCCAACAACAATAATAGTAGGGGCAAATAATACCTTAAAAATAATGATCATCATCACGCATCAAAATATTAAGGATCTATTTCTACTTCTCTATTTTCATCCACAATCAAATTTCCCCAACAATTTACACTAGTTTATCATCGTGATAGAACTCCTTTAATTGTCAAAATAAACCACAATCATTCTATCAAGGGTTTTGAGGCAACTAAGGTAGTGTTTGTTTGTGTTCCTCGTTTCTGTTTTTGAACAAAAATTCTGTTTTTTTGTTCCCGGGAACAAAAAAAGAACAGAAACGCGTTTGTTTGCATTTTTGTTCCAAATCTGTTTTTTTGTTCCCGAGAACAAAAAAAGAACAGAAACAAGAAACAAAAAAAAGTTGTTTCTTGTTTTTGGAACAACTTTTTGGAACAAATTTTCTCTCTCCACTCTTCTTCTTTTTTCTTTGGCCGGTCGTCGGCCTCGGCCTCGGCCATGGCCGGCGACCGGCCGTTGAGGGCCGGCAACCTTGCCGGAGCATCGCCGGCCCTCGGCGAGGCGAGCTCGGGCTCGCCCGGATCCGGCGAGGCCGAGCCTCGCCGGTGGCGGGCGGCTCGGCCTCGCCGGCGGGCGAGCCCGAGCTCGCCAAGCCTCGAGGCGCGGGCGAGCCTCGCCGTGGCCGGGCGAGGCCGCCGGCCCTCGTCGGCCGGTCACCAGCCATGGCCAAGGCCGGCGACCGGCCAAAAGAAGAAAAAAAAAAAAAAGAAAAAAGAAAAAAAAAAGAAAAAAAAATAAAAATATTTAAAAATTAAAAGAAACAAAAAAAGAACACAAATTTACCAAACATGTTTCTGTTCTTTTTTTATTCCAGAACAAATTTACCAAACGCGTTCTTTTGTTCAAAAACTGTTCTCCGGAACAGAAATAGTTTTTTTTTTTATTTCTGTTACTTGGAAAAAAAAAAAAACGAAACACAAACAAACGCACCCTAATACCTCGGTGACCAAGCCTTCCGCTGCTCACACTTGTAAGTTACCACTTCATATCAATATGGGACTGATCCCAAGGTAATCCCTTCCGTGCTATCTTCTTTTAAATGGGAAAAGTGTCAAAGAAGTTTTAAACATTTTGTATTTGTATCAATTTACTCCTAAACCTTTTTACTAGTGCCAATTTAGTCCTAAACATTTTCACTTTGTACCAATTAAATCCTTTCTGGTTAACTTTGGCCAGATTTTGCCGACTAGGCATCGGTCGACTGACGTGGATAATTTTTAATAATATTTTAATATTTTTTGAATATTTTATTTTATTTTATTTTTATTTTTCTTTTTTCTTTCTCCTCCTCCTTCCTCTAGCCAGTCGCCGGGCCTCGGTGACCGGCCAGAGGTGACGGCCGGCGAAGCTTGCCATGGCCGGCAAGGCTTGACCCTCGCTAGCCAAGTGCAAGGCCACCCTCGTGGCCTGGGCGGCCTCGCTAGAGGCCGGTCGTCGAGGCCCGGCGACCAGCTGGAGGAAGGAGGAGGAGAAATAAAAAAGAAAAAGAAAAGAAAAGAAAATTCAAAATTCAAAAAATATTGAAATATTAATAAAAATTGTCAATGTCAGCGCCAATCGTTCCACATCAACCGACCGGTGCCTAGTCAGTAAAATTTGGCCAAAATTAGCCGGAAATGACTAAATTGGCACAAAGTGAACATGTTTAGGACTAAATTGGCACAAATACAAAAAATTTAGGACTTCTTTGACACTTTTCCCTCTTTTAAATGCACTCAATTTCCCAATGGAATATGTTATTGCGATGCCTAACAAAAGGGTTAAGTCAAGCACTTGTCGGCCAAAAAGTAGGAAGCGATGGCACTTAGATTTGAGGACTTTATTTATAGCGCAAAGGGCCATTACCATTGGATTCATGATTGTCATTCCTCTTAATTTTTGAGTTCAATTGGGCTCGATTGTCCAAAACCAACGTCGACTGAACTCAATAAGGAAGGAAATTCAATCGAAGCTCGAGCTCACATGCTGAAAATCCTATAAATTTGAGAAACATATTATTTGCCTATTCCTCATATCGACAAATATCAAGTGGAGAATGATCTTGTTTATTTGTTTGTAACGTGGTAACGTGGTTAAAGCATTTTGGTTGTTTGAACATCTATTCCAATGGAAAAATGAATATTAGAAAGCTTCAAGCAGTGTCATCTTTTAAGCATCTAAGTTAAAAGGCTGTTTAATTAAGCTTTTTAAAAAGCTAAAGGCAATATCTTGCTTGTCGGTCAAATTTTAAAATATCATTCAAATTTCAGAAAATTATGATAAATTTATATGTGAATTTATATATTCGGTATTGGTATATTGTCGGAAAATTTTGAATGTTTCAGGTTAAGAAAAGGTAAACGTGCGTCCATCATAAAATTTAGAGGAAGTAAAGAACCAAAAGAAAATATCTATCCATGATTTTTATTAATTTACATGATCCTCGTATGGGCATTACAATTGTTCATAAATTGAGATTCAAGGGGTTGGTTAAGTAATTGCGCTGGTGCTGACTAACTTTTGAATTTGCAAGTGCTAATGAAACATTATCTATTTATTAATTCAGTTTATGAAGGTAATCAACAGAGTTGCAAATGTTTTATGAAAATAATAGAGAAGAAATTGACGTCAAAGTTTCATTTTTTCTTAATCATGGCTGCTCTGCACCATGAGGCAAAATCAGGAAGTCCTACGGTTTCTTAATTTTTGTCCGAAATGGTCTAAATTCAATTTTCAAAATTGTCAAATTTAACCATAATTCCCAAAATCTCTAAAATAGACCCAAACTCCCAAACTTTCCAATTAAATTAGGGGCGTTTATTTTACAGAAAACTCAATGATAAAATAATATGGATAGTCTTCCTTTATTAGGTAATATATGATCAAAAACATTTTTTGATGTTTGAATCTCATTGGAAAATGATTTTGATCTTTTGACTTTATTTCAGATAAAAAAAAAAAATCAAATTTTATAATAAATTTTATTATTTTCTATTTAAAAAAAAAACTTGAATTTTTAATCTTTTTAAATTTGTTTAAAAATCTAATTTGAAATTAATTTCTTTTTCTTTTTCTTTTCTTTCCTTTTTCTTTTTCCGACTTCCTCCGTTGCGACCGATCGGCAAGCCTCGCTCGCCACCATTGGGCAAGCCGCAAGTCAATTCGCTATGATCGGGCGAGTTGCGAGCTCAACCTCGACGGCTCAACCCGCTTGGGTTTGTTGGGATCGGTCGAGGCTCGAGCTTGCCAACTCCCGTCATTGGTCAATCGCTAGTTTGCTAGTAGTTGTTGAGGCACAAGGCTGGCAGTAGAAAAAGGGGAAAGGAAAAGAAAGAAAAGAGAAAAGAAAAATAAAGAAGAAAAAAAGAAAACAAAATTAAATTAAAGAAAAGAAAGAAAAATAAATAAATAAATATAACAATAAATTGATATTTTTAAAAAAATTAAAAAAAATGATTTTTTTTAAATTATTTTTATATGAATGAAAGTTTCATTGACAGAGGACCTCAATACTAGAAAAATATTTAGGAAAACGTTTCTAGTTTTTTGAAAGGAGAAATCAATTTCTTGAATTTAAATTTTGGTGGAAAAATCTTTTATGTTGACTAAGAAAATATTTTCCATTGACTTATTTTTCTAACCAAACCAAATGCCGGAAAATGAGGAAAATATTTTTCCCAAAAATATTTTTTACGAAACAAATGGATCCTAAATTAGAATCAAAATTTTGATATTGGTTTTTAAATTAACAAAGGGAGAACAGTAGCAAGTTGAAATTTCACTATCGTTGAAGGACACCAGCAAAAAAAAAAATATCTTGAAAAAATGTTTTACCAACTCTAGAATCAAATAAGGCTCGATTCACTTAAAAAGTATCAACTTTAACTTGGATCCACTTTTGGCCCAAATTTCTTTTTGCTGCAATTCTCACCCCACTTTCTTTGTCTCATAAAAAAAAAAAAAAGCACAAACTTTTAGTTTATGCCTAAATCTAACTCTTGCCAAGTTTCTATCTAGTAATGCCATTGAAGATGTGATGTGTCATTCCATGTATACTTGGCAACTCACGGTTGCGTTGACGTGGAAGGATCACACACAATCAGAGAGCTTCCTATGCATTTGGACATCTTGGACCGCGAGTTCAAGGTTCCATTCTCAGATCCAGTGAATCGCTTGTTTGTGCTCCGTTTATCTTTGGTTAGTCACTTCTTCAATCCATTTCGATTTTTATGGCCAAAATCCAAACTTAGATGTTCCTGTTTCCTCCTCTTGCTTAGTTCGATTCTATTTAGATTTTGACAATGGTTTCGGCAACGACATCCCTAGGTCGCTATTATTAGACAAAAACTTAACAGGGATTAGAATTTGGGTAACCATCCAAAATGATCTTTTCTTCACTAGAAAAGAAATATTTGGGCTGGGCTATCACAAAAGTGCATTCCATAATTGGTACCCGAGCCACAATTTGTGCTTTAAAAAGGATTTGGGCCTATCAAGTAACTAGAAAAGACAAAAACTATCAAAGAAATGTCACTTACCGACTCTCAACGAAAAACATTTAAAAAAGGTGAAAAAAGGTGAAAAAAGGTAAGAACAATAGTGGACTCAGCCACATCACCTTTTTTGTTTTTTTCCGTTGTCCTAAATTTTTGTGTACTCTTTGGATGATTATTTTCTTCTTCAGCGAATGATGTGTTCCAATCAGTATCATCCCTTCAGCGTCCAAAACACGTTCGTGTTGCTGGCTACTTCGGGATAGGTCAAGTTTTAAGAAGTAGTGACACTTTCTGAGAACTTTCGTATCGTGTGTCGGACATTTTGACACGTGTCCAATACTTTCTGACACTCTCTTCGACACTCTCGGACACACTTCGACACTCGGTCAACACGTGTCAAAAAATCCGACATTTGATCAACTTTCTTGACACTCTTCGACACTCGAGTCAGAATTTCAACATGTGAATTTCTGATTCGGATAGATCAACTTAAAAAAATTTCAATAAATGAGAGGTTAATATATATGAAAAAAATAATAAAAATAATAAATGGGGAAAGAAGAAAAACTAAATTTTATCTTCTCTTTTGACTCTCACTTCTCACGGTACGAATTCACACCCCAATTTTTTTTTTTTTTTTTTTCTTTCCGATATGTCCGACAGGTGAGTTGAGGATGTAAATTGCTTGTTTTCCTTCTCCAAATTTTATGAATTATTAGAATGGAGTTGAATTTGTTAAATTGAAATAAAGAATGATATTAATAAATGATAGATTAATGTTTTTAGTTTAAATTCATTCTAGACTTTTTTATTAGTCATTTATTTAGTTATGAATTTGAATCAAATTAATTTGATTGAAATAATCATAAAAATGATAAATGTATATAAATATATATTAAATATACAACGTGTTTCAACATGTCGAAATTATCTGTTTTTTGAGAAACGACGTGTCGCATGTTGCATGTTGGTGCTACTTAGGTCAAGTCTTATCTCATAGATAAGGTAAGGAGATGGAGAACACATGAGTACATGAAAATCGAAGAAGCAAAGCTTTTTTCTTTCTTTGTTCTTTTGCTTTTGTCGCCATCCTTGATAATCAGCGCCATCCGAGATAAAACATATGTGCTAGGTTTTAATATTGATTTATCAGATGAATTACGATCTACGAATATTCTTGCCATGTTCAAAGGCAATTCCCTCTTTCCTTGCTACGGTTAAACTCCACCTTAGGTCTGTGAATTTGCTTATATTTTCCAACTAGATCCTTAAACCTTCAATTTGTTTGATCAATTTGTTGCACTTGCATAAATGGCTTATTTTAAAATTCATGCATAAGGCTAGGGAACTTTGGATGAACTAATGCGAATGGGTGTAGGCCTCGCTTAATCAAGTTCCTCACACTTAATCGGGTTAATTTGAGCTAATGCAACTAATGAGATAAATTTTTCTAATGAAGTCTCTTCTCAAATCGAGCGCATGCAACTCTTTTCCTTGTTTTTGTTTTCCATGCTTTCTTACTTCCCATGTGATTGTCCCCGGTGGATTGTTCATCTTATAGCGATACTATTTTCTATGTCACATTCTTGACGGCAGTAATATAGATATCCAATTTACTTGATTTGGACTGCAGAGGGACTTGATTCCAACACTGTCGTATTAAAAAAGAAAGAAATTTTTCATTTTTTATATTTTTAATGATTTTTTTTTTTTCTTTTGTCTTTTCCTCACTTCATCCTTTTACCTGCGCCTAATATTAGCTGCAGCTCTTACTCCAGCGTGGCATAATCAGAGTCCATTCACCGGGCAACACGTGTCGCCCGGTGCCACGCTGGAATCAGGCTCCCTTTGGAAAATGGGGAAAGTCGGTTCTCTCTCCTCTGGTTGACAGAGAGAGAAAAGACAGAATAATAAATGCGCGCACCCCCGCTTAAAAAAGTCCCTCTCCTCTTTTAAATTTGTAAGGGCTATTTCTCTCTCTTCTCACGTTCTTTCCTTATCCTTCCTTCGTCTTCCTCCTCAACGACGACCCAACGCGAGAAGCTCGCTCAAAACTAGCAGCAACGGACCTCGCCATCAAGCAACACAATGGCGACCCTAAGCGGAAGCACGAGGTGTGATTCGACTTGGCGGAGATCTCCCTCCGAAGACTACGACTGCTTCTCCTTCCTCCGTCTTACTCCCTCATCGGCGACGACCCAAGCGGGAAGCTCGCTTAGAACCAGCAACAACAGACCTTGACCACCAAAAGCTTTATTTCCGTACGATTTATCATTTTGGGTCGAGGTCCGTTGCTATTGGTTCTGAGCGAGCTTCTCGCGTGGGTCGTAAAGACGGAGGAAGGAGAAGCAGTTGTAGTCTTTGGAGGGAGATTTCCGCAAGGTCGAATCGCACCTCGTGCTTCCACTTAGGGTCGCTTAGGGTCACCATCGCATTCCTTGATGACGGGATCCGTTGCTACTAGTTTTGAGTTAGCTTCTCGCTTGGGTTGTCGAGGAGGAAAATGAAGGAAGGAGAAGGAAAGAATGTGAGTAGAGAGAGAAATAGCCCTTGAAAATTGAAAAGAGGAGAGGGGCTTTTTTAAGCGGGAGTGCGCGCATTTATTATTCTGTCTTTTCTCCCCGTCAACCAGAGAAGAGAGAACCCCGCTGGAATTAGAGCTGCAACTAATATTTTCTCCGCCTCTTTTCTCTTGTTTTTTTATTTGTCTCTTCCCCCCTTGTACTATCATCTCCTTCACGACTCCTTCTCCGAAATGTCTCCCTCCAATGTCTTCTCCTCCATTTTGTCCTTTTTTTACATTTCTTTTCATTAGCCCTTTTTATTTCTTTTCTTTTCTTTTCTTTTCTTTTCCTTATATTTTTCTCTTCCCTTTTGGTCGTCTTCTTCTTCATGTCTGCACGCCGGAAGTCACCTTCTCTCCTACACTCTTGTTTTACCAAAACTCATCGACCAAACCAACGCCATTTCCAACGCCATTTTAAACAAGCCTCACTACCCATCGTCACCAGCACTGACACCGCTCGTGCTCGGGCCACCGCCGAGCCGACACCCACTCTCTCACCTATAAGGACAAGGAGGAAGACGAGACCCAACTTGCACGAAAATAAGCCCAAATCACAACATATGACCATAAGCCCTAATCACAACAATGTAAACTCCAAATGGACGAAACAAAAGCGGGTGGAACAGCAACAAAACGCATCTAGCAGCGGCGTACGCCTATAATGGACGAAGGTTCAGGGATATTCATGCGGCCTTCACTCAGGCATTTATACAAACAGTTTGCGAGCATCACCAAATGTTTAGATTTCCGACTCAACCGGGACTCGAAATGGGACTAAATTCTCGGAAAACGACCAAAAACATACAGAGGCTTGGCTAAAGACCTACGGGCGCCGGAGGGACCAAAGCTCATGCGAACAGGTCGGTCATGAGCTCCGGTCCGACGCCCTACGAAAACGGAGCATACATGACCAGAGAAAACCTACCTGGTTTGGTTCGGTGGGGGTGCCGCGGCGGACAGCAGCTAACGGACAGGCCACCGACGACGGCAAATCGCTCTCTCGGGCTCACGCTCTCCTCGCTCTCTCTCTATCTCTCTTGGACTCCCACCGAAGAACTCCCCCTTCGCAAATGAGTGAGCCCCTCTCTTTTAAGGGCGACCGGCAGGCGCGCATGGCCCCTGCCACCGCCAGCTTACCGGCCGGACGGATCCGACTCACGGATCATGCCGTCCTCTGCTCCGTGGCGATCCTCTGTCTCCTTTTGCTCGTACTCCGCTTCTTTCTTCTTTCTTTTTTGCAGAAGCGTGGTTGGCATGAGAGGAGGAAAGAAAAGAGAGGAGGGCCGGGCTTAGGGAAAAGAAAAGAGAGGCTGGCTTGGGCCAGGTGGCAAAAGATACATAGGAGAGGAGAATTGGAAAGGATTGAGCTTAGTCCTGTCCCTTTTTTTTTTTCGATTTGTTTAAATTTTAATTAATTTTTTTTTAAAAATTTTAGATTTAATCATTAGTGGTGGTTATGTAAATGCCTCTACTGTCTACGTGTAATGGATTTTAAAGACAACATACACAATGCATTTGAATGAAAGTTATTTATTTTATTCTTTCCTTCATCTTTTCTTTTTTTCTTTTATTAGCGACTAATTCATAATTTTATATGCGATTAAATCCTAAATAAAATAGTAAAATTTAAGTATCAAAGTTCAGAAACGTTATATATGCTTCTTTCAAATGGAGGATACTTGATGTCAATTGATAGAGATTGAAAGGACATTATTCGAAGAGACATGTTCTTTCGGACATGTCTATTAAAACCAAGAAAACTGCAGCAAAAAATTATTTGAAGAGACTTTCTTTTGGACATGTCCATTAAAGACAAAGAAAATTGCTACAGAAAATGATCTGAAGAGACATATTCTGTAATTACAAAAAGCACATCAAGATTAGTGCCCCAAGGCCAAAATCAGGCATGCAGCAATTCAAAGATTGTCCCCTCCATTTTGCTTCAAATTGGTTTCATTTTTCCTTTCTTGTTTTCTCTAATGGCCGTGCAACGGGAAGAAGACTTCGTTGAGGACACGGTTGCCCCGTCACTTTTCTCCACTAATTTTTACATGCAATATAAATTGGCTAGCGATTAAGGGTCTATTTGTTAACACTTCTATTCTTTTATTTTTTTGTTCTTTTATTCTTCAGAATTAAAAAAAAAAAATTGTTGCAAAATAAATTTGGAACAAAAATACGAAGTAAAAAAAAGTAACTTTTTATTTCCGAGAACAATTTTTAGAAATAAATCATTTTTTTTCTTTTCTTTTATTCTATTCTTCTCCCTCACCACTTGCTGCCTGCCGCCGACCGACAGTGGACGGCGATGGTGACGGCAAGGAAGAAGAAGAAAAGAAAAGAAAATTTTAAAAAAATTTTAAAAAAATCTACATTTCAAAAAAATTTATGGATTATACCAAACGCATTCTTGTTTTTAATCCATTTCAAGAATAGAAATTTTGTATAGTTATTAAACATGTTTTTTTTTTTTACTTAGAAATTGTTCAAGAGAATAGAAATAGAAAAAATGATTTAAAAAAAATATATTCATGGGAACAAAAGCGTTATCAAACGGAGCCTAATTCGGGTTTTGAAACAATTTACACTTTCTTTCTTTTGGGGTCTAGCTGGTACAATTATATCCACCTTAGGGGCCTTCAATTTTGTAAAATACCTAGGGCGTTTATGATATTTCCAAATGAGTTTATTTAGGTCCTACACCGATGAAAAATTAACTTATATGTCGTTTAATCGCACATCGGTGCACCTATCCTCACAACCGCAGTAAGACCTCAAATAAGTCGAGGTGCCATTCGGTGTTAAAAATTCGGACAATTACACTTGCATAGTACGTAGACGGAAAACAACCCATCTATAATTATACCAAAAACATGAAGAATCCGAGCATCTCTTAATCAAATACGGAAACTTGTTTAAAATAAAACTCTCTGCCTTTTTACACATTTGACCTTCACCAACACAGTAATTAGATTCCATGTTTAATTAATTTGCATAATCGGACTTGTCCACACGTTGGAAGTCATTGTTTAATTAGATCAACTGCTTCGATTACGATGGCCATCCATAGCCAAAAACAAATTTGACCTACACCAACACCAACACTACCCCGGTAACTACATTCCGCATTTAATTAATTTGCATAATCAGACTTTCCCACACGTTAGAAGTCATTATTTAATTAGACCAACCACTTCGATTACGATGGCCGTAAAACATATTTGACCGATGCCTTCAATTACGACGGCCGGCAAACAAAACTTCAATCATTGTAATCACGATGAGATGAGTTGGCTAACGACGACCTGTCAATAGCGATAGCAATGCTACGAAGTTGCATATTTCATGATTAAAAACGACTTGCATAGACTTATGATAGTCCGTTGTAATAAATAGCAAATCATTGTCGAGTTTGATTTACGACAATTTACATATATCTACTGTGAAAAGTTATCGACTATAAAAGGTTGTAGATTTTTTTCTTTACATAATAATAATGTAACCAATATTACCCCGACACAAGTAGGTGTCGTTTTTTGCTTATGAATATATATACTCAAAGTGTGAGACGGTCTGTGGTAACGAAGAGAAAAACGTTGAGTAATCAATTGCTACACAGCATAATTTTTTTTTTTTTTTTTTTTGTAACACGAGAATTCCCGTAAGTTCGGTAACCGGCGAGGTAAACCCGAGAGACGCTAATGCGGAGGACCCATCACACCGACATCCCACTTAAGACACCAAATGCATCCACCTGGGTTTTGAATCCCTCACCTTTAAGGAAGGATCAATAAAGCTTTTATCCAATAGAGCCAACATGGCTGGTAGTTACACATCATAAATTTGTGTCCTTATTTTTTACTCAAAACTATTTACACGAAGTGTGCGACGGTGTGTGGTACGAACGAAGAAAAGGTCACGCAACTAACAGTACCACGCCATGGAGTCATGTCATTTGTTTTCTACCGAGAACTATTCACCCAACGTGTGCGACGGTTTGTGTGACTAGAAGAGAAATAGAAGGCCCCGGAGTAGGGGGCAGTCTATCACAGTCTTTATATGACTAGCGTTTTCCCCACGACCTATCGGGGCCTCACGAGGACTTTGTTGAACCAACCGTCCCCGTGGCGAGATGTGACATTGAGACAAGACCCCCCACATGATTGAGACAAACTGATTGGGAAAAGGAAAACTGGGGCAAAAGAAAGATCAAGCTGGTGTTGCTCTTGATGTTCCTGAGGATATCATGTGTTCAAACGCTCATGAGGGTTGTAGGAGGTGAAGACTGGTTCAGCGAAAAAAGAGAGACCCGCGCAAGTCAAGTGAATCCAAGATCGTGCTAGTACGTAGAATCTTTTATGGCACCTAGATGAGTCGCACTACTTTCCAAATATGATTTTTTAAAGAAAAAATTCAAAAAATCTCAAATTATGTCTATTATCCCACATTTACTTAAAAATTTTTCTCTAATGCAAAATATCCGAAACTTATACTTATGTGATATATTTACATTTTGTTAATAAACACCATTAAAAATCTACTTATATGGAACCTAGAATTATGAGACTTAAGTAAAATAAAAACAATATTGTTTTTATTGAAAATGTAAGTTTAGGATCTTTTATGTAACGAGAAAAATTTATGGTAAATATGTTACAATTGGCATAATTTAAGGTTTTTGATGTCATAAAAACAGTTCAAAGTAAATGTGTTTGGGATTTTTTTTCGTTTTTCCTTTTTAAATAATTTCAACTTAGAAATTTGAGAAAATTCTAAATAAAGGCTCTAAGTGTCCTTGATTTTTCAAATAAGGATTTGAAGTATACATTGTCTAAAATATGGACTTAAAGTGGACCTTATTTCGAATAAGGGTTTGAAATGATCATGTCGAAATCAAAGAATGACCTAACCTTACTAACTAGTCAAGGCCATTTCCAACCTTTGAATTTTCTTAATTTTCTCAATAAAAATTAAAAAAGAAAAGAAAACATGAATTAAAAAAAAAAAAAAAAAAAAAACCAGCAGAGGGCTAAGGCCAGCCTCCCACCTATATTTATCTTCTTTTTTTAGAGTTTTTTTTTTTAAAGAAAAATAGAAACAAAGGAGAGATAAAAGAAAATAAGAAAAATAAAGGATGAAAGCCCTTAACCAACTAGTGAGATCAAGTCCTTTGAGATTGACATGGCCACTTCAGGCCCTTATTTGAAATAAGATTTACTTCAAGCCCTTATTTGAGAAAATAATAGCACTTTAGGCCACTATTTGAGATAAGGTTCACTTTCGACCTTAATTTGAGAAATTGAGGATATTTTGGGCCATTATTTGGAGTTTTCCTTAGAATTTAAAAAAAAAAAAAAAATCACTTGTGGGGAGGGAAAAGGGGGGGGGAGAGAGAGAGAGAGAGAGAGAGAGAGAGAGAGAGCGGGAGGGAGAGAGAGAGACCTGCATTGAACTAGAGGATGAGCAGCTTGCAAGTAGCATTTGCTTGGACTTCAAAGAACCAGTAGAAGAGAGCTATTAACCACATTATGAAAATTATGAAAAAATTGCACATGAATTTATATATCAATATTCGTATATTGTGAAAATTTGGAAGATTCAATTTAAGAAAAGATGAAATTGTGTCCAACCCGAAATTTGAATGAAGTAAAGAGTAAATATCCATTATTCAAGTGGTTCTAATTGAACTATATGTTCCTTATATGGACATTACAAGTGTACTTAGAGAGAGAGAGAGAGAGAGAGAGAGAGGGGGGGGGGGGGAGACCTGCATTGAACTAGAGGATGAGCGGCTTGCAAGGAGCATTTGCTTGGACTTCAAAGAACTAGTAGAAGAGAGCCATTAACCACATTATGAAAATTATGAAAAATTGCACATGAATTTATATATCAATATTCGTATATTGTGAAAATTTGGAAGATTCAATTTAAGAAAAGATGAAATTGCGTCCAACCCAAAATTTGAATGAAGTAAAGCCATTATTCAAGTGGTTCTAATTGAACTATATGTTCCTTTAATGGACATTACAAGTGTACTTAGATTCAAATTCAAGGTGTTGTTTAGGGGATTGCGTTGGTGCCGAGCAAATTTTGGATATGCGAGTACTACGTTGTTTATTAATTTATTCCATCCATGAAGACAATCTCAACAGAGTAGGTGGAAATATTATAGAAGAAATTGACATCAAAGTTCCATCACGTCTTAATCATGACTTTTTCTACACCACAAGGAAAATTCAGAAGTCTTGCGCTTCCTTAGTTTCCGTCCGAAATGGTTTGAATTAAATTTCCAAATTTCCCAATCAAACTGTTTTTAAAAAAAGAAGAAGAAAATATCTTATCTTGCAATAAGGCCTCAATGGTGGGGAAATGCTATGCTATTGTAGAAGGCATTGGCCTTGACTAAGGAGCTTCAGGAATGATGTTTCATCTATAAATATGTCATTAATCTTGCTAACAATATGTATAGACCTTAACCATCTCACCACCTAAAAACCATCCATCCCCCCAAAATCATGGTTTCTTCATTATTGTTGTCCAACCTGTCTCCTTTATGTGTCTTCTTCTTCTTCTTCTCCTTGCTCTTCTTGGTCAACACCACTTCATTTTATGGGGCAAGTGCTTCTGCTTCATCCACTTCTTTTTCCACTATCCACACAACTGGGAATAAGGATGAAGTAGAGGCTCTCCTAAATTGGAAATCTACTCTTGACAACTATAGCCAATTTCTACTCTTTTCATGGCACGGCAACAACCCTTGCCGCTTTATCGGTGTGGCTTGCAACGACTACGGAGCCATCACCCATCTAAATCTTTCCCATCTCAATTTGACAGGAACTCTAGATGGCCTCGACTTCTCGTGCTTAACCAGTGTGGTTAGTTTTGAACTTGCCAACAACTCGATCTATGGCTCCATTCCCTCAGGTATCGGGAACCTTTCCAAACTCAACTCTCTTGATCTTTGCTTCAATAAACTATCTAGAGAAATTCCTCCAAGTATAGGTACGTTGGAGAGTCTTCGTTATTTGTACCTTTGTGGCAACAACCTAAGTGGACTCATCCCTCTGGAGATTGGACATTTGGATTCTCTTTGGGTATTTTTTTCCCCCCAAAATCAACTTTCAGGGCCCATTCCTACTTCTCTTGGAAAATTAGGCAATTTAATCAGATTAGACATTTCGCAGAATAACTTTTCTAGCTCCATTCCAATAGAGATAAGTGACTTGAAGAATTTGAAGTCTCTTCAATTATGGCAAAATAGACTTTCGGGATCCATACCTTTAGAAATTGGGAGACTCACTTCTCTTATTAGACTTGACCTATCATCCAATAGTCTCACCGGCTAAATTCCTCGTTCCATCGGAAACTTGACAAGTTTATCTCTTCTTGTCCTCTCCCGAAATGGATTTTCGGGATCCATACCTTCAGAAATCGGGAAGCTCACTTCTCTTATAGAACTTGACCTATTTTTCAATAATCTCACCGGCTTAATTCCTCGTTGCATCGGAAACTTGACAAGTTTATCTATTCTGCTCTTCTCCCCAAATGGACTTTCAGGACTCATACCTTCAGAAATCGGGGAGCTCACTTCTCTTACGAAACTTGACCTATCAGCCAACAATTTCATCGGTTCAATTCCTCGAACTATCGGAAACTTAACAAGTTTATCTCATCTTTACCTCTATGAAAATGAACTTTCGGGACCCATACCTTCTGAAATTGGGAGGCTCGCTTCTCTAATTATGCTTCACCTATCAACCAACAATCTCAATGGCTCAATTCCTTGTTCCATCAAAAACTTGACAAGTTTATCTCTTCTTCACCTCTTCGAAAATGGACTTTCAGGACCCATACCTTTAGAAATTGGGAGTCTCACTTCTCTGGTAAAACTAGGCCTATCATTCAACAATTTTACTTGGCTCAATTCCTCATTCCATCGGAAACTTGACAAGTTTATTTCTTCTTCACCTTGATGACAACAAATTCTTTGGTTCCTTGCCTTATGGATTTAATAAGCTAACATGTTTAAGTATTCCGGCTCTATCTAACAATGAACTAGAGGGGGAACTGCCAAAAGACGTATGCCTTGGGGGATCATTGCAGTATTTCTCAGTCACCAATAATCATTTCACAGGTCCTATCCCAACAAGCTTAGAGAACCGTAGCACGTTAATCGATTGAGTTTAGTAGGAAACCAACTTACTGGAAACATAACAAAAGCTTTTGGAATATATCCACATCTATATTTTATTGACTTGAGCCACAATCATTTGACCGGCGAACTTTCATGGAAATGGGAGCGTTGTCGTAATTTGACGAGCTTAAAGATATCAAACAACTACATTTCGGCAAGATACCCGCAATATTTGAAAGGATGGCTCAGTTACAACTACTAAACCTTTCTTCAAATAGTTTAAGCGGAGAGATTCCGAGAGAATTGGGGAGCATGCCGATGTTGTTAGAACTCGATTTAAGTACCAACTCGATCATGGGAAATGTCCCGACTGAGATTGGACTTTTATCACATCTGGCACATCTAAACTTGGCATCCAATAATTTGAGTGGATCGATATTGGTGCCGTTAAGCTCATGCAAAAGCTTGTTGAGCTTGAACTTGAGTAGAAACAAATTTTTGAGCAATATTCCTCTTGAGATAGCCAACATACAATTTCTTGAAGTTCTCGACTTGAGTCTTAATTTGTTGAGTGGAAGCATACCAGGAGAGCTTAGAAAGCTAAGAATGCTGGAAGTTCTAAATATTTCCCACAACGGTCTTTCTGGTTCTATTCCACATACTTTTGGTGATATGTTGGCCTTGACTTCTATTGATGTATCCTATAATGACCTAGAAGGTCCTCTCCCAAATGTCAAGGCTTTCAATGAAGCCCCATTTGAGGTAATATGGCATAATAGAGGGCTTTGTGGAAATGTTGTTGGTTTACCTAAATGCAATTCCATCGGGAGTGAGAAACACAATCGATACGTTGGAACCAGAGTCATAGTTATCCTCATTCTCTCGTTCTTGGGGTTTCTCTTTTTCTCTTGCACATGGGCCATTCTTGTAATCATCAATCATCGTCGAAGAAGGATTATCAAGAAGGACAACAACAAACGGGCAAATGATTTGGATTTCATGCATATTTTGAGTTATGATGGCAAAGTTTTCTACAACCGAATCATGGAGGTCACAGAGGGATTTGACTCTAAGTACTATGTCGGTGAAGGATCATATGGAATCGTTTATAAAGCCGAGATATCAAAAGGTCAAACGGTTGCTATCAAGCAAACCTCTTCATCGCAAGAAGATGGTGAGATTGTTGATTTGATATCATTTGAAAGGGAAATTCAAGCCTTTATGAATATACGCCATCGCAACATTGTGAAATTTTATGGATTCTGCTCTCATGCCCAACGCTGTTTTTTGGTGTATGAGTACATGGAAAGAGGAAGCTTGAGGACAACTTTGAATGATGATGAAAGAGCAATAGAATTTCCATGGGACAAGAGGGTAAATGTGGTCCGAGGAATTGCGAATGCATTGTCCTATATGCATCACGAATGTTCACCTTCATTGATTCATCGAGACTTAACTAGTAACAACATTCTATTGGATCGGCATTATGAGGCTCATATTTCTGATTTTGGCACTGCAAGGCTATTGAGGCCAGATTCGTCAAATTGGACTCTTATTGCTGGCACTATTGGATATATTGCTCCGTGGTATTTTGTAATTTTTTCAATTTTAATGGGCATTCGGTGTCAAACATGCCTTCTAAATAATTGAACTTTCGCTAGGTTCTTGATTATTTAATCTTCTTATGGAAATTAGGTTACTGATTTAGAGCTTTCAAATTTTGTGTTGACCTTCTGATTTCCTTGATAAGGAAGAATTGGCAAATGAGGAAAAATATCGTAATTGATCCATTTCAAGGATATTAAGTTTGCATTACCAAAATGATATTCGTACTTGAAGTGTCAAACAAAATCCTTTGAAATTCACCGCAGCATAAACTCCAATGCTCAAATCAGTTTTGTGAGTGTAGATTAGGTGGAAATTTGTACTTGTAATCATCACATCATGGGACGCAATGTTGTCAACTTGAATATAGCTTGTGATCGATGATTTAAAAAAATAGGATTTTTCCACTTGCAGAGCTTGCTTTTTCTACAATTCCTACGGAAAAGTGTGATGTGTATAGCTTTGGAGTAGTTGCATTAGAGACGATCATGGGAAAGCATCCGGAGATCATGTTTCTTGGGAATGTTCATCGTCTTCCCAAATTGAGTCGCCAATGATGCTAAAGGATGTGCTAGATCAACGTCTCTCACCTTCTAGACTTCATCTTCGAGATGCACAAGATGTAGTCTTGATTGCCAAGCTAGCATTTGCGTGCTTGCAGGCCAATCCACGGCTTCGACCGAGCATGAGACAAATCTCACGTGAGCTTTGCATTCAAGTACCCTTGGAAATGCCACTCTCTACAATCAGTTTAAAGCAACTTCGCGATCTTAGTGTCAAGAAGATTGGAGCACATAAAAGAGATGGTAAGTTCTAAATTTATTTTTCACATGTTATTTTGTTTAGTTCATAATAATGATGATGATCGCCTTTTGAATATCGTCTTAGTTCTCGCTCATCCCTTGTGGTTTACGACTTTCATTGCAGAGCCAGCTTCTCTTTGAACATTACAGGAATAGTGCAATGTTTATTGTTTGGAGTTGTTGCACTAAAAATAATTATGGGAAAGCTTTTGGGGAGATATTGTTTCATAATTATTTCGAAATTTTTGCATAGCGATCAGGAAGTGAATTTGCAAAATGCATTGGATCGATGTATATTGCCTTCTTTTTAATCAAGATGTAAAAAACATGTAGTTTTTGCTTCTGGGAGAGATAATGATACTAGTTGTCTATGAAATTTTATCAAAATGCAATGTCATTCTTGAGCTTTCAATTAGTTCAATTAAACCACTTTTGACTAATTTGCAATATCATCTTGGAATTTTCAATTGGTTCAATTCCATTCTACAATTGGATCTACCCAATTTCTAGATCCAAGAAACACAAGTTGATCATTCAAACTTATGGAGCCATTAAACTAGTAAAATTGGATAGATATCATATTTTCTTACACAAAATCCATTCTCACTTGATTTAGCGTCGTCCACACTTGATTTTTTTTTTGGTAAATACAAGATACAAAACTAAGAAAAATTAACGTCTAAAATCTATAATCCCAACTTTATCACTAAGCAAAACATGAGATAATTCTCTAAGAGGCCACAAGTAAAATGTAGTATCCAAACGCTTCACTATGCCAATATTGACAAGCATATCAGCATACCGATTACCTTCTCGAAAAATATGATGAATTTTGAACTCAAAATGAGAGCTCTCTTTTGATATCTTTAAGAAGTGTTGGTTTAGTGTTGTCCACTATTCTCTTTTGGTTAACAAGTTCCGTAAAATTTTTGGAGTCCATCTCAATAATGAGTTTATGGAAACCTCGTTCTTTTGCGATGGTAAGTCCCAACCATAGCGCCCATAGTTTTGCTTGTAAAGATGACCATATTTCAAGAAATGAGGTAAAATCGCCAAGCCACACCCCATTCATTTTGGAATACTCCTCCGGCTCTTCTAAGTCTAGGATTACCTTTAGATAGTCCATCCGTATTCTGTTTGATCCATGCCGAAGGAGGATGATCCCAAGCAACCATAACGGGAGAAGTAAGTGATCTACTTTTAGACAAATTGATCATGGAAAAAACTATGATTTCCTATGTGTATGATTGGATTACTTGTACAGGGTTGGAAGGAAAAATAAAGTTTTTCTAGAAAAGTGACTTGTTTCTCCATTACCAAAAAAACCATCTACTTACACCAAAAGTAGTACTCCAATCAAAGTGGGAATTAAATCTCTTGTAGTCAGCCAGGTTGAATTTCAACCATTGAGATAAATTCATTGAGAAGAACTCTTCAAACAATGTCGTGAGACGAGGTGAATCCATATGTTCTAAATAACTAGAGAATTTGACAAAACATGCAATGTTGTTTCCACTGAAGATTCACAATGCGGACAGTAAGCATTATCTCCTAGATTGCGAGACGTTCTTAATTCATTGGATAATAAATGCTTATGTGCCGCTAGCCAAAAGAAGGTTTTACTACATTGAGGTCCTATCGGTTTCTTGATTATTGATCCTTTTGATAATTTCACATGTTGACCCAATAGAAAAAGATCCACTGCTATCACCTTCCCACAATAGACTATCATTCCCATTGGAGGGTACCAATGGTTTTTTGATGCGCGAATTCCAAGGATTTCATCTTTTGGTAAGATTCCTTGGAAAAGCGGAAAGTTCCATTTCCATCAACACAAAATCACGAACTTTTTTGTTTGTCTTAAATGGAGGTAGGTGGAGAGTAACTATGTCAATGAGTGGCTCCAACCCTTAAATCCATCCGTCTTTCCAAAAATATACATCTTCTCCATTTCCCAAGCTCCATACCGCCCCTTCCTCTAAAGTTGGCCATACATTAACAATTGCTTTCCAAAATATCGATTCACCAGATTTAACGTGAGCAATATTTCTCTGTTGTGAATAATATTTAGCATGCAAAAGCTGTGACTATATTGGGGTTGTGTCTTGAAGCTCCATGCTAGATTCATCAATAAACCTTGGTTAGTAATTTCAAAGGATCCAAGGCCAAGACCACCACTTTTTTTAGGTTTACAAATAGTCTTCCAATTCAAAAGGTGGATGCAATGCTTGTCTCCGGTATCTCCCCAAATGAAAGCATAGCAACATTTCTCAATCCGTTGACAAAACATGAGTTAAGACTTTATAATATTACATTTGATAGGTAGGTACATACATGATTGAAAATTGAGTTAACGTGATGTGGCCTGCCATTGACAAGCTATCTGACTTCTATCCACTAAGTCTATTTGTTGTCTTCTCTAATAACACTTGAAAATGCCTTGAAGATGTTATTCCATGAATCAAAGGCACACCCAGATATTTGCCTGGGTTTGAACATATTACAAAGTCGAAGATATCGCTCAAGATGCGTTTTAGCCCTAGAGAAGTATTCTTTGAGCAGAAAAGTTTGCTTTTAGCCTTGCGGACAATTTGACCTGATCTTTGACAAAAATTGTCCAAGCACTCCAAGATAACCTTCATCTATTCTATTGAGGCTTTTGCCAATAATAATAGCTCATTTGCAAACATTAAATGAGATATATGCGGTCCTCTCTAACCAAAACAAAAAGGTTTCCATGGTTTTGAATTCACTGCTGCATAGACAAGATGAGACAATCGCTCCATACACAATACAAAGATATTGGGAGAGAGAAGGTCACCTTGACGTATTTCCCCAGATGACAAGAAGGTCTCCGTAATCTCGCCATTGCACAACACTTGCATGGACAAAGAGGTGATACATTTCATAATGAGTTGAACCAATGAGTTTGGAATACCTTTCAAGTGGGGAGTTTTCTCAATGAAGGACCATTTCAGTCGATTATATGCTTTCTCCAAATTAATTTTTAGAATCATGTGCCCTCATTTCCTTTGGGATTTGCTCATTGAGTGAATTTCTTCTTGTACAGTAATAACGTTATACTGAATGTGTCTATCGGGAACAAAGCTAGTTTAGACAAATTGTGGTAGAACATCCTTTAATCGATTCATGATCACTTTGGAGAGAATTTTATAGGTGACATTACACAAATTAAATGGTTGAAAGTTGTTCGTAGTCTCCGATTGCTACACTTTCGGAATCAACACTTGGAGTGTTTTGTTAATCTCGACCCAGTTACAATTTCCTAACCAGGCATCAATAATAAAATTGGTTAATGAGTTGCTAACCAAATTTTGTTGATGTTGAAAGAAAACCCCTTGGAAGCCATCCGGTCTGGGTGCTTTCAAAAAGTGTTTTGTACACTTCTTTCTTGTCAACGATTCTAGCCAGACATGAAGCTTGCGAGAAATTCAAGACTTGAAAATTTATATGGACAATTCAAGCGCTCATCCTTATAAAAGTACAAAAATAGAAAATAGTAAAAAAAAAAAAAAAAAAAAAAAAAAGGAGTGGGCTTTTCTAGTTCGTGGCCCAATTTACATAGCTCACAAAATTAAATTTCGCTAAATCCACAAGCCCAGCAAGCCTGTCGGCTCTAGTCCATCTTATGCATCAATGAGGCCCTATAAGCTGTTGCCCCACTAGCCCATTCCATATGCTAAAGCCACAGCCCATTAGACCAAAACCCATACAGGGTGAAGCCCACAGGACAATGAAAAGCCCAGTCCATCTTCTGTCTCACGCAATCTTTGAAGACGACTCTCGTGAGAACGCGCGCGTAAGGGCGAATGAGAGAGGAGCTCTCGAAGGAAAAAGTGAGAGACGCCAGGGCCAGGGAGGAAGGAGCTTGAGATTTTGAAAATGCCCTTCCAAAGGTTGATTCTCGGCTTCCCACGGGATCCCTAATGCCACTTTTGTTGACAGAACTTGAGACCACCAAAAAAAAAAAAAAAAAAAAATTTCAAGAAAAGCCCTCTAGAAATTGATCGCCTCTTCCTTGCCTGCCATCCATTGTTGACACCTGAAGAAGAAGAAGAAGAAGAAGAAGAAGAAGAAGAAGAGGCTTGATTCTGGAGTTATTCTCAGGAACAAAAAAGCAACTTTTTTTTACTTCTTGATTTTATTCCAAATTTTTTCCTAAGAACAAATTTATTTCTAAGAACAAAAAAATTACTAAATAGATTTCTATTCTTTTTATCATTCTAGGGAACAAATGGATAGAATTAAACATTGTTTGTCACGTTATCAAATAAGCCCTAGGATTTCCGATTGCGTCGAAACCTATTTCTTAAGCAAAAAATATCGTTTTTCATTGGCTATTCATTTGTACTTAATTTCCTTGCCATTTTCATCAAAAACTCAAAAAGTCAGAATCGACTTTCAAGTTGACTTTTCCGAGTCAAAATTTGATTTTTTTTTTTGTGCCAAAAATTTATAGATAGTCCCAATTTCACTTTTGCATTAAAAATTGTTAGAAAAACTCAAAGATTGATCATTAATTAGATTTTAGTGATTAATCACTAAAGGGTTGACCAAAAAAAATTGAAAAACGTGAAAAATTCACAAAACATCTTATTATAGTTTCAATTTTATTTTGGCATCGAAAATTTCCCAAAAATTAATTAAGCACCTAGTTCTTTGATTTTTTTGTATTTAGGTTCATAATCGGCCAAAAATAAAAATACTTTACTCCTAATGATATTTGAATTTTTTTTCCCTTCATGACATTTGATCTAGAGGCCATTTTGCACTCACTTGTTGAACCAAATTTGGTAAAAATCTCCAATTAATCAAGGGTCCCAATCCATCCTCCATGATTAGTGAGATTGTACATTCAATGAACATATTTTCTTAGTGGCTATCCAAAACCAACATTAATTTTGAAAAAGTCATATGGGAACCTTTTAATTTGACAAGTTTGGCTTACTCGAAGGCTGCGAAATTGAGCTAATGTGTTCTGATTGATCCAAACCGACTTGACCCATTCTAGACTAGCATCCAAGTAATATAATTGAACTTCAATTTAGACAATTGGAGTCCAATAAAAAAAATGCTGGTTTAGCCTATTTAGCCTGGCTGAGATGATCCAATTACATCCAGCTTAGTTCGATTTGCATATAAACTTTAAATTTGGTTTTAATCAAACACAAAATTAGAAAATTATGACAAATTCAGAGCCAAGACCGAATTGGTTCAACCCCCTCAAGCCCGGGTGAAACCGGCCTGATTGGTTCAATTGGCGTTGATCGGTGAGATCTCTCCGGCCAACTCTTGGTTGGTGATTGGCCAGGCCATGGCTGACGGCACAATCTTTCTCCCTTGTGTCTTTGAAATTACAACAATGCCATTGAAATAGGAAATTACCAAAAATACCCTTGATTAATCATTAATAATAAAAAAAAAAAAAGGAATTAATCTTGGCCATTCATTAAGGTCTTCATCTTGGCCATCCAATGTGACAAGTCATCAATTTATGTGCATAATATTCATCCAATCATGTAAAAAAACTTAGCCATTAAGGATTTTTAATCTAATCTGGGAGAGTAAATCCTAACCAGGATAGATTCAAAGTTGAGGGGAATATATAAAGTTTTCCCTCCAAAATTTAAAGGGGCTCATTTTATAGAATATTCTCTCTCTCGTGTGGTGAGCAAAAGGCTGAAGCCTTGCTTGCCACTTGTCAGCCAATTGTCGCCTCTCACTGGTGAGCCACCTCATCTTTGACGACCTCTGGCCCTCCCCTTGCCCGATCGCAACCTCCGCTCCACTGTGCCATTGCCGGAAGTCCCCCGTCAGCAATTATTTCCTCTCAGGCCCGAAGGCCATGCCCCATGCCAAAGCTATTCCAGCTATCATGACGGTGGTCCATTAACGTTCGGTGACTCCTTGATCCTTGTGGCGTCTCTTGCCGATGAGTCTCTGAGCGCGTGGTGACCGGAGCAAGCTCGAATCCTCGCTATACCTATTCCCATTTCTTGATCTTTCTTCGATTGTTCATTTCAAGTTCAATTGTATTTGCTCTCACTTCTCATTTTTGCGCGATTGATTCAAACTTAAGGAGCTATCGCCTGTCATCTTATGGAGTGTACTCGGTGGCTGAATAGCTCGTTTGAGCTTGAAGTTGTTTATGACTAAGGTAAGGCATTCTATTCTCCATCATTTTAGTCCGATGAAGTGGGGTCGTAAATATTGATTTTCGAAATAATATTTAGTGGCCGGGACTAGGAGTTATTTATAGATGTTTAGAGATGGTGATTTGATCAGCTGAATTGATCATTGGATGCTTGATTCTTTGATTATTGTGGATTTAATGTTCTGGAAAATTCGTTTGTTCTTCGTACCGAACTTCTTCCACTGATGATACGAGCTAGAAAACGTTGCTCTTTCGAGATGTGATCAACCAGAGTTTTCTAAAACATGTTCTAAACTTCTAATCAACATATTGTGTACCTTAAATGGACATCATTTGCTGTGTCAAAATGCCCCAGCAACATTGAGGCCTGATTTGGAAAATTGATATGTTTTTTCATGATTGTTGTGTTTCTGATGTACATCGGTGATTTCTTGATTTTTTTTAGGATTTTTGTGATTAGATTTTCGGGATGATGTCTCCATGAAAGTTGTTTGCCACATCTAGATCTAGTTAACCTAAAATTTCATTAAAAAAAAATGAAGGTCGTTTGGTCAATATGATCATCATTCAATCATTCATGCTTGCCTCTGAAAATCGTTTTTCGGTCAGATCTTTATGTGTTCAATTTTTTATAAAATTTTGTGTTCATATTTTCAAAATGAGTTCTTCATAAGTTTGAGCTAACATCTCACACTGAAATTCGTGATACATAAAGGAATGGAAATGGATCAAATCGACTTGGAATCGGACAGCTTAACACCGGTGAACGCCATCCGTAATCCGACTCAAACGCCATGGGAGCTCCGCTCCTGCTTCCACGAAAACGCAGACCTGCTCCTTCGATGCCCTAATCTTAGGGTTTCCCATTGCAAAAGGGAGGCAAACGCTGTCGCGGACCGGGCCGCGAAAGCCCATAGAGCTAATTTGCTATCTGCCAACTGGGTTTTTTACCCACCTTCATTTATGCGAGATCTTTTGTATGCTGACTATATGCATGATGTAATTTCTAAAGCATAATATATCAGTTTCTATTTCGATCAAAAAAAAAAAAAAAAAAAAAAAAAGATCTGATCAGTGCGCATAATCAATTTGCCCCCAGATCGTGGAACTTGTTTCTCAAGAACGACCGGGTGTGTTTAGTAATTTTGATGAAGTTGAGGTCCTTGTTTGCAAATTTCCAAAACATTAAAGTTTTTCCTGAGGCTCTTATATGCAAATATGAAAAATTTCAATACCGGATTGCAAGTTTTGAGGGGCTTAGTTGCAAAACATTCGGATAAGGTTTGAGTTGCTACCGAAACTAATTCAGTTATAACAGTTAGGCACTAACCGATTTTCCAAAATATTCTCTTATGAATTTGTCAAATATAAAAACTGAAAGTTTGTTATTGATTCCCTTCCCTAACTACTCAAAAATTTTCACACCAAATTAAAGTCGGTTGATATTTTTTCCAAATTTTTCAAAACTCGGACCTGAAACGGGTCGGATTCTGGACCCTTCGGGACAAATCGTATTTTTCGAGTCAAATGGTAAAGAATTGGATTTAATGACCTTCTAGACATTTATTCTAAACGTATTAAGCTTTCGAAGCATGCCTGAATCACTTCATTTGATGATCGTTTGTCTGGTCAATTAATTTCAAAACCTAATGATATGAATCCTTCAATTAATGAATAAATGATCCTATTTATGATTAACTAGCTTTGTTTGATGGTTTGAGATTCAGGTCCATTTTTCATCTGAATGCATGTTTAATTGTTCACGTATGTGATTGTTAGATGTATGCATAAGTTCAATGCATGAACAAGGGAAATGCCAAAAGGAGATTTAGACCTTAAATTTAGGGATTAATAGAAATTGACCACTGTTTGTGAACATAAATGATGGCATAACTATTAATCAGTTTGTGATAAATGATGGCCAGTAACTATTAATCACAATTTAATCAATTTTAGGGTCTAGGATGGGACAATATGTGTGCACAACCAAAGGCCAACTTCAAGGCTCGTGTTTCATGTTCAAAATTTGCTTTGAGTTATTGGCTCTTGTTTGTACTTGCTTGGACTTGTATGGCTGCATTATATGTATTACATAAGTCGAATACTGATCCAAGTCATTATGAAGTCATTATGAAGAAAGAGATGATCCACAGATTCAGCCGAGTGCTTACACATTCAACACCGATTCATGAGAATAAAATTCCATTCCTGAGATTTTCAATTGTAAGAATCTTGTTCCAAGCTACCCTCCAACAAAAGAATTGAAATCCTATAAAGGATATGTGACGGCCAGATTGCTTCAGAGGGGAATCAACGATGGTAGAAATTCCCCAAGATAGAATAAAATGATTTAGCACTAAATGTCTTGTTCTTTGCTGGGTACCACCATCTTGTCATTCTCAAAATCATGAATTTTGAATGAATAAAGGGCCAAAAGGGAGCTAATTGGGGAAAGCTCCCAATAATGAGAATTTCTAAGGCAAACTAGGTTCCAATGAATGGTACCTCCCTCAAAACACAAAGTTGGCAACCATGGCATGGTAGTTGGCTGCTAAATACAATGAAGTAGGGCACCCACAAGCCACAAATGTTATAGAAGAGGTTGAAGTTCACATTTCACCAATTACAGTGCAAGTTGGATAACCTGGAAGTTCTCAGAAACTAATTTATACTTATCCTATAGAAGGAAGAAAGAGATACAAGAGAAGAAGTTATTAGATTAATTGGAGAAAGCCAAGGGTTCACACTGAATATGGTATCAAAGAGCAATATTGCTTTGCCTCCGTCCTAGGCTCACATAACTAGACCCTAACGATTAATGAAACATGTATCAAATCGTACCTGTCCGTGAGAAAAAGAATGATTAAAAGAGTACTGCAAATCTGAGCAGGTGCTTCCTGGTTGTATCCTCTGTCCTGCTGTTGGTCAGCATGAGGTCCATTGTATCCTCCCCGTTCGCAGCCATGAAAACCATGTCCTCTTCCTCGACCGAGCCTTTGGCATAACCTTGGTTGTGGTCCCAACCTCCATCGTCATACTCAAAATTCACAAAACCATTCCCCGAAACAAGCAATATTATAGGCTGTTACCAGCAAGCAAACATATGAAGGATTGCAGATGCAGCAGCAAGGGGTATTGCCATCTACATATTCCTCAAAGAAGTACCTTAACATCTTGGTGCTATTACAACCGAGAATGAAGACAATTTACTTAACCATGATGCAAGATCCCATATCTAAAACACTCCCTTCCATGCGATCTAAAAAATTGTTCAGCTTTGAGAATGCAATACCTCTAGATCTTGGTCTTCCTCTACCACCGCGACCTCTTCCTCGCCCATTAGGTGATCCCCCTATTTAAACGAGGAACATAACTAAAAGAAAATTAGAGAAACCACATTACAGTCACTAATAGACAATAATGACAGAATAATTTCTAGAAGTACCGCCCTCATAATGAAGCTCTGACGATGTCTCCACCATCTCAACAGGTAATAGAGGCTGATACCTGCAATAGAGGGCATTTGAGGCTTATGATGGATCAAACGTCAAGCTCTAAATATGTCTTAACTCTCACAATGAAGAATCGGTGACAAGAGACGAACGCCATGAACTCATCCAACAGCCGATGTATCCAGTTCCTTCTTTGAAAGATTTACTATAATCATCGACGCATGCCTCAAGGTCTCCAACCAACCCAAACAAGAGAAAGACGTTAGATGGAGAAAGAAGAGCACTTTTGAAATTGAAAATTCATGGCCAATCAGTTTGCAACTACACTTACACAACAATCTCCCATCTGAATATCAACTTGCAGCTCCAAATCCAATGTTGGTTAAGCAAATAGGCTGAAAAAATTCTGGGCAGAAGCAGTAAAATGATGAGCACCAGTCAATCTGTTGAGTTCAACGGATACCGTGCCAAAGGGCAAATGGCTCAGAAGAGGTTTTGGGTGTGGGCTTAGCCACTTCTGGTATCCCAAACACTTGCCAAAACATTAATCTTTCATCTGCTGCTGCAGATGCCACCGTGCATTCATCCGGACTCTGCAAAACAAGTATATGACAACGAGAATCAGCAGAATGATCAATTCAACAAGCAAACTTCAAAAGTATTTACACTGAATTGCAGATGACTATGATAAGCATACAAAGTAGTACCTGTGCCAGGAACAGAACTCTAGATGTGTGTCCACTTAGCTCTGCCGTCCTTCGCATAGAAGCATATTTCCAGAGAATGAGCTGGTTCTCAGTAGGCCCGTGAGAGCTTAGCAATTCCCTCTCCCTCTTGCTCCACAACAGTGCACACACCTGAGAACCGGTGTCCACTGAATTCAGACACGTGCCCGTGCATGTGTTCCAAAATTTAACACGTCGGTCGCTCCCTCCCGAGGCCAGTAAATTCACCTGAAATGGGCACCAAGCAAGGGCTTTCACAGTGGCTGTGTGGGCTTCAATCTTGTGAAGCCACTGAGCACCGGAATTCAAAGAGGCTCTGGATCTGTCCCACAAGTAAAGGAGATTGTCATTTCCTCCGCTAGCCAGCTGTTTTCCCGAGGCCGACCATTTCAGGCCGCAGACTTCCTGGTGATGCCCCCTGTAGGTTCCAACAATGTGGGATCTGAGTCTCACATCATTGTTGATGACCATACAGTCCATGCCTCCTGTAGTGAGGACGTGATTGTTCCAGGCCAAGGAACCAACTCCGAGTCGATGGCCTCCTCTTAAAGTTCTCAGCTGCAGGAGAGGAAACGAAAACAAAAAGCAAAAAGCACAGCCTGAATAAGAACCCTCCTCTCCAACAAAAAGCAAAAAAGCACATCAAAACAAGAAGCAACCAGCTTACCTGTGTTTGAGCAGAGAAATCCCAGAGCTGGACATGAGAATTTTGTAAGCCAATGGCAATACTCTGACCATCAGGAGCCCAGCTCACGCTCGTGACAGGACCCTCCTCATTATTGAAGGTCACCAGTTCTGTAATAGAGCCATTGGAGGCATTCCACAAGTACACCGTTTGGGAAAGAGCGATCGCTACCACGTCGTTGGCACCCCAGTCCAGCAAGTTGAGATTATAATCATCCGATATGTTAGGAGCATCTAGCGTCCTCTGGCAGGTCTATCAATTGACAAACCAAAGAAAATATTTCAAAACACTAATTCCACGGTCTTTGAGAGCACAAACAAAACCAGTACATACTAATGTTCCGGGGAACAAATGCTAACTTGTTGGTCAAGTTTTATGTCATCAATAAAAGAAACAGCAATGGGCACGAATGAATTTGAGGCTACCTTGGGTATGGATCGACAGGGCGTGATGAATTTAGAGTGGGAAGCAGTGGGGGAGAGCCAGCTTTTGGGATTAGCTCTACTGGGGTCGGTGGCTTGTTCTTGAAGGCCAGGATTCGACTTCGGTTCATGTCAAGTGCCTCTGCGAGAAGCTTCTGGTACGCCTCGCTCGATGCTGACATCACCGCAGACTTCTCCTTCCACTTCTTCCCTCCAGTCAAGAGAGAACGAGCGTAGTCGAAGTCCATAGCTGAGCGGTTCGGGATGAATCTATCCAACTGTGATTATAAAAAATTGTTTTTCAATAAAAAGTCTAAAAAAGTCTCTGTAAATGACACAAGAAAACCACTGGCTTACGTTTTCTCGAGAATTCTTCTTCTGAAGGTATTGCTGGAGAAGATCCAGCGACCACTCCTCGCCCGGTGAAGCCATGGTCCAGCGAACGCCCCCGCCGCAGAGGTAGGTCGAAATTCTGCCAAAAAAAGAAAGGAAATTTCAAGGACAGAAGAAGACCCAGAAGCGGAGGAACAGAGAGGGACTGAGCGTTGATGATGGGTCGTCAGCTTTTCAACTAAAGAGGCTTGATTCTCTCTGGCAATGCCGTCAAATCAGAGGCGAGCGAGAGAGCGAGCGAGATTCAGAGAGCAGGTAACAGCTAAGATCGTTCGCAGAAGAAAGGGTGAGAGGGAGAAGATGATGAAGATGATGAAGATGATTTTTGAATCAACGTGCGGGCGGGAACGGGAATGTTATGCATAGAGGAACACAAGAAGGAGCCGTTGGCGGCAGCGTTCCTCGGACGCTGAATATAATAATTAGTTTAATATAGAATTTACTCAACAATATATTCTTAATTCCTTTGCTGCCCATTAAATTATCAAGACTCGATCCAACAAAACATTTACGAAGCAATTTAATTTTTTAATCAACACTGGAAAGAAAAAAAAAAATACCCCCACTAATATCCTCTAATCGTTGCTATAATTAATTAATCAAGGAAATTAATTGGTGATTTATTTATACAACAAAATTCTGCGCACCTTAAAATATCATGTGGAAATCAATGCCCTTAAGATAACAGGAGACAAATTATAATTCCCTTTTTACTTTTAACGAATTACGAATCTTGATAATCGAATTTTGCATAACGTCATTTTGGTTAAGAAAGAACATTGTATGTAGAAGACTTCTACCTTAAAATAGTGACTATTTACAAATAGGAAAAAAAAAAAAATCAATAATCGTCACATTTATCTCAAACTTTTTTATAACATCAAAAAGCACAAACTTCTACCCATGAAACATATTTACTCCAAGCTTTTTTTTTATGACATATGTGACGCATTTATCTCAAATTATTTTTTTGACACTAAAAATCCTAAACTCGTATTTATGTGACACATTCACATTGATATATGTGGGGTAGATCACCTAAGTATAATTTTAGGATAAAGTGTTATAATGAGTGTAATTTGAGATTTTTTATGATTTTTTCTCTTATAAATATACTCACCACATGCTCGTGCACATTGCATGGATAAGAAATTTTTAAAAAATTAAAGTTCAATAAGAGAAATGTACTCTAAATTTACAAAGTACTTTTACCATTTTTACACAAACAAGACTGAATTTAAGCTATCTTTTCCCCAAAGAGAAATGTACTCTAAAATTAATCGAATTGTGATCGTGATATTGACTAGATATGAAATTTTATCATTATGTGATGTTATTATAGTTACATGTCTTAAGATTTTATACTAGTTAGTGCTATTTACACTCTACTAGCCACACTGAATGGTTGGCCACTTTTGAAAATCAAAGTTCAAGAAAGTGAAGTTTGCTTTGAAGTTAGGTCTATATTTTTACTATGCGGCCTGTATAATCAAGTGTTGATCTTAATCTTCTATCAAGGTCTTAATCTTCCATCAAGGTTTGATTTAATTATATATATATTTTGTATGAATATATCATATATTCAACGAGAGCGGTTTTCAAGCAAAACAAGACTACGAATACTTATCCAGATAGCACTTGATGAGTGCATTTATCAACCATGGCATTCACACAAATCATATAGGACTTTACCCATACAATCGGTCAGGGGAGAAGCCCGAACCAGCCTGTGAAACTCCAAAACAACCCCAAGACTGTAGCACAAGAAAACAACCATGTTCAAAGAAATCTTAAAGGAAGCAATGCGAGTCATGCCCGCACTCGTTGTTGCCCATTTTCATCCTCGCAAGGACAGATGCACTTTCTACCGTCCGGATTCCTCCGACATAATTATTCTCCTAAACAAAGTGATCCGATCATGTAACACAACTTACAGAAATTAAATTGACACAGGCTTTCTCTCGGTCAAAAGTGACACCAACCAAAAAGTCCACACTGGGAAGTGTAATTATCCCAGATGAACTCAGAAACTCTTGGGGCTTCTTCCTCCACTATGAGATGCAGAAAACAGAGGATGGAAGAAGGGTTTTCCTTCAGAGTGTCGCCAACACATCTACACCTCAACAACCTCAGATTGAGCCTGCAGAATGAAAGGGTACAGAGAGAAATGATCTCAATATGCCGGGTTAATTTCTTGCTCAGTGACCTGTTTCTGCATGACCAAAACACCGAACAAGCATATGTGCAAACGGTACAGGCTAATTCATGTCAAACTAATGGAGACAATTCATTTTGTCAAATAGCATTCAGCATGAAACATTCCGCATCCAGAACATGATTCTGAAATGTGAGCTCACTATTGCTTTGAACTACAGATGCTAGCAATGCGAAAAATGACATTTCCGTAATCCAAATAAAGTATACCCCAATCACCCTCCATTTTTCATAAATGAATTTGACATGAGATGCCATTGCACATCGTCTGATTCTCCAACGAATTCTCAGCTTTTCTGTTCATCGAAGGGGGGCAAACCCCATTCCGATGGATCGAAATCCAACAGAGATTTCAGTACTTGGTCCGCTACATCATGAAAAGAGCTATCAAGCCTGGGATCTGGCACCATAACCGCAAACCTGCCAAATGTGTAGGAAAATATTAGCAGAGGGAGCAAGAAATGAATCCATCCAATGCTGCAATGTTTGATATTAACAGCAGGAACAGTAGATTGGGTAAAAGAAAATTCCTTGTTAGAAATCAAAATGGTCAAGGGATAAAAAAGAAGAAGAGATCTACAAAATAGAACAACCAAATGCACAATAAATCATTTAAGTAACAAAGAACAAAATGAGGGCAGCAAGTAAAAGAACTTACCTTATTTGGAAGAATTAAGTTGAGCAGGAGGGAAATGTAATTGCAGGAGAAAAGGAAAACCATAGAGGGTGGATCGTCGAAGCCACATTAGCACTATAAATTTCAGCACCAGAACATTTTGCTAATTCTACCTTCTACTTCGAAAGTCCCAGAAATCCCAAATTTAGGCCCCCATTATATGTCTTGTACAGCCTAACTCATGTGATTAAGCCCTATATTACTGCATGCCACTGTTCACATCCCTGAGGTCAGTTAAAATCACCACTCTCTGCTAATTATTTCTAGACCAGGGCTAACAATGATGAAATTCATAAGGAAAAAAAAAAAAAAGATGATCATTCAGCGATCCAATTGCATAGAAATAACCACTTCATGGAACTTCTACCATCAGTACATGTGATGTTCCAAATTAAAATTTTATAAGGATGATCCTTTAGTTGTTATGGTTGTTACAAATGCACATTCAAAAGTACAAATGCATACAATGTCCTCAACTATTTGACTGCATTGAATTTGAAAGGAGATTGGAATTCCTACAATATGCAACAATTCAACCAAATTTTGAATCTATAATTGTCATACTTCAAGCATTACCCCGCAAGAAGAATCTACAGAAGAAGCCAGTCTGAACATGATCTGACTATTCAAACTTGACGACAACCTTAGTATTGAATCAAGCATATCCACTAATCTGCCTTCAGGTGTATCAGCCAGCTACGGAATCCATTTTATGAACTGTAGTGTGGAAGAATGGACTGAATATCATTTCAGTCATGCCCCTATGAACTCACACACTATGGGAACTTTCATGATGGTGCTTTGCTATAAGTTGAAACTGTTTTTCTGCTTTCACGATTGAGAAAGACTAACAATGATTGCACAACATCACCACCAAATCAGAGTAAAGCACTTTGGGTGGATAACAGATCTGAATTTTGCTACAAAGTTTTCATATATGGTACCACTTAGAAACAATTCCCAGAGTTTCTTTCTTGATGACTTTGTTGGCAAATGTAAGTGCCATAAGGATTTTCATTCACAGCTTTCTAAAATGCACAGTTTTTCCTCCTCTTGCTTTTTCTATATCTTTCTTCAGATTCCAACTCACTAGCCCCATGGACGATCTCATTATCTCTCTCTTACATATTCATAGTTAGAATGGGATACATAGATCTAGGCCTAACTCAACTAATCCTCCTTTTTTACTGAGTGATTACCACGAAACTCCGTAATAGCCAACATGCTCCTGTTTTACAGTAAACCTGTAACTTTTTCTTAAAAATCGTAATTCAGGGCCATGCCTGCCTGCTTTGCTTACCTTTTTCAGATTTCATAGTTCCAGGTATCAAACAATGCCGGAACATCTAACAACTATGAAACTGTACAATACTCTAACGAAAAATGATAAAGCAAACCAAAAAAATAACAAACATGCCCAAGCCCTCATAGTAATCTAAAACTTGACCTTTTCAAAATCAAAGCATGAGAGGCAATGCAGTTCGACAATTTCCACAATTATCAAGAAGCATATACACTATCAACAAGTTCACTTACATCCCAGCATTTTTCGCTGCTTTAACTCCAGCAGGGGCATCTTCAAACACAAGAGCATTGAGTGGGTCAACCGGTCCACCCTGTTAATCCACAAAATCAAACAATATGTCATACCAATTTAAGTCTTCAGAACGGTTGCATTATTTGAACAAACAGTGAACAGAAAAAGATTGACCGAAATAGCACCCATCAGAGAGCCATTACCTCAAATCTCCTGGCGGCTGCCAGAAATATATCTGGTGATGGCTTCCCTTGTTTGACTTCTGGGTCATCACCAAGCACCACATGATGCATCAAGGAAAAAAGTTCACCATGTCTTTGAGTCTTCAGTTCAAAATGGCGCCTATGGGAGCTGTGGAGTACATGTCAGATTGACAGTAACGCCATCCAAGAAATGTAAAAGGAGTGTATGCATGATACCCAGAAGTCGAATGTTCATACAATACTTGTGCTTTGCTTTGTTCTCTCAAATCTCAACAAATACCAGAAATATGTATAGCTGTTTGTTGTTTATGCTTTTTTTTGTTGTTATTCTCTCACCAGACACCATCCCCACATAAAAAGGAAAGAAGATTGTTTGATCAAATTCTTACCCTGTAGCCAAGCAGATTGGTATCCCTTTTGCATGAAGATGTCTGATCAAGCGGCTAGCCCCTAAAATGAGTACAAGATTAATTATATGAAACTGTATTACATGGGTGAGATTAGAACTTATAAGAAGAAACATAAAAAGTTTCAAAGTATGATGGTGCAATGAGATCCACCTGGCATTAGCTCACTCGTGGGAAACATTGTTTTTAACATCTCTTCCCTTTCCACAAGAAAGTCCTCAGCAGTGAGAACATCACTGATTCCAGTTTCTTCAACAAAGACTCGAGCAGCTTCAATTGCTTTCTTGCCCATCATTTTTGCCTTGAGAGACCAATCAAATGTTTTATTATATCTTGCAAGTATAATTTCCTGGACTTCTGTATAAAATTTCTCCGTATCTGCAGCATACAGCATCAGAATGCCCCTCAATTATTGCTCTTTTTCCAAGAAACTCGAAACTAATGGCCCTTGTGCATAGTTACTTCAAAAAAAAAAAAAAAAAAAGAAAAAAAAAATGAAAAAAAAAAAAAAAAAAAAAAAAAAAACAGAGGCAGGACAATCATCCAAGCAGATACAACGTTTGGAGCATAAATGGCAATTCATTCATCAAGCAATGCAAAAGGGCTCTCAGTTTTTGACAAATGTGACATTCAACATCCTTTTTCAGTTCAACCACACCAGGAGAGACTAGAATGGAAAGAGAACAGTATGCTCATAAGATAGACAATGCTTGCATATTTTGATATGAAGTTCACAAAATATTTCAGTACATATTGAAGACAAACAGTTCTCAACACGTGCCAACCTCTACTTCCAATATTAGTAAGACTGTTTTAGTAGAGAGTTCTGCCTTCATGATTTTGTGTCGAATAGATGCTTAACTTATAGTTAACAATCATTGACAATCATAATATATGTGATTTTGAAACTTTTAACTGTTTATCTTCAAAACTTGAGAATATATCCAAGATAAAAACACTCTCTAGACTCAGCTCAAATTTTCCCACTCTAATCTTCTATCCCTTTTTCTTGTTTTTGACAAATAAGATAGTTTACTCAACAACAGTTTATAGGAAGTATGCAAGGATGGGATTGAGATAACAATGACACAGATTAAAAACGGAAAAAAATTATTACATGTGAAATGATTCAAAGATGGTCAATGTTCCATTCATTATCTAAATTGCCTGCACCTCAACCCGAAATGTTCTCCAATTACTGTCAAACAAAATCTTCAACATAATGCTGTGAGGGACAGCCTACAGAATGTTGCATTCAAACTGAGGGTCAACAAGGCAAAAGATCCTTTTTACGATATGTGGGATTACTGACCATGGCCCAGCAAAGATATCTCTGAATTTCAACTAGCTTGTGCAGTTCATAATGTACTAAAAGATGGTCGACCAGTTACCCTGACTTAAGAAACATATAACAGCAATTTGTTATAAAAAAATCATCTTTTCATCAAATTCTCCATTACAAGTATCCTTTCCGAGATCATTGTCCACATAAACAAAGCAACTTTAGTCACTCCATGCAGCTTTCAGATTATTTCGTCAAAATTAACAGCATAATCCTCTCCTAAAGCATTGTAATAAGCATTTGCAGTGGAGGTTGAGGTTCTTGTTGAAGTTCCATTCTGAAGAGTTAACCTCTTTCTATTCCCATGGAATTTTATCAGATCAAAAAAGTGAGATCCACCCCAACTCTCAACCTCTTAACTTCCCTAGTACAAATTGAGAACAGAAAGTTATTATCCACCTGTCACAATGGATTTTACAAGAGCAACTTTACCAGAAGCAAATGGAATTCTGGGAAAGAGACCTTCAGAGGTTGATTATCCACCCAATATCATGAAAAAGGGAACTTCCTTCCCTAGTTCAATTCTTAAGGAAAATAGTTTCCCACCCCTTCGAGATGTGTTTTCAAGACTCTGATCATGACCTATTCGGATTCACCAGCCACCAACATCCAGTCCACATTTTGAGACTACAATTGATTTTCCACAAGCCGTCACCATTTGCTGCAAATCTCTATTGGAGTTTTCCCAAAAGTCCATTGTTAGCAGTCTCAAGACCTCTTATACCCAGTCCACCTCTCTTCAGAGGACTGCAAGTAGCATTTTGACTAATCAAATGAAACTTATGGCCTTCGATTTCATCTCCCAACAAAAACTTATTTCCATGACATCCGGATTGTATGCCATTAAGAAGGAACATGGCACAAGGAAACATGAAGGAAGCTTGATGATCTACTCTCAATCTAATAACCTTCTATCCATTGAGGAATAGATGTTTCTTCTAATTGCTAGCTTCCTTTCCATGCTCTCTAAATTGTCCTCTCCAAATAGATTGGTGGGACAAACACCAAAAGGAAGACTATTCATTGGCACAAACCAACTTTACAACCCAAAGTGTTGGCAAGACTGTCTTATATGTTTACATTGATTTTCAAGCAGACTTAGCTAACAGAACAGAGGAGCAAGCATGTCAAATCTCAGTATATCTCCATCAAAACATCTTGTTGATGTTGAGATGACATGGCAAAAGCTAGTGTATCATTAGCATATAAGAGATGTGAGTTGAACCTAACCTACTTCACTCTTTGCAGCATTAAAACATGTATATCATCCATCTACTTCTCTAAGAATATTCTCAAAGAAAGCTTATTCACTGAGACAGAGGATTTCACAGTAGAAATGCAGACTTCAATCAACTTCTTCCACTTAGCCTAAATGCCATTTTGTCCCACTGATATAGTAAAACGATCCATTAACATGGTCAAAAGTTTCTTTTTTGTTTTTTTTCTTTAATAACATCTGATTAGCAAATCATTCCTAAACTACTAGTGTCAATCCCACTGTCCAAGCACCCATTAGCCATTAAAACAGCATCCATAATTTTTCTTCATGAGTAAAAGCATTCTGATAAGTGGAAATAGTCTTTGCAATCAGCAACTTCAGCTTATTAACCAAAACCTTCACAATAAGCATATAATTACTCACCACAACAATGGTTCTAAAATGTTTTCCATCCTCAGCATTCTGATAAAGTCCTTCACCAAATTCCAACATCTTAAAACAATGAACTATATATCCCACAATCATTCCAAGGCCAATTTCGTGTAAACAGGGTTCTATCTCCCATTCCCACTTCACCAAACAAATCATGCCCTCACAATTCGAAAACTTTCGGAGATAGATCGCGAAAACTCGTGAGTTCAAGGTCGACCCGGCAAATCTCCCGTACTTTAGGAGGCTCAATGAGCATAAATTACGCAAACAGAACTACCACTTTCTACGAACAACCCAGAGACAGCGCCACATAACACACACATACGCACCCCATTTCCCAATGGAAACACATCGAAAACTTCCGCCCCATTGTAACTGGAGGGGGGGATCCAGATCTCTCCCATTGGAGAAAAAAACGAAGTCCCGCAAAAAGGGTTCGATCGGAAGTACCGAGCAGGAGGCCGTCCATGTCGAAGACGACGTGGGTGATGGTCCCTCGCCTCGCCATTGTGAGCGCGTGGCCGGCGCTCGAAGACCGGGAAGGGAGCCGGGAATGGAGAGAGATGCTGAAGAGATATTCCTTCCGACTTTTGGAAAATTCAATTCCTCAGGCCGGCGTTCGCGTCGTGCGAGCAAAGCTTCTCGTCCGGAATATGTTCCAATTACTTTCCCTTCTTATTTTAATCATGAAAGTCCTTTCACATTAAGGATAAGTACACTAAAAATGTAAAAAATTAAGTTCGACCCTCACTTTAATACTAAAATTTTAATTATCATTTTGTTTAAAAGATCCGATCTGTGTGATCGAAAATGCAACATGGTTATATTTTATTAATTTATCAATCCTACATGATTTGCCAACGTGCTTAGTTAGAATATAACATTTAAATGACGCCATCCAAAATTATAATTGAGTACAAAATTTTATTTAAAGTAATTAGTTGAGTGGCAAATTTTGTTTAAAATGATCATTTTTGTGAAAAGCTATCTCTTCAGTGTCGGGCATGACACATAAAAATGTCACGAGGACTGGAGTTTTTAAAAAATTTATCAAGTCATATTATAAATTTAATTATAAATAACATGTGATCAATTTTGCATAGAAATTTGGGATATTGTTGAAACAGAAAAAATATTAAATATCTTAATATCTTGCAAACTATATAAAGTTCAGATTTTTTTTTGGTGGGATGATCCTTCTTCCTTCCTTCCTTTCTTTTTTTTTTTTTTTTTTTGCCTTGTATCTTTCTTCTTAGCATAATCACGCTCCAGTATCGTTTTTTAAAAAACAATTCATCGACTTGCAGATGCGGACTCGGGTAGCTAGCTCCGATAATTCACCAATTGATCGAGCCTCTTTTATGCTGCAATTGTTAGGGATCGAGCCAATCCTTAGACAACCCTGACACCGCGTGCCTCTATAGCTCGAGAAAAAGGCCCAGACCACCATTGCCAATGCAAACAAAAAATTGGGCTGCCATTATTCATTGGTCTCATCGACGCGGGCTACCGGTCACTTTCTCGGAATTGTCCATGAATGCGGTGAGAATGAGAGATCGATGCGCTCTTCGAGTCCGGGATGGAATTAGATTTATTGGCGGACTCGCCTTATCTTGAATCAGTACGGGGGATTTTAATGAAATTCTTTTGTCACGTGAGATGGCCGGCACAAGAATGGCAAGCAAGGCAAGCATGGCGGATTACGTACTTTTACGTGTGCTCCCAGTCTTATCGGTTCAAAGAGCAAAGCATTTGCCTTCACGTGGGCCAATGGCAAAGAAGGCCAAGCTAGTGAACAAAAGATTGAATAGACGTTCTCTCTTTTTCTATTTTTAATGAATAATTTTGATTTTTTAAATTAATAATACACCGGTTCAACAATTTCCAACAGCAATAAGTCCGAAGGACTCCGTTGGGATTTTGAGCTTTGCAAATAAAATTGATTTGTTTTGAGCTTTGCATTGATAAAATTGAAAAGTTTAAGACTTTTTTTTTTTTGTCTAGTCCTATCTTATACCATATCTATTTTACAAGCCATTGTGTATCCTATGTGTTGTATAAATATTACGAAACCTTACTCCCTCACTCACGCATCCCCACCCTCAGCCTGCAAGAAGGTGGGGAGTGGCCACTAGAGCAACTTTCAGTGATTGAAAATTTAGGATTGAACTGATATTTAATGTGCATTAGCCGTTTGCCTATAATAGAGTCTCTTTGCTAAAGGAAAAAAATTAAATAATGAACTTGGCTTTTGTCATTTCTCTCATCTCAAGCAGACCCGTTGTCTCTCCGCTGGTCCTAGATAAGATGTCTTTCCTCCACTAGAATGTCTCTTTCTGCCGACTATGTCGACCATGAAACATTAACATCCTAGGAAATAGTACTACAACAGAAGCAACTCCAAAGGGACATGGATGCTTTTTGATAATCTCGATTAACCACGGACGACAAAATTCTCCATTTGCTGTTGAGCCTTCTTCTGATTTTATTATAAATCCATCGAATTTTCTTTACTTTTCTTCGTCGCACACCAGCACAAATAGGGACGGGGAGCACAACCCTCTCCATTCTCTTTACAATTTTTCTTTTTAATTTTGTCGATTTTCTCTTCTCATTGTTTTATTAAGGACTGACATTGAGCCTAGCTGGCATCATATCGTTGCCATCTCGTTTCCAACGAGACACATTGTCCGATTTCCAACTTCAAAGATTAGTAGAAAATGTTCCGAGCACATCGATTTCAACAAAATAAAAAATTAAGGGATCAAATTGCATTAGGGGTATGCAAAAGAATTAAGAACCACCCGAACCATCAGAACTAGACTAGAAGCAATGACTCCCAAGGGAAATGGTCCGGTTCTTGGTTCAAATTTATCGGAACCGGTGGGTATCGGTTTAGTTCCTGGTGGTGTGAAACCGCCCGCCTACCCATTTGGACCGAACTAGTAATATATATAAATATATATTTAATTTTTAAGAAAAAAATTTGACCCAAAGATATTTAAAAAAAATGAAAATCTTAAAATTTTTAATCTAAAACTCAACACCCACTAACGGAGTACTCATCTTGCCTTACTCACACCTCGTATGAGTCGTCTCTTTATCTCCACTCACGGCCTTAACTCCTAAGCTCAACGCCCATTGACTTTTAGTATGAATTCAATCTTTTTACTAATTTTACAATTAAGACTAGGGAATTTTTTATTTTTTTTTTAACTTTTGACTCGTTGAAAAATATTCTATTGAGTGCATGAAGCTTTATGAGACCAATTTCATGAATCCATCCGGAAATCAACCAACGGTTCCTATTTCAATTTTTTGAAACTGGTCCTTAGTGGATAGTTTCCTATTTCGATATGGAACCACCCACTCGGCCTACACTCACCTCTAGATTGCATATCGCTAATTACTCAGTTGAATACATTTGTTAATTCGAAATGATTCTTTAATCTCTCTCTCTCTCTCTTATATAATATGCTCTTCTTTGAGAAAGATCGAACGGTATAAGCTCGCTTCCTCTCCCCCTCTCTCTCTCTCTCTCTCTCTCTCTCCCGATGGCCGGCGAACCATTCGAACTTCAGGAGCGGCCGGAAGATCCGGAGGAAGACGGCGAGGCCCTCTCGCTCTCCGACTTCCCGCTCGCCACGACGGCTCAACCCCGCAATGACTCCGGTCCCAACCACTTCTCCGACCGCCCTCGCCGCTCCTCCTCCGAGCCTCCGGAGTTCTTCGAGTTCCTCATCGACCTGGGCGCCCACATGCGCTCCGCCGACGACCTCATCGTCTCCGGGAAGCTCGTCCCCCTCCACGACCAGTCTCCTCCGCCGTTCTCCCGCCGCGGCGAGCCGACGTGCCGCCGCTGCGACTCTCTTTCCGAGCTCGAGCGGTCGTCGGTCTCTCGGTCGAGCAGCCCGAAGGCGCAGCTCGCGAGGAGCAGCCGCTCGCTCAACTCCCGGAAGCCCTGCCGGCCGTCGCGCTCTCTGGTAGCGCGGGAGGCGGAGCGGACGACGTCGTCGTCGTCGGGCAGGGGCGTCGCGAGGTCGGACTCGTTGGCGAGGAAGCCGTCGCGGCCCCGGTGGCGCGTGCTGCCGTTCGGGGCCCTGAGGCTGCCGGCGGAGATGGAGCTGCGGGACATGCGGAGCCGGCAGCTGCGCAGGAACCCGTCGACGCTGTTCGCTACGCCGGCGCCGGAGCCGGCCGACGGGGGCGGTTGGAAGGGCTCGTGGAAGCTGATCAGGGCGCTGAGCTGCAAGGACCCGACGAGCGTCGCCGTCGCGACGTCGCTCGCCTGCCTGCCGCACGTGTGAGGCCCTCCCTCGCGCGTGCGGGGCACGTGATGACGCTAGCCGTTTATGTGAATAGACCGTATTACCCATATATGGCTTGTAGATTTTGTGCGAGTTGGTCGGAGGGCATATATGTCCAATCGAGAAAATTTGGATGGCTCGCACGTGAGGAATTTATGGTAATACGACGTTGCGTCGAAGAAAGGAAGAGGGTGGGATTTCTTCGCTGGGCGTATGATGAAGAATGATGACGTCAACTGCCACTGTACCATTGGCTGGTAACATGCCACGTGTAATTAATGAGTGTCACGAGAATCATGACGGTAATTTAATCGGTTCCGATAATGTACTATATAGGAATTTCACGAGTTTTTGAATTGTTGTTGTTCAGTACTTTCTCGGGTATCGTTTGTTTTTTTTCTTTTTGCTATTTTAATGTTTGGCATATTAATGAATTGGTATGTAAAATTTTGACATATTTAATCCGAAACTTACAATGTTATATTATTTCATGTATTTGGGATCGAATGATCTTTTCAATATTTATGTCCCGTGCATTATATGGTCATCCGGAATGAGAAATGAGTAATTCAAACATGTGATTTTCTTGTAAAGTGATATTATATTTTTTTATATTCCGGTCATACATCTTAATATTCCACAGGCTGAAAACCAGTCAATGTGGTAACTTTTAAAATTTTTTAACAAAAAAGAAAATGAGGGAGATTTTTCAATCTTGTAAAGTTTGCCTTTTTATATTCCGGCCATGAATATTCCACAGAAAACCAGTCAAGTCTCCTAACAAAAAGAAAAGGGCTCCTTTTTCTATTTGCCTGGCCATGAATGAGTCAAGTCTTTTGCCCCCCATAAAAATTGAGTAAAGAGATCAAAACCCTAATATTTTATCTAATAAAGAAAATAACAGCTAATTAACAAGACTTTAGAAAAGAAAGTTGCATAAGATGACACTTCTGGAGTTGCAATTGCCCAACTCGCAAGCCTTGTGCACGCAATGATTTCGTGACCCCAATGTACGAATTTCGAGAGTGTATTACGGTGTCATACGAAAGAAGAAGCAAGGACACTTGTCGATATACATTGGAAAACGCCGAACATGGTTCGAGAAAAACTGCCCGCATTAAATAAGGGAAGAGTAGGTTTTATGGAAAGATGCATGTTTAGTGAGGTTAAGATATCTTTAAGGGTAGGCAAATGAGATGCCTTGGGGTACGTGCATTACATTTGCCATTTGTACAAGCAAAGTCAGAAGGTGATAACTCAATTGCAGTACTCTGATAACCAAGACTCCTCCGAATGTTTCGTGCACCCTTTCGGGTCAATATAATTATTTAAAAAGTCATAAGCGTATTGTATAGAGATCAATTTAATCTTAAATATTTCGATTGTGTCAATTTAATTCTAAACATATTGCATGATAGCTAATCAAGTTCTAAACCTTTTAACTGTGTTAATTTAGTTCTAAATATTATGATAGTTTGCTAATTTAATCTTGAACCTTTTGACAATTCACTAATTAATCATAAGCCTTTTATTGATTTGTCAATATAGTCATTAGGCCATTTCCAGCTAAAATTGCCCAAAAAAATTATATTGACAAATTATTAAAAGGTTTAGAACTAAATTATCGAATCGTCAAAAGGTTAAGACTAAATTGACATAACTAAAATATTTATTAGTGAATTTGTTGTTGTGCAATAGTTTTATGACGAATTAACATAATTAAAAGATTTATAACTGAATTGGCCATTATACAATAGATTTAAAGCTTTTTGGATAATTTTTCCTCCGCGTGGCTATACCTTTTACGTATTGTTCAATGAATATTTTGGGAGAACAAGATAGTTTTTCGCATCAACCCCTATTTTGATAAGAGAAGTCACCGTTTCTAGGAAAATCTAAATGGAGAAGGCCTCTTTTGCAGTTTGGACACGTACTAAGGTGCGCCAAATCATGGCAATCATGCCTGCTTTGCAACATTGTACTTATTGTCCCGTCCATGCTAGCGAAGCCAAAAGCTTTACTTATTCATCAACGAGGACAAGTCTAATTCACTGAACAAACTGTAGCTTTCGATCGATTACGTCGCGAAATCATGTTGCAGATGCTTATGGTCGAAGCTCTAATAATTCTTCGAATTAGTCAACATGCCCCTGTCTACAATATAATTACAAGTGACTTGCTTCTGAAGCAATTACAAGGATTATATCCCGTGTGCCAATCGTCGTTGAGGAACAGAATTTACATTCTCATTGAAGCTTCACATCATTTTTAAATTTTTCAACACAATTTAAAAGAGGGCGAAATGATTATGTTATTGAAGTCAAAGGAGGTGGGAAATCATGTGCTTGACATCATTTATCTCTAATTATGTAATCTTTGTAAAAGAATAAGGATGCCTTGCATTATTCTTTGTTCGTCCGACTTACCCATCGTGTCCTCCTCATCCCATGCCGAGATGGTTTTCATGGGGACAACCAATTTGAATCTTGCCAAATTTGGAGTCTCTTTTTTGACTTTTCTGCCTCCCATATTGAGACTGCATGATGTTGCCGTAATGATTTTGCACTTGGTGCTGCGCTACAAGCTTCAGATGATTTCACGCAAGACCTCATATTAAAAAGACAAGGGACTTTCGATCGAAACCACTGTTCGCATGCACTCGCGGGACCGATTTTCAAAAAGAAAAAGATCATGAGATTTCTAAGAAACATAGTAATTGAAAGGTGTCTTATGTTTTTGCTGGAAGTTACCAATCGGGACTGTTCCATTCGGGAATCAAACCGAGTTGACCTTACCCAATCGATTTCATTTCGATTCACGCATGACCAGATAGGTTCCTCAACAAAAATTGGAGAGCAGTCTGTATTTTTTGTTTTTTTATATACAAGAGAGTCGTCCTTAACTGATTCGATTCTCTTTTTTTTTTTTTTTAAATGCAATTTCTCAAGTAATTTTAAATAAAAGATAGATATGTTGGAATGGATTTTGAACTTGACAAACTTATGAAAGCCTGTCAATGTCTTAATCAATATGTCCCATATTGTTCACATAGTATGCTTTCTTAAAATCATAGTTATAGTATTTGCAAGTCAACTCAGGAATCAGCATTAGACTGGTTGATTTTGGTTTGAGGTCAGTTTTGGAAGGGAATTGACTCTAATAAGATAGATTTTGGGTTCTTGATTTGACACATACGAATTCTTTAACCTGTTCACCTCTAATTCCAGTTCTACTTTGGTCTCTTTGTTTGGAATCTATCCGTCTCAGAACCATTCAACCTTAATACCTACACACTCACATTGATAGCTGTCATTTAAAATATGAAGTGTTAAGTCCTAAACTAATTGTATGTTAGTTAATTAAGTCATAATTTTTTTAATTGGGTCAATTCAATTCTAAACATTTTGAGAATTTATTAATTTAGTCCTAAACATTTTAACGAATTACCCATGTAGTCTTTCCCAACTAATTTTAACCGGAAATCACTGAGATAACGATCCAATTAACGCCAGTAGTCCTATGTGGCATAATTGGTGATAACATTAATAATGTAGTGGCGACATTGGTAATTAAGTAAAAAAGTTCGGACTAAATTAATAAAAAAGAAAAAAATAATAAAAATGAGGAAATTATTTAAAAAAAAATTTAAAAAAAAAAATATCTATATCAATACCAGCCACATCATGTAAACGTTAGCAATTATTAGTTAAAATTAGTTGGAAGGACTACATTGATAATTCATTAAAAGGTTTAAGACTAAATTGATAAATTTTCAAAAGGTTTAAAACTAAATTGACACAATTAAAAAATTTAGATTGGATTGACCTTCGTAGAATAGATTTTAAGATTTTTTAGACAATTTCCTCGGTTAGTCTTACATGCGCAAAGTACCAAAACTAGTAAGTATGGGTCATACTTCACTTATAATCGTTGCATTGGGAACTTTGAGATCACTTGCATTTAGATTGTGAACTTCAGTTGCTGTGTTCTCAAGCTATAAACTTTGACATTACTCGCAATTGATTAATTTTATGTATTTTCAGATCAAATTTTCCAATAGACATGCTAGTCCAATTTGGCAACTTTTCCATTTGGCACAACGCTCCCCACACGCCAGCCTCAAGTAATGAACTACACCTATTCACACGCGGACGCGGAGAGAGGGGGTGGGCATGTCTAGTTGGCGATATCAAGTCTGACCAATCACCACTGCAACAGCAAGGGTCGCACGACCGTTACCGTCGTGAGGGCTAGAGCAACCGCCACGGCGCAGAGGAGGCTCACCGCCTCGGCTCCCGGCGATGGCCATCCGGAGCCTCGGCAACGAGTCACGCTTATTGATTACGACACTCTTCAGAACCGTAACGGTACCAACAATTAGCAGGGTTTCTCCGGAACATCTCCCTTGGCTAAAAGACCGCATGTTAAGTATTCACACAATGCCCTGGGAGAAGTCGAAGGATAAGAGTCGTAAAAACCCAGGAATACCATGCAGAGCAGCATGCGGGTTTATTTATGATTGGCCTAAACAGAAGAAAGCAAACAAACAGTCAAAGGTGTTAAGAGCACTCATCTACCCTGAGTGCCGGAGAAGACACAGCAGAACCTTCCCATAAGAATGGAATCTGTGCTTAGGAAGCCATCAAAGAGGGCAAGTCCTAGCTATAGCTTACATCTTTGTTATTTGCGATTGCGCATCCATCAACCGTGGCAATCTCAGCACGCACAATTACCCTTATATGACAACCCTGTGATTGGAGTCAAGCTAGGAGTATGTGACGATTGGATCGCAAAAGCAACAAGCAAAGAACAGACAAGGACGATGTAACGAGAACCTTAAGAAGACAGTTTTCTTTCGTCCAAATGCCTGTTACATGTGCTTGCTCAAAACTTGGACAACCTGGAGTAGACAGGGAAAACTATACTCCATACATTCAGTGACCATAGACACCAATTACCAAGCAATCACGAAAATCACGCACTCAGAGTCTGTCAACCGAAACCCATTACTGCCCTACAAACAGGGTACTATCCCATTTCATGAAATGCAATAGTTTCTTCTAATAACCATCAGCGGCATGCGATACTTACGCTCTCTCTTACCAACGACTAAACTGTTGGACATATGGCTCCAACATGACAAAAATAGACAAAGGATTGCATGGAACTGAATCACGAGTGAAGCATCATCATCACCTAAACAAGCAAATAACTATAAATAGGCCCTCAATGAAACTTTGAAAGTCTAAATCAACGAACACCCCATCCCACCTCCCCCTACAATGAGAAAATTCTAATAAACAAGCTGTTTCACCAGTCACCGGAACTGATCGTAATACCACATCAGAAAGATCAAGGAAAAGAAAGGTGCAACCAATGCACCTATGGATCATGAATCCGTTCGGATGAGAAAACATTCCTGAATGTTTTAGCATCTTGACAGAAAAATGATGTATAAATTGCCATCTGTAATACTCCCAAACAACTCCATTCTTACATTAGCTTGTATTAGATGCTAGGATGAGAAACATTGAAGAAAATGCTAACAAACCTAAAAACACTAAAAGAACTTCAAACGAACGATAAAAACAGGGGACATAAAGAGTGATTTTTTCAAATAAAAAAGGTCCAAACTCATCTCTGTATCCCAATCTTAAACAATCTCTAAACACTAGACAACCAACTTGACAGAAACTTCAACGAAAAACCCTTTCAAACAGTCTCTTCTCTATCTCTAGGATTAAATCACCAGATGCTGCAGTTGCAGCTACCCCAAACACAAGGATAAGACCATCCTCATTTTTCCTCACAATGATAACCGGGACGAAGATCCCTATACTATTTGTAATACACCCATAAATAAGAGAAGAACAGAAAATGTACTTAATCAGCAAAAAGCATCAGCAAATTTGCACATCATCTTTGAAGAATACCGAACAATTTAAAAAATGAGAATTATTATATCGAATTTGACTTTTCCCAGAACCATAACTGCTAGAATAGGGAAGAGATCCCCATACTATTTGGAATAAGCCCATAAATAAGAGAAGAACAGAAAATGAAGCACTTGATCAGCATAAAAGCATCTGCAAATTTGCACATCATCTTTGAAGAATACTGAACAATGAAAAAATGATATCTATTATGTTGAATTTGACCTCTCCCAGAACCAAAACCAAACTCATTTTTCTCAGTTCCTTTAGCCGGATTACCCAAAAAAAAAAAAAAAAAAAAGAAGAAGAACCATAAAATGAAGCACTTGATCTTGAATAATTCTATCCCATAGTGACATTCAATTGATGTTATAGCTGGAAGTGTCGATGAACAAGTGCTAATTTGGCCCTCACATTGCTATAATCAACTATAGCAAGTTGACACATCACCTATGCAAAACAAAATACTAGCATAACCTTCAAAATGATATACAAGACATTTAGCGCATATGTGGACCAGGAAAAAGAAAAAGGAAAAAACACAAATTCCCCAAATAACATGGTCAACCAACCAACTTACATTTGTACCCACCAGCACCAGCTGCACCACTATCATCGGTCAAAGGGCAACCATCACCACACAAGTTATTCTCATTCTTCAGACCACATCTTGCAAAGGTCGCACTTCTTGAGCTCAATCAACATTCCAAATCTGAGAACCAGCACCTCATGAATCTCACCATTGCCTTTGGACAGTCCACTACATCCCATGTTTCATTTCTCTTGCTCACCGAGGGAGTTTCATTTTTCTTATGTCAAGAAAGATCTTTACAGATCACAACCTTATCACATCCCCAAAACCATTTAATCTTCTGTCCTAAAAGGCTTAGTACATGCATCAGTGGCCAATGTATATTGAAGTTTCCAATTGATGCTATAGCTGGAAGTGCTGATATACAAGGTGCTAAATTATAAATGCTAATTCCAAGCATCGAAGCCCTGGACAAAAACGCTGTTGAGCTATCGACATATAAAAATGCAGTGACTTTTGGCAATGCAATGTTTATTAGATCAAGGACCAGAAAATTCCCAGGTAATTAGAATGCTTTTAATTTTTCTCAAAATGTTTATGTTGACAATAAAATATTGCTAGCTAAATATTAAGTTTTCATTATCTTGCAGCTGAATGTAGAGCCTATTTGGAAATTCAACACCAAACCTACAGAAGTTGGCCAATAAATTCTTGACTATAACTTGTAGTGCACCGGGTTGTGAGCATATAACTGGAGTGCATTTGAGCAAGTAAGATTTATGTTTACAATGCATCAATCTTTCTCATCTATCCTCTGTATATAACTTATATTCTAAACATTCAATTTATGCAACATATTAAACACAAAGAAGAGAAGCGAAGCAGATTTGAGCATCAAAAGCCATAATCTCATGTATGTCAAGTACAAGCTATGATTTGCAAGATGTGACTGATCTCATCCCACTAAATGACTTTATTGAGTAATTAATGATTGAGTGGGGAGATAGAGGGTCACTACAATGCTGAGGATGATGAGGTTTTTATGGTGAAAATCCACATTGGGGTGATGTGGAGAGAATATCTCGTTATTACAAGTAAGGACATACACGAGGGAACAAGCGATATTAGAAACAAGTGACAGAGCTTTGAGTTCTAGAGCAGTAAGCATTGGAGATGATGAAGCTGATTTAGATGAAACATAGGACACTGAACAGTTAGATATAGAGATGGAAGGGATGAAAGCTTGGATGGTGGTGATGATGATGAAGATTATGGGGTTATATTGATGAATATTAGGTTATTTAAGAATTTATATATAGAGATTTTGCATGCTGAGTATAAGTTTTAGACTTATATACATTGGATTTTAGCTTTATTATGAATTTCAAAAGCATTTCTAGTGTTTTGTGAACTTCTTGCATGGTATATGGTGCCAGGATATTCAATCTGTTTATTTTGAGTTATTTAGACATTCCATAATTTGCCAGTGAAGGATTTATCCTAAAAATTCAGCTCTGTCTCCCTTCGCTTGGGCGAGCACCTTGGTAGGTACTAGGCACCTAGGGCCCAGACATTACAGGAGTCCTTGCGCAATAGGAGCACCCAGCACTTTTAACAGCACCAGAATATTCAATGCATAGCCATCACAGCCATCAAAAAACCAACTAAAACATCATCAACTTCCTCTGCTCAAATGACGACAAACTACCAACCTAGCCCAATGATTAGTTGAGATGCCTAAACCATTCTCCACAAATCCAAATTGTCGGCCATTACAGAAGTACCACAAAGCTAAATGCAAGCCAAACTCAAAGTAACAAGATGCTAGCAGAAACCACATATGCAGTATAAACAACTACGTTGAACCTTTGGAGAACTGAAGAAAATGGAAATCTGTAAAAATTGAGGCAGTAGTTTGGAAATTACAGCAGGCATCAGGTGTGGATTTTGGTCTCTAAATAAAGGGGAGGGGAAGGAAGAAAAAGAGAAAGGGGGGGGGGGGTTTGGCGGTGTGAGAGAGAGAGTAGACCTGTCACTGACAATGGTGACAGTACGGTGAGATGGCAAAAGGTTTGATCGGGCTATAGGAATGGCCAGTAGATGTGCAATTTATGAGGGCATCCACTGAGTACAAGTAGTGTATGCTTATCCATGATTTTTTTTTTTTTTTTTTTTTTAAAAAAAAAAAAAGGATAAAAACTTGATGCGTAGCAGCCACTATAAAACTACACCAATGTAAACACTCCATCACACACTTAGATCTAGTTGTGCCTAGTGACCAAGAGTCCATGCCAACCTGCTCTTCGATTGCATAGTGGCCAAATGCTCTCGAAAATGCATAAAGTTTTTATTCTCCCATATTTTACCTTTTCCAGATCTTAGAAATCTTATAATTTGACTCTCATTCACTGTGAAACAACTGATACTTTTCAAAGTGTGCAATTATTAACATATACAATCATGTTTTAATTTTAAGGTTTGCCAGGAAAGTAACTAACTTTCTGCTTAGAGAAAACCAAAACAAGCAGGGTCAATCATAATCATGTCGAGGAATATATGTCCGTACTTCATTATCCACTGTTCTGCTAGACAGACCCAGTTCTTATTAATTATTTCTTGAGCACTGTAAGAAGAAAGTCATATGATCTGATAGAAAGTGTAGCCTTTTACTCCTCATCGTCCGCTTATGATCAGAAAATTACAATCTTAAGAAGCTAACCTATGAAAACATTCAACACGCACACATGAAAAAATGTGGTATCCGCATATACACAAACAGAGAACAATCAGTTAAGGTTTTGCAGAAATAGTAGTAATACAAGTTGCAAGCTGCATAGGACACAGTAAGAGGATATAAGAACTTCAAAAGTGCATGTCTGCTTAGATAAAGATAGTCACAAAAAAAAAAAAAGTGATTCACTGTTTGTTGTCGCAGATCACTCCCATGTTTTGGCTAGTGCTAGTTCTTCTTCTGTTTAGAAACAATTAAGCATCATGCTTATCTGTATATGATTATATAAATTCTCCAGAACCATCACCATTGCAAGGGAAAGGGGCAAAGGGGGCAGACAAGAGGATCGGCTTGAGACCACAATTTTCCCCTCTACGAATATCTTCAGTGAAAAGACATAAATGTCACTAATTATCTTGACAATTTCAGCGGACCTACTAAATTGGGGGTGCTCCTCTTTTAGTTACTAAATAATAAGCAAAAGTCATATTCTTGGATAAGTATGTAGCAGCTGTGTACTGTAAGAAATCTTTCTGTACAGCCTTGTGCATAGCATTTCATTCATGAGCACCAACAAACCAAACCGCAGCAATACCATGAAAGGTCCAAGGCATTTAAAGCTTCTACTAAGTTACATAGGTAAGCGCAATACTTCATAGAGGTTCCCAAACTATTATACGCTTATTTAAACTGGAAAAGACATGACAAATAAAACAGCCGAAGGTGCAATACTCCACAGAAAAATGGAATTTGAGCCAACAAGATCGTATTCAAAGAATGCTACAAACTAATCCCAGCTTCACACACCTAGTACAAATCTCACAATGAGATACAGTCTAACCAGAAAATCAATTTGTCATAATCAATTACAAGTATAAACTCCCACTCTCATACTTGTGGTTAACCTCGTAAAAGTCCGTCTTACCTTCAGAAGCAGGCCGTAAACAAACCCCAGATAAAGAGCTAGTGTGTTGTGAAGAAAATTTTACATAACCCACAACCTCAATCTCCTCATCACCCTCTTCTGCATTTGTATCCACAGGCATTCTAGCCCTTAATTTGCCTGGAGCACCATTCAGAGGGATCTCTGGGATGAACCACTTCAATTCTTTTTCCGATCTGTTCAGCATGGCTTTTGGTGAAACCTTCAGTAGACTTGGGTCAACTGGAAGTTTCAGGATAAAGGTCACATCGTGCAATGGTGCTGGCAATTCAGGATTGGAAGCATACTGTATCATCACAGAAAGTAAAGTCCCACTATGTCGTTTTGTAAGGCGAACCCTCAATGGTAGCGGTGTTAACCTTGGGAGCAAGCTATACTTCAGAATAGGTATAGGCTCATCTGAAGGAGCCGTTCTCACATGGAATAAACCATTACCGAGGCTGCTAACACGAGAACTCTGCATCACAAACCGTTTAACAGCATTTGTACCATCAACCCGGAAGGAAAACTCAGTTTCTTTATCACCAGCAGTTTTAGGCGGTAATGTTCTCAAGTAAACAGCACCCATCAATCCTACTCTAGCAACCAGTGATTCCCTAAATTCTGCACTAATCTCCTCCGAGATATACATCTCAGGACCCTTCATTTCAGTTTTCTTCACCAAAAGATTCTCAAGCGGAGTACCCTCTCCTGCTTTACCATCTCCCACTTTACCCACCGCAGCTTTGGCCGCACCACCGTCTCCTGTTCCCAGAAATTCAAGGCCACCGAGACCTTGAGGTTTAGGAGCATTTTTGGGACCGACAAACTCGGACGGATCCAAACCCCCACCCCAAGCTTCACCAAACCCTTCGAAAGTCTCCCCTAGAGAAGCCTGCTCATTCCCAAACTCTATGCCACCATAATCCCCTTCGAAACCCTCCACACCAATATGTGTGGATTGCGTGGCCTCGGCAGGCGGCAGAGTCGTCACCTCCAGCCCTACCAAGGCCAGCGTCAAATCCGTGGCCGACGGATCCCTGTTCTTCTTAAACCCACTCACTAACGCCTCAGGCTTACTCAAAGCATCACTAGCTGCAAATGGGTCCTTAGGCCCTTCGCTCTCTTCCTCGCCTTTCGTATCCTGGATATCGCTCTGCTCAATTTGAGTCACGGGAGCAATGGTCGCCACCACTTCATCTCCCGCCTCCAGCGTCTCCGGCGGCACCTCGAACCGGGCGCTGGCGAACACCTCGATGCCCGCCAGGCGCTCGGCGGAATGCACCTCGACGCCGGCCCAGCTGTCCGCCCCGCGGATCTTGCTCTCGGTGTCGATCCCGGAGTGCACCAGCTTGGCGATCCCGTCGCCGTGCATCGACGACAGCATCGCGGCGAGCCGGATGCTGCTCACCCCGCGGAGGACGATGTCGAGGGCCATGTAGATCTCGGCGTACTTGCGGCCGAGCTTCTCCGGGGTGACGTCGACGCCGCGGCAGGCGGCGACGACGACGCTGACGGCCTGGTTGACGATGTGGATGCACTCGAAGACGTTGACGGAGTTGTCCTGGTCGGCGGTGGTGATGCCGAGGACGTAGATGCTGTTGACGAGGCGGTAGATGACGCGGTAGCGCGACTCCACGCCGACGATGACCTGGCCGCCGGAGGCGGCGAGGGGGTCGTCGCCGATGGATTCGGAGGACGACGAGGGGTCGGGATCGGCGGCGGCGGCGGAGGACGCGGCGGCGGAGGGCTTGGCGTAGGAGAAGCGGGTGAGGCGGAAGGCGGAGAGGGCGACGAGGGCGCGGGCGGGGGGGAACCACTCGCGGGTCTGGAGGAGGATGTCGGATCCGTTGACGGGCTGGAGGGAGAGGGCGAGGCACGACATGGCTGCTTCGGATCTACGGCGGCGGCGGAAGGCGGTGGTTCCGGCGGGGGGATCCGACTCGGGTTCTGGATTCGGTCGGAATCGAATCGGTCCGGCGACGGTTTCGGGAGGAGGAAGAGCGGAGGGATCGGGCGTCGAGTCGCGATCGCTCGGTCTATTATCTCATGTTGCGGAGCTCAGTCGGAGAAATGGAGGAGAGAGAAAGCGAGAGGAAGAGAGAGAGAGGATTAAACTTTGATCTGATTTTAAATCAATGAAAATGTCTTAATTATTGAGTAATAATTTAAGTCTAAATATATGGATAATGAAAATAATTTTTTATTCATTTTTGTAAGAGATGTAAGTTGATCAAAGTTGGAAAAGTGTTTTCTTGAAATAATTTATTTTTTTTGGGACAAAATAAAAATCATTTCTGAATTTTACGAACCAAAATCATTCCTCTTTCTTGTTTGTTGGTCAAAACTAGATCTCTCCATCATGACTCATGAGCATGGGCCGCAATTGCTTTCATGCTCTTGTTTGCGTAATATTGAAGAACCTAAATCTAAATGACCAAATCGAGCAACACGAAAATTCTGAAATGTTTTTACACGGAAAATTAAAATTAAAATTTAATATAAAGACGTCATGAAATTAGAGGTTGGCAGAAACACGTCAGTGATTGAATTTGCACCATATTTTGGATTAGTGAATAAGTGGTATGTATTTCTCCATCCTTTTCGATTTTTTTAATGGGTGATAAAACTTTGATTAAATAATAGATTTCGATAAAATAATCCTAGATAAGAAATCAAATATATATTTATAAAATATAGGGTTAGGCATCAAATTTCAAAATTTGGCTATTATGACTAGGAGTCAACAACCATCTACTTTTAGCGGCAACCAGCTAACCATCAACTAAACTTGTGTTTTCCATAGTTGATGAAACGCTTCTATCTCTCATCTGATTAATGATGATAGGCTTAATAGATCTAACAATATTAATGCAATAAGATTTACTTGTTGCGGGGTTGCTTCAAACGTTTTAAAAAAGGGTAAATTGCGTTTTTAAGTGGATGGTAATAGACATTTAGGTCGCGATAACAAGTATATTAGCATCTAAACATATCAAAACACTACTTCGATATCAAAACATTGATTAGGGGGAAGAGATTTGCGAGAGCTGGCTCGACATCGCTAAAAGGTAAAAAGGCTGGATGCAGAACCGGTTCTTCATGGCAAACCTCTTCTTTGATCGTTGCACATCCTTGTGATGAACAGAGGACAACAGGCAGATGCCGAAGGGTTCGACAATTACAAGTGAGATGTTCGCTCTGCTTCAGCAAACATTCCCACTTTACCCTGAAACTCAAACCTAGCCTTGTATGCATAGAAAATTCAATTCTGCAGTGAAAGAAAGGCGCATTGCAAAATCCAGATACCTTCTAACTTCAGATTTTAGATCAACTACACCTCGGACATTGGGCAGATTGGCATTCACCAATCATTTTTGTGCCACTTTTGCAGGGTGGAAGGCATCATCTCCAGTAGCTTGGGAATGAATTGAAAAGAGTTGACACAATTAGCTTTATGCTGCAATCCGATTTTCTGAAACTCTTTACAATTGAGAATAGTACAATTAAGCTCCCAATGTCCCCCCATAACAAGCCATGAACCTAAGTCTCTATTCATCTACATATTTTGAATTCGAGACTCAATCCTCTTCTACTAACAGGACTCTGCTTCCATGTATCCACTACGTCTAGAAGCTTGTATGGTTATGAGTACCAAGGATACAACTGTATTGCATGCCACTTAATATGTGAAGCAGCATAAGGCTTTTTCGATGAGCAAAGCATTGCCAGGCTTGCCATATGAAGTACTGACCCTCCGGAGACTTTCAGGTAGTTTTCTTGGTCGACTTGAGATCCTCATAAGATTACCAGATAGACAAAAAGAATCAATCATCCATCTTTATATCTTTGAATAAACAGATCCAACACCTGCAGATTACATTCGCATGAAATAAACAATCTGACCTTGTTACTTGATTTAATTCAAATAACTGGCATTCATAAGCTTGCAGGATAATTTGGGAAAGCCATTTTGGGTAACCCACTAACAACAGAAGATTTAGCACATGACAGAAATAACGTCAACTCTCCTTCTCTCAAGGCCTTCTGCATTTCGTAGTGTGATGAAATAGCACAGTGCAATCATGAACATGATGTAAATAAGCATCTCCGGTATAGAAATTAGACATAATTTAAAATGTCTATGGAATTTATTAGTCCCTTGAATGTTGATAAATAATTAGAGTCAAACACACTGATCAATGTGTCTTTGCAATAATGAAACATTGATATCCAAATGTATGGATACAAACCAATATAGATAATTCAAAGGGCGAAGATCTGGTCAGTACCATGTGTTAGCACATTAATAAGAAAAGAAGAGATAGAACACCTTTTTTCTCAAATGTCTAAGATGTCTAGGACTAGGAGCTTCATTTTCCATGGTCATAGTGCTAATGGCAGAGAAAAGGGGAACCAAAAAAAAAAAAACAGAAGAAGGCCATTCACATAGCAATAACTTACCTTCAACGTGGATCATAAGGTGTGAAGCACTTGCTTTATGATGAATAGAACACAAATGGCACTGCGCACAAGATAAAAACACGTCCTTCATCAGCTAATGTTTACAAAATTGAAATGTTTAAGTTGACTTTGATCATCATACAGTAATAGGATGTAGCAAGACTATTCATGCTTCTACAAACATTGACTGTTTCGAGTTTAGAAGATTATACAAATGTGCATCATTCAATGGTCGCAATAATAAAAAAGTAGCTTGATCTCAGGTAGAAGTACAACCTTTGGATTCATTTGGACTTAAAAACTACTTATTATTTTGCAGCAAAAGTAGAGCCTATGATTCACACATGAAACAATTTCTTAGATGAACAAAATAAACAGGCCTAAACCTAGCTCCAAGTAGAGTAAACGAAATCTATTAACCAAGAGGTGTTCCAGATCATGGTTACGTCATAAACCAAATCGAGAACATTGAACAACAAAAAATTTAATTCCACCTATGCGGCAACGAATTGATGATTTCAGAAGCCTAACATTTGCACAAACAATTCAAATAACGGAAAGGCTTCCAGATAACTTTTTATACATCCAGATTTTATGTATAGGGTAAAATCAAATCCAATTAAAACTTGACGAGGTATTTTAGGAGAGGAAGACTGCGTATAGTGTCCTATGGAAAAAGAGGACTTCGCCATGACGTCCAAGGAAACAATGAAATGCCACATTCATCTCAATGAGGTTAACATTGTATTGAAATTTGCACATAATAATTACCAGAAGAGAAACAAAAAATTATAAGAAACAAAAGCCTTCAAAGTTCCATAACCATTCTGTTAAAAAAAAAAAAAAAGTTCCATAACCATGACATACATGTTATATAATTTATGTTTAGTCAAAGAAAACCTCTTACCAATCAGAAATATCGTTAGCAGTAGGGCAAGCGTAAATTGAAGTGAACAACTAAATCGCAAGCTTCGTGGACTATGAGGTTGTCTTTGAAGTACATGACAATGTCTGAATGCCTGCAGAACATGGAGATCATCAATGCTTGAAATAATCAAATCCAATTAGTTTTACATCTCAGCCACGCCAAAAGAAGAAATGCATTGCACTGGTCCAACCTTTTTGTGAGAATCACACACAAGCCAGTTCAATCTGATTTTCAATGTAGTTCGCACTGCAATAAGATAAAAACTAACCTGATTGAACATTCTAGTCAATGACTTTGCCTGGGTACGTTCCCCACACCTATTCTTCCCAAAAAGAGTTCTGGGCACCTTTTCTTTGGGTGTGTCAACAACAGTGGAATTTAGGTTATTTTTCTCTTCATCATCCGCAACAGCAATTCTCCAATCCCCCATGCTGGGTGAACTCCATGTCCTTCTGGTACTACTTGTTTTATCTGCTTGATCTTTTGCTTGTAGATCTATCACACGGTGAACATCCTCATTAGGTTGTCCATCCTTTAAGCTCTTGCCCTCATCTATTAAGCCACTGCTGCAAGCAGCATTAGTATTAGACCCCACATCTTCCTTCTTATCATAATTTTCCAAAATGAAACCCTTCACGGATGGTCCATGCTCTGTAAATTCATCCTTCACAATTTGTGATAGTTCTGAAGTCCCAGAGAGAAACAAGGCTAAATCATCTCGCTCTTCTTTGTCAAGATTTACCCACCGAAGGGGCTGTTTTCCCCCCTCACTAAGAAATTCTTGCAATGCTGCTTCAACATGAGCGATTTGATCTCTAATCGCCACAATAAACTGTCCATGTCGAGCTGTCGTAGTTTTGTCACCATGAGGCCCATCGCTAAGCCTGACTGCTCTCTCAAATTCTTCCAACTTAAAAAGATCCAATGAGCAGACATATATCAGTTCCAAGGGAAGTAAAGAACACAAAGCTTCATAAAAAAAGTTTCTTCTGTATGTTCAATGGGTCTGTAATCAGAGTTTGAAAGATGTGATGTGATGTCCAAATTCAACCCACAAACCAAGGAAGTGTAAGCCTCTACATGCCAATCTACGAAGTAGAAGGTGCTAAAAGCCAACAAAAGTGCAGTCTGAGGGAAAAATAAATAAAATAAAAATTGAGCAATCTCATTTTCAGATGGGCAAAACAAGGAAATACCTGCCACTTTGCTGTGCCTAAAGAAGTTTGGAGCTCCCTAGAGAGATCATTCAAATATTCAGGTGATGATGCTTCTCTCATCTCCCTAGCCCATGCTCTGTATGTTGATTCCATCCTGGTAAACCAAACAAAAAATAAGAGAACATGCCAACTGCATTTGCCAGCAAATAGTGGAAATGACAAAATAACACGGGAGCTGCAAGCTAAACATCAAGTGTGCACTCGTTAAGATAGCCTATTGCCTAAACAGTGTTGGTGAAACTATCAAGATGGCCTTTAAATGATTTTACCACAATTGGTGAAGAACAACATTCATACATGAAGCTGGACTGAAACAATTTTAGTTCACTTCAATGCTTTCAAATTCGACTCCATTGCTACTCATGCTAGATCTTTAAGCAACTGCAATCCCAGACTAGCTTCTACTTACATATAGAAAATGGCAAATGCATTAAAATACATGTAAAATAACATAACTCAATTAACTGAAATGCCCACACCGAGCATTTGTTTTTGGATATACAATCGGCAGTGCAAGAAAGCAATTGCCATGTAAACTGTAAATATCTCATAAAAGCTTCGCAATGTCATGAACTCAATCTTCATTCTCCACTATGAAAAGGACCAAAACCATCGGATTCAGCTCCGAGGCAATAAAGGAATCCAGCATTCAGCGCAACAAGAAATTAAAATGAAACGCCAATCAAAGTCCCATCTCACTAATTTCGACGGCATATTCAAACCCGAGAATGAACTTATGCATATATTCAAGAATCAGTCGAAACCCAAAAGCAATCAATCGAGCACAAATTCCACAAAGCTAGGCACCAGAAGCATCTCAACACCAAGTTACATTCCCCAGCTAATCCTAGAGGACACTGAATCACCAGATGTTCAACATACAAAAAGCTCCACCTAACAACCCGACAAAATTAGACTAAAATAATGGGACAAACGAGAACTCACACAAATGATGAACACAGAAACGTATGCAGATTCAGCCATCTATGATCATAACACATAATCTTAACTTCATCTGCCCCCCCCCCCCAAAAAAAAAAAACAATTTGACAATCGAAACAAAAGGAACAACTTTTCCGACGAAACCCAAAAAACGAAGCTTTGCGAGCAACAAAAAGAAAATGCAATCGAACCGCCACGACGCGTCCGTAAATCACGCCAAAAAATCGAATAGAAAAGCGGATTGGGGGACGCACACGTCGGCGGATTCCTGGACCTCCTCGGCGGCGGAGAAGAAGGCGTCCTTCCGCCACATGTCGAAGCTGTTCGCGACCAGCATCTTCGCCGACCCCCGATCGCCCCGACCTCCACCGACAACGTAGCAACCTCAGAAGAAGAGGACCACAGCAAAAACGACAGCAACAACGACAAAAGCTCCTCAATCCGTCCGAGCGCGAGGAGATTCCCGAACTTTCCCCCCACCGACAAAATCCTCTTCGGCGGCGGCTGCTGCCGGGACGAAGGAGATCGCTTCGAGCCCGAGCCGGAAGCTTTCCCCCCCTTCCCTTCCCTTCCTCCTGCCGCTTCTTCTTCCTCCTCTGCTGAGAAGAAGCGAAGAAGGAAGAGAGAGAAAGCAAACGCAGAAGAGAGAGAGAGAGAGAGAGAGAGAGAGAGAGAGGCCAAATGATGGAGACGTTGCAGCGATTCTTCTCCCTCTCTCTCTATCTATCTCAAGTTGTTCCGCCTTTGTTGTTTATTTATCCTTTTTCCCCCCCTTCTTCCCAATTTCTGTCGAAAATGGGAAAATTCTATCTGAAGAAAATTATTGGCATCGCAATAAAGAAATTGTGAAGATAGCCCTAGGCTAGGCGATCTTTTTCAGGTATATATTTAATGTCATAATAAAATCCTAAATTATGATTACCATGATACCATGTCCCTAGACACTTTTCACGCATAATTTATACTCACTGCAATATTAATAGCCCAGAATTTTGAGACATAAATATCCCGACTTTTTATCATATCGATATAATCTTGGTTTTCGGACCTGAGCAGGTCTTTAAAAGGCCCTGTAATGTCACTCTCGTATTCTCTCTTTGTCGGAAAGACAAAAATAGATAAGGAATTTGGAGGTCACACGGTTGTGAAAGTAGACACCACGTCAGGATTACGGTTCTGGCTAGCATCGGGTAGGCAAGTATAGTAACCTCCCGTGCTTGAAGCGAGTGAGGGTGGGTGAAAGGCTCATCTTATGGCACTATACTGAACCACAGCCTATCTTTGTACCCCGATTGAGTACAGTGCTGTGAGTAACGATGCAATGAAAGACATAATTTAGGAATCTAGATAGTGAGATATGTGTGTCAAACTGGCGCAAGTTTAAGCCTTTTAGCGATGCAAAATAAGAAATGAGTTTAACATATTGGCATCGCAGCGGGCATAGTCCAAATTTTTTATTTATAGAATCTCTTCAACATAGTAATTAAAAAAATGGAAAACGGCTTTCGTTAAACAAATAAGAATGACGTATAAAAAAAAACTGGTGATGATGAGAGAATATTAGTAGGCCTGTTCTTTTAATCATATATAAAATAAGGAACTCTAATGGTGGTTGGGGAATGGAATTGATATGATAATTAGGGAGGACTAGGAGGGTGGTGAAGAGAGCGGCGTCGGCGTCGGCGGAGGAGGAGGTGGCGGAAAAGGACAAAAGAGTCGAGTGGGGGGCAGTCGTTTTCTTCTCTTCTTCCAGCCACCGGCCACCACCCGGCCAGTGCATGTTTTTTTGTCATTGGCCAGCTCGAACGACCGAACACCCTCCTCTCCTCTGGACGGTGGGCCCCCCACGGTCGTGTGTTTCCTCTCGTTGAAAATCTGCTTTTGAATATTGACAGATCGGTGGGGCCCGCCCGCCGGCGCCACGTGTCGCGCGCTGCTTTGGACGGCCGCTCGATGGTCGCCGGAAAAGTAACAGGGTGGGGTTAAGAAAAGAGTGGGATTCGGCCGGAAAATTTTAATCATTCGTTCCTTTTGAGGCACATTAAGAAATAGGGGGTTGTACGATTAACGTAATCGTTCTCGTATCTTTTTTTGCTAGTGATTAATAACTAGTCTGTTTAGAGTTATTTTTTCTTTTAATTTTTTTGACTTCTTTTATGGAAATTTTTGCGAAGCTCGCGATTCGGCTTTTACTTCTCTTAAACTGCTCGAAATCTTTCAAAATAGGTAAACGTTAGCATGTAAAGCCGGCATGTCATTTTTGAGGGAAAATATAAGGAGAAGTCTATAATTTTTTTGGCAAGTCAAAGGGATGTCCGGCATTGGAAAACTACAGGTCATCCCTAATAGAGCATTTAGTCGAAGGCTGCGGATTTTAGTTCGCGCACCACTACCCATCAGGCAAGCCTCGCCTCTGTCCCATTACCACACGAGTAGAGAACTCAAGACAGTCGATACACCTGATCAAAGGCTCATCTTTCGTAGGCTAATCAAGATTTTCCTGAAACGGATGATAGATTGAGGAGTCGAACTTGCGGCACTCGCTTACAAACTAGGACTTGGAACCAATATACCAATCGTTGCGGCGACAATTGGAAGTCCAGAGTGGCCAATAAGTGTAGATATAAACAAGCTCTTCATTTAAATAGCATGAAATGAAAGAGGGTGATTACATCATAGCCCATGAAATTTTCCTCCTTTTTGGCGCTCCCAAAGAAGGGTGGATAGGGGAAGGGAAGACTTCGTTAGGCATGACACATCAAATTGAATTAGCATTATTAGTTTACAGGAAGAGATTAGATGAGTCATGCTCTTTTGATGTGTGGTGGGCGAGTTGCGCAGGACATCGCCATCCTCTATCCCTTTAAGCCACAGCCACACGTAACCAAACCACCTTTGACTAACCTCCTTTTTGCCCTAATTTGTTTCCTTCCTCGCCGGTTTTCTTCATGTAGATGAGACCGAAGGGCCAAATTCGTTCTTGTGCGGAGAAAATGGGTCATTTTGGCTCTAAATTTGTCACGCTATGTTGATGTTGATATATGGTTGTACTTAGATTTGCTTCTCATTTCGATTAAAGAATTCAATTGTAACTAGAAAGGGCATTTTTTATTTTATTTTATTTTCAAGATAGAGGGTTTGCTTGATTCAAAGTTTCTTTCCCCTTCATGTAGGCGAACACAATGAGGAGAATTAATTGGTACAACAATCCCCTCTAAGCAATTCTATAATTTTTTCCCATGTGTTGAGAAATGTTGAATTTGAGGAGTAACTTATAAGTCCTTTCGTAACTCAAGGGTTTGAGGTTGATAATTTTGTCATTATAGCCTAATCGTCGTGCTTAAAGCTATAGAAGGTCCTCACAGGAGGGCCAATGCCTAATGTACTGGGTAGTTTGAGATTAACTCACAACATTTATCAAATTTGTGTCTTCTTAAAAGACCGTCATCATATTATCACTAGGCTACCACCAAGATAGTCAATTTGAGCAATAACCTATAATGGGACAAAAAAAAAAAAACAATTAGTCTTCTACTATTTTTAAGCATTAATTTGAGAATTCAAGCTTTCAGCGAAATAAAATTGTCCCTTATTAAATAAATAAACCAAAAACCGGAGATAAAAAATCATGAAATGTATGTTTTTGTTATTATTAGGAGGTGTATTAATCAACTAACTATAGAGGAATTAGCATAGTAACCCGTTGCCATGATGGTTCTTACTTAAATCTGAGTCCTTAATGCAAGAAACAAAAACAAAAGTATGAGAACGGCTTTATTAACTAATCAGTCCCAGGACGGTATATATATCTTTTTAATAATACGAAAACTCATTTGAGGTGAAAATAAAATCCTAGAATTCCTCGAATAATGCTCCGTTATAATTATGAGAGCATGTGAGACAACTACCATAAATTCAGGTAAATAGCAAAAATATGATACTGAAGTATAGGGCGAGATATCAAATATGCATCGTGTGTTGAATCCACGCTTGCTAAGTAAACCATTCACTCAAAACATAATTTGCACTGGTTTTTTTTTTTTTTTTTTTTTTTTTTGGGTAATGAGAGGCTTGACATGTTTTAGAAAGTTATTCTGCTGGGATGTTCCAATGTTTGAGCTGTGACTGAACAGGATCTTGTCCTGTTTCAAGAAGATTTTAATAATAATCCCTCTGACTCATCATCTGAAATCGACCGACATCTTCACACGGGACAAAATTCACGCACACCAACAAAAGTTGACCTGTTGTAAAATGTTGACAGGATGGCGCTTAGGAATTCTAGGTAGTCGATGATGTTACACAACGGCTATAGACAGGACAAAATGATTACAAGCCACCAAACTTTCTATATTATTAAAAAGATGAAAACAACCAAAAATCTTGGATTATACATATTATAACATATTTATCCTAATTTTTTTTAATGACACCAAAAACCCCAAACTTATACTTATATGACACACTTACTCCAATTTTTTTTCAATAACATAAAAAAATCCAAAATTTATATCCGTATGACATATTTACATCAAAAATTTGATATCAAAAAAAAAATTTGAGATTTTTGATGTTGTAAATTTTTTTTTTTATAAATATTTCATATATGTGTAATTTTTTGGGTTTTTTGTGTCGTAAGAATTTTTTTGGGATAAATATATTATACATGTATAAGTTTGGGGTTTCTAAAGTTACAAAAAATAGTTTAAGATAAATGTAGTATGATAAATAAAGTTTTGAGTTTTGTGACTTTTTTCCCTTTGTTAAATAGGAGGAGATTAAAGGAAAATTTATTCAATCAATTTTAAATTATTATATAGACATTAATGAAATTTTAAACTTTTCAATTTTACCAATTGAATTCCAATGTAGACATTTTAGTCAATTTTTATCGAAAATTGCTAACATGGAGATCTAATCATCATCGAAAGTCCCACACGACACATCGCAATGCCAATTATTTTCGGTGAAAATTGATCGAGAGAACTATATCTAAATTTTATACAAAAATTTAGGACTAAATTCGTAAAATTGAAAAGTTTAAAACTAAATTAGTAATCCGTACTATAAATTTAAGATTCATTATTTAATATCCTGTAATACTATGTGTATGAAATTATCGTAAAGGGGAGAAATTTTGGGTAGCTATTAGTCTAGTGAATCATGGTTGATAAATTAGTATTTTTATTTAATATTGTAAATAGTTACGTCCGTTCCTGCATGATCACTCCCCGGTTAGGTGGTTCTGATAAGAATTTTTAGTGGTTTCATCTGAATGGCCATCAACTCATCAACATCTAGAGATTCTTTGGAGAAATGACAAAATATTGTAGTCAAATCAAGTTACCCAAATCACATGTATTCACAAATCGGCATCGAATAAGCTGCAGAAAAAAAAAAAAAAAAACATACATTTGACGCTTAACTTTGCACCCTTTTTCAATTGCGGTCCTCGCAATTATATTTTTGTAAGGTTTTCCCATTGAAACCCCTTTGTTTCTGATTTGGACATATTGAAGATGATGATGCGTCAGTCAAAATCACAAAATAAAAGAACATGAAAAAATTGGTAAGCAATCAATTCGTGCCGACCATTACACAAATAGTGTCCGCATTAGGTTTCCATTCCTATTACTAACGGAATAAAAGCAAATAAAACCAAAATGATTGATATGCCGAGTTCGATGGATGCTATGAATGTATACGATATAATCTAGCGATGTATTGAACACATCAAACAACTGGACCACTGAATTATCCTTTGTTCTAATCCACTACACCAAAAGCTATATGGTATGGATTTGTACACGCGGGTCAATTAATCACAGCACCAACAAAATGGAGTTTGTCACGTAATCATATATTTCCAAAATCATGTCTTCCTACATATAATGGTTCCCTCCAATCATAAAATAATTTCAAAATTCCCAAGAGAAGCAAAAAAAAAAAAAAATTAAATACTGACATTGTGCATCTCTCCTCCCCTAGACCACAGAAAGTGCCAGACCTAAAAAATAAATTATATAATATACATGTGTATACACACAAGAAAAACACTAACCATGAACCACACATGTAAAGGATGTCGCAGGATGTCCTTTGACTATATTCATTATTCTTAGATTGAAGTGAGCTTGCGGGGATAAAGTAGATGCCCCCACTTACTGAAAATCCAAGCCACATCTTGTCTGCTTGGCGTTGGTTGCACTGTTACGCCAACCTTTTCCAGGTGGGGATGCTGAATTAGGATTGTGGCGGCCCATAGTGCATCTTTGATGCAAGCAAAGGATATGGGAATGAGAGCATTTGAATGAGATATTCCTTCCTGGAACAGCAACACTTTCTGCACGATGTCTCTGCAAATTCCCATAGAACAGAGATAGAGAGAGGACAACCTGGCTTGGCTTCTTCCATGCTGAGAAAACTGGAACAAAGAAGTTCCGGAACATGCTGGAAATATTTTGCACAAGAAAGGGACAGTCCCCACATTTATTAACTATCTTGTCAGTTCTGTTTCGGCTTTGGTATTGCGGTTAGGTGATATCTTGAGGCAATTTTCGTTACACCAGATGAAATATACCATGAAATATACCACTCTATTCGATCAGGATCGAAAAATTCAAAGAGAATTATTTTCTTAACGCATGAATTATCGGGTTTTTTAATCTATCACTTAATGACTGACCCTGAAGAGTCGGTCGAAACATTACCGTCTCCTTTAACAAGTTATGGCTGCCATCTCTGAGAAGAAGTTCCTTAATTATTTTTGTACACCGTGTCTATTATTGTACTTCTTCCCATCTTCCAGAGATTCTTCCCGGTCCATATTTTCAGCAATGTCTCCTGGCTTTCTTGTTCTAACCTGCATAATCTTTGGACCTCCCATCTCGAGAGCACTGCTTTAGTTTCCGTTATTAACCATTCAAGAAACAATTCGAGGTGATACTCTTCAGTCAACAAAGAGAACATCCATGGTGAAAATAATGGAGAGACCTTTCCCTCAAGAGGGAGATCTTTACATGGGTCTGGATACAACTTTAAACTCGACCAAATGAAGAGAACAAAACTGGCAAATGGACGTCCCTTTCGGAGTCACCAATCGCATATCCTTCTTATTTAACAGTCACCAAAAACTCTGAATGTTCAGAAATGAAACCTCACGAACAACACATCTTCATTTGCCGGACAACTGGAGAAGATCGCCAAAATTTCAGGCTTCGTGCTGACTATGATGAGTTCCATATCCAAAATTTTAGTGCTCGAGACACTTGAGACTGGCAGCTCTGAAGGTGTGCCGAACAATGATCGTATGAGGCATGAGACATGAAATCATTGACAGATCCTCCCGAGGTCAGCCTTAGGTTCCAACCTCCAATCTTCTTCGGTATGAAACAAGGTTCCGTTTGTAGATAGTGACACTTTCAACTGACTCCTTTCTACTTACAAGGGCTGCCGTCGTCCTTGGCCATAGATTTGCAAAGTTCATCTTCAACCAACTTGCGACCCGCATAACATGAACTCAAAATCGAGGAAATTATCCTCCTCTGAAGATTTTTGTACTCTGCTGCGAGCTTCACATCCCAATCCATGTTCTCCCTGCAAAGTCAAATCATCAATTAAGCACAAATGAAATCTATTCCTGATGAAGTATAGACTGTGCTCACATATTAAAGATGCTTGGATGTCAAATTATTCTAACTAAATACTCAATCACTTCCGAGACTATTTTGTAGATTATCATATGCCAATTAACTTTTTTTATTAGCAAGGACGACCTGAAAAGGATTTCAAGAAAATGTAACTTTGTCAAGAATTTCTTCAAAATTTTACAAGGGCCATTATAAGCATATAGGTACATGCGTGAGGACCCACATGCTAAGAAAAAGCTAGAAATTTCACATGTTTTCTGGAAAAGTTGGTAAATAGTTTCCTGAAGAGTTCCCAGAGAAGGTTATTTACCTGGACTCACTATCCACCTCACCAAGGTTTTCCATCATCCCACTGAAAGTCGAGGAGAGGTCCTCGAGAATCTCAATTTCTATCTTTAGCTTCTCCAGCAGCTGCTTATATAAAGAGAAAAAAAAATGAACATTGCAATCACAAGACAGACTCAAGTCACAGTAGAAAATTAACCACCAAATCAATAGCCAACTCAAATGGGCAAGAAACTATTTATTTTCTTTTTCCAATTGTCATCCTTCTCTTGTGGTCTTACCCACATACAGCATTACAAATGATATTGATTTTCAGACAAGCTCAAAAAATGGGTAGTGGCATGGAAGCAATCAGAAACTAAAAGGTACTCACTAGAGAGATATCTTAAGACTCAAGCCTAAATGAAGAAAATACATTCCACCAATCACAAGATGCATTTATCCTATGCTTACATGGATAAGGTGCAATGAGTAGTATTCATGAATTCTCTCTATTTTCCATTTGGATTTAGTTAATGGTTAAGCAATGCTTTTTGTATGATCATCTTGTTGAGGACTGGACACGTATTCTTATGGACATTTGAGGAAGTTCAACGGATCACAAAAGGCCAGGTGTTAAGGCGCTAAATCTTATCAAATTAAACTCACAAGAAGAAGAGAAGCAATCATACAGGAGAATCAGCATCCAGGAAATCTTCCCGAGCTCTTCTAAAATGGTTCAGCAATGGAGCTGGCAGGCCATAATGGAAGATGCTATGGTTATCTGAAAACCAAGTACCCCTCACCATATGAGTTGTGCCACTGGATGCGTCAAATTCATCAGAACAAACATCCTGAGAACCATCTATATCTGCGCAAAGAGGATTGAAATCACATCCTACCAATGCATATAAGCCACAAATAGGAGCAATTGTGAACACTTCATCTCTACCCTGTTTCGTTTGGAATAGAACTTCTATTCCGCATATTGTCCAAGAAATACAACATTTCATCCCAAATGAATATGATGAAATTTGAATTACCCAGTTCAATGACGTCATACGGGTTATCCATTTGAGGCATGAACCCATAAAAGGTAATTAGATGCGAACTGGAGAAGTTCCCATAACTAAGATAGCACTGTTCTCCTGCGTGACATGGTCTAGACATGCGAAACTTCAAAGTGTTTGTTGCAGAATCAACTTTGCCATACTGCGTGATATGTGGATACAGCTGTCAAAATAGAGTAAATAATTGATGAGGAGGAACCCAAACAGAGTGAAACAGAAGGCCATTAAACTGAATCCACAAATATGAACAACAAATGACTAGTTCCCCAACTTATTCTCAGCGAAGTGGAAAAGTGGGAGAGGTATATGAACAAAATACGTGCCAAAGATCCATGATCCCCCATGAGCAACCCATCCATAGACACGGAAGCACATGCAAATGCAAATCATTGATAGATGCAAAATCAAAGACAAGGAGGAGATTTAACACATTTCAAAAAGAAAATCCAGTTGAACTCTTTCTTGCAATCTTTGAGCAGTTAGGCATAATGATAACTTTTTTGTGCAGTTCTGTTTACTCAATGGTAATTCTGCTACTGCGATGAGGTCAGATCCAAGAAAAAAAGGGTCTCAGTCAGACTAAACCAATGCCAATTGGAAGATAGCCACATCAAAATGGTAAACAAACACATAGAGAAATGCTCAAGAGACCTGAGAAATCATGAAAATAAAATGAGAATACTCAAACGACATACCGAATGGTTAAGAAATCCAGCAATGGGGATTAGGCAAGTCTTGAGTGCTCCATCAGCAAACTGAATTTTCATGCTGTTAGAATACCAAAGTTCGCAAGCCCATAAAAATTGTTCCCACGTATAAAGCTCTGGAAGAAATATGTCAGGGTGATCTTCACACAATGCAGGAAAAAGTTCGTCATATTGATTCCTCAAATGCTGCAAATTTAAAATAGAAAGCCTTAAAATTTATCTTCTATAAACTCAATTTAATATCTGCAGTAGAGGGAAAGAGACGTATATAAGCAAATTTTCTATAAGTGATTTTGGGACTGTTTGCTTTCTTGGGCTATGTTGAGCAAGAAGAGGTTGATTCCTCAATAGATGCTTTATCTAGACCTTTTTCCAGCGCAAGAAGGATATTCTTTTTCCTTCCATTTTAGAGTTCTTTCACCACCAAATTGATGGAAATCATTTTTTTTCCTCTTTAGGAAACTAAAAATTGCCAAGCATCAAACCATAAACAGCTCAAAAAAGCAGAATGCAAAGTTGTCAAGGAATCAACACAACCCCTATCAAAAGGTCAAAAGAAGGAAGTCAAAGCAGCGAATGTGATTCCTATTTTCCTTCAATACAGAAAACATGATCCAGAAAACTTATAACCTCTTTTGCTTGGATTAGTTCTTCTAACAACAGTGTCCCGTCCAAAGCTATAATTGCATCAATGCCGAAGCTCAATCCTGCAGCACAGAAAAGCATAAGAAGACAAGACAATAAAACAATAAGCAGACAGGCCCAAAAGATCATCTGTTTTTATCATGTAAAGAAACATTACAATTAAATAGACACATTGCAGCAGTAAAGAAAAGGGAACCCTCATGGCCCAGAAAGGAGAAAAGGGAATCTTCTCTCTGTCGGTGGAAATGAACTACCATTGAAGTGGCATCATGGAGCATATTATCCTTATCCAAGACTCATTGCATGCCAGATTGTCTACTATATCAACCACAGTCTCAGTTCTTAGCTTACCAAAAAATCGCTCTCTGCACCTTGACCTATACTTCCATTCCTCTCCCTCTATACCACCCCAATGTTCTAGGAGAAATCTTTTATAAGAGCTCCTGCTTTGTCTTTGCACAATTGCATTCCTGCCAAGCCTTCACCTCCTCCACTAATTTGACAGTACCTAACCAAAAACTACACCAGTTTAAATCATATTTCAAGAAACATGTGTTCAGGAGAACCGCTCTAAGAAATAGTCTATTGTTCCTACTGCAATAGAATTGTTCTTCCATTCTGCTAAATGTCAGAAGCTAAAATACTTGACCATGAGCTCCGCACAAAAACAATATCTCGGCTTGCAGCTATGATTTCTTGAGGTCTCAATGGTCATTCTTCCCCATAAACGAAATTAAACTGCTTATACCCCATTCCTAGGGACTTCCAATTTCACGACATATACCTCATTCCCAATAAGAGTTACCTTTCTCACTTCTTAAAGAAAATTGTAACAGTCCTACTATGAATTAAGATTTTTATGACAATTCCAAAGTAAAGTTAGTTTTTCCACCAAAATAATGGTGATTGGAGCCAACAGATTCTCCTTTTCAAGGCAAAACCTGTCATATAATCCATACTTTCAGCATCATCATGCCTCTTAAACATGTTGCTTTAACAGCTCTGCCATGTGAATGCACCATAAGAACAGCTTTGGGCAAGTAAATTATAGTATCTCTTCAGTGACTAAGTGAAAGTTTGTATATACACTTGCCTCGGTAAAGTAATGTCTCTAAGTGAACTATTTCCTGGGTAGTTCTTTTATTTGTTTGGGGAGGCATAGGAAGTTCAAGATATATCAAGCACGTTTCAAGTGAAAGGAATTTGTCAGACTGTAGTGAAAATCACTTGTCAGATTGCAGAGTTCATGTTGCAACGTAGGATATAAATTTATAACAAAAACTGATTTCCAGGAGAAAATTTAAAATGCCAGAAGCAAATCAAGAGCAACAGAACCCCTACACAACATAAATCCATGGTCTTCTGGACTTTAAAGTTGGGAAAGAATAACTTTTGGCCAAATGGACTTAATCATCCAATTAAAGTTCATGGCGAAAATAAAAGAAAACAAAGAAATGACAAAAAAAGTCCAAGTGCAGCTCTATGCCTGCAAGAGTGCATGAACATGTAATCGATATTTTCAAATAACATGTGACTACTTTAAGTGAAAATGACATACATGGGCGCAGGAAATCTTAGTTTAATGCTCATATTGTCGCAGATGCTAATTTGCCTATTCCATTAACTAATTTTATGCAACTGCAGCATTCAAATCTTCTTGGAGCCCACTCATTCAAGAAAAACTAGAAGATAGCATCCAGCTATAAAGGAGTCCAACATATTCAATTACATGATGACCTACTTCGCATTGAGGATTTACATACCATGCTACAAAAAGAAGAGATTGACCCCATCCTTGCTTTTACATCCTTTATGTCAAGCATTGTTTCTCTGGGGAAAATTGATCATATAGGCATTTGAACAAACTATTCTTATGCAAGTGGCTGGTCTGCCTTTGACTAGGAACTATAACATGTTTTTTTTTTCCCTCAAAACTTCTTCTTTGATGCATTAAAGTACCATCACCTCCAGAATATTCCTTTTACAAGTCATATGAGATTCCTTGAGAATAGCTAGTAGTTCATCACGAATTTTACTTCCCTAATAATATCCCTGTAGCCAGTGTTGTAAAATGCGTGTGATTAATGATTCAAGTCACACAATTCGGTTTGATTCACTTTTCAACAATTTGTCTTGCATCATGAATCAGAAGAGTGCGTGCATGGTTGGTGAACCATACTTTTCAGTATGAACCATACAATTCTATTATTCTTTACAGTTCAGAAGGAAAACCGCAATTTGCACTGTTGTCTCTATAATAGAGGTTGAGCTCAAAAGTATTGGCTTCTAAAGAGGAAAAAAGGCCAAAAAAAGAAGAAAGCAACTAGAAGAAAAAGCAACAAACAAATGGAAGGAAAAAAAGAAAAAAGAAAATGCACAAGCACACCAGAAGACCTTGGTTCTCTCAGACCAACCTAACTAAGGCACTCAAAAAGCTGCTAGATGGCTTCTTGACAGATCTTGAATAGCCGTCGCCAGCTCCAGCACCCACCACCACCTCCTCTTGCGATGACGCCAGATGTCACCACCTCTGGCGCCGGCCATGGCATCTCCTTTGACTTGGAGACTCGTGCCTCTAACCCTCCTACTTAAGCTTCTTTAAATGGCAAGCTTGGGTGACAGTCGCAGCATGGATATTTAAGATCAGTCTAGTCACTTTAGCTAGCTTTAATAGATTACATTAAAGTTTTGATTTTTTTTGTGTACGTTGAGGTTTTAAGTGTTGTTGACAGGTCTTTTTTCCTTTGTAAGTGTTTTGGGCCTTTCTGATTTTGCACTCCTATAATATTCAGAAGTTTGAATTTAGATCAGGTATTATGGATAGACTAATCAACCGGAAACTCAGTTTATACCTCAGTGTACTCCCATACTTCATATCCTAGGATATAAATGACAATTCAAGCCCTTACCGTGATTGATCTCAATATAGATAATTCAATCCACAGTGACTCCATATAAAGGAAATTTATTAAACCATTATAACTCTGAAGAAGAAAGACTCCATGAGAATTCTCTTTCAAGCTAAGTCTTAATATAATGTACCAGAGTCATTCTTAAAAAGTAAAGGAAACTGGAAATACCTGTATTAAATTCTTCTGGCAATGTGTCAAAGTAATTCTTGAATGTTGAAGAAGAATTGTATCTCTCCTTCATACTCCAGAGTAAAAGCATTGTCTCTGTTGAAATGCCATCAACTTTTTCCAATGCGGGAAACTGCATCAAGGGGTATACTACAGATTAGACCCATCATTTCACGGGGTAGGATAAAACTAGGAGGCATCCTTTGGATCTCTGTCAAGATATATGAGCATAGAGGCAAGCATAAGAACTTAGGACTCTGCAATTTACATTTCTAGAATTGGATAGCGTCTGCTGTGTAGCCAATCACATATAACTGGGAAAAGATCAACAGACTTGATTTTTGCGGTTATAATTATCTATATAATTCAAAACTTGATTGGTCATCAACACCAAGAACTTTGCACTCAAAATCAAACTGGTGCTCTAAAACTCAGATAAACAAGGCCAGTGATGCATCAATTATAATTGTTCGCTTCCTAGCAGCCTGGTGAGAATTTATAGCTCTATTATTAGAACATCTTTTCCTTCTTTGGCAGGGATTCATGGTTTGCCCAGCCCAAGCACAAGAGCTATAACCAATAAAAAAATAATAAGGAAACAAGAATTGAAAGAGGAGTAATATATAAAATTGAAGAAAATATGAAATCCAAAAAGAATGAACTACGTGCTGATAAAGCTATAAAATAAAAGGCTCTAAGTCCCAAGTTCAGGTAAATACCACCTGAGGTGATGTGCAGAAGAATGGTTTCAGTGGAAGTTTTGAGTTTAGCCTGTATCTTAATTGGACTTGTTTAATGGCCTAAGCATCATTGATCCCTCTCTTTTGTTTGGTCCACATTTCTGGTTTACACAATGTGTTTCAATGTCGAAATTACTCTTTAAGAAAGAAGTTAAATTTTACAGCATGATAAGCAAAGTGTACTTTACACTAGCAAAAGCCACAGGAATCCACCATTCAACACCAAAAGTACATACACTTCTAAAGTCTCCAAGATTTTACAACTGGGCTCAGGTGAAAAGACTATTTGCACAAGTAAAAGCAACCATCTCACAAAACTAATAATATCTCACAAATGCATGTCACTGGATATAATCTCTGTTAATGAAGATTCCCAATAGATATCTAATTCTTCTCAAAGCAAGTTTATCTGAACCCACACCAGTGATTCTTAATAAAGCTATAAAAGTAAAGAAATGTTTTGAGATGCAGAAATATACCATGTCAGAATTCTTCATAGCATCCTCACTAATAACAGCAGAGACAGGAATCTCTAAAGCAATGTCTCCAACTTTTAGATCTGTGACAGCAATTGCCCCCCTTCCAAACCCCTCGATATCTATTGAATGGATTAGCATAAAGGAATGAGTATAGAACCTTATGTCTCTCACTATTGACCAAATCTAGACAAAGCTAAAATAAAGCACTGTGATACAATATACAATAAGAACATGCTATAGCTATAGAACATAAATATGCCAGCCTATACCCATCATTTCAGTTGAATACTTACGGGCTATCTGCAACCTGTTTTTTACACCACTTTTTTCGCCCCACTGTAATAGAAAGTTTTCCTTGTCACAATTCTGGGAGTTGATGACTGTGGTTTCTGCAATGTTCTTATCCCCGAAGTCACAGATCAGCTGAATAATTGCTTCCCGCAAATCTTGCAGGACGTCCTTGTGAGAGCAAGTATCATCCAGAAAGGAGCTATTGACATGAGAAAGCATTGAATTTAGAGCTTCCAGTTCATTTTTCTGGGTGTAGTATCCCATGGGTGAACAGCTATCATCCTCGCGAAAATAGAGTTCAGCCTGCATGTTAGAGAGTCCATCAACTCATATTAGTAACACTCACTCACAGTAGTACCTACTCAGACATTTTCGTGACCCCTTATCTAGAGTAAAGGTAATATTTAGCCAAAGGGCCACACAGAAGGAGACATGCATACCACATCCAAGTGCATAATTCTTGATATTTGCAGCATTGCTTCAGCAGTAGTGTGTGCCCATTTGGGATGCGAAGCATTCTTGAGCTGTATATGCACTTCCACATCATATCCCTTGCTTTGCAATAATTTCTATCAGAAAAGGAATGGATAAAATATACTTAGTCCACATAGGTGGCAAACTTAATAGGAGGTGCAAAACTAAGATAATACTTTCTGTGACATTTTGGAATATAAATTTAAAGGTAGTAATGTCATTTCCATTTTCCTGCGTTGAAAGCAATTGCGACAGAGATACAGGTGTAGAACACCAGCTCATCATCTACTTGTTAGCAATACAAATCACATGGTGCTCTGGTGCTTTTATTGTGATTCACTTGCATGTATTCACTACTCTCCCAACATGTGCTCTTTTGACGGACAAATATACTCCTGAAATACATGTGGATCTTAATCTAATTGCTAAAGAAGAGCACGGAAGAATAGGAGCACATAAAATAAATAAATTTGTGCAAACCCTGACCTTCTTTTTGTCAAATAGAGGGTCGCCTTCAGGGAGTCTAAGAACTATCGCATCTGTGCGCGATAAACTGTCTGAGGGGCTTTTCTGCAATTGAAGTATAAGCATTTCATGAATGCTGAGGCTCAACCATCAAGAATGTAGAAAAGAATTTGCAATTTGATACAAGATTAGTGACGCAAGATCAACTCGGATATGCAGTAAAATCCCAATAAAACCAGTAGTGCCCACGTAAAATACGAAGAGCGAACTAGAGTATTCAATCCAAGCATATTATAAGATAAACAAGGAAGTCATACTAAAACCTGAAATGCAAAACGTAATCAACACAAAATCAGAGACAAGTACAGCATCATCACACAATACATCAACTCACACTAAGCACCTACACTTCCCGGCACCATAAGAACCCACAACTCTACACACTACAAATTACACCCAAAAAAAAAAAAAAGGTTCAAATCCCATGACACTTAGTCATTGCAGATTGGCAATGGCCATAAACCAAAAGATGGACCCTTCAGAATCCCTTGCAGGAAAGCCCGGTTTTCTCGACCATTCATCACGTGAAAAACGTTCTCGTTTCAGTTTCCTCAAGTCACAGAATCCTAAGCGACCAAACAGAGCACAGTAGGGACCAGAAACTGGGTTGAGATTGTACACAACGAGAGAGCACAAAAACTGAGAAGCAAATTAGTGGAGAGAAGCTGAGAAAAATAGATGGTCACCTTGCAATCTTCCATTTCTTGCAGTTCCAGCGGAGCTCCAAAGCGGAGTGTGTCGACAAGGTAGCCGAGAGAGGGAGAGAGAGTCCAGGCTCCGCCGCTCTTCCCCGGCGTCGCGCCGCCGTCTTCGTTTTTTCTCTTCTTTTGAACTTTCTTAAGAATAATTCCAATCCTTTTGTTTTTTGGTCGGCCAGGTGCAGTAATTCCACTTTTTACAGGTACGCATGGTAAAATTTTTTAACTGGGGAGAATTTTTTTTCAGAAATAATTATTTTCAATTTCTATTTTAATAATTTTTTTTTTCGTAAATAGTTTTTTTCAATTTCTATTCCAGGAACAGTTTACGAAAAAAGAACCCTTGTTTATTAACTCGCACAAAATTTCTACTTTCTTGGAATAGAAAAAGAATAGAAATGTGTTTGGTAATCTAACGATTCTTTTTTGTATTTATTTGTTTTTTGTATTTATTTGTATTTATTTGTTTTTTATTTTTTTTTGTTTTTTGTATTTATTTGTATTCATTTGTATTTATTCATTTTTTTGTATTTATTTTTTTATTTTTGTTTTTTGTATTTTTTGTATTTATTTGTTTATTTTATTTTCTTGCCTTTGTTTTTTATTTGTATTTATTTGTTTATTTGTATTTATTTTTTTTATTTATTTGTTTTTTGTATTTACTTGTTTTTTTGTATTTTTTTGTATTTTTTTGTTTTTATTTTTTTTGTATTTATTTGTTTTTATTTGTTTTTTGTATTTTTTTGTATTTATTTGTTTTTTTGTATTTTATTTGTTTATTTGTTTTTTTATTTTCTTGCGTTTGTTTTTTATTTGCTCACGGTCGACGACGGCGGTGGCGACCGGCCATGGTGACTGACAAATGGCGGTCGGTGGTGGCTCGGGCGGTTGGAGGTGGCGCGGCGAGAGAAAAATAAAACAAAAATAAAAAAGAAAATTTGCTTATTTCTAAATTGTTCTGGATAAAAAGCGATTTTTTTTGTTTCTCGTTTATTCCCCGAAAACTTTTCTATTTTATTTCGGGGAATCAAATCAAGATTACCAAACGGGTTTATTTTTTTTGTTCTAACAAAAGAACGAAATTCTTAGGAATAAAATGTTTGACAGGTAAATTTCCAAACTTTACAAATGCCAGTTATATGCCGTGATTGAGATAATAACACGTGTAATTTTTTCAGCCAAAATTTTGTTGGCTTAGAAGCTCATTTACATAAAAATACCCTCTTCACAAAATACCCAGAAAGAAAAAAAATAAAAATGATCCGTCCGTAAAGTTTTGGTCCTCAAAGTTAAGTACCTTTCGTTTTTGGTCGAGCAAAATTAAGTTCCTTAGCGAACACGAATCTCCACGACATGTTTTTATCTCTACCATCATACATTAATTAGATTGTTAATTACTTAGATTGTTATTTTCTCTGATTTAAACATTCTACCATCTGAAATTAAGGATTTAAAACACTATAAACTTTTAACACTCAATTTCTTTAAAGTGTGCTCCAGGGCATCGGTTGAGTAATTAATAAAGAAAACCAAGCAATTTTTAATGCACCATCTTTGTCTTGTTAGATGTAATTAGTGTATTAGAAATTGAAATGTTTTCCTATTAAGTATGATTGGGCATTCATTGACAAGATCCAAAAAGAAAAAAGGACAATCTAAAAGACTCGAAAGTGAATTATCTCATATTTAGCTTAGTGATGAAGTTGGGATTGTAAACTTTAGACGTTAATTTTTTAAAAGTTTTGTACCTTATATTTACCCAAAAAAAAAAGACCTAAAAGTGATATTATAAGAATAAGAAAGGTCTAAAAAGATAGATTATAGAGAAAATTAACATTTAATTAGATCGATTTGTTTGATCTTTGCTTAGAGCACCGACATTCATAAATTCAGGTGTCGATGACGAGCTATTTCTTTTTCTCCGTTTCCCTACCTTAGTACTCCATTAATCTTATTTTAAAGAATTTCCTTTTTCTCAATAATTTCCTAATTTCTGAACTTCCTTAAGTTAATGAAACCAAACGAAGAAGAGTATGATAAAACACACTTAGATAATCCATATATCTATTTCTATCTATTTCTGCATATACATACACAATGTCTTCTTCAAGGGCACCTGTAAAATTGACACAGGACTCTAATTTGTGAGGAAACAATCCATCTCCGTGCAATGAGTACCTTTCTCATACACTCCACTCACTTTGTTTCCGACTGAGGTAAATACTTGACTCATTGGATATCACAAAATCCATGATACCTGACTCATTGAAATGAGAACTTTTCTTACTTTATCCACTCACTCTATTTCCAACTGGGATTGATATTTAACTCATCTGATATCATGGATTTTGCTTCACAAAAATTTTAGTTTTAAAAGGTTTCAGTGCTCTTCGACACCAAATTTTCCGTAGGACCGAAAAAATTAAACAAATAGACCTCCGGTCAACTGAAAAGTGACCAATCCTTGATCCACGAGCTACAATCTTTATCATGGATTGCAGAGAATTGCAATATCTAACCTCTCATCGACCAAGTTCTGGAAGCCAAAAGGTACTCAATCATTCAAGGCCTAGCAGGCTGATCACATGCATAAGTAAGAACCACAGCATCAGCCTGCCCGATTTCAAATTCATACAAAAACAATATCGATTGAACTAACACAAGCCCAGTTCAAAATACGTATAACTAAAGTCTTTGATGATGATAGCTAAGCAGAATAGTTTCGAAAGCACCTCGGATAGCCGTCGACAATCATATTCGATGCACGTCACAGATTGACAAGATTGATTTAACAATTAAAATTACTAAAAGCGAAACCAAAAGAACATTGCTACAAACAAAAGCAGAAAACTTGAGATGAAAAGTTCATGGAGTTTTGGCATAGCCCGAGTGTCAGTGCTCCTTCCGCATTCCGTCTCTTGATTGACCTGGAATACCCGTCATCGTTATTACATATCTCCACGTGAACCTCCATCATTCGGTCACTGTTACTAGCTTTTGAATTTGAACAGGTCAAACTCCTCTTGTTCCATGCTTTGGTATATCGAACAACGTTTATAGGCTCTAGGGCGGGCCCTGACTTCTCATCTTCAATATTATCCGTTCCTTTTGTCCTCAACCTAATACACGAACAATTTCTCTCTTTACAAACTGCATAATAGGGATCGACCAAAAAAAAAAAAAACTGCATAATAGGGTGTAATTTTACACTACTAAATTACAAGCATGATCCCTGAGCTCAACTAATTTGAGGTGAAAAGGCATTTTAAAAAGAAAGAAACAAAAAGGCGCTTACAAAGAGATTTTCATTTTGGCTCAATTTCTTTCACTTACAGTTTTTGATAATACAAAAAGACAACACCATTAAGAAAAAAATTGTCTGTTCTTCTCCCCTGCAACTAGCTGTGCAATTTTTCCATAAGAGAAAAGCACCTTCAATATATACATGAAGACATCATTTCCTCAACTTGATATTACACAGTAATTGAACCTGATGGCAATATTTGCAGCCAAAAAGGGGCGACGTCCAGCATAATTCTTCAAAGCAGGCACTTTCTGAATCTTCTTAAACTAACTGAAAGCAACACACATCTTCAATCTTGAGACATGCAACACCATTGATTTGACCTAATTTCCTGGTGGTTCTCTCAATAGAAATTGGAAATGCAAGCCTTCGAATTCTATCCAGCTACGGCTGAATAACAGCTACATTTTTTCGCGGGTACTAGCTTCCATGTTTTGCAGATATCTCCTATATTCATACAGTTGAGACACTCTTTGCCATAGAGATCGATGAATCAGCCTGTGCTCATGGAGATCACAAAACTATTCGTCTATATTGATCTCCAGTAGGACTGATTTAACTGTAGGTTGTTCATGCACTATAGAATAGCCTCCCACCATTACAACAAATGCTTGAAGGGTAATCTTCCTGCAAGGCCCTACACAAGACGTTAACTTACCATAGGGCAAGACACATGAATCACCAAAAGGAAAGATACATTCTACACCTTACAGTTCCAAGAAGCTGGAGAAAATAGGGTGAAGGTTGTAAAAGATGATTGGGTAACCAAATTATTTCAAGGCAACATACAGGTAATTCCAAAGTCACGTTCGCTCACCTGAAGTAATGGTGCAATGGCAGTAGAGATCAACCACAAGTCAACCCTCGATAAAGGGTACTGGCATAAGGCAGTAGACCAATGTGCAACCTCAAGGATCCAGAAACTGCCTTGCATTTCATTGAGGCCATCCTAGTGATCACAAAGCTAGGAAGCCCTTCCCATTTTGCGTTGCGAAGAAGCCTTTAAATATAGCAGTGGTAGAATGAACATAGAACACATGCATCATCACGGAGGCAACAAGTTACATCCCTTTGCTTTCAATTTTCTTTCCAGACCAAAGAACTTCAATCCCGATAAAACTAGGTCTGCTGTCTTCTTCTGCAAGTGTTCAACCAGCATGTCATCGTAAACAATGGCATCTGATTCCCTCAAAAGCTTGTGCTCTTGCATACTTGAAAAGACTTTTCTAGCTTCTTCTATTGTCCCATGCTTACAAAATCCAGAGATGACGGCAGAGTATGCAACATCACTTGGAGGGAAGCCCTCTTGCACCATCTCTTCCAGGACTTCAACCACTTTCTCAGCCTGCCCTGACTTAGTTGCATGGAGAATCGTCAGAGAGTATTTGAACTCCATGGGTCCACTCATAACACTGGCCAGGCAATCACGGATGAGCATCATAGTCGCATCGATCTCCCCAATTTTGCTGAGTCCTTTAGCAAGAGAACAATATGCATCTATAGAGGGGAGACACGACATTTCCATTATCTTATTATAACATGTGCATGCCTCTTTTATTTCCTCAAGTGCAACAAGACATTCAATAGCGATACTGTAAGTCAAGGAATCGGGCTCGATTTGGGTGTTCTTCATTTCATCAAATAGAGACATTACCAATTTCACATCCCCAGACTTTTTCAAAGCCCCCATCAAGATATTGCAGATCGACACGCTGCGGTAACCTTTTACCTTCAAGTCCCTGAAAACATCTAAAGCTATCGGTATCCTCTCTTCCACACAAACGAAAGATGAGAAGAAACTGGAGAGATCGTTTATCACAGAAAATCCAAACTTCTCCATCTGCATCAGCAACTTGCTGAAATCCTCCATTCTTCTCATCTCAGCGTAAGAGACCAGAATGGGATTAACTGTCCCAAAATCTGGCTGGAGATCCTGCTGCAACGTTACAAAGAAAAGCTTGTGAGCCTTATCAACATGCTTGACACTACACAAGCCTTCGATGAGAGAGTTATAGATCCGCAAGTCAGGTCGATATCCTGAGTCAATTAAATCCTTCAACAAGCCACAAGCAGATTCAACTTTGCCACCTGCAACAAATGACTCAACTAATGTGCCATAAGTCGCCCGATCAATTAATAAACCTTTTGCTTTCATCTCCTTAAACAGCTCAAACGCCTTGTCCGTTCTCTTTCCTTTGCACAATCCTGTAACCAAGGTTCCATATGCCATAACATCAGCCTCAACACCATCTCTCTTCATTTCCTCCCACACCCCTAAACATCCATCTAAATACCCTTCCGAAACCAATATCTTAACCATTGCCGTATATGCAAAAACATCCGGCTGGCACAAGTTTGCTCTCATTTTAGCCAAAAGCTCCATCATTTCATAAATTTTCCCTGCCTTACACAATCCTTTTATCAGGATCATGTAAGTGACGCTATCCTCAACCAGCCCGTCACTCTTAAAATCATCGTAAACAGACAATGCCAGATCCAAATGATCAGTCCTCACCAACCCATCAATAATCTTGTTATACAAAAACACACGTGGCTTCACGCCGAACTTCTTCATCTTCTCATACACATAGTAAAGCCTCAACCCCCGATTGGCATCCGCATGCATCCTAATCAAAATCTCGAATTGCTTCTCACTAGGAGGCTTCCCCTGCGAGTCCATCAACTCGGGCACCTGGTCAGCAGCTCGGAACCTGTTGTTCCTATTCAAGCAATAAGCAAGTGCATTGTAGGCGGCATAGTCATGCCTATAACCCTTTTGCCTACCTGCCCAAGCAAAGAACTTGGAGGCGATCGTGGGGTTATTCTCCGCCTTGAGCACCTCCGCGACGAGGCTGGGCGTCACGCGGCGGAGCTTGCCGAGCTCGGCGACGACGGGCGGGCCCCAGTCGCCGCGGTTCCGGCGGAACGCGTCGACGATGAAGCGGGCGATCGGGGAGAGGCGGCGGGAGGCGGCGAGGGAGGAGGGAGGCTCGGGCGCCGGCGGCGGAGATGGGAGGGGGCCGCGGTGGTCGGAGTCCCATTTGTGGAGGTGGAAGGGAGCCGGCGGGTTCGTGGGTCTGGGGCTCTGCCGAGCGGGGATGGTCTTGCGAGAGGAGAAGAGGCCGCCGTAGACGACGGGGCGGTTCTGGGAGGGCTTGCGGTGGCCGTAGAAGAAGTACGGCTTGAAGGGCTTCGGCGCCGGAGGGTGGTTGGGCGGCATCTGGAGTCCTTCTGGGGTGGCGGCGTCGCCGTTGGACGGTGTAGAGAGCGGGGGAGAGACGGCCGGCGAGTGTAGCCAGAAAAATATTGATTAGGTTGTAGGCATTTGCTTCTTGGCGTTTACAATTTCTGAAATTGCAATGCGCACCCTGTACTTTGGAGTCCGTTTCAAATGTACCCCTCCACTATGACTTTCGGCCAAATTCTCATCCAAAATTTCAGTCTCGTACTCTCCCCATTGATGGTGTCGGCTGAGGGCGCAAATCCATCCTGCAAATTCGGCAAATTACATTGCGCCCCTGATCTTTTGACCATGCCCTTTGATAGTAAAATCAAAAGGAATTAATCATAGTAAGGAGGAGAAAATGAATTAAAAAAAAAAAAAGAGTAATAAGGAGACAAACCATACGATAGGAGGGAAAATGGATGAATAATAATAATGCCAATGGCGCCTCCACCCCATTTTACAAAAGGGGAAATTTAAAAAAAATAAAAATCATATGTGGCATTTTACTTGCCTCTCGATCTTGAATTCTCTTTCCATCCTTGTCGATGTCAATTGTAGTAGATCATGTGATTTAAGGGTGCATTTGGTCAGGCATTTAGGGAAAATTTTTGGCCAAATGCAAAGATTTTTAGCCTCAAAAAATCGGAGAAACGATCACAATCAACAATCAACAATCAACCGGTCAATTATCTTCGGCTTCTCAATATTTCCCCTCAAAGTACGGACTTCTTGGCTCAAACATCACAGTAAGAAATGGGGTTTATTCAAAAGACCGACTTCTCAACTGAAAATAATCGAAAACCTTTCTTAACATACACTAGAGCAGGAAATCAAGGAAATCGGCAACATCACAGAGCAGTCGATGATGGGTGGAAATCTGCTCATGCTTGAAGCCAAAAGTGGGGTTTTGAAAGTCCTCTTCTTTAGCATCGATCCCTCCAAGGTCCCTCTTTCGATCAGACGCGAGACATGAGAAACTAGAACAAAATCAACAACCCATCATCATCCAAAACAAAACATCGTTCATCGATTCGACGCTCACACCCATTGCTTCACAGTGAATGAATCAATATTCGTCCATCAGCAGACCGATTGACCATCAATTCTCGCCTCCATCACCAGCCGATTAACACCCATAGATACACCCACGGCAAATCAGCAACTAACGCCCCTTGTACCGGTTGGCCTTCACCTCGACTTACCGTCGGAAAAGCAAACCTATTCCGACGACTATCATCACTCCGGCCACTCATTGCGTTCAAAAAGACAAAATACGCACAAAGAAACGGCACATCAAGCAACGAATCAATAGAAAAACTACCGAGCCGTGTCTAAGGACCAACAAACGCACAGGATCAACCCAAAATCAGAGAAGAACTAAGCGAAATCCGGTTTGAGCATTTCATCGAACACGTGAGGTACATTGGCTAAAAGGGGAACGAACGAAGCGACCGGGCCCAAACTCGCGTCGGGACTCTTGACAATCAACGAGCAACGACCCCAGAACCGCGCACACAAACGGACGGGGCTGGAACTCATGCGAACCGAACATCGGCAACCCCGGTCCGGTGAGCCCGGAGCAGGGCAAAACAAGGCACGAGAAGTAAAAACAGGGGGCGGTCGGCGGTGCTCCCTAACCGGCTCGGCTGCAGCGAATGGAGGCGAGCTCGATAGATCGGGCTACGTCCGGTCGCCTCGCGCGCCCCGAGCCGGGATCCTCGGAAACCGACACGACCCAAAAAAAAAAAAAAATGCACCGAGACCTACCGTGGGGAAAGGGACGCGTCGGCGAGGGTCGTCGGCCGAAGTTCAAGCGCGGTAGCCACCGGAGGAAGCCTCTCACTCTCGGCTTCGCTCCCTGCCCTTGGCTTCCCGTTCTCGCCCTCTCCCGATCTCACCCTTTCGATTTCGCTCTCCGGCCGGCGCGCATTGCGAGCTGCCGTCGCCGGCCTGTCCTCGACCAGCTGCGTATGTCCTGTTCCGCGAGCGTGAGGGAAAGAGAGGACCAGAGGAGGAAAGGGCCGGGCCGGGAAAAGGAAAAGAGGGAACTCGTTTTAAAAAACAAAAAAAAATTAGTAATTAATATATATTTTAAAAATGTTTAATAAATTCTGTCGCTAAAAATGCAAATGCTGCAAATGCTCCTAATACATACCTATATGCTTATTCAATTTGATGAAAAATTATCATGGATCAGGGGTTAAAAATTAATCCATAATTTTCTATGCAATTGATAAATAATTAAACAAGTCGTCAAAATTTAAGTGTAAATATTTGAAAACATCTAAAGCAATGGGCATCCTCTCTTCCTCACATACAAAAGGTGAGAAGAAAATGGAGAGATCGTTTATCACAACAAATCCTAACTTCTCTATTTGCATCAGTAACTTGTTGAAATTCTTCATTCTTCCCATCTCAGCATAAGAAATTAGAATGGGGTTAACCGTCCCCAAATCTAGCTGGAGATCCTCTCGCAATGCTATAAAGCAAAGCTTGTGAGCCCTATCAATATGCTCGACACTACACAAGCCTTCAATGAGAGAGTATAGATTCAACTTTGCCGCCTGCAAACAAATAACTCGACTAATCGATCAAAAACCCTTTTGCTTTCATCTCCTTAAACAGCTCAGAGGCCTTGCCCGTTCTCTTTCCTTTACACAATCCCATAACCAGGGTTCCATTCCATGGGCCATTACATCAGCCTCGACACCATCTCTCTTCATTTCCTCCACGCCCCTAAACATCCGTTCCGAATTCCCTTCTGAAACCAGTATCTTAACCATTGCCATGTATGCAAAAACATCAGGCTTGCATCATCCCTAAAATCATCATAAACAGACAATGCTAGAACCAAATGATCAGTCCTCACCAACCCATCAATAATCTTGTTATACAAAAACACACGCGGCTTCACACCGAACTTCTTCATCTTCTCATACACATAGTAAAGCCTCAATCTCCGATTGGCATCCGCATGCATCCTAATCAAAATCTTCTCACTAGGCGGCCTCCCCTGCGAGTCCATCAACTCGGGCACCTGGTCGGCAGCTCGGAACTTGTTGTTCCTATTCAAGCAATAAGCAAGTGCATTGTAGGCCGCATAGTTATTGTTGGCTGGGTCCACCTCCATGTGGGGCCCAGCCAGCATTAAAAAAAAAAGAAAAAAAAAGAAAACAAACCAAAATAAAAAGAAGTGGAGTCGTGCGTGGTGTGCGTCCAAAAAAAAAAGGGAGAGAGAAAACGAGAAAAAGAAACTGCAGCAAGGGAGAAGAGGAGAAAGGAAGAGGGCTGCAACTTTGCGGCTTTGATTCGAAGGCCAAACATTGACGAAATCGGCTCAAATTTCAGTATGTATTCGTGAGACCGAGGGCTACAAGTTGATGGTTTTTGTTCATCGAGAACCGTCTCTGAATTCTCTAGTTGCGGTTAAGGTTTTCTTGCTCCAAACTTGTTTATCTACCTATGTGGTGAGAAGAAGATGGTTGTAATGTTGATGTTGAGCCTCTAGTGTGTGACTAGAGAAGAATACTTTGTGTATCCTGCTATTCTTGGTGATTAGCGAATGTTTTTGGGTGGTCCGTGGTTTTTCCCGTATCGGGTTTTCCACGTTAAATCCTTGGTGTCGTTATTTGCTTTGTCTACTTATCATTTCAGCATTATATTTGCATTTTCTGAGGCTATACATTGCTGGTTGTTGCTGGGGGTTAAGAGATTTTAAGTTGATCTAGTATCGGGGGAGAAATTGATCCTGGATTGTGTTTGGCTGTGGTGTATTATTGTACCCGAGTTCTCCCCCAACAAGTGGTATCAGAGCAAAGGTTCAAATTCTAGTGTTAAATGGAAGAAACCAGCACCATCATGTTTAAGTTAAATGCCTTGAATTATTCCATTTGGAAGCCTCGGATGGAAGATGTGTTATATTGCAAAGACTTATTTGATCCTATTGAGGGTGATGAAGCCAAAGGAGATAAGGAAGACAGAATGGGAGAGAATGAATCGGAAAACGGTTGGGTTTATCCGACAATGGATTGATGATAGTGTGTTTCATCATGTTGCTCAAGAAACGAAGGCGGACACTTTGTGGAAGAAATTACAAGATCTCTATGAGAGAAAAACTCCACAAAATAAAGCTCTTCTAGTCAAGCGACTTGTGAATTTGAGATACAAGGAGGGGAGTAATATGGCGGAACACTTGAGTGAATTTCAAGATGTTGTGAATCAATTGACAAATCTTGAGATTGATCTTGGTGATGAATTGCAAGCATGCTTATTACTTGGTACTCTTCCTGATAGTTGGGACACCTTGGTTGTGGCATTAAACAACTCGGCTCCTTTTGGTGTGCTTTCTATGAGCATGGTTAAAGAAAATTTGTTCAATGAAGAAACAAGAAGAAAATGCTTGAATTATGCTTCTACATCGGATGCTCTTGTTATAGAAAATAGGGCGAGAAGTCAATCAAGAAGATTTCAAAGAAATGATATCGAGGCAAGTCAAGAGGAAGGTCAAAATCAAGACCGAGGAGGAGTGTCAAGTGTTATAATTGCGGCAAAATGGGACATTATGCAAAAGAGTGTTGGTTGCCAAAGAGAGATAGATCCCATGATAGAAATGGAGATCAAAAGAAAGAAGAAAAGCATGCTACAACGGCGGTTGCATCCGATGGCGATATTGTGTTTGTATGTGACGACGGATATGTGAATCTTATATGCCAAGACTCTACGTGGGTTGTTGATTCTGCGGCTTCTTTTCATGTCACCTCACAGCGTGATTACTTTGCTTCTTATCGCAGCGGTGATTTTGGTTATATTAGGATGGGAAATAGTGATGTTTCCAAGGTTATTGGCATGGGAGATGTTTATTTGGAAACCGATGTCGGATGTAATTTGTTTTTGAAAAATGTGAGACATGTTTCAGATATTCGACTTCACTTGATCTCTACGGGTGCCTTAGATGATGATGGTTATTGTAATTCCTTCTTTGATGGCAAATGGAAGTTGACTAAAGGTTCCATGGTAGTGGCAAAGGGTAAGAAGACAGGCTCTCTTTACACCATGCAAGCTGACTTGATTAAAGAAGAGGTAAATGCAGTGGATGATTCCTCGGTTGATTTATGGCATATGCGGCTGGGTCATCTTAGTAAGAAAGGACTTGAGACTCTTGCTAGAAAGAACCTTTTATCTTTGAAGGAGAAGAATCTAAAGGAATGCACTCATTGTCTTACAGGTAAGCAACATAGATTCTCATTTCATAGTTCCTCTCCACACACGAAATCAAGTGTCCTTGATTTAGTTCACACTGATGTTTGTTGCATGGATGCTAGAACTCTTGGAGGTGCATTATATTTTGTGACATTAATTGATGACTGTTCTAGAAAGGTGTGGGCTATTGCTTTGAAATCTAAAGATCGAGTACTTGCGGCTTTCAAGCAATTCCATGTCAATGTGGAGAGAGAAACCGAGAAGAAGTTGAAATGTGTTCGGGCTGACAACGGTGGTGAATATAGAGGCCCATTTGAACACTATTGCAGGGATTATGGTATCAAGCTTGAGAAGACTGTTCCAAAAACAACACAGCATAATGGAGTGGTAGAGAGAATGAACCGGACAATTAATGATCGGATTCGGTGTATGCTTTCTCATGCAAAGTTGCCTAAGTCATTTTGGGGTGAAGCGATGAGAACAAAGCAAGTGGATTTGATAAATCTATCTCCATCGGTTCCTCTTAAGGGGGGTGTTCCACAAAGAGTTTGGAGTGGCAAAGATGTTTCCTACAGCCATCTAAAAGTGTTCGGTTGTTGTGCTTTTGTGCATGTTCCAAGAGATGAAAGATCCAAGCTTGATGACAAGTCTAAACAGTGTATCTTCTTAGGTTATGGACATGAAGAGTTTGGCTACAGGTTATGGAATCCAGTTGCAAAGAAAGTCATTAGAAGCTGAGATGTGGTGTTTTGTGAGTATCAAACTATTGAAGACATTGACAAAGCAGAGAGACTGAAGAATACAGCTCAACGTTCAATTAGTTTCAACCCAAATCCTTCTAATGTTGATAGAAATAATGGGGGAGAAGTGCATGGAAATCATGAAGATGGTGAGTCGTCACATAATGTTGATTCTTCAGTTGAGACAGGTGAAATAGCTTAGCAAGAGCAATCTATCCTACCTCAAGTTAGAAGATCTGAAAGAGAGCGTAGGCCTTTTCAAAAATATTTGCCACATGAGTATGTGTTACTCATTGATGCCGGAGAGCCAGAAACTTATGAAGAGGCTATATCATGTGAATGAAAAAATGAGTGGTATGAAGCCATGCAAGAGGAGCTTAAATCTTTGCATGAGAACCACACATTTGAATTGGTGAAGTTGCCTAAGGGTAAGAGAACACTCACAAATAAGTGGGTGTACAAGTTGAAGACATAAGAAAATAGTTTGCGACCACGATACAAGGCTGGACTTGTTGTGAAGGGCTTTCATCAAAAGAAGGGCATAGACTTTGAAGAGATTTTTTCACCGGTTGTAAAGATGTCTTCTATTCGAGTTGTTCTTGGGTTGGCCGCCGCTTGAATTTAGAAATTGAACAACTTGATGTAAAGACGGCTTTTCTTCATGGAGACCTAAAAGAAGAGATATATATGGAGCAACCGGAGGGTTTTGAAGTTGAAGGCAAGGAGCACCTTGTATGTAGATTGAGGAAAAGCTTATATGGTCTCAAGCAAGCGCTTAGGCAATGGTATATGAAGTTCGAGTCATTCATGGAAGAACAAGGATACGGTAAGACAAACTCCGATTCTTGTGTCTTTATGAAAAGATTCTCAGATAATGATTTTCTTATTCTTCTACTTTATGTGGATGATATGTTGATTGTTGGGCATGATGCCAAGAAAATCAAGAGCTTGAAAAATGAGTTGAGTCAAGCTTTTGCAATGAAAGACTTAGGCCCGGCTAAGCAAATCTTAGGCATGAGAATTACTCGTGACAGGAAAAATAAGAAACTGTGGTTATCTCAAGAGAAGTATATTGAGAAGGTGCTTGAAAGATTCAACATGAGCACATGTAAACCGGTGAGTACTCCACTTGCAGGCCATTTCAAGTTGAGTAGTAATGAGTGTCCTTCAAGTGAGAAAGAGAAGGTTGAGATGATGAAAATTCCTTATGCATCGGCCGTGGGCGCTTTGATGTACGCTATGGTTTGTACAAGACCCGATATTGCTCATGCAAGTTGGTGTTGTGAGTAGATTTCTCTCTAATCCGGTAAGGAGCATTGGATCGCTGTTAAATGGATTCTCGAGATATCTTAGAGGCACTTCTACACTTTGCTTGTGTTATGGAAATGTGAAGCCCGAGTTGAGTGGCTACTCGGATGCGGACTATGCCGGTGATGTTGATTCCTGAAAATCCACATCGGGTTTTATAATAATCTTTGCATGGGGAGCTGTTTCATGGCAATCGAGATTTCAAAAATGTACCGCTTTGTCTACAACTGAAGCGGAGTATATTGCTATTACCGAATGAGGTAAAGAACTCTTGTGGATGCAAAAATTCCTACAAGAGTTGGGCTTGAAGCAAGAGAAGTTTGTTCTATATTGCGATAGCATGAGTGCCATCCATCTTAGCAAGAATCCGGTGTTTCATTAAAGGTCGAAGCATGTTGATGTGAAGTATCACTGGATTCGAGAAAAGCTAGAAGAGAAGCTCTTCCTACTTGAGAAAGTTCATACCGACAACAATAAGTCCGACATGATGACCAAAGCTTTGCCCGTGATGAAGCTTGACACTTGTAGAAGAAAAGCGGGCATGACAAACCTTCCCACATGAGGTGGAAGGGGAGATTTGTTGGCTGGGTCCACCTCCATGTGGGGCCTAGCCAGCATTAAAAAAAAAAAGGAAAACAAACCAAAATAAAAAGAAGTGGAGTCGTGCGTGGTGTGCGTCCAAAAAAAGGGAGAGAAAAACGAGAAAAAGAAACTGCAGCAAGGGAGAAGAGGAGAAAGGAAGAGGGCTGCAACTTTGCGGCTTTGATTCGAAGGCCAAACATTGACGGAATCGGCTCAAATTTCAGTATGTTGTTCGTGAGACCGAGGGCTACGAGTTGATGATTTTTGTTCGTCGAGAACCGTCTCCGAATTCTCTAGTTGCGGTTAAGGTTTTCTTGCTCCAAACTTGTTTATCTACCTATGTGGTGAGAAGAAGATGGTAGTAATGTTGATGTTGAGCCTCTAGTGTGTGACTAGAGAAGAATACTTTGTGTATCCTGCTATTCTTGGTGATTAGTGGATGTTTTTGGGTGGTCCGTGGTTTTTCCCGTATCGGGTTTTCCACGTTAAATCCTTGGTGTCGTTATTTGCTTTGTCTACTTATCATTTCAGCATTATATTTGCATTTTCTCGAGGCTATACATTGCTGGTTGATGTTTGGGGGTTAAGAGATTTTAAGTTGATTTAGTATCGGGGAGAAATTGATCCTAGATTGTGTTTGGTCTGTGGTGTATTGTTGTACCCGAGTTCTCTTCAACAGTTATGCCTATAACCCTTTTGCCTACCTGCCCAAGCAAAGAACTTGGAGGCGACCGTGGGGTCATTCTTCGCCTTGAGCACCTCCGCGACGAGGCCGGGCATCACGGGGGAGACTCGGCGACGATGGGCGGGCCCCAGTCGCCGCGATGGAGAGGGGCAATGGGGGAGGAGGCCACGGTGGTGGTCGGAGTCCCATTTGTGGAGGTGGAAGGGAGCCGGCGGGTTCGTGGGTCTGGGGCTTTGCCGAGCGGGGATGGTCTTGCGGGAGGAGAAGAGGCCGCCGTAGACGACGGGGCCGTTCTGGGAGGGCTTGCGGTGGCCGTAGAAGACGTACGGCTTGAAGGGCTTCGGCGCCGGAGGGTGGTTGGGCGGCATCTGGAATCCTTCTGGGGTGGCGCCGCTGCCGCCGCCGCCGCCGCCGCCGCCGCCGACGATGTAGGGAGCGGCGGAGAGACATCGCCGCGAGGGTAGCTAGAAAATATCGATTAGGATGCAGCCGATTTGCTTCTTGACGTTTACAATTTCTGAAATTGCAATGTGCACCCTGTATTTTGGAGTCCGTTTCAAATGCACCCCTCTACTATGAGTTTCGGCCAAATTCTCATCCAAAATTTCAGTCTCGTACTCTCTCCCCATTGAATCATTGATGGTGTCGGCTGAGGTGGCAAATCCATCCTACAAATTCGGCAAATTACATTGCGCCCCTGATCTTATGAAAGTTCATTGCAATGCCCTTACTTTGATTGTAAAATCAAAAGGAATAAATCATAGTAAGAAGGAGAAAATGGAGGAAAAAGAAAAAAGGAGTAACAAGGAGACAAACTAGACGAGAGGAGGGAAAAGGGATGAATAATAATAATGTCAATGGCGCCTCCACCCCATTTACAATAGGGGAAATTTTTTTCAAAAAAATAAAAAAAATTACATGTGACATTTTACTTGTCTCTCAATCTTGAATTCTCTTTCCATCATTATCGATGTCAATTGTAGTAGACCGTGTGATTTAAGGGTGCATATGGTTCGGCATTCAAGGAAAATTTTGGCCAAATGCAAAAACTTTTAGCCTAAAAAAACCGGAGATATGATCAGCCAATCAATTATCTTTGGCTTCTCAGTATTTTCCGCCAAAGTGCAGACTTCTTAGCTCAAACATCACAGTAGAAAATAGGGCCTATTCAAAGTACCAACTTCTCAACTAAAAAAAAATGGGGAACCTTTCTTAACACGCACCAGAGCAGGAAATCAAGGAAATCGGCAACAGCACAGAGCAGTCGATGATGGGTGGAAATTTGCTCATGCTTGAGGCCAAAAAGGGGGGGTTTAGAACTTCACCGTGTGGATGGTCGTTGAATGAGGACAAATGCGGCCACAGCTAATGACTAAGCACATGCCCCTCTAATTTGTCAAATAATTACGGACAAGAATGAGAGAGACTAAGAAAAGCATATTTCTAAGCAATTGAAAGCAGATCCACCTTTCAATTAAAAAAGAAGAAGAAAAAACAGATCCACCAGAGAATGAGAGAGAGGAACCTGCAGAGAGATGCGAGCAAGGGAGTGCGAGACAGCGAGCATGGGAACATTGCGTAGCAAAATGAGCGTTGAGTGGTCGCCACCAGCAAAAGGGAACCTGGAAATTTAACGTCGATGGGCCATGGCTTGACGGCCCACTGGAGGGATCGGCGGGCGGAGCGTGTTGGGACCATAGGGGAATACTCACGGCCGGCTTCGCGAAGCAGGTGGCCGCATCCTCAGCCCTAGAGAGTAGAGACCGAAGCTGTAGCAACAAGGGAGGCGTTGTTGTGGATCTCGGAAGCTGCATCGCGGCAGAAATTTTCTGGTATGCACGTGGAGCTCCTCACGAATAACAAATCTGGGGTTAGATTTGTTGCGGACTCGAGCCTCAGCCCATGGGCCTTGAAGAGCCTCTTTGAGGAGTGCAAAGAATTATTAACCCATTTAAGGCTCCGTTCGTTTCACGGAAAATAATTTCCGGAAAAACGTTTTCCGGATTTTCCGACGTTTGTTTCACGGAAAATGAATTCCTTTGGGAAAATGTTTTCCATGAAAGGAAAAAAGTCTTCTAAACTAGGGAAAAATATTTTCCACTTTTGAAAAGTGGAGGAAGCCTCTCACTCTCGGCTTCTCTCTCTGCCCTTGGCTCTCTGCCCTTGGCTTCTCGTTCTCTCCCTCTCCCGATCTCACTCTTTCGATTTCGCTCTCCGGCCGGCGTGCATGGTTCCTGCCCTGCCAGCTGCTGTCGCCGGCCTGTCCTCAACCAGCTGTAGATGTCCTGTTCCGCTAGCCCGAGGGAAAGAGAGGACCAGAGGAGGATAGGGCCGGGCCGGGAAAAAGAAAAGAGGGAAAGAAGAGGGCTAGGCCCAAGCGGGTTATGGAACAAGGAAGAGAAGAAGGTGCCGAGCAAGCCCAGCCCAAACACCCGTGGCTTCACGCCGAACCTCTTCATCTTCTCATACACAAAGTAAAGCCTCAATCCCCTATGGGCATCTGCACGCATCCTAATTGAAATCTCGAATTGCTTCTCATTAGGCAGCTTCCCCTGCAAGTCCATCAACTCTGACCAAAGAAAAAGGTACAAGAGAGAACAGCTGGTGAAGAAGACAACAAGGAAGGGAAAAGGGAAAGGGTTTTTTGGAGTTTTGAGATTTATAGAGAGAGAGAGAGAGAGAGAGAGAGAGAGAGAGAGATTTGGAACCTGATCGGTAATTGGGTTTGGGGTTGAGGTTGAGTGATGTACCGTCTTCCGAACATATTTCCAAAGACAATTTTTGGAAAAGATGGAAAGTGGAGACGTTGGTCGAGAAATGGTATGAAATCTAAGATTGAATGTCGTCCTTTTTTTGCCTTAGAAGTTGTCCTATGTTCTACATTACTAAGGGCGACTTTCCCTAGGAACTGTACTGATCCGATCAATCGATCGACCGTGTTTTGGTCCTCCAGCAAATTCTATTAGATGATCCAGAAAGAGGGCATCCCCTTCTGTCACGCAATCCTCTTTTGACTTTGAATTTGAATATTTAAAGAGAGAAATGGGTCGGGCTCTATCTTTATTTATCATTTCTTATTTGTTGTAAAGTTTTTTGTTCTTTTACTACTAATTTCTATCTCTACAAAAAGATAAATGTACGCATGGCTTGTTGGCAAAAATATTTCCCATTAGTTAGGTGTAGAATGAAATCTCTTATCATCTTTTCAAAGAAAGTAGGGGCAATTTGATCTTCAAAGCAATGAAAATTAACTAAGAAATAGCATTCCCTTACTTAAGATAAAAGAGCGGAATTCTTTTCTTAATAAGATAATTGATCTATGATCATATAATGCCCATTATAACATCTCCGAAAACTGCACCTCACACAGCACAACACAAGATACAGGACACACCGACGACCACCACCCCCTCCCCCCCCCCCAAAAAAAAAAAAAAAAATCCAAAAGAACAAAACCAACACCAACCACCACCCTCCCCCCAAAAAAAAAAAATCCAAAAGAACAATACCAAGTCGAAGAACGAGCTTTGTTTCTATAGTAAGACAAGAATGCGTAGCGTTTGATACTTAGCTCATGCGGATTTGCATGTCCATGCGGCTGTTCTGAAGCAGGGCTGGGTCGAGCTTCTCAAAGTGGCTGGTGGTGTATACGAAGATCCTCGCGCTCCCACAGCACGACCACAGGCCGTCGGGGAAGTTGAGCAGCTCCCAGACGGTGATGGTGCTGTTGCTCCTGTCCTCACCGCTGTGAGCGGCGCCAGGCGCGCCGGGGTCGTAGTAGCTCTGAGGCGTGGCGGCTTGGGGCACCTCGGACCGGTTGGGGAGATTGGCCAACCAGTCGATGTCCTTGATTACGATGATGGACTTAGAGCTGGTCCTCACGAGGAGGTTTAGGAGCTCGAACTTGGAGTGCACCTCGGTCAGCTCGAAGATGTAGATGTCGTAGCCGAGGAAATTGGCCATCGCGGCGATCGTGCTCGATTTCCCTGTCCCGGGCGGGCCGTAGAGCAGGTAGCGCCGCTTCCAGGCCCCGCCCGTCTGCTGGTAGTGGGCCTGCCCGGCGGCGAAGTTGCAGAGGTCCTCCATGATGTTCCTCTTCCCGTCTGGGTCCATGCTTAACGTGTCGAAGGTGCTTGGGTGCTTGAACGGCACCGAATCCCAAGGTTGGCGTCGGGAATCGAGCGACCTGCCGAGAGAATTAGTATAAAGGAGGCGTTGTCGGTTCTTGTGGCGGATGTCGTTGGCCTTATCCATGATGTAGTCCAGGTAGGAGTCGAGGATACGCTCCCTATCGCACTTCCTGATCCGGAGCCTGAAGCCGCGCTTCTCATCGGGGTGGAGCTGCCAGGAGAAGGTCTGGGACTGGCGCTGGGTCACCACGTGCTCCCACTGGACGGCAACGTCGTCAAAGAGGTCGCTGATGCAGTCGTCGTTCGAGAGGCCGAAAATGGTGGCGCTGGAGTTGATGGCGCGGGTGAGGGAGAGGCGGCTGGCGGAGGCGGAGACGAAGGAGCTGAGGTAGAGCTGGACGGCGTTGTAGAGCTCGTTGGTGTTGACGCCGTCGATCTCGGTGACGTCGCAGTAGCAGTAGGAGGAGAAGTAGTTGAGGGTCCGGTTCAGGAACCTGAAGGCGGCGGACCAGAGCTCCGGCGGGAACACCACCTGCAGGATGTTCATCAGGGATGCCAGGACGCCGAGGAGGGAGACCAGAGATGTCCAGAACTCCTTCATTTCCGTCTCGGGGTGTGGAAGAAGAGGAGACGATGGAGCAGCAGAGCGGGGGGAGGGGAGGAGAGAGACGGGGAAAAAATTCAAGCTTGGAACGAAGGCAAGGGAGGTCTTTTATAGGCTGAAGGAACGAAGGTGGAGGGAAGGGAAGGGTAGAGGACGATAAATTATGAGGTTAAGTAGGACCAAGGCGAGAGAGACTGACCCATTAGTCATATTGCACATTCCATTCAACAAAAGATCCAGCACGAGGAAACAAAACAAAACCCCCCACAAGGAAACTGTGGGGCCCCGATTCCGCCGGGCCCACAATTCCCCGATCCCCTAGGGTTCCTCCGATCAGGTCCCCCTGTCTCTCTCTCTCTCTCTCTCTGTGGAAGGTGATCGGAGGAACCCTAATGGGTCAGTCTCTTTGCTGCTCAGTCCGCATGGCCAAGTAAACTTTTGACATTATTATTACGTTGATGGAGACGTCCATCTTCTTCTTTTTCCCGGGTCGCAAGAGTTTTTTTCTTTTTCTTTTTTTGTTTTTTTGGAGGTCTAATTTTGTCAGGTAAAGAAAAGTAGCTCAGAAGCGACAGAGGTTGGAAGTCCACCTTAGCGGCCACATGACGTTGGACTTGTTAACTACAAATTACAAATTCAAATCCAACGGATGACATCAAATCCCGAATCATGTGTCATGCTGATACACGACGCTTCGTTAATGATGCCTTCAAAAATCGAAAAGCCAAAGAATAAGATGAGAACTGAGGGAAAGAAAAAACAAAAACTCTTGCGACCCGGGAAAAAGAAGAAGATGGACGTCTCCATCAACGTAATAATAATGTCATAAGTTTCCTTTTGGTACAATTGAGAAATAAGTATAGCTCGGGAATCGGACAAATTGCGTGCCTCAAAGTATTTTGAGCCAATGTCTATGCTTTAAAAAAACTACGTTCTTACAAGGGAAAAAAGTGATAGCTCCAACAATATTAAACATAACGAATTGACAATTGGGTTAAACTAAATTTATCTGATTTTATTTTTTTTGTTGACTTGAATTAAAAATATTTAATTTCTTCCACTGGCCAATAAGTCGAGCTTTTACATCATAATCCGATTGAGGATTATGATTTGATGGAGGCTCAAGAGGAGGATATTACGATTGGGCCGGGCTCTGTGGATGGACCGGATCAAGTCGGCTGAACCGGAGCTGAACCCACAAAGGAGAAAGCCCTAATTCTCCCCCGTCGCAAATTTCAAATTATCACCTTATGACATATTTATTTTAAACTTTTTTCCATGACACAAAACACCCCACATTTGTACTTGTGTAACTCATTCACTATTTGTTAAAATTCCATCAATGAATATCGTTAAACATTTGTTTATATGGATGCCGGAAAGTATACGTTCCACGTGAATTTAAGTGAAATAAAAAAAAATGATATTTTGTCTGAAAAATCATCTTATAAAATATTAACGAATGATAAATATGTCAGATAGGTACATGTTTAGGATTTTTCACATCACTAGAAAAGCCTTAAGATAAATGTGTTAGAGTGGGCGTAATTTGGATTTTTTTTTGTCACAAAAAGTTTTTATAGTAAATATTTTACGGTGAGTATAATTTGAAGTTTTTTGGGTGTTTTTTTTTTCAATTATAAATGCCAAAGGCAAACCAAATTCTATAAAAGTGAAAATAAAGTGATTCCGAAAACGTGAATCGCGATCTTTGACACGAAGCCAAAGTAATTCCGCATGTTTTTGGCAAAAAGATAGGGAAAAGAAATTCACAACGATAGGCCTATTTCTTCCCCTTTGAGAAGCAACAATTTTGGCCATTTTGGCAATTGAATCGTTTTCTCCCGAAACGATCAACCAACGCGACCTCGGCCGAGTGGGGGTGGGGGGAGCAACGACAAGATCAGCACAGTGACGGAGTATCAATTAATCAGCTCGCAACCACCGCGATCAGCGCATGCCTTCAATGCGCAGGCAAGAGGGACTCGTTTCTCCACTAGCGGAATACCCGGCGTCGGGTTTCATTTGAGTTAGTGCATTTTATAAATAATTGTTCTTTTTTAACTCTTCTAACCTTAGTTCCTAAGAAATGGTTTTCTTTAGAGGGTTGGCAATTCTATGCTGATAATGTATAATATTGTAAGATCGTATTTGACATGCAACCCCCAATCGAACCGCAAAAAGTTGCATGCCAAATGGGTGCTGGTCTGCAATCACTTGCATCCCCCTCTTCCTAATGAGGATTTCGGGCGACGGGTTGGGGTTCCCAAGATCCCTAATTCAGGAAGCGAATTGAAGGAATTACTTGAGTATTTCCCTTCTCAAACACCTTGATCCATGACGCCCTCCCCCCACCCTTTTTTCCCTCCCTCCCTTTTCTCCTTTCTTTCTTTCCTTTCCGTCTCTCTTTCTTTAATTTCATCACCGCGCAGAGTCCTTCACAGCAGGTCAAGTTGTGCGAAGCTTCCATTACCGATTGGGCCCCGAATCTCTCTCTCTCTCTCAAAATTAGGGGTGGCAAATGGGTGGGTCGGGTCGAAAATGGGTCGACCCATATTTGACCCATTTAACCCGTTTTGACCCATATTCTTGTAGTACAAATCCAGTGACATATATCCAACCCGACCCGACCCGTACCTAACCCATACCCGACCCGACTCGTATTGCTAAAACCTATTAATATTCTAGGAAAACTCACTTCTACTATATGCTAATTGGATTTAAAAAATAGTAAATAAAATAAAATAAAAAGTTAATTTTTTTTTAAAATCGAATTTTTAATTATTTTTAAATATAAATTTTAATTATTTTTTATTTTTTAAAAAATATATTTTAATTATTTTTTATTTTTTAAAAATATATTTTTTAATCTTTAATAATTACTTTTTTTTTTTTTTCTCTTTTCTTTTTTTCTTCTTCTTTAGCCACCACGGCCACGACGACGGCCAACGACCCACGGCGAGATCGAGCTCATGCGGCTCGTCGGCGACTCTGCGGCGAGCTCGAGCCTCGCCCGGCTTTATTCTTCGGCCGTCGCCGCCCGGCCGTCGGCTAAGGAAGGAAGAAAAAGAAAGAAGAAAGAAGAAAGAAAAAGAAGAAAAAAGAAAAATTAAAATATGAAAATAATTATAATTTCGATTTTTTATAAAAAAATATTTTTATAAAGTTAAAAAATGTCATGAATTTAAAATTTAAAGTGGTTTCCTAATAACTCATTTAGACCCATATTTAATTTTCACTTGACCCATTTTTAACCCATATGTAACTTTCACTTAACCCATTTTTAACCCATATTTAACTTCACTTGACCCATATATGACCCATTTAACTAAAAATGGGTCATACTATGAGTTTATGACCCATTTTGCCGGCTCTACTCAAAATCTCTAATACTCCAAAAACGCTTTTCTTTTTCCTCGTTGTTTTCTTCGGCAGGCATCGTTCTCCCTTGTATTTAAAAGGAAAATTTATATTAGCCGAGCCAATCCCCTTTCAACCTCAAAACCCAAAACCATCTCTCTCTTTCTTGAATCATACCCGACCCGACTCGTATTGCTAAAACCTATTAATATTCTAGGAAAACTCACTTCTACTATATGCTAATTGGATTAAAAAAATAGTAAATAAAAAAAGTTAAAAAATATATTTTTTAAAAAATCAAAATTTTAATTATTTTTAAATATAATTTTTTTAATTATTTTTTCTTTTTTAAAAAATATATTTTTTTAATCTTTAATAATTACTTTTTCTTTTTCTTTTTCTCTTTTCTTTTTTCTTCTTCTTCGGCCAGCCGTCGGCCACAACGACGGCCGGCGACGGCCACGGCGAGATCGAGCTCGCGGCGTCGGAGGGGCTCGATCTCGCCGATCCGGCGAGGCCGAGGCCTCGCTTAACGTCGGCGAGATCGAGCCTCGCGGCTGTCGCCGACGACTCCGCCGGTGAGCTCGAACCGCGCTCGGCTTGCCCGGCCGTCGCCTCGCCGGCCGCCGGCTAAGGAAGGAAGAAAAGGAAAGAAGAAAGAAGAAAGAAAAAGAAAAAAGAAAAGAAAAGAAAAATTAAAATATGAAAATAATTATAATTTCGATTTTTTATAAAGAAATATTTTTATAAAGTTAAAAAAGGTCATGAATTTAAAATTTAAAGTGGTTTCCTAATAACTCATTTAGACCCATATTTAATTTTCACTTGACCCATTTTTAACCCATATTTAACTTTCACTTGACCCATTTTTAACCCATATTTAACTTCACTTGACCCATATATGACCCATTTAACTAAAAATGGGTCATAATATGAGTTTATGACCCATTTTGCCGGCTCTACTCAAAATCTCTAATACTCCAAACACGCTTTTCTTTTTCCTCGTTGTTTTCTTCGGCAGGCTGTTCTCCCTTGTATTTAAAAGGAAAATTTATATTAGCCAGAGCCAATCCCCTTTCAACCTCAAAACCCAAAACCATCTCTCTCTTTCTTGAATCTTTTTGTTTTTTTGGCTTGACTCTCTCTCTCTCTCTATCCCCCCCCCCCTAACCACAAACTCCCCAGTAATCAGCATAAAGGATCGACCATATAATCAGCATAAAAGGGCTGAGAGTTGATTGGAAAGAGGGGTGAGCTGTTGGTCCTTTGTAATCTAGAAACTTGTAAACCAAAAATAAATTACAGAAATAATATAATAATTTATAATAATTTTCCAGATTAAATACTAGTTTAAAAGGGCTTTTTTTTTTTCGTTAAAAAAGGACCATTTTTGAAAAAAGATGGCAAGGGCCCAGTCTCCCAGAGCATAGGAGACGCCACAATATATATTATATATATATAGAGGAGACGCCACTATATTATATATATATGGTAAAAAAAAGCTACTATATTTGATTATCGCTCCTCTCTATATATATATATATATATTTGGTAAAAAAACGCCATTATATTTGATTATCGCGTGAGGGAGGCGTGAGACCGTCGACCACATGTGCCAAGAGGTGCAGTGGGCCCCGGGGGAGAAAATATGGCCAAGTGGGAGTGGGTGCATCCCCTCGGCAACGAGGATTTTGGTGATAACCCTAATTTAGCAACCCAAATTCCCTAAATACGAAGGGGAGGGCTTGAGATCTGGTTTCTCAGCCAAGAGGAAATCGAAATTCAATGGGGAACAACGGATGTAAAGATCATATATAACATGTGTCAAAAGATGGCTTAGGGCCCAATTTTCAGTATTTTTTTCTATTTGCGACCCCCGAAAAAGAGAAATTATGTTAGTCGGAACCGATCCCTCTCATGCCCTAAACCCTAAATCACCACGGAAACGTCAGAACCCAAAAACCCATTTTCCGGTAATTGTATTTCTTTGTGTCTCTTTGCTTGGGTAATGCTCTATTTGGAAAGTTGGAGAGGAGAAAATGAGTGATGTAAAACTTAGAACACATGTAATGTTGGGGTACAACGCAGGACGACTTAGAACGCAAAACTCCCCTCACATCAGATCCCAGAACCACGATTAAACAATCTCACAAAAATCAAGATAAAAAAAGGTCCATGTTCGCCAGAGGTACATGTTACCCTTACCCGACAAGGTGCTCCCTTTGTTAAGTTTGTCATGTTTGGATGTCGTGCGATAAATTTACATTAATGTATTATTTTCCGATTTGTTTTGGGCATATGCGGCCACGCAACAGCCCTACCGGTCAAAACGCCCTCTTCTATAAGTACTCCCAAGCCCTCCATCTTCATTCCCCAGAAGAAAACTCACTTCCCAAACAGCCCCAAATCCCAGTTTCTCCCTCACCCTTCTCTCCCCACGCCCTTCTTCATCGTCCCCTCTTTCCACACCCATAGATCTCTAGAAAAATCTCAACCTTGACGCTCACACAGGAAGGCAGAAAAGGAGTCGTCTTCCACATCACGAGGTCTACAATTTGTTCTTTTTCATTTTCACTCTCTCTCCGCAAACTTTGACTCACACAGGCAGAGATCAGACAAAGAGACGGAAATGAAGGAGTTCTGGACATCTCTGGTATCCCTCCTGGGCGTCCTGGCATCCCTGATGAACATCCTGCAGGTGGTGCTCCCGCCGGAGCTCTGGTTCGCCGCCTTCAAGTTCCTGAACCAAGCCCTCAACTACTTCTCCTCCTACTGCTACTGCGACGTCGTCGAGATCGATGGCATCAACACCAACGAGCTCTACAATGCCGTCCAGCTCTACCTCAGCTCCTTCGTCTCCGCCTCCGCCTCCGTCAGCCGCCTCTCCCTCACCCGCGCCATCAACTCCAGCGCCACCACCTTCGGCCTCTCCAGCAACGACTGCATCAACGACGTCTTCAACGGCATTGCCGTCCAGTGGGAGCACGTGGTGACGCAGCGTCAGTCCCAGACCACCTCGTGGCGGCCCCTCCCCGACGAGAAGCGTGGCTTCAGGCACCGGATCAAGAAGCGCGACAAGGACCTCATCCTTAACTCCTACCTGGACTACATCATGGATAAGGCCGATGACATCCGCCGCAAGAACCAAAAACGCCTCCTTTATACTAATTCTTTCGGCAGGTCGCTCGATTCCTGGGGCCAACCTTGGGATCCGGCGCTGTTAGAGCACCCAAGCACCTTCGACACGTTGGCCATGGACCCAGAGAGGAAGAGGGACATCATGGAGGACCTCACCAACTTCGCCGCCAGGCAGGCTCCCTACCAGCGGACCGGGGGTGGGGGCCGGAAGCGGCGCTACCTCCTTTATGGCCAGCCCGGGACAGAGAAAGAGAGCATGATCACCGCGATGGCCGATTTCCTCGGCTATGACATCTTTGACCTCGAGCTGACCAAGGTGCACTCCAAGTCCGAGCTCCTAAACCTCCTTGTGAAGACCAGCTCCAAGTGCATCATCGTAATCAAGGACATCGACTGCTTGGTCAATCTCTCGAACCGGTCCAAGGTGCCCCAAGCCGCCACGCCTCCGAGCTACTACGACCCCGGCGCGCCTGGCGCCGCGCACAGCGGTGAGGACAGGAACAACAGCACCATCACCGTCTGGGAGCTGCTCAACTTCCCCGACGGCCTGTGGTCGTGCTGTGGGAGCGCGAGGATCTTCGTATACACCACCAACCACTTTGAGAAGCTCGACCCAGCCTTGCTTCAGAACAGCCGCATGGACGTGCAAATCTGCATGAGCTAAGTATCAGACGCTACGCATCCGTATCTCACTATAAAATAAGAAAATAAGCTCGTTTTTCCACTAAGCTTTGTTTCTTTGGATCTCTTTTTTTTGGGGGGGTAGGCGTCCCACATTCCAGGTTGTGCTGTATGAGCTGCGGTTGTTGGAGATGTTGCAATGGGCATTATGTGATCATAGGTCAATTATCTTATTAAGAAAAGAATGCTGCTCTTTTATCTTAAGTAAGGGAATGCTTTTCTTAGTTAATTTTAATTGCCGACAAGTCAGGCCTACATTTATCTTTTGTAGAAATAGAAATTAGTAGCAAAAGAATAAAAAAAAAAATTATAATAAATAATAAACAAATAAATAAATAACAAATAAGAAATGATAAATAAAGATGGAGCCCGACCCCTCTCTCTCTCCCTCTCTTTAGATGTTCAAATTCAAAGTCAGAAGAGAAGCGCGTGGACAGAAGGGGATGCTCTCTTTGTGGATCATCTAACAGAATTTACTGGAGGACCAAAACACGATTGATCGATGGATCGATTGACCGGATCAGTACGTGTACCAAGGGAAAGTCGCCCTAAATAATGTAGAACATAGGACAAAATAGGACGACATCTAGCGTTAGATTTCATACCATTTCTCGACCCACGTCTCCACTTCCATCTTTTTCAAACATACTCTTTAAAAATTTGTTAGGAAGACGGTACATCACTCAACCTCAACCCCAAAATTAATGCTAATTGGGCCCCAATTAACTCTCTCTCTCTCTCTCTCTCTCTCTCTAAATCTCAAAACTCCAATACTTTTTTTTGTCAGTCTTATTTGGTAAGAATGGTTTCACTTTTCTCAAGATAAATACTTTCAATAAGGTAGTTTTAAATTAAAAATCTATTTGAAAGGAAGAATGAGATTTATGAAAAATTCTAAATGAAGATTTGAAGTGAAATCATTTACAAAGATTTAAAGTAAAACTTATTTTAAATAATGGCCCGAAATAGTCGGCTCAGTCATAAATAAGAGGGTGTGCTCGTCGGCACTTGATTTTTCCGGCAATTGAAATAGGGCACATTTTTGTTTCAACATAAAATATGAATAAGGTGGACGAGCACTTGATTTTTCTGGCGATCAAAATAGAGCAAATTTTTGTCCAAAATAAAATATGAATAAAGATTAAAACGAAGAGAGCACTGAGACGTAGCGATCGGAGGAGCAAGCAGGAATCTGAAGGTGCTGCTAGTGCAGAAGCCGAAGCCGAAACAGGGCGAGGTCTAGAGGTTTACGAATCCAGTTTGTAAATGATTTAATGAATATAAGATTATTATTGAGTTAATATTATAAAAAAAAAATCTCAAATTGATATATCAACTAATTTTTTCACTATAAAAAATATCAAATTGGTGCATTCGAAATTTTTTTTATCTAAAATTAATTTTTTGACTATAAAAAACCTTAAACCGATATGATACATTTGTGATAATCTTCATTAATTGGATTAATATTACAAAAAATCACAAATATGTACACTCAAATTCAAAATTGGTACACACGTGTTATCCAACTCAATAATAACTTCTCAACTTAGAAAATCGGGAACCTTTCTTAACACACACCAGAGCAGGAAATCAAAGAAATCGGCAACAGCACAGAGCAGTCGATGATGGGTGGAAATTTGCTCATGCTTGAGGCCAAAAAGGGGGTTTTGAACTTCACCATGTGGATGGTCGGTGAATGAGGACAAATGCGGCCACGGCTAATGACTAAGCACACGCCACTCTAATTTGGCGAACATTACAGACAAGAATGAGAGACTACGAAAAGCATATTTCTAAGCAATCGAAAGCAGATCCACCTCTCAATTAAAAAAAAGAAAAAGAAAAAGCAGATCCACCAGAGAATGAGAGAGAGAAACCTGCAGAGAGATGCGAAGCCAACGAGCAGTGCGAGCAAGGGAGTGCGAGATAGCGAGCGTGGGAACATTGCGTAGCAAAATGAGCGTTGAGTGGTCGCCACCAGCAAAAGGGAACCTGGAAATTTAACGTCGATGGGTCATGGCTTGACGGCCCACAGGAGGGATCGGCGGGCGGAGTGTGTCGCGACCATAGGGGAATACTCACGGCCGGCTTCGCGAAGCAGGTGGCCGCATCCTCAGCCCTAGAGAATAGAGACCGAAGCTGTGGCAACGAGGAGGCGTTGTTGTGGATCTCGGAAGCTGCATCGCGGCAGAAACTTTCTGGTATGCACGTGGAGCTCCTGACGGATAACAAATCTGGGGTTAGATTTGTTGCTGACTCAAGCCTCAACCTCTTTGAGGAGTGCAAATAATTATTAACCCATTTAAAAGTTGTCTCTTTAGCCCATTGCCGATGGGAAGCCAATCAAGCCGCAGACCAAGACCCACCAATTGGGAATCCTTTCTTCTAATTGGCTATCAATACCACCCAAAACTCTTTAGGATATTTTATGTATCGACTCTTGTCATAGGTTCTACCTTTAAATGAATGAAATGGGACGTTTGGACCAAAAAAAAAAAAAAGCAAAAGGAGCCAGGGATCAGAGCACACAATAGAAGCATTTGAATTGTTTATTTCGTTATTTTTTTACTTCATGTACACGAAAGAAAACGAAGACAGAAGGTGTGGTGGGGGATTGAGCCAGTTTTGATTCTCATGCCTTTCGCCATCATCTGACTTCCCCTTGAACGTCTTCCTCTTTTAATAGTCAGTCTTTTCCTTCCAACCTCTTCTTTAACTCGCGCTTTCTGTCTCAAGTTTCCAACCTATTAATGCAATGAAACTGGAAAAAAGAAAGCAAAAGCCTTGTTGCTTTTTTTTTTTTTTTTTTTTTTTTTTCCTTTTGGGTAAAATTCTAAATAAATCCAAGACTAAAAAGCTCCTATCTTAATTAAGTAGGTCTCTGTCTAAAATTTCCGACCAGTTATTAATTCAACTAATATGAAAACAGACTTTGTTGATTTTCTTCCCCAAAATTAAGAATCCAAGACTAAAAGAAATAACTTTTACTGATTAGTTATTGATCGAAATGTTACGGTGAGGGCATCCTAACCCTTTTAAGTCTGAAACTCTTGACATTTTTGCACCATTCAAATATTGACACGTAAATTCTCCTATTATGTATTTATAATTTACTAACCTCACAATTCCCCAAGAATAAACTGCTTTGATTTTAGGATCACGAACTTAAAAACCTCGCCATACCCTGAGAGTGCTCCGGTAATGAGCACGACTTCTCCGGCAACGGCGTCATCCTTGATATATATGAAATATCTCTTGGTGAACCCAAGCACTACGAAGACGACGTGAACGGGCGTGTAACCTGAGTAAGTGTAGGGAGCAAGAGGTTGAAGATCTTGTGGATTAGATCCATTTGGATTAGCCATCGGCCGAGCTGGAGACAAAAATGGAGGTGCGTTATAAGAGAAGTTTGACTGACCGAGCCAGCGTGCCTTTTTCAAACCAGTTTAAGGTAAGGAGTTAGCGGTAAGTGGATGTCAACGTCTCAGCCCTTCTGTTCATGTACGATACGTAGCACTGGATGTCGTCCGTACATCCTCGGAATCTCTCTCTTTCTGTCTCTGTAAGTGCCGCCTCTTAACTCTGCAAATCCCTTGTTCTGTCAATTACTTCCCCAGCTGCCCCAACCCCCGGCATGCCGGTTCCCCCCGACTCCCAGCTGTTCCTTCACTATAAAAGACCTCCCTCACCCTCCTCCACTCCCCACTCTTCTTCATCGTCTCCATCTTCCACGCCCAGAGGCGGAAATGAAGGAGTTCTGGACATCTTTGGTCTCCCTCCTGGGCGTCCTGGCATCCCTGATGAAAATCCTGCAGGTGGTGTTCCCGCCGGAGCTCTGGTTCGCCGCCTTCAAGTTCCTGAACTGGGCCCTCGACTACTTCTCCTCCTACTGCTACTGCGACATCACCGAGATGGACGGCGTCAACACCAACGAGCTCTACGACGCCGTCTAGCTCTACCTCAGCTCCTTCGTCTCCGCCTCCGCCACCCGCCTCTCCCTCACCCGCGCCATCAACTCCAGCAGGACCACCTTCGGCCTCTCCAACGACGACTGCATCAACGACGTCTTCAACGGCGTTGCCGTCCAGTGGGAGCACGTTGTGATGCAGCGCCAGTCCCAGACCTTCTCGGGGCGGCCGCTCCCTGACGAGAAGCGCAGCTTCACGCTCCGGATCCGGAAGCGCGACAAGGACCTCATCCTCGACTCCTACCCGGACTACATCATGGATAAGGCCAACGACATCCGCCGCAAGAACCAACAACGGCTCATTTATACTATTTCTCTCGGCAGGTCACTCGATTCCCGGGGCCAACCTTGGGACTCGGTGCCGTTCAAGCACCCGAGCACCTTCGACACGTTGGCCATGGACCCAGACAGGAAGAGGAACATCATGGAGGACCTCTGCAACTTCACCGCCGGCCAGGCCCAGCAGACGGGTGGGGCCTGGAAGGGGCGCTACCTTCTCTAAGGCCCACCTGAAACAGGGAAATCGAGCACGATCGCCGCTGTTGGAAGATATGCATCAGATGGATTCCGAAGATATACTTAGAAGGAATCGCGCTCGATTATACTTGTGCATAAATTAGTTAGGGATTGATATCAATCGTTTATACAAACCTTTTCTTGCCTTTATTACATCAATCTTGTATTATATTTACAGCACATTGTACATTGAGACAATACAATGAAAACACAATTTCTCCAGAATTCTCTTGATCTTCTCTCGATACTTCATGTTCTTTCATGGTATCAGAGCTTCGGCTTCTGACTTTTTTCCTCGCTTCCGCTCCTGATTGCCTGCTAAAGGAGATCTGAATAATTTAACTGGGATAGGAATCATTCTCGAGGAAGAAGATAAGAGCTTCTGGTTTTCTTACCTTCCATGGCTGATGACCAGTCTACCGCAGAAGTTTCACCACCGTCGCAGATTCAAGGTTCCCCTGCAGTGACACAACAACAAGCACTCCAGACTCAGCCCGTTCAATGGAGACCCACACAGGCTCAGTTCGGTCTGGGGCAACCCATTGCGGGCCAACCTTTCCAGTGGGTACCATACCCATGGTATCTCGGGCCAAGCCCGAATACATCATCGCCTGTTTATGTGGGGCACCAAGGAGCCCATGTCCAGTCCGAGGGGAGCCCACTAGCCATGAATGGGGCAAACTCGAACCCCGAAATGGAGCAGGTAAGCGGGTCTGGAAGCGAGTTTGGAGAATCGGGTATGGGAACGAATCCCTACCCGGGATTTTCAAATGCGGGTTACCAATTCGGATCAAGCGAACCGGGTCAAGGGACAAATCCCTACCCGAACCTTGCACCCGGATTCATGCCGTTCCCCGTCGTCGCCGTCACACGGCGACCGAGCCCGGTGACCCCCGCATGTCTCAACGGCCGATGGCCCCGAACGAAATTGATCAACTTACGCTAACCGGACCGAGAATTACAACAGTGGGGCCCGAGACTTCCGGCACACCCTTGTGACGAAGGACAAGGATGGATTCCTCGACGGGGCGATTCCGATTCCTGCCGATGAGCGGCTAGCCCGATTCTGGAGGAAATGCAACCAGCTCGTAAGGACGTGGATTGGCAATTGCATTTCTCCAGAGGTCGCGGCTGGCCTTCCACCAACAGAAGACTCGAAAACCATGTGGGACAACATCAAACAGATGTACGGAAAGTTAGATCGGGCACGAATTTTTTCCCTTTTGCAGGAACTCAGTGATTTAAAGGAAGGGAACATGACCGTGACGGCCTGTTACAACAAATTGTCGTCCTTATGGAACGATCTCGAAGCCTCGGAAGAAAAGCTCGAGGGACCAGAGGAGACACTTGCACAATACCGTTCCATAAAGGAAAGGGAAAAGGCAACCCGATTTCTCTTAATATTGAATGATTCGTACTTGAGTTTTCGATCTCAGATCTTGGCCATGGAGCCCGCGCCACCACTCGGACGGATTTTCCAACTCACCGTCTAGGAAGAGAGTCAGAGACTCGCATCCTCGGAGCCGACGAAGGGAGGAGGGAGTTTCGCTCTCACGAGCCGAGGAGAACGGCGAGATCCGCCGTGGGATCCAGGGGCCAAAACCCTAGCGCACGAAAAAGGGGGGATGCAAGAGGCGCTAGGGTTTCGGATTGAAGAAGGACGCGCCCTTAAAAACGAAGGGATGGGCGGTCCAGATCATTTGCGACGATCTGACGGCCAGAAGAGTTCGATCCGCTTCGCTGGATCGGACGGTGGAGATGAGGCAAGCGGGAAAGGATCCGACGGTGGGGCTTTTTCGGCATACACAAAAAATTTCTCTAAAGGAAAAGGTAAATTATATTGCGAATTTGTCGTCGCCCACACCATACGATAGAGAATTGTTGGAAGTTACATGGCAAACCTGGAGAAAAGGGGAGAAAAAAGGAATTTTCTGCAGCCAATCAAGTTAGTGGGTCCAATGTTGATAAATCCATAACATATGAGCAATATCAACAACTGATGCAGGCTTTGCACAAATTGGACATTACCAACAAGGGAGGCAATTTTTCAGGTATCTCTCGCTGTCTAGTCAATAATATCTCAAGAAAAAGTTGGATAATTGACTCTGGGGCAAGTGATCACATAGTTTGTGAGAAGGGATTTTTTTCTGAAATAAATGCGAAATTGGATTTTCCCATTTCTGTGCAATTACCCAATGGGAATATTACTTATGTTACAATTACAGGGAAAGTCCAACTCAGTCCCCAAATCACTCTCCAAAATGTGCTCTACGTCCCAGAATTTCGATTCAATCTTGTCTCTGTCTCAAAAGCCTGTAAAGAAAATTCCTATCGTATACTATTTGATTCTGACACTTGCTTCTTTTAGACCCTTTCAACTGGCAAAGTGATGGGCATTGGTAGTCTCTCTGAAGGACTGTTCCTTTGGACAAATTTTCCAAGTAATCTTGATTTGTCATCTCTTTTTTTTTTTTAAATAAAATGTCATTGTGTAACACAACTACCAATGATAAAGAATTTCTTATGCATTCAAGATTGGGTCATAGTGCTTCCTTTCCCTGCTCAAATGTCAAATATGCCTCCTTGCAAAACAATCTCGTATTCCTTTTCCTTCCAGTCAAAATCGTGCGCTTGATATTTTTTCATTGATCCATGTCGATATCTAGGGTCCCTACCATACACAAAATCATGATGGGTCACGATATTTCTTAACAATTGTGGACGACTATTCCCGTGCTACATGGGTGTTCTTGATGCAGTCCAAGGGACGGGTTTTCTCCAATTTGAAAAATTTTATTGCCTTGTCCAAGAATCAATTTGGAAAATCTATTCAGCGCATGAGGACAGACAATGGAAAAGAATTCTTCAGCAATGATTGCAACTCCCTTCTTTCATCCAATGGGATTCTCCACGAAAGTTTATGTGTATATACCCCACAACAGAATGGGGTAGTGGAGTGCAAACATCGCCATCTCCTCGAAGTTGGAAGAGCATTAAAGTTTCAAACGTCTATTCCAGAAAATTTTTGGGGTGAGTGTATCATCACTGCGGCATATCTCATCAATCGTATGCCCACTCGAGTACTCAATGGAAAAACTCCATTTGAGCTACTTTTCAAGAGACAGCCAGAACTACAACACCTGAGGATTTTCGGGTGTCTGTGTTATGCAACAGTATTGTTGCCCCGCGATAAAATGGGCCCTCGGGCAGGCGCTGCGTCTTCATGGGATACCCAAATTTACAGAAAGGATATCGTGTCCTGGATCAGACGACTGGGGAATTCTTTATTAGCAGAGATGTCATTTTTCATGAGGATGTATTTCCATTTCATGACCAGGATTCCTTGAAGGAAACGTCGGAGATTTCACTACATCCAGCTCATTCCATAGAAGATTCAACTGATGGATTTATTCTGACAAGAGCTCCAGTCATGATCCACAACTCATGTGAGAGTTCCATACCAGAAGATGCTGAAGATCCAATACATGAAAATCAATCACCAACTGAAGAAGAAGAAGTTGTGATTGACGAAACATCATCTCCATATCCTATCCCAACACCAGTGGATACTCAAGAATCTTCATCTCCTGTCTCAATACAAGTGGATCATCCTCGACGGTCTGGACGTTCTGTACGTCCACCAGCCTGGACAAAGGATTATGTCTACGCCGCCCTCAACTCACCAGGTATTCATTACCCATTATCATCTTATGTTTCGTTTCATAGACTTTCGCTGGAACATAGATGTTGTGTTAGTCGAATATCGGAGGACAAAGAACCATCTAGTTATGAAGAAGCAGCTACTGACCTCAAATGGCAAGGAGCTATGGAAGCAGAATTGAAGGATTTGATTGCAAACCAAACCTGGGATTTCGTCAAATTGCCTCCAAACCGGAAGCCGATTGGATGCAAATGGGTTTACAAAATCAAATACCGAGCTGATGGTTCCATAGAACGCTACAAAGCTCGGTTGGTGGCTAAGGGATTTACTCAACGGGAAGGCTTCGATTACCATGAGACCTTCTCTCCAGTAGCCAAGGATGTAACTGTAAGATCATTTCTCTCTATTGCTGCTATCCATGATTGGCCTTTACATCAAATGGACGTGCATAATGCTTTTCTTCATGGAGACTTAGATGAGGAGATATACATGGACATTCCTCAGGGTTTACGGAGACAGGGGGAGAATAGAGTGTGTCGTCTCCGCAAATCCCTCTATGGTCTCAAACAGGCCTCCGGCAAAAGTGGTATGCAAAATTTGCCGATGCTCTTACATCTGCAGGATTCAAACAATCCAGACATGATTATGCCTTGTTCACATGGAACCAAGGTACGTCATCAATCTACCTGATGATTTATGTGGATGATATCCTTATCACGGGCAATGATAAAAATGCGATAGAGAGATTCAAGAAGTACCTGCATTCCACTTTTCATATCAAGGATTTGGGAGCACCGAAATATTTCCTTGGAATTGAAATTGCTCGATCTGATCAGGGGATTTCTCTTAATCAACGGAAATTTGTGTTGGAAATCATTTCTAAAGCGGGTTTATCCGGATGCAAACCTTCAGTCATTCCAATTGAGCAAAACACAAAATTGACCACCAAAGACTATGATGGAGGAATATCAGAGAATCATGACCCTGTTCTCAAGGATCCTTCGAGTTATCAAAGGCTTGTTGGGAAACTCATATACCTAACAATGACTAGACCAGATATCTCATATGCAGTACAAACCCTCAGTCAATTTATGCACAGTCCAAAATTGTCCCATATGAATGCTGCCTTGAAGGTTGTGAAATACTTAAAAGGCTGTCCAGGGCTGGGGATTCTCTTATCCAGAAAATGCAACATGGAAATGTCAGCATATTGCGATGCAGACTATGCGACTTGTCCTATGAGCCGAAGATCCATCACAGGCTTCTGCATTAAGCTTGGACAATCACTTCTTTCTTGGAAGACCAAGAAGCAAGCGACCGTATCCTTATCTTCAGCTGAAGCAGAATATCGAGCTATGGCAAAAACTACTTGTGAGATCGTATGGATACGAGGATTACTTCGGGATCTAGGAGTCAAATTGAAGGGTCCGACAAAATTGTTTTGTGACAATGATGCGGCACTCAAACTTGCTGGGAATCCCATAGTTCACGAGAGAACAAAGCATATAGAAGTGGATTGTCACTTCACTCGTGAAAAAATTCAGCAAGGAATAATTGAAACAAGAGGGATTGGAACGGTAGAACAGCCTGCCGACATTTTTACCAAACCCCTATGTCAGAGACAACATGCATAACTGTTAAGCAAGCTTGGCGTCTTGGATATCTACCAACCACCAGCTTGAGGGGGAGTGTTGGAAGATATGCATCAGATGGATTCCGAAAATATACTTAGAAGGAATCACACTCGATTATACTTGTGCATAAATTAGTTAGGGATTGATATCAATTGTTTATACAAACCTTTTCTTGCCTTTATTACATCAATCTTGTATTATATTTACAGCACATTGTACATTGAGACAACACAATGAAAACACAATTTCTCCAGAATTCTCTTGATCTTCTCTCGATACTTCATGTTCTTTCAGCCGTGATGGCCAATCTTCTCGGCTATGACATCTACGACCTCAAGCTGACCGAGGTGCACTCCAAGTCCGAGCTCCTAAACCTCCTCGTGAAGACCAGCTCCAAGTCCATCATCGTCATCGAGGACATTGACCGCTTAGTCAATCCGTCGAAACGATCCAAGATGCCCCAAGCTGCCACGCCTCAGAGCTACTACGACCCCGGCGCGTCTGACTCCGTGCGCAGCCTTGAGGACAGGAACAACACCACCATCACCTTCTTGGAGCTGCTCAACTTTCCCGACGGCCTGTGGTCGTGCTGCAGGAGCGAGAGGATCTTCGTATACACCACCAATCACTTTGAGAAGCTCGACCCAGCATTGCTCGAGAGCAGCCGCATGGATATGCAAATCTGCGTGAGCTAATATTAATGCTCCGCATTCGTCTCCTACTATAAAATAAGAAATGAAGCTCGTTTTTCCTCGTGGGGGGTCCTACGTGTTGTGTTATCCTGTTAGGTGCAGTTTTTGGAGATGTCACGATGGGTATAATGTAATTTTAGGTCAATTATCTTTTTAAGAAAAGAATTCTGCTCTTTTATCTGAAGCAAGGGAATGCTATTTCTTAGTTAATTTTCATTGCCGACAAGCCAAGCGTACATTTATCTTTTGTAGAAATAGAAATTAGTAGCAAAAGAACAAAAAATAATTATAATAAATAATAATCAAATAAACAAACAAATAAATAACAAATAAGAAATGATAAATAAAGATGGAGGCCGACCCCTCTCTCTCTCTCTCTCTCTCTCTCTCTCTCTCTCTCTCTCTCTCTCTCTATGTTCAAATTCAAAGTCAGAAGAGAAGCGCATGGACAGAAGGGGATGCTCTCTTTCTGGATCATCAACCAGAATTTGCTGGAGTACCAAAACACGATCGATCGATCGACCGGAGCAACTCAGTGAGTCGGAGCCGTGATGGCAGCGCCTGAAAACCGGAGCGTACCTAGGGAAGTTCGCTGAGTAATGTAGAAAAATTGGACATCATTTAACGTTAGGGCAGAAAATAGGACCGCAGAATGTGCTATTTGTTCATGGATTTCCAGGAGGGGCGCCTTTTCCTCTCCCTCTTTGCTAAAACTCACCCTCAACAGTGCTATGACAATATTGCCCTTCGTGGGTCTCACCTTTTACCATCTCTGGTCACTGTTCTAAAAAGTTGTTTTCCTTTTATGGCCATATCCTTTATTTATTTATTGATTTCATATTTGGTCATATCTTTATTTATTTATTAATTTCATATTTCTTTTCTAATGGGCCCGCCCCCCCCCAACGTCCACTTTACCGAGAAAATATTAGTACGTCTCATTTGTCAGCGCGGCAATGTAAATTGCACTGCCTCTCCTCATGCCTCGCCAATATGTACCACTCTCCACAAACACGATTCCGTTGTTGTTGGAAGACGTGGCGTAGAGCCTTCACTCAGGCGGCTCGAGAAGGCTCCAAATCTCTATTGCTAAGAGTAATTACATGATAGAGAACTCTCCTGGAGAGAAGGAAGAAGTCAGGGAAGTGAAACATAGGATCCACGAGAAAAGAAATAAAAATCTAATTAAGGAGGGGACATGACTAGAAAAAAATGGAACGACACTTTCTTAGGGTGCATTTGATTTAGCATTTGGAAAGCTCATTCGAAATATGCAAAGCAGTTTAGCCTAAAATGGTTTTGGAGGAAATGCAAAGACTGTTTGGTAAATTTGAAAGGCAACTTTGAAAGAAATGATGTTTGATAGAAAACGCATTTGCAAAGCCCATTTGGTGATTAATCTAAATATTTTAATTTTTATTTGTTTAAAATTAAAAAAATCATGTTTACGACTTTTTTAATTTATATTTGACAACAATGTTAAAGATGTTGTGTAAACAATTTTATTAAAATTAAAATTTCTTTTTTTGCTAAAAAACATCAAATGGAAAAAAATTTACGTGCTCTATTTCTCAATTAAAAGAAGAAAACTTTCATTACAATAAAAACATGATAACATATGCTTTGAGGAAAAAAAAAAAAAAGCTCATTATCCTTGAAAGTTACAAATATCCTTTATTATTTCCTAAATTCATAGAACCAACAAGGTCTCTCTCTATCTCTCTCCAACATTCACATTAACTACAATTTCCAGGGCGGTCAAAAAAACATGCGGCGGTACCTCAGATCTTTAAATTCACTGGCCAACTGTTCTCATAACAACAAATTTCCAAGAGGGAAGATAGCGTTCCTTTTTCTACAATCATGTCGCTGACTTTGTTGCTTGGAGCCTGTCACGCAATGAAACAGAGACCTGGACCCCAATTGCTGCGGTCCCGGCAGAATGCATTAACAATGAACCAGACAATTGGAAAGAGTCCACGTGCGTTCGGGAAGCCATGGATTTATTTATTTTTTTGGTCGGTGCCATGGATTTATTTAATAAGAATAAAATGGACAGGATGAGTGTGGCTGATGTAAGAGTTTTCATAATATGGACTACATTAATTGATATTGTAATTTACTTGTTTAACGGTTACCGTTTTACGGGGTTTGGTCTAAGATGAGATAGAAAGTTTCTTAATTAGTCTAATATGGGGGTACATTTGGTTAGTGTGGGCCAGTTGAGCTTGGCCCGTAATGAATGAAGGGGCTGGCTAAACTCTATAAATAGTGCTTCAAGTCTCTCCTTTAACCCTAATTCTCACATGTATCCTCACCTAAGGAGTGTTTACCTAATGCTAAACGTGAGGGGCGCCTCATTGTAGGTGATACGGAGAGGCATAAAGGAGAATGATTTGATGCGTGGATCCCCTTGATGAGTGGGTAATCCCTTTTCGCTTCCGCTTCAAGAACTATGGATCCCAAAATAGGTGCGTTAATATTTCTACTCAATTATGCTTGTTCTTGTTCTAGTTATGGAGATCTTGGGGTTGCGCAATTTGCATCCAACATGTGGTATCAGAGCAACCATAACCCTAGAACTTGAACGCATAAAGTTTTTGCCCTAATTTGTGATTTTCGAGATTTTTTGTTCAATAAAAATAAAATTAAATCACAAATTGGGACTGGGCTCAACGAGACGAGCAAGACGGTTGGCGGCGCGTCGCCGGGGGAGGCCTCATGCGCCCCCATGCGCAGCCACGCACCGCCTGGGCGTCGAAGACGCACCCCACGCGCCCTCACGCCCCGCGCGTGAGATCCATGCGCCTCCCACTCAGGCGACATGTGCGGGCGCGTGGAGCCTCCCTTCGGCGCGTGGCTGGCGGCGTTGGATTCGTATGGTCATCCTCTACGTCGTGGTGTATTTATTTTACATGTTTGATGATTTCATGGATGTGAAAATACATACGTAAACCCTAAATACGTGTATTTTTAGTATATTTTTGCGTATTTGTCTTGTATTTCTTTTTATGTGATTTTGGAAATACAAGTGTTGAGTTACTGGTATGTTATCACATAAACATTATAAAAGTGTGATTCATTAATAAAAAAAAAATTATTGTGAACTAAAGTTGGCTTAATGAGATACGATCACTAAGGGACGTATTTGAACTATATATTGAGATGATGAGAAACAGTAAAAGGTTATGAAACTTTTGTTGCTCATGCATACTCCTTTACATGCTGGTAACTTTTGAATGATGGACGTCTTAAGAACTTGTGACCAAATTGATTGTATTAATTAACACATCTGCTGAATGTTGGTAATGTATGTCAGTTAAGTCATTGCATATTGTACCTAAACTCATCTAGTCACTGGTTAATGTCTATTAAGTTGAATATATATGTGTGTGTGTGTGTGTGTATGATTAAAGATTTTATTAATGAATAAAGCAATATAATTAGCATGATATGTGATTTTGGTGATATGCTACCCCTATCACTAAAGTTAAAATCACATGTATATAGTGTATGTGAGAAATAAGGTTTATATCCCCGATATGAGAGAGTTTTAATTATTCAATTGAATAGTGACCGCCAAAGTGGCACGCTTGATTGGATTTGAGAAATTTCGGTCTCGTATATTAATTGGAATGTCTCATGGTCTAATGCATAGTCATACTCCCAAAGGAGGTGATTGTGTATTAGTTCATGGAGGGATACATGATGGTGTGGTGGATGAGTGACTGATCCTGGTGGTTCATATGCCCAAAGGTGATGAATTCACGAAAGTTAGTATATATTCTCATAACCGCTGTCATGTGGGGAGTGTACAACTGCACGTCATGTATTCTGCCCAAAGGTGATTATATGATTTTGCATGTAACTCTCTGGATGTGTACTTGTACATCAAGTTACACAATTCTCACATGATGCTAATTACACACATTGCTTGTTATGTGAGCAATAAGGTTTATATCCCCGATATGAGAGAGTTTCAATGATTCAATTGAGTAGTGACCGCCAAAGTGGCACGCTTAATTGGATTTGAGAAATTTCGGTCTCGTATATTGATTGGGATGTCTCCTGGTCTAATGCATAGTCATACTCCCAAAGGAGATGATTGTGTATTAGTTCATGGAGGGATACATGATGGTGTAGTGGAGGAGTGACTGATCCTAGTGGTTCATATGCCCAAAGGTAATGAATTCACGAAGATTGGAATATATTCTCATCACCGCTATCATGTGGGGAGTGTACAATTGCATGTCATGTACTCTGCCCAAAGGTGATTATATGATTATACATGTAACTCTCTGGATGTGTACTTGTATGTCAATTTACACAGTGCTCACATGATACGAATTATATACATTGCTTGTTTTTCGGTCACCTTTCTGTAATTAATAACTCAATTATTATTGAGGTTTTTACTGCTACAAATTTTAAATTGTGAACATATGATTTGTTGCTTGAGAAAAGAGCAATAGAATTTGCTTACTGTCCATGAAGAGTTCCATTCTAGAACACTTGAAAAGTGGTTTGTCTGCGAACTGCACTGCTATAAGATGATGGAAGCCATAGTGGCTTGTAATTAGTCTTGTCTAATATCAAATTTAGGACACATCTGCAAAGATTGTGTTTAAGTCCTAATGGCATATACATCTCGTATATGGTTGAAGAGGTTGTTTCCAAAAATTTTCTGTTTAAGGAATAATCTCACACATGTCTAAAGTAAGAGTAGAAAAGTTGACATTGTTGATATTATGTCTACTCTTAACGGTTATTTAAAGACTTCTATTGATTATTTTGGAAATAAAATGACCGAGGTAAATAATAAATCGGTTAGAATTAGTCTTGAAGGTTGTCAGGCTTAATAGTGGCCGTGAGTATTTTGGCAAGTATGACAATACTGAATTTCTTAAAGGGTCATTTGTCAAATACTTGGTAAATTCTGGGGTGGTAATTTAATTACTATGCCTGAAAATCCTGACAAGAAGATTTGGCTAAAAGACATGAAGCACTATAATGAACATGGTGATGAGTATGATGAGTAAGACTAATTTATCTTGTCTTTTGTGGGTTGATATTTTGAAAGCAACTCTTTTCAAATACAAAAGGTGTTTTCTTACCAACGTTGTTTCATAAATTTCTTTTGAGTTATGGACTAGATATAAATTACTTGAATTATATTAAATTTAGAGGGTCATGCAGAAGTGAGGTTATTTAATCTAATATTAAGTGTGTTGGAATTTAGATCTACTCGAAATTATTTTGTATCTTACTCAGATTGTTCAAAGGGGTATTGATTTAATGACCCTAATAAAGGTACAAGAATTATGGAATCACATATAATAAAGTTTCTAGAAATCGACGTAATTGTAGAGGATAGTTGCTCTCAGACTATTAAAGATAATAGTATGATGGAGATTACTGTGTCTTTGTCTTTGCCTATACAGACAATTGTGCTACAGACAATTGTGGAATCTCCTATATCATAGACTAAACTTGTTGAGGTTCAATGTACTATTCTTGATATAGTTTATGATGAAATTTCTCAAACCTCTCAAGTGTAGAATGAAGTGGTTGTATTAGGAGATTTGTTAGGGAAAGACGATCAGTTATACCATCAGACTATATAGTCTATTTGTGAGAGCATGAATACAATATCCACTACATGGTTGATTTAACAACATATATATATATATATATATATATATATATATATATATATATATATGTCGTTTTTTATTCTTAGTGAAGTATGTGATTAGATGCCATAAAAAATAATAATAAAGTCTTCACTCTGAAAGAGGGGTGAACATTTAATAGTGAAGAAATAATTATTTCTTTCTAGTATTTTTAAAGATTCTTTCGAGTGAATGCGGCTTTAATAGTTTATTTCGATATAAAGTTACGCCAAATAGATACAAAATCTATAAAGCAACTTGAGGGTTTTTGCAGCAGATGACTCAAGTAAACTTGTGTGCAGACTTAAAAGTTTTAACTCATGGTCTTAAGCAAGTTTTCAGACAATATTATTAAAGTTTCATAGTGTTGTTATTTTGTTCAATTGGGAACAAAGTAATTCAATATACTTGCAAGGTCGGTGGGAGGAAATTTATTTTTCCTCATACTCTATGTACATGATATTTTGCTTACAAGTTGTGACCTTAAGACATCTTATATCCTTTGTACTGAGGTCTGTAAGGATTGTTTTTGCCATATTATATTAGATTTTCTCGGAGGACATTTGCTGATTGTATATTGGAAATATTCTATTTACATCAATGCAAGCCAGGAATTGCTCCTGTTGTTAAGGGTGATGGACTGAATCTATCACATTGTCCTTATTTAAATATTGAGAAAATCTAGTTAAATGGTGTACCTTGTGTCAGTGCATTTAAAAGTATAATGTATGCTCGAATTTGCACTAGACTAAATATCATCTTTACGACGGGACTTCTAGGCATATATCAATCAAATTCAGGACGCGATCATTGCGTTGCTGCCAAGAAAGTTTTAAGGTACGTAAAGAGGACAAGAGATTATATGTTAATTTACAGACATGTTCAGTTCTTGCAGCTAGTAGGGTATTTAGATGTAAACTTTGCTGGCTGTTATGATGGCATGAGATTAATAATGGAATACCTATTTATGTTAGCAGGAAATGCAGTAAATAAAGTTCTATGGCATCTTCTACTATGTAAGTAGAGTTAGTAACATTCTTTTACGCTGTTACTTGGGCTATTAGGCTCCGGAACCTCATTAAGGAGTTGACCGTTTTTAATTTTATGGATTGACCTATATGATTGTATTGAGACAATAAATTTGTAGAATTAACTACAGAGGTGTCAAGGGGTCTATATATATGGCGGTCAAAATTTTGACCAAAAGGAAACGATACAGAAATGTGACGTTATAATATAATATATATTTCCACAGATGATATAGTTGCAGATCCATTAACTAAAGGCCTACGCTCATGTGTATTTGAGCAACATGTCATTAGCATAGGCCTAGGAGCATCATGAGATGTTGTTGTTTAGTGGGAGCTATTTTGGCTTTACTCTGATAAAAGTTTCATCTGTGTTCGTTATATTTAGTAACGGTTTGATATGTATCAACTTTTGCATTCAATAAGATATTTTTGAATGTGTTGTTATTATGTTGAATACATATTGATAAAGTCTCAAGGTATTATATAAACCTTGAGTGAAGGTTAGGGGCATCCGGTTATTAGCCTTGTGCATATGCCTTGTTATTCATAAAGAAATGTTAACCATAAGGACAAGGCATATGTGGGTTCGTTGGAACCATAAAGACATTCTCCAATGGCACAAGTTTTTTGTGACGCTTAAGGTAAGAGAATGGGCATTCTCTAGTGGCACAAGTTTTTGTGACGCTTAAGGTAAGAGAATGGTGATTGACAAATGGGATCTCTCTATGAGAGATGTTATCCATTTGACACACTACCATATTGAATCAATATCAATAAAGTTGAGAACATTCGTGACCATGGAAGGCTCTGTGTGTATACATGCAGTTATTGCCATGATTTGGTGTTTGAGACTTTATGAGATATGATTGGCTATTAAGAATTATCTCTAGACCAAAATGTGCACATAACAGTACGATTTCAATTAATATAGTCCAAGTGGGAGAATGTAAGAGTTTTCCTAATGTGGACTATTGTAATTTACCGTTTAACGGTTACCGTTTTACGGGGTTTGGTCTAAGGTGAGATAGAAGGTTTCTTAATTAGTCTAATATGGGGCTGGTTAGTGTGGGCCGAGTTGAGCCTGGCCCGTAATGAGGGGGCTTGGTTGGAAACTCTATAAATAGTGCTCAAGTCTCTCCTTTAACCCTAATTCTCACATGTATCCTCACCTAAGGAGCGTTTAACTAACGCTAAACGTGAGGGGGCCGTCTCATTGAGCCAGTGATACAGAGGGCAATAGAGGAGAAGGATTTGATGCGTGGATCCCCTTGATGAGTGGGTAATCCCTTTTCTGCTTCCGCCTCAAGAACTATGGATCCCAAAATATGTGCGTTAATATTTCTACTCAATTATGCTTGTTCTTGTTCTAGTTATGGAGATCTTGGGGTTGCGCAATTTGCATCCAACAGCTAATTCGTTCATTATGGGGGGATAGACAGGATAGGAGGAGACGTTGGTGAGATGAATGTCATCGCCATTGTCCATTTTGCGCGTCCTCCATTTCTCCCTCTCGAAAGAAATGGAGTCGACATGACGCACCCCGACAAGTGGCACTTGTCTTGGTTTTGGGTTTTGGGGGCGACGGCTGGTGAAAAAAACAAGGAAAGGAAAAGGAAAAGCGTTTACGAATTCAGTTTGTAAATAATTTAATGAATATAAAATTATTATTGAGTTAGTATCATAAAAAATCTCAAATTAATATATTAATTATTTTTTTTACTATAAAAATGTCAAATTAGTGCATCTGTCAAAAATTTATCCAAAATTAATTTTTTGACTATACCGATATGTTTGTGATAAATTTATCATTCATTAGTTTTCATTAATTGAATTAATATTACAAAAAATCACAAATATGCACATCTAAATTCCAAACTGGTACGCATGTTATCCAACTCAATAATTTGATTGTAAAATTTAACGGAAACTAATAAAAGAAGTGTACCGTAAAATTTTCAAAAGTGTACCAATTTAGAGTTTTCGCTAGTATTAATCCTTTATTATTTGATAAGTTCAAAAATCTTCACACCTCATTATCATCACATGCTGTTGTGGGTCCTTTAATTTTTATTTTTTTTTAAAGTAGGGGTGAGCATTGGTCCAGGTTAACCCCGACCGACCCCTGATCGGCCCAACCCTACCGGTCCTAGTTCGGTTCCCAGAGAGATTAAGTCGGTCATTGGTCTTAGAATTTCCGGACCAAAGACTGATCGTGTGGGTTGGTTCTCGGTCTTGAGAGTTCCGGTCGATCCAACCCGGACCAACCCTCACTATATATATAATATATTACTTATAATTTTTTAATATAGAGAAAACCTTAAAATAAACGGCGTCAACAATATTAAATAGCTATTTAGTGAGGAGTTTAAGTAATTTTACATTGTTATTTAATAACTTAGATTTTTAATGTCTTTTACGGCGTTAATAGTCATAATTTACGAAGGAGGAAAATGTTTTTGTGAGAAGTCCTCACCGCATCCAAAAAGGTATAAACAGCTCCTGATGGCATCATCATCTAGTATTCGTTATCTTCTATCTTATTTGCCATCTTAGTCTTTAATTTGCCAAAATCGAAATAAACGACTTCTTCACTCACCACTTGACACTCACCTTGCTCGCTTTAGGTCACTCGTGCCACTCGCCGCTCGATGCTCGCTTGGTTTGTTGCTTCCCACTCGACATTCGATACTCATTTAGTTTGATGCTCACCCCATTTGACCCTCATCGCTTCTTTCTTAGCTGACCTCGTTCATTATTGAATCTATTGGGTCAATATGGTCCTCAGTTGCCATTTTAAGGAGTACAAAAAATAAAGTAAAAAAATTATTGGTTGGTCCTGGGTTGACCCTGAAACCGGACTGAATACATTGGGTCAGTTCGGTTCTCAATCGCTTTTTTAAGAAGTACAAAAAATGAAATAAAAAATTATTGGTTGGTCCTAAGTTGACCTTGAAACCGGACCAAACCCATTGGGTCAGCTCGGTCCTTAATCGTTTTTTTAAGGAGTACCAAAAATGAAATAAAAAATTATCGATTGGTCCTGAGTTGACCCTGGAACCGGACCGAACCTATTGGGTCGGTCCGGTCCTCGATCCCAAGCTCAATAGGGTCGGTCCTCGGTCCCATAAATTGAGGACCAGCACTGTGCGGGTTGGTCCTAGGGTTAGGGGGCGAACCGGCCCAACCTGGACCATACTCACCCCTACTTTAAAGGGCTGGAAAAAGGGGGAGAGATCAGAAATGGCTTAGAGGGGATGTGATTTGATGGGTCATATCTCACCCCCATTTTTACTTTGGTAAGGCTTTAGAGGGCACGAGCATAGTGCATTGGACCGTATGATATTCCCATATATATGACCCCGTCCATTCCCGATTCCGGGGTCCCTCAAAGACCTTAATACATCTCACCTCTCTCTCTCTCTCTAAAATCTCAAATGTCAAAAACCCATTTTTCTTTCCTTCTTGTTTTCTTCACCAGCCGTTCTCCCTTATACTCGAGGCCATCGAAAATTAAATAGAAGACAAGTTATAAATGCCAAAAATAAACTAAAGTTTTAAGAGTAAAGATATGCAATTCCAGGAACACAAACCTAACCCTCGAAATGGCACCAACAATTATTGAACTAGAGTAATTATATATATTTTGCCCACATGTGGAAACTTTTTCCTAGGAAATAATCATTATTCCGGGCCAAAAATGTTGGCTTTTAATGAATGGAATCATTGTGCTTCTTGATGCTTTATGTATATTAATGTTGACGCAGTTGAAATTAAATGAAAGCGAAATTACAAATGCCAAAAGTAAATTAAAATCTATAAAGGTCGAAAGAATTATCCCAAAAATACAAATTGCGACCTCTAACTGTCTAATGAAATCAAAGAAATTCCGTATGCTTTCGGCAAAAATAGGGAAAGAACTAACATGTTCGAACTTTTTCCCTTTGAAGTAACAACTATTTTTGGTGTTTTTGCCGTTAAACCTATGGGTGAGCGAATCCAAATTCTAACTCTACATGGAACCTACCAATCAAAACAAGTTCTTTAATTTTTAGAACCTGGAACATGAAAATTACCTTACGTACTCAAGAACTTAGAACTTACTCTATTATAGAATCCAAGGTCGGTTATAGGATCTATAAAAGTTCTACTTGTACTCTTAATTAAACTATTCCAGTGAATCATCACATCTAATAACCACAATTTGCTATAATCCACTTATCACAACTCTCAAAGTCTCAGTCATGGAATTTGCCGAAAATGGAAACTCAAACTAATAGTTTCACATTACATATTCATCATTTGACGTTATGAAATTTCGTAGGATCACACAAAGACATAAAATAAGAAATACAAAAAAAATTGTTCAGGATGGAATAGGGTTTTCAATTTTTAGAACCAGGAACCTATTCGTCGAAATATATTCCTCAATTACTAAAACCTGAAACTTACCCTGCATATCTTAAAATTTGGGACAGGACTGGTTCCAATTGATTTAGCTCTCAGATTCTCGTTTTAACTTAAAATCATGTTCATCTCTAATTGAACCGTTTCTTCTAACGTGGGAACTGAACTGAGGGCTGAAAGAGGAGTCGAGCTGAATGGTGTGGAGGAAGAGGAGCAAGAGAAGAGGGTTCCGGGAAGCCCCAAGGAAGGGACCCATTGAGAGGACGATTCTAGCAAGGAACTAGACGATGATGAAGCAGAAATGCTTATGTGAAAAGGAGAGAAGAAAGCAAAATGAGACGGAAAGATCAATTCGTCCTTTTTCATTTTCTTTTTGACTTTTATTTTCTTTTATGTCCCTTTTTTTTTCTCTTTTTTTTTCCTTAGAAATGATAAATGGATCAGCAATTTGATCTGTTGGGAACAATGGTGATTTTGCTTCTCGATTTGTGATGGCAAATTGGTAAGTTTCAGATTTTTAAAAGCTCCGAATTCGTGTCTTATTATGGAATTAAAAGCTTGCGTGACTCAATAGATATTACAAAAAGTTAGAAAATAAGAAGCTCTTACGACATCTTGAGTTTATCCACTTTCGTGAGCATTGTATTGTATTTGATTTGTTCTTTTTGAGATGACCGGCCGGCCACATCCCATATTTGGTGTCAGGCAATGTGCACCATGTTATTTTGGGGTCGAAAATCTTGACTTATGGGAAAGTAAATCTCTTAATTATTTTCTGCCTTTTTTTTTTTTATAGATTAAATTGCCTCTTTCTTTCGAAAGAAAACCCCATTTTACTTGCTTTCAAAAGATGGAAAGAAGGGGGCCAAAAATTAAAAAGAAGATGGTAGTAGAGACTCGAGAGATTCCATTTCGCATCTGACCATGGGAAGTACATGTAATAGTGACACACCGTGTTGTCCAAATGCTTCACGGGCGACATCTCCCTGGTTCTCTTCGATTACGTATGGGCAATTAATTTCAGGTCCCTCGATTGGCCATGAGATAGTCTAAAGTGATTCTTCATACTTTTTTTTTTCGATGATTCTCCAAACTCCTCCACATCGATGATCATCATCGGTGAATGAGGACAAATGCGGTGATGGGTGGAAATTTGCTCATGCTTGAGGCCAAAAGGTGGGTTTCAAACTCGTCCATGTCGATGATCGGTGAATAAAGACAAGGGGGTTTCAAACTCGGCCGGGTCGATGATCGGTGAATAAAGACAAGGGGGTTTCGAAAAGTTTGTAATTTTTGGACAAGCATCCGTCCCAAACATCAACCATGTTGCGATTAAACTTAATGCTATAGGATCTACATCTTGCAAATCGACGATCTGTCTCCATTTATTATTTATATATGCCATGTCGCAAAAAGAAAAAAGAAAACCGTAATTTCTAATAATTGAATTACCAGTACGATGGTAGAGGTGGATTATGCACCGTCGATCCTCAATTAATCATTAATTTTTGCATGTGCGGTCATTGTTTCCAATTTTTTCTTTCATTCACGCGAAAGAACACGAAAACAGAAGGTTTGGTGGGGCCGACCCAATTATCAACCTATTAATGCAATGAAACTGGAAAAAAGAAAACAAAAACCTTGTTGCTTTTTTTTTTTTGGGTGAAATTCTAAAAAAATCCGAGACGAAAAAGCTATCTAAGTTAAGGAGGTTTCTCAGTCTCGATTTTCTGACCAATTATTAATTCAACGAAACTGGAAAGCAGACCTTTCCGATTTTCTTCTCCAAAATTAAGAATGAAAATCCGTTCATTTTGCAAAAAATGACTTTAAGGGAAAACGTTTTCCGGATTTTTTAGCGTTCGTTTCATGGAAAATGAACTAGTCAAGGAAAATGTTTTCCATCATTAGAAAAAACAATCTTTAAAAGTGAGGAAAATGTTTTTCACTTATGAGAAGTGAAAAACATCTTCCATAACTTCTTCCATCTTGCTTCGTTTTACCAATACATTTTCGTTTTATTTTTATGTTTTTTTTTTAAATCGAGTTTTTAATTTTTTTCCTTTTCTTTTTTTTTTCTTTTCTTTCATTCCTTTTCATCTTCTTCTTTGGCTTTGGCCGGTCGTCGGCCACGGCGGTGGTCAGCGACCGGCCGCAAGCCAACTCGAGCCTCGCCCTAGGCTGGCGAGAGCTCCGCCTCGCTAGATCCGGTGAGTTGGGTGGGGCTTGGGCCTTGCCGGAGCTCGCCAGAGGTTCGCCGGGCTCTGGCGAGCCGCAAACTCGCTGGATGTGGCGACGGAGCTCAAGCTCCCAATCCAGGTGAGCCTGAGCTTTGTTGCCAGATTTGGCAAGCTCGAGCGAGATTGGCCGAGCCTCGAGCTCGTCGGATCTGGTGACTGGGTCTTAGTCGGCCGCTGGGCAGCCGGCCATCGTCAGGCATGCGGCTACGGAGGAAGGAGGAGGAAGGAGGAAGGAAAAGAAAAAAGAAAGAAAAAATAATAAATAATAAAAATTTCGATTTTTAAAAAATACAAATAATTTTTCCCAAACAATTAAATTAGCTAACGAACGGTGGAAAATAATTTCCACTCAAAGTTTAGGTTTCGGCATAATATCGGAAAATAGAGTCATTTTTCTGGAAAATGGCTTCTAGAAAAATGTTTTCTAGAAATATGATATTTTCCGTTAAACGAACGGACCAATGTTAGATTTCATACCATTTGTCGACCGCAAATCTCTCTTTCTCTCCCTCTCTCTCTCTCTAAATCTCAAAACTCTAATACTTTTTTGTTGGTCTTATTTAGAAAGAATGGTTTCACTTTTCTCAAGAGAAATACTTTCAATAAGGTAGTTTTAAATTAAACATCTAGTTAAAAGGGAAAATGAGACTTATTTTAGAAAAAATTCTAAATAAACATTAAATGCCATCCCATTTTCCGCCCTAATAGTAGACGTTGTCCTATCGTGTTTTGGTCCCCCAGCGAAGCAAATTCTATTAGATGATCTAATAGAAAGAGAGCAACGCCTTCTGTCCACGCACTTCCCTTCTGTACACGTACTTATCATTTCTTATTTGTTATTTATTTATTTGTTTATTTGGTTATGTATAAAGTTTTTTGTTCTTTTCCTACTAATTTCTATTTCCACAAAAAGATAAATGTACGTTTGGCTTGTCGGCAAAAATACTTCCCATTAGTAAGGTGTAGAAAGTAGGGGCAATTTGATCTTCAAAGCAATGAAAATTAACTAAGAAATAGCATTCCCTTAATTAAAGATAAAAGAGCAGAATTCTTTTCTTAATAAGATAATTGACATATTATGACATAATCGCATAGCAACATCTGCAGCATATCCCATGGGACACCAAACCCCACCCCAAAAACGCGAGAACACGCAAAATTCCAAAAGAACAAATTTAAGTGGGAAAACGTGCTTCTTTTCTTTTCTTATGTTATAGTAAGACACGGATGCGAAGCGTTTAATATTGGCTCATGCAGATTTGCATGTCCATGCGGCTGCTCTCGAGCAACGCTGGGTCGAGCTTCTCGAAGTGGCTGGTGGTGTATATGAAGATCCTCTCGCTCCCGCAGCACGACCACAGGCCGTCGGGGAAATTAAGCAGCTCCCAGAAGGTGATGGTGTTGTCGTTCCCGTCCTCAAGGCTGCGCACGGAGTCAGACGCGCCAGGGTCGTAGTAGCTCTGAGGCGTGGCAGCTTGGGGCATCTTGGACCGTTTCGACAGATTGACTAAGCGGTCAATGTCCTCGATGACGATGATGGACTTAGAGCTGGTCTTCATGAGGAGGTTTAGGAGCTCGGACTTGGAGCGCACCTGGGTCAGCTCGAGGACGTAGATGTCATAGTACAGGAAATTGGCCATCGCGGCGATCGTGCTCGATTTCAGAGTCCCGGGCAGTCCGTAGAGAAGGTAGCGCCGCTTCCAGGCCCCACCCGTCTGCTCGTAGAGGGCCTGGCCGGCGGTGAAGTTGCTGAGGTCCTCCATGATGTTCCTCTTCATGTCTGGGTCCATGGCCAACGTGTCGAAGGTGCTCGGGTGCTTGAACGGCACCGAGTCCCAAGGTTGGCCCCGGGAATCGAGCGACCTGCCGAGAGAATTAGTATAAAGGAGGCGTTGTTGGTTCGTGCGGCGGATGTCGTTGGCCTTATCCATGATGTAGTCCAGGTAGGAATCGAGGATGAGGTCCTCGTCGCGCTTCCGGATCCGGAGCGTGAAGCTGCGCTTCTCGTCAGGGAGGGGCCGCCCCGAGAAGGTGTGGGGCTCGCGCTGGGTCACCACGTGCTCCCACTGGACGGCAACGCCGTCAAAGAAGTCGTTGATGTAGCCGTCGTTCGAGAGGCCGAAGGTGGTGGCGCTGGAGTTGATGGTGCGGGTGAGGGAGAGGCTGCTGGTGGAGGCGGAGACGAAGGAGCTGAGGTAGAGCTGGACGGCGTTGTAGAGCTCGTTGGTGTTGATGCCGTCGATCTCAGTGACGTCGCAGTAGCAGTAGGAGGAGAAGTAGTTGAGGACCCGGTTCAGGAACCTGAAGGCGGCGAACCAGAGCCCTGGCGGGAACACCACCTGCAGGATGTTCATCAGGGATGCTAGGACGCCAAGGAGGGAGACCAAAGATGTCCAGAACTCCTTCATTTCCGCTTCTGGGTGTGGAAGATGGAGACGATGAAGAAGAGTGGGGAGTGGAGGAGGGTGAGGGAGGTCTTTTATAGTTAAAGGAACAGCTGGGAGTCGAGGGGTGGCACCAGCAGGCCGGGGAAGGGGCATTTGGGGAAGAAATTGATGTACGGGGTGGCGTCTTCCGGTTGACGTGACCAAAGCTGATGGACGATAGAAAGCGACTAAAATTGACCATGACAAGGAGGGCTGAGACGTTGATGGCCACTTACCGCTAACTCCTTAAAACTAGTTTGAAATAGACGCGCCGGCTCGATCAATCAAACTTCTCTTATAACGCACCTCCATTTTTGTCTCCAGCTCGGCCGATGGCTAATCCAAATGGATCTAATCCACAAGATCTTCAACCTCTTGCTCCCTACACTTACTCAGGTTACACGCCCGTTCACGTCGTCTTTGTAGTACTTGGGTTCACCAAGAAATGCTTCGTACATATCAAGGATGACGCCGTTGCCGGAGAAGTCATGCTCATCACCGGAGCATTCTCAAGGAATGACAAGATTATTAAGTTCGTGATCCTAACATCAAAGCAGTTTATTCTCAAGGAATGGTGAGGTTAGAAAATTTTAAATATATAATACGAGAATCTACATGTCAGTAGGAATTTCGGACTTGGAAAGAGTCATAAAGTGGTCACCCTAACATTTCAATCAATAAATTACAAGTAAGAGATGTTTCTAAAGTCAAATCATTTTTTTAAAAAGAAAAATCTAAAATAAAACTTATTTCAAATAAAAAATTTCAAAAAGTCGGCTCAATCTCAAATAAGAGAGTGTGCTCGTCGGCCGACGAGCACTTGATTTTTCCGGAGATTGAAATAGGGCACACTTTTGTTCAAAATAAAATATGAATAAATATTAAACCAAAAAAAAAAAAATTAAACGAGGAGAAAGTGACTGTGGCCGTCGCTTCAACGGCGAGGCAGGACAGCAGGAGCAACAAGAACCCGGCCGTCGTCCGATTCGAGTTTTCAGAGGTTCGTTGGACGGGGTTTTCTGAGGTTCGCAAGCTCGCCGGCGAAGTCCACGGCGCATGCCCTGACCATCTCCAATTCTCTTTTATCCTCTAGTTTAAAGTTTTTTTTTTTAGTTTCTCCTTTTGGTTTGCTTCTTAATCTTTGTCTAAATTTCATTTTGTACAAAAATGCCTTGTTCTGGCTGCCGAAATAAATTAAGTGCTTGCGGATCGGCGAACTCACACTCTTATTTTAACAAAGTTCAATTGGTCATCTCTTGAGAAAACAACTTCATTTTAAATTTTTATATGGAATTTTCTACCCATTTTATATGGATAGAAAAGTCGATGAGAGGAGAAACCTGTCCCTTTGCTTACTCAGTGAACGTACGAACGTGCCTTATTACGTCGGGTAGGGAGAGCATGTCAAATGTGCTTTATTGATTTAATATTTCTATTCTTAGTGGTCCCACGTCCGCTGTCCTTTTATCTTCTTCCTTCTCTCTATTCTCTCTCAAGAGGCAAATAAATGAATATTCCGAAAGATCATGTGCTTGTGCTCCTATATCCTAGTCAGGACCACATGAACCCACCACCAAAACGTCAATGAAACCCTCTTTAACCGCCTTTGTTTCTACAGCTACCGATAAGACCCACTCAACCTCAGCATAATTCATGCTCTGTGAGAGGAAATTTAATATTTTTTTGACGAATAGATGGGTAGAAGGCGAGAAAATTGATTCTCAAGTTCTTGGAGGTAACGAAATGCCTAGAGGATTTGCTTGAGAGCAAAACTTATTACGAATATACAATCAAACAATAAAATAAAATAAAAAATCTATTGGAAGCATAACAAAATCAAGTCTCGAAACTTATTTAATCTGTCCAACTAAGTCCATTTGTATTTTCTAAAAATTTTAGAATTTAGTTGCACCGTCATGACAAGCATTATGACTAAATTTCATTTTTTGAAAATTTTAGGATTTGACTGTATTTTTATGATGAGTTTTATAATGTGATTATATTTTTTGAAAGTTTTCGATAAAATCGAGGGAGCAGAAATTTTAACCGGAGGTGGCACGCTGAGATACGAGGTGGATAGATAGGGGCCGTACATAGGGGAATCTAGGTGGATAGGGGCAAAAATGGGAACACGCGGGGACGGAGTGGGGCCGCATGATGTCGTCATGTAGCGCGTGGGGGGGCGAGATCACGCCAATTCACGAAGGGAAGGAGGGCAACGCCAACACTAGCACTAACGCTAACCTTTCCTTGTCTTGTTTTCTTCCGGCTTCGCGAGTCAACGATTTTGATCGGAACGGCCCAATCCGAGTGCGGGCACTACCTGCCCATTTCGACGCACCTCACGGCTCGTGCGTGCCACCGCTGACTCATCACGAACTCACTTCGACACGCCTCCCAGTCGTCGTCAGCATTATTAGATCACGACATAGGGAAGATGGTATTCCTTTTTCTGCCCTCATGTGTTGTTTGGAGCGTTTCAAGCAATGAAATAGAGACCGGATAAAATGTGTTATGTGAGTCTTAAAATTGGGCCGCTTAGTTAGGGTATGTATAGTAAGGTTCTTGTTCTCAGGAATAATTTCTTTTCATAAATATTTTTTTTTTTCTATTTTTATTTTTTAACAGGTTTAAAGATTTTAAGGCGTTTGCTTTCGTACGATAAAATTTATACTTCTATATTTCTCTGTTCTCCGGAACAGGTTTGGAACAGAAATCCGTTTGGTAGCGCAATTTGATTTTTCTATTTCTGGAACAGATTTCTATTCCATAAATTAATTTGAAGAAGAAATCAAAAGCTAACATTTTTAACTTCTCAATTTCTGATCAGAAATCAATTTCTGTTCTAGAAATTTTGTCATGCGCACCATTTGTAACTATAAAAAATTTCTGTTCCGAGATCTCTGGGTGTGGAAGAAGGAGATGATGAAGAAGACGTGGGGGTGTGCGAGGGAAGAGGCTATGCCGGTCCACTTCAAAGCGAGCAGCAGACCACCACCAGCTGTTAGATTTCCTTTTCCACTTTTTCCTTTCCTTCGCGGAAGTGCCCAGGAACATGGCTGCTCAATTCCATGGCACGACCACAAAAATGTAAAGGGCTGCCCGAGGTAAATTTGTTAAGCAACCGAACTAATGATAGAAATCTACAATAATGTTTGAAATTTGGATTAAAAGATTCCGATCAATAGTTCGTAGATAACTATTTCAACATAGATTCCACGAAATTTCGATTTCTCACCACAGGTTCCTGGTAGCGCATGTTTCTGTGCGTCATTCTTGTGGGGAGATATTCAAGGGTGCATCGAGTTTATGTAAGCTTGATTCATCTATTTCGTGAGGCTCAAGTACGACTTTTCGTCCAGGTGAACTCGATTCACTTAGGAACAATTTCTTTACTTTATAAGAATAAAAAAGAAAAGAAAAGGAAGAGGGCGGATGAGTATGATTGATCATGCGAACTAGATTATTCGCTTGGGAACGACTTCTTTATCCTATAAAAAAGAAAAAAAGAAGAAAAGAAAGAGGGCGGATGAGTATGATTGACCCATTATGGGCGGGTCACGAGTGAGGGGTTGGAATTTCTTTCCGAGAATGGAGTGATGACTCTGACACCGTCTTTCTCCTCCGTGGTGGCGGGTCACGAGTGAGGTTGTATTATGTTGTGTTTCTTAAATGGACTTCCGCCGGTATAATTTATTGCAGGAGAACCGGAAGGAAGGAAGGAGCCAAGAAGATTCGGGTCGTGGGTTCTGATGTTTCAGTCAGAAGACGTGTGTGGCTCCCGGATGAGAGAAAATTATTAGGTACTCCTGGCTGGCGTGCTCCGGTGCCTACGGGGAATGCGGCACGTGTCGAAACTATTTCTCCTGACACTTCTTGCACAAGGGATTCGATATCATCGGGCATGCAGCCCTAACCGGTAAAGGGATCGGAGGGGAAGGAAAAAAGGGTGTTGGGGCCGGATAGTACCGGCTCTTGAGTTGGATCTACGTGAGTATTGCACACACGTGTGCATTGATGCCAAGAGTGAGACCCAAAAATTTTAAAAAAAAAAAGCATGAGAGACCCAATTTGTGGTCGTCCAATAAGAAAAAAAGAAAGAAATACAAAAATTAAAAGTAAAATATATTTTTTAAAAAAATTTAAATTATTATTCACGCGATTCCAATCATTTCAAGTGGCATGGATGCAAAACGCCTACTGCAGCCGATTTTTAGCTAAAATTGATTGGAATGACTGTGTTAACAAATCGTTAAAAGGTTGAAAACTAAATCAATCAAATTAAAAAGTTTAGGATTGAATTGGCACAAACATAATAAATTTATATAATATATATTGGTAATTTTCCCTATCTAAGTGAGAGAAACCTCTTCTACTTAGATTTACTATTGTGAATCACTAGTGAGGTGAGATATACACTTGATACGAAATGAAATAGCCTTAAAAGGCTTGTATTTTGGAAAGTGGGCTCTCGGTCAACCCACCTTAGATTCGATTTGTGGATTTTGGGCCAGTGGATTCGGGAAGTTTAGTAGGCGGGGTTGGAAACACTATAAATCGGCTAAACATTTCTCTTTCCCTCAGCTCTTTTATTGTACGCATACCAATTGATCGTTGAATTGCTTACTTATTCTTTGTGCTTAATTGTTGAATAATTTGATTTATTTATTGTATTATCTTGGCATCAAATAATTGGTATCAGAGCAAGTGCTTCAAAAATGGATGGGTGTTCCGCTTGTGATTTATTGGATTTTTTGAGCTAACTATCATGGCTTGAAATGTTGTTGGTACCGTGTTAGGCAAAAGCCAATCGATTGTTAGACCTCCTTTGTTCTCGAGTGTAAACTTACTACTACTGGAAAAGCGAGGGTGAGAACTCTTATTCGATCGCAAAATTACTGAACAAGCCCAATTCAATGCTAAAGCTACAAACTTTGCTTTGTTGTGCTCTTGACGCAGATGAATATGCGAGGAGTACGAAGTAACTTATAAAGGGACCGATAAAGTCAAGAAAGTTTAAGATAAGCATGCCCGCTCACTCGTATGAACTTTTCATTATGAATGACGTTCTACTGTCAATTACCAAATTCATAATGCAATTCGTGGATTACAAGATAGACTCGAAAACTAAAACCAAGAGCGAAACTGAAAGACTTGGCTACAAACACAAAGGAAGAAGACTCGAGATGAAAATTTGACCCGGTTTTGACATAGCTCGAGCGTGTCCGTGCTCCTTCTGCATTCCTTCTGTTCATAGGCCTTGAATCCCCTCCGATGGTTACTAGACTTCTCCATGTGAACCTCCATCGTTCAACTGCTCCCGTGTCTCCATGATTTTTTCTACTTCCACGAGCTTCGATAGCTGCCCTGTTTCCGAGATTTTCCTCCTTCCTCATTAACCGCTCCATCGTCCTCGAATCTGCTCACGTGAGGCAACTGTTCCCGCTTTTGAATTCAATCGAACTCCTCCTGATTTGCGCCTAGGTAGATAAAACAGCTTTTGCAGGCTCTAGGTCGAGGCCTGACTTCTCATTTTGAGATAAATCCATTCCTTTTGTCTTCGACCTAATACATGAACAATTGCTCTCTTCAACTGACAATCATGCTGCGGAATTCTTCCATAAGAGAAAAGCACCTTCAATAGAATAGATGAAGACATCATTCCCTCAACTTGATATTACACAGTAATTGAAGCTGATGGTTACATATGCAGTCAAAAAGGGGTGGCATCCAGCATAATTCTTCAAAGCAGGCACATTCTGAATTTTCTTGCGTGCGAAACTAACTCAAAGCAACAGCTACACATCTTCAATCTCAAGACCCACAACAGGATTAGTTTGACCTCGTTTCCTGGTGATGCTATCAATGGACATTGGAAATGCAAGTCCTCGAATTCAATCCAACTATGGCTGAATAAAAGCTAGATGTTTTTTCCCAAGTACTAGTGTCCACGTTTTATTGATACCTCCTACATTTGTACGGTTGAGACACTCATTGCCATAGAGATCAATGAATCAGCTTGTGCTCGTGGAGATACTGAATTATTAGTCTGTATTGATCTCCAGTGGGACTGATTAAACTGTAGGTTATTCATGCAGTATAGCATAGCCTCTAACCATTACAACAAATGCATATAGGGTAATCTCCCTGCAAGCCCCCCCCCCCCCCCCCCTACTTTTTTTCCTAATCAACTCTGGCATTTTTTTTCCCTTCCTCCCCTCCCGGTCACCCCGACCCCCCCACCCCACTTTTTTTCCTAATCAACTCCCAGCTGTCCCTTGAAGCTTGACACTATAAAGACCAAAGACCACATCCCCATTTCTCCCTCACCCTCCTCGATTCCCCACTCTTCTTCATCGTCTCCATTTTCCACACCCAGAGACGGAAATGAAGGAGTTCTGGACATCTTTGGTCTCCCTCCTGGGCGTCCTGGCATCCCCGATGAACATCCTGCAGGTAAAGTTCTCGCCAGAGCTCTGGTTCGCCGCCTTGAAGTTCCTGAACCGGGTCCTCAACTACTTCTCCTCCTACTGCTAGTGCGACGTCACTGAGATCGACCGCGTCAACACCAATGAGCTCTACAACACCGTCCAGCTCTACCTCAGCTCCTTCGTCTCCCCCTCCGCCAGCCACCTCTCCCTCACCGGCACCATCAACTCCAGCACCACCACCTTCGGCCTCTCCAACGACGACTGCATCAACGACGTCTTCAACGGCGTTGCCGTCAAGTGGTGACGCAGCGCCAGTCCCAGACCTTCTCGTATGGCTTCAAGCTCCGGATCCAGAAGCGCGACAAGGACCTCATCCTCGACTCCTACCTGGACTCCATCACGGGTATGGCCAACGACATCCGCCGCAAGAACCAACAACGCCTCCTTTACACTAATTGTCTCGGCAGGTCGCTCGATTCCCGGGGCCAACCTTGGGATTCGGTGCCGTTCAAGCACCCAAGCACCTTCGACACGTTGGCCACGGACCCGGACAGGAAGAGGAACATCATGGAGAACCTCGGCAACTTCACCTCCGGGCAGGCCCTCTACCAGCAGACGGGTGGGGCCTGGAAGCGGCGTTACCTGCTCTATGGTGCGCCCGGGACAGGGAAATCGAGCACGATCGCCGCGATGGCCAATTTCCTCGGCTATGACATCTACGACCTCGAGATGACCGAGGTGCACTCCAAGTCCGATCTCTTAAACCTCCTCGTGAAGACCAGCTCCAAGTCCATCATCGTAATCAAGGACATCGACTGCTTGGTCAATCTCTCCAACCGGTCCAAGGGGCCCCAAGCCGCCACGCCTCAGAGCTACTACGACCCCAGCACGCCTGACGACGCGCGCAGTGGTGAGGACGGGAACAACACCACCACCACCTTCTGGGAGCTGCTCAACTTCCCCGACGGCCTGTGGTCGTGCTGCGGGAGCGAGAGGATCTTCGTATAAACCATCAACCACTTTGAGAAGCTCGATACAGGATTGCTCGAGAGCAGCCGCATGGACATGCAAATCCGCATGAGCTACTATTAAGGACTCTGCATTCGTGTCTTACTATAAAATGAGAAAATAAGCTCGTTTTTCCACTTGGTATTTAAGCCGCATGGACATGCAAATCTGTAACATACAATATTCGATAATGAATGCATAATCTAGGAGCACTAGTTTGAATTTCCATTTTATAACAAAGATTTTACATAATTAATGTTTATAATTTTCATATGTCTTTATGATTAATGAATTTTAACAGTAAGTGGTGGCCATTAAAGGTTTTAATTTACAGCAATCATTCAATTAATAATATAGGGTAGATTCCAAGCTTTAGGATATACAGGGTAGATTTCTTTAAGTTTCAAAAAATGAGAAACCTGTTCTAATGGTTAGATTTCAATATTCTACATATAATATGTACGGAATTTGGAACCGCTCACCCCTAATACTGCCCGTCAATAATGCACTTGCTTATTGCTTGAATAGGAACAAGAAGTTCCGAGCTGCTGATCCAGTGCCCGAGGTTGATGGACTGGCAGGGGAAGCCGCCTAGTGAGAAGCAATTTTTTGATTGCATGCGGATGCCAATAGGGGATTAAAGCTTTACCATGAGTATGAGAAGATGAAGAAGTTTGGCGTGAAGCCACGTGTACTTTTGTATAACGAGATTGTTATACACTATGTTGCATAAAAAATGATTTTTGCATCATTCAAAACCTGGAAAAGGTTGTAAAAGATTAAAAAGTCGGTTGCGCATCTCATGGCTATATCATAACAAATTTGAACACTTATCCCAGATCAACTTCAAATCATTATTGCTCTAGTGAATAACCAAATAATATAGATGGGAGATAGAAGAAAGAGAAAAAAAAAACTAATTATAAACATGGGTGAGTACCACCAAAAATCCCACATCGGTACTCCAAATTAATTTTTTTACTACAAAAAAATCAAATTGGTAAATCTACAACAAATTTATTTAAAACTAATATTTTGATCATCAAAAATCCCAAACAAGTACATTTGTAATAAATTTACCTTTTGTTAGTTTCTGTTAAATTAGATTAAAAAAAAATACAAAATAGTACATCTGTGGTAAACAGATAATAAAACCCTAAATTAGTACACTTATCAATTACCACGTGTTATTCAGCTCAACAATTTGATGATAAAATTTAACAGAAACTAACGGAGGGTAAATTTGTCATAGATGTACAAATTTAGAGTTTTTTGTGGTAAAAAAATTAATTTGTAGTAAATTTGTCATAAGTGTAATAGTTTAGAGTTTTTAAAGATATTAACCTTATAAACATCTCCTGTAGGTTTACTAATTACTTAATCATTGGCGAGTTGTCTAGAAAGAGGAGAACTTAATGATTATTCTTTGTCGTGAGAAGTCAAAATTTTGATAAATAGGGATCCATAAAAACTTCTTTCTAAGAAATGGGCCCAACCGGATAACCCATGTCTATGCATCTTAATTATATTTTTCTAGCATTTGTGATTGGAGAAGGTGGATTACAGGTATGAACATTAACCTCACTCATGCTATTTCAAAGCATTGTACTTTCTATTTAACGAGACGAAAGCTTCATGAGTACTAAATACGTGCCCATTTGTGTCATTTCTTCAACTCAGGTCAAACCTGTCCTAGAGGATTCTGTGCCATCGCAGGGAAGGGGACGAGGACGTCTCGCTGGCGCCGTATGGCGAGCACTGGAGGCAAATGCGGAGCAAGTGCGTGCTCCGGCAGCTCTGGAACAAGAGGCTCCAGTCGTTTCGGACGGTCCGAGAAGAAGAGATCTCTCTCGTGATGGACAAGATTGAGCAGCATTGCTCGGTGGATCCAAGCGACGTGTTCGCGTACGAACATCATACGGGTGGCTCTATGGAGTAAGTACAGCGATGGCGAGCAGGGCAAGAAGTTCAAGGGACTGTTGGCGGACAAGATGAGGTTGCCGGGCATTTTCAACGCTGGGGACTTCATTCCGAGCCTTGGGTGGAACGACAAGCTGACTGGTCTAGATGCTAAAGCGGAGCTGGTAGTGAGGAAGTTCCGCAAGTTCCTTGGTGAGATGGTGGACGAGCCGAGGAAGATGGAGGAGACGAGCATTGGTAGCGGAGGTGAAGAGGGGGGACACTTCGTGGACGTTTTGCTGGAGATTCAGCAGGATCAAAGTGTTGGTTTTGCTCCCGGTGCCGATAGCATCAGAGCACTCATCTCGGTAAGCATTCACCCTCGTGACATCTGATGGGAGAACAGTAACAATTCGAACAATATCGAATTAACGCAGTGGAATAAAATAATCTTCCCTCTTATATAAACCTAATAGGAATCGATATAATAGAGTAAAATAAATATCAAGCACGCGAACACAATACGATTTTTTATGTGGAAAACCTTCTCGATGTGAGGAGATCAAAAACCACGGGACTAAAGTCCACCCAAAAATCTTCACTATCAATAAAATTGGGTGAACAATATTCTTCTTCTAGCAAATACTAGAGGTACATAGCAGCAAATACCTCAAGAACATAATTCTTGGCAATACACATGAATTTCACAAGAGATCAAGGATAAATCTGACAAAAAATTGCAGGTTTTGATCAATCCACGAAAAACCTAATGAAGGCAGCTTCAAACGAAAATCAAACCGTTCATATTCGAGAAGATTGCGCTACGAACATGCTGACAAAATTTCAGCTCAATCGGACCACGAATCGACCTCCAATGCTAGCTTGATGTAAATCAGATATTGCATCAACCCCTAGATTTTCTGCTTTCTCTTTTTCTCTTGTTACTATTTCCTTTTACGGCTACAACTTTTTATGATAGTGAGAAACCCTATTTCTCCATATAACTTATTATATGGGCTCAAACCATTTTTGGACTTGCAACTCATTGAGCTTCCTCCACATAGGAGTGAACCCAGCTAACAAATCCCCCCTCACGACAATGTGGAGGGATTCACCATCCCCGCTATCAATTGACAATATTCAAACTTCTCTCTTGATAGAGTCTTCGTCATCATATCAGAGCCATTATGATTTGTATGAATTTTCTCAAGTTTCAACAACTTTTCATCTAGAACATCCCTTATCCAATGATATCTAACATCAATATGTTTCGATCTAGAATGAAAAGATGAATTCTTACCAAGATAAATTGCGCTTTGATCATCACAAAATAGCACATACCTCTTTTGCTTGAACCCAAGTTCTTCTAAGAACTTCTTCATCCATAGCATCTCTTTACTAGCTTCAGTCACTGCAATAAATTCAGCTTCGGTTGTAAAAAGTGCAACACACTTCTGCAATCTTGACTTCCATGACACTGCTCCACCCGCAAAGGAAATCAAATAACAAGAAGTAGATTTACGAGTATCAATATCTCCTGCCAAGTCGGAATCTGTGTATCCAACTAACTCAAGTTTCCCGGTCCCGAAACTGAGTTTCAAATTTGAAGTTCCCCGAAAATACCTCATAATCCACAGCATTCCAGTGCTCTTTGCCTGGATTTGACAAATAGCGGCTAACAACGCCAACTGCGTGCACCAAGTCTGGGTGTGTACATACCATCGCATACATTAAGCTTCTTACGGCTGAGACATATGGAATACTTTCCATATTTTTCTTTTCTTTATCAGTTGTAGGACTTTGCATCATATATAACTTAAAGTGGGCAGCAAGAGGAGTACTAACTACTTTAGCCTTGTCCATGTAAAATTTCTAAAGGATTTTCTCGATATATTTCTCTTGCGACAAAAAAAACTTTTTAGCATCTCTGTCTCGGGTAATTCTAATGCCAAGAATCTGCTTCGCCGAGCCCAAGTCTTTCATGGCAAAAGACTTGCTCAATTGTTTCTTCAATAACTCAATTCTTGAAGCATTCCTGTCAACAATCAACATATCATCAACATAAAGCAAGAGAATAATAAAGTCATCATCAGAATATTTTTGGACAAACACACAATTATCCGAGGAAGTCTTCTTATAGCCATGTTCTATGATAACTTACGCAAATTTCTTATACCACTGCCTCGGTGCTTGTTTTAGGCTATAGAGACTTTTCTTCAATTTGCACACATAATCCTCTTTCCCTTTCACTTTAAAACCCTTAGGTTGTTCCATGTATATCTCTTCCTCCAAGTCACCATGTAGGAAGGCTGTTTTAACATCCATTTGCTCAATTTCCAAATCTAGGCTAGCTGCCAAGTCTAGTACCACACGGATATAAGACATTTTCACTACTGGAGAAAATATATCATCAAAATCAATACCCTTTCTCTGACCGAATCCCTTAACAACCAATCTAGCTTTGTACCGTGGTTGTGAAGTATGTTCATCTTGCTTCAACCTATATACCCACTTGTTCTTCAAAGCTCTTTTACCTTTAGGTAACTTCACCAACTCAAAAGTATGATTATCATAAAGTGACTGCATCTCATCTCGCATAGCATCAAACCAATTGCTTTTGTTCTCATCTTCTATTGCTTCTGCATAGCACTCTGGTTCACCTGCATCAGTTAATAATACATACTTATCTTCAGAATACTTGGTGGAAGGTCGTCGGTCTTTAACGGATCTTCGGATTGGAACATGTAGTGGAACATCTAATTGAGTCTCTGGTTCAGGAATAGTATTATCTGTTTCAACATGTTCAGGAATATGTGCATTATTTGGAACATTGACTTCCTGCTGCTCTTCATCAACCTGTGTTGGAATATTTGTAAGAGGAACTGCAAATCAACCAAATTATCACTAACCTGTGGTGTTGAAATCATCTCTGCTTTCTTAATATCCTCTATTGTTTGATCTTCCATAAACACAACGTCTATGCTTCTTACAATTTTCTTTTCAACCGGATCATAAAATTTGTAGCCAAGCATATCCTGTCCATAACCGATAAATATGCACTGTCGTGTTTTCACATCAAGTTTAGACCTCTCATCTTTGGGAATATGCACAAATACTTTGCACCCAAAGACACGCAAATAATCATAAGAAACATCTTTGCTTGTCCAAACTCTATTAGGAATATCAAACTCTAAAGGTATGCATGAGTAAGATTTAATACATGCACAATTGTACTTAAAGCCTCACCCCAAAAGGATCCAGATAGCTTTGACTGTGAAAGTAAGCATCTTACCCTTTCAACCAATGTTCTGTTCATTCTCTCAGCTAAGCCATTTAACTGAGGCGTCTTGGGAGGTGTCTTTTGATGTCGAATACCTTGTTGTCTGCAATATTCATCAAAAGATCCAATATACTCTCCCTCGTTATCAGTTCTAATACATTTCAATTTCTTTCCAATCTCTCTCAACTGATGCCTGAAATTGCTTAAAAGCATCTAATACTCGATCTTTAGTTTTCAAGGTATGAATCCAAATTTTCCTTGAAAAATCATCTATGAAGGTAACAAAATAAAGAGAGCCACCAAGTGATTTTGTTTTCATAGGACCGCAAACATCAGAATACACTAAATCCAGTATACCTGACTTTCTTGAAGGAGGGGAGCTTTTAAATGCAACTCTGTTATGTTTTCCTGCTAAACAATGAGCACATTTCTTTAGCGCCAAACTTTTCAATCCTGAAAGGAGCTTCTTCTTAGCCAATGTTGACAAACCCTTCTCACTGATGTGACTGAGCCTCTTATGCCATAATTTAGCTGCATCTTCACTGTCTACTGCATTAATTTTGTCCGTGGACAACTTTGCCTGCATAATGTACAACGAAGAAATATTTTTCACCTCTAGCCACAACAAGAGAACCTTTGGTGAGCTTCCATTGACCAATACTAGAGGTGCTGCAATACCCCTCATCATCCAACTTGCCTATAGAAATCAAATTCAAGCGGATATCAGGTATATGTTTAACATTATTCAATACTAACCTTGTCCCATTGCTGGTTTCTAGGCACACATCACCGATGCCTATAGCTTGAGCTAGCCCGTTGTTTCCTATATTCACAGATCCGAAGTTACCTGACCTGTATGATGTAAAGAAATCCCTACGAGACGTAGCATGAATAGATGAACCACTATCAATTACCCAACTGGTCTCATGAGATACAAAATTCACCACATCACCATCAAACATAATGAAAAAGTCTTCTTTAAGTGCAGCAACGCGATTGTCATCGCTGTCATTATCACTTTTCTTCTCTTTACCTTTCTCCTTTTGTTTCTCCCTTTTTAACAGGCGACAAAACCTCTGAATATGTCCCTTTCGATGACAATAATGGTATTCAACATTGGCAAATTTATTATACTTACCTCTGCTTTTATCTCGACTTTTATCTTTATTTCTCGGATCTCGAGACTCACTTCTTCCCCTTTTCTCAACAACCAAGGCATCAGAATGTGAAGAGGACGATCCTTGTGTCTTCCTTCTCATCTCTTCATTCAAAATACTACTCTTGGCCAAATCCATGGTAATCGTACCATCCGGGGCATAATTAGACAAAGATGTTCGGAATGTCTCCCATGAGTCCGGCAAAGTACCAAGCAACCATAGTGCTTGTATCTCATCATCAAACTCGATTCCCATCGCAGCCAACTGATTCATAATTCTTTGAAAATAATTTAAATGATCAGTCAAACGAGTACCATCTTAATATCTCAGAGCCATCATATGTTTTATCAAAAATAACTTATTATTCCCAGTCTTTCGAGCATATAACTGTTCGAGCTTATCCCATAAACTGCGTGCATGTGTTTCCTCAATAATATGGTTCAAAACATTATCATCTACCCGTTGCCTGATATAACCACACACTTGACGATGAAATATAGACCATTCAGCATCAATTTTATTCTCTGGTTTCTCCTCAGCAAATACGGGTAAATAAAAATCTTTCACATATAAAAGGTCTTCCATCTTCCCTTTCCAAATATGATAATTCGAACCATTCAGTGTAACCATTCTACTCGTATTCGTTTCCATTGTTTAACACAAGGCAGAAAAATCAAGCAATAACCAGAAGCTCTGATACCACTCTGATGGAAGAACAGTAACAACTAGAACAATATCGAATTAACGCAACGGAATAAAATAATCTCCCCTCTTGTGTAAACCTAATAGGAATCGATATAGTAGAGTAAAATAAATACCAAGCACGTGAACACAATACGATTTTTTACGCGGAAAATTTTCTCGATGTGAGGAGATAAAAAACCACGGGACCGAAGTCCACCCAAAAATCTTCACTATCAATAAAATTAGGTGAACAATATTCTTCTCTAGCAAATACTAGAGGTACATAGCAGCAAATACCTCAAGAACATAATTCTTGGCAATACACATGAATTTCGCAAGAGATCAATGATAAATCTGACAAAAAATGCAGGTTTTGATCAATCCATGAAAAATCTGATGGAGGCAGCTTCAAACGAAAATCAAACTGATCAGATTTGAGAAGATTGCGCTACGAACATGCTGACAAAATTTCAGCTCAATCGGACCACGAATCGATCTCCAATGCCAGCTTGATGTAAATCAGATATTGCCTCAACCCCCAGATTTTTTGCTTTCTCTTTTTCTCTTGTTACCGTTTCCTTTTGCGGCTACAACTTTTTATGATAGTGAGAAACCCTATTTCTCCATATAACTTATTATATGGGCTCAAACCATTTTTGGGCTAGCAACTCATTGGGCTTCCTCCACATAGGAGTGAACCCAGCTAACAACATCCTCCAAACCGAGATCCACGAAATCACAGATCGCAAGCCAATAATAACTGATGAGGACTTGGAGAAAATGCATTACCTACGACTACAAGCAGTTGTCAAAGAGAATCTCTGCCTCTCACGACAGTCGACCCAGGACATCAGTATCCGAGACTACGACATCACAACAGGGACTACGGTGATCCTGAATGCGTGGACCATTGGGAGGGACCCTGACATGGGGGACGAGTCGGGCGAGTTCAAGCCAAATAGATTCTTGAATAGCCCAGGGGGCTCCAGGAAACAACATTTCAAGTGGATTCTGATCGGTGCAGGGAGGAGGGCTTGCGCCGTGATGTCATTGGCGATGGCGACCTACGAACATGTCTTGGTAAATCTGGTGAATAAGTTCTATTGAGCACCGCCCGCACGTCTAAAAGCGGAGGACTTGGACATGACCGAATGCACTGGTCTTACCATCCACAGGAAAGTTCGTCTCCTTGCTGTTGCCACTTCATGCCCTAGTTAAATAGAAGCGAATGCGACAGACCTTTTGGCTAAGTAATTGTTGAAGTTTTTGTCTTGGAACAAAAGGGATTGCTAGCTTATATGTATTGTTGTGAAGCTAATGTGAGGGCAACAGAACTTGTAATTGAAATAACGCGAGCGAAAATCATTAGAGATATCAACGAGGAAAAATGAAAGACACAAAAGATTTACGTGGTTCGGTCCGAATATTGGTATCTACTTCATGAGGAGAGCCGTTTGTAAATAATATACTAATCAATTGGAGAATCATGAAGTTATTATCACTCATGAGTTCAAGTGTTTCTCAATCTTAATGTACGCCCAAATTCATGATGTTTAGCCTAACATAATTGCTTCATAAAATAAATTTAACCGGAATTATCTCACGATTTGAAACACTTTCTCTGCGAAGAAACTCCTACTAATTAAATGATTTTCTGGTTGGTTGTCTTCCTCAGTGTAGAAGACATAAACCATCCCCTAAACCGTAAAGCATCGTTCAAGTAATGAGAAGGATCTCATAAGGCCTCCAAAAACAAATGTACATTCTTCTTTTCTTACAAAGTTGGTCGAAGAATTCTGACCAACTTAAAAGGCTTGTGAAAGCCACTCTTTCCAAAATCGCTTATATGTTACGAACTGGTCTAAATTCTCCACTTCTGGTCGGGATTCGTATACGGAGATAAAACTTGTGACATAATTTAAGAAGTATGTCTATACAAAAAGATTCCGACTAAACCCGTTTTAATAAGCCAATAGCACATCATTAAATGGTGATACATTAGGCTCTAATTAATTAAATGCGGAGGTTGTTGATTTTTCGGATTTGATCGGATCACTCTAACAATAACGGTATGGTAGCTAATTTACTATAATTCTTTAAGTATCTATGTATAAAGCACAATTCTACTGCTCCATGCCCAAAAATATGGATTTGTTTTCGTTGTTGGGAAATTTCAATAAGAGCTTATACGTGTCAAAAGCTATCGGAAAAAAAGAATTGATTTGTGATTTTTTGCAGGAATTTGTTTTAACAATAGTAGTTGAATTTTAAGACATTAGTAAACAAAGGTAAATGAAATTTTATAATAGATAAGAGAAGTTCTCTTTTTTCTTTTCTTTCTTTTTTTTGTTAGAGATTAAAGGACTGCTTGGTAACTAAAAAAAAGTTGGTAACTTAAAAACAAATAAATGTTGGTAACCTAACTCAAATAAGAGTTGGAATTGCAAAACTAGTTGATAACTTAATCGAAAAATTGTTGGCAATCACTGCATTGAGGTTAGTAATTTCTAAAAGTAGTTGGTTAATTTTTTTTTTTTTAGTCGAAACGATAGATCTTCTATTCACTGAGGGAAATAAGCACATCCGTTTACAAGAGCTTCATGACATAACATGTCTACCATAACAGGAGGTGGTGAAGTGGGCCAATTTGTCCAGAGGGAACCACAGCCGTGGGCTTTCGCGGCCCAGTCAGCTAGGGCATTGGATTCTCGCCTGCAGTGCTGCACGGTGAGATTGGGGAAATAGAGGAGTCGATTGGCGATCTCGGCGAAAATGGCGCGATACTCCCATGGCGGAAGGCGATCCCAGTTGAGCACTTCTGCAATAGTGAGGCAGTCCGTCTCCAACAACAGGTGAGTACTTGTTCTTCCTTGCTGTGATAATTCCTCAAGGGCACACAACAGCGCTTGACATTCGATTTCGATTGCAGATGTTGCGGGGACATCCCTGGTAACGCCGCCAATTAGTCGGCCAGTGTGATCGCGGATGATACAAGCGATCGCGCCCATATTCGTGGCGGTAGGGAACGCTCCGTCAATGTTCGCCTTGAGGACACCTTGCTGAGGTGGGATCCATTTGCGAAGATTACTCAACCGAGCGCCTGTGCGGGACTCCTTCTGCTGAGCACTGATATGGAGTTGGGCAAAGGCAAGAGCTGCGTCTACCGGGTGGTTTGGGTGCGTTCTTTGGTGGTGAAACACGAAGTGATTCCGAGCGAGCCAAATGAACCATAACAGGGCTGCAATCTGTTCAAACACTGGTATGTCCACCTCTCGGTCTATTAAGTCTGCTAGCCATGCATCTATTCTATGTGTGTGATACTGTGAGAGGTTAAGCTGCACTGCACTAAAGGATGGTTCTAGATGTACTGGGTCCACGGGCAGGACAGAAAAATATGTTCTGTTGTCTCGGGGGATTGGGAAGGGCAGAGGGTGCATAGTGGGTCGGGTGTGATTTTTCGTTGGTAAAGGTTTTCTTTAGTAGGTAAGGCATTTTGGCTTAAAGACCAAAGGAATAAACGTATCTTAGGGACTGTGTTAGTTTTCCAAATTTTTAGCCATAGTTTTCGAGGTGGGTTGTATGAAGAGGAGGCTCGAGAGTTTTTTGTAGAAGTTGCAGTATGCTTGATGACATTGTAGGCGCTCTTGACAGTGTATTGACCATCCGCTGTCTCGATCCAGTAGATTTTATCTTCTGCCAAGGCAGGGCATAGTTTAATTCGCAATATCTCTTGGACAATGGATTCATCAAAAGCCAGTGTAAGGAGTTGGGTATTCCACGCATGCTGGTGAGGTATAGTGAAACCTGCCACTGTCTCAGGTTCTTCTCTCGGTGCTGGGCCACCTAGAATTCCCATAGGTAGCCAATGATCCTCTCTAGCTCGTATCGTTTGGCCATTGCCTACTGACCAACGTAGCTTCGGAACAATAGAATCTCGACCCAATAGAATGCTCTGCCAACCCCATGAAGGTCTGGAACCCCTTTCAGCATGCCAGAAAGTAGTATGGGGGAAATATAAAGCCTTAAATAGTTGACCCCACAAAGATTGAGGATTTTGAAAGAGCCGCCACGCTTGTTTGCCGAGAAGGGCCTTGTTGAAAGATAACAAATCCCTAAAGCCTAGGCCACCGTTGTCTTTTCTCTCCTTAAGAATTTCCCAGCTTTTCCAATGAATTGCAGCTTTTGTACTACTGTTTTGCCACCAAAACTGAGCTACTTTCTGTTCAATTGATTTGCAAATAGATACAGGAACCTTAAATATTGACATAGCATACTGTGGTAAAGCCTGAACCACTGATTTTAACAAAATCTCCTTCCCACCTTTAGAAAGTAGCTGCTCTTTCCACCCCTCCAACTTGGAGTTGACTCGTCCTAGGATCCAAGAAAACATATCTCGTCTAGGTGAGCCCCAATCAGAAGGTATGCCAAGATATTTACCTGTCTTTTCTAGAAGTGGCACCCTTAATTCACTAGCCATATTCAACTTAAGAGAGTCGGGACAATTCTTGCTAACAAAAAGCCTGATTTATTTCTATTTATCGCTTGACCTGTAGCTAGACAATACTGGCTTAGGATAGTCACTAGGTTTTGACATTCCTGGGTTCTACCGTCTAGGAAAAAGATGGCGTCATCAACAAAAAATAAATGTGAGAGGGTTGGACACCACCTGTTAAGTTTAAGGCCCCGGAGATTGCCCATAGCAACTGCTTGCTTGATGAGGGTGGATAGCAGATTAGCTATAAGAATGAATAAATAGGGTGAGAGAGGATCGCCCTGCCTGATTCCCCTTGAAGGCATACAATAAGGTAGAAATTCGCCGTTGAGCTTGACACTAAGAGAGGTTGTCTTGACACATTGCATTATCCAAAGCACCCACTGAGAATGAAAACCGATTTGACGCAGATAGTCTTCCAAGAAATCCTACTCTACCCTATCATAGGCTTTCTGCATGTCTATCTTGAGGATTGCTTGAAATTTTTTCTTTTTGTTATGAATTCTGAATTGATGGAGTACCTCTTGCACTATCAGTATATTGTCCTGAATCTGCCTGCCTGATACAAAGGCACTCTGTTCTGTAGAAATCAACTCAGGCAGGCAAGATTTCAAACGGTTTGCTAGTACTTTTGAGATAATCTTGTATATAAAGTTGCATAAATTGATAGGGCGGAATTGATCTAGCCTCTCAGGGTTCTGTACCTTGGGGATCAGACATATGGCAGTTTTGTTAAACTCAAGAGGCATGACTCCAGTAGTAAAAAAGTGTTGCACTGAGTTAAAAACCTCGTCCTGTATAATGTCCCAATAGCTCCAATAGAAAAGGCCATTCAAGCCGTCTGGTCCTGGTGCTTTGGTGGCACCTAATTGAAACGTTGCTGCCTTGACTTCCTCCATTGTGACTTTAGCTATTAATTTGTGGTTCATTTCAGCTGTCACCGCTTGTGGACATTGACTTAGAATAGGTGTATAGTCTCGGTGTCCTACCGAAGTGTAAAGATTTTGGAAATATTGAAGCGTTTGGTGCCTTACCTGAGCTAGTTCTCTAGTCCATTCCTCATTTTCATCTTTCAGCATGCTGATTTTATTCCTTTTCCGTCGCTGAATTGTTGTGGCGTGAAAAAATTTAGTGTTTCGGTCCCCCCACGTCATCCAGTTAATTCTAGAACGCATCGCCCAATAGTGTTCTTCCTGCATCCATATATCCTGAATTTGCTTTTGTAATGAAGTGACCTGCTCTTTGTGATCACTGCAAACAGGTTGATTGATGCAATGTTGAAGCTTTCTCTTCAGAAGAGAGATCTTATGATGACCAGCAGTGAATTTGGATCGACTCCGGTGAGCTAGTGACTGCGTTGTCGTTCGGAGCTTCTGAGATAGAGTAATATTGTGCACTGACTCAGCTGTCCAAGCTTCAGTAATCACCCTGCGACAATCAATATCTTGCAGCCAATACGACTCGAAGGTAAAAGTCTTTCCCCTTATAATCACTTTGAGTGTCGTGTTTAAAAGTAACGGACGATGATCCGAGCCTAGGGCTGGTAAGGCATGAACTTCGGCTTCTGGGTAGGCCACTCGCCAATCCATAGTGCATAACGCTCGATCAAGTCTTTCTTTGACCATTTCATCACCACTTCGATTATTAAACCAAGTGTAGGCACAACCCTTGGATTCAAGATCCATTAGAGCACAATCATATAGGAGTTCTCGAAAGGAATGTAGTCGATAGGACTCAGGTGGTTTCTTGCCCACTTTCTCCCATTGATGTAATATTTCATTAAAATCGCCGATGCATAGCCAGGGTAAGGTATGTAGATGACTGAGATGCCTCAACTCTGACCATAGCTGCTGCCATTGATGATAAACTACGGGTGCATGTAGATAAGTGACTCCCATAGGTGTGATTCTCAGTTCTTCAGAACATATAGTGTCGACAAGATGTGAGTCATGTGAATGGATACTAAGTGTGATATGTTCTAGGGGTGAGCATGGTCCGGGTTGGTCCGGGCCACCCCCTAATCCTAGGACCAACCTGTACAGTGCCGGTCCTCAATTTTTAGGACCGAGGACCGACCCTATTGAGCCTAGGACCAAGGACCGGACCGACCCAATGGGTTCGGTTCCTGTTCCAGGGTCAACCCGGGACCGATCGATAATTTTTTTTGTCTTTTTTTTATACTCCCTAAAAAAGCAAACCTACAAATTCAAATTACACATCCATCGACAATGCGGCATTGTGTAACTAAACTATAAATACCAATACATATTCAGCAAATTTAAGATGACACAATAATAGAAATTCCGTACCTGCTAACCGCTCATCGAGATATGGGACAAGATGGAAAGTTCTTGTAATCATCTATCTTTAGTATTCATAACACCATATGCAAAAGCGTTTTCCTGCATTTGTTCATGTAGAGTCTACTCAACCAAAAAATGAGCTTCACACCACTTGACTAGCAAATCACCGTAGCAACTGTAGTAATACTCTACTCTTCAAAAACTTCTACCATTTGACACAAATTGAAAAGCAAAGTGCAGCTAAAATTCATTAGTAAAATACAATCAAATCATAAAAAGTTCAAAATACTTAATATAAACCATGAATATATAACTTCACATCTTGTTAATTCACTTGAACTTCTAAACACCTAAAAACAAAACAAACGACACATAATTAATACTCAACAAAAGTTTTAAATTGAAATTACTATTAGTGCTATTGATAGAACATCTCACCATAACTCTTAAGTTTTATAACAGACATTTTACTTAGGTTTGATTATATAAAAGAATTATAAATAATATAATGTAATATAATATATATACATATATAGGGTTGGTCCAGGGTTGGACCGACCCAAAATTCTTAGGACCGAGGACCAACCCGCACAGTGTCGGTCCTGAAATTTCAGGACCAAGGACCGACCCAGTCCCCTTGGGAACCGGACCAGGACCGGCAGGGTTGGGCCGATCCGAGTCGGTCCAGGGTTGACCCTAGACCGCTGCTCACCCCTAATATGTTCTGCCCAAAAAAGAACCATTCCCCCAGCCAAACCTTGGGGATTGACCACAAAACTATTCTTATATTGCAACCTCCGCTGTATTCTTCTTATCACATGTTCTTGGTTCTTCGTTTCCATAAAAAAAAAAAAAAAAAAGGGTGTCAGGCTTGTCTTGAGCCACTAGGGCCCTAAGGGCTTGAACTGTCAGGGAATTGCCCAGTCCCTGACAATTCCAGCTTAGTATCCTCATTTGTGGATTGGTGGCTTTGTCGGGCAAGCCACCACAACCCAATCAGCAGTCCTGTCGGCCTCAAATATTGGAGTATCCAAAAGATGACTATCATCTAGATTGTCTGTTGGTATAGCACGGGATCCATACGGAGAATATCGTTTGATTTTCTTTTGTGGATGGTTTTTGGTATGTACTCTGGAGCCTTTAACTTTCTTTGAGGATGATGTCTCAACACTTAAATCTACAATTGGTGTTTTCTGTTTGGGGTCAGGAACTGGAGTTGTGTGCTGCACATCATCATGAGGCAAGGCTGTACAGGATGAATGATGCACGACATGTGTAGTAGTGGTGGTGTGAGTTGTAATTGGACACAAGGGCAGTGTAGCTGTTGGCTTGCTGAGGTTATCCTGAGCAGCAGGGAGCAAAGGCAGTCCAGCTGGAGGGGTTTCAGGTACAGTCTCTGCCATGTCTTCTTGATTGTGTTGCATTTCATAAAATGCCTGCCAGAACGGGCTATGTTCCCGTACTTCTGCCCGTAGCCATTGCTCGTAGTAGAGCTTATCCCGTCTCTCAAATTTCGTCTCGTCATAAGGGATGTCTTTACAATAAGAAGCATAGTGGCCTAGAACGCCACAGGAGTAGCAATAGTGTGGTAACCGTTCGTAACGGAAATCAAGCCATAAATTTTTCCCTGCTATTTGGATGAGTTTGCCCGGCTTCGAGGATCCTGGAAGTTTAGTTCCACTTAACTCTTACTGCTTTTGATATTGAACCTTCTTTTGTGTCGATCCTGACCTCTAGAACTTGTCCAACATCCCTCACAGCTTTTCTTATAAATTGGTCAGTGCATCGTTCTAAGGGGAGGCCAAATACTTGTACCCAAAACGCACAGGTAGTGAAATCATAACAATGAAGTGGGGTATTAGGGGTCCAAGGTTTGAGCATGACTAGATTACTGGAGAACAACCAAGGGCCGCTATCTAGCACACGCAATTTTTCCCCTTCAGATTGAAATCTGATTATATAAAGACCTTCTTCTCGCTGCGAGATCTCAACTTTATCCGTACGCCAAGCTCGCTTCATCGTGTTCTAGAAAGCTTGGAAATTAACTGTAGGGTTGGCCAGGATCTTACCGACTAGCGTCAACTGACATTCTGCAATTTTCTCTGCAGGGGGTGCATCGTCCCAGACGTCGATGTCCTGAGCTGACCATAGTCGTCCTAAACGATTACAGAGTGCAGCTAACCTCGCCTCCTCCTCCTGCCCCACATTCTCCATCGGAAACGCAGCTACAAAAAGAAAATCTGTGAAGGCAGATGGCTGGCAAAGTGGTGCCGACGCTGGTAGAGGGTTGATCGAGACCATGCAATCGCAACACAGGAAAGGGAAGCTGAGGAAGCAAACAGCACCAAAATGGGTCTTCACCACAAGGACAACAATTGGCAGTCGAGGGACCAGAACCGATTCAGATAGAAAGCAAAGATGGAGAATTAAAGAAGAAAAGAGGCAAGGATTCCCCTGTCAATTGAGCAATCGCCAGCTGAGATGGCCATGGGTGCACCCAGCGAAACCAACACACGAACTGGGAAGCTCAAAGCTGAAGGAACAGTCGGAGGGTTAGGGTTTGGGATAGAAAGGGAAACTACCACAACGGTAGATAGGTGCTCTACATTTCGAGAGAGGTTTTTCCCGCAATCCTTAGTTGGTTAATTTAATCACTTCATCTTTATTGGCTTCATTGTGGTTGTTTATTTATCTGATTGCATACCCATGGATGTACATTGTTTAGTGGCATAATATAATAAAATAGGCGAAAATTGCATGAAAATCGTTCTTGAAAGATCGAGAATTTTTATCGAAAGGGCGTTACTTAAATAATTAATTAATTAATCAATTCTCCAACTTTAGAATTTCTGGGTCACAAAAAGTGAAGTATCCCTTCATATTTCACTTAGCTCCTAAACATTACCAATTGGATCAGTCACTACTTCATATAGATAGAAAATTTTCATTAATAGATTGATTCCCTCAAATGTTGTGGTCGGTTAGGTTTTGAGCCAAACGAGAGCACCTCAAATAGAGAAGCCACCCATTCCCTTTCAACATTTTGCTAAACTGGCTCCCCTCGAGATAAAGCCACGAGGGGGGACCGCAACAAAGTACAAATAAAAGTAACACAACGAGTTATGGTGTCTGTTGAGGGGGCAAATCCATCCAGCAAATTCGGAAGAAAGAACCCAAACCCATGCCTCACGGTAAATGAGTGTAGCAATTCACCAAAACTTCAGAAGATGGAAACAATTGAGGAACCCGACCAAGTCACAAGCAGGGAACTCACCGTCGGTCTGGTCTCCACCGAACAAGTGTTCGCTGCAGATTAACGTGGGTTGGTCGCTCATTGAGGGGTCGACTGCCGGAGCCATTGCCGGAGTATGCAGGGATGAGAAATGGGAAGCTCGTCGACGGTTTGCCAAACCAGTACGGGCGTCGTCCGTGCTACAAGTAGGAACCCCCTAGCCTTTCTAGAGGCGTTGAAAGATGTGAAGTCCACGAACTGAACGAACTGGACAGAGTTGGACCATGGAATGGAGTCCGCCGGCGGAAGTTGATACGTACACCCGCAGATCGCGATAAGACGCGGTGGGATGTCGGCCATGTCAGCCCCCTTATCTCAGAATGCAATGCTTCATTGGGATTGGGCTTTTTCTTAGAGACATCAAAGCAGTTGATTGTACTAGAAGGCAAATCGATTAACGGACTAAACAGTTAAAGCCCAACGCTTAAACTTTCTGCCATTTAATTGGTTTTCTAAGGCTCCTTAATCTTTATGGGACCATTTGACTTGTTATCCAGGTTTCGTCTAAGAGTAATGAAAGCGAGTTTGTTTGGGCAAAAGAAAAACTTTGGAAAAACCTAATTTTGTTGATAAGAAGGATAAATTGAAAAAATTAAAGTTAAAAGGAAACAAACTAGACGAGAGAGTAATAATGATCGATGGTTGACCTATGGCAACCTTGCTACAGCGAAGGCGAAATTACATGTGACAATTTACTCGTCTATCTTAGTCTCAAATTCTCTTTCCGTCGTTAGCATTGGTTGTAGTAGAGTATGCAATTTAAGGGTGTTTGCGGTATTTTTGTCCACTCCAAAACTTACCCTGTCAATAGGCTCTCGTTGACTGGAAATTCAATTAAAGAAAAAAAAAAACGAAAGAAAAGAAAAGAAAAAATTGCATAAATTATCTACGTTAGTAATTTTTGGCTAAAATTGATTGTATTGACAAATTGTAAAAATATATATGACAAAATTGGAAAATTATTAAAATATTTAGAACAAAATTAACAAATTTGAAAGGTTTAAATTGAATTAGCCGCTATATAATAAATTTAAGACTTTTTGAACAATTAGCCATCTCAATGATAATGATGTTGATGATATAAGAATTTACATCTTACAAATTGAGACTCTCTCTCTCTCCATTTATTATTTATATATGCCATGTCGCAAAAAATGTGAAATTCGCAAGATCTCTTCCATCTAATTTCATAAAATCTTTATCGTCCATGACAATACCTTAGTGATGCATGACTATATTTTTCAACCCAAAAGCCTAGGAGGTCAAACCCAAACAAATAAGCTTTTGGACTTTTAGCATATCGGTGATACTGCGGCAATTCTTAAATAGAGCAACCCATTTGAATCTTGTGTATCGAGTGTATGACAGCCTTTTTGACACCTTTAAGAGGGCATTGTTAAGTTAGCCCGTCTCCCAACTCTTTTTATTTAATAAAAAGAAAAAAAGACACCTGTATTTTTTATTTTTATTTTTGTCGGTAAAGACACCTGTAATGTCTAATAACTGAATTATCAGGACAGGGTGAGTGGATTGTGCAGCTTTGATCCTCAATCAATCATTAATTTTCGCTCGTGTGGTCAAACATTGTTCCCGTTTTTCCCTTTATTTTTACACGAAAGAAAACGAAAACAAAAGGTTTGGTTGCCACTTCTGATTCTTATCTCAATTATTTTGTGCGGATCGGTTCATTCACTTGTCAGAAAGAAACAAACGCTGATGTGGGGTGGCGGGTTTGGGGGGGAGATTCTTATCTCTCCTCTGCTTTTTCTCATCGGCTGATGCTCTCCCGCTCCTGTCTACGATGCCTATACTATGCCTACAGAGCCTGTGTCCTCTCTCCTGCTCGGCCAACTCAATCAACCTGTGTTACTTCCAAGGTTCAGAATTGATGCATCCCTTTTAACGTCTTCCTCTTTTAATATTTAGAGCCTCTTTTCATTCCAATTGCTTCTTTAACTCGCGCGCTCTCAGTCTCGAGTTTCCAACCTTGTTGATTTTTTTTTTTGTTGAAATTCTAATAATATAAGACTTGAAAGTTCCTATCTAAATTAATTTTAATTTTAATTTTTTATTTAATCGAAATCTTACGGCCCTTGCAATTTGATTTTTTTTATTCGGAACTCTTGAAATTTTTACAATAATCATATGTTGTTGACGCCCAAATTTACCCATGAAGCCAAGTGCTAGTCACAAGGGAGTTTGGGATAAAACGCTCCGTTTTGATTCACAAAATCAGTGGAAAACAGTTTTCGGCCCCATTTGGTTCGGCTTTCCCAAGGAACTTTGAGCCCCCAAAGCTCATTGGAGAAAATATTTTGCGTTTGGTTCACATTTTTGAGTCTTCATTTGCGAAATGCTAGCATTTGGAATGCTACTATGAGGTTTAATAAATTTTTTTCTTTCCAATATCGCCCTTACTGATAATCATGTTTTCCCCTTTTGCCCTAAAAAAATACTGTTTATCGTCTTCTTCAAGGAACTTGCTGCTCCACCGCGGTGGGCGGTGCTCAGCCACGAGCGGCCAGATTTGGCCGTCGGGAAGCCCCGCCTGAGGTCGAGCGACCCAGGCGCCGCCGCCTGAGGCCACGCGACCTCACGCGCCGCCGCCCGAGGTCGCACTTGCCTTAGGCGAGCCGCCTCCCCGCCACCACCACCGCCGCGCCACCAACCACCTCCCCACCACCACCAGCGCCAGCGCCACCAACCGCCTCCTCACAATTTTCCCCTACAACTGCATCTCCTCCTCCCTTTTCTTTTCTTTTCTTTTTTCTTTTCTTTTTTTTTTTTCACCTTGAAGTTGCTTTGCAAAATATACACAAAAAATAAGTTGCCAAACACACTTGCCTTCACAAAATGCCCATTTACTCAAAGATACTTGGGGAAATGGCTTTGCATTTCCCCAAAGTTGAACCAAACGGGCCCGAAGGCTACTTAAGCCGAGTCTCGATGGGATTCTAGAAGCCAAACTTAGATTTGACAGCCGAGGAATTAAGGGCCATGTGTCAGGTTATGAGGATAGTGTATCAAATTTGAAGGCTAAATTCAAGTTAGAATAATTGCTGTGAGAAATGTACGTAAAAATAGGAAACAATTATTTGTTTGATGGGCAAGTTGCACGAGCATTGTTGACAAGTCAAGGAGCGGTTGCTAAAGGATAAATACATTAAGAAGAAATGAAATACGTGGAGATTGCAAAGAGTAGTGCCCAAGAAGAAACAACCGACTAAGGAACATTAACTCCTTATAAGGGTCCATTCGCTCGCTGAAAATTTTACGTTTCCAAAAATATTTTCTAGGAAGTCATTTTCCAAGAGAATGACTATATTTTTTGGTGTTCAGCCGAAACTTGAAATGTGAGTGGAAAATATTTTCTCTTGTTCGTTATCTAATTTTATTTTTTGGGGAAAATTACCAAAAAAATTAATATTTTAATATAGTTTTTAAAATTGATTTTTTAATTATTTTTATTTTAAAATCGAATTTTATTTTATATTTATTTTTTTTCCTTTTTCTTTTCCTCCCTCTTCTTCCTCCTCTTTCCTCTGCCGCTGCATGCCTCAACGTGGCCAATTACTCGGCAGCCGACCAAGACGCAATCGTCAAATCTAGCGAGCTCGAGGCTTGGCCGATCTAGACAAGCAGCGAGCTCATTGACCAACGGACGCGACTCGCCCGCCTTAATGGCCGACTCGATCTAGGCGAGCCTGAGCTCCAACAAGGTCGGTGAGCTCGTGGCTCGCTAGATCTGGCGAGCTCGAGCTTCGCCCTTGTCGAATCTAGCCTTGGGTGAGGCTGGAGTTGGCTTATGGCCGATCGCCGGCCTCCACCATGGCCAGCGATCGGCCAAGGAAGAAGAAAAAGAAAAATAATTAAAAACTCAATTTAAAAAAGAAAAAAGAGAGAGAAAACATAAAAATAAAGAAGAAGAGGGAAAACAAAAAATAAAAAATAATTCGAATTAAAAAAAGAAGGAGGAGGAGGAGGAGGAGGAGGAAGTGAAGGCTTATAGGGATGTGAGATAAGAGAGATTAAGTGAGGAAAATGTTTTTCACTTTTCAAAAGTGGAAAATATTTTCCCTTAGTTTATAAGACTTTTTTTTCTTCATGGAAAATGTTTTTCCCAAGTAATTCATTTTTCGTGAAAACGAATGTTAGAAAATTCGAAAAATGTTTTCTCGGAAATTATTTTCCATGAAATGAACAGAGCCTAAATACCACAATTTCTCAATTGAGAAGACCCCCACGCAATACAATAATTATCTTTACTTTATCGTGTTTTAGCTAACTTTCAAGATTCTCATCGTCAATTAAATTACGACATGCATCTCTATTCGGTCCAGTACCATTGATTAAATTTCGGTGTTGTTCCATAAAGCCCAGCATCGTTGATTAAATTCCGGCGTTGCGTCTTCTATTTAGGGGTTGTTATTGATTAAATTCCAGCTTTACACTAAAACAAGCTATGTCGTAGATTAAATTCCAGCATAGTTTGGGTTCGAAACATAGGCTATTAAGCTATTTGTACCAGGTTACATCATTGATTGGATTCGGGTGTAGTTTGGCCCAAGGGTTGTTAGTCTTCGAGTCATTTGAGTATTAGTCGTCAAGGTTGTATATACAAATTGAGAATAAAATTCCCTTTTACATTTGACATTCTTTGTCCAAGCTCAACACAGAACCCGAGTCTCCTATAACAAAACCAAACTGCAGTGTTTGATGAAAAATTATTCACAGGAATTAAAACCGGTGAAACATATGTTAACATACATTCACATACTAATTTTTTTATTTTTGAAATTCGAATTACATGATAGATTATGATGGGAAGCAGGAAGTGTGCTTATGGGTGCTTTCATGTATTTTAATGTCGAGGCAATCAATATTGAACAAAAGTCAAATTATAAAGGGAAAAACAAAACCAAAAACTCTAAATTATATCTACTATGACACGTTTACTCTAAACTTTTTTCCATGGCACAAACAACTCTACATTTATACCTATGTGACACACTCACTCTCTGTTAAAATTTCATCATTAAGTATCATCAAACATTTGCTTATATGGATGCGAGAAAGCATACAGTCACGTGGCTTAAGTGAAATAAAAAACAAATGACGTTATTTTGTCTAAAAAATCATATGGTAGAACATTAACAGAAAATAAATATGTCACGTAAGTACATATTTTGGGTTTTTTATATCACAAGAAAAATTTTAAGATAAATATGTCAGAGTTGGCATAATTTGGACTTTTTTATATCACAAAAAAGGTTTAGGGTAAATATGTTGCATGGGTATAATTTGGAGTTTTTTGGACGGTTTTTTTAAAAAATTCTATAAAAGTGAAAATAAAGTAATTCCAAAAACTAAAAATCGCGACCTGTGACCGTCTAACGAAACCAAAGTAATTCCGCATGGCTTTGGCAAAAAATATGGAAAAGAAATCAACACGTTGGAACCATCTCCCCTTTGAGAAGAAACAATTTTGGCCATTTTGGCAAATATGAACCGTTTTCTCCCGAAATGGGAACTGAAATTTCACGCGACGTCGGCGCGAGTGGGGTGGAGAGCGGGGGACTTGCAGCAACGAGAAGATCAGTACAGTGACGGATTATTAAATTAATCGGCTCTCAAACCCCCGTGATAGCCGCACGTTCGTAAGTTCAATGAACAAGCAAAAGGGGCACGTTTCTCCTCTATTGGAATATCTGTACGATTTTCATTTAATTTAGTGCATTTTATTAATAATTGTTTTTTTATTTTACTCTTCTAATCTTAGCTCCTACGAAATGGCAACCGCCAATCAAACAGCAAAGTTGCATGCCAAATGGGTGCTGGTGTGCAATCACTTGCATCCCCTCTTCCTGACGAGGACTTCGGCCGATGGGTTGGGGTTATCAAGAACCCTAATTTACGATGCGAATTGAAGGAAATAATTGGGCTTTTTCCTCGAGATTTATTGCCCCTTTTGGAGGACTTGTAGGGATCGTGAAGGATTTAGGGGAGGTTATTTCATCTCGCCCATTTTACTTTGGTAAAGGCTTTAATGGCACGAGCATATTGCGTTGGACAGATTCCAGGATCCCTTCTCAAACACCTTGATCCATCACGCCCTCTCTCTCTCCTCCTGTCTGTCTTTCTTTAATTTATCCATCGCGCAGAGTCCTTCGCAGCAGGCTAGCGGCAGCAGTGGCAAGTTGTGCAAAGCTTCCATTATAGAATACGGGGGATAAAGTTCAGCCCCAAACCCAATACCGACCGGCCCCAAATCTCTCTCTCTCTCTCTGTCTCTCTCTGTCTCTCAATCTCATAATCTGTAATATCGTACTTAAAAGGAAAAATTATATTAGCCAGAGCCAATCCCCTTCTCATCCTCAAAACCCAAAACCTAAAACCAATATCTCTCTCTCTCTCTCTCTCTCTCTACTTTTCTTGAGGCATTTTGTTTTTTCTAGCTTTATTCTCTCTTTCTCTCCAAAAACTACCCAGTTTCTGCACGCCCCTCCTTGAAACAACAGAACCCACGGCCCTCCCATCTATAAATAATTCAAGACTCAGTTTGTCCCTTCCTAGAACAACTCACTTCCCAAGAAACCCACGACCGCTAAGGGCTGATCTTCGCGTTTCCATTTTGAAGATCGGCTTAAAAGAGTAAAACAAAATTAATAATCAGCATAAAAATATCTAACCCAACCCTCCTTTAGGGACCTAACTTAAAAGAGTAAAACAGAATTTTATTAATTAAACACTGTAGATTTTTTTTTGGTCGAAATTAAACGCCGTACATTAAATGATCTAAAAGAGAGAGAAAAAAGCCAAAAGCAATTATCAGTAAAACGCAGTGCATTAAATGATCTGACTAGGGCGTTTGAGACGGTCCAAGAAGATTGGAAACATCCCTGCACACAGCCCCCATCATAACGAACCTCTGCCTCTGTCGATGGATGAGAGTTGTCGATTGAAGGGGTCGAGCTCTCGGCCCTTCGTAATCTAGACACCCGTAACCCAAAAATAAATTAAATTTTTTTATAATAATTTATAATAATTTTCCAGATTAAATCCCTGTTTAAAAGGGCTTTGAAAAATAGGGTATTAAATCCGAGGAGGAAGTTCCAAAGACCCCCTTCTGACAAAAAAAAAAAACAAGAAAAAAGGAAGTTTCAAGGACCCTTTTTAGTAAAAAAAAAGATGGCAAGGACCCAGTCTCCCAGAGCAGAGAGGAAATGCCGTTATATTTGATTATTGCGTAAGGGAGGGCGTGAGATGCCTTCTCTCACGAGCTCCAAATTATACGTGTCTAATTCTGGGTGATTTGTTGCACAATGCCCTCTCTCACGAGCTCCAAATTATACGTGTCTAATTCTGGGTGATTTGTTACATGTGCCTACTTGGCATATTAAACGCGGTCAATAGTTTCTCGGACGACATGTGCCAAAAGGTGGAGTGGGCCCAAGCTTTTTGCTTGTATGTCCGCATTTTTCAGCTTGCACTAGCCCTACATCAGACGGCAAAGTCAACTGCCAAATGGGTGCTGGCGCATCCCCTCCCCCATGAGGATTTCGATGATGGGTGTTCTCAAGAACCCTAATTTAGCAACCCATCCTCCACAATTGCGAAGGGGAGGGCTTGAGATCTGGTTCCTCAGCCAAGAGGACATTGAAATTCAATGGCAACCAGCAGATGCAAAGATCATATATAACGTGTGTCAAAAGGTGGATTAGGACCTAATTTTTAGCATCTTTTCCATATGCGACTCCTTCCACTGGCACCCCCATAAAATGAGAAATTATACTAGCCAGAGCCAATATCTCTCATACCCTAAACCCTAAATCCCCACGGAAACATCAGAACCCAAAAACCCATTTTCTAGTAATTGTATTTCTTTGTGTCTCTTTGCTTGTTTTATGCTCTATGTGGAAAGTTGGAGAGGAGAAAATGAGTGATGTAGAACATAGGGCAACATGTAATGTTAGGGTACAACGTAGGACGACAGTAGACCCCAAAAGACCCCCTCCCCCGGAAACTTCAGAACCCAAAACAAACCCAACCACCCCTCATTTCTCCTTATAATACAGCCCCCGGGAAACTCGAATCCCCATTCTTTTGAGCGCCCTTCGTCTCCTTCTTCCACACCCAGAGATCTCCAGAAAAATATCAACTTTGATTCACGCGGGCACAGATCACACAGAGAGACGGAAATGAAGGGGTTCTGGACATCTCTGGCCCCTCTCCTGGAGTTGCTGACCTTTTGCCAGAGCCTCGTGCAGATGGTGGTCCCACCGGAGCTCCGGTTCGCCTCCCTTAAGTTCCTGAACCGGGCCCTCAACTATTTCTCCTCCTACTGCTCCTACGACATCATCGAGATCGACGGTGCGAACACCAATGAGCTCTACAACGACGTCCAGCTCTACCTCGGCTCCTTCGTCCGCACCTCCGCCAGCCGCCTCTCCCTTAGTCGCGCCCTCAACTCCAGCGGAACCACTTTCGGCCTCTCCAAAAACGACTGCATGAACGACGTCTTTGACGGCGTTGCTGTCCAGTGGGAGCACGTGGTCGTGCAGCGCCGGTCCCGTACCTTCTCGTGGCGTCCCCTCCCCTACGAGAAGCGCAGCTTCACACTCTGGATCAGGAAGCCCGACAAGAACCTCGTCCTCGACTCCTACCTGGACTACATCATGGATAAGGCCAAGGACATCCGTCGCAAGAGCCAAGAACGCCTCTTTTATATTAATTCGTGCAGCGGGTCGCTCGATTACCGGAGCCACCAGTGGGAATCGGTGCCGTTCAAGCACTCGAGCACCTTCGACACGTTGGCCATGGACCCGGAGAGGAAGAGGGACATCATGGAGGACCTCCGCGACTTCGCAGCTGGGCAGGCCTTCTACCAGCGGACCGGCCGGGCCTGGACACGGGGCTACCTGCTCTACGGCCTGCCCGGGACGGGGAAATCGAGCATGATCGCTGCGATGGCCAATTTCCTTGGCTATGACATCTACAACCTCAAGCTGACCGAGGTGCACTCCGACTTCGAGCTCCAGAAGCTCCTGATGAAGACCAGCTCCAAGTCCATCACCGTCATCGAGGACATTGACTGCTCAGTCAATCTGTCAAACAAGTCGAAAGCAACACAGGCCGCCATGCCCCGGAGCTACTACAACCCCAGGGCGCCTGACGCAGCCTGCGGCGGTAAGGACAGGAACAGCAACACGATGACCCTCACAGGGATCCTCAACTTCACCAACGGCCTGTCGTCGTGCTGCGGGAGCGAGAGGATCTTCGTGTTCACCACCAACCACATCGACAAGCTCGACCCAGCATTGCTCCGCCAGATGGACATGCACATCTACATGACTTACTGCTCGTACCCGGCGCTCAAGATCCTGCTCCGGAACTATCTGGGCAGCGAGGCCGAGGACTTTGGCGAGCTGGCGGCGAGTGAGCTCCCGGAGGCGGTCGAGAGGGCCAAGATGACGCTAGCGGACATAAGCAAAGTCCTGCTCAAGAACTGGAGGAACAAGGAGAAAGCAGTGAGCGAGTTGCTGGAGGTCTTGAAGGCGAGAGCGAAGCGGAACGAGAGGTACGGAGGGTTAAGAGAGTGCGAGCTGAACGGGGTGGAGGAAGAGGAAGAGGAGGAGCAAGAGAAGAGGGTTCTGGGAAGCCCCAGGGCAGGAAGCCATTGGAAGGGCGATTCTAGCAGGGAACTAGACGATGATGAAGCAGAAATGCTTATGTGAAAAGGAAAGAAGAAAGCCAAATGAGAGGGAAAAATCAATTCGTCCTTTTCATTTTCTTCTCTCTCTCTCTCTCCCTCTTTCTCTCTCTCTCGTGCATAGAAATGATAAATAGAACAGCAACTTGATCTGTCGGGCGTGCATAGAAATGATAAACGGAACAGCAATTTGATCTGTCGGGAACAATGGTTATTTTGCTTCATGGCATGTGACGGCAAACTGGTAAATTTAAATTTCTAAGAGCTCCGAAATCGTGGAACGACTACATTTGAATATTTTTTTGAGTACTTTCACTAGTACTTCCCATGGTTAGATGGGAAATGAAATACTCTTATCATCTGTTTTATTTTCCCTTCTTAGCATCTTTCGAAAGCAAGTAAAATGTGGGTTTTGTTTGAAAAAAAGGGGGCAATTTAATTTTCAGAAAAGCAAGAGTTAATTACAAAACTTACTTTTACCTAAGTTAAGATTTTCGACCCCAAAATAACATTGTGCTCATTGCAACATCTCCTAAAAACTGCTCGCCAAACACCAACATGAGATGTGACACTTTTACTAATTTAGTCCCTGCTCTTAAATTAATGAGAGGATTATATTAAATATTTTCATATAATTCGGAGATTACATTGTATATGCACTAAAAGTTCAGGGACTACATTAAACAGATCAAAAGTTTAGGAACCACATTGAACATAAGGCTAAAGTTTAGAAATCACATTGAATAAATGAAAAGTTCAAAGATCACATTGTAATTTTTTTACTAAAGTTTAAGGACCATTTGTGTCATTATCCTATTTATTTTTATATATATGTACCAAAAGTTCAGGGACTGCATTGAACAAATTAAAGTTCATGAACCACATATGCAAAAGTTTATTGATTATATTAAATAAATTAAAAATTTTATGAATTACATTGTACATTGGGTCAAAATTTATATATTATTTATGTTATTATCTCATTTATTTTTTGTCGATTAGTTAATTCACTTGTCGAAAGAAACAAACAAAAACATAAGGTTTAGTAGGGGTTGAGCCAGTTTTGCTTCTTATCGCCTCTTCTCATCACTTGATTTCCCTTTCAACATCTTCCTCTTTTGATATTAAGGCTCCATTCGTTTCGCGGAAAATGTGGCGTTTCTGGAAAATATTTTCCAGGAAAATGTAATTATTTTCCAGTGTTTAGCTGAAAATGAAGTGGAAAATATTTTTCACTGTTCAATAACGAAAATCTTTTCCTCCATATACTCTTTTTCATTTATTTTATTTTTTAAAATGGATTTTTCATATTTTTTAAAAAATCGATTTTAATTATTTTTAATTTTTAAAATCTATTATTGATTTATTTTATTTTATTTTTTCTTTGTTTTCCATCTCCTTCTTTCTTGGCTGGTCGCCGGCGACACCGTGGCATGCGACGGCCACCCGCTGAGCCTCGAGCTTGCCGACGAGCATGAGGCTCGCCACTCACCAAATTGGTGAGTGTGAGCATCGAGCTCGAGGCTCGGTAGATCAATGAGCGGCGAGCTTAAGATCGATGAGCTCGAGGTTAGCTTGGTGACGGCCGGCGACTAGCCTATAAAGAAGAAGATGGGAAACAAAGAAAAGAAATAGAAAAGAAAAAGGAAATTAAAAATAATTCAAATTAAAAAAGAAAAATATAATTCAAATATAATTCAAATAAAAAAAGAAAAGAAGAAGAAGAAAGGGGAAGAGGAAGTGAGGATTTGTAGAGGTGTGAGATAAGAGAGATCAAGTGAGGAAAATGTTTTCCACTTTTCAAAAGTGGAACATTTTCCCCTAATTTAGAATACTTTTTTTCTTTTCATGGAAAACATTTTCCCCAAGGAATTCATTTTCCGTGAAACCAATGTCGGAAAATTCGAAAAACGTATTCTCGAAAATTATTTTCCACGAAATGAACAGAGCCTAAGAGTCTCTATTTCTTCCAACCTCTTCATTAACTCACACATTCTCGGTCTCCTTTTCCTAACCTATTAATGCAATGCAAGTGGAAAAAAGAAAACAAAAACCTTGTCGATTTTTTTTGTGAAATTCTAAATAATACAAGACTAAAAAGCTCCTATCTAAATTGAATCCTACATGTAGATGGACCAACAACTGGATGTGACATTAATCGGTTGCTACGATTTTTCAACTTATCAAATAATAAACTTATATTCATTTTACAAAAGTAAACTATTTACCAACTGGCTTCATATACTTTACTTTTTTTTTGTCAGTTTTATTTTGTAAGAATGGCTTCACCTTTCACAAAAGAAATACTTTCAATCAGATAGTTTTTGTTTATTGAGGGCTTAGTGGTCCTCGTCGGGCTTTGTAAGAAAAAGAAAGAAATTAAAAAAAAAAAGTAAAATAATTTTTAAAAAAATTCAGAATTTTTTAAAAAAAATATATAAAAATATAAAAATCGTCCATGTTAGTACTAGTTATTGTACATGGTATGGTTGGTATCCACGTTATCAATTTCCGGCTAAATTTGGTTGGAATGACAATATTGAAAAATCATCAAAAAATTAAGGACTAAATTGATCAAATAAAAAAGTTTAGGATTTAATTAGCACATGTACAGTAAGTTTATATATATGATAATTTTCCCTATCTTGAGTTTGAGAAACCCCTTTTACTCAGATTCACGGTTGTGAATCACAAGTGAGGTGACTGATAAACTTGGATGTGAAATGAAAAAGCCTTTAAGGCTTGAGATGAAGATTGTATTCTGGAGAGTGGGCTCTCGATCAACCCACCTTCGTACTTAGATTTTTTTTTTTTTTTTTTTGTCGAAAAAGATCTTTTATTTATTCATAATTGGAGAAACTCCAGCAGCACCCAAAGCTGGGGCATCAGTACATAAAAGGGCCCAAAGGGCCTGCGGAGGAGAGGAGATCCAATTGGGCAGCAATGTTTTCTTCGTGTGTTCACGCGCGGCCCACTCCGCCACTAAGTTGGCTGTTCTTGGACAGAAGTGAAGGCCCACGCACGATAGATTCAGTAGAAGACTTTTACACTTCGCCAAAGGTGCATGTGCTTCCCCGTTGATGTCTCCATTAGTCATAAGGGACTTTACCATATCTAACCTGTCGGATTCTACAGAAACCTCCCTCATCTTCACTTGCTCGATGTACTTCAAAGCTTCCAAGAGAGCTAGGGTTTCCAATTGAGCAGCAGAGGCCACACGAACAATCATGGTAAAACCGTGAACAAGGCAGCCCGAGTGGTCACAGACGATGTAGGAGATGGCACCTTCCGTCGATCCATCTCTGAGTGACCCATCGACGTTAATCTTGAGCGTGCCGACTGCCGGGGCTACCCAGATCGGAGGTACCTCTCACTCTCCTGTTTTTGTCTCTTGAGGGTGTTGAAAGCTCCACTTTTCAAAACTTTTCTGCTGAAACCGGGCCAGATCTATTATGTTGCAGGCATTTGGCTTGCTACCCCGAAAAATAAAATTGTTTCGCTCCTTCCAGATTTGCCACAGAACATATGAAATCGCTTTCAAGGAGGGTAAGTTAGTGTTTTCTTTATAAAATGCACCAACCACGCATCCCTACGTGTGTAATGATTTGTACGTTGATTTCGGAGTTGTCCCATACTTGTGCTGTCCAGGGGCAGAGGAGAAAGATGTGCTCAGCCGTTTCCACTTCCTCTCGGCATAGGTTGCAGACGAGGTGAGGTAATATATTTCTTTTCCATAAATTCTCCTTGGTTGGGATAGCGTTTTGAGAGACACTCCATACAAAGATCTTCACTTTAGGGCTGACGTGCATATTCCGTATAGCATTCCATAGTGTTGTGGGTGTTTGGTAGGACGAAAAAGATTGTTCAGTTGTTGCTTTTACTATCATCTCTTCTCTAAGCGTGGTATAGCCATTTTTGATTGTATAAGACCCATTCTTAGTCCCTGTCCATACCAGTTCATCGTTGATAAGTTGCCGATTAATTGGTATAGCAAGGATCTCTTGATTGGTCTCTTCATCAAAGAGGTTATTAATTAATTGTTCATTCCACCGCTCCTCTATAAAGTTCATCAATTCTAAAACCTTTTGTGGATCATTTCTGTTTGTTGGCCCCCCAATTAATCCTCTCTTCAGCCATCTATCGGTTCTAATGTTGACATTTTCCCCATTTCCAATTGACCACCTCATTGAGTTCGATATTGCCTCCCTTCCCATAATCAGACTTTGCCATCCCCACGAAGGCTTAGCTCCTTTCTCAGCATGCCAAAAATCTTTTCGATTGAAATAGAGGCCTTTTAGCAATTTGCTCCATAAAGCTTCTAGATTTTTAACCAATCTCCAGCCTTGTTTATCGAGGAGAGCCTTGTTTACAGTAAGTAAGTCCCTAAATCCCATTCCCCCCCCTATCCTTTCTAGATTTTAGAATTTCCCATCTCTTCCAATGCAGACCAGCTTTTGTTTCACTATTTTTCCACCAGAAGTTAGCTATTTTCTTTTTAATAGCTTTACAAACTGATACTGGGATTTCAAACACTAACATTGCATATTGTGATAATGCCTGCACCATTGATTTCAGGAGGATTTCTTTGCCCGCCTTCGATATAATTTATTCCTTCCACCCTTCCAATTTCATGTTTACCCTACCCAATATCCATGCAAACATCTGTCTCTTCGAGGCTCCCCAGTCAGAGGGGATTCCTAGGTACTTTCCTATCCGATCTAGCTTTGGAACTCTCAAGTCTCTTGCCATGTTGTCCCTTAAAGGTTGAGGGCAATCCTTGCTGAAAAAAATGCTTGACTTGTTTAGGTTTACTACTTGTCCTGAGGCATAACAATGCTGATTTAATATAGCCGAAATATTATGACATTCCTGAATGGACCATCAAGAAAAAAATATAGTCATTTGCGAATAATAAATGGGTCAAGGTGGGGTAGAATCTATTCAGCTGGATTCCCTTTATGCTCCCATCATTTAGATATTTTTCCATCAAAGAAGACAAACAATTTGCTATTATGATAAACAAGTAGGGTGATAACGGATCCCCTTGTCTAATACCTCTGGAATGATTGAAATAAGGAAGGGGTTCGCCATTAAATTTCATACTAAATGTGACTGTAGTAACACATTGCATAACTCAGTTAACCCATTTTTTGTAGAAGCCCATTTTCAACAGACATCCTTCTAGAAAATCACATTCTACTCTATCATAGGCTTTCTGCATGTCTAATTTCAGCACTGCTTGGAAATGCTTTTTTCTTTTCCTCGATCTCAGCTAGTGTAGCACCTCATGTACAATATATATGTTGTCTTGAATTAGTCTCCCATTAACAAACGCACTTTGTTCCCTTGAAATCACCATCGACAACCATTTTAAGCCTATTTGCCAAAATCTTCGATATAATCTTATATGCAAAATTGCAAAGGCTAATAAGGTGAAACTGGTCAAGTTTTTCTGGATTGGGTTTCTTCGGAATAAGAGTTATATGGATTCTGTTTAGGGCTGGTTCTAAAACCCCCGTACGAAAAAAGACCTTGACTTCTTCAAATATATCCCTATTGATTATGTCCCAGTGGTGTTGATAAAATAATCCATTTAAACCATCCGGACTAGGAGCTTTCTGTGCACCAAGTTAAAAAACAGCATCATGAATTTCTTCCATAGTTACTTCTACCACAAGACAATCATTGATATCATTCCCAACTAATGTAGGGCATTGATCCAGTACCGATTGACAGTTTTTGGGCCCCATTAAAGTGTATAGATCTTTGAAGAAAGAGATTGTGATGTTCTCGAGTTGTTGTTTGTCCCTTATCCAGAGTTCTTCCGAATCCTTCAGCATAGTAATTCTATTTTTTTTTTGTCTTATTTAGATAGTTGCTGCATGAAAATATCTCGTATTTTTATCACCCCATCTCAGCCAATTTACTCTGGATCTTAACCCCTAGAACATCTTCTCTCTTCTCCATAACGTTTCAATTTCCTCCTTTAAGAGCTGAACCCTGGTAAAGTCTTGAGTTGGGTCAACTATGTTTGTTAGAGATTGTAACTCCTGCTTGATGGCTGATATACGAAGATTACTTTTTGGAAATTTCTTTTTACTCAATTCCCACAAAGCATGGGTTACTACATTTATTTTGTCCCTCAAAACAGCTTCATTTAAATTATGAGAATACCATGATTGTTTTACAACTCCTCTGCATTCATCATCTTTAATCCAAAAGGACTCAAATCAAAATTTTCTTCTTTTTCTGACAAGTTCAACACTACATACCAGTAGTAAAGGACTATGATCGGACCCAATAGCTGGAAGAGCAAACGCCTTTGCTTCCAGGAACATAAGCCTCTAGTCTAGATTGCACAAGACTCTATCCAGTTTCTCGTTGACCAGGTTAGCACCTTCCATGTTGTTTGACCAAGTATAAGCACACCCTTTGCAATCTACTTCCATCAACAAGCAATCATTTAAACAGTTTTGGAAAGCCTGCATATGATGGTTTTCAGACATTCAATTTCCCACCTTCTCCCAATAATAGAGCACTTTATTAAAATCCCCCAAGCAAACCCACGGCAAATCCTCCGTATTACTCACCTGTCTCAGTTGTTCTCATAATTTTAATCTATCTCAAAAAATATTGGGAGCATGAATACAAGTCACCCATATTTTGTTCCAACTATCATAATCTTCACATACCAAGTTTATCATTTCCTAGGAAGCTGATTCCACTGTAACTGCACCTTCCTCATTCCATAGAACCGCTAAACCCCCGGTGATTCCTATTGGGTTCTCCACAAAACTGTATTTAAATTTCAATTGTCTTCTAATGCGAAAAATCACATTTTCTTGGTTTTTAGTCTCCATTAACAGAATCAAATCGGGCCTTTCGTGAACCGAGATGGCTTTCAAGTTTTGGACTGTCAGTGGTGTGCCGAATCCCTGACAGTTCCCGCACAAGATCTTCATTTGTGAACCGGTGGCTTGTTAGGGCTAGCCACCGAAGCCCATCCTGTAGTACCCTTTGAAATACTAATGGGGGTTTCCTATAGTTTAGCTTCATCAAGATCAGACAACTCAATAGGGACATAGTGATAAGGGTTATACCTCTTTAGTTTCTTTGCCGGTGAGCACTTTAGAGCCCTGTTTACTTTTTTTGACCCCTCTTTTTTTTTTTGCCAGGGCAAAGATTTCTCTATCTACATCACCTGTTGTGCTGCCTCCTCAACGCTCATTAAGCAATTTCCCATGTCCTGCTGATGTTCCTTTTGGTGATCTGGTATAGTATGTCCAATTTGTGCTCTGGCTGTGGTGGGTTCTTTCACAGCATGCTCTGTTTGCTAATTGTTTTTCTTTGAAAAGAACTATTTGGGTGTTTTGGGCTGGTGAATTAGTGGCTATTAGTTCTTCCTCGTTTTCCTCCACACCATCACCATAAAAAAATCTGCCAGAAAGGACTAGTCTCCTTGGCCGCTGCTTTTAACCAGTGCCCAAACCAATTCATACTCTTCTCTTCAAATCTGGCTTCATCAAAGGGAACGTCGACACAAGAAGTCGCAAAGTGCCCTATTTTACCACAAGAGTAGCAGAAGCGAGGTAATCTTTCATAGTTGAAATCTAGCCACATCTTTCTATCCCCTAAATTATATAATGTTCCTGGGCTTAATGGGGTATCAAGATCTAGGATTACCCTTGCTCTTCCCACTTTCTGGAAAGCTACACCATTTTTTTTCAACTTTAACTTCCTGAACACAGCCTAGAATTTTAGTTATGTGGGATACCACCTCCTCAGAACACCATTCAATAAGGAGACCATGAACTTGAACCCAGAAAGCACAACTAGTAAATTTATAACATTGGGTAGGTTTGTTGGGTTCCCAGGGTTTAAGAATCAATAAATTACTCGAAAATGACCACGGGCTGTTGGTTAACACTTTTTCTTTATCCATCTCAGAATCAAAGGTGAAAGATAGTATACCCAATTCCCGCTGGGCAAAGGTAATTGAATCCACCTTCCAAGCTTTCTTCATTGTATTGAGAAAAGCTTGATAGTTGATGTTCCCTCCCGAATGCAGCTTTCCAAAGACTGTACGGTTACATTCATTCAAGATCTCTTTTGAAACCACACTTTCTCGGGGAAGGGCGTCAACTTCCACTCACAGATTACCCAATCTTCTGCATAGAGCAGCTAGTCGATGATCCCCACCCTTGGTTTCTTCCATTGGCCCCCACCCGAGAAGATAAGCAGCAAGACGAAACTAGAAACGCGGGAGTTAAACCAGAACCACAGCCGTGCGCCCCAAGTGAAGAGTGTTGTACACACCCCTTTGGCGTGAAAGAGTGATCGATTTCGACCATCACTATCCTTTAGATTAGGGTTTATGGGTGTTTATCGCATCATGTGGGAGAGGTAGAGGAGTTTCGTGGGTTCCATTTGGCAAAAATCGGGAAAGAGCTGTCAGGGTTTAGGGTTTATAGGAAATCGGATCCAAAGAGGGGCGTTTCATTTGTCAAAATCGGAAAGGGAGCTGTAAGGGTCTAGGGTTTATGAGAAATCAGGTAGAGATTTGGGGGAAAGCTACCACCATTGGTAGAGAGAAGCTCTGCAAGACTCCAGAGAGAAAAATCATTTTCTTTAACTTTGACAACATGAACGCTGATTTCTTCACCTTCGTACTTAGATTCGATTAGTGGATTTTGGGGAACGCCCTAATAGATTCGGGAAGTACATTAGGTGGGAGTCGAAACACTATAAATCGGCTGAACGTTTCTCTATGCTTTAGCTCTTTAATTATACGCATGCGAATTCATCAATAAATTGCTTACTTATTCTTTGTGCTTAATTGTTGAATAATTCGATCTATTTATTGGATTATCTTGGCATCAAACAATTGGCATTGGAGCAGATGCTTGAATAATTCGTGGGTATTTTGCTTGTGATTGATTGGATCTTTCGAGCTAAAGATCATGGCTTGAAATGTCGTTGCTACCGCCCTAGGCAAAGGCCAATCAATTGTTAGACCCACTTTTTTTTTGGGTGTAAACTTACAACTACTACAAAAAGTAAGGGCGAGAACTCTTATTCAATCGTAAGATTATGATTCGCGTCATGTTATTACAAAGGGTCGACTAAGATTGTGGATGGAGAAATGGTAACCAAAGAGTGAAACTGAGTGGAATGCAAATGATACCGAACAAGTCCAATTCAATGCTAGAGCTATGAACTTTGTTCTGTTGTGATTTTGATGCAGATGAATATGGGGGAGGTAGAAGTAACTTATAGAGGGACAGCTAAAGTCGAGAAAGTCTTAAGATAAGCACGCTCACTCACTCGCATGAACTTTTCACTACGAATGACGATGAGTCTTCTGTCAATTACCATATTCATAATGCAATTCGTGGATTACAAGATCGACTCGAAAACTAAAACCAAGAGTGAAACCGAAAGACATGGCTACCAACCCAAAAGGAAGAAGACTCAAGAGACGAAAATTTGACACGGTTTCGACATGGCTCGAGCGTGTCTGTGCTCCTTTTGCATTCCCTCTGTTCATAGGCATGTGAACCTCCATCGTTCAACTGCTCTCGTGTCTCCGTGATTTTTTCTTCTTCCACGAGCTTTGATAGCTGCCCTGTTTCCAAGACTTTCCTCCTTCCTCATTAACCGCTCCATCGTCCTCGAATCCACTCGTGTTCAGCAACTGTTCCCGTTTTTTATTGCGCCTAGGTAGATAAAACAGCTTTTACAGGCTCTAGGTCGAGGCCTGACTTCTCATTTTTGATATAAATCCATTCCTTTTGTCTTCAACCTAATACATGAAAATTTCTCTCTTCAACTGACAATCATGCTGTGGAATTTTTCCACAGAGAAAAGCACCTTCATTAGAATAGATGAAGACATCATTCCCTCAACTTCATATTACACAGTAAGTGAAGCTGATGGTCACAAATGCAGCCAAATAGGGGTGGCATCCAGCATAATTCTTCAAAGCAGGAATTTTCTGAATCTTCTTGCGTGCAAAACTAACTCAAAGCAACAGCTACACATCTTCAATCTCAAGACACACAGCACGACTAATTGACCTAATTTCCTGGTGATGCTATCAATGGACATTGGAAATGCAAGCCTTCAAATTCTATCCAACTACGGCTGAATAACAGCTAGATTTTTTTCCTAGATACTGGCTTCCATGTTTTGCAGATGCCTCTTACATTCATACGGTTGAGACACTCATTGCTGTAGAGATCAGTGCATTAGGGCATGCTTGTGGAGATCATGAAATTCTTAGTCTGTATCTATCTCCAGTGGGACTGATTAAACTTTAGGTTATTCATACACTATAGCATAGCTTCCAACCTTTGCAACAAATGCATAGGGTAATCTCCCTGCAAGGCCCTGCACAAGACATTAAAATGACACGGGGCAAGACACGCGAATAACCAAAACCGTTAATTTTAGTTGGGAAGGAAGCGCTAATCAAACCCTGTAAAATGGGCATAGATCCGGATCAGGGAAAAGATACATTTGACACCTTAAAGTTGCAAGAAACTGGAGAAATCAGGTGAAGGTCGTAAAAAGATAGTATTCATGTCAATTGAATAAGCAAATTATTTCCAGGCAACATGTAGGTAATTCCAAAGTTAAGTTGGCTTACCTGAAGTGATAGTGCACTAGTAGCAGGGATCGACATCAAGTCGACCCTCAATAAGGGGTACTGGCATAGGGCGATAGAACAATGTGCAATCTCAAGGATCCAGAAACTTCTTGCATTTCATTGAGGCCATCCTAGTGATCACAAAGCTAGTAAGCCCATCCCGTCTTGCATTGCTAAGAAGCCTTTATATATAGTGGTAGTAGAATGAACATAAACACATGTATCATTACGAAGGCAACAGGTTACAATCCTTTGCCTTCAATTTTCTTTCCAGACCACAGAACTTTAATGCCAATAACACTAGGTCTGCTGTCTTCTTCCGCATGTGTTCGACCAGTATGTTGTCGTACACAATTGCATCTAATTCTTTCAAAAGCTTGAGTTCTTGCATACCTGAAAAGACTTTTCTAGCTTCTTCTATTGTCCCGTGTTTACACAATCCAAAGATGACAGCAGAGTATGCAACATCACTTGGAGGGAAGCCCTCTTGCACCATCTCATCCAAGACTTCAACCACTTTCTCAACCTGCCCTGCCTTACTCTCATGGAAAAAAGTCAGTATTTGAACTCCATGGGTCCGCTCGTGATATTGGCCAGGCAATCACGAACGAGCATCATAGTCGCATCGATCTCCTTATTTTGCGGAGTCCTTTAGCGAGAGCACGATATGCATCTACAAAGGGAAGACACGGCATTTCTATTATCTTGTTGTTAACATGTGCATGCGTCTTTTATATGCTCCAATCGCAACAAGGCATTCGATGGCGATACCGTAAGTCAAAGAATCAGGCTCGATTTTGTGATCTTTCATTTCGTCAAGTAGAGACATTACCAATTTCACCTCAACAGACTTTTTCAAAGCCCCATCAGGATATCATACATCAACAAGCGGCAGTAACCTTTTACTCTTAAGTCCTTGATGTTGCGACTTTCCTTTTCCGTCTGGAGGGGAAATGACAATAGGTTTATGGGTATTGCGAAAAAAGCGGGCCTACGACCTCAATTAGGCGTAGGCTCCTAAGTCCATATCTTGCAGTTAAGGTAGTCGATGTTAACTCAAATTGACATTATGAGAGTTTTTAAATGAGAAGTTGTCATTAGCCTATCGGGTTAGCTAAAAAATAAGTCAGGTATGAGAGTATGCCTCACTTCTTATACGACCAAAAGTTCTAGGGTCGGGGACTTAATTACACTAATTAATAATCAGTGTCATTTATGTACCTAAACTTATTCATTTCAAGCAAATGCTTATTAGGAAGTTTAAATTGATTTTAAACCTATCCACTAACATGCGAGATGATTATGCAAGTGTGTAATCATTAAAGTAACGATCAACTACCAAGGAAGCATTAAATAAATTGTAAGGAGAAGCAAGAATCTTACACTAGGAAATAAGAAAAATTCCATTCTTAACTAATCTAAAAGAAAAAAACAATCAACATTTTAAAAGTGCACAATCAAGTGATAATCGAAATAGAAATGTGCAAACAATGCATTTGTCTCCAAGAACATTCGAACCCTATTGTAAAGTCCTCAGAGCTTGTTTAAATTTGAGTGCAACTTTTTTTTTTTATCAAGGATTTTTACCCATTTTAAGAGAAAACTACTTAAAGAACATATTTTTTGAAAATTTTTTGGAATTTTTTAATTTTAAAAATATTTTTTGAAAATTTATTTTTTATCCGAAAATAGGGACCCGGGCTGGGGCCGAGCCCGGTCACTCGAATTTGGGCTCACGGGCACAAGATGGGCTATAAGAGCAAGCCTTTACAGAGAAGGACCAATCGAAATCCAATTTAAACTCACTTATGACAAACCCCGGCCCAGATTCATCTAATTCAAACTGGCCCAAACTCCCTAAGGTCCAAGCCGGCCCAAATTTACCAATCTTATTTTAAGCTCGAACCCATTAATCTCATTTAAACCCAAAGTCCAACGAGACCATAGCCACGTCTTCTCACATTCCCTTCTCAGGACACCTGCACTTTTCTTCTTTAGCACTGATCCCCCCTAGATCCCTCTTTCGACGCTCACGCCCATTGCTTCACAGTGAATGGCAGCCGATTAACACCCATGCACCCACAGCAAATCAGCAACTAATGCCCCTTGTCCCGGTTGGCCTTCACCTCGACTCACCGTCGGAAAAGTAAACCTTTTCCAACGACTATCATCACTCCGGCCAGTCATCGCGTTCCACAGAAAAACACAATACGCACAAGGAAACGGCACATCAAGCAACGAATCAAAAGAAAAAAACTACAAAGCCGCGTCTAAGGACCAACAAACACCCAGGATCAACCCAAAATCAGAGGAGGCCTAAGGGAAATCCGGTTTGAGCATTTCATCGAACGCCTGAGGTACATTGGCTAAAACGGGAGACAAAGGAACCGACCGAGTCCAAACTCGCACCGGGACTCATGACAATCAACAAGCAACGACCCAAGAACCGCGCACACATACGAAAAGAAATAAAAACAGGGGGCGGTCGGTGGTGCTCCCTAGCCGGCTCGGCCACAACGAATGAAGGCGAGCTCGATAGATCCGACTACGTACGGTCGCCTCCCGCGCCCCGAGCCGGGATCCTTGGAAATCGACACGACCCAAAAAAGAAAAATGCACCGAGACCTACCGTGGGGAAAGGGACGAGAGGACCAGATGAGGAAAGGGCCGGGCCGGGAAATAGAAAAGAGGGAAAGAAGAGGGCTAGGCCCAAGCAGGGGATGGTAAAAGGAAGAGAAGAAGGTTGCCGGGCAAGCCCAGCCCTAGCCCGGCCCCGCTCAGTTTTTTTTTTTTTTGTTTTTTTGGTTAAAAAACGCCACTATATTTGATCGTTTGCGTAAGGGAGGTGTGAGATCGTCGACAACATGCGCCAAAAGGTAGAGCGGGCCCCAGCTTTGGCCATTCTTTCCACATGCGATTGCTTTCACTTGCGCCCCTTCAAACAGCAAAGTTACATTGCCAAATGGAAGTGGGTGCATCCCCTCCGTAAGAAGGATTTCAGTGATGGGTGTTCTCAAGAACCCTAATTTAGCAACCCCAAATTCCCAAATTGCGAAGGGGAGGGCTTGAGATCTAGTTCCTCAGCCGAGAGGAAATCGAAATTCAACGGCGACTAGAAAATGTAAAGATCATGTATAACGTGTGCCAAAAGGTGGATTAGGGTCCAATCTTTGGCATTTTTTACATATGCGACTCCTTCCACTCACACTCCATAAAAATAGAAATTATATTAGCCAGAGCTGATCCCCTCTCCCTAGATCCCCATGAAAACATCAAAACCCAAAAGCCCATTTTCCAAAAATTCTATTTTTTTGTGTCTCTTTGCTTGTGTTATGCTCTATTTGGAAAGTTGGAGAGGAGAAAATGAGTGATGTAAAACACAGAACACGTATAATGTTAGGGTTCAACGTAATACGAATTAGAACGCAAAATCCCCTCACATCACAACCGAGAACAACAAACCTTCTTTGTTATGTTTGTTATGAGTGGAGGTATCAACGGTTCTCGGGCGATAAATTCACATTAATTTATTAATTTCCTTTTTGTTTTGGGCATCTGCTCCCACACACCATCCCCACCAATCACAAGTTCACAAAAATACACCCCGATTTCTTCTCTAAATACTCCACCTTGACGAAAACTGAGAAAATATTGGCCATGAGGGTGAGACACGTGTCCAAAGCGGGCCCCAATTTCGGTCTCTTTCTTCTCCCTCCTCTGTCTCTCCTCACCTCTCCTCTCTCCTCTCCCCCGCACGCTCTCTCAGGCCCCACCGCGCTAGCAAGAGCAACTAAGAACCTGTTCACTTCCAAATTTTCTTTTTTGAATAATGCTTACATAACGGTGTGTTACTCGTGCAAAGAGTGACGGACCATTACTGACCACAAAATTTGTGCTTGGAACTTTCCCACTTGTTTGTCCGGTTCCCATGATGCAAACGAAGAAACAATTGTTTTATTCGTGTTTTTCCCCTAGAGTCTGGCGGAGAATGTGTAAACAAGTTATATAATGATTTTTCATCCTTTTATTAATTGACAAATTTTCAAAAATTAGTTCTCCTTTAAAAATTCATGATATTTGAAAATACACAAAAATTCTACAATATGCATCTAATGCAGGTACGTCTATTTTCTTTTATCCGTTGATGCAACTTTATGGAATTTTATGTAGTATTCCAATGTGCTTAGAGACATTTTCAAATAGAATATTATTTTAAATATATCAAGAACAACGATTCTATAATATTTAATGAGATATGACATTTAGATTGGCACGCATTATTTACTAGATAAATAATGTGTTATGCTCTAATTGATCATTCTAATGTGATTGATTGTAATACGCATGCTTTAAAAGGTCTATTTTATTGTGAATATTTCATTTTTTTTTTTGGGCGGGGGAGTACTTTTATGGAAGCAATATTTCTATGACTGTTGCAAAATTATTTGCACATAACCTAAACTAAAACTTTAAGAAAACAAAGGCTAAAATAAGACAAAGAAGACAAAACTTGACCTTTCGATTGTCCCTCTCTCTGAAATTGGAATATGTGGCTGGGAGTTCACTATTCTCAAGAATAACGGTGACCGTCAGGCTAGTGGCACCCTGCTTTTTTATTTTTTGATTTTGATTTTTATTGTAAATTTAAATTGAGAGATAAAATCCTAAGATAGCCCGTACAATCAATTTTCATGAATATGATAAAAAAATAAATTAAATACTAAAATATAAATAATTACAAGTAAAAATATATTATCACCTACTATTCACCTTGGTTTTGCGGAAAATGTGGCGTTTTTGGAAAATATCTTCCAAAAAATCATTTTCCAAGAAAAATGTAATTACTTTTCGGTATTCGGGTGATGTATAAAAATGAAGTGAAAAATATTTTCTATTGTTCGGAAAGAAATTTTTTTCCTCTATATGCTATTTTTTATTTATTTATTTTTAATTTTTTAAATTTTTAAATAAATTGATTATTAAATTATTTTTATTTTTCCTTTGCTTTTTTTTTTTTTTTCCCTTCTTTGTTTTCCACTTCTTCTTTATTGGCTAGTCATAGACTACAACAACAGTTAGCGACCAGCCATAGGCAAGCCTCCAACTCGCCGATGAGCACAAGGCTCACACCTTTTGTGAGCACAAGCTCACCGCTCGCCAAATCGACGAGCGCGAGCGTCGAGCTTGAGACTCATCGATCTGGCAACCGGCGAGCTCGAGCATGATTACCACAATGGCCAATTTCCTCGGCTATGACATCTATGACCTCGAGCTGACCAAGGTGCACTTCAAGTCGGAGCTCCCAAACCTCCGCGTGAAGACCAGCTCCAAGTCCATCATCGTAATCAAGGACATCAACTGCTTGGTCAATCTCTCCAACCGGTCCAAGGTGCCCCAAGCCGTCACGCCTCAGAGCCACTACGGCCCCAGCGTGCTTGACTCCACGCACGGCGGTGAGGACAGGAACAACAACACCCATCCCCTTCTGGGGGATGCTCAACTTGTTGGATATTTTAGCAGTTTTGAAATATTTATTAGAAATTATGATCGTCATAAAAGTCATCATTTTTGTAACGGCTTTTTAACGATCATATAACGGCTTTCTAATGGTTGTATAACGGTCGTCTAATGGCTTTATAACTTTTGATTTATTACTTCATAAATTCTTCAACGGTCATCTTTTTAATTATCAATTGATTTATGATGATCTCCTAACGTCTCTCTCTTTTCCTTGTTTGAATATAAATTAAACTTCAAACCACAATCCTTGTAGATACAATATGTTCTCACATCGTTCCTTTTCTTTTTGCTCGGTTATACACAAAAGTTGTTCTGTTTCCTTCTAATATTCAGTGCGGAGTATAGAGGAAGGTTTGTTGTATCTTGGGAGGATAGTCGCTGAAGCCTTACGCACCGAATTTTGTACTCCGAGGGGGCGGAATTATACAGTGTTTGCATGCCTCAGATATTTCTTTTTATTTTCTAATCTTTTGTAATATATTCACAATAATTATTATTATTTTATGTATTCTAATACTTTTTCCAACACAACTTCCCCGTCAGCCTGTGGTTGTGCTGCGGGAGTGAGAGGATCTTCGTATACACCACCAACCACTTTGAGAAGCTCGACCCAGCATTGCTCGAGAGCAGCCGCATGGACATCCAAGTCTGCATGAGCTAATATTAAGCGCTCCGCATTCGTCTCTTACTATAAAATAAGATAGGATTTTTCCACTTGGTTTTGTTCTTTTGGATGAGGGGGTCCCCACATCTTGTGTTGTGTTAGGCGCAGTTTTTGGAGATATTGCAATGGGCATTATGCGGTCATAGGTCAATTATCTTATTAAGAAAAGAATTCTGCTCTTTTATCTTAAGTAAGGGAATGCTATTTCTTAGTTAATTTTCATTGCCAACAAGCCAAGCGTACATTTATCTTTTGTAGAAATAGAAATTAGTAGCAAAAGAACAAATTTTTTTTTAATAAATAATAATAAAATAAATAAATAAATAATAAGAAATGATAAATAAAGATGGAGCGTGACCCCTCTCTCTCTAGATGTTCAAATTCAAAGTTCATCAGCTACATACAATCCATACCAAAATGTTCCCTAAACTAGACATCTAGCACGTACTCGCCCATGAGAAAGAGTACGCCTTCGGTTGATAGGTCCAAGGAAAATCAGCAAAAGCCAAAGGGCTACTGAAAAAGTTTTGTGATATCGAGAGAGAGGGAGGCAAGACACAAACCCCTCACTTGTTTGATGATTGATGAATGTGTAAATTTCAAGTACGAAATTTTTGTCAAGAGACTAGATTGTAATATAAGGCCCATTTATTTAGCCCACATATTTTATGATCCAAGCTCTCGACCCAGCCCATGTCTTCCATATACCAAGCTCAGCCCATCTTCATGTGGTGTATGTATATAAAATTCAGTCTCAACTTACTGTTCACAAATTGTTTAGTATGCGTAGTTAACTTCAAAATTTCATTTCGAGAAAATTGTAAGCTTAAATTGAGATCCGTAAAATATTATAACTTCACAAAACCCTAAACTGTCTACTCGTGCGCGTGCAACCTGACAACTCCTCAATCAAACGCAGCAACTTAGAGTTGACATAAATCTGAATTTCATGCCATAACTTCGACAATTCCTTCAATTAGATGAATAAAAGTTTTGAGTACTTAATAGGTGTTGTAAAATGATGTAGTTTGGATCATGAAGGGTTAATATCCTGAAAAACCTCAAACTGGTACACTTGTGACAAATTTACTCCAAACTATTTTTTTTACCATGAAAAATCCCAAACTGGTACACCTGTGACAAATTTACCCCGAATGATCATAAAAACCCTAAATTAGTATATTTATGACAAATTTATCCCAAATTAATTTATTCGACCATAAAAAAACCCAATCTGGTAAATTTGTGACAAATATACTCTCTGCTAAATTGGATTAATACCACAAAAAAATCACAAAAATTGTAAATTATGACAAACGGAGCGTAAAATCCTAAATTGGTATACCAGTCAACCGTCACGTGTTATTTAACTTAATAATTTGACAATAAAATTTAACGAAAACTAATAGGGAGTAAATTTGTCATAAGTATACCAGTTTTGGGTAAATTTGTCAAAGATATACCAGTTTGGGATTTTTTGCGGTCAAAAAAATAATTTTGGGTAAATTTGTCACAGGTGTACGAGTTTGGGGTTTTTCAAGTTATTAACCCGATCATGAAGGTGCGAAAACACACACACACACACACACACACACACACTCTCTCTCTCTCTCTCTCTCTCTCTCTCTCTCTCTCTCTCTCTGGACAAGCTTTGGTAATGTGATTCTTCTTCTTCCTCTTACAATCACGCACGATATGTTAGAAGAGAATAATCAAGGTGGACCGTGCTTGGTTTATAGGAGGCACAGGCTGGGTTGAGGGTAGAGGTGGCAAATGGATGGGTCGAGTCGGGTCGAAAATGGGTCGACCCATTTAATCGGTTTTGACCCATATTCTTGTAATGTAAATCTAGTGACCCATACCCGACCCGACTCGTATTGCTAAAATCTATTTATTGTTAAAACATTTTTATGTAATACAAAATTTTTGATAATTTTTATGCAATACAAATTTAATGGAAAATTTTTATAATTCTTTTTCAAAATATTTTTAAAAAAATCGAATTTTTAATTTTTAAAAAAATATAATTTTTAATTTTTAAAAAAAATTAAAAATTATATTTAAATATTTATTTTTTATTTTTCTCTTTTCTCTTTTTTTTTTTCCCTCTCCTTCGGCTGGCCGCCGCCACACGACGACGCCGGCGACCGGCCATAGGCGAGATCGAGCTCGCCGGCGTCGGGGGGGCTCGATCTCGCCGATCCGGCAAGGCCGAGGCTCCACCGTCGCCGGCGAGCTCGAGCCTCGCCAGATCCGGTGAGTCTCGAGCCTCGCCCGGTCGTCGACGAGGCCGAGACTCGCCGGATCCGGCGAGGCTCGAGCTCGTCGGCATCGGGCGGGGCCTCGGCCTCGCCGATTTGGCGAGATCGAGCCTCGCCCGACGCCGCGAGCTCGAGCCTCCCCAAATCCGGCGAGTCTCGAGCCTCGCCAGTCGTCGGCGAGGTCGAGCCTCGCCGGATCTGGCGAGGTTCGAGCTCGCCAATGTTGGGCGAGGCTCGATCTCGCCAGATCAGCGAGGCCTGTCGCCGGCTAGCGGCCGGCCGCCGATAAGGGCGACGGCCGCCGGTAAGGAATGAAGAAAAAGAAAGAAAAAAGAAAAAAGAAAAAAGAAAAATAATTGAAATATGAAAAATAATTATAATTTCGATTTTTTATTAAAAAACATTTTTATTAATTTAAAAAAGGCCAAGGGTTTAAACTTTAAAATGGGTTTCCTTATAACCCATTTAGACTATACTTTCACTTGACTCATTTCTGATCTATATTTAACTTTCACTTGACCCATATATGACCCATTTAACTAAAAATGGGTCATAATATGAGTTTTTCACCCATATTGCCAGCTCTAGTTGAGGGGCATTGATTGTTAAATATGTGGGCTGCATTAATGGGCCCGATACTATAAGAATTGACCTCAAACTTTGCAGCCGCCATGGCTAGATTTTTTTTTTTTTTAAACACTCATGGCTAGATTCGGTAGGTGGTCAAGTAAGGGTTAACGAACGCTGCCAGAGGTCTACGTGGCAGTGGACAGCTATGGCGAGTACTAAGGAAGCTTTGGCCGAACAATCGAGGTTGAAGAGATGAACAGTACTTCGAAATTTCCATTTATTTTCTTAGCTAATTTAAAAAGAAAAAAAAAACCAAAACTAGTCAAAAACATAATATAACAAATAATATACTCTGTCATGTTATTAAGCCTTGGAACAAGATCCTGTGAGCTAAGCTCTAATCTAAACATGCAATTATCTCTAATTTAAATGATGCAAACTTCCTAACTAGTCAAAAACATAATATAACAAAACATGAATCAAATGGAAGCTGTGACACACAACTCCAAACTAAATGCAACTCTCATTTTTTCTTATCATCTTTTTATTTATTATTTTCTTAATTATTTTTTATTCATGGTAAAAATGACTTTAAGCCCAATTATGCTAATTGCATATTGGAAAGTCGTAATCTAAATGCTATGTTTATAATCAATTCAAATGCAATGCAATCGTGTGAATATGGCTTAAAATTAATGCAAACACGTAATGAGGATGCCTAGGAACCATTGAGACCCCCTAAGGCGAACGTGACACCACTCAAAGTTTTTCAACTGCTTCCCACCAAGCCTAAATCAACAGCGACTCGGCGATCAAAACCTAGTCAGTCATGGTTCGGCAATCAAACCCGAACCAAATGGGGTCTAGCATTTGGTAGGTCAGCTCTCGGGCATTCATTAGTCAAAATTTTAATTGCCATGTCCAAGGTCATTAAACTCCAACGTCTCTAGTTTTATGTCCAGAAGAAATTTTACAGAAAAAGAAATGGCTACAGGACATCGAGAGATCGAAGTGATAACGTTTTTTTTCCAATTAGGGGCCGAATCTTGACATTATCAACGAATTTGATTTCTTAGACAATTCTTAAAAATTGCATGTTTAAATTTATCGACGAAATTTATGTGTTAACATGGCCTTTATATAACATTCAAAGGGCATCATTATATTGGCCGCAACTTCCATTCTTTTCATTTTATAAAAAGAAGAAAAATATGTTACCATAGTCTTCAATGATTGAACTACCAGTATGGCGTTAGAGACCAATTTCGTAACGTTCATTCTCAATTGATTATTAAGTTTAGCGTGCGGATCATTCCTCTTTTTTTTTTTTTTTTTTTGGCATTTTTTATTAGATGAAACATGTGACGACTAAACAAATCTCACATCATAATTCCAAAACGTCCAATGATCTGAGCTTTTAGACCGATGATGGTCCCATTTCGATATATTTATTTATTCACTAAATACCTTCTTATTGCCGAATTTTCTTTCACGTGTCAGAAAGAAGAGAGCAAGAACATAATTTCTTCCTCTTTTAAATATTAGATTCTCTTTTTCTCCTCTCATTGTCTGATGGCATTTTGGTATCAGCCTAAAAGAATATAAATATCTTATGATTTATTTTTATAAACTAATGAAGATCTCCTTTTTTCCTTTTCGGGGGAAACTTATGTTAACTTACTGTTGACACCTAATCTTTTAAAAAATAATAAATAAAATAAAATATTTGGTTTTGAAAATCTTTGTTGTTGAAAATATATTCTCATTTCAAAATTAAAAAATTAGTTGTTATTTGATTTTGGAGCCATTTTTCTTGTTGAGTGGTTGAGTGAATATATGAAAATGATCTTGAGTGGTTGAGTGAATCGGAAAATCTTCACTTGCAAAACAAATTTGATTTTTTTTGCTCTATAAATGGAGAGCCCGAGGCTTCGATAAGGGGGTGCGAATTCATGAAAAAAATTTCGTGAAAAGAATTCGTGCGAGAGAGAGAAATTGCATAGAAAAGCGTGGGGAGAAGTGAATTCGGAAAAGAGAGAGAATGTCTTTTCTCTATATGGGACTTCTCTTCACCTTTTGAAGAAAAGTCAGTAGAGAGAACAAGGAGGTGCAGCAAGAGCGACGTGGAGGGGACGTGAACAGAGGAGAAAGAGAAAAAGAGCAAAAATAAAAGAAAAGAAGAAAGAAGTTCTTCTTCCTCGCGGGGCTTTTGCCGATCCTCCGTTGGCCGCTGCGCAGCACCGCCACTCGTCGCTCTGCCAGCTACCGTCGTGTCCCGCGACACCAGCAACCGCGCCTTGAAGCATCACAACGCTCGAGACTTCGCTGGTCATCTCCTCCATGAGCCTGCACCACCGGTCTCCTAGCTACATCGTCGATCCCCGCGCCGATCACTGCACCATCAACTTCGCTTGAGCCCCCGCTGTTGAACTTGCACCGCCGCTCTGCCAGCAAATCGAGCTCTCTTTCGCCTGCGACGCCACTGCCACCATCGTCCACCTTGCCTGTCTCCCGCTTGAAGCCCGACGCTGCCGCACCAGCTGCCCGCGTTGTCTCCGCAACCAAGCAAACCACCAGATCCACTCAGCAGCGACGACCTGACACCTCGCCGCGCCGCTGCTGCTGCCCTTTCGCCGATGCTGCTGCCGAGCCTCTCCCCCTACCCGGTGCCGACACCCTTCCTCCGAGCGACGCTCTCACAGCAGCTCTCTTTTTTTATTTTGCAGCGATCCTTTGACCCAGGCAACAGCCCCCGCTCGTTGTTGTTTTTCCCTCATTGCGTGCAGGCCCGTCCTCGCCGATCACTGACGCCGCGCCTCCCTTGCTGCTGCCGCCACCCAGCCCTCGCCAGAGATCCGACGCCGGCTGCCTCCCTCGCCCTCGCCTACCCCGCCGACGCTCTTTGTCCTCTCCCTTAGCTAGTTTATTTTTATTTTTTATTCTTATTTTTCACTTATTTTATGTTATCTTATTCTATTTATTTTGTTATTATTGTTCAAATCAGGATATTGGAATGTGATGCTCATTTTATGAACATTTTAGATATTATCCACGGGCGTTTGCCCAAAATTATCATAACTATTAATTTGATCCGTAAGATGTCGGATTATTTTTTTAATTACATTAATTTTTGGGTATTTTGATAGTATTATTAATTGTTAAATTATTATAGTTATTAATTTGGTCCATAAGACTTCGGATCAGATTTTTAATTATTTTGAACTCTTTGTCGTGATGTTTAGGTTTAGAGTAATTGTTAATTTAACCTGTGAGACAATAGGTTATTTTTTCGATTATATTAATCCTTTATTTGGTGGATATCTTGATTAGTTTAGATGTAATTTCATAATGCTTATCTTGGAAAAAAACTAAAAAAAAAAAACATAAAAAAATGCATTCGTTTAAGATGTTAGTTTTTTTTTTTTTTTTAAATTTGAATCGCATGTTAATTATTTGGCAATTTTAATTTCGAATTTCATAAAAAAAGAAAAATTAGACTTAGGTCATTCTTTGCACGTCATTGCATATCAAGATAAGATCGCATGTTTAATTTTTATTAAGTTTAGATTTTTTTTCCTAGATAGATTGCATTTTAGGTTAGGGATAACATTTTAGTTTAAATTAAGATTTGGCTCAACCTAATTCTTGAAATAAGCTAGATAATATCTCGATCCCTAGATAATTTTCGCAACTTTCTAATTTCAAATTTCATGGAAAACACCAAAAAATTATCTTAGAGTAAATTCATTTCATTTTCTAGGATAGATTGCATTTTTAGGAAAATAAAAAAAATCATGTGCATGTCATATAAAATTAGGTTCATGAAATGCATGTCAATTAGTTAGTTTGCATGTTAGGTTCATTTAATTAGAAATAGCTTGTTAGTAAAATTAGGTCATATAGTTTAAATGCATGATCTATGATAAAGTTCTAGTTAAAAGAAAAATCCAAAAATACTTGATTTAGTGTGTGGAATTCACTTGGTGCAATTTATTTTATTCAATGTTTAATAATGATTGAGCATCTGTGTGATCACCTCATTGCATGATAGTAATTTAGGTTAAAATAAATCCAAGCTGCCTGCAAAAATATTTTTGAAATTAAAAAGAAATGGTACTGAAAGGTCATTACAGAAATCTAGTGTAACCAAGTCCCCGTACCTTTAGTCTCCAATTCGTAGGAGTAAAATAATTCTCCCATTATTTTACTTAGGTGTCTAATCGACTTACCGTAAACCGATTAGTGGTGACTCCTAGATAATAATCATTTGCAGGTTAAATATTTGAACTGGTTAATACCCTAAAAAACCCCAAACTGGTACACATGTGACAAATTTACCCAAAACTATTTTTTTGATCATGAAAAACCCCAAACCGGTACACTTGTGACAAATTTACCCCAACTGACTATAAAAAACCATAAATTGGTACATTTATGACAAATTTACTCCAAACTAATTTATTTGATCGTAAAAAACCCCAAACTGGTAAATTGTGACAAATATACCCTCCGATAAATTGGAATAATACCACAAAAAAATCACAAAAATTGTAAACTGTGACAAACAGAGTGTAAAATCCCAAATTGGTATACCGGTCAACTGTCACGTGTCATTTAACTTAATAATTTGACAGTAAAATATAACGAAAATTAACAGAGGTTAAATTTGTCACAATTGTACCAGTTTTGGGTAAATTTGTCAAAGGTATACCGGTTTGAGGTTTTTGGTGGTCAAAAAAATAGTTTGGGGTAAATTTGTCACAGGTGCACCAGTTTGGGGTTTTTCAGGATATTAACCCTTAAATATTTGAACTTTAAGTCGCGAATTGGTATGGGCTTGGGAGAGCCCGAGCTAAGTTTAAAGACTTAGTAGTCTATTAGCCTAAACATAGATAGTGCGCCCAAAAATTTAGGTCGTGACAGCTTGGCGACTCCGCTTGGGACTTGTGTTAAAACACTTAGTGGACTTAGGCCAATTTTTCTTTTTCTTTTAAAAATATTTTTGTTTGGCAGCAAGGACACCAAGTACGTCCATAACATTTCTAAGGTGTTAAATGTTCTTGCAAATGGGAGGTATAATGGGAGTAGTCTTTGCTAATCATTGTCTTGCAGGAGGGTGTAGGGATGAATGATTTATTTTCCCTAATTAGAAGTGTTGTTTGCATTTAAACTATTGTTCATGTTTTATTGCTCTTAGCACTACACTATTGCACACACAACCTGTGGCCAGACCTGGGCTGCGGTAGGATTTTTAGGATGGTGTTGAGAAGGATACTTCCTCCAAAGCGAGACTGCTATGTAGAGGTTGACCTTCTCTTCCCCGAAATTTCTTTCATGGTGTCGAATGTGTTTGTCCATATCCGCGAGACTGTGTTATTATTGGGCATTTCATTCGACTGAGCCGGAGTTAGGAGGACCTGACACGTTAATGCGAGACTGCAACGGTCAGATCATCCTCTTAGCTCCACTTTGTTAAACCATCTAGATAGAAATCGAGCCTCACATTTCATACGTGTGTCTATGTGATTGTCATCCATTTCCGGTGAAAGTAAGTTGTCTAAATTCTTCGCAATTTACTTACTTTATTGCAATTTTGTCGGTCCATGATAATAGGTTTCGTCGTCAGTCTTGTTTTATATGCGATGGGGAAAACTGATGTACAATTCATTTCCACTCCCAAAAAAGAGCTCAAGATGTGGTTGGGCCAGTTAGATCAAGATGGCCAGAGATATGTAAAAACCAGGATCGCCCGACTTCTCCCACCGTTAGAGATCAACATCCACTCTGGTGTGATACGGGCACTCCCTTACTTCTGGTGTCCATAAACTTCCACCTTCATATTTGGTGAGTTCGAGCTGACTCAAACACTTGAAGAATATAGTGTTGCCATTGGAATGCCCTTGGAAAAGGAACTTGTTAGACCACCTATCGGTATAAATTCTATTTCTGAATTATCACAGTTTTTAGAAATCGAAGCCGAAGGATAAGGAAAATTGTCAAAGCCAATTGTTTTGCATGCCCATTTTCATTTTTGGAAGAATGTTTTGCAAATCAATCAATGATTTCAAAAGCTAGGATCTTCATGTTAGCATTTTTCGGGCTAATCGTTTTTCCTTATCGAAGAAATGCCATTAATCCTTCAATTTCATGGGTCGTTAATCGTGTTTGTGACGGGTTAAATTATGTTAATTTGGTTTTAGCTAAAACATTCTTGTCATTAAACCATTTCAAACAAAATAAAGAAAAGACCATGCGTGCCCTCCTTGAACTTTTACAAATATGGTTTTTCTCACACATGAGAGGTTTTTGGCATCTTATGAAACAATTTAAGATTGATGATTCAAGGCACCCCCATACAAAAATTTGCGGTCCTAGAACGTTTTTCCCCAAATAAACAGTACGCCCGTTGGATTAATTTTTTGAAAAACCCTAATCCTAAGGCATTCCTATGGCATACTAAATGGCTCAATGTTAAGGAGGCACGTTTCTCTCACAAGCATGATAAGCCAATCCCGTTGCTAGGCCTTTCTGGTGCTACTTCCTATTACCCATATAGGGTAGCCCGTCAGTATAGAGCTCTCTAAACAAATTGATTCCCTCCAAGCAAACACTGCTCCACCAGCTTCGCAAGTTGAAGTGGTGTTACCACAACATGCTCCCATGGCTGATCTGAGAGATAAAGGCAAGAATACGTCCACAGTTGGGTCATCAACCTCTGAGGATCCCTCCAGGGTTAAAATTACTGACGCGCCTCAAATTGTTGTTGATGATGAGGTACAAGTGATACATTCGAATGTATCGAAAACTGAGCAAGAAAAGCGCATGGCAAAAATCGAGGAGAAACTCAAGCAGCTGCATGGTTCATTTAGCCAAGGCCCAACTGATCTCTCCCATTATGCAAAGATCAAGATACCAAAGAAGTTCAAAATGCCAGACTTTGAAAAGTATGATGGCACCTCTTGCCCGAAGATCCATCTGCAGACTTATGTGGTCAGGATGACCCAATATGTTGATAACATCCCCTTGATGATTCAACAATTTCAAGCAAGCTTGACAGGACCGGTGCTTCAATGGTATATTATGAAGAAAATTAATCTGCTAGAGACTTGGGAGGATTTGACTGATGCCTTCTTCAAGCAATATAAGTATAATATTGATGTCACTCCATCTCGAGAGGATTTACTTCACACTGAGAAGAAGAGAACGGAATCTTTCAAGGCTTATGTCACGAGATGGAGGATCGTAGCTACTCAAATTACTCCGGAGCTGACAGAAAAAGAGCTGATGGATTTGTTCATGAAGACACTCCCGCCTGAATATCGAAATCGAATGCTAGGTTCGATTGCTGAGTCATTCAATCAGCTAATCCCTGTTGGCGAGCGAATTGAAGTAGCCTTGCGTGATGGATGGGCGTCCAATCAAACCAGCTCGTATAGGAGAGTCTCAACCAAGAAGGATAAGGAGCCTGTAGCGGAGGTTAATGCAGCTTATGTTCAACCACCTCGCCCAACTCCGAACACCCAATAGGGAGGAGCACGACCATTCTTTGGCTAGCAGAGAAACTCTTCTAGGTGTCAATTTACGCCACTTCCTAAGCCCTTGCCCAAGATCTTGCCGACCCTTCAGAAGAAATGATTACTCGCTAAGGAGCCTAAGCGGTCTAATCCCGAGCGTTTCCCCAACTATGATCCGTCCAAGACATGTGCTTATCATATGGGGGAGGTAGGGCATTCTGTTGATGATTGTTATACACTGCGACACAAAATCCAAAATCTTTTGGATGCCAAGGTGGTCTCATTCCGCGATGCACAACCGAACATCCAGAATAACCCACATCCTGACCACCCAGAAACTATGAATGCCATTTTCAGTTTTGATGCCGGTAGAAAAAAGAGCTTGAAAGTGCATGTAGATTATGTTTATAATGGCCTAGTTTGAATTGGATATTATTCAGATGCAGAAGAGCCCACCATCTTTCAGAAGATGCAAAGAGTTAAGACCATGTCCAAGAAGGGGATGATTGTTTATGCAGATCATACCAGCATAGTTTCGACTATCACTCTTATTGATTTGGAGGATGATTTTTCTGATTTTGAGGATGAGTTTGCTGGCTTGAATATTGAAGCTAACGATTCTCTAGCTCTTGACATGCCACCGTTGGAAGATGCGTCGGATGAAGATGGATTAATCATTAACGGCGTGCCACCATCAGATGATGAAGAATTGATTCTCGATGTTACACAACCCTATGCATACACAAATGATAAGGCGTTACCATGGTATTATGATGCGGAGATAGATGTGGTCACTCGATCGGGACGCACTTACGCTCAGGCCAACTCACAACCTGTCAAGCCGGTCACTAATGAGGAGGCTAAAGAATTCTTAGTTGTAATTAAGGCAAGTGAGTATAACGTAGTGGACCAACTTCGTAAAATGCCGTTACAAGTCTCCATATTAGAGTTGCTTTTGACATCGGAGAAACATCAAAAGACCTTGATGAAAGTCCTTAACGAAGTACATGTCCCAGAGTCCATTGAACCTAAGAAGTTGGGGGAATTCGTGGGAGCCATTTTGTTAAACGACCAGATTGCTTTCTCAGATGATGAAATCCCAAATGAAGGAAGAGGACACGGTAAAGCCCTTTATATCTCAGCCAAATGTCGAAATACCTTGGTGTCTTGTGTACTCATTGATAATGGATCTGCTTTAAACATATGTCCTCTAGCAACTTTAAAGCGTCTTAGGTATGATTTGGGGAAAATTCGTGCAGCTAAAACTTTTGTTCAAGCATTTGACGGAACCAAAGTTGCGATGCGAAGAGCTTTGCTTGGTGAAATAGAAGGAACAAGTATCACCCGTGCAAAATTGGAAGAAGCAGTTGGGGAGGTTGATTTAGACTTGCAAATAGGGCCAGTGCTATTTAATGGAGTTTCCAGGTCCTGGACATACCTATAGCATTCAACTTTTTGTTGGGTCGTCCATGGATTCATGCAGCCGGGGCAGTTCCTTCAAGTCTTCACTAAAAAGTGAAATTTGTGACGAAAGGGAAGCTTATTACAGTCCGAGGAGAAGATGAGTTTAAGATTTATCACGAAACGGCTATCCCTTATGTTGAACCAGATTGTAAAGAAGAATCCAGTTTTCAAGCATTTGAGTTGGTTTCGACCATTCACATTTCTCAAGGCACTACCCTACCCACTCCAAAATTATCAAAATCGGCGATCATGGTGGGGAGTGGTTTTGTCCCAGGAAATGGTTTAGGCCGACATGGTCAGGGTACTCGCCAACCAATTAAGGTCGGGCGGAATTCATATACGACTGGATTGGGCTATCATGGTAGAGGTGGACGATCTTGTAGAGGAAGAGAACGAGGACGAACTTGCTTCACTGTACCTCATATTAGGTCCACATTCCCTGTGCCTGCGAAGATGATGCATGAGGAAGAAGGGGCGATCGATACCTGTGTTCAAACTCCAAGCCTCTAGGTGCCGACATTGATGTTATTCATGTCGGATGGGGAGAGGCGTACAAGCCGATTCTGCGACACCATTCGATCCATTGGAAAAGACGACGCACTCGAAGGAATGGCTGAATTGTTCGAAGAGAATTTAGTGTTTGCCATTGACGAAGCTCGAGAGTAGGAGAATTTTAATTATTCGCACATTCCTCTGCGCAGGAGTTTTTATTGCTTTCCATATTTGCATTTCCATTCCTAGGATTTCTCTCATTTCAATAATGTAATTTGATTTTCATCCAATAAAATACATGGAGATTTTCATGTTTTAAGGGCATGTTGAAGTACACCAAACTAGCCCTATGATGAAATCCTACCAAAAGAAAACGGCAAGGAGCTAATTCTGAAGGCTAGGCTTCTTCATGTTCCCTTTAAAAAAATTTTCAAAATATAATAATTTTCCAGCATGCATCTAATTTACCTTGTTTGTTTCTTTTAATTATCTACTTTATGTTTCAGGAGCAACTCTGCACACATTTGCTTTAACGAAGATAAAGCATTAGGTCCAAGTTGTGAGGAGCAAGATGACTCAACGGATATTCAACGCAATTGGGAGCAACAAGAAAATTTGAAGCCAATCACCGTCGAGCAGACTGTCACCATAAATCTTAGTGACATAGAAGGCACCAAGGAGGTCAAAATTGGGGCAGACTTGACCGAATTTGAAGCTCAACGTTTGACCCAGTTGCTGAAAGAATACCAGGATGTTTTTGCATGGTCTTATGCTGATATGCCAGGACTGGATCCATCCATTGTTGAACATTGTCTCCCGACTAATCCCAATGTACCTCCCAAGAAGCAAAAATTACGGAGAGTTAAGCCAGAACTTTTCAAGAAAATAGAGGAATAAGTCATGAAACTTCTTGACGTGAAATTCATCGAGGTATCACAATATCCCGAGTGGATAGCAAACATTGTGCCAGCGCTAAAAAAGACGGTCGCATTAGAATTTGCGTCAACTATAGAGACTTGAACAAAACCAGCCCCAAATATGATTTTCCACTACCTCACATTGATAATTCTCATTGATAGTACTGCTGGCTTTGAGCTCTTTTCTTTTATGGATGGATTTTCAGAATATAACCAGATCAGGATGAATGAAAAATACAAAGAGAAAACGGCATTTATCACCCCATGGGGAACTTTTTGCTATAGGGTCATGCCTTTTGGCCTTAAGAATGCCAGGGTAACATATCAACGGGCCATGGTAACACTTTTCCATGATATGATGCACAAAGAGATGGAAATATATGTTGATGATATGATTGCCAAAACCCGACTAGGAGAAGATCACGTTAAGACTTTACAGAAGTTATTTGAACGACTTCGTGAGTTTAAGTTACGCCTTAATCCAGCAAAGTGTGTTTGGAGCAACTTCTGGCAAACTTTTGGATTTCATAGTCAGTAGTAAGGGCATTGAGATTGATCCCTCAAAAGTCAAAGCAATTTGTGATTTGCGCCCTCCAACCACGGTGAAAGAAGTCCGAAGCCTTTTAGGGAGATTGAACTATATAGCTCGATGCATCTCCCAACTCTCTGAAACTGCTAAGCCTTTCTTCAAGCTCCTTAAGAAGAATGCCCAAGTTAAATGGGATGATGAATGCCAGGAAGCATTTGAAGAGTTGAAGCGATACTTGATGAATCCGCCAATACTCGTTCCTCATATACCAGGGCAACCTTTGATTCTCTATCTCACAATTAATAGAGAGTCATTGGGAGCAATGCTGGCTCAAAAAAGATCGACAGATGGGAAGGAATGTGCCATTTACTACTTAAGCAAGAAGTTCTCAACAACAGAAATGAACTACTCTAATGTTGAGAAGACGTGTGCCGCTTTAGTATGGGTTTTACACAGACTGCGGCAATACACCTTGCATTACCAGACATGTCTAGTTTGTGAGAATGACCCCATCAAGTACTTGTTAGAACAACCAGCTTTGGTGGAGAAATTGGCGAAATGGCAAATCCTGATTTCTGAGTTTGATGTGCAAAGAGTGCCACAGAAATCAGTTAAAGATCGAGTAATTGCAGACATGTTAGCAAACGGCACTATGAGGATGCAGGATGAAGACAAATATGATTCCCTAGATGATCGCATTTTGACAATGGAAAAGGAGTCGTGCACCATGTTCTTCGACGGCATAGTTAACCTATCTGGGTTTGGTACTGGAGCAGTTCTAATTTCTCCCGATGGTCAACACTATCCTGTAGCTGCAAAGTTGGTATTTCCTTGCACCAACAACATAGCTGAATATGAAGCATGCATTCTCGGCCTACAAGCGGCCATTGAATTGCAAGTGAGCAAGTTAAAGGTGTTCGGTGATTCCGCACTTATTATCCTATAGACTGTTGGAAAATGGAAGACTAGAGATGCCAAACTAGTCCTGTCGCGACCTACCCTCGGGGGGAGGGAACAGGTTTAGGGGTATTGCCTAAAGGACGGACCTAAGGCCCATGATTAGGCGTGGGCTCTCCCAAGCCCATACCCCGCGTGGCATTGGGATATTCTTAAGAAATTTGCACAAAAGGAGTCGCCACTAGCCTATTGGGGTCGGCTAGAAACCAAGTGAGGCACGGGAGTATGCCACACTTCCGACGCAACCAGAGAATCTAGGGTCGGGGACTTGATTACACTAATTGACCAATTAGTGCCCTTTCGTTACCTAATCTTGTTCGTTTTAACAAAATAATTTTTGGCAGGCAGTTTGGATTGATTTTAAATCCCTTTACTAACATGTGAAGTGATCATGCAGGTGCGCAATTATTAAAGTAACAATCATAGCTACCAAGATCCTAATTGCAGTTAAATTAAACACGTGCAATTAAACATAATTAGATATGCAAATTAAACATACGATATAATCAAAATACGAGCAAATAAAGGTCTAATTACACTAAAAAGGCAAGATATGACAATTCCTAACTAAACCCTATATTTTTAGATTTTCGAAATTTTTATTTTTTATTTTTTATTTTTTTAAATATTTTTAATATTTTTTAGAAAAATAATTAATTTTTTAATTAATTATTAATTATTAATTTCTTTTTTGGATTTTTCGAAATTGTTTTTTAAAAAATAATAAAATAATTTTTGGGATCGGACCGGACCCGGTCCGGTCCAACCCGACCCGACTCGCCCCAGATCAACGCGGATCGGGTTCGGTCCGGTTAGGAGCAGGTGGGCCTGAATCGCGAGCCCAACCCAAAAGGTCCCCTCCTCTCTCTTTAAAACAAACCAAACCTATAAGCCCACACTAAACAGCCCAAACCCACAAGTCCATAAGTCCCTAAAAGCCCAAAAGCTCACAAGCCCGAAATCTAAAAGCCCAAAACCGACCCAAATAGCTAAGAAACCCTACCCGGTTCGCGACCCGTGTCCGACCCGTTTCTTTTGACCGAGACCCTAGGGTTTCTTGGCGATGCTGATGACGGCGGCGGCAATGCGGCGGGTGGCTGCAACGACGAAGGGGTTGCTGTGGTGGTGTGTCGCTAGGGGCGGAGAGACGTCGGTGTTCGGAGGGGAAGCTCGAGCAGCGTGCAGGGACTGGCGGAGACAGGGTGGCTTCGGATGGTTGCGGGGCGACAACGGCGTCGAGTAGAGGTAGGGGCAGCAGCGGGCTGACACCGAGCGGTAGCGAGCAGTAGATGAGTCCTGGGCCGGCGTGGCGAAGCAGATGCAGCATCGGTCGGCAAGGGAGACGGCTGGCGGAGGCGCGACGGAGACGCCGGGCGTTGGGCTAGGCAGGTCGCGACCAGGGAAGGATGTCTCTCGGGCGTGCGGTGCTGGGTCGTGGCTGTGGGGCGGAGCGTTAGACAGCTGCAGGACGGCGGTCGCAGGTCAACAGCAGCTTCTGGCGTTACTGAGCGGTGCGGGTGAGGTGGCGCGAGTGCGACGACGCGACAGAGAGGCAGGCACGGTTGTTGGGCATTGAGCGCAGTCATAGGGCAGCAGGAGGAGACGTCGCTTGGAGAGGGGGTTGCTGGGGCGTCGGGTTGCAGTGACGGCCCGGCACGGCGCATTCGATAAAGCGCGACAAGAACAGCGGAGCGGCGTCGGAACCCTTGCTCTTCAAGATCCACTCGCTTAGATCTCGACCGCGCTGGAGGAAGGTGTCAAGGCGAGGGCGAGGGCGGAGGCGGCGGCTGCTGCCTTTAGCGCTGCGACTCCTGGGCAGTAGCGTCGGGACGGAGGGCGGCGGCGGCTCGGACGAGGTTGGGCAGCGTCGGCGACAGCTCCTCTCTCCTCGGCCGCCGCCCTCTTCCCCGAATCCTCCGTTTTTCTCTCTCTCTTTGCTCTGGTTTCTGCTTCTTTCCTCTCTCCCCTCTTCTTTGTTCCTCCGTGTTGTTCTTTTTTTTTTATCCCTAGGGTTTCCTCTTGTTCCAGCGCGAAGATGGCCAGAGGAGGGAGAAGCTTCATGGGCCGGGCCAAGGCAAGATCCGGCCCGGCCCTCTTCCACATTTTCTTTTTCTCTTTTTTTTTTCTTTTTTTTTGTTTGTTTTTTTGTTTTTTCTCTTTTGTTTTGTTTTGTTTTTTTTTTTTTGTTTTTTTTAACGACTAATTCCTAATTCCGTACACAATTAAATCCTAAATAAAAATGGGAAAATTTATGTGTCAACAGCTGCCCCTCTTTGAATGAGAGCTCGAAGAGGTTCCTTTCAAAGACAAAAGACACCTGAATTATTTTGACGATAAAGAGACCCCAGGTGCATAGGCACATGTCAGGTCGACGAAAAAAACTCATAACTATGGAAGCGCGTCTTGTCAATAAGAGAAAGAAAGACTCCGGGCTACAAAAGCTCTCCGGGTTACAAAGCTCACCGTGTCATAGGAAGAAAGACTCCGGGCTACAAAGCTCTCTGGGTTACAAAGCACACCTTGTCATAAGAAGGACTCCAGGCTACAAAGCTCACCGTGTCATAGGAAGAAGGACTTCGGGCTACAAAAGCTCTCCGGGCTACAAAGCTCTCCGTGTCATAAAAAGACAAAGGGGGGGAATGATGTCTCACCATGTAACAACAAGTTTCAATTGGAAATGGGGTCTCACCGTGTATAAACGGGTTTTGACTGGGAGGAAGGTCTCACAGTGTAAGAACGGGTTTCGACCGGGTGTGGTAGTCTCACCGTGTACGAACGGGTTTCGACCGTGTATGATAGTCTCACCGTGTACGAACGGGTTTTGACTGGATGTGGACAAGTGTGGTTTAAGGATGGACCCACGAATCGTGTGGTTTAAGGATTGACCCACGAATCTTGTGGTTTAAGGATAGACCCACGAACCGTTGTGGTTTAAGGATTGACCCATGAACCTTGTGGTTTAGGGATAGACCCACGAACCTTGTGGTTTAAGGATAGACCCACAAACCTTTGTGGTTTAAGGATAGACCCACGAACCTTTGTGGTTTAGGGAAGCACCCGCTAACCCCTTGAAAACCGCGTGACTTCACTAAGGAATCCTGTCAAACTCAACTTGAGCAAGTGTCATTAGAGACGTCATCAAGGACGTATTGGCAATATTACAGCATCAATTAAACAAGCTAATCAAGCTAAGTTCAACTACTTTCTTTTTTTTTTAACATTATATACTCATTCAATGTCAATTAGCATCATGTAATGCAAAATTGTCATCTTGCTTGGGGATGTATCATTAATCATCAAATTCTCCGTGAGACGAGTTCTCATCAGAATGACTATGACTCGTGAAAAAAAAGACTCATTAAGCATGCCAAACTAGAGCTTCTTAGTCAGAAAGGATTTCTCACACTCTCGGTAGAATGGCTGTTTGATCCCATCCATTCATGTGGGAAATAACTGATTGTTAAGGGTATCTCATATAACCCATGTCAAAGGCTTTCAGAAACATTCGCGACGAGCACAATCTGATTGATCGAAAAGGTCTTTTGAAAGGATCGCAATATAGGTTTGGTTATGGCTTACACAAAGGAATTATTGCTTTGTGGCCAATAAAGGAACATTTGTCACTATCTTCTTCGAGTTTACAAGTCGAGAACTCGGGAGATAAGACAAGATAGAATTACTTCCACTCCTTCAAGCAATAGCTTCTTTGTGGCATTCTCATTTTCACTTAAACCATCCCAATCAGAAGAGACTTTGGAAGAGGGTTGTAATGTTGGTTCGGGAGAGGCTCAAAAGGCTTAAACTTTTCAAGGGTTTTTTTTAGAGCTGGTGATCATCATGGTGTCGTGACCAGGTCAATCGATCTTTTGAAGTCATTTGGCTTTTGAAACGCTGCACATCTCGAAAGTCCTTTAACTAATCATTTCTATATGGGAGCTTTACTCTTTTTCTCGAACTTCCTTTGCCTTTGCGATGATTTTTTTTTACGCAGGCACTTGGACTTTGATTTTTTTTTTTTTTTTTTACATAAGATGTAACCTTTTGGCCTTTTTCTTGATGGGCATTGGCCTTGCTTTTACCAAGCACACTACTTTTTCATGCCCTTAGTTTGTCAAACTTTTGCTTTTTGACTTTCGTAGCTCTTATGACTTTCGAGATGCTTTTCACATTTTCTCGTGACTATCAATTGTATTTGATCAATTCTTATGCCTTGCCCCAGTGAAGGGAGATGATCATCGCTTGGGGTTCAGAAATGAATAATCAGGCCCAAATTGGTTTAGGCAATGGGTTTTAGTGTTTGGATAGAGAAGGAAATGCTCTTCTTCACTTTGGGACGAGTCAAGCTTTAATAAGAATTCCTCTGAAGCTATCACCAGAAGATTGATGCAAGTGAAAGTAATAGAATCCTTCTCAATCTTTCACTCTACAACACAATCATAACCTCTTATGTTGCCCCAATGTAGAGTCGTTCTCGACAGGGGTACTTTGAAGGATCATCTTTACTCTGCCAAAAGGAGTAGTAAGAGATTAGTGCAATGCTTGGGATTGATGAAGGAAACGCCTTTATCATTTTGATCTTTGCGCTCAATACGAATGAGTCATTCGTCCTAAGAGAAGGTTGCCTCTCACTCAACTCTCAAAAGTGTTTGAAGGACATTGAACTCTCAAAAGTGTTTGAAGGACGTGTTTGGAAATGGGCTTGCCTTTCTTCATCCTAAGCACTTCTTGTTTGGCATGGTTAACATCTCAAATTTCACTCTGCCGAGACCGTCTGAGTAGATCAATCTCCATAGGGAAATTTGGTTTAAAATGAATAATCCACAAAATGAGAAAATAATTTTGAGATAAAAAATGATGCTCAAAAAGTTTGTAAAATTTTTTTTCAATTTTTCGTTTATGTGCTTATCTCTAGGAAAGCACCAAAGGTTTTTTTTTTTTTTTTTTGTAATGGAAATTCTCTTTTTCTTTTTTTTTTTTTTTTTTTTTTTACTTTAAAAAAATAAATAAATAAATAATTGAGAAGAAGGGTACTTACCTGCGGCATGGTGATCCGATAACCCTGTAAAGAATGTAAAAGAATATGTTAGTGCAAACATCTTTAGGGATTGAAATGTTGAAAACGATACATTGTTACCCTTCATTCACTTTCATCCTTTGGGCGCTAACATCTCTTGGATTCACCTTCGTGGATATTTGGTAACTCGACAATACCATTCCCTTGCATTCGCCTTTAAGTGTTTGACGTTTTCCTGATTCCTTGGTGGAAGGCGCCGCTTCTACGGTCAAGATGAAACCTTTTTGTCACCCTGTAAGAAGGGAAGATGAAACGAGTTATCTCCATCCTTAGTTAGGTTCAACTGAGGAACAACACATCCTTCTTGATGAGTTTGACAATGTTATTCCAGCACACTTCATTGGTGGGTGAAGGAGAGATTTTTCTTTAAATCGAACGTTGCTCTCCCACTCTTTATTTGACAAACATTGTTCTGTTTGAATCTGTCCTGTATCAAAGAAAAGGACATGTCATTCATTTTTTTTTTTTATGCCGAAAAGAATCAAGTTTAAGAACATGATACATCCTTTTCAAAGTCGGGCGATCTACATCCCAAGGCATCTCTCATGGAGGAATGGATAATATTGCCCCTCTGTTTCATCATTTAAATCTTTATTTGTTTAAGATGAACGAGACTCAATAATGCTCCATCACGTTTGTTGGAATGTTACAAAACTTGGTAATCTTGATGTTTCATTGACAATAAAAAGAAAATCATATCAGAAACGGTATCATAAATGGATAATTGGAATCGATACAGTTTACTCTTCCTTCGAATTCGCCCTTTTGAATACTTGGCAACTCTATTCATTTGTCTCATCATGCAAAGTGAGGGCTATTTTGGCACCTAAGGCATTCGCTTCATTTCCTTGCGATAAAGCATATAACAAAGTAGCATTTTGTGACACGAATCTCTAACGTTGATTGCAGAAAACTCTTACAGCCAAATGTTCAAATGCTTTAATTGCCAAAACGCGCAAGGGCTCTAGTACTAGCCTTTTAGTAACATATGATGTGGCTCTTGATAAAACTCATTAAAAACAATCTGGTGATGGCGATGCCCAATCTCCAAATAAAGAAATTTCCTAGAACGGAATTCAGCTTCTATGGAAAATTGGCACTGACGATGCGCATGCTTACTCCTCAAGTTCCATGAGCCAACACTTTTATCTTTTAGAAGAGGCAGATGTCAATCTCAGATAAACTCCTCATCCTACCGGAGAAAGCGATTTCGTGTAGAGAGGGCCTTGAGCAAAGCTTTCTTGAAATTCATTTTGGAAGGTAGACATAAAGATTCGCTTGAATCATTTGTGAATTCCTTTTTTTTTAGGGATGATTTTCATGAAATTGAATTCCATCATAAAAAAAAATAAGTCGCATGATTTACAAAAGAATCAATTGGATTCGCAATCAAAACCCAGAATGGAAAACAAAATTCTTAACAAGAATAAATACAATGATAAAATACAAGAAACTCTTGTATAGATAAGAGTAAAAATCAACTCTCGCTCTAGCTCTAGAATTCACTTCTCTATGTGGTCAAACACGAGAATGTCATGGGGAATCATGCATAACCTGCAAAAACACGACAATGTCGGTGTGAAGTATGTGAACGAAAAGATGATCTATCAATGAGGTCGCTTCTTACAGCAAAATCGAGGCGACGATACATGCCCCATAGTCCTTATTACGGGGTTTCAGTATTTCGCCAAGATTTCGTCATGAGAGAAGAGGCATCATTAAAAGATCGATCAACAGCTATTAATCGAACGTCCACTCTTATCCTAAAAATTTCACATGCAAAAGGCATTGAATTTTTTTTTTTAAGAGATTGATTTTTTGATTTCTCTTGCAAAATAAATGAAGTGATTTCTATTTTGAGAAATTCGTACACAAAATGATTTGCATTTTAGTCCCAAAATGTGAGATTATGAGAATTTGATATAAAAAAAATGCAATTTCAAATTGTGTCCCCAATAGAAAATCACAACTTACAAGTTTTTTTTTTTTTCAAAATGATTTTGAGCCCATAACTAGAAATTTAACAAAACCATGTATTCAACAAGGTCAAATCAAAGTGTTTAAAACTTGCATTCAAGAATGATTGCCAACTTTTTTTTTTAAATTATTTTTTTAATCAAAAGCCTACAACACCAAGGGCATTCGATTGATTTCCGCGAATTTCAAGATGAAAATGCAATACAAAATGAGCAAATAAAAATAAAAATGATACTCACAATGGGTGTCGATCTGTCTTTTTGGTTTTTAGTCACATAGACATGCACATGGGATGTGGTTCGATTTCTATTCTATTCAGCTCAAAATGGAGCCATAGGATCACCGGACTGAACCAGCAAGGTCGCAGTTAGGTCGGGTTACCCATGACTCCGGCTTTGTCAAAGAACCGACCCGTGTCGTGCGCTTGCAGACCTGGGTGGGTACCTTCGACATGAAAGAAATTTCGGGGTAGAGATGGGCGACTCGTACTACATGCTTGTAGTCGGAGTGGTATCCACCTCAACACCATCCTAAATGATCCTATGCGGCCCAGGTCCGGCGGCAGGTTGTGTGTGCTAGAGTGTAGTGTAATGCAAATGATACATGCACAACAATTTATAGGCAAACAACACTCCGTACATAAAAAATAAACCATACATTCATACACCTCCCTACAAGACAAATGTGAGCAAACACTTCCCCTTATACCTCACATTTTGCAAAAACATTTAACACCTTTAATGTTATGGGCGTACCTGGAATCCTCGCTGCTAAACAAAAATATTTTTAAACAAGATTAATTTTGGCCTAAGTCCTCTAAGGTTTAAAACCAAGTCCCCATCGGAGTCGCCAAGTCGCGTGACCTACCCTCGGGGGGGGGAACAGGTTTAGGGGTATTACCTAAAGGACGGACCTAAGGCCCATGATTAGGCGTGGGCTCTCCCAAGCCCATACCCCGCGTGACATTGGGATATTCTTAAGAAATTTGCACAAAAGGAGTCGCCACTAGCCTATTAGGGTCGGCTAGAAACCAAGTGAGGCACGGGAGTATGCCATACTTCCTACGCAACCAGAGAATCTAGGGTCGGGGACTTGATTACACTAATTGACCAATTAGTGCCCTTTCGGTACCTAATCTTGTTCGTTTTAACAAAATAATTTTTGGCAGGCAGTTTGGATTGATTTTAAATCCCTTTACTAACATGTGAAGTGATCATGCAGGTGGGCAATCATTAAAGTAACAATCATAGCTACCAAGATCCTAATTGCAGTAAAATTAAACACGTGCAATTAAACATAATTAGATATGCAAATTAAACATACGATATAATCAAAATACGAGCAAATAAAGGTCTAATTACACTAAAAAGGCAAGATATAGTAATTCCTAACTAAACCCTATATTTTTAGATTTTCGAAATTTTTTATTTTTTATTTTTAAATAGTTTTTAATATTTTAAAAAAAATTAGAAAAATAATTAATTTTTTAATTAATTATTAATTATTAATTTCTTTTTTGGATTTTTCGAAATTGTTTTTTAAAAAATAATAAAATAATTTTTGGGTCCAACCCGACCCGAATTCGGCTCGGTCGGCGCGGATCGGGTCCGGTCTCCGACCGGACCCGGGTTCGGTCCGGTTAGGAGCAGGTGGGCCTGAATCGCGAGCCCAACCCAAAAGGTCCCCTCCTCTCTCTTTAAAACAAACTAAACCTATAAGCCCACACTAAACAGCCCAAACCCACGTCCATAAGTCCCTAAAAGCCCAAAACCTCACAAGCCCAAAAATCTAAAAGCCTAAAACCGACCCAAATAGCTCAGAAACCCTACCCGGTTCGCGACCCGTGTCCGACCGTTTCTTTTGGCCGAGACCCTAGGGTTTCTTGGCGACACCGATGACGGCGGCGGCAATGCAGCGGGTGGTTGCAACGACGAAGGGGTTGCTGTGGTGGCGTGTCGCCAAGGGCGGAGAGACGCCGGTGTTTGGAGGGGAAGCCCGAGCGGCGTGTAGGGACTGGCGGAGATAGGGTGGCTTCGGATGGTTGCAGGGCGGTAGCGGCGTCGAGTATAGGTAGCGGCAGCAGCGGGCCGGCACCGAGCGGTAGCGAGTAGCAGGTGAGTCCTGGGCCGGCGCGGCGAAGCAGGTGCAGCATCGGTCGGCAAGGGAGACAGCTGGCGGAGGCGAGACGGAGACGCCGAGCGCTGGGCTAGGCAGATCGCGACCAGGGAAGGATGTCTCTCGGGCGTGCGATCTTGGGTCATGGCTGCGGGGCGGAGCTTTGGACAGCCGTAGGACGGCGGTCACGGGTCAACAGCAGCTTCTGGCGTTACTGAGCGGTGCGGGTGCGGTGGCGCGAGTGCGATGACGCGACAGAGAGGCAGGCGCGGTTGTCGGGCATTGAGCGCAGTCGGAGGGCGGCAGGAGGAGACGTCGCTCGGAGAGGGGGTTGCTGGGGCGTCGGGTTGCGGATGACCCGGCACGGCGCATTCGGTGGCAGCGGCAAGAACAACAGGAGCGGCGACGGATTCCTTGCTCTTCAAGACCCACTCAGTCAGATCTCGACCGCGTTGGGGGAAGGTGTCGAGGCAGGCGAGGGCGGAGGCGGCGGCTGCTGTAGATCCGCGACTCCTGGGCAGCAGCGTCGGGACAGAGGGAGGTAGCGGCTCAGAAAAGGTTGGGCAGCGTCGGCGACACCTCCTCTCTCCTCGGCCGCCGCCCTCTTCCCCGAATCCTCTGTTTTTCTCTCTCTCTATGCTATGGTTTCTGCTTCTTTCCTCTCTCCCCTCTTCTTTGTTCCTCCGTGTTGTTCTTTTTTTTTTTGGTCCCTAGGGTTTCCTCTTGTTCCAGCACGAAGATGGCCAGAGGAGGGAGAAGCTTCATGGGCCGGGCCAAGGCAAGATCCGGCCTGGCCCTCTTCCACATTTTCTTTTTCTCTTTTTTTTTTTTTCGTTTTCGTTTTTGTTTTTTTGTTTTTTCTATTTTGTTTTGTTTTGTTTTGTTTTTTTTTTGTTTTTTTTAACGACTAATTCCTAATTTCGTACATGTCGCGACCTAATTTTTCGGGTGTGGGTTGGACCACTTAAGGCTTCGGCTAATGGATTGTTAAGCCAAGACTTAACTCGGGCTCTCCCAAGCCCATACCAATTCGCGACTTAGGTTCAAGTTCTTAACATGCAATTGATTTTCAATTAGGAGTCGCCACTAATCTATTTGTGGTGGGTCGATTAGAAACCCAAGTAAAGTAACACTTTACTTCTACGAACCAGAGATCATGGGTACGGGAACTTGGTTACACTAGATTTCTCTAATGCCCTTTTGGAACCATTCTTTTATTTTCAAAAATGCTTTTGCAGCAGCTTAGATTGATTTTAAATCTATTTGCCTAACATGTGAGGCGATCATGCAAAAGCGCAAACCATCAATGTAACACTCGATAAACAATGAATAAATTGCAAAACTTACCTCAAAGCAACAAAAGCATCTGCAATGTTAAATCAGAATTCACATCGACAGTCTAAATATGATTTCTAATTAACACGCAATTTCTTCTTCTTCTTTTTCACTTATTTTATGAGGATATAATCCATCTGCGATGCAATACTTTTAATCTAACATGAAATGATATGACATAATAACATGGCCTAAGCTACATGATGCAAATGAGATGTTTTTGTGTTTTCTTAATAAGCATGCAATCTATTCTAAATAATGAAATTAATTTATTCAAAGACAATTTTTTAGGTATTTTCCATGAAATTCGAAATTAAAATTGTTCAATAATTAAATGTGCAATCTAAACTAACAAAATGACCTAATTCTAATGACAAAGTTGTTTCCAATTAAATGAACCTAGCGACAATCACTAAATGACGTGCATATGACATTTTTCTTTTTTTTTTTCCCTAAAAGAATGCAATTTATCCTAAAAAAAAAAATAAAACTAATTTATTCTAAGACATTTTTTTATATTTTTTATGAAATTCGGAATTAGGAAAAATGTGAAAATTATCTAACTAGATTAAGATCCTATTCAATTTATATTAGGAATTAGGTTGAGCCAAATCCTAATTTAAACTAAAATATTATCTTAACCTAAATAATCTTAAAATGCAATCTATCTAAAAAAATCTATCGAAACTTAAAATTAATTAGAAAGTAAAATTAAACATGCAATCTCACCCTAATATGCATTAATGTGCAAAAGATGCCCTAATTCTATGACATATGCATGATGATTTTTTTATTTTTTTACATTTTTCCCTTTTTTTTTATTTTCGAAATTAACAATTGCCAAATTAAACATGCTATTCAGGTTAAGAAAACTAGCAACCTAAATTAATTGATTTGATTTTTGATTTTTTTTTTTATTTTTAAAATTCGAAATAAAATTCCTACTCTAAATATGTAAACCCTAAAACATGGAATAAACCTAATTCTAACCTACACTTTTTTTTTTTGATATTTTTTTTGTTTTATGAAAGCGAAATTAACTTAAACGGCACAACGGCAAATCAAAGCAATATTGATATCCAAATTGACGAACCATATCTCGCGCATGAGATCGGGTTGGCCAATTTTTCATAAATCGCGAATCGAATCTCGGGCGGGAGATCGGATTAGCGATTTTTCAAATGATTGCGAGTCGAATTTCGGGCGCGAAAATCGGACTGACAATCACAAATTTCACGGGCTATCTCATACCATAATCCCAACTACACATTCATGAATAATTCTACTAAAAAAACAAAGTAAATAAATAACATAAAAAAAAGAATAAAGTAAATAGAACAAACTACCTAATTGATTTTCCTTTTTGTTTTTCTCTTTTTCTTTCTTCTAGGCAAAGCAGCAACGTGGTGATCGCTCCGATGAGGGGAGTCGTCGGCGAGGAGCTCCGGCGAGGCAGGGCAGATATGCGGAGAGGAGAGGCACAGGTGTCGGGCTCCGGCGAAGGACAGCAGCGACGAAGACGGTGGCGCGAAGGTGGTGCGGGTTGCCGGCGTCGGGCGCGGGTTGCTGGCGTCGGGCTCGGGCGAAGGGCAGCACGCGGCGACGACGCCGGAGCTTCGGGCTGCGGGGACGTCGGGTCGCCGGATCTACTAGGCGATCGTGGACGACGACGAAGTGGCGGTGGACCGTGGTGCGGCCGGGTCGCGGCGTAAGCGGCTTCGCCGCCGGGTCGAGCGGCGTAGGAGCGAAGCTTCGTCGCGGGTCGTCGCGACCACGCGAGGCGACGAACGGCGGCGCGAACTCGTGGGTCGTCGGGTTGAGTGACCGATGGTTGCGGAGGACAAGTGGCGAGTGGAAACGGTGGCGTGCTTGGAGCTCGCCGGAAGGAGATGCTGGCGCCGGCCGAGATGCAGCGACGGGGACGGTGGCGCGAAGGACGAGCGAGCAGGGATGCGGAGCGGAGGCGGAGCAGCGGTGCTACAAGAGCAGCAGAGGCGGCATTGGCTTCGCGGCTTCGGGTAGGAGCAGCGACGCAAGCTCGCGGGCGGAGGAGGGTTCCGACAGCAGCAAGACGGCGGGCGGAGGCGCGGTAGTGCGAGGAGAGCGGTGGCGCAGAGGTGGCGGAGCGGCGGTGCGGTGGGCAGCAGCGGAACGGCGTGCGGTTTTGCGGAGAAGGAATCCACGAAGAAGAAGCACAGTGCACGCCTTTTTCTTTTATTTATTTTTTGTCTCTCTCTCTCTCCTCACGTCTTCTTTTCTGCAGTCTCTCTCTCTATGCTTTTTTTTCTTTTTTTTAATCTCCTCCCCCTCTCTCATGAATTTTTTTATTCAACCCCCTCTATTATGAATTTTTTATGCAGCCTCCTCCCAAATGAATTTTTTATTTAGCCTCTCTCTCTCCTGAATTTTTTATTCAGTCTCCCACTCGCATTTCTTTTTGAGTTTCTCTATGACAGACTCTCCTCTCCTTTTTTAACCGAAGGAGCAGTCCCCTCACAATGAAATTTTCGTTCGGCTCTCTTTCAAATGATTTTTTTTTTCGCCTCTTCGACCCCCCTTTTCGTGCGGCCTCCCCCTTTGCTTATTTATAGGGCTCTTGAAGTCCAACTGACTTTAGTGTGAATAAGAGGCGGCCGTAATTTTTCCTTGCTGTTCATGTTTGGTTCTTTTTCAAATAAGGAGGCCACTGCCTGACACTCATTAATTTAGCCATAATGTTGACTTTTCCTTGCTTGTTACTTGCTTTCTTTCTTGAACACACTTCTCCTTGCTTCACCAAAATTAACGACCCACACTTGAGAGAGTATATTATAATATATTATGGGCTTCCCTTTGCTTCTTCGAGGCTCCTCACGCCGAATTCTTGTGCATGCATGTGCATGCATTAATGAGGGAGAGGTAATGGACGTGCAGGAACTTCTTTCTTCTTGCTTGAAGCTTCTTATGCGGCTACTTGTTCCCCCTATTCCATAGGTGTTCCACCGCCTTTGTGTGAAAGAGAATGGCTGCAACTTTGGACTTTCTTCTCCAGCCGATTTGCTCTCCGGGAAGGAGAGAATTCCTTGCTACAACTCACTATAAAATATTATAAAATTGTGAGCCCATCTTTTTGCAGGCTTTCTCCAGAATTCTCGCGTGTGCAGTGAAGAATTCTTTCTTTGCTTTTCTTTTTTTCTTTTTTTTTGTTTTTTTTAGACCAGCAAAGAGAGACCATCCTTTTGTGCATATTATCAACCGTGAGTCCCTGCTTCTTGTTGCCTTTTAGTACCGATGCAAATGCGACTACATGAAATGCAATTTTACTATTATATATATATATATATATATATATTAGGGATTAAAGATTAATCCCTAATTTTTTATGCAATTAATTACTAAATGATTAGTCAAAATTTTTAGGTGTCAACAGTACACAATTAAATCCTAAATAAAAATGGGAAAATTTAGGTGTCAACAAGTCCTTTACCATGATTACCTGGAAAAGCTTGTAAAGGATTTTGACGAAATATCATTCGAGTACTTGTCAAGGTCTCATAATCAGTTTGCAGATGCACTTGTAACTTTGTCGTCTATGTTCAAAGTTACAGAAGGATTAGAAATTGAACCTTTAAAGATTGAGGTGTTTGAGAAACCAGCCTATTGCATGGTAGTGATAGAAGAATCGGATGGAAAATCATGGTACCATGATATCATGACCTATATCCAAGGCGAGAGTTCCCAGAAGGTAGCAATCCAGCTGATCGAAAGCACCTTATGAAACTTGCCTCCAAGTTCTTTATTAGTGGGGATACTTTATACAAATGGTCCTTCGACTCCGTCCTACTTAGGTGCATCAATGCTAAGGAAGCCACTCAGTTGATGGAGGAAATGCATGAAGGAGTGTGTGGTCCTCACATGAGTGACCACATGTTAGCAAAGAAAATTATGAGGTTGGGTTATTTCTGGCTGACCTTGGAAAGTGATTGCATTCAACATGTCTGGAGTTACCATCGTTGTCAGATTTATAGAGACAAAATAAATATTCCTCCAAGTGAGCTGCATCAATTGTCGGAACCATGGCCTTTTTCAATGTGGGGCATCAATGTAATTGGCCCAATTAATCCGAAAGCCTAGAATGGTCATCATTTCATCCTTGTCACCATCGATTACTTCACACAATGGACAGAAGTAGTGTCATACACAGTTGTTACTGCAAAGAATGTCGTGAAATTTGTGCGACGGGATATTATTGCCTGTTATGGCGTGCCTGAGGCTATCATCACAAACAACGGGACGAACCTAAACAACAAGCTTTTCAATGATTTGTTCAAGGAGTTTAAAATTCGTCATTTGAATTCATCGCCTTATCGCCCCTAGATGAATGGTGCTGTTGAAGCAGCGAATAAGAACATCAAGAAAATTCTAGCAAAGACAGCTGATAATTATCGTGACTAGCATGAAAGGCTTCCTTACGCTCTGATGGCGTATAGGACTTCAATTCGTACCTCTACTGGGGCAACTCCTTTTTCTCTGGTGTACGGCATGGAAGGAGTCTTGCCAGTTGAAGTAGAAATCCCTTCTCTAAGAGTATTGTCTCAGTCTAAGCTGACAAAAGCTGAATTGGCACAACGGAGGTATGACCAACTCAATATGATTGATGAAAAACGATTGAAGGCCGTATGTCATGGTCAGTGTTATCAACAGCGGGTGGCCAAGTCTTTCAATCGGAAGGTTCGCCCAAGGCATTTCAAAGTCCATGATTTGGTGCTACGCAAGATGCTACCAATTAACTTTGATCCTTGTGGCAAGTTCATTCCAAATTACAGTGGGCCATACATTGTGAAGAAAGTACTTCCTAGAGGTGCTTTAATCTTAGCAGAAATGGATGGGTGGGAATTCATGAATCCTGTAAACTCTGATGCTGTAAAGAAATACTATCCATGAATAAAAGGGCTCGTAAAAGCCTTTCCCTCGCTCAAAGTTGATTAAATCTCTAGTGTATAATGATGCATGTTTTATTTTTGCAGGGGCAAAAAACGGATGTGAACGACGGTGTCTTTTTTTTTGTAAAGAACCTCTATGAGCTCCCTCACAAAGAGAGGGCAAGACATGGACAGCTAATAGTTTTGACTTTATGAGCATGCCCTCTTTATCATTATAGAATGCTTTCACATGATGTTGTGCAATTCACCAATTTCACTTGAAATTTATCAAAATGGATAATTTAGTTACTTGAACATGCTAAATGAGGTGTGAAAGGCAAGCCTTATCCCATACACAGTCCCTTGTCTATACATTGTGAGGCGAGTATGGAAACATTTTGTGCTTCAAGGTGAAGAGTTTTCTTGCAAAATGTATGACAACTAAAATGACGAGGGGCAATTCATTTTTCTACTGGTGAATCTTTGTTTAATCCTTCTTTGAGCCTAAATACTTGAAGAATTTCTTTCATACTACCCCTGTCAAGGACCACCCCACATCGGGGCAAATGGAGGTAAGTCGACATTGAAGGAGAGGGAAATGGATAGAAATTTTCTTGCTCTCACTTGCATCAATCTTCAAGTCGTGCTATTACATTGAATTCATGTGGTAATTTAAGTGCCTTAGGATGATGAAGATAATTTCTTTCTCTATCCTATACAGTTATATTCTTTGCATAGCCCACTTGAGTCATATAATTTCATTTCTTTAAACCTAGTTGGTGATCATCCCCCACACCAGGGCAAGGCAAAATGCAGTTGAAGACTCTTGAAAAGTTCGAGTATAATTGCTTGACGCATGCGTTGTGCGCGAGAATTGAAATCAAAATAGAATTAAGGGGCATGAAAAAGCTGTGTGTCTGGTAAAAGTAATGCCGATGCCCATAGATGAAAATGTGTCAAATAGATGACTATGAAGTGCCAAAAAAAAAAAAAAAAGAATCCCAATAGAGCAATATCCAAAAGAACTCAAATGTTGAGTTTTTACAATCAATGAAGGCACTTCATGAAGACAATCCCCGTAGGTGGAAAAAGAAAACTGGTGCTAATGTGAAGATGATCACCAACTCTCACCCTTTACACACATTTTGATCCTAACAATCCTTTCGTTTCTCAGCCTATGAACCCAGCCTATGTTACGTCTCTTGCAAAGTCTCTTCAGATTAGGGCATTTAAATTAACATGAGAGTTCACATGTTTTAAGCATTGCTCGAAGAAGTGCGAGCAAAATTATTTCTTTCTCATTTTGCAAGGTTCTTGACTTGTAAACCCGGAGATGATTACATAAATTATTCTTTCAATTCTCTTGACTCAAAGAGTTCATTTGTTAAGCCATTAACCAAGCTCACATTATGATCCTGGTAAAGACCCCTCAGATTGGTAGATCGTACTGCTTGCAAGAAAATTTGAACTCTTGTTGACAAGATGATGATAAGATTGAGTGATATATTCTCGCATCAATGGTCGGGACAAATAACCCCCTCCTAAATGAGAGCGAGTGAAAAGCCCTTTCACACCAAAAGTGTCTCATTTAGCATGTTCAAGAGATTCACAGCTTAGTGAAAATTATCTTAATGATAATTTTTTCCGGTGGAAGTTTGAAAAAGCCATCATGCATGGACCTTCATTGAATTTTAAAAAAAAATGAAATGAATTTTTCCTCAAAGACCAAAGGATTTGTCTTCGAAACCCTGAATTTGTTCAGTCATCTTTGAATACTTGATGAGAATTCCAAGTACCCATTTATAAAATGTTTTCAAATGTTTAGATTGAATTCCAGATATTTGAACTTTTAAACGCTTGATGTGACTTCCAAGTGTTTGTCTTTTCAAACATCTGATGTGATTTCCAGATGTTTAGTAAATGTTTTCAAATGTCTGACATAAGAATCAGATTTTTGAAATTTCAAGTACTTGATGCAATTTCCAAGTGCTTGGAATTTGATGAGAGTTCCAGATCCTTGAAGACTTTGAGCCTTTCAATTATCTGAAGGGAGTTCCAGATGTTTGTTAGGTCTCATAGGAATCATTTCACACCCAACCCCCAGATAAGTATGACAGGTACGTGTTTTTCTTTGCATTTGCATTGAGCATAGACACATTGAGATCTATGTTCCTGACCAAATCATTGCATTTACATTGCATTCTTAAAAAAAAAAAAAAGAGTCATTACAATTAACATTTGCATATTCATTTTGTGTGGTTTAAATTTAGGTGTCATTTATCTTTGAAGGAAACCTCTACGAGTTTCCTTTCAAAGAGGCGCAGCTGTTGACACCTAATCTTTTAAAAAATAATAAATAAAATAAAACATTTGGTTTTGAAAATCTTTGTTGTTGAAAATATATTCTCATTTCAAAATTCAAAAAAATTAGTTGTTGTTTGATTTTGGAGTCATTTTTCTTGTTGAGTGGTTGAGTGAATATATGAAAATGATCTTGAGTGGCTGAGTGAATCGAAAAATCTTCACTTGCAAAACAAATTTGATTTTTTTGCTCTATAAATGGAGAGCCCGAGGCTTCGATACGGGGGTGCGAATTCGTGAAAAAAGTTTCGTGAAAAGAATTTGTGCGAGAGAGAGAAATTGCATAGAAATGCGTGGGGAGAAGTGAATTCGGAAAAGAGAGAGAGAATGTCTTTTCTCTATATGGGACTTCTCTTCACCTTTTGAAGAAAAGTCAGCAGAAAGAACAGGTAGGTGCAGCGAGAGCGACGTGGAGGGGACGTGAACAGAGGAGAGAGAGAAAAAGAGCAAAAATAGAAGAAAAGAAGAAAGAAGTTCTTCTTCCTCGCGGGGCTTCTGCCGATCCTTTGTTGGCCGTTGCGCGGCACAACCACTCATCGCTCTGCCAGCTACCGTCGCGTCCCGCGACGCCAGCAACCGCGCCTTGAAGCATCCAACGCTTTAGAATTTGCTAGTCATCTCCTCCGCGAGCCTGCACCGCCGGTCTCCAAGCTGCATCGCCAATCCCCGCGCCAGTCACTACACCATCAACTCCATTTGAGCCCCCTGTTGCTGAACTCGCACCGCCGCTCCGCCAGCAAATCGAGCTCTCTTCTGCCTGTGACACCGCTACCACCATCGTCCGCCTCGCCTACCTCCCGCTTGAAGCCCGATGCCGCCGCACCAACTACCTGCGCTGTCTCCGCGACCCAGCAAACCACCAGATCCACTCAGCAGCGATGACTCGACACCTCGCCGCGTCGCCGTTGTTGCCCTTCTCGCCGACACCGCGCGCTAAGCCGCTCCACCCGCCCGGTGTCGACACCCTTCCTCCGAGCGACACTCCCACGGAGCTCTCTCTCTCTCTCTCTCTCTCTCTCTCTCTCTCTCTCTCTCTCTCTCTCTCTCTCTCTCTCTCTCTTTGCAGCGATCCTTTGACCCAAGCAACAGCCCCCGCCGCGTTGTTTTTCCCTCGTTGCGTGCTCCGTCGGTCCTTGCCGATCACCGACGCTGCGCCTCCCTTGCTATCGCGCCACCCGCCCTCGCCGGAGATCCGACGCCGGCCGCCTCCTCGCCCTCGCTACCTTGTCGACGCCGCTGTCCTCTCCCTTAGGCAATTTATTTTTATTTTTTATTCTTATTTTTCACTTATTTTATGTTATCTTATTCTATTTATTTTGTTATTATTGTTCAAATCAGGATATTGGAATGTGATGCTCATTTTATGAACATTTTAGATATTATCCATAGGCGTTTGCCCAAAATTATTATAACTATTAATTTGATTCGTAAGACGTCGGATCATTTTTTTAATTATATTAATTTTTGGGCATTTTGATAGTATTTTAATTGTTAAATAATTATAGTTATTAATTTGGTCGGTAAGATTTCGAATAAGATTTTTAATTATTTTGAACTCTTTGTCGTGATGTTTAGGTTTAGAGTAATTGTTAATTTAACCTGTGAGACAACAAGTTATTTTTTTTTTGATTATTTTAATCATTTATTTGGTGGATATCTTGATTAGTTTAGATGTAATTTCATAATTGCTTATCTTGGAAAAAACACTAAGAAAAACATTAAAAAAAATGCATTCATTTAAGATGTTAGTTTTTTTTTTTTAAATTTGAATTGCATGGTTAATCATTTGGCAATTTTAATTTCGAATTTCATAAAAAAAGAAAAATTAGACTTAGGTCATTCTTTGCACGTCATTACATATCAAGATAAGATCACATGTTTAATTTTTATTAAGTTTAGATTTTTTTTTCCTAGATAGATTGCATTTTAGGTTAGGGATAACATTTTAGTTTAAATTAAGATTTGGCTCAACCTAATTCTTGAAATAAGCTAGATAATATCTCGATCCGACTAGATAATTTTCGCAACTTTCTAATTTCAAATTTCATGGAAAACACAAAAAATTTATCTTAGAATAAATTCATTTCATTTTCTAGGATAGATTACATTTTTAGGAAAATAAAAAAATCATGTGCATGTCATATGAAATTAGGTTCATGAAATGCATGTCAATTAGTTAGTTTGCATGTTAGGTTCATTTAATTAGAAATAGCTTGTTAGTAAAATTAGGTCATATAGTTTAAATGCATGATCTATGATAAAGTTCTAGTTAAAAGGAAAATCCAAAAATACTTGCTTTAGTGTGTGGAATTCACTTGGTGCAATTTATTTTATTCAATGTTTAATAATGATTGAGTATCTCGTGTGATCACCTCATTGCATGATAGTAATTTAGGTTAAAATAAATCAAAGCTGCTTGCAAAAACATTTTTGAAATTAAAAAGAAATGGTACTGAAAGGGCATTAGAGAAATCTAGTGTAACCAAGTCCTCATACCTTTAGTCTCTGGTTCGTAGGAGTAAAATAATTCTCTCATTATTTTACTTAGGTGTCTAATCGACGTACCGTAAACCGATTAGTGGCGACTCCTAGATAATAATCATTTGCATGTTAAATATTTGAACTTTAAGTCGCGAATTGGTATGAGCTTTGGAGAGCCCGAGTTAAGTTTAAAGATTTAGTAGTCCATTAGCCTAAACTTAGGTAGTGCACTCGAAAATTTAGGTCGCGACACTTACAAATAAAAGGTTGAAGGATGAACAAAAAAAGAAAAGAAAAGAAAAATATTTGGCCTTTTATTAGGGCTAATTCCATCAAAAACTCCTAACTTTAGATCATATTCTAGTTCTGCTCCAATTTTTTTATGCTCATAAAGAATAATTTTTTTTTTACTTCATATCTAAATCTGTCCTCCGTTCTATTTCCATTTAATTTCATCGTTAGAATCTAACGTGTCTGGTGTCCTTGGCATGGCTCTTAGCGAATCATTTGGCTTGTTGTGGTTCTTTCTGAAGAAGATGGAGATGGAGGCGTGAAGAAAGAAAAAGAAGAAATGAAACAAAAGAATAAGGACAATGAATAGGGACGAAAATTCCACAGTGAATATGTTGGACAACTGAGTGATTTCGGACCGACAAGTTAATGGGACAAATCCGAGACTATAATGAAAATAGGCGATTTCTTTCATCTACAAAAAAAAAATAAAAATAAAAAGTTCGATCCAAACCAAATTTTGATTAGTCCTAAAATTGAGAAATTTTATTTCTAAAATTAGATCCGTGTTTTATCGGAGCGCTTAAGTAAATGACAAAAGAAAAAAAAAAAAAAAGAGAAATATTGATAAAATGCAATAATCAAAAGATCTGTTGTCAGTCAGAATCTCCACGGGAGGGGGTCAAGTTCATGACACCCCCCTTGGATTTAGCCACTTGTGAGGCTGTGAGCCACACACGTTTTTTCTTCATTCAAAACATCCGACCCGACCCGATCCATCTATAAATATCTTCCTTTCCTCCGGATTTCATCGTCTCCTCTTTCGACACACGGGAGATATCCAAGAAAATCTCAGCTTTGACACTCAAACGGAGATGGCAGAAAGGAAGGAATCTTGGACATCTCTGGCCTCTCTCCTGGGCACCCTGGCCTTCTGCCAGACCTTCCTCCAGCTGCTGCTCCCGCCGGAGCTCCGGCTCGCTTCCCTCAGGTTCCTCACCCGGGCCCTCCGCTGCTTCTCCTCCCACTGCTACTTCGACGTCGCCGAGATGGACGGCGTCAACACCAACGAGCTCTACAACGCCGTCCACCTCTACCTCGGCTCCTTCGCCTCCACCTCCGCCTCCGCCAGCCGCCTCTCCCTCACCCGCGCCCGCAACTCCAGCGTCACCACCTTCGGCCTCTCCAGCAACGACTCCATCGCCGACGTCTTCGACGGCGTCGCCGTCCAGTGGGAGCATGCGGCGACGCAGCGCCAGCCCCAGCCATCCTCGTGGCGGTCCTTCCCCGACGAGAAGCGCAGCTTCACGCTCCGGATCAAGAGGCGCGACAAGGATCTCATCCTCAACTCCTACCTGGACCACATCATGGACAAGGCCAACGACATCCGCCGCAACAACCAAGAGCGCCTCATTTATACTAATTCGCGCGGCAGCGAGTCCCGGGGCCGCCCTTGGGAGGCGGTGCCGTTCAAACACCCGAGCACCTTCGACACGTTGGCCATGGACCCGGAGAAGAAGAGGGACATCATGGAGGACCTCCGCGACTTCGCGGCTGGGCAGGCCTTCTACCAGAGGACGGGCCGGGCCTGGAAGCGGGGCTACCTGCTCCACGGCCCTCCTGGGACGGGGAAATCGAGCATGATTGCAGCCATGGCCAATTTCCTCGGCTATGACATCTACGACCTCGAGCTGACCGAGGTTCCCTCCAACTCCGAGCTCCGGAAGCTCCTCATGAAGACCAGCTCAAAATCCATCATCGTCATCGAGGACATCGACTGCTCAGTCAATCTGTCGAACAGGTCGAAGGCGCCCAAAGCCCCCCCTCCTCAGAGCTACTCTGATCCTAACGCCCCCAATGCTGCGTCTGGTGGTAAGGACTGGAACAACAACACTATGACCCTATCGGGACTGCTCAACTTCACCGACGGTCTGTGGTCGTGCTGCGGGAGCGAGCGGATCTTCGTGTTCACCACCAACCACATCGACAAGCTTGACCTGGCATTGCTCCGGAGCGGCCGGATGGACATGCACATCTGCATGAGCTACTGCTCCTATCCGGCGCTCAAGATCCTGCTCCACAATTACCTGGGTAGCGAGGGCGAGGACCTCAGCGAGGCGGCGGCGAGCGAGCTCCGAGAGGCGGTCGAGAAGGCCAAGATGACGCCGGCGGACATAAGCGAAGTCCTGATCAAGAACCGGAGGAACAAGGAGAAAGCAGTGAGCGAATTGCTGGAGGTGATGAAGGCGAGAGCAGAGGGGAACGAGGAGTACGGAGGATTGAGAGAGAAATGCGAGTCGAACGGGGTTGAAGAAGAGGAGCAAGAGAAGAGGGCTCTGGAGAGCCCCAAAGAAGTCAGCGACCGTGAAAACGATTCTTGCCAGAAAGTGGAGGACCAAGAAGAGAAGAAGGCAAATTGAGAGGGAAAATTAATTTGTCCTTTGCTATGGATTCCCTCCGAATTCGTGTCTTATCATGTCTTATTAAAGCCCCTATGACTCAGCAAAAATTGTAAGCTCATACGATGTATTGTGTTTATCCACTTTTGTGGGTATGTGTTGTTTTGTTCTTCTTGGGATGGCCGGCCGCATCCATTTTTGCATTAGGCGCCCCACTTTAGGGATGTTGCAATGTGCATGGTGTGATTTTGAGTCAATTATTTTTGTTAATATGGAAAAAGTACAAGTGAAAGTAAATAAAATGTGTGTTGTCAGATTGCTTCACGCTGTCCAGTTGCTATTTATCTTGACTTTCTGTTGCTCTAGTGCCGTCGTCCATTGCGCTGATCGCTGATCTGAGTTTCTCTACAGTGCCCGAGCGATTGGGTAGGGTGAGTTTATTTTTTATTCGATGGGCTTTATTTTAGGAACGTGTCTTGCTTGCGGTGAAAACATCACTGTCATGTCATATCTTGCATTAGGAGATCGCATATTCTTTTCTCATTATAAATCAAAAGAAATATTCATTCTTCATGTTTAAGCATAGTCATTGATTAGTATAGATTATTTCTTAATTGGTTAAAGCCATTATTGACAGTTCCCTCTTTTAAATCATAGAAAGAAAATACAAAAAATAATTAGCATTGCATTGCTGGGTCATTTTTAATAAAAGTCATTTGGTGTCCAAAAATTTAATCTTCATTTCTATAAGAAAAGAAAATACAAAATCTCTCAGCGAGTTTAAATAATAGGATCGTTTCATAATTAACCATATTTCATGTCATTAGAGTTGTGTAAAGGTTGCGTGTATGTTGATCAATATGAGAAAATTATCATATAAGTCTTAAATCTATTGTAATTTTTCCACATCAGTCTTAATTTTTTTTTCTCAATTCAATTCCAAAATTTTTGTAATTGTGTCAATTCAGTCCATCCCGTTAATTTTGGTTGGGCGGCATTGATGTGGACACCGGCTATTCAATCGACTTTAATGTTGCAATTTTTAATATTTATTTTTTATTTATTTTTTCGTTTTTATTAATTTTTTTATTTTTTATTTTCCTTTTCTTCCTACTTTTTTTCTTCTCTTCCCCGGCAATGGCTGGCGAGGACTTTGGGCTGGCACTCGACGACCTTCGCTCAGCCTTGCCCAAATTTGGGCAAGGCCTAGGGATCACAAGCGAAGGTGGCTTCGCCTTGATCGAAGTGAGGCTCGCTTTGCCCGTAGTGCCCGTTGTGAGGTTCGTGTCCCTTGCAGCCCGTACGGCCCCTAGGTCTCGCCCGAATCTAGGCGAGGGTCGTTGGTCGTCAGCAGGGGCTTCGCGGCCCTCACCGACCATTGTGGGGAGAGAATAAGAAAAGGAAAAATAAAAAGAAAATAAAAAATAATTAAAAAATCTGAAAAATAAATATATTATTAATAAATTGCCACGTCGGCGTTGGCCAGCCAAAATTGACCAAATGAATTAAATTGGCTCAATTGAAAAAAATGTTTAAGACTGAATTGACCAAAAAAAAAAAGTTTGGAATTGATTTGAGAAAACTGTAATAGATTTAGAACTTTTTTGGTAGTTTTTCATAATCAACACAACATGCATGTTAATTAGATTTCATGTCATTACTTAATTTAGAACTCATATAGACATTGAATTTATATTTATTCATGCTTATTTTCAAAGAAAAACCCAAAAGGAATTAATTGCATTAGCCTTGGTCATGCATATATCACATCGTTGTTGCGACCAAATTTTCGGGTGAACCACTTAGGGTTTGTCTAATGGATTACTAAACCTAAACTTAGCTCGGGCTCTCCCAAGCCGATACCAATTCGCGACTTAGGTTCAAGTTCTTAACATGCGAATGATTTTTCAAGTAGGAGTCGCCACTACTCTATTTTTGGTGGGTTGATTAGAAATCAAGTAAAGTAACAGCAGATTTACTTTACTCCCACGAACTAGATATTGTGAATTCGGGGACTTGATTACGTTAGATTTCTCTAACGCCATTTCGGTACCTTTCCCTTTTATTTTGAAAAAAAATGTTTGGCAAGCAGTTTGAATTAATTTTAATTCACTTCCCTAACATGTAAGTCGATCATGCGGGTGCGCAAACCACCAATTTAACACATATATAAAGCAACGAATAAATTGCAAGACTTACCTCATAGCAACGAAAAGATCTACAATGTTAAATCGGAATTCACATCGACAGTTCTAGATATGATTTCTAATTAACACGCAATCACTCAATTTTTTTGTTTTCACTTATTTAATGAGAATCTAATCTATATGCAATGCAATGTTACTAATCTAACATGAAGTGATATGACATAACAGTATAGCCTAAACTATATGACTTGAGTAAAGTAATTTTTTTTTTTTTTGTGTTTTCCTAATGAGCATGCAACCTATCCTAGAGAATAAAATTAATTCTAAGACAATTCTTTTTGGTATTTTTCTTCATGAAATTCGAAATATAGAAAATGCAATAATTAAATGTGTAATCTAAATTAGCCAAATGACTTAATTCTAATGACAAGCAATTTCTAATTAAATGAACCTAGCAACAATCACTAAATGACGTGCATTTCATGAACCTAATTCTATATGACATGCGCATGGTTTTTTTTTTTGTATTTTTTTATAAAAATTCGTAATTAAAAATGCTAAAATATAAAAGTCTAATTAAAGTAAGATATTATCTAATTTAAGTTAGGGATAGCCTAATCTGAATCCTATCTTAATCTAGAAAATTATCTCATCATGCAATTTAATTCAAAAATATTATCTAACCTAGATACCATCTAAACATGCATTTTTTAAAAAAAAAAGTCTAACTAACCTATCGTGCAATCAATTCTAATCTACATGCAAATGCTATATATATATTTGTATTTTTGGGATAAATAAAGAAATTAAAAGATAAACACCAAATCATCCATGGTCATCAAGGATATTACTCATCATTCGAATTTAGATTCAAACTTGATTATTTCGCTAATAAAATCGATAAATTGATCTCAAGTCTTAAAGATCAAGATATCATTTTTTCTCCTACGTGATTCATTATTCTATCTAAAACCTTATAGATGGAATAAAAAATCTGTGTGCGGTTGCGAATTAGGCAATAAATCCTAACCGAAAATACGTCTATAATTCAAATATGCACGTAAGATATTGAAAAGCATGTATTAGGCAACAAAATATCCAAATCAAATTTAGATAAGATAATTACCTAATTCCGCAAATAATGTTACCAAATTTGAACCGAATAGAATCCGCTCAATGGGTGAGCGGCAGTGTGTGGTGGTGGTGCTCGGTTAAGCAAGGATGGCGGCTCGCCAGAGGGCTCCACGGACGGCTCAGGTGGCGGTTCAGCAACAGTCGAGGGGGTCTTTGTGTGGCTATCTTGGTACAACAACTCCCCGGGTTGGCGTTGTTTTGCTTGAAGGACACCTAATGGAGTAGAACAATGACAACTAGCTGGAGAAACTTGCGGAGTTGATGTTGGAAGAGTAGCCTTGGGAGGCTACTGAGTTGACGGTGGCTGCTTTGGCAAGGCTAGGACTTCCTTGGTGTTGGGCTAAAGTTTACTAATAAGAAATTCACCATAAGTCCTGCAAGAGAAAGTTCACGCGCGAAAAAATTGTCCGGATTCGCCGGTGGGCTCGCTAGACTCCACAACAAGGGATGCTTCGGTGTGGGTGCAAGAGAGACCGTTGGTGCCCTCAAGAGCGACTCAAGGGCAGCTAGTGCGATGCTGCAGTGTGGATTCGGCCAGGCTGGTGTCACGGGAGCAGCCGACGTGGTGGTGGACTTCTCGGCTCGAGTTAGTCGGTGGCCGGCAAAACTCACGACGCGGCCATCAAGGGTGACGCCGGCAAGGACAAACGACAGCGGGCAAATCTCTGAATTGAAGTGCGCTGAGAAACAAAGTAAAAATAATTTGCTGGTTTTTGCTGAGGAGCTTGCGGGCTTGTTCGTTCAATCTGCAGGTATTGGCATCGAGGCTTCGCAATATGCTTTACTATACTTTTTCCTTTTTGCTTGCATTAAGCAGGGCTTCAACGCCCGCAATGCTTGGTGCCTTTATTGAGCCTTGTCAAATCTAAAGGCAAACAAACCCTCCGCCTTTCTTTTTGCCTTCCTGCAAGCTCACACGTGGTGCTCCAATTGTTGGCTTCTTTCCTTCTCCGGGGAAGTGACGTCGCGCGAGTCGATAAATCTCTGAATACTAAGCGACGAGGCAGGACTCTTCTCGGTGCAGGGACAACTTGTCGTCGGTGTCGCTGAGTCGGACTGATTGACGGCCACAGCTGATGTGGTGCAGTGGATTGTCACGATGCCACCGCTTTGCAATGTGATGCTCGAAGGTGCCGACCAGCAAGCGGCGTCATTGATGAACAGAAGCAAACGAGGTAGTAACGGGCATAAAGGTAGGAGTTATGGTCGATGGACGGTAAGGGGGATTAGCGAATTGTGAGGAGCCTTCGCCGACCTACTCTCTCACGTGTGTATCCCTTGGTGTGTTCTTGATATAATGACCTGCTGACCCCCCTTTTTTCTTCATGAATTGTGGCCGTGTGTTTCTATTGTGTGGCCCCCTATTCTGTAGTGTAGCAACCTATTTATATATGAGAAGATTAAGGTTTTAAATCAACATCCATGAGGATTTTTCCGAACGCAATATTTGTTTTTATTTTCGACATCTCCTCTAGATTTCCTTTGCAAAAAAGAATATTCTCCACTGATTTTTCAAAATTGCAATAGGACTTTTCTCAAATTTAAAATCTTACAAAGATGAGTTCGTAATATTTCCTCGAGGATACGGGCTTGTGCCAATTTGCTCTCTCCATGAGCTTAGTCCGACTTGCCAAATTAAAGTTCAGAACTATCAATCAAACCCATCTGTCACCGGTCTAATGCAAATGGAAATTAAAAACAAATGCACCTAAAATTATATACCATGCAATTAATTAATTTTTTTTAGGGGTTAAAAATTAATTCTTAATTTTTAATGTGATAAATGACTAAATGGGTTGCCAAAATTTAGGTGTCAACAATCCTTATTTGGTCTTTTGTTAACATTTTTCGGAGCACTTGCTGTGCGAGACAATAATAAAGCTTCTCTTTTGAGTTGCTTAGCCCATCAAGGTCTTTCTTGGAAAGAATGATGTGAACTAATGGGTGAATTTGTGTGCATTGACTTTGTTTTACGACTATCTGGAAAGTCTTGATCTGACATTAGCTGAACATGTGTGGAAGAGAGATAGGGTTTGCTTGTTTTTTGCGTTAACTATACTATGATGTTAGCATAACTTTATGTGTTAACTACCTATCTGTTAGCATATGAGATGCTAAATCAACGCAAGTGAATCAAGTCTTTCCCAAAGTTGCTTGTCTGCATTCAGAGCTAGATCCATCGACAGCAAACGAGGAAAGGTTCTTGGACTAAAATGCATCTTTCATGTCCTAAAATAGACTCTCTCTCTCAACAACATATGTATTTCAATGCTTTTGTCTTCATTGTGGTGCATAAGCATTTGTAGACACTTGAGTCTCGTCCTAATAGATCCCTCATACGTACTTGGCATGCACCAGGTCCAACGTTTCCTACATCAACTTGAATCCTAGATGCGGATGGACTAACAGCTGCATGAACATCGTTACTTCTAGGCATCTATACCACATATTTTGTGTTGATAAAGAAGACACCCAGATACTTTCAGGGGCCTACAAACCTTGGAATCTTTACATCTTCTTTTAATTACTTTTATTAAGTCTAGCACATGGATGATGGGATTGTGATGATTTTTCAACTTATTAAATAATACACTTATATTCAAATTAAGTCCACTAGTATAGAAGATAGAGCTCATCTATTTTTCCAATGTGAATTGACAAGTAGAATCTGCTGTATATCTTAGCGCAACATGGGATTAAATATTCTTTAGGAGGATAGTATGAGAAATTTCAATAAATGATTAGCGCAATAAAAGCAAAAATTTGGTGGCGAGACTCTTCAAGGCATTTTTTTTTCTAGCAACCATATATTGCATTTGGATGGAGCGTAACCCTAGACAGTTTCCAAATAAGTTAATGCACATCCATATTATTTTGGCCAAGGTGCGTAAAAATGTAAAAAGTATAACTGCACTTTATCAGAAAATTAAACATTCCTAGACAAATGTTGTATTGGCTAATATATGGATACTTTCTATCTCCATTTTTTTGAATTATTAATTCTATTTGCAATGCTGGGGATGCCCCTAAGTTGCTATACTTCATCTGTTCTATAATACATGCACATTAAAGAAATATATTATTTACAAACTGGTTTCATATAATTTTTTTTTTTTGGTTTTATTTTGTAAGAATGATTTCACCTTTCGCAAAAAGACGTACTTTCAATTAGATAGTTTTAGATCAAATTTCTATTGAGACTTGTTTTATAAAGAGAGAAGTGGGAGAGTGGGGAAAGGTGTGTCCGCTTTTGCTTTCTGATTGAACTTTTCCAATGAGCAAGGGGCTTAAGAGGGGCTGGGAGGGCTTGTCAGCATGCAGGTAAGGCGACGATGTTGCGACTGAACTTTGTGTTATGATAACAGAATCTCCGTATTGCAAATTGAGGATCTCTGTCCCCCTATTATGTATTATATATATTTATATATATTGAAATTAGGCGTAGGAGGTCTATTGAATGAAAATTTAATGGAATTAGGTGTAGGAGGTCTATTGACTTACACAATTTTAGCCACGTGGCTCTATTTTATATAAGTATATATAATATATATACATACCTAATTTCATTAAATTTTCATCTTTAATGTCAGCAATCCCAAAGTTTAGGCGATCAAACCTACTCACGAGAGTAATGTGCCTCTAGTGCTTTTGTGATATTACGATGATTCTTAAACGAAATTGACTCATTCCAACCATGTGTATAAGAAGAGTATTCGGCCCTCTCCCAGTTCTTTCATTTTATAATAAGAGAAAAGTACCACTTCAATAATTGAACCATCACTATGGTGTGGGAGACCGATTTCGGACATTGGTTCTCAATTAATTATTAACTTTCTTGCGTGTTTAGACGTTGTTTTCATATTTTTAAATCATATGAAAGACGTGATGTGAAAAGATTGAGATATTTATATATTCATTGAATAAATTATACTCGCCTATTGTACATTCAATTCTCCCAGAGAAATAAGACAAAAGCAGAAGCCGGTGGGTAGTTGGAGGTGGGTGGTGAAGGAGTTTTTATGCATACGATCTATCCCATCTTTTATATATTAGTCTCGTCTTGTCTGATCTCTTCTATTAACTCCACATGCTTTTCTCCTCAAGCCTAAGGCGGCTCGGTTTGAAGTTTCCTACCTATTAAATCCACGAAAAGGTAAGCACACCTTGTTGATTTTCTTCTTTAAAACTTAGAAATATCGAACACCATGTGCTATTTTTTTTTTTTTTTGTAACATACAGAAATTTGAATAACATTTTAGAATTTCACGAGAAAGCCAAAAAAAAAAATTGGGTTCTGATGGGTAGTGTTACTGTATCTGTGGATATTTTATGTACTCCGATGTCGAGGCGTTCGGAATTAAACGGGAGTCGAATTATAAAATGCCGAAACACATAAACAAACTAAAGTTTAAGAGCGAAGGAGTAACGACAAAAACAGTCTTTGACCTTTACAGTTTGCAGTACAGTAGTAGTTGCGACATAAAGTACATGCATATAAATACCATATCTTTCCTAGGGGCTCCGCCTAAATGGGTAAGAGAGGGAAAAACAATCATTAAACAGAGGAGCCACACACGTGTCCTCGTTGAAACGCCAGAAGAACCCTCCATAAGTACTCCATCGTCACTCCCCAATTCTTTCTCACCACCACCACCCATTCCTCTTCATAATCTTCTTTTTTCTCCGGTAAAAATCTCAACTTTGACACGGATCACACAGAGATGGCAGAAAGGAAGGAGTCTTGGACATCCCTGGCCTCCCTCCTGGGCACCCTGGCCTTCTGCCAGACCTTCCTCCAGCTGGTGCTCCCGCCGGAGCTCCGGCTCGCTTCCCTCAAGTTCCTCACCCGGGCCCTCCGCTGCTTCTCCTCCTACTGCTACTTCGACGTTGCCGAGATGGACGGCGTCAACACCAACGAGCTCTACAACGCCGTCCAACTCTACCTCAGCTCCTTCGCCTCCACCTCCGCCTCCGCCAGCCGCCTCTCCCTCACCCGCGCCCGCAACTCCAGCGTCACCACCTTCGGCCTCTCCAGCAACGACTCCATCGCCGACGTCTTCGACGGCGTCGCCGTCCAGTGGGAGCACGCGGTGACGCAGCGCCAGTCCCAGCCATCCCCGTGGCGGCCCCTCTCCGACGAGAAGCGCAGCTTCAAGCTCCGGATTAGAAAGCGCGACAAGGACCTCATCCTCAACTCCTACCTGGACTACATCATGGGCAAGGCCAGCGACATCCGCCGCAACAACCAAGAACGCCTCATTTATACTAATTCGCGCAGCAACGAATCCCGGGGCCGCCTTTGGGAAGCGGTGCCGTTCAAACACCCGAGCACCTTCGACACGTTGGCCATGGACCCGGAGAAGAAGAGGGACATCATGGAGGACCTCCGCGACTTCGCGGCTGGGCAGGCCTTCTACCAGAAGACGGGCCGGGCCTGGAAGCGGGGCTACCTGCTCTACGGCCCTCCTGGGACGGGGAAATCGAGCATGATTGCAGCCATGGCCAATTTCCTCGGCTATGACATCTACGACCTCGAGCTGACCGAGGTGCCCTCCAACTCCGAGCTCCGGAAGCTCCTCATGAAGACTAGCTCAAAGTCCATCATTGTCATCGAGGACATCGACTGCTCAGTCAATCTGTCGAACAGGTCGAAGGCGCCCAAAGCCCCCGCTCCTCAGAGCTACTCTGACCCTGACGCCCCCGATGCTGCATCTGGTGGCAAGGACTGGAACAACAACACTATGACCCTATCGGGACTGCTCAACTTCACCGACGGCCTGTGGTCGTGCTGCGGAAGCGAGCGGATCTTTGTGTTCACCACCAACCACATCGAGAAGCTCGACCCGGCATTGCTCCGGAGCGGCCGGATGGACATGCACATCCACATGAGCTACTGCTCGTACCCAGCGCTCAAGATCCTGCTCCATAACTACCTGGGTGACAAGGGCGAGGACCTCGGCGAGGCGGCGGCAAGCGAGCTCCGAGAGGCGGTCGAGAAGGCCAAGATGACGCCGGCGGACATAAGCGAAGTCCTGATCAAGAACCGGAGGAACAAGGAGAAAGCAGTGAGCGAATTGCTGGAGGTGTTGAAGGCGAGAGCAGAGAGGAACGAGAATTACGGAGGGTTGAGAGAGGAGTGCGAGTCGAACGGGGTGGAAGAAGAGGAGCAAGAGAAGAGGGCTCTGGATAGCCCCGAAGAAATCAGAGACCGTGAGGACGATTCTGGCAAGAAAATGGAGGACGAATAAGAGAAGAAGAAAGAAAAATGAGTGGGAAAACTAATTCGTCCTTTCCTTTGTCGACCCTCCGAATTCGTGTCTTTATATGTCTTTTTAAATCACCAATACCTCAGCAGAATTGTAAGAAATAGGAATAAAGCTCATACGACATATTGAGTCTACCCACTTTCGTCGGTATGTCTTGTTTTGTTCTTCTTGGGATGGCCTCTCACATCCATGCTTGCATTAGGCCCCCTCTTTTAGAGATGTTGCAATGTCCATAGTGTGATTTTGGGTCAATTATCTTTGTTAATAAAAGAATTATGCTATATGGAAAAAGCACAAGTGAAAGCAACGCAATGTGTTTGTCAAATTGGTTCATGCTGTCGGTCGCCACGCTGTCCAATACCCATTCATCTAGACTTTGCTGTCGGGCTAGTCTATTGCGGTAATCATTGACATGAGTTTCTCTGCAATGCATTGGCAATTGCCAATTGGTGATTGGGTCATGTTGGGTTGAGTTTATATTTTATCCACTGGGGTTTTATTTTAGAAACTTGTCTTGCTTGCGGTGAAAACATCTTTAGGCACGTTCATGGCATAGCATAGTATTTTGCATTTTTTTTTCACATTTTTAAATAATAAAAAAATCTCATGTCATATCTTGCATTAGGAAATTGCTCATTCTTTTCTCATTAGAAATCTAAAGAAATATTCATTCTTGATGTTTAAGCATAGTCATTGATTAGTGTATATTATTTCTTAATTGGTTAAAATCATTATAGGCAATTCCCTATTTGAACTCGTAAAAAGAAAATACCAAAAATAATTAGCATTGCATTGTTGGGTCATTTTTTATAGAAATCATTTGGTGTCCTAGAATTTAGACTTCATTTCTATAAGAAAAGAAAATACAAAATCTCTCACCGAGTTTTAATAACAGGATCATTTCATTATTAATCATATTAATTGTTATTAGAATTGCATCTAGGTTGGATGTAATTTAATTAACACAGCATAAATGTTATTTAGATTCCACGTTAGTTCATGAATGCATGTTAATTTAGAACTCATATAGGCATAGCATTTTAAATAATTCATACTTATTTCAAAGAAAAACCCAAAGGCTACATTTTGTAATCAATATAAAATTTAAAATAGGATAAATTTTATGTATCCTATGTAATTTAATTAACACAGCATAAATGTTTTATGCCTGCCCAAGATAGAATAAAGTTGACTATAAGAGGGAAGTAGCCTAGATAAAATTATCCCATAGAAGAAGTAGAATAAAAGTGGATAGGATTTCTAATATCCATAATATAAAATTATTTTTCTTAAATAAAAAACTTCTTAAATTAATGAAACTAAAATAATATTTGAATGTAATATAAAAATTCAGAATAAAAAAAACAACAATTTCATATTTATTCATTCATATTTTATTTATATATTCAAATTTCTTTTTATCTAAAAATATAAATTCAATATATATATATAATTATATATTTAGTATTTATATTTATTGCACATTTTAGTTATTTTAGTATTTTAGGTATACAAGTATAGCTTACAATTTAATAATTTTCTATTAGAGAATGATGGAAGGGGAAAAAAGAAAATAAGAAGATAATTTAAAAAAGAGAGGGAAAATTAATAAAAATATGCAAATAAGAATGAAGTAGGCAAATGTGTTGTGAGAAATTCTTACCAGCTTTATATTTAAAATTTGTATATTTATTTTCACTGATATGTCGGTCGTAGTAAACAATAGACATGATATTATGTTGAAATATCATTTTTTATTATTGCGATTCACCAATAAGTGTATAGATATAGTAAAATCTCTGAATTTCATATTATATCCTACCCAGTCTTATTCTAGAAATTCAAATGATTAAACATAGTTCAAAAGAATTAATAACATTAGCCTAGGTCATGGAAACATCACATCATTGTTTGGTCTTTGGTTAATGTTTTGTAGAACATGATGTGTGAGACAGTAAGCTTTGCTATTGAGTCACTCAACGCATCAAGGTTTTGTATTCCTTTAGCAATCATTATTGCTTTGATCTATCAAATGTTAAATTCTTACTCGTGCACTCGCATGATCATCAATCATATATTAGTGGCTTAGGATTAAAATTTAACCAAGCATTTTTTTTTGAAGGATTAATATTTTGAAAAACCCCAAATTGGTATATCTCTAACAAATTTATTCAAAACTAATTTTGTGACCACTAAAAATCCCAAACTGTATATCTTTAACAAATTTACCCCAAACTTGTACACTTGTGACAAATTTATCCTATGTTAGTTTTCATTAAATTTTATTGTTAGATTACTGAGTTAAATGACATGTGACAGTTGACTAGTGTACCAGTTTGGGATTTTTCTTTGTTTATCATAGTTGTAACATTTTTGAGGTTTTTTGTAGTGTTAATCCAATTTAATGGATGATATAGTTTGGGGTTTTTGGCAATCAAACAAATTAATTTAAGGTAAATTTGTCACAAGTATAAAAGTTTAGTTTTTTTTTTTTTTTTTTTTTTTTATCATTTGAAGTAAAGTTGTCACAAGTGTACAAATTTTGAATTTTTGGTGGTTAAAAAATTAATTTGGGATAAATTTGTCATAGAGATAATAGTTAGGTTTTTTTTTTTTTAAAGAAGGTATTTACCCTTTTTTAAATAAAGAGTATAGGTGCCCAAAGAGCGTTATATTTATATAGCATAATCAAAGCCCTATATTTGTGAAAAATCTAGTTTGCAGAAGGGGTTTCTAATTGACGTATAATAGTTTAGTGACAACTCCCAAACGAATTGGTCTACATGTTTAACTAATTAAATAAAAACCCCAAAGTTGCGATTAATATGGGCTTAGAAGAATCTATACTAAGTGTTTACTTGATACCCCATTAGCTTTTCCTTGATGGTTTACCTCTAGGGACAATGATGTTGAAGGCTGATAGGAGGCTGCAACTTTCATTTTCTTAGGTTGGTCTCTGTTAATATATTTGGTGCAATGATGCACAATGGTCTTTCTTGGAAAGAATGTTGTGGACTAATGGGTGAATTGGTGTGCATTGACTTTGCTTGTGAGATGCTAAGTCAACACAAATACATCGAGTCATTCCCAAAGTTGCTTGTCTTCATTTAGAGCCCGATACATCGACAGCAAATGAGGAAAGTTTCATGGACTAAAATCCAGTTTTCATGCGCTAAAACAGACTCTCAACATCATATGCAATCCAATGGTCGTCTTCATGGTGGTGCAGAACCGTCTGTAGACTCTTGAGTCTAGCCCCAACACATCCCTTGTACGTTCTTGGTGTGCACTAGGTCCAGTGCTTCCTACATCAACTTGAATCCTAGATGCAGATGGACCAATGAATGCATGAACATCGTCACTTCCAGGCGTCTATACACAACATATTTTGTGTTGATAAAAAAAGACACCCAATTACTTTCAGGGGCGTGCAATCCTTGGAATCTTTATGCCTTCTTTGAATTTGTTTTTTATTAAGTCTCGCACATTGGATGATGCGGTTGTGACAATTTTTCATCTTATCAAAAAATAAACTTATATTCGTTTTGAAGAAATTAATTATTTACAAACTGGCTTCATATACTGTGGCACCCCTCGACGGCCCCCGATCCGTTAGGGTCGCCACAGTTCGCTTACCTTTCACTTTTCCTTATAACATGTCACTCTGATACCATTTCAATTGCAGCGGGTCCATACAACCTGGGGGTTTACATTTTATTTTTTGACTAAAGGTCCCTTGCGCAATTCATATAGCAGAAGCACATCCATTAACTCCCTTCCCTATATATAGAAAACGATGCACACCAACTAAACATTTATAGGTAAAAGCCGTACACTTTTATTTACTTAAACCAGATGAACATCATTCATTGGTACATCAAAATGCCGTAGTCTTCTATATTCGGCTATACTTCAAAAGGTGACCGACATCTCCTCCAACAGTCATACACTTAAAGTCCATCAATCGTGTCGGCGTCCAAAAGTTCCTTCCCTTGCTATCCTCCTCCTCCTCGCGGTCATGTCCAATCACTTGATCCATCTACCGGTAGTAGTGGCAAAGAGAGGTTTCTTATCTATTCGAAATGTTGGTCCCCGGGGCCAGACAACCACTCGCCAGGTAAAGGAAAGGACCAATAAACCACTCAATGCATCATGCCACACAATCATCACAATCATAGCATTACATGTCATTGAAGTATCCATGCACAATTTACCTTGATATCATGCACATGTCATCATATCTCATGTACATACATCATCATATAGTCATCACCATCATGTCATACACTTACAATGATCATGTCACATGTACCATCATCATTACCATGCATCCATGCACTCATCATCATCATATCACATGTACCATCATCATTACCATGCATCCATGCATTCATCAATCATCATATCACATGTACCATCATCATTACCATGCATCCATGCACTCATCATCATCATATCACATGTACCATCATCATTACCATGCATCCATGCATTCATCAATCATCATATCACATGTACCATCATCATTACCATGCATCCATGCACTCATCATCATCATATCACATGTGCCATCATCACTACCATGCATCCATGCACTCATCATCATCATATCACATGTACCATCATGCCATAGGTGCGCATACAACCATGATTCATATCATCCATGCTATCAAGCATACATCACCATGAGATCCATTCATGTCTTCATGATCGCATTTTCAATATCAAATAGCATCAATTTATTTTCATAAGCCGATCATGCATCATGCCATATGCATACACCCATGCACATGATTCATTTTCAATTCTTATCGTTCACAAGGATCTCATCAGTTTTTCTTTCCAGGGACCAATGTTTGCATCCCACAATTCATCGCTCGCATCCAACCAGACATCGCGAGTAACCTCCGGCATGTATCCAAGATACAACCGGGCATCCGGCACCCCCACATTCCGGGCATCTCGTATCCCAACTGGCATCACGGGGAACCTCCGGGCATGTATCCAAGATACAACCGGGCATCCGGCATTTACACTCCTTGGCTGGGCATCTCGCATCCCAACTAGCATCGCGAGGCATCCCCCCGGGCACAAACCTCCGGGGCTTCCGGAATTACGTACCGACATACCACCAGGATTCCCCCCCCTCTGGAATTACGTACCGTATACCACCGGGCATCTCGAAACTCCCGAGGACCCTCCGGAATTACGCCACTAGGCCACCGGGCATCCCGACACTCCCGGGGCATCGTCGGCTCACACCTCCGACGGTCTTCTCATCACCACGATGCATATTCTCATACATCTCATTTTCAATTTCACATTCACAATTATGGCTCAATTTCAACATGGCATATGATATGATGGCTAACAAGATCATTTTCATCATTTGATTCTTATATGCATTTCCAATCATCATCATACATGCAGCAAGATCCAATCACTTATAATAACACAATCCAAGGGGTCCATGCAACACAAGATAATCCATACATCATGACTTTTAAGATTTAGCAAATTTCAGCTTGCACAGTTTCGGAAAACATGTAAATTAAATATCCATATGATCTTCAAAAATTATAAAATCAGAGCATGTGATAGACAAGACATAATGGTAGCAACTCTATGAAGAACACATGCCCAAAAGAGCTTCACACAAGAAGATATAGTTCACACAAATACAGCATGCAATTTCGGATAGAAACAGAATGCACAGTTTTTAAAATAATTCGATTAAAATACCAGAATGACCTCCGAAAATTATGAAATTTTACCAGGTTATAGTTAAGACACTAAATTAGATTTTTCATGTAGAATTCTAGGCCCGATTCGTTCTAGATAATTTTATATAGTCATCCGAAGCTTCTGGTTCTAGCACCGAAACGGCCAGTGTAGTTATCTCCGAAATATCGAGTTTTCACCCACTTATTCTTCTTCGTTTCCTCTTAAATTTGGATATGTTTTACTTACAGAGGTACCCTACAACTTTAATTAAGGGATCTAAGTCAAATTTCCAAAGAATAGTCACCATATGGGTCCATGAAGTCTCGGTGTCCAGTACCGTGTCTCCAGATTTACCGTCTTCAAGAGTAAGTCGATTCACTAGGCTACACTTGCTCATTTTACTTCAAATTTGAGTATGTTAATCTTTAGGATGTTCTATGCAAGTTTCATGAAGAATTCGAAGAGAGATTCTTGGTAAAAATCGACATGCAACCCACAAAACTACCAAAAGGTCAGCAAAACAGTTCCAGATCTAGTGTATTCGTAGGATGAGGGTTTGAGCCCTTAAATCTCAACCATTTTGTCCCAAATTTTAGTATGTTGTAGTTTAAGATGTTGGCTACAACTTTCATGAAGGAATTAAAGTCAAAATCCAACTCGAAACATGCATGCAAGCCTTCACACGATTCTGGGTCGGGCGGTTCACACGAAATCAGCAAGCACATTCAAGAACAAGTCACATTCTAGCTTCGGTTTTGCCTACCCTAACATCCGAGATCTACCACCAACAAATCACACATGCAAGACACAAATGCAAGAGTGGAAATCGATCCCAACTTGCCTTAATTCAAAGGAAAACACAGCAAGAACGACGGCGGGACTAGGCGGGCTCGACGGCGGGGCATGGCGGCGACGAACCTCCTCCTTCCTTTCTCTCGGCACCTAGACCGACCATTCTCCCTCTCTCTTTCTTTTTTTGGTTGTATATATATTTGCATGCACTCTTATTTTGCATGGGGGACACTTGTCCCTAAGAAGGAGACAAGTGTCTCCTTTGTTGAAGACACTTGGAGGCCATGCGGCTCCTCCTCCTCCCCCTCCATGCATCGACATGGGCCGGGCTTATGGCCCACTTTAGGCCCATCTCACTTGGGCCTAAAGTCCAAACTTAAATGGCCCAAGTTTATTTTTAATAATACATTTTAATTCTCATTTAAATAAATACCTAATTGCATAATAAAATGGCCAAAAGACTTTGTGACATTAATCCATCAAATCTATAAAGTGCATAGTCAAGAACAAAGTCTTCTTTATCAAATTGTCCTATGTCCAATTTAAATAGTCCATAGAAAAATATCAATAATAAGCCCATAATTCCTACACCACTTTAGGGCATTTGATTTTGATTTTGATTTATAGAAATCAATTAACATTCTCATAAACAATTAACATTTTCATAAGGGGTTCGGTCCAAGAGATAAAATATCGTGGCCGATGATGTAATTGTCCCTATGGCCATTCAAAGACAAATATCGTTTCCCTCAAAATCAATATTTTGGGTTGAAATTCCCGGATGCCACATATACCTGTCATTTCTTTTCGGTCTTATGTTGGAAGAATGGTTTCACCCTTCCCGAAAGACGTACTTCAATCAGATGTTTTTAGATCAAATTTCTGTTTAAAAGGGAAATACGAGACTTATTTTATAAAGACATAAGTCTGTGAGTGGAGAAATTCTGTCCCTACTTGCTGACTGGTTCAACTTTTCTTACGAACGTTGGGGCTTAAGTGGGGCTGGGAGAGCTTGTCAACATGCAAAAGGACTTGACATGGAAGCGTGCGTCGTGCCAAATGACAACACGATGTTCGAGATATCTACGTATTCTTCGAATGATTTATGTTTGGCCGATCTGGACATTCACCGCTTCTCCCCCAAGAGAAACAAGACAAAAGCAGAAGGAAGCCAGGTGGGCGGATGGAACTGAGTTTTGATCCGTATCATCTCCTCTCACCGCCACTGAGAGTTCCCTTTCAAAAGCTTTTTCCTTTTGAAAATTAGAGTCTCGTTCTCTTCAACCTCTTCTCCTCGCCCTTCATTGAAACATCAGAAATGAATGGATCCTGGTGATGCAGACAGGATTTTGGCCGGAGGCGAGGGATGAAGGTAAAGAGCCGCTGTCGCAGTCAACTATATTCCATTTCTTTCGAGAGGGGCCAATCAGCCAACCCTCGTCCCGCACTTTCCCCCTATTTTGTTCTCATTAAATAAATCCATCATAAAAGGGGTCGTTCCCGAGTGGATTGAGTCTACGTGGACCATCACAAAATCAACGGACCAGCCATGCTCTTGGAAACTTCCAAAAAAAAAAAAAGGAAAAAAGAAGAGAGAAACACACACTTATTGAGTCCAACTGGTGTCTCTTCTCTCTCAAATCCCGACACGTGGTGGTGGTCTGCCGCCGACTTTGAAATGGACCGGCATGGCCTCTTCTTCCAATCCATGTTGTGCACCGAATGGGCACGCATTCTCTCTGTCTCTCTCTTTCTCTGAGGATTCACCCTTGTTGAACCCAAAAAGAACAAAGATACAAAGGAGAAGAAATTGTAAACAAAGATATAGGTAGCAATCGAATCCCAGTTTAAGGGGCTGACAAAAAATGGTGTTACTCTCGTCGAACCCCTGGGGGCCTCCAACGACTCTCCATCAATTGTCTTCCACCCCTCCCCCTCTCTATAAATACCCAATCCCCCTGAGAAAACTCACACCACAATTAGGGGTGAGTGATTTTAGGTCTCTTACAGGTTTCATTTGAAATCTGAAACCTTACCATTGGATACAGATTTTTTATTTTTTGAAATCTGAAACCTACGTGTTGAAATTTGGAATCCAGAACCTATCTTGTGCGGGTTAGGGTTGGTTCCCAGAAATCCAATAAATTCATTTTTTTTTGTTTCATTAACGAAAATGAACGCAATACAAATGACCAAGTTCAGACATGTTTGGCCTCTTAAAAATGATGGAAGAGCAGCAGATGAACTTCTTAAAAGAAACATATAGAAATCCCGTTGACTATGAACTTCATATTTTTTTAGCATTTAATTAATCATTCACCTATGAGTTCTCTATGGTCATCCCATATTCATTTGAGAGAGACCATAAGTATGTTGCAGCCACAATCATGAAAAAAGCAAAGGAAAGGGAACAAAGAAGAATCTAGATCCTTATAGACTATCCAAATATCTTCTTTAAAAAATACTTGCTTGGGGAAGAATGATAAAGCAATGAGAAGACAAAACAAATTTTACTTGTTAACCTGATGAATGTCTGACTAAATTACATAACAAATCATGGGAAATGAACTTGAATTCTTCTGTTGTTTGTCTTTGCAAAGAGCTCACTAAATTGACCCACAAATGTGCATGACTCAATTAAACAGATGGATAGAGTTCATTAGCGTTATGTTCCATGAATTCGATGATGGAAATCCCATAAGAACCAAAATGCGTTAGTAAAAGGCAAAAAGAAAAAGAACCAACGAGCTCATTAGGGGTGTCAAAAGCACTCGACCCGACTTGAACACGAAACAAGTATTATACTTGTTTCAAGTCTTGATATTGTTTAAGAGACAAATATAAAACAAGCAAAGAATATATGTTTAGGGTCGGGTAGGGTTGAAACATTGTTCGACCCGAAACACGTTAATTCCAAATCCAAACAAGTTAACAAACATAAATACGTTCTCATCTTTCTTGGCTTTGCCTTCTTCTCCGACGACATGATTGTGCCTTCTCTCACGACTGCCAGTTCGGCCTCTCCTCCGATCGACGCAGCTTCGCCTCACCGTCGCCGTCGCCACCCCTCATCTCAACGCCGGAACCCTAGCTGCCGCCGAATTAGTCGATCGTTGCCGTCCCTCGCCAAAACCCCTCCCCTTCCCCTTCCCAAATCCCTTCACGACCCTGAGAGACATCGGGGGAGTGCTGAGAGTGAGCGAGCCCGAGAAGGAAGGAAGAGAGTGATGTCTGCAAGCGAGCGATAGATCTGAGAGAGTGAGAGAGGGAGGTCGGAGAGGTTCTGGGGAGGGAGAGAAAGCAGAAAGTGACTGAGCCCCCGGCGACCACCGTGCCTTCACCGGAGTCACCGTGCATACAGACGTTTCCCCCCTTCTCCTCCCTTGCGCCGAGCTTTGGTAGGTTCTGGCCCTGAGTTTCACCTATTTTTGACTTGTCCAATTTTTGGGAACCAGTTACCCGAGTGACAGCCGGGTAGGGAACGCCACCGATAACCCCCGTTCCTTTCTCCTCGTGTTCTGTTTTGGGCTTGCAAGACCGGGCTTGCGTTCTCCAGTTCGTGTGAGTTCCGGCCTCGCTTGTATACGTGTTGCTATCCTAGTCCATGCTTGTTGTTTGTCATGAGTCCTGGTCCAGGTTTGAGTCTCGGTCTAGGTAGAAATCTCTCATTCCAGTAGCATGCTCCAACTGTTCGATGAAATGCCTCAACTAGATCTGGGGACATCTTCTTAGATTTGATATGCTTATGGAAATATTGGTTGTTTCGTGCATCCTTTGTTCATGTCGTGACAGGGTTGTGGAGGGGTAACGTTTGCAAGGGGAAACTAGGGGTGGTCAGCTTGGCCCAAGACCTTTTTGTGTCGATCTTTCGCGGTCGTATTGCTCATGAGAAATAAAGAGACATGGACAGAGAGAGCAAAGAAGAAGATGGGCTCTCAACATGCTCTCTGCTTCTCAAAGAAGAAGTCTCTAATTATGGCAATCATGGCGACTCAGCATCTTCCAGCGATTCTTCTGTCACGGCTCTAATTGTCTCTAATTCCTTCTCTAGTTTGGAATATGTGTTGAGATTTTCATATGATGGAAATGGGTAGCCATTTGTTCGGGATGGCTTCTCTTCCTTACCCATATACCATCCCAACCCGAACCTAGAGAGAAAGGTGGAAAAAAAAAGCAGGAAACCCAGTAACCTGATCCGACCCGACCCGAACCGACCCGAAACACATTAGATGTGTTTCGGGTCGGTTCGGGTCGGGTCACAGTGTGTGACCATTGTGTTTCGGGTCGGATCGGGTAACAACAAAACCCGGCCCGACCCATTGACACCCCTAGAGCTCATGGCCTCAACTAACAACCACCATAGTACCAAGCATTCTATGTTTTCAATTATTCCTCTCCCAAAAAGGAAAACATGAAGAATGAGAGTGTCGAGAAGAGAGAAGACGTGAAGAATGAAGATTGAAGATATTAGGGGTTTTAGGTTTAGAAATCTTGGTCTAGTTTCGATTTCAGTTCCTATAAGAACTAGGAACCTAACTAGGAATCGCTGATTCTGAAAAAAGAGGAACCGGAAGCTGGAGCCTCCCTTCCTAGAATCGGGAACCAAACCGGACCCATTGATCCGGTTCTTTGGTTCCCGGTTCTACCCGGGAATCGTGCTCACCCCTAATCGCAATAGCACAGACCCCCCATCCTCACTCACTCTTCTTGATCATCTCCTTCTTCCACCACAACCCAGAGAAAGATGATCTCCATGAGAACCTCCACTTTCATAACGCACAGAATGGCAAATATGAAGCAGTCTTAGACCTCTTTGGCCTCCCTCTCAAGCACACTGGCCTTTTGCCAGACGTTCCTCTAGGCGATGCTCCTGCCACACCTCTGCTTGTCTTCATCCAGAGCCAGATACATCGACAGCAAATGAGCAAGGTTCATGGACTAAAATCCAGCTTTCATGCGCTAAAGCAGATTCTCTCAACATCATATAAATCCAATGCTTTTGTCTTCATGGTGGTGCAGAAGCGTTTGTAGACTCCCGAGTTTATACGTACTTGGCGTGCACTACGTCCAGTGTTTCCAACATCAACTTGAATCCTAGATGCAGATGGACCAACAGCTGTATGAAAATAATTTCTTCCATGCATCTATACAAAATATTCGGGTTGATATGCAAACATAACCATGATAAAGAAGACAGAGACTTTTAGGGGCTTGGAAACCTTAGAATCTTTGCCTTCTAACTTTTTTCTCAAAGTCTCGCACGTGGGTAACAGGGTTGCGGCTATTTTTCAACTAATCAAATAATAAACTTATATCCGTTTTAAAGAAATAAATTATTTACAAACTGGCTTCACATACTTATTGCTTTTCGGTCTTATGTTGTAAGAATGGTTTCACGCTTCGCAAAAGACGTACTTTCGATTAGGTGGTTTCAGATCAAATTTCTATTTAAAAGGAAATACGAGACTTATTTAATAAAGAGAGAACACGGTGAGTAGAGAAAATTTTGTCCCTTTCTGCTGACTGATTCAACTTTCCTTACTAACCTTGGGGCTTAAGTAGGGCTGGGAGAGCTTGTCAACATGCAAAAGGACGTGACATGGAAACGTACGTCGCACCAAATAACAATACCATGTTCGAGATATCAACGTATTCGTCCAATTATTTATGTTAGGCCGATCTTAACATTCACTGCTTCTCCCTATAGAGAAACAAGACAAAAGCAGAAGGAAGCCAGGGGGGCTGGTGGAAGTGAGTTTTGATCCGTATCGCTTCCTCTCATCGCCCACTGAGTTCCCTTTCAAATGCTTTTTCCTTTTGAAACATCAGAGTGATTGGATGGATTTTGGCTGGAGGAGGGGCACGAAAGGAAGAGTCACTGTCGCAGTCAACTATTCCATTTCTCTTGAGAGGGGCCAATCAGCCAGCCTCACCCCACCCTTCCTCGTTATTTTGTTCTTATTAAACAAATCCATTGTAAAGGCGTCCGTCTTCGAGAGGACCGACTTCACGTCCTCAGAGAGTTTTATGCAAGACCGTCACAAAATTGATAGGTCGAGCTTACGTGAACTTGATGTGCCCTCGAACTTCTCACTATAAGACCAACATGGAAAAGTAGATGTTACGCGGAATGCGGGATGAAAAAAAATCGAAATCTTATAAATCCCACGTTGAAATAGCTATTTTCAATCCATCGATCGATTTCCTTTAATCCAGATCTTATACCTTATTGTAGAATTTTGTAGTTTGGTTACTTAACGAATATACCAGGGGCACACTTTAATCCATATAATAGGTTTAGGACTTTTGGACAATTTTCCCCATATTCATGCATTATGTATTTTTATGATTTATTGAAATTTGTTCCACATTTTAGGTTTTTGCCAGGAAAACGAAAAAAAAAAGGGCTTTTAATGATTATAATCACCGTGTTTATCAATATATATGTATGTACAATATTCACAGAGATCGAACTCCGGAGGTGGTATTGAACGGATCCATCCCTCTCCCCAGATCCATTTGTTAGTAGGGCCCCATGCTGGGTGGTGATTGCTTTTTCTCACGAATCCTGGGGTCAAGAGGGTTGGTCGAAATTGGTTTCAACACGTGTTTTTCTCTCATCCGGTTCCGGATGGATTTACCGGCAGTCCCGTGAGCCAGCACGTCTCTTGATCGAAAACATCGGAACCCGCGGCCGGAATCTTCCTAGTTCCTTCCTCGGAGAATTTCCCACGGAGCTTCTCTGACCCTGGCGCCCCCCACGCTGCGTTTGACGGGAAGACGGGAACAACAACACGATGACCATATCAGGATTGCTCAACTCACCGACGGCCTGTGGTCCAGCTGTGGGAGCGAGAGGATCTTCGTGCTCACCACCAACCACATCGACAAGCTCGACCCATCATTGCTCCGGAGTGGCTGGATGGACATGAGCTGCTGCTCGTACCCGGCACTTAAGATCCTACTCCAGAACTACCTTGGTTGGGAGGGCAAGGACCTCGGAGAGGCGGCGGCGAGCGAGCTTCGAGAGGTGGTGGAGAAGGCCAAGATGACGCCGGCAGACATAAGTGAAATCCTGATCAAGAACGGGAGGAACAAAGAGAAAGCAGTGAGCGAGTTGGTGGAGGTATTGAAGGCGAGAGCAGAGAGGAGTGAGAAGTACGGAGGGTTGAGAGAGGAGTGGGAGTTGAACGGGGTTGAAGAAGAGGAGCAAGAGAAGAGGGCTCTGGAGAGCCCCAGAGAAGTCAGCGAACGTGAGAACGATTCTTGCAAGAAAGTAGAGGATGAAGGAGAGAAGAAGGCAAAATGAGAGGGAAAACTAACTTGGAAGTGGAAGTTTCAAGATTAAACGCAAAATGCTAGGAACAATCTTATATTGATGATATCGAAGGCTGATAGGAGGATACAACTTTCATTCCTTAGGTTGGGATCTCGCTGCTATGATAATCTATACCGTATACATTGTGCAATGATGCAAAATGGTGTTTCTTGGAAAGAATGTTGTGAACTGATGCATGGATTGGTGTGCATTGACTTTGTTTTGTGACTATCTTGAAATCGGCTAAACATGCATGAAAGAGAGTTAGGTTTTGCTTGTTTTATGCGTTAACTGGATTATCGTGCTAGCATAACACTTTACGCTTTAACTGTCCATGTGTTAGCATATGAGATGCTAAATCAACACAAATACATCAAGTCTTTCCCAAAGTTGCTTGTCTTTATTTAGAGTTAGATACATCGACAACAAATGAGGAAAGGTTCATGGACTAAAATCCAGCTTTCATGTCCTAAAACAGACTCTCTCAACATCTTATGCAATCCGATGCTTTTGTCTTCATGGTTGTGCAAAAGCGTTTGTGGACTCCTGAGTCTAGCCTTAACACATCCCTCATATTAGAGATAATTATTATATTTCCCTATATTAGAAATAATTAGAACATTTCTATTGGGTTTATGTATCTTTCAAGATTGCACGAATATCCCATTTAATTGTGTATTTCTTGATTATTATATGTTGCCTTTGATAATTGCAGATAAAGCCTATAAATAGGCTGATGCACTTTATCATAATATATCAAATTATATAGAAAATCCCTCAATTGTCTTTTCTACTTCATTTTTAACTTGATGCCGGAGCCTTCTTCCCTGAGGCAATCCTAGTGCACTGGGTGCACTTCGTACTGAGCCTAGTGCATTTTAGAAATTTCTTTCCGCTTTGTACCCAATGCATCCCTAATAAAATAAATTCATCCCGCCGCCCTCTCCAATATTCACTCAAATGTCCCAATTTGCATTTGAGTAAGCATCATAGTGGTTGTGTTATGGTGTCTCTATAGGTTGCCAAATCGAGCTTTTCTTTTTCATGCAAGTATTTTTCAACGCTACAAAGATGTGTCTTTGCATAGTAACTTTTCCCTTAGCAAAGCCTGACTTGTTCCACTTGCTATAACCATGCCAACCGTATTAGCCATGTTTAAGTTATTGTCCAAACAGAAAAGTCGAGCGCAAAGGATGCATGCTACTCAGCTCCAATTTCTTCGATTCTTGACTTTCCACCTCTCATTTCGAGAAGCTAGCACCACCACCAGACTCCACACCCTCAGACGAGCAAAATTGAGAAGACTATCTCACACACTACCCCACCATGGATCAACAAGCCTGATGCCCTTGGTGTCGTTAGAGAAACAAGTTTTCGTGGCACTAAGCGACATGAATTCAAACTTCGGTTGACTTTTTTGATGCCACCTTGAGTTTGAGGGAGAATGTTAGATATAATTAGAATATTTACCTATATTAGAAATAATAAGAATATTTTTTATTGATTTTTTGTATTTCTCAAGATTGTACGAATATCTTATTTGATTGTGTAAATATTGATTGATATATATTACCTTTGATAATTTCTCATAAAGCCTATAAATAGGCGGGAAAATTCCAAATATGGACCCGAAGTGAATTTATTTTCTTAAATAAAGATCCAAAGTGAATTTTGTGTCAAATAAGGACCTGAAGTGAACTCATTGTTTCAAAGAAGGACATGAAGTGAATTTTGTGTCAAATAAGGACTCGAAGTGATCAAGTTAATCTCTATTAAGGACCTTAGCTCGTCGGCATACATTTTCCATTGATTAAAATATGGGCAATTTTGTCAGAAATTTGTGATTGGAAAAAAATGGAAAATTCTAAATTAATTAAGTTTAGGTTATTCATTTAGATGTTTACGTTTTCTTCTTTCTTCGCGCCTCGTTCCTCAACCAAATCGCTGCCTGGTCGTTGTCGTGACTCGATTCTTGTCGCTCCTCGCCTTACTCGATCGGCGGAGAATTTGGGTCTCCGCAAACAAAGAAAGAAGCATATGGTTTTCTTCTTGTTTTTTGATTCGTGCCTCAACCGGCAGAGAATTTGGGTCTTCGACTCTGTGGGAAATGGGTACAAGGAATGGGGAGAATTTCGGTCTTTGACTTTGTAGAGGACAGGTACAAGGAACGGGGAGACCGTAGAAAACCTAGGGGTTTTTTTTTTTCTTTCTGTTTTAGGATTTGTTAATTTTCCTTATATTTTTTTTGGACAAAATTGCCCAAACTCCAGTCGTCAGAAATGTCACATGCTTGATAGCCAGCGAATATTTGGCTGACCAGCAAGCTCAGGTTCTTATTTGGAATTGATTCAACCACTTCGGGTCCTTATTTGAGACAATGGGTCCACTTTAGGTCTTTATCTAACACAAAGTTAATTTCGGGTTCTTATTTGAGAAAATTGGTCCACTTCGGATCCTTATTTGGAATTTTCTCTAAATAGGCTGATGTACTTTGTTATAATGTATCAAAGTATACATAAAATTTCCTACTTCTCTTTTCTACTTTATATTTAATTCCTTATACATACTTGGCATGCACTACGTCCAGCGCTTCCTACGTCAACGTGAATCCTAGATGCAGATGGACCAACAGTTGCATGAACATCGTCACTTCCAAGCATCTATACAACATTTACTGGGTTGATAAAGAAGACACCCAAATACTTTTAGGGGCCTACAGACCTTGGAATCTTTATGCTGTGACGATTTTTCATCTTATCAAATAATAAACTTATATTTATTTTAAAGAAATTAATTATTTACAAACTGGCTTCATATACTTATTTCTTTTCGGTCTTATATTGTAAGAATGGTTTCAAATCGCGAAAAGACGTACTTTCAATCAGATGTTTTCAGATCAGATTTCTATTTAAAAGGGAAATACGAGACCTATTTTATAAAAGAAAGAAGTTGGTGAGTGAAGAAATTATGTCCCTTCCTGCTGACTGATTGAAGTTTTCTTGCGAACGTTGGGGCTTGAGTGGGGGCAGGGAAAGCTTGTCAACATGCAAAAGGACTTGACATGGAACCATACGTCGTACCAAAATACAACCCCATGTTCGAGATATCTACGTATTCTTCAAATGATTTATGTTTGGCCGATCTGGACATTCACTGCTTCTCCCCCCACACAGAAACAAGAAAAAAGCAGGAGGCCAGGTGGGCGGGTGGAACTGAGTTTCGATCTGTGTCGCCTTCTCTCACCGCCACTGGGAGTTCCATTTCAAACGCTTTTTCCTTATAAAATTAGAGTCTCGTTTTCTTCAACCTCTTCTCTCTCTCTCTCTCTCTCAAAAGCTTTCTTGAGGCTTCTATTTTGCTTTTATTCTCTCATTTCCTTCTCGCCCTTCATAGAAACATCAGAAACGATTGGATGCTGATGATGCAGACCTCAGAGTTTGGCCGGAGGCGGGGGAGGAAAGTAAAGAGCCGCCGTCGCAGTCAATCAAATATTCCATTTCTTTCGAGAGGGGCCAATCAGCCACCCTCATCCCGCCCTTTACCCCTGTTTTGTTCTCATTTAATAAATCCATAGTGGAAAGGGTTAACGTGGACCATTACAAAAACGGACCAGTCATGTTGTTGGAAACTTCCAAAAAAAAAAAAAAAAAGAAAGGAAAAAGAAGAGAGGAACACACACTTATTGAGTCCAAATGGTGTCTCTTCTCTCTCAAACCTTGACACGTGGTGGTGGTCGGCCGCTGGCTTTGAAGTGGACCGGCATGGCCTCTTCTCTCCAATCCATGTCGTGCACGGAATATCCTTCTCTCTCTCTCTCTCTCTCTCTCTAATGATTTCACCCTTTTGTAACTCACCCCACCCTGTTGATCCCAAAATGAACAAAGATATAAAGGAGAAGAAATTATAAACAAAAATATAAGTAGCAGTCAAATGGTGTTACTCTCGGCGAACCCCCAGGGACGTCCAACGGCTCTCCATCAACTGCCTTCCACCCTCCCCCTCTCTCTGTAGATACCCCATCCCCCCGAGAAAAACTCGCTCCTCAATAGCACAAATCCCCCATCCTCACTTTCACTCTTCTTGATCGTCTCCTTCTTCCACCACAACCCGGAGAGAGATGATCTCCACGTGAACCTCCACTTTCACAACGCACGGAATGGCAGATATGAAGGAGTCTTGGATCTCTCTGGCCTCCCACCTGGGCACCCTGGCCTTCTGCCACAATTTCCTCCATGCGGTGCTCCCGCCACACCTCCGCTCCGCCTCCCTCGGGTTCCTGAAGCGGGCACTTGGCTGCTACTCCTCCTACTGCTACTTCGACATTGCCGAGATGGATGGCGACAGCACCAACGAGCTCTACAACGCTGTCCAGCTCTACCTCAGCTCCTTCGTCTCCACCTCCTGCAGCCGCCTCTCCCTCAGTCGCCCCCGCAACTCCGGTGCCACCACATTCGTCCTCTCCAATGACTGCGTCACCGACGTCTTTGATGGTGTTGTCGTCCAGTGGGAGCACGTGGTGACACAGCGCCAGTCCCAGACCTCCTCGGGGCGGCCCAGCCCCGATCGCAGCTTCACCCTTCGGATCAGGAAGTGTGACAAGGACCTCATCCTCAACTGCTACCTGGACTACATCATGGACAAGGCCAACGACATCCGCCGCAACAACCGAGAACGCCTCATTTACTCTAATTCTGGCGGCTGGTGGACACCGGTGCCGTTCAAGCACCCGGGCACCTTTGACACGTTGGCCATGGAGCCAGAGAGGAAGAGGGGCATCATGGAGGACCTGCGCGACTTTGCAGCTGGGCAGGCCTTCTACCAGAGGACGGGCCGGGCCTGGAAGCGGGGCTACCTGCTCTACGGCCCACCTGGGACAGGGAAATCGAGCATGATTGCCGCCATGGCCAATTTCCTTGGCTATGACATCTACGACCTCGAGCTGACCGAGGTGCCCTCCAACTCTGAGCTCCGGAAGCTCCTCATGAAGACCAGCTCCAAGTCCATCATCGTCATAGAGGACATCGACTGCTCGGCCAATCTGTCAAACAGGTCGGAGGCACCCCAAGCCTCCGCGCCCCGGAGCTCCTCTGACCCCGGCACCCCTGATGCTGCGTCCAGTGGCAAGGGCGGGAACAACAAGAAGATCACCCTCTCAGGACTGCTCAACTTCACCGACGGCCTGTGGTCGTGCTGCGGGAGCGAGAGGATCTTTGTGTTCACCACCAATCACATCGAGAAGCTCGACCCGGCATTGCTCCGGAGTGGCCGGATGGACGTGCACATCCACATGAGCTACTGCTCGTACCCAGCGCTCAAGATCCTGCTCCAAAACTACCTGGGCAGCGAGGCTGAGGACCTCGGTCAGGCAGCTGCAAGGGAGCTCCAAGAGGCGGTCGAGAAGGTCAAGATGACACCTGCGGACATAAGCGAAGTCCTGATCAAGAACCGGAGGAACATGGAGAAAGCAGTGAACGAGTTGCTGGAGGTGTTGAAGGCGGGAGCGGAGAGGAACGAGACGCACGGAGAGTTGAAAGAGGAGTGCGAGTTGAGCAGGGTTGAAAATGAGGAGCGAGAGAAGAGGGCTCGGGAGAGCCCCAAAGAAGGGAGCGACTGTGAGGACGACTCTCGCAGAAAGTGGATGATGAAGAGGAGGAGAAGGCAAAATGAGAGCGAAAACTAGCTCGTCCTTCTCTTGCTCATTTTAAGTTAATTTTCTTTTCTTCTTTCTTTTTTTGTTTAGAAATGAAAATTAAAAAAGCAAAATTGATCTGTTGGAAACAGATCGGGATTTTGCTTTGTTGTGGGCGGAATTATGATTTGCGAGGGCAAATGGGAACACATATGGGTGTCTAGTATTAAAGGCTCTCAATAGGTCTCTTGTTATAAAAATAGTGATGGGTCTTTTATTGGTTGGGCCAAGGCAGGCTTGTTCGCTCATGTCGGGCCAAAACCTTGCCCATAAGAGAAAGAGTGTAGTTATTTTTTTAAGTAAAAATAACTGCGGTATAAATATGAAAAAAGAAAATGTTGAAAATATGATAATAAAAAGTACGTTTTTTTCTCTTTGGATAACGATGTACTCTCTCTCAAAGAACGGAACTACAAGGCTTCGGTCAATCCCTTTGAGACTGCAATAAGTATTTAATCCGTGAAATATGCACATTTGTTTTTAGTATTAGTTCGTCCGGGTACCTGTTTGTTTTAGGAATCATTTTCGTCATTGGTATCAGAGCAATAGTGTCCATGTTTCCCGATCTTTGTTGACATTTTTTTTATAAATTTTTTTAATGGTTGAATTTTTTAGAATCGTCACCGCTGATAGTTCACGGACGAAAATCCTGACACCCACGTACTGTTTGCACCCACTTTTTGATTTTTCGTGAGTCAAATTTTATTTTTAAAAGTGTCGGATCGTAGTTCTTGTCGAGACGAGAAAGATGACGGGTGGCATGGCACCAGGAGCTATCGGACGCGCCCCCACACGTGGCAGGAATGTGCATGCTTTGTCGAAGGCAGTTTCCCAGGCACATGTGCAGCACGCATGTGCAGAAATCGTAGGCGCGTGCGTGGCATGCGCGCACCAACCACTGGTGTGTGCATGGCACACGCCTGCCCTTAGATGACCCTTTTTGCCCTTATTTTTCTCGCAAAATTACGATTTTGCCCCAAACGGTGTTTTTATGTTTTTGTCCTTCTCCTTTCACTGATACTATTATTTCGCCCTTGGATGACCCAACCCAAATGTTCGACCCGGCTAACCCATTGACTCGACCTACTGTTGATCGGCTTTGACCGTCGTTCATTGCTGTTGACCGTTAACCCAAAAAAAATAGAAAATATGTGTTTTCCAATTGTACTCGCTAAGGATTATGTGTAATTCCTTTTTGTTCTGCATTTGTTGCAAGAACAACTATGTGTTTAGTATACATGCTTATATTCCTGAGAACGGATGAACAAAATGCAAGACTTGAAGGGCTAATAGCGAAATTAGCTAATTATTGGTGGAATAACGGTGATATAGTGTCATATATGGTCTGGGTCAACCAGATGATATAACGAATTACTTGGAATGGTTACTTTATGCTAGATTTTCAAAAGGTACCGACTCTAATGATCACTTTTCCATCAAAATAGCAAATAGTATTAGATCGCTTACGGAAGGTCAACGTGGCCCCGAATTATAAGAAACTTGTAGTGGCTTTTGTGAGAGAATATTATAGGATTGGGGCAACAAATACTTCAACCTTTAAGTTGAGTGTCACTTGCCGCAAAATGAATGCGCATTGGAGGAGCCATAAGGAATCTCTGATGGTATTTCCATGGTTGCCCAATTTGCCTATAAAATTATCAGAGAAATTTACTAAGAGATTAGAAGAGTCTTTCCCTATATGAGATAAATGAGGATCTTCGAATTTATTTTTTATTTTTCTTAGATTGGTTTGAGATATTTTAGATGTAGATATTTCTTTGATGTTGATGTTGATATCTTTCTATTGGACATATTATTTCGTGTAAATGGCATGTTTAGTTAATGAAAGTTTAATGTTATTTAATGTTGTTATGTTAATTTACAATTATTTGTGGGAAGTTCAAGAAAGTTTTAGTGACTTTGGTGAAATTATTTTTGCATGAATGATTATATTAATGATAATTTCAGATTAGGAATTTTGGATGATGATTGGAAACAAGGTGACCTTTCAACTCTAAAGCCTTGTTTGATCTTATTCATTAATATGATTAGTTTATATAAAATAGATGCATAAATGTTAGGCATTAATAATTCATGCAAATATGTATGATTTGTTCAGATACAATGGTTTTAATTCTAAGAACATAGTGGCTGAATTGGACAAAGAAGAGAAATTGGACAACAAGAATTATGAGATATTGAATATGAAAATTCAATATGTACTAAAAAAGCAAGAAGCATTAAAAGCTCTTAACCAAGTTGTGAAAGAGCTTGAGAATGTCATGTGCCACCTTGAGCTGGCAGAGCACCATCTTCTGGTGGTTAAGCCAAAAACAACATATTTGGTTCTAGCTCGGAATGAGCTTCGAGGTCTAAATACAAGTGTCTTGATTCGTTCAACATGTGGAAAGGCAAATGATCAAGCCCTTCAAGCAAAAAATCAAGAGTTGACTAACATGAGAGAGGAAAATGTCCTCATTTGAAGAGAATGTCAAGGGTGAAGTGTTACAATTATGGTCAGAAGGGTCACTATGCTCATAATTGTGGCGAGCCAAAAAATGTAAACACCAATTGTATTCTTGAGAACTTTACTTATGTGTCAAGTTTTGTACTTTTAATTGAATCTAATCCTTTGTGGACTATAGATTTGGGAGCAGTAGACCATGTAATAAATGATAGAGAACTCTTCGTGAAGTTTTGATGAGTTCCAATTGGAACGAAATGGATCTACATAGAAAATAACTCTAGAGCCGAAGTAAAAAGGATTGACACCTGTCAATTAAATATGCGTGGTGAACGCACTTTGTTTCTACATGATGTCATATATGCTCCGGAGATTTGTCGGAATTTAGTGTCTATGTTGGTGTTTGTTAAATTAGGTTTCAGTTTAAACTTCCATAATAGTGGTGCAGATTTATATTTGGCTATAAATTACTATGGTTGTGGTTATTTTCTAGATGGTTTTTTTATGTTAGATGTTGACTACAGTAATATCAATGTTTATTATTCATTCTTTACGTCTTCTAATTCACATGATAATGATGTGAATGTGTGGCATGCTAGACTTGATCATATTGGTCAACAACGAATGAGAGGGCTTGTTGGCCAACATTGAAAAAGTCAACTTGTCAATATACAAGTATTGTCTAGTAGGGAAAACGTCAAGTAAACAATTTGGAAAAGATACAAGAGTTGAATTTCCTTTACAATTAATCTATTCTGACATCTGTGGTCCAATGAATGTGACAGGAAGGCATTGGGCTATTTATTTCATCATGTTTATAAATGATTATACTCAATTTGGACATGTCTATTTGATCTCTCATAAATCTAAAGCATTAAGTTGTTTCAAGAAGTTTATGAGTTTGATAGAAAATCAACTAAATAAAAAATAAAAAATAAAAGCATTAAGATCCAATTGAGGTTGTGAATACCAATATGATGAGTTCATAAATTTATGTGATGAAAAAGGAATAAAGAGACAATTGTCTATTCTCTATACTCCTCAACAAAATGGCGTTGTGGAAAAGAGAAACAGAACTCTACTAGAGATGATTAGGTTCATGATGGCACAAGCTAACTTTCCTATTATCTTTTGGAGTGATGTTTTATTAACTACTGTCTATATACTTAACCATATGCCTTCCAAATGAGTTATTTCTACTTCATATGAATTATGGATAGGTAGAAAAAACCCGACTTAAGTTTTTTTAAACCATAGGATTGTGCTGACTATACTCACGAACCCTTTCACAAGTATGAAAAATTGGGTCATAGAAGTAAAAAGAGTATTTTCATAAGATACTCAAAATACTTGAAAATGTATGTGTTTATAGGTGAGTAGGAAAGTGAGAGTGTAACTTAATTTGAATCGGGAGATGCCACATTCTTAGATAATGAATGAATTTCCTAAGAAGGATGAAATAGACGAAGATTGCTCCCTATTTGAAACATTGGATCAAGATAATGAACTTAATGAAGTTTGTCCAAGTGGGAGTAATGTGAAAAGTGATGAATTAAATTTGACTCAATCTTTATTACAACCACCTGATGAGACAATATCTCTATAAGATGAAGATAAGCCAAAGAATGTAAATGAAGCTCTAAATTGTCATAATAAGGAAAAATGGATGCATGCAATGGAAGAGAAAATTGAGTCAATGAAGTTAAACCATGTTTGGGAACTGGTTGATCTTCCAAAAGAACGCAAAACCATTGGAAACAAGTGAGTTATCAAAATAAAGCGTAAAGCTGATAGCTCAATAGAGAGATATAAGGCTTGCCTTATGGCGAAAGGGGTATAATCAACATGAATGAATTAATTATGAGGAAACCATTTCTCCTGTAGTTAGTATGGATCGTGAACTACATTAAATGGATGTAAAGACTATTTTTCTCAATGGAGAATTAGAAGAAGAAATTTATATGAAACAACCCGTTGGTTTTATTTCAAAAGGCCAATAATAAAATGTATGTCGACTTTTGAAATCAATAGATGGCTTTAAGTAATCATCGAGATAATAATAAATACGTTTTCATAATACCATAATGGCATATGATTTTACAATGATTGATGAGGATCATTGCGCATATATCAAAAGATTCAAAGATCAATTTGTAATCATATCATCATATGTTGATGATATATTAATTGTCGTAAGCAATATGGAGTTTGTTAATATTGTTAAGAGTTGGTTATCTTCCAACATTGAGATGAAAAATATGGGTGAGGTTACATATATTCTTAGAGTTAAGATTTCAATAGATCGATCGAAGAGATCATTGCCTCTTTCGCAAGAGACCTATATAAACAAAGTTCTTGAACGATTTTGTATGCAAGACTGCAAACCCATAACTACTCCAATTGCAAAAGGTGAATGATTAAGCTATAGATTGTGTCCAAAACTCCACAAGAGAAGGAATAAATGCAACGCGTTATTTATGCTAGTGCCATTTGAAGCTTAATGTATGCTACGATGTGTATAAGACTTGACATATGTTTTACAATTGGAATGGTAAGTAGGTATCAATTCAATCCAGATCAAACACATTAGACAACCGTCAAAAGAATACTGAGGTATCTGAAAGGAATTGCCGATTATACATTGAGTTATTAAGGAAATGATCTACGGCTTGAAGGTTACTCAGATGCTGATTGGGGATGATATTTAGATGAAAGGAAATCTACCTCTATATTTATTTTCTTACTGAATAATGACGCTATATCTTCAAGCAGTAAGAAACAAACGTGCATAGCTCTGTCTACGATGGAAGCCGAGTTCGTGACATTCTCAGTAGCTATACAAGAGGGTGTTTAGCTTAAGAGATTTTTGAATAATTTAGGTATTACTAAGTGTTGATACCTAAATTTGGTAACATTATCATTTATTTATTATATAGAAAATTAGAGATTAATTTTTAACCCTAAAAGAAATATTAATATTAAATTGCATAGCTTATAATTTAGGAGCATTTATCAATTGCGTTTACATTGGACCAGTGACGGGTGATAAATGGTTCTGAGTTCAATGAGGCCTGTAAGGTGAAGAATTAGATTGATCCCGTAGAAACATAAAATTCAAGCCCATTATCCCTTAAATGGCCCAAGAATAATGAGGTGGCACGCCAAGTTGAAACATATTAATTTTCTGATTAAATTTGGAAAGCAGTAAGACATATTCCTTACCAATTTTGGTGGGCGCCCATCAGGGCAAGTGACAAGTTTGGCAAAGAGCAATAGGTCGTGGCAATATTTGGTCAATCAGAAAGAAATGGGAAATAAAGAGGAAATCGGCTGAATATTGTGCGAGCGAAGAGGGAATAGAAATCATAATATAATATATTGAAGACACCCACAAGAGGAGAGTGGATTTCGGTCTTTCCTTGGAAGAGCCCTAGGCATCCCTGCCTATGAAAGACCTATTACAGACGAGAAAAAGTGGGGCCACAATACATTGAACACATGACCACATTGAAGGGGGGCTCGCTTCCTTCTGAGGCCAGACACTTTACACGCTAAAAGAATAAACGTAGCACCGAGTGTGAGTCGAGACGCCACCGTGAAGATGCCGCTCTCTCCCGGCGATGGTACTCTGTTCCTGCCTTGCACGGAGCGACGCCCACGAGCTGCTTCCTCGCACCGATCTACACTGCTCGTTCTAGCCGCAATCACCATAGCGAATTGTTGCTCAATGCCCTCCACCATGACAACATAAAGCACTATCAAGACTTACAGCGTCCTCACCGAACCAAGCTAGATAAATATTCTATTTTGCAGGTTTTTGAGCGGAACCAGGAGACATGGAGAACTGGGGACAAAGGACATACTCGTTCAACTAGAAAGGTTGAGTCCACGCGGTCAAACCATCTGCCCACTATAGCATTAACCACAGACTCAAGTCCTGCAAGTGATGATCTATGGCCAAAGCATTCAGCAGCACGTTTCCACCAAACTTGGAAATTTGTCTTCACATCCAACAGCTTGGGCAAAGCATCCGGGGCCAAGTTCGGCTCGACCCGACAAACAACCTAGCCACGTCCATGAGGAGTCCAACCAAGTCATTCACCAGCTGTCGAGTACTGCCGGCCTACTATGTGGTGTTCGTGATCTCAAGCCAATTTTGCCAAAGCTCAAATTTGGAAATCGTATCCACAAAATTAGGTAAAATCTTATTTCAAAACTTCATTATTCGATTATTGCCTATTTTGCATAAATTGAAATCTCTAATAGGCACATTATCCATTAGGATGTATTTCTTAATTTGCAATCGCATATAGTCTTTGATTTTATCTTTAAGGCTTTAGATATAATTATAAATTTATGGGAATCTTTAGAATTGATAGTTTGATCTTTAAAACTTAAGATCAATTTATTGATTTTATTCACAAGATTTCGGATGATTAGATATTGTTTCCGTGTTTGCATCGATTGGATGATACCTTTGTCGATTAAATGGTTTGAATATTTCTTTATCCTGAAAAAAAAAGATTGCATTTACATATCATGTAGATTATAATTGATTACCTAGATAGAATTGCATGATATAATAGTTAGATACCTTTCTAATTATATTAGAATGCATATTCAGATGATATCTAGGTTAGATAATATATTTGAATTGTATGTTGGGATACGTTTCTAAGTTAAGATAGGAATTAGGTTAGTCTATTTCCTAGATTAAAATATGTAATATTTCACTTTGGGTAGATTTTTATTTTTAGTAATTTTTAATAACGAATTTTAATAAAAATACAAAATATCATGTGCAAGTCATATAGAATTAGGTTCATAAAATGCATGTCATTTAGTAATTATTGCTACGTCTACTTAATTAAAAATTTTCCATCATTAGAATTAGGCCATTTGGTTAAATTGCATTGCACATAGATTAAATTTCATTAAACAAGAGAAAATTCTAAAAAAGATTGAGTGGTTGCATATTAATTAGAAATTATATTTAGGGCTGTTGATATGAATTCTGAGCTAACATCGCATATGCCTTTGTTGCTACAAGGTAAGTCTCATAATTTATTTATTGCTTTCTTGGGTGTTAAATTGATGGTTTGCGTACCCGCATGATTATCTCACATGTTAGGAAAGTAAATTAAAATCAATTCAAGCTATCTGCAAAACATTTTTTCGGAATAAAAGAGAAATGTACTGAAAGGACGCTAGAGAAATTTAGTGTAATCAAGTCCCCGAACTCATAATTTCTGGTTTGTGGGAGTATAGTAAATCTCCCTTTACTTTATTTCGATTTCTAATTGACCCACCAAAAATAGATTAGTGACGACTCATAATTGAGAATTATTTGCACGTTAAAAACTTAAATCTTAAGTCACGAATTGGTATGGGCTTGAGAGAGCCCGGGCTAAGTCTAGGCTTAGGAATCCATTAGCCAAACCCCTAGGTGGTCTAACCCACTTCGGGGAGGTCGCGGCACTAAGAATGCCGCAAACTCATTGTTGGTTAATTGTGATAGCTAAGCAGCGATAAAGTACACCAAGGATTCGAAATATCATAGCAAGACCTAACATATAGATACAAAATATAACTTTGTCAATGACATGATTGCACGAAAATATGTGAACTTGTAATATATATTTATGCATAGAATGATAGCAGATACCATGACGAAGCTAATACCTAAAGTTGTGTTATGTGGTCACGTAAAATCTCTAGGCCTGCGTAGAGTATGATGTATTGAACATTGTAATTTCCTTAAGTGTTCACATTTAATGAAGTTGTCTTTCATTATTAATGCCTATGAGTTTTGTTTGACATTTATGCATATGAATGCTTAGTGCATCATATAGAATTGAGAAAGTATGTCGGACAGATAAGAGATTAGCTCACTCACACGAGTAATCGCTTTGATTTACAGTGTAATAAATAGAGATGAGACAATTTTTAAGCTTGTTATTTAAGTGATCATCGAGAGCTCAAGCTTAAAATATAAATATCATCTTAACTAAGTGTTAAGATGATTATATAATATTTACTATGTCCGAAAGTAAAATAACTAATATATTTTACTTTATTTGTCTTTAATGCCAGATGTGTGTTCTAATGGATTCTTTGAAAGAGTAGACATGTGAACTCAAGTTGGACATTAGATATGTCTGAACTATCATCTGTGCGGTATTGAGAGTAAAGACATATGCTCCATGGGGAAGGAGTAAATACCGTAATACGTATTTCATACTACGTATGCATGAGACGACCAATAAAAGTGTTAAAAGTTTTTATCTCAACTTTTATGTTGTGTAAGGCTTTTGAGGAAATAAGTTCCTCAATTAAGTGCCCTCATGACTCTTACTTGTTCTCAATATTTCTATTTAATGTTTGTTATTTTAGAATGTTGCCAATGATCATGAATTGATTCGATCTAATGGGACAATTCTAAAAAAGCAAGCTGAACTGAAATTGAGAGTTTTAAGGAAAGAGGAAAATCGAGTTTGGGATTTCACATTGTAGTCTTGTATTCATTAGTCGACCAATTATGATTGTTTAGAGATAATCATAATTGTGAATACAATATATCATTATTAAAAAAAGATCTAGAGAGATATAAATGTGATCGATCGATCTAGGATACTGCCTACTCGAAAACGTGATGCCCATTTTGAGCTGCTATGTATTCTTAATAGATGTATAGTAATGAACTCTCAAAGTATGATGGTCACATGGATTATTTACTAGTATGAACGTTACAGAGAGGAAAAGAAAGAGTTCTATTCAGCCCACCATGTGTGAATGAGAGATGATGGGTCTTTTATTGGTTGGGCCTAGCCAGACTCGTCTGCCCATGTTGGGCCAAAAACTAGCCTGTAAGTGAAGGGCCCATAAGAGAGATAGTGCAACTATCTTTTAAGTAAAAATAAATGCTGTATAAATATGAAAAAAGAGAATGTTGAAAATATGATTATAAAAAGTATGTTCTTTTTCTCCTTGGACAACAGTGTATTCTCTCTCGAAGAATGGAATTGTAAGGCTTTGATAAGAGGGACCAAGTATTTAACCTATGGAAAATAAGGTAAGTCCGTCTTTGTGATGTCCCTTTCGATCGACGTCACATGTATCCTCGGGCCCGTTTCGGCATTTGATTTTAGTATTCATTCATTCGAGTACTTGTTTGCTTTAGGGATCCGTTTCTATCAAATAGAAATAAAGGTCATGACATGTGATTTTACCCACTTTTGTGCGTGTGTTGTTTTGTTTTGTTTTGGTTTTTTTTTTTTTTTAATGGGGATCATCAAAGTATAATCAACTTCTAAAATTAATCAATTTGGTGCAATTAAGTCATCATGTTAACTTTGTTCAATTTGGTTAATGGGAAATGCTGCCGTGATTTTTTTTTCTTTTCTACGTGATGCTAACATGGCTAAAACATGATTGTTAAAGCTAAAACAACATCGTTCTGATTCAAACCTGATTTTTAATCTAAATATGAATTAAATTAAGTTAAATTAAAAAATGAACTAAAAAAGAAGAGGCAGCTGTTGACACCTAATTTTAACCATGCTATTTACTTACGTACATTAAGCATTCCATAGCATTGTATGTAGGCAATAATAACATTTAGGATTAAACTTACCTTTTAGAAAAATAAAAAATAGAGGATAATAAATAACTTACAAAATAAAACATTTGGAAGGAGATTTAGAAATTTTTGAATAATGAAGTATCTTTGTTGTTGAAAATATATCCTCATTTTAAAATTGAAAAAAAAAAAATAGTTGTTCTTTGATTTTGGAGCCATTTTTCTTGTTGAGTTGTTGAGTGAATATTTCACTTGCAAAACAAACTTGATTATTTTCGGCTCTATAAATGGAGGATGCGAGGTTTCGAAACAGGGGGCTTTTTTTTTCGAGGGTTTCTTTTGCTGAAAAAGAAGAAAAGTAAAAAGTGAAAAGGGCACGGAGAAGACGTGAGGGAAGGGAGAGTACAGTGCGAGGAGAAAGTGTGAATAGACAAGAGAGAGAAAAAAAAAAGAAAAAGAAAATAGAGGGACTGTTTGTCTTCTTCACGGACTCCCTTTCGTCCGAGCTTCGTGCCGGTCGAGGCACCGGCACCTTCTCTGCCAGCCCGACGCCGTCGCCGCGTCGCCTCGCCTCGCCGTCGACCTAGCAGCCAAGATCACCTCCGCTGGTCGCCACTCCTCTGTGCCCCAGCCCTCGCGACGACGCTTCCACCGTTGCTATCCTCGATCTCACTGCTCGGCTGCCTTGACGCCGGCATATCTGAACCTGCCTCCGACTCGATGCCGTAGCGGCCTGCCAGTTTGCCTGTTCGCGACGCCGTCAGCCCTGATGCTGCGCCGTTGAAGCCCGCGGCCTGCTCGCCTCCGCCTGTCCCTTCCGCTCGGAAGCCCGACGCCGCACCTTTGCAACCCGTGAACCAACGACCTCTGCGCCCCGGCTATTGCCGCTCATCCTCCGCTGATGTTTTGTCTGCCGCGTCTCCGCCCGTCCGCGACGCAACCCGCGACACTTCCATGGCCGCACCTCCGCCTGCGAGCAAGAATTCGAAGCCGTAGCCGCTCGACGCAAGCAGTCTGCTCGTCACCGCGCCAGAGACCTCTCCACCTGACGACTCGCGAGTCGCGAACCAACTGTGGCAGTTCATCGTGCCGGTCAACGCAAGTCCCTCAGCCCGCACCGGACACCACACCTCCTCCGCTCCTTGCCGGGAAGCTCCGACGCCCCCATCGCCCCCCCGTTCGCGAAGCCACGTAGCTTCGCCCTGCTGCGGTCGCCGCTCCCTCGCCGAGTGATCGCCAGCCGCCGTCTCAGCTTCGGCGCCCAATACCCCGAGTCAAACGCCGCCCCTGCCCGACGCTCAGCCTCCACCGCGCCCGCGCCTCCCCTCCGCTCTCGGACACACACGCACTGGAGCAACTCGCCATCATCGCTGCTCTCCGCCTGAGCGTCCCAGCCGTTGCCGTTCGCCAGTCTTCGCCGGAGCTCCGAGCGTCGCTACCGTTGCGCTCCGCCTGCTCGCTAAAGCCATCGTCGTCGTTCCCCATTCCTTGAGTTCCCTTTCTTAGGTAGATTTTTTTTAATATTTTATTTTATTTTATTTTTTAAAGTTTAGTTATTTAAATTAGAACATTGAATGTTAATATTCATTTCATGGATCATGTAGGCATTATCCGCAGGTGTTTTCCCCACAATTATTGTAATTACTAATTTGATCTGCAAGATGTTAGATCATTTTTTTAATTATATTAATTTTTGGGATTTTGTTGATAGTATTTTAATTATTGAATCAATATAATTATTAATTTGATCCGTAAGACTTCGGATAAGATTTTTAATTATTTTGAACTTCATGTCGTGATGTTTAGGGTTAGAGTAATCGTTAATTTAACCTGTGAGACAATAAGTTATTTTTTCAATTATTTTAATTCTTTATTTGTTGAATATATTGATTGTTTAGATTTAATATTTATTTGGTAATCACTTGTCTTGGAAAAAACACTAAAAAAAAAAAATTTGGCAATTGTGAATCAAAATCTTGCATCGGAGCATGTAGGTTTAATAAATCGCATGTTTCACATGTAGGATTAGGTTTATGAAATTTTCGTCATCTAGTGATTGTTGCTAGGTTCATTTAGTTAGAAATTGCTTGTCATTAGAATTAGGACATTTGATTAATTTAGATTGCATATTTAATTGTTGCATTTCTTTAATTTCGAATTTCATGGAAAATACAAAAAAAAAAAAAAAGAATAAATTCATTTCATGCTTTAAGATAGACTGCATGCTTATATTTTATTTGTCATATAGCTTAGGTCATATTGTTATGCCATATCATTGCATATGAGATTAGTAGTATAACATTGCATATATATTAGATTTTCATTAAATAAAGTGAAAAACCAAAATTGAGTAATCGCGTGTTAATTAGAAATCATATCTAAGACTGTTGATGTGAATTCTGATCTAACACTGTAGATGCATTTGTTGCTACGAGGTAAGTCCCGTAATTTATTCATTTCATTTCTTGGGTGTTAAGTTGGTGGTTTGCGCACCCGCATGATAACCTCATATGTTAGGGAAATAAGATTTAAAATTAATTCAAGCTGCCTGCAAAAACTTTTTTTTTTGAAAATTAAAAAGAAATGGTACGGAAAGGGCATTAGAGAAATCTAGTGTAACCAAGTCCTCGTACCCTTAGTCTTTGGTTCGTAGGAGTAAAATAATCCTCTCGTTATTTTATTTAGGTGTCTAATCGACCTACCAAAAACTGATTAGTGGCGAATCCTAGATAATAATCATTTGCATGCTAAATATTTGAACCTTAAGTTGCGAATTGGTATGGGCTTGGGAGAGCCCGAGCTAAGTTTAAAGACTTAGTAGTCCATTAGCCTAAACTTAGGTGATGCGCCCGGAAAAATTAGGTCGCGACAGCTTGGTGACTCCGCTGGGGACCTTGAGTTAAATTACTTAGTGGACTTAGGCCAATTTTTCTTTTTCTTTTAAAAAAATGTTTTTGTTTGGCAGCGAGGACACCAGGTACGTCCTTAACATTTCTAAGGTGTTAAATGTTCTTGCAGATGGGAGGTATAAGGAGAGTAGTCTTTGTTAATCCTTGTCTTGCAGGAGGGTGTATGGATGAATGATTTACTTTTCCCTAATTAGAAGTGTTGTCTGTATTTAAACTGTTGTGCATGTTTTATTGCTTTTAGCACTACACTATTGCACACACAACCTATGGCCGGACCTGCGCTGTGATAGGGTTTTTAGGATGGTGTTGAGAAGGATACTTCCTCCAAAGCAAGACTGCTATGTAGAGGTTGACCTTTTCTTCCCCAAAATTTTTTCATGGTGTCAAATGTGTTTGTCCATATCCGCGAGACTGCGTGACTACTGGGTATTCCATTCGACTGAGCCGGAGTTAAGAGGACCTGATAAGTTAATGCGAGACTGCAACGGTCAGATCATCCTCTTAGCTCCACTTTGTTAAGCCGTCTAGGTAGAAATCGAGCCTCACATCTCATGTGCATGTCGATGTGATTGCCATTAATTTTCCTTGGTGAAGTAAGTCTTCTATCCCTTTATCATGCAATTAATTTTGTCATACTTTTGGGTCGGTCCATGGCAATATAGGTCAATCATTGAATTTAATTCCTTTGTCAGTTAGAAATGAAATGAGAAAATTGCCATGCAATGAATCATTTGGAAAATAATAAAAACTTTGGAGAATTTGTTTTCAATTCATATCTTTATTGTTCCCATTAGGGAGTTTCAAATTTTGGTCATTCCTAATTCGTGTTTAGGAAATTTGGTTCTTGCTAGGGTGTCCTATTTTTATTTTTCTAGTTATTTTTAGGAAATTCCCTTCTTGCACAGACTTTTCATGAATAAATAAAAAAAATAAAAAAAAAAAAAATCGATTAGATCATTGTCATGGATTGACTCTCCATTTACACATCATGCTTACATGTTCTCGTTTATTTCCCCTAGGTGATTATGGATCAATCTCGCTCACCCATCCATACACGGTCGAGAGCTAAAATGGCCGATCAAAACGAGGTGCTGGACAGTATCATTATCAATATAAACAAGCGAATTGCGCATCTCCAAAGTCAAGTCGATGAATTGTCTGCTACTATGGCTTATCTCGTCAAGCAAAAGGGCCGTGATGACATAGGTACTCTATCTTCAGTGAGAAACTACGACTCGAAGAAAAGAGCCAAGAGCACTTTTGAACCGTTTCATTTTCCTGAGGTAGCTGAATTTGATGCCACTATGAAGAGATTAGTGACATATCTAGAAGGAAGAATCTCTGACCTAGAGGGTTCGCATCACAAGATCAAGGAGAGTGAAGAACTCAAGCACACATGATTCATGGTCCTAAGTAGTTCGCTTTCCTTATTTAATTAGGGGCATGTTCAGTTGCACATTCCCCTGCGTGGGAATTTTTATTGCTTTCTAGGAAATGTTTTCAATTTTTGATTGAACATTGCATTTTCCATTCAATAAATGTAATTAATTGATGAATTTTAATCAAATTACAAGTTTTGAGGACATGATGAGGTACACCAAACTAGTCTGGTGACGATATCCAACAATGAAAAGAAAATATCATCCAAGGAGAATTCTGAGGACTGGGCTTCTTCATGCTTCCTAAAAAAAAATTCAAAAAAAAAAAGAATTAAAAAAATCATTTTTCAAGCCATTTCCAAAAGCATACATTAGGTTAGCCCTGTTTAATTTTCTGACTCATTTACTTCATGTTTCAAAACATTACTTTCTTGGCCTAATGAGAAAGCATATAAAGGCACATCGGGTCGCTCAACTGTTACTCAACAAGTTTGAGAACACACTTTCAAAGAGAGTAAAAGAGGATCATCCATCTTTGGTGAAAGAGATGACAAATTGGGAACACTACAGATTCTAGTAGTGACATGACTGGGATGAAATCTTGATCCAAGCCAAAATGGATGTGCAGTTTGAATTTACTTTCATGCCGCATAGTATCCTATTCATGCACGTTCTCTTGTGCAGGGGCAAGGACGGATTTTCAATCTTGACTAATAAGAACAACCTAATGACATCAACTGCTAAGGCAATCCCATTGTAGAGGAATCCTTGAATGAATGCTTAAAACCATTTTGCAATGTGGAAAACTATTTGTTTTGAAGTTGACAATTTTTCGTGCCTAAAGTTGTTGAGCTCTTTTAAAAAAAAGGATTTTGCATGATGACTCTTACATGTTTTATCCACCAAATCCACTAAAGAACATTAAGCTAGACTAATTTAATGAATGATGTGGAATTGATTGAGCATACTAAATGAGACGAGTCGGGATGATAAAAGGCAAACCCTATCCTATACACAGTCCCGTATTCATACACTTGTGAGATGCGTGTAGGAAGGTTCATATCCATAAGGTAAAGAGTTCTCTCGCAAAAGGTACGGCAACCGAAATGATGAGAGGCAATTCATTTCTCTATCCCAAACACTACAGGTGATCCATTGCTTAATCCTTTTGAGCCCATACACTTATGGATATTCTTTTCAAATCACCCCTGTCAAGAATCACCCCACATCGGGGCAACTAGGAGATAAAATGGCATCATGAAGGAGAGGGAAATGGATAGAAATTTTCTTGCTCTCACTTGCATCAATCTTCAAGTTGTGCTATTACATTGAATTCATGTGGTAATTTAAGTGCCTTAGGATGATAAAGAGCATTTCTTTCTCTATCCTATACACTTATATCATTTGCATAGCCCACTTGAGCCTGCAATTTCATTTCTTTAAACCCAGTTGGTGATCATCCCCCATACTGGGGCAAGGCAAAAGGCAAATGAAGACCCTTGAAACTTCGAGTGTCATTCAAAGTGTAATTCCTTGACGCATGCATTGTGCGCAAGAATTGAAATCAAAATAGAACTAAGGGGCATGAAAAAGCAGTGTGCTTGGTAAAAGCAAGGCCAATGCCCATGAAAAAGAAGTGAAAAAAATGCATGAAAACTAGGGTCATGAAAAAGTGATGTGCCTATTAGAAGCAAGGCCAATGAAAATGAAAAGGAAAAAGTCAAGAGAGGTGACTATCAATTGTAAAAGGTTGCATCCCTCATGGAGCAGCATTCAAAGAACACAAATACCGAGCTTTTACAGTTAGTGGAGCACATTGCCAAGACAATCCCTAGTGGAAAAGAAAATTGGTGGCAATGCCAAGATGATCACCAACTCTGACCCTCCCTAAACATATTTTGAGCCTAATGATCATTTCCTTTCTCCACCCATGAACCCAGCCTACGTCACGTCCCTTGCAAAGTCTCTTCAGATTAGGGCACTTGAATTAACATTGGAGTTCATATGTTTATAAGCATTGCTCGAAGAAGTGCGGGCAAGATTATTTCTTTCTCATTTTGCAGGGTTCTTGACTTGTAAACCCGAAGATAATTACAAAAATTATTCTTTCAATTCCCTTGACTCAAAGAGTCCACTTGTTAATCCATTGACCAAGCCCACTTTATGGTTCCTGTCAAAGACCTCTCAGATTGGTAAGGCCATACCGCTTGCGAGAATACTTGGACCCCTGTCGATATGGTGAGATGGAGTGATTATCATAAATAGCTCTTCTAAATGAGAGTGAGTGAAAGTCCTTTCTAACTAAAAGTCTCTCATTTAGTATTCTTAGGAAATCCATGTCATGAGTGAAAATTGTCTTGAACGATAATTCTCTCTAGTGGAAATTTGGGTGATGCAAAAGTCATTATGCATGAACCTCAATTGAATTGATAAAAGCTTCAGCAGACTTTGAAGTGTGCATTCCAGAATAGCCTTAATTGCTTAATTCTTTGGTCAATGCATTTTTGCTCTTATCATGTCTGACAGATAATGTTTTCTCAAAGACCCAAGAGCTCCTGACATTCAAGTTCCTTTCAGAATGCCTCATGATATTAGGAGATGAGCAACCATCACGGACATTCAAGGTGCCTCCTTGATGTTCCACAATTTATTTCTACCAAAAGGTGAAAAACCTCCACAGGATATCTAAATTCCAAAAGACATATCCTCAAGAATCAGAGATATTACCAGGTAAGTATATCTCTACCCATACTTTAAATACTTGTCATTGTGCAAGTATTCTCTCTCTCAAGTGTATCGACACTTGACTCGCTCAAGCTGTCCTCTTCATCAACATGGTGTGCTTCTGTAGCCCAGAGTCATCTCATTAATTTGGGAGACATATCTCTAAGGATCAAAGATGCCACCAGGTAAGTATATCTCTATCCATACCTTAAATACCTGTCATTGCACAAGTATTCATTTTCAAGCACCGGCACTCGATGAAGTTGCCTCCCCAATGATTTTTTCTAGATTCAGTCTGATTTAGGCGACCGTAGAGTGGTACGGGTCCTGGAAAGTGAATCTCCATTTAGGTGATCATAGAATGGTATGAGTCCTAGACAACATTTATTTCCCTATTCAGGCGACCGTATAATGGTACGAGTCCTGGAAGGCAAATCTCCGTTTAGGCGACCGTAGAATGGTACGGGTCTTGGAAAAGCAATTTCCCTATTCAGGTGACCGTAGAATGGTACGGGTCCTGGAAAATGAATCCTTGTTTATGCGACCGTAGAATGATACGGGTCCTAGACACAATCAAACATTGCCATACTAGGCGATCGTAGAATAGTACGAGTCCTGGAAGGCGAACCTCAGTTTAGGCGACCGTAGAACGGTACGGGTCCTAGACAACATTTATTTCCCTATTCAAGCGACTGTAGAATGGTACAGGTCCTGGAAAATGAATCCTCGTTTAGGCGGCCGTAGAATGGTACGGGTCCTAGACACAACCAAACACTGCCATACTAGGTGACCGTAGAAAGGTATAGGTCCTACGAAAACAGTTTCCTTACAAAACCTTGCTGCCATATTAGGTGACTGTAGAAAGGTACGGCTCTTAGGAAAGTAGTCTCCTTATAAAGTCTTGTTACTATTTTAGGCGATCGTAGAAGGGTACGGGTCCTGGACATGTAACACTAATTATCTTGAATCACTCTACCCTCCTTAAAGGTAAGTTATTCCATGTAGGTTCCTTTATCATTTGCATTTCCATGCATCTTATAAATTGTATTTTAAAATGGAATTCATTTTCCAACAAAAAAATCATTCAATGCATGTATATGATTTAAATTTAGGTCTCAATTTGTCTTTGAAAGCAACCTCTATGAGCTCACCTTCAAAGCGGGGCAAGAAAATTCTCATCAAGTACTTGAAAGAAAATTCGAACTCTTGTCGACATGATGATGATAAGATTGAGTGATATATTCCCGCATCAATGGTCGGGACAAATAACCCCTCTTAAATGAGAGCGAGTGAAAAAGCCTTTTCGCACCAAAAGTGTCTCATTTAGCATGTTCAAGAGATTCACGTTATAAGTGAAAATTGTCTTAATGATAATTTTTCCGGTGGAAGTTTGATAAAGCCATCATGCATGGACCTTCATTGAATTTAAAAAAATGAAATGAATTTTTCCTCAAAGACCAAAGGATTTGTCTTTGAAGCCGGAGTTTGTTCAGTCATCTTTGAATACTTGATGAGAATTCCAAGTACCTACTTATTAAATGTTTTCAAATGTCTAGTGTGAATTTCAGATATTTGAGCCTTTAACACTTGTTGTGACTTCCAAGTGTTTGTCTCTTCAAACATCTGATGTGATTTCCAGATGTTTAGTAAATGTTTTCAAATGTCTGACATAAGAATCGGATTTTTGAAATTTCAAGTACTTAATGCAATTTCCAGGTGCTTAGAATTTGATGAGAATTCCAGATCCCCGAAGACTTTGAGCTTTTCAATTTTCTGAGGGGAGTTCTAGATATTTGTTAGGTCTCATAGAAAGTATGACAGGTACGTGTTCTTCTTTGCATTTGCATTGGGCATAGATACATTGAGATCTATGTTCCTGACCAAATCATTGCATTTACATTGCATTCTTTAAAAAAAAAAAAAGAGTCATTGCAATTAACATTTGCATATTCATTTTACATGGTCTAAATTTAGGTGTCATTTATCTTTAAAGAAAACCTCTACGAGCTTCCCTTCAAAGAGGGGCAGTTGTTGACACCTAATTTTAACCATGCTATTTACTTACTTACATTAAGCATTTCATAGCATTGCATGTAGGTAATAATAACAGTTAGGATTAAACTTACCTTCTAGAAAATAAAAAATAGAGGATAATAAATAACTTATAAAATAAAACATTTGGATCGAGATTTAGAAATTTTTGAATAATGAAGTATCTTTGTTGTTGAAAATATATCCTCATTTCAAAAAAAAAAAAATAGTTGTTGTTTGATTTTGGAGCCATTTTTCTTGTTGAGTTGTTGAGTGAATATTTTAGTTGCAAAACAAACTTGATTATTTTCGACTCTATAATTGGAGGATGCGAGGTTTCGAAATAGGGGGGCTTTTTTTTCGAGAGTTTCTTTTGCTGAAAAAGAAGAAAAGTGAAAAGTGAAAAGGGTAAGGAGAAGACGTGAAGGAAGGGAGAGTATAGTGCGAGGAAAAAGTGTGAATAGACAAGAGAGAGAGAAGAAAAAAAGAAAAAGAAAATAGAGGGACTGCTTGTCTTCTTCACGGACTCCCTTCCGTTCGAGCTTCGTGCCGGTCAGAGGCACAGGCACCTTCTCTGCCAGCCCGACGCCGGCGCGCCCGACGCCGTCGCCACGCCGCCTCTGCCGTGGACCTAGCAGCCCAAACCACCTCCGCTGGTCGCCACTCCTCTGTGCCCCAGCCCTCGCGACGACGCTTCCACTGCTGCTGTCCTGATCTTACCGCTCGGTTGCCTCGATGCTGGCAGATCTGAACCTGCCTTCGACCCGATGCCATAGCGACCTACCAGTTCTCCTGTCCGCGACGCCGTCCGCCCCGACGCCGCGCCGCCGAAGCCCGTGGTCCGCTCGCCTCTGCCTGTCCCTTCCACTCGGAGCCCGACGCCGCCGCACCTTTGCAACCCGTGACCCAGCGATCTCTGCGCCCCAGCTGCTATCGCTCATCCTCCGCCGACGTTTCGTTTGCCGTGTCTCCGCCCGTTGGCGACGTAACTCGCAGCAGTTCCATGGCCGCACCTCCGCCGGCGAGGCAGAATCCGAAGTTGTAGCCATTCGACGCAAGCAGTCTGCTCGCCATCGCGCCAGAGACCTCTCCACCTGACAACTCGCAAGTCGCGAACTAGCTGTGGCAGATCACCGTGCCGATCAACGCACGTCCCTTAGCCCGCACCGGACACCACACCTCCTCCGCTCCTCGCCGGAAGCTCCGACGCCCCTGCACCGCCCCTGCTCACGAAACCATGTAGCTTCGCCCTCTGCCAGTCACCACTCCTGCGCCTGAGTGATCGCCAGCTGCCGTCTTAGCTTCGACGCCCAATACCTCGAGCCAACGCCGCCTGCCCGACGCTCGCCTCCACCGCACTCGCAACCTCCCCGCCGTTGTCTCGACACTGCACCGGAGCAACTCTCATCCGCTCTTCGAGCGTCCCTACCGTTGCCGTTCGCCAGTCTTCTTTGGAGCTCTGAGCGTCGCTACCGTTGCACTCCGCCTGCTCACCAAAGCCATCGTCGTCGTTCCCCATTCCTTGAGTTCCCTTTCTTAGGTAGTATTTTATTTTTATTTATTTTATTTATTTTTATTTTTTTATGTTTAGTTATTTAAATTAGAACATTGAATGTTAATATTCATTTCATGAATCGTGTAGGCATTATCCGCAGGTGTTTTCCCCAAAATTATTGTAATTACTAATTTGATTTGCAAGATGTCAGATCATTTTTTAATTATATTAATTTTTGGGATTTTGTTGATAGTATTTTAATTATTGAATCAATATAATTATTAATTTGATTCGTAAGACTTCGGATCAGATTTTTAATTATTTTGAACTTCATGTCGTGATGTTTAGGGTTAGAGTACTCGTTAATTTAACTTGTGAGACAACATGTTATTTTTTCGATTATTTTAATTCTTTATTTGTTGAATATATTGATTATTTATATTTAATATTTATTTGGTAATCACTTGTCTTGGAAAAAAACACTAAAAAAAAAAAATCAAAATCTTGCATCGGAGCATGTAGGTTTAATAAATCAGACATGTAGGATTGGGTTTATGAAATTTTCGTCATCTAGTGATTGTAGCTAAATTCATTTAGTTAGAAATTGCTCGTCATTAGAATTAGGACATTTGATTAATTTAGATTGCATATGTAATTGTTGCATTTCTTTAATTTCGAATTTCATGGAAAATACAAAAAAAATTAGAATAAATTCATTTCATGCTTTAAGATAGACTGCATGCTTATATTTTATTTGTCATATAGCTTAGGTCATATTGCCATGCCATATCATTGCATATTAGATTAGTAGCATAACGTTGCATATAGATTAGATTTTCATTAAATAAAGTGAAAAACCAAAATTGAGTAATCGCGTGTTAATTAGAAATCATATCTAAGACTGTTAATGTGAATTCTGATCTAACACTGCAGATGCTTTTGTTACTACGAGGTAAGTCCTGTAATTTATTCATTGCATTTCTTGGGTGTTAAGTTGGTGGTTTGCGCACCCGCATGATAACCTCATATGTTAGGGAAATAAGGTTTAAAATTAATTCAAGCTGCCTGCAAAAACATTTTTTTGAAAATTAAAAAGAAATGGTACCGAAAGGGCATTAGAGAAATCTAGTGTAACCAAGTCCCCGTACCCTTAGTCTTTGGTTTGTAGGAGTAAAATAATCCTCCCGTTATTTTATTTAGGTGTCTAATCGACCTACCAAAAACTGATTAGTGGCAACTCCTAGATAATAATCATTTGCATGCTAAATATTTGAACCTTAAGTCGCCAATTGGAATGGGCTTGGGAGAGCCCGAGCTAAGTTTAAAGACAGTAGTCCATTAGCCTAAACTTAGGTGATGCACCCAGAAAAATTAGGTCGCGACATCGTTCTGATTCAAACCTGATTTTTAATCTAAATATGAATTAAATTAAGTTAAATTAGAAAATGAACTAAAAAAGAAGAGGCCGCCATCGCCTTACCATCGCCAGAAAGAGCCGATAGTGATGGGGCGAGAGTTGATTAGGATTGTTGGCTAGTGGCCTACGATCTTGACCAACACTGGGTGAGGGTCACGGTCCTACCCCAGGTGACGCTAGGGTTGTTGACTCTCGCCCAAATCGGGCCGAGGGCCTTGTCCAGTGGGGTTGCCGCCCCATCCCAACCAGTGGCAACCCTAGGCCCAAATTGGCAAGGGCTGACAGCCCCCCTTTTAGGGCTTACCATCCCTTGCATATGTCGATCCTTGCATGTAGTTGACTAAGGTTGTCGGCTGACCCTCACCCCACCATTGCTAGCTCTTTCCTGCAATGGCGGGGTGGCGAAGGTAGGCGCTCGCTTGGTTTTGCTACTTTATCTTTATACATATTTTTTAAAATTAATTTAAGTAATATTTAGATTGAAAAAAAGATTTGAACTAAAATGACATCATTTTAGACACGTAGGACACGTAGAAGAGAAAAAATAATAAAATAGCCATGTCAGTATTTTCCATTAATGAAATTGGACGTAGTTAAAAAAAGGCTTTATTACATCAATTTGACAACTTTTAGGATTTGATTGCATTTTTGAAAGTTTTATTAGTTAATTATACATTCGTGACAAATTTGAGAATTTTCAGTGCATGTATTCCAAAGAATAAAAACAACAAATAGGAAATAATAAATAAAGCACCAAACCCCATTAGACCACAAGACCAACCCATTGGACTGGTCCATTGGACCAACCCGATCCACTTCAGCTCGTGGGCCCCACTAGCTCCCATCACTCAAGATCTAGCCTCAGCAGTCTTGCTTTAGCCCATCAAAAAATCAAAAGCACACCAAAGTCTAGTCTAATTTGTTAAAGCTTGTTTTTTTTTTTTTTTTTGAGAAAAATGAATAATTTGAATTTAAAAAAAAAAAATTGCTTATATCGATTGAAATAATTAGTTTATGATTTTTTTTTATTATGGATGACAATTTATGTCTAAATATTTTCGCATATGATTGAAATATTTTTAATTTATTCATATGATAGAAGAAATTATTTTTTAAAAAATAGTTTACAAATCATTTATTTTCCATGGAGTAGACGGAATCAGAATTCGAATGAAGCCTCGCATGAAGCTTGGCCACAAAAGGAACAAAAGACATCACAGCACGATGTATCAACTGAACTCCCACATTAAGATGCCACGAATCAAGAAGCATGTGAGTCGTCTCTTGGATTCTCCAAACCTTAGCGACGGCATCCCCTTCTGGCCGATCCGCTCTGTTCGCCTCCGCCTCCAACGCCTCTTGGTTAGCCACCTCATCTCTTGTTCCTCTTCGCTTCTTCCGCTTTTCAATTCGTTCGCTTCTTCAGCGTCGATTCGGCAAGACATGCAGTCGGAAAGAAAGCTGAAGATGTGATGCCGATTGCTACTGGACACGAGCATGAGAGGAGATTGATGCTGAACTTGATTCTCCCACATTTCAGTTTTCACTGAGTGTGGATATTTGAAAAATGGCTCCTCCTTCCGTCTGCAACTCAGACAACGGCGTCAGATCTGGCTTGATCGAAGTAGGCATAGGTGAGACTGAATAAGGCGAAGTGGGCAACAATTCCGAGAGGCTCTTGAATGAAGTTCGAGGCGGCCACTTGGATTCTCCGCACACTATTGCGGTTACTGATACTGCTCTGAAGGTGTTCGATTCATTCTAGATTTCTATTTTACTCTCTATCTGTTTCCTTGCCATTTGTCATCGTGCATTGGATGGATTCACGTTGCCGCTATCGTCGTTGAGGGCACCGTCGTTCCTTGCTGGTTTCCTGTCCGATCATGTGATACGGACATTGCTATTTGGTCCACCGTAACAATGAAAAAAACGAAAAATGCAGTAATGGCAGCTTGGTCGTCCCTGAAACAATGTAAGCATCTATAAACTTTATCCGGTCAAAAAGTTTGAATATCTTGCCAAAATTACATGATATGCTGGTAGAAGAAGAGCCCATACACTGCCTTCAGTTCGTTTCTCTCGTACGCAATGTCTTGGTGCGTTAATCCTGTTGAAGATCTGTTTCTGAATGGCAGTCTCCATGGGGTTTCTAAGTATGATTTACAAGTAAATAGTGTTGTGTGTTATCGTCGGTTTTTCGATCTTTGTATAGCTCAGCTTATATGAGAGTTTTGTGCTATCTTAAGATTACATCGTCATGCCATTGTATGAGGATTTAAGAGCCAAAGTAGAATACCATTAGGGCCACAAAAGAATACCCGGAGTGCCAAAACTTGGCACAGGGGATACTTAAGTGCCAAAAGTTACGAAAATGCACTTGAGTGCCATTTTTTTTTCCCAAAAAATGGGACACCTGAGTGCCAAGTTTGGTGAAGGTGGCCATAAATCCTACGTAGCAATTTTTTTAATAATATAACTCGCCTACGTGACACGTCGGAGAGCTGAGTCAACAATGAAGAACCAAAAGGACATTCTTTTGTCCTTTTCTTTTTAATTTTAATATAAATATTATATATATATATATATTTTTTTTTTTTTTAAAAGAGGAGACAAAAGGCGAGGGCTAAGCCCTCCCCACTGCCTCCCCACTGTGATGGAAGGGTCGACCGAGGTCGTTAGGCCCTAGCCGACTAGCGGCGAGGGCTCGTGAGCCCTTGCCCAGATTTGGGGCAAGGGTTGCAGCCCTTTCCCAAATTCGGTGAGGGTCGTTGACCTTCACTTGGATGGGCTAAGGGTCGTCGCCAGTTGGGGCAACCCCTAGCTAGCAATCGGCGACTCTAGTTGATCGGCGGTGAGAGCTTGTGAGCCCTCCCCTAGATCTGGGATGAGGGCCTTGCTGACAATAGCTAGGAGGCAGCGATAGCGAGGGCTAGCATGGCCCTCGCCTTTTGCAATATACATTTAAAAAAAATTATTTAAATGTAGTTTTAAATTTAATTTAATTAACATTTATATTAAAATTCAAATCCGAGGCAAAACGAGGTTGTTTTTGGCTTTTCTTTCCATGTCAGCGTGCAAAACGATGTCATTTTATATTTGTCTCATTATAAAATGACATGTTAGCATTTTGCTTGGATTTTCTCATCGTTGGCACTTCATTAATCCATTTTGCTCCGATTTTGGCACTTAAGTATACATTTCCGAACTTTTGGAACTCAAGTGCCCCCCATGTCAAGTTTTGACACTCTAGTTGTCTGGCTCCCCTATTAAGACCGTTAAATGAGTGGGTTGGGGTTTGGTTGAAAATAATCCAACAAGTATTGACCCATTTTTCGTCCAATATAAATTTAGTTACTCATATCTGATTTGATCCATATTACTAAAATACATTAATATTTAACTTAATTTAAGAAAAATCATACCCACCTATTTAACTCACTTTAAGCTATCCACTTGTTACTTGGATAAAAATTTCACATCAAATTAAAAAAGTAAACTAACACAAAAAAATATTAGATAAAGAGATGTAAAAAAAAAAAACCTATAAATTGAAATACTTATGAAGAACTCTTGATGAAGAAAAGTCCGATCTGCTAACCATTGACATGAAAATAACATTTGCTTACAAAAATTCTTCTAGTATGCACTAAATTCGTTGTCCACGGAATGAAATCAAGCAAAAACAATAGACAAAAATGAAGGATATAAACTGTACATGTAAATCTGTATGTATAAGAAGAAATGATTGGATGATAGTCCGTAATTTTATTGCAAGAGTAACAGTCTGCTCTAGACCATAAAAAATCAAATAATGAATTATTATAAATTTTTGTGGGGTCCATTTCTTTAAGAAATTGTGGCTCACAACAAATTGTTATTCTCGTCGTGGCTCAAAGACTGTTATGCTTAAAAAACCCAAATTAAGGGCCTCGAATTCGTGTCTTGTTACAAAAATAGAAATAAAGCTTGTGACATGTGATTTTATCTACTTTTGTGCATGTGTTGTTTGTTTGTTTGTTTTGTTTTTTTAGATGGGCAGTGTTGACATATGAATTTTTACGGAAAAATCGAGTCTGCATTTTTATAAATTAAAAATTAAAAAAAAGGATGAAGGAGTATAGAATAAGAGATATGTGCACTAGAAATCCTAAAAATTGTTACATTACGAAAGTATAATTAAATCCTAAAACTTTCAGAAAAATTAATCTAAGTCCTGCAACAATTTGGACAAAGGTGTCGGATTTGGCTTGTTCAAAGAAGGCAGAGGTGAGACTGAATAAAGGCGCACGGGCAATAATTCTGCGAGGTTGTTGAATGGAGTTCGAGGCAGCCACTTGGATTCTCTGCACACTATTGGGGTTACCGATACTGATTTGCAGGTGTTTGATTAATTACAAAAGAGAGAAACATAGAATGAGACTAACTCTGAAGGAAAAAAGGAAACGTAAGAAGATACACCTAGAGAAATTTTTGGAGATGGCCACCTCGTGGCGTTCAAGGGGCAACAAAATCTGTTCACTAGTAGTCGTAATTACGGGGTCGTTTCTGTTAGACTAAATTTAAAGAAAAACTAACGATCCCGATTTATTATTCTTGGCCAAATACGTGCAAAATCGGGAACGATTTACGGAAACGTAAATGATCAATACATACCTCCAGCCATTGATGAAATTTTGTAAATGCGCAAACCCCAAAACCTTGAACGGATGCGCAAAATGTATATTGATCGATTCTGTGAATATGGAATCACTAGATTTTAACATTTTGTTCCACTAACCAATACCTCTCAAAACTCAATCGTGCGTTTTTTTATACTAATAGGTTTTAGTCTAGACGACCTGACATTTTTATTTTGTTTTTTACGTTACCGACGTCTTACAACAAGACCATTATGGTAATAATTAATGGACAATTATCACGTAATTAACATGGGCGATAAATTGGAATTAATTGGGAAATACTTAATTGGGATCATATCAAATTAATTAATATTATAATATTTTCCCACTTGATCCCAACATTCCATCAAAGGAAATAATAACCCAAACCCACATAAATTTCATACTAAAATAAAACACATGAATCACGGCGATAAGTCCTCTTAGAGCGAGTATTATATTCTATGTATCACAATGCATTTCATTAGCCCATATATGATAACATAGCTTAATGAATAAACTTTATGTTCATTCCAAATCAAATATGATTATTTTTCTTAGAATAACCGAATGTATATAATTGTACCAAGAAAAATATTGCAAATGAATAAAAGTATCACAAATTCTTCCATATAAACCAATGCTCATTTTGACTACATGATCCTTATAACTCATTGATGGCATGTCTTTAGTTAAAAGATTAGCTATTATCAATTTAATGCTTACGTGTTCTATGACCGCTTTATTCTCTTTAACACGTTCCTTGATGGCTAAATACTTAATGTCGATATGCTTGCTTCGACATCTACTTTTGTGGTTCTTACCCATGAAAACTGCAGTTGAATTGTTGTAAAACATTCTTAATGGCCTAGCAATGGAATCCACAACTCTAAGCCCTGAAATGAAACTTTTTGACCACACACCATGTGGCATCCGGAAATTTCAACCCAAAATATTGATTTTGAGGGAAACGATATTTGTCTTTGAATGGCCATAGGGACAATTACATCATCGGCCACGATATTTTATCTCTTGGACCGAACCCCTTATGAAAATGTTAATTGATTATGAGAATGTTAATTGATTTCTATAAATAAAAATCAAAATCAAATGCCCTAAAGTGGTGTAGGAATTATGGGCTTATTATTGATATTTTTCTATCGACTATTTAAATTGGACATAGGACAATTTGATAAAGAAGACTTTGTTCTTGACTATGCACTTGATGGATTAATGTCACAAAGTCTTTTGGCCATTTTATTATGCAATTAGGTATTTATTTAAATGAGGATTAAGATGTATTATTAAAAAAATAAAAATAAACTTGGGCCATTTAAGTTTGGACTTTAGGCCCAAGTGAGATGGGCCTAAAGTGGGCCAAGAGGCCTGGCCCATAGAGCCCATTGGGCTGTCGGCGCATGGAGGGGGAAGGAGGAGTCGCATGGCTTCCTCCAAGTGTCTTCAACAAGGGAGACACTTGTCTCCTTCTTGGGGACAAGTGTCCCCCATGCGAAATGAGGATGCATGCAAGTATATAAGCCACCAAAAAGAAAGAGAGAGAGGGAGTGGCTGGTTTTGAGAGAGTGAGAGAGAGGGAGAGGGTTGCCGAGAGAGTGAGGAACCGAGAGAGAGGAGGAAGAAGCGGTGTGACCGTCCGTCCGTCCGCTCGTCCGTCGCCCGTCGTCCGTCGTGCTTGCTGTAGCTCGGTACAAAGGCAAGTTTGGGATCCATATTCTGCTCTTGCATGTGTGTCTTGCATGTGTGATTCGTTGGTGGTAGATCTCAGATGTTAGGGTAGGCAAAACCGAAGCTAGAATGTGACTTGTTCTTGAAAATGCTTGCTGATTTCGTGTGAACCGCTCGACCCAGAATCTTGTGGAGGCTTGCATGCATGTTTCGAGTTGGATTTTGACTTTGATTCCTTCATGAAAGTTGTAGCCAACATCTTAAAATACAACATACTAAAATTTGGGAGAAAATGGTTGAGATTTAAGGGGTCAAACCCTCATCCTACGAAGACACTAGATCTGGAACTGTTTTGCTGACCTTTTGGTAGTTTTGTGGGCTGCATGTTGATTTTTACCAAGAATCTCTCTTCGACTTCTTCATGAAACTTGTAGACAACATCCTAAAGACTAACATACTCAAATTCTAAGCAAAATGAGCAAGTGTAGCCTAGTGAATCGACTTACTCTTGAAGACGGTAAATCTGGAGACACGGTACAGGACACCCGAGACTTCATGGACCCATATGGTGACTATTATTTGGAAATTTGACTTAGATCCCTTAATGAAAGTTGTAGGGGACCTCTTGAAGTAAAACATATCCAAATTTCAGAGGAAACGAAGAAGAATAAGGGGGTGAGAACTCGATGTATGGATTATCTTGTGTTGCATGGACCCCTTGGATTGTGTTATTATAAGTGATTGGATCTTGCTGCATGTATGATGATGATTGGAAATGCATATACGAATCAAATGATGAAAATGATCTTGTTAGCCATCATATCATATGCCATGTTGAAATTGAGCCATAATTGTGAATGTGAAATTGAAAATGAGATGTATGAGAATATGCATCGTGGTGATGAGAAGAATAAGGGGGTGAGAACTCGATATTTCGGAGATACCCACACTGGACGTTTCGGTGCTAGAACCAGAAGCTTCGGATGACTATAGAAAATTATCTAGAACGAATCTGGCCTATAAGTCTTCATGAAAAATCTACTTTAGTGTCTTAACTATAACCTGGTAAAATTTCATAATTTTCGGAGGTCATTCGGGTATTTTAATCGAATTATTTTAAAAACTACGCATTCTGTTTCTATCCGAAATTGCATGCTGTATTTGTGTGAACTATATCTTCTTGTGTGAAGCTCTTTTGGGCATGCGTTCTTCATGGAGTTGCTACCATTATGTCTTGTTATCACATGCTCTGATTTCATAATTTTTGAAGATCATATGGATATTTAATTTACATGTTTTCCGAAACTGTGCAAGCTGGAATTTGCTAAATCTTAAAAGTCATGATGTATGGATTATCTTGTGTTGCATGGACCCCTTGGATTGTGTTATTATAAGCGATTGGATCTTGCTGCATGTATGATGATGATTGGAAATGCATATAAGAATCAAATGATGAAAATGATCTTGTTAGCCATCATATCATATGCCATGTTGAAATTGAGCCATAATTGTGAATGTGAAATTGAAAATGAGATGTATGAGAATATGCATCGTGGTGGTGAGAAGACCGTCGGAGGTGTGAGCCGACGATGCCTCGGGAGTGTCGGGATGCCCGGTGGTATACGGTACGTAATTCCAGGGGAGGCTTGGTGGTATGTCGGTACGTAATTCCGGAGGGTAGGGGAAACCATTTTCATGGCGAGCCCCGGAGATTTCCTCGGGAGTTTTGAGATGCCCGGTGGTATACGGTACGTAATTCCAGAGGAGGGGGGGAATCCTGGTGGTATGTCGGTACGTAATTCCGGAAGCCCCGGAGGTTTGTGCCCGGGGGGATGCCTCGCGATGCTAGTTGGGATGCGAGATGCCCGGCCAGGGAGTGTAAATGCCGGATCCCCGGTTGTATCTTGGATACATGCCCGGAGGTTCCTCGTGATGCCGCTGGGATACGAGATGCCCGGAATGTGGGGGTGCCGGATGCCCGGTTGTATCTTGGATACATGCCCGGAGGTTACTCGCGATGTCCGGTTGGATGCGAGCGATGAATTGTGGGATGCAAACATTGGTCCCCGGAAAGAAAAACTGATGAGATCCTTGTGAACGATAAAAATTGAAAATGAATCATGTGCATGGGTGTATGCATATGGCATGATGCATGATCGGCTTATGAAAATAAATTGATGCTATTTGACATTGAAAATGCGATCATGAAGGCATGAATGGATCTCATGGTGATGTATGCTTGATAGCATGGATGATATGAATCATGGTTGTATGCGCACCTATGGCATGATGGTACATGTGATATGATGATGATGAGTGCATGGATGCATGGTAGTGATGATGGTACATGTGATATGATGATGATGAGTGCATGGATGCATGGTAATTATGATGGTACATGTGATATGATGATTGATGAATGCATGGATGCATGGTAATGATGATGGTACATGTGATATGATGATGATGAGCGCATGGATGCATGGTAATGATGATGGTACATGTGATATGATGATTGATGAATGCATGGATGCATGGTAATGATGATGGTACATGTGATATGATGATGATGAGTGCATGGATGCATGGTAATGATGATGGTACATGTGACATGATCATTGTAAGTGTATGACATGATGGTGATGACTATATGATGATGCATGTACATGAGATATGATGACATGTGCATGATATCAAGGTAAATTGTGCATGGATACTTCAATGACATGTAATGCTATGATTGTGATGATTGTGTGGCATGATGCATTGAGTGGTTTATTGGTCCTTTACTGCCGAGTGGTTGTCTCACCCTTCTGGGACCAACATTTCGAGAATAGATAAGAAACCTCTGCCCACTACTACAAGTAGATGGATCAAGTGATTGGACATGACCGCGAGGAGGAGGAGGATAGCAAGGGAAGGAACTTTTGGACGCCGACACCGATTGATGGACTTTAAGTGTATGACCGTTGGAGGAGATGTCGGTCATCTTTTGAAGTATAGCCGAATATAGAAGACTACGGCATTTTGATGTACCAATGAATGATGTCCATCTGGTTTAAGTAAATAAAAGTGTACGGCTTTTACCTATAAATGTTTAGTTGGTGTGCATCGTTTTCTCGTATATAGGGAAGGGAGTTAATGGATGTGCTTCGCTATATGAATTGCGCAAGGGACCTTTAGTCAAAAAAAAAAAAAAAAAATGTAAACCCCCGGTTGTATGGACCCGCTGCAATTGAAATGGTATCAGAGTGACATGTTATAAGAAAAAGTGAAAGGTAAGCGAACTGTGGCGACCCTAACGGATCGGGGGCCGTCGAGGGGTGCCACAGCCTGTTTTTGGTATCAGAGCTATGGTCTATTTGGAGTGATAAGGTGCCTTAGATGGAAATGAGGATAGAATGATGCACACCATAGGATACTAACTGGAATGGTTGACTAACTTTGAACAACGGGTGATGAGTATTCACTCGTAGATCCCTGGTAACTAGTGTGATGTTGCTTTTGTGTGTCAGTAACATTCTATGTTACTTATGTGACTTTAGTAATAACCTTAATTAATGATCTGACTAGTGACACCGAGTTGCAAATTATTCTTGAGGCAAAATTTTCTGAATTGTCTAGGTATGCTCCTAGGTTGATTGAGGATCGTGAGGAAAAAAGCTAAGAGATTTCTGAAAGGGTTGAGGACTGATATTAGGAAACAACTGGTGCCTTTGAATATAAGGGATTATAATGAGATTTATGAGAGGGCACAGTTGGTGGAGCAAGAGTTAGTGAGGGAGCAATTGGAATCTAAGGGGCAGATGACCTTTAATGATGTTCGAAGAGGTAAGAGACCATATCCTGGTCAAGGTCAGACCTGGGATGTTAAGAAAAAGAGTAACTTTGGAAATTTTAGAAGAGCTTGGAATGGCTTGACTTTTGGGAGAATACCCTACCAGGGTAATTTTTGTCCAAGGTGTGGTAGACAGCATGGGTCAGGACCTTGTAATAGCCAACTGAGATGTAATGGATGTGGGCAAATAGGACACTTTAAGAGAAATTGTCCACGCGATGGGTTGCAGACGAATGTCAGCTCGGTGCGACAAGTGCCACAACGTACTGCTGGACCAAATCCACCAAGGAATCCACAGAGACCACCAGCATAAGGAAGGGTGAATGCGGTCACCCAAGAGAAAGCGAAAGCTTCCGAAAAATGTTACCTCAGGTACGATTTCGATAGAGGGATAAGAAGGTATATGCGTTATTTGATATGAGTGGCACGTATTCATTTGGTCTGAAAAATATAGATGATTGTGAGAGATAGGAAAAATCTCTAAATATGCCTCTTCGTATTTCTACATCACTGAAGGACATGTTGTTAGCTACGTTAACATGTGAGATGTGTGAGATAACCCTAGGGGAGTGAGATCTGGAAATAGACTTGGTAGCGATAGTTATGCATAACTTTGACCTCATCATAGGAATGAACTAGCTCCGTAAGCAATGGACTAGGATGAATGATCTTCTGAGATAATGCTTGCCTATGCGCTAAGGATAAAACCCTGAGGCTAAGAATGGGATAGGCCAAAGCGGATAATATCTCTGTAAGTTAGTCCCTATCGAAACTAGACCCTCCAATGGATATGTAGTTTGGGTTTGAACCAGGCGAAAGCTGGTGTTCTTGTAACGACCTGATCTGATGAGGGCGGGGAGTGGACGCCGAGGTCAGAGGACCTAAACAAGGAGCGGCTCCTGGCAGGCTTCTAGGATGGCAAAAAGGGGGCAGGAATGAACCAAACTATGAACCGAACTCGGGAATGCGTGTTTTTGGGATAATTTTATCGTAGTGGTGCAAATGCGGAAGCATGGTTAAGCTTGTAGAACTCTTGTTTGTGAAAAAGAAGGACATGTCGATGCGTTTGTGCATGGATAATAGGCAATTGAATCATGTAATTGTTAAGAGTAAGTACTCATTACTTAGAATTGATGATTTATTTGATCAGTTGCAAGGAAGTTCAGTTTTTTCTAAAATTGACTTGAGGTCAGGATACCATCAGTTAAGGATTAAGAAAGAAGACATTCCTAAGACCGTATTTAGGACTCGCTATGGATACTACAAGTTCCTAGCTATGCTATTTGGATTGACGAATGCCTTAGCTGCATTCATGGATTTAATGAATAGGATATATAGGCCTTATTTGGATCAAATTATGATTGTCTTCATTTGATGATATCCTGATATATTCTAAAGGACCTGAAGAGCATGCGCAGCATCTAAGCATAGTGCTGCAAACAAAGCTTAAGAAGTGAATTATGGAGAGTGAATTATGAATTTGAGGATTAGGTTATGATCATTTGAGCTAAGTAGTGACTTCCTATTAGAGGATTTCATTGGAAGTCTTGATGCATTACATGGAGGCATTTAGTATGTATAGATTGATCTTGGAAGTCATGAGTTTGAGTAGTCATATGAGACATGAAATTATTTGTGGTTTATATGTCGGAATAATAGGCTTAATTGATGATGGTCAACTTTTAATTTTAGGTGATGATCTCAGTTTAAAAAAAAAAAGGGTTTGGTGGAATTAGTGGATATGATCAATTGTGGTTATAGTCTTTCTAAGGTGAAAATGTGAAAATTCAAGTTGTGGATTTGATGAGTGATTAGTATAAGTGATGATCCTTTAGGATGAGATATGAGATATACTCGATGGAAACTAGACAAGTTCTTATTTTGGTGGATTGTCGATCTTTGAATTGAATGAGTCTTGGTGGACTATCGATATTTGAATTGAAGGAATGATGCTATATTTTAGGCTTGAATTTATGTTGCAGTGAAAGCGTAGTGAATGTCTTTGTTGGACTGAACCAAATGAGTTGTTAATTGTGTTGATTTTGATGGTTCTAGGCTTGAATTGATGGTGACAAAGGTATAGGGATAATTCGGCTAAATGGTGTGTTCGATTGAGATCGTTAGATATACCAGAATGGAAATGAGATCATGTGACGATGGATCTTGTGCAAGGATTACCAAGGACATTAAGTAGCCATGACTCTATCTAGGTGATAGTAGATCGCTTGATTAAGTCTTCCCATTTCCTAGCAGTTCGCGTAGATTATCCGATGGATAAATTTGCTAATTTATGTGCAAGCCAAGTGGTACGCTTACATGGTGTTCCTGTAACTATCACGTCGAATCGAGACTCAAGATTTACTTCCAACCTTTGGCGAAGTCTTCAAACCGCCTTAGGGACGAAGCTCCCATTTAGTATCGCTTTTCATCCACAAATGGACGGACAAACGAAAAGAGTGATCCAAGCATTAGAGGACATGTTAAGAGCTTGCATCCTTGATTTAAAGGAAGTTGGGATGAAAAGTTATACCTGGTAGAATATTGTGTATAAAAATAGCTTTCAGAAAAGTACAGGCATGGCTGAGGAAGTACCGGCCGAACCCTGGTCACATACTCGATCATGAAGCCATCAAAGTGGATGAAAAAGTGAGGTATATCGAAGAGCCTGTGCAGATACTGGATCGAAAGGAACAAATTCTTAGGACTAAGAAGATCCCATTGGTTAAGGTATTATGGCGACATCATGATATGGAGGAAGCCACATGGGAAGGCGAAGATCAAATGAAGGAAAAGTACCCTTACTTGTTTCAAGAAGGCACGAGTGGTGTCTAATTTCGAGGACGAAATTCTCTAAGGAGGGGAGAATTGTGGCATCCGGGAATTTCAACCCAAAATATTGATTTTGAGGGAAACGATATTTGTCTTTGAATGGCCATGGACAATTACATCATCGGCCACGATATTTTATCTCTTGGACCGAACCCCTTATGAAAATGTTAATTGATTATGAGAATGTTAATTGATTTCTATAAATAAAAATCAAAATCAAATGCCCTAAAGTGGTGTAGGAATTATGGGCTTATTATTGATATTTTTCTATCGACTATTTAAATTGGACATAGGACAATTTGATAAAGAAGACTTTGTTCTTGACTATGCACTTTATAGATTTGATGGATTAATGTCACAAAGTCTTTTGGCCATTTTATTATGCAATTAGGTATTTATTTAAATGAGGATTAAGATGTATTATTAAAAAAATAAAAATAAACTTGGGCCATTTAAGTTTGGACTTTAGGCCCAAGTGAGATGGGCCTAAAGTGGGCCAAGAGGCCTGGCCCATAGAGCTCATTGGGCTGTCGGCGCATGGAGGGGGAAGGAGGAGCCGCATGGCTTCCTCCAAGTGTCTTCAACAAGGGAGACACTTGTCTCCTTCTTGGGGACAAGTGTCCCCCATGCGAAATGAGGATGCATGCAAGTATATAAGCCACCAAAAGAAAGAGAGAGAGGGAGTGGCTGGTTTTGAGAGAGTGAGAGAGAGGGAGAGGGTTGCCGAGAGAGTGAGGAACTGAGAGAGAGGAGGAAGAAGCGGTGTGACCGTCCGTCCGTCCGCTCGTCCGTCGCCCGTCGTCGTGTGTCCGTCGTCCGTTGTGCTTGCTGTAGCTCGGTACAAAGGCAAGTTTGGGATCCATATTCTGCTCTTGCATGTGTGTCTTGCATGTGTGATTCGTTGGTGGTAGATCTCGGATGTTAGGGTAGGCAAAACCGAAGCTAGAATGTGACTTGTTCTTGAAAATGCTTGCTGATTTCGTGTGAACCGCTCGACCCAGAATCTTGTGGAGGCTTGCATGCATGTTTCGAGTTGGATTTTGACTTTTATTCCTTCATGAAAGTTGTAGCCAACATCTTAAAATACAACATACTAAAATTTGGGAAAAAATGGTTGAGATTTAAGGGGTCAAACCCTCATCCTACGAAGACACTAGATCTGGAACTGTTTTGCTGACCTTTTGGTAGTTTTGTGGGCTGCATGTTGATTTTTACCAAGAATATCTCTTCGACTTCTTCATGAAACTTGTAGACAACATCCTAAAGACTAACATACTCAAATTCTAAGTAAAATGAGCAAGTGTAGCCTAGTGAATCGACTTACTCTTGAAGACGGTAAATCTGGAGACACGGTACAGGACACCCGAGACTTCATGGACCCATATGGTGACTATAATTTGGAAATTTGACTTAGATCCCTGACTGAAATTTGTAGGGGACCTCTTGAAGTAAAACATATCCAAATTTCATAGGAAACGAAGAAGAATAAGGGGGTGAGAACTCGATATTTCGGAGATACCCACACTGGACGTTTCGGTGCTAGAACCAGAAGCTTCGGATGACTATAGAAAATTATCTAGAACGAATCTGGCCTATAAGTCTTCATGAAAAATCTACTTTAGTGTCTTAACTATAACCTGGTAAAATTTCATAATTTTCGGAGGTCATTCGGGTATTTTAATCGAATTATTTTAAAAACTGCGCATTCTGTTTCTATCCGAAATTGCATGCTGTATTTGTGTGAACTATATCTTCTTGTGTGAAGCTCTTTTGGGCATGCGTTCTTCATGGAGTTGCTACCATTATGTCTTGTTATCACATGCTCTGATTTCATAATTTTTGAAGATCATATGGATATTTAATTTACATGTTTTCCGAAACTGTGCAAGCTGGAATTTGCTAAATCTTAAAAGTCATGATGTATGGATTATCTTGTGTTGCATGGACCCCTTGGATTGTGTTATTATAAGCGATTGGATCTTGCTGCATGTATGATGATGATTGGAAATGCATATAAGAATCAAATGATGAAAATGATCTTGTTAGCCATCATATCATATGCCATGTTGAAATTGAGCCATAATTGTGAATGTGAAATTGAAAATGAGATGTATGAGAATATGCATCGTGGTGGTGAGAAGACCGTCGGAGGTGTGAGCCGACGATGCCCCGGGAGTGTCGGGATGCCCGCTGGTATACGGTACGTAATTCCAAGGGAGGCTTGGTGGTATGTCGGTACGTAATTCCGGAGGGTAGGGGAAACCATTTTCATGGCGAGCCCCGGAGATTTCCTCGGGAGTTTTGAGATGCCCGGTGGTATACGGTACGTAATTCCAGAGGAGGGGGGGAATCCTGGTGGTATGTCGGTACGTAATTCCGGAAGCCCCGAAGGTTTGTGCCCGGGGGGATGCCTCGCGATGCTAGTTGGGATGCGAGATGCCCGGTTGTATCTTGGATACATGCCCGGAGGTTCCTCGTGATGCCAGTTGGGATACGAGATGCCCGGAATGTGGGGGTGCGGATGCCCGGTTGTATCTTGGATACATGCCGGAGGTTACTCGCGATGTCTGGTTGGATGCGAGTGATGAATTGTGGGATGCAAACATTGGTCCCTGGAAAGAAAAACTGATGAGATGCTTGTGAACGATAAGAATTGAAAATGAATCATGTGCATGGGTGTATGCATATGGCATGATGCATGATCGGCTTATGAAAATAAATTGATGCTATTTGACATTGAAAATGCGATCATGAAGGCATGAATGGATCTCATGGTGATGTATGCTTGATAGCATGGATGATATGAATCATGGTTGTATGCGCACCTATGGCATGATGGTACATGTGATATGATGATGATGAGTGCATGGATGCATGGTAGTGATGATGGTACATGTGATATGATGATGATGAGTGCATGGATGCATGGTAATGATGATGGTACATGTGATATGATGATTGATGAATGCATGGATGCATGGTAATGATGATGGTACATGTGATATGATGATGATGAGCGCATGGATGCATGGTAATGATGATGGTACATGTGATATGATGATTGATGAATGCATGGATGCATGGTAATGATGATGGTACATGTGATATGATGATGATGAGTGCATGGATGCATGGTAATGATGATGGTACATGTGACATGATCATTGTAAGTGTATGACATGATGGTGATGACTATATGATGATGTATGTACATGAGATATGATGACATGTGCATGATATCAAGGTAAATTGTGCATGGATACTTCAATGACATGTAATGCTATGATTGTGATGATTGTGTGGCATGATGCATTGAGTGGTTTATTGGTCCTTTACTCCGCGAAGTGGTTGTACTCACCCCTTCGGGATCAACATTTCGTAATAGATAAGAAACCTCTGCGCGCCACTACTACCAATAGATGGATCAAGTGATTGGACATGACCGCGAGGAGGAGGAGGATAGCAAGGGAAGGAACTTTTGGACGCCGACACGATTGATGGACTTTAAGTGTATGACTGTTGGAGGAGATGTCGGTCATCTTTTGAAGTATAGCCGAATATAGAAGACTACGGCATTTTGATGTACCAATGAATGATGTCCATCTGGTTTAAGTAAATAAAAGTGTACGGCTTTTACCTATAAATGTTTAATTGGTGTGCATCGTTTTACGTATATAGGGAAGGAGTTAATGGATGTGCTTCGCTATATGAATTGCGCAAGGGACCTTTAGTCAAAAAAAAAATGTAAACCCCCAAGTTGTATGGACCCGCTGCAATTGAAATGGTATCAGAGTGACATGTTATAAGGAAAAGTGAAAGGTAAGCGAACTGTGGCGACCCTAACGGATCGGGGGCCGTCGAGGGGTGCCACACACCATGTGAGGTGGCCTCAAAATAGGAAACAAACTCTTCTTTCATAGTGGGAGTGGCAACCAAGGTTTGTTTTGTACTCCTCTGGGACACAACTCTACCAGCAAACTTAACAATATCTTGATGTTGATTTACGAGAATCAATGTAGCCAACAAAGTCTGAATCCGGATAACCAACTACCTCCAAACTATTAGTCCATCTATATATAAACATGTGGCCCTTTGTACCTTGAAGATACCTCATCATCTTTTTTGCAGCTCTCTAGTGGTCCATACCTAGATAACTCTGATATTTTTCCAATAGTCCCACATCAAAAGCAATGTCAGGTCGAGTGCAAATCGAAGTATACATCAAGCTTTTGATAGCAAAAGCATATGGGATGTTCTTCATTTATTCTCTTTCAAAATCGGTCTTCGGGCACCGGTTCAAATTAAACCTATCACCGTACACAATCCCAGCATCCCCATTACTTTTGACATCATGTGCAATTGACCCAAGCTTACCCCGTTTTCATGCTCACGGTTGGCTGAGTTCATGCCTGTTCAAATCTAGACTGCAGTCATGCCTCTAGATCTGCAAGCCTAGCTCGTCCATGGCTCGCGAGGCTTGTCCATGGTTGTGAGCCTTGATGGCAAGCTTGAGGTCGAGATGGCCATGAACTGTGCTTAGTCGTCAGCAGGGCTTCAGATCTAGACTAATTGGGTTATGCTTAGGAAGAAAGCCTGCTTCCATTCCCTCTACTTCAGATTTGAACTAAATTCATGCTTTCTTCAATAGTGGATGCGGCACTGAAGGCATGGCTCTCGGATCTGGAGCCACCTTCAGATTTGACCATGACTGCTCATCGATAGCTATGATGGGCAAGGTCGAGATACTAACGGCCATGGACGAAGCTCACATGTCAAGAAGAAAAACAAAGGAAGCCATGGACAGAACGCGTTTGGCCATGGATGGAACAATGCCGACGGTTTTGGCCATGGACGAGCCAGATTCAAGATCTTGAGAATGATGAGATGGAGACCAAATTCAAGATCTAGAGAATGACGAGATGGAGAAAACAAGCTCGGCTTGAATGCAGTGGTTCACGGCATCAATGACTCCGCTGGTGGCAATGGCCGAGGAGGAGCGGAGGTTGGCGGCTATGGATGGAGGAGGAAGAGGGAGCAGAGGTGAAGGAGTGATAAGATTTTTCACTTAATTTCGACATCAATTGCTGACATGAATATGTGAATACGTGTCAAGATATCATTGGATATGAGTGAAAAAATGTATGCCATATAGGATGTTGATGGGGTGAGTGGTATCAAACTACTAAATATTTTCTCCAAATGAACGCTTTTCAAGTCCTCTTCAAATGTCTAGTTTATGGTTTTTTCTAATTTCCACTTTAACTTAATGAAAGTCAAATTTCCCTAGACATGTCGCTCCAGACCTCTGTCTCGAGTGTCGGCAACAGCATACATACGAGATTTCTATCAAGTGCAAATGAACAAATCTAACATTCAAAAGACCAATCAATGACAAGACTCTAATGTGACTACCAATGGCCTATTAGCATCACGACCGGCAAGCCAGTAAGGCGAACCAACAAGCAAATTGTGATGGACGAGTCATTTAACGACATAAAATCAAACATATAAAACTACTAAAAGCATCTCACCATTACAAAGACTAAAGGAAAACATCAACAGCATCAATGACAATATCAATGTACAAAGAAATAGAATGAATGATGTCCTTGGAACTTCGGTCTCAAACACCAGCAGCATTTGATCAGCAGAAGTGACAACCAACGGCTTTCCTACCTTGACGGACAAGGCAAGACAGAGAACCTAGCTTGAAGGGACGCTGAGAACAAGGCGAGACCAAGGCTGGACAAGGGCACGTCGGAACTGGGCTTGTGAAGAACGCCAAGCTAGGATGTGAAGACGACAATGCTGGAAGGAGAGAGAAGGAGCGGCAGTGAAAGGGGAAAAGAGTCGAGATGAGAATTATGGAGCAGAGGAAAAGCAACCAGCCTGGAATAGCTTGTGAAAAGTCGCCATAGTTTTGCCATTCTCCATCGGGAGTGTTGACAATTTCGGCAGTGAACCTCTGGTCCTGAATCGGATGGTCAGACAAATAAGTGGCATATTGTCACACCAAAGGATAGGACCTTGAATGGGAAACCCAAGCTCTTGAAAGAGTGACTCAAACCATATGATTTCAGTTGTAGCATCGGCAAGGGCCTTAGACTCAAACTCTGTGGAAGAGCGCGATCCGGTTCGTTGTTTTTTGGAGCTTCAAGAGATCAAGTTAGGACCAAGAAAAGTAGTATACCCTTCAATTAACTTCTTTTTTGTCAGAGCTACCAACCCAATTCGCATTGGAAAAGGCCTCCAAGCGAGTATCATTGGATTGGAAAAGAAGCAAACCAAATGACCTTGTATATTTAAGATAGCGCAAATGCGTTTTACCATTTGCCAATGGTCTTTACTCAGTGCATCCTGAATTGACAGGCTTTATTAACAGAAAGGAAGAGACCCGGTCTTGTTATTGTCACATTTTATAGGGCACCGACTATAGACCGATATACAGAAGGATAACCAAAGCACTTCCTTTCTCATATGGTTTTGTAGTCATGGCCATAGGAGTTTGTACAGGCTTGCACTCAGACATCCCAACCCAGTGAAGAAGATCACAATACAACGTCCTTGAGAAAGAAGCAATCCTTTAAAGTGAGAAATTGCCTATATCCCAAGGAAGAAGTGGAGTGTGCTGAGATCCTTAATTGAATACTCTGTAGAAAATATTTGTAAGAATGCACTCATAGTAGAAAATACATTACCTATAATCAGAATGTCAACAACAGATAAAAAAAATGACATTAGTGCCTCTTCGATAGATAAATAATGAGGCATTTGTTAGTGACACCAAGAATCCCAAATGAAGCAAAATTGTGAAAGTCATTGTAACTAGGCTTTTAGAGCCTGCTTGACACCATATAGAGAACAATGAAACTTACAAACATAGTCATGATAAGCCAGCTCCTCAAACCCAGTGAGCTGCGTGAGCTGCTTCATGCACACGTCTTTAGAAAGAATTCTATGTAAGAAATCATTGTACACATCCAATTGTTGCACTTGCCACACTTAGGAGACAGCCCAAAAAAAAAATAAAAAATAAAAAATGGAGTGAACAATGATAATCTTCACAACTAGACCCAAGGTTTTCATAAGTGTTAAAATATTTAAATAATAAATCATGTCTTCATTTAATAACTTAAGCTTTTAGAACAATTGATAGTGGTATCACGAAATCTAAGATGATATAATAGTAGGAGATTTTAAGTTCAAATCTTTCCAAACTCCTATTTCCTCCCCAACTAAATATGTCCACGTTTAGTACTAGACAAAAAAAATTAGAATATAAGTATTAGAATATTTAAATAATAAATAACACATTCATCTAATAGCTTAAACTTTTAAACAGTTGGTAGTCCCATCAAAATCTCACATGGTAGCTGAGTTAGAGGTTATGAGTTTCAAATTTTTCTAGGCCCCAGTTGCCTTCCCAATTAAATATGTCCACACTTAGTATTATGCAAAAAAAGCTAGATTGAGTATTCAAATATTTAAATAGTAAAACATGCTTTAATCTAGTTAGCTAAGTCTTTAGAATAATTGGTAGTGATCCCATAAAATCTCATGCATTGCAATCCTTGTGCTCTTGCATGTACCTCTTGGTCCTTGTGTTCGTTTATGACCAACATGGTGTTGTTCGTCAATTGCTCGAAGTGTTGCCAATTCTTCTTCTTCTGATGCCATTTTGTCTTGGGCTTCTTAGTCGGTCGACTACGTGGCTCCTTCTTTGCTTTAGCCATCGCCATATTGCCCTGCAAGTACTCTACTTCTGGAAAGAGCACATGGATCGGCATGTCATGAAGAGTTGGTTGTGACATCTGGAATTTCCGTATTTATAATTATATAATATTCGTAAATTCGTGTTATGATAATGATACTTAAATTTTGAGTTAAGTATTGTTTGCTTTAGTATTTGGACAAGTACACGGAGACTTTAATTGAATTCGTAGATTTCGTGCGATGCGGGCAGATAATTTTCATAAATGTAAATCGTTTCGGGTTCGATGTGTGAACCAAATTATGTGTGTGCTAATAGTAGAACATGCCTAATTAAATTAATATCATCTTAATAGTTGATGGTTGGTATTAATAGTATAAACTTTAATTAATTATTGGTAATAGTGGTTAATCTATGCTAGTTAATGTTGTAAAAAGATGGCTACATAACATATTCTATTTACCCAGTAAAGATTTATTAATTTGAAATTAAGTGCCACTTGTACTTATATTATACATTTCATGTTCATGTGTTTTTACAACATTATATTTTGTGGCTAATTTCTTTTACACTTAAACTAAGTGAGAATTATTTCAAGATGACTCATTTTCTTCATGCATTTTCTTTCGCCATGTGCAAGGGCCTTACTTGGCATTATTGCCACATCAAGTTGAAGATTAGCATGGGAATTTACATCTAGCACTACAATAAATTAAATTATCTTATTTAAATTTTAACAAAACCCATTTTTTCTTGCCAAAGACCATTATTTCGTCCATTTCAAAACTCAAACAAAAGCTGCATATGATAGTTTTGCTTTTCAATCCTAGAATTTGGAGAGCAAAGTTTCGTACTTAAGTGCAATTAATGTGGTAAAGACAATCAGTAGTTCGTGATTTGCGTTCATTCGATGTAAGTGAAATTTCTAGTATTAAGTTAGTTTAAATTTACATAGTTACTTCTATCTTAGTTAGTTGGATGAGAGACAAAGTCTTGATGTAGGTACGGTGGTTGTTAATTGGCTTGATAATTTCTTACAAGTTCGTTCTACTTCGGTTTTGTTCGTTCTGGTTCGTTCTGTTTTTTTTCTGCCTTATTTTGGATAGTTAGAATCTGGTCATTCTGCTATCTTTGTCATAATAACTCATTACATGTTCATTCTGCTTCTTTCTGCCTCATTCTGGGTAGTTACAATCTGGCGATTCTGCCGTCTTTGTCTTGATGACTTATTTCATGTTCATTCTGCTTCTTTTTGCCTCATTTTGGGTAGTTAGAATCTAACAATTATGTCATCTTTGTCTTGATGAGTTATTACATGTTCGTTCTGCTTCTTTCTACTTTATTCTGGATAGTTAGAATTTGGTCATTCTGTCATCTTTGTCTTGATAACCCATTTGTATGTTCGTTCTACTCTGCCTCATTTTGGATAGTTAGAATCAGACGATTCTACCATCTTTGTCTTGATGATTTATTTCATGTTCGTTCTGCTTTGTTCTGTTTCATTCTGGGTAGTTAGAACCTGACAATTTTGCCATCTTTGTCTTGATAACCTATTGCATGATCGTTTTGTTTTATTCTGCTGGAATTCTACTAGTGAAAATCTATTTGTTTCACTTGTTTCTACTAGAATTTTCTAAAATAGAATCTGTCCATTTGTGAGTTTGTTCAAATCTGTTCATTGGTGAGTCTATTCACTTGCTGAATTTGCCAACTTGTGAATATGTTCGTTGAATAGTCTGTTTATTGGTTCAGGTAGACTTTACTAATTATGAATCTACTTCTCATTAAATCTGTTCATTTATTGATTCTGTTCATTACTAAATCTATCTATATTTAAATCTATTCATTGTAGGATTTGTTCTTTTGTTCTATAAGCTTTTATCAAACAAAAATTTACCCTTTTAATTGTTCAGACTTTACGACCGAAATGTATTTGTTTGTCCAGACTCATAACATACCCATTTAATTTACTAAATTTTGATGTCCAGAACCTGCTCATTGTTTAGACTTAGAACATATCCATTTGATTTACTAGATTTTGATGTCCAAAACCTGCTCAATGTTCAGACTCAGATCATACCCATTTGATTTATTAGATTTCGATGTCCAGAACTTGCTCAATGTGTAGACTCAGAACATACCCATTTGATTTACCATGTTTTGATATCCAAAACCCGTTCAATGTTCGGACTCAGAACATACCCATTTGATTTACTAGATTTTGATGTCTAAAACCTACTCGATGTCCAAACTTAGAATGCACTCATTTGAATGTCAAGACTTTAATAACCAGAAAATGTCTGTGTTATTTCACATGTGGTTACTTGGCAAATACATTAAATTGAGTTGAGACACGTGTGCTATACTTGAGAGTATGCATATATCATGATTTGAATAAGATTAATGTGATTCTATCACCTGTATAGTGGTGAGTGACGATGTCCTGTGTGTTGAAATGCCCCGTGTGTTAGGATACCCCAAGGAGTGTTTCGAGATGCCTCAGGAGTTGAGATGCCCCGTGGGTCGGGATGCCCTATGGTGGAAGTTTGTAGGATGTCTTGGAGTTGAGATGCCTCGTGTGTCGGGATGCCCTGGGACTATTTAGGAGGATGAAGCATTAATGAATAAAATGTATTGTTATGCATAGAACCAAATCATTGTGTGAAACATGGTGTGCACATGCATAAATCTGGATGGATGGTCTGTTAGTAAACAATTTCTATGGTAGATGAACATAAAAGGTAAAGTCTGTTTATATTTGTATCATACTTATCAGATGATTATGCCTTCATTTTGTGTATACTAGGTGAACTGGTAAGATGGTTTTTCTAACTTAAAACTAGAGATTTCATTTATTGGACTTCGGCTCATCCCTTTTATTTTTCAGACGTGTAGGATGAACACCCCTCAACCCTTGCACTATGGAGTCCCTATGTATAATTAAACTTGTTATGAAAGTGTGCTTGAACCAGAATCTGGAATAATATATACCAAGTGTAGTTCTACGATATGGGTTGATATAAGAGGCTTCGTAAAATGGGTTCTTTTCCAGTTCGTTGCTTGGTATCGGAATCTTGATGGACAGTTCGTCGGTCCGTTGAGAGCTTTCAATTTGGACGTTGGAGATGCAACAGAATGAGAAGTTATTGACCCATGGCTCAGTCTGGTCATTTGTGTAGGCAAACTTTTTAAAGTATAGTATAGTCTAGAGATAAGTCTCCCCATACCTACTCAGACTTTTGTCTTTTGCTCGAAATGTAATGAAGTTATGAACTTAATGTGGTATATATAAAAGAAATAGAAGTATGTTCGTTATAATTGTAAGGTTTTAATCATTAAAAGAATATTCCTAAATATTTGTTTTTGCTTCCGCGCGTTAAAAAGAAAGCAATAATATCATAACACGTGTCAAGTGACGTTCCGGGATGTCACAATTGGAGTGGGATAATCCAACTCTACCTTTGGCTTCTCTGAAGGTTGTGGCTTCATGTGTGACTCGATTACAGACTCCTCAACTCTCAACTCTTCATCCACAAGTCAGATCATGGAGATATTCTTGGTCTTTGTTAACCCATGGAACATAGGCTCCACCATTGGGTATGTCGGTGATTATGATGCACTTGGTCCTCACGTCGACCATGGCCTTTGCACTATCAAGGAATTCTAAACCCAAGATTAGATCATAGTCATTACCTTGAATGAGAGTTTGCCTTCCGTTCATCAATTCGAACTTCCACATCTTGGGTTGTGCCCATGGCCTTTACATCATCCAAGTTGACAGCCTTGTACTAATGCTTAGTTGGCTCCACGTGAAGTCCTAAACTCTTCGCCACTTCGGTTGACATGAACATATTTGAAGCACTTGTTTCAACCAAGGCATATGGAGTTGTGCCACATACCATGACTTCCACAAATGACAAATCTGTATTTGTGGACTTCTTCTTGGGTGGTGTTTGGGCCCTCACGGAGTTGAGAACCTCCACAGCTCCAAATCACACTTACCTTCTCTCTTGCTCTAGATCATCCTTCTCTTCTACGATGAGAAGGGCATTGATCTTGCTCTTCTTGGGACTTTTTCGGGTTCAAGCATGGGGATGGCAATGGCTTCCCATGATTTCTCTTGACAACCATGGCCTCTTTGGTGGGAAGTGTCTCCTTCTTCGTCCTCATGGTGGCAATCTGTTCCACATCCACTCGCTTTGGACTTGCAAGATTCGACTTCGGTGAAGTCGGCGAGAGACTTGGCTTTGGTGTGGGCTCTCAAGATACTTCAAACATCCCTTTGTTTGAGCTTGAGTTAGGCCCACGGCTTCAATCTCTCCATGAATGCCCCAAGAACCTTCTCCTCCCCAAAGTTGGGAATTTGGAGCTTGAGCTCAGTGAATTTCTTCATGTACTCTCAAATCATGTGTTGCTCAAGGCAATGGAGTTTGCTATTGCCCTCTTGTTGAGCAAACTCAAGGAAGAAATAATCCCGAAATTCCTTGACGAAACTATCCCACATATTTATAGGATCGGCACCTCACTTGGTCTCATTGCACCTATTGCGCAATTAAAACATTGCATTATCGGTTAAGAACATTGAGGCGATTCTTATCTTGGCCATCTAGTCTCGGATGTTGATGGCGCCCAAGTATTGCTCTATGCTCCATAGGAAGTTGTCCACTTCTTTGGTGGATCAGTTGCCCTTGAATTCCTTGGGCTTTGACACATTTAGCTTGTTTGCTACTTGAATGAGCATGGCTCCATTCATGATGCTAAGCTTGCACAAGGAGAGCTTGGTCTTGAGCTCTTGGACCTCCACTTTCAAGGCTTCAACCTTGTTGATGTGGACCTTCACTTTGTCGAGTAATTCCATGAGTTCCTCCATGGCACTTCTCATCATTGTGAGCTTTTTATCGAGGGCAAACATGACGTCCAAAGAGACATCCCTCTTCTTGGCTTGACCGTGGGTTCCCTTTACTTGGGTGACCTTCTCTTGGGCGACCTATCCATCCATAACAACATCTTGGCTCAACATTCTCTCAACCAATTGGTGTGCTCCCTGATCTCTTAGAATGGCTCTCCTCTACTTGATATGATACCACTTGTCACGGGCCGATCATTTGGGACAAAGACCATGCGGTGACTTAGCCTTCCTTGGATTAGTGGAGTGTCTAAGCTAAGCCTTTCCAAGTGATCAATCGCTTGCTTATTCACCCGAATCGTAGAGAGAGGAAGTTTTAGAGAGAAAAGCTCTAGATGAGAATGCTCTGTATTATTGAATTGCTTGGATGTATACAAATGAGGGGGAGAACACTCCTATTTATATAAGAGGTCCCCTCATTACATCCGTTGATCAACTCTAGATCTAATGGACGAGATCCCATCTCTCCATCTAACAATTACCGGCATTTTAGCCAAGAATGCTTTAGAATGGTGTAACTACCGTTTCGCCCGTCCTTGAAAATGTTTCGAAAACCCTAGGTGACTTTGGACGATCTTTTTCAATTAAGCACGGTCCTTTATGTTGGAGAAAACTTCCTTATGTGTTTTGAAGCTAACAAAACGTTTCCATCGGTCTGGTCTGAAGACATGCAAACTCTGTCGTCAAAGTCTGAAGATCGCCAGACCACCAGACTCAAGATTCAATGTCTACCCTCATTGACAGTTTCTAGACCGTCGAAGAAGACTTATCCTGAGTTGAGTATTTCTTTAAGGATTCGATTCTATCGATTGAAGAAGATCTATTATATGTATTCGAGTAATCTAGATCCTCTTGATCCGCGAATTATACTTGGAAGGTTCTAATTATGGAAACCGAGATCCTGATTGTATGGGCGAGCAGGATTGATGGGCTATCATCATTTTCCTTGAAGAGCTCGAGATCTCTCTAATTAATTCTGTCCAACTAGTTGATTGGAAGAACTTCTTTGGAAGGTGCCAACGGTATTGGAGGCATAAAGAAGTATATAAGGGAGACATTCAAGTTGTTCAAGAGTGCCCGATAGAAAAATTTCAAAGTCTGAATCTCCTTGTTCTTTTGCGATCTTATTCGTCGAGCTATACTTGTAATCAAAAGAGAGACTTAATTTTTGTGAGACCTTGAGGAAGTGTAGTAGAGTCTCTACATTGTGGAATCAAGGACATGAGACTGTAAATTCTCTTTTTGATTCTTAGTAAAATCCAGCCGGTGGGCTGTCGGTGCGGGAGAGTGGACGTAGGCTTGGTTTAAGCCGAACCACTATAAACTTGGAGTCTTGATTCTCTATCCCTAATCCTTTTACTTTACATCGCATCTTCATACGTCTATTATTGCTTTCAATCTCTTAGTCTATCAATTGATAAAAATTAATCTATCTTGTTACGATTAGCAAAAGTCACTTTGATCACCTATTCAGCCCCCTCTAGGTGCTCGTACTAGTTCTATCACTTTAGTCATGAAGAACCTTGAGATCATGACACTACCATATAAGATTTTGAATCCAACGCGGAACCTACAACCTAGAGACTAGAGGTTGAATAGAACCAATGAAAAATCAAGTGTATTAAATAATAAAGCAAACAAATATTCATGTATAACAATAACATAATGCTATGATATAACATCAGCAAAAGTAAAATTCAAGGTACCTTTTTACGGTGGAGGTTCCTAGCACAAGGTACCTCTTAACAGTGTAGGTTCCCAGCTTTAAAATTGCTGACTTGGTCGACAAGCATGGTCGTAAACCCATTGTCATCATCTAGCATCCACCATCTCCACCGCCGCCCCCCCCCCCCCCCCCAAGAAACATCATGGGAGTTCTGACAATAGCCAAGAATTAGAGAAATCTTGCATGCCATGTCGCACTAACAATTCATTTTGTCTTACTGTATAATAAACTCTATTTATTTCATAAAAAATATTTTTCATGAAAACATTTTTCTTTTTCTCAACATTAGGATCATTGGGAAAATTAGTCAACGGTTTTCCTAATCTACAGAAAATCTAGACTTAAATTCAAGAAAATAATTTATGATTTATGATTTAAAATTATTTTTCAAAATATAACTACATTTCAATGCTTTGACAACAAAGTCTGCTTTTGAGTATAGGAACTTTAACTCTCAATCCTTGGTGCCTGGCGCCTGGGCCTGCAACCCCAATGCTAGTCCCCGGCAAGTATCCCCAAGTCCATCACGGCCGGGCCACAAACACCTATGCTTGTCATCGGGTCCCCGGTGCCTAGGCTTATGTCCACAAAGGCTAGGCTTGGGATCCTGTGCTTATGCCTATATCTCCTGCATCGAAGCTAGAATCCACCGAGGCTGAGGCCAAGGCCTAGGACACCAAGAAGATGTGCATAGGCACTGGGTTCTTGGTTTCAGCTTTAGTAGATACTAGATTGGTGCTTGCACTCTCACTTGGAACCAAAGTGGCCTTGCCTGGGTCAAGGTCCATCAAGGCTTGAGCAAGATCCTGGTGTCCGTGCTTAGTTCTCAATTGCCCATGCATATGTCACCAGTACTCGATACTATATGTGTAATTAGGAAAATCAAATATGATTTTTCTTTCCAAATAAAGAAAATATTTTTTGATTCTTTTCCAAAGTTCAGTTAAACACTGAAAAGCTTTGCCATTTTCCTTTAAAATGACTTATTTGAAAACATTTTTCTAAAAATACCATATTTTTCACGACATAAGTTGAGTGTAGATGTCATATTGAGTAATCATATTGGGTCACATCTCGTATTACCATCATATCAAATCACTCTATATATTCGAGGATCATACTGCCACGTCATCATATATCTTTGGGATAAGTACACTATCAATGCCAACAGTTGTGTACGGCGCTCATTTTGGTGCCAAAAGTTTCCGTCGGATCACTTAACTGCCAAAAATTTTGAAAAACGATCATTTCAGTGCCAACACCGATGAAATTGGCCGAAAATCCGACGTGACATTTTTTTATTAATTTTTGAAGCCGACGTGGCTCGTCGGAGAGTTTATTCAGCATCCAAACACCAAAACGACGCCGTTTGGCATCTTTCCCCCAGCTTAGAAACCCTAATCCCCAAATTGAGAGAGAGAGAGAAGCCTCGTCTTCGTCTTCTTCTTCCTCGAAGACCCACACCAGCAACGGCACCAGCATGGCACCAGCAGCAGCTTCGGCAGCGCACCAGCAGCAGCAGCGCACCAACGGCACCTTCGACCCATCTTCTTCCTCCTCCTCCTCCGCCCTTGCCTTCAATTTTTCTTGCCACTTATTGCTTGAGCAACAATCTCAGTCTTCCTCGCTCACCTAGTCGAGCAACTACAATGGTGGCTAAGCGACGGTGGCCGAGCGACGGTGGCCGAGCGATGGCGGCGAACGACGGCGGGCGAACGACGGTGGCTGAGCGGCGTAAACCCTAATTTCAATCCCCATGTGAGCTAAAACGGCGTCATTTCCGTGAGGGTGTCCACGTATAAGGGCAAAACGACGTCGTTTCTTGAGAAGAATGGAAAACGACATCGTTTTAAAGCCACTGCAATTTTTTTTTAAAATATAAAAGCCACGTAATTAATCTGGCCGGAATCTTTTGCCGGTGGCACCAAATTGATCGTTTTTTCTCCAATTTGGCACTTCAGTGATCCGACGGAAACTTTTGGCACTAAAGTGAGCGCCGTACACAAGTTTTGGCACTGATAGTGTACTTATCCCATATATCTTTCGTCAAATGAAAGGTACCCCATTATAGTTGAAATGTCATTTGATCATAGTCACTACACCGATCTTGGATTCACAGGCAGCTTTTGTCCCAAATAGGTAACTATTAGGGCGAATAGAAGGGGTGCCGTAAGAAAAACGACAACACTCGGCAAATTTTAAGTTGGCGCTTTTACGCAATATGCTTTCTCCAAATTTTTATTTCTGAAAGGAATTGGGGTTGGAAGATCTTGTCAGCACGCAGGTGACGACGTTCCCATTGACCTTGGCTAAATGACGGAATCTACATTTTGCAAATTATTTATATATGCCACTATTTGGCCGAAAAGTGTTCACGGAATATCTTTTAAAAGATCATCGATGTAGAAATCAACAAAAGATGTGAGGGGTTCTTCGCTGGTTCTTGGACCGGAATGCAAACTAGCTAGAATATTTAAAATACAAAAATTAGAGGGAATCACAGCCAATCATATGAAATTCTACTGGAATGTAATGATGGCAAGAAAATAATATTGGACGTTGGTGTTTATTAATCGATTGGCAGTCCTTTGCTTGAATTGCAATCCTAGTACTTATTGCTACTAGTGATGATTAACGATGATTATAAAGAAAGTAAATAAAATCCTACGTAGCTTCTAGAATTTAGCAATATATATTCACAATCATAGACCCACTACTTCCACCATCATGGCCTCATCACTTGCCCCATATTGATAGTTACTTTTCTAGTTTGCAACTCCCATTCCCGATGGTTATAACAATCCATGTTTCTTGGCCATTGTCACTCGTGACTTTTGAGATTTATGGCTCGGCGATCTGATGATCATGTTGGCTTTATGATGGAATGCGTCATTATGGTTGTACTTGAGATTGTTGGCTTCGTGATTTGAACAATTATCCTGTTCTTAATTCATTGATCTTCACTTCAATTTTGGTTCTTTTTCAATTGAACCAAGTCTCACTTATCGACACCCATGACTCAACGCTTAGTGCTTTTCTCTTTAGTCGCCTATCGGCAATTTCTTGTCACCTATGTCGATTTTCTATAGTTGCCAACCAAAAGGACTTAGCAAATATTACCTCAACTATGTCGAGAAAAGTACCGAAAAAGTCATAAACCTATTGCATCGGTACCAATTCAGTCATAAACTTTTCAATCGGACCAATTTAGTCCTAAACCTTTTAATATTGGTACCAATTCAGTCCATTCGGCCAATTTTGGCCGGCCGGGCCACGTGGACATCGGCCGGTAGCCGGACGCTGACTTGGCAATTTTTATGATTTTTTTATGATTTTTTCGAATTTTTTTTATTATTTTATTAATTTCTTCTTCTTTTGTTTTTTTTTTCCTTTTCCTTTTCTTTTCCAGCGGTGGTCGGCGAGGGTCGTGGCCCTCGCCCGACCTCTCCTAGGGCAGCCAGTGAGGCCATGGCGGCCATCGCCGGCGGAGGCGAGGGCCATGAAGCCCTCGCCAACCGCCGGCGAGGGTCGTGGCCCTCGCCCGCAGCCCCGGGTGAGGCCAAGCGAGTGTCGCGACCCTCGCCGACGTCGGCGAGGGCTTTGCGACCCTCGCCGGTGACCGGCGAGGGCTTCGCGGCCCTCGCCTCGGCCCTAGTGATGGCCGCCATGGCCTCACGGCCGTCGGCGAGGCCGGCCTTGCCCAGATCTAGGCGAAGCCGCCTCACCGGCGGCCTTGGGAGAGGCCGGGCGAGGGCCGCGACCCTCGCTGGCGGGCGGTGAGGGCTTCGCGGCCCTCGCCCAGTGGCCGGCAAGCTTCAATGGAGGCTCACCGGCCACCGTCGGAAAAGAAAAGGAAAAAGGAAAAAAAAAAAGGAAAAAATTAATAAAAATTAATAAAAAATCATAAAAATTGCTACGTCGGTGTCCGGCCACCGGCCGGTGTCCATGTCAACGCCGGCCGGCCAAAATTGACCGGATGGACTGAATTGGTACCAATATTAAAAGTTTTAGGACTAAATTGGTCCAATTAAAAAGTTTAGGACTGAATTGGTACCAATGCAATAGGTTTATGACTTTTTTGGTACTTTTCCCTGACTATGTCTTGCTTGATCTTTCTAGTCTAAGTTAATAGTCAAAGACTTGAGTAATTTTTTTGTGTTGATAGCCACGCCGCTAAACATGGGAAAGTCAATTGACCTCTTCAATCTAATTACATAAATTTTCATCCTATATGTCAGTACCCTAGTGATGCATGACTATATTTTCCGAGCCACAAGTTGAGAAGGTCAATCCGCTCGTGCTAGTAATGCGTGATTATTATGTCTATGAATAAGTTTCCGGACCTCTAGAGCTTCAACGATATTACAACGATTTTTAGACGGAATGACTCATTGGAACCTTTGTTTATTGAGTGCACGGCTCTTTTAGCAACATTGGAAGGGCATTGTCAAGTTGGTCAAGTCTCCTAATTCTTTTATATTACAAAAAGGAAAAAAAAATACCGTAACCTACAATAATTGAACTATCGAGACTATGCAAGAGACCGATTTCGCACCGTTCATACTAAATTAATTATTAATTTTCGCGCGTGCGGTTAAACATTGTTTCCATTGTTCTATATTTCTTTTTTAATTACACAAAAGATGTGACCTCGAGACATTGGAATACCAAAAGACAAAACCCATGTTGAGAGATTTATATATTCATTGAATAATTTATTTTTCATGGTCTGTGCATTCTAGGAGTAAATAAAACAGAACCGCACGTGGAGACCCCATGTGGAGACCATTTCACACTTTTGGGCAAAAAAAAGGGGGGAAAACCACATGTGGAGGCCATTTCCTTGGAAGTAATCTGCTTCTTTGTCTGACGTCATTTATATTCTCCACGAAAAAAAAAACAAATATCTTATGATTTCTTTTTATCAACCGCTGAAAATATCCTTTTTTTTCTTTTTGGGACGAAACTTGCATTAATTTAGAAAGAAAAGACGGAAGGGTCAACATAAAAAAATCTTTGGTGGGAACGCGAAGATCGGCACGGCAGTGGCCGCGACAAATTGTTAATAAACACCATAAAAGTGCCTACCTCTTCCAAAAAAAAAAAAAAAAAAAAAAAAAAAAAGAAGGCATTTCTTAGGGGCCGAGCTTAGTAGAGTTAAAAAAATTATTAAAAAAAATTGAAGAGCGGAGAAAATTAGATCTCTCATACTTTTTTATTTTTTGGTCTCACTCTTCGCATCAATGCACCTGTGTACGATACTCACGTAAATCCAACTCTAGAGCCGGTACTGTTCAGCCCCATCCCCCTTCTTCCTTCCCCTCTAATCCCTTTATCATTAGGGCCGCATGCCCGATATTGAATCCCCTATGGCGTCAAGATGGGTCGGGGGAAATAGTTTCGACACGTGCCGCATTCTCAATGGGCACCGGAGCACGACAGGAAGACCTAATTTTTTCTCTCATCCGAGAGCCGCACGTCTCTTGACTGAAACATCGGAACCCACGACCTGAATCTTCCTGGTTGCTTCTCTCCTTTCGGTTCTACCGCAATAGAATATACCGGCGACAGTTCATCCAAGAAAAAAAAAACATCATTAATCCTCAGCCCCAAAGTCTCTGTCCCCTCTCTCTCTCTCTCTCAAGCTCTCGTGAGGCTTTTTTGCTTTTATTCTCTCTTTTTGTCCACAAACGCCCCATTTTCACGTGCCCTTTATTGAAAAGTAAGGGTCACCGAGGAAAGAGAGGGTGTCAGTCACTTCTCCATTCTTTTGAGGAGAGGAGTACCTCCACTTCTCTCCTGACCACCCCCTCCCCCCATAAGTTGCCAATCAGACACACCCGTTCGCCCTCCTTCTTAAGTAAAGGAGTCGTTCCCAAGCGGATCGAGTTCGCGTGGATGAGGAGTTTTATTTGAGCCTTAGATGAATCGAGCTGACGTCAACTCGTTGCACCCTTGAATATCTCATCACAGGACTGACGCGCAAAAACATACACTATGGGGAAAATGCGGTGAAAAATCGAAATTTCGTGGAATCTATATTGAAATAGTTATTTACGAACCACCGATCGGATTCTTTTAGTCCGAATTTTATACATTATTGTAGAATTCCATGGCTCGGTTGCTTAGCAAATATACCCAGGGCACGCTTCAGGAAGGCCTATACTTTTTTGTGGTCGTGCCATGGAATTGAGCTGTCATGTTCTTGGGCACTTCCACGAAGAAACGGAAAAATGAAAAAAGGGAAGAGACACACTCACACTTATGGAGTCCAATGGGGTGGTGGTCTGCTGCTCGCTTTGAAGTGGACCAGCATAGCCTCTTCTCTCCCCTTATATTTACATCCCACAACGCTCTCCCTCGCCCACCCCCACGTCTTCTTCATCATCTCCTTCTTCCACGCCCAGAGATCTCCAGGAAAACCTTCACTTTCACTCACGAAGAATGAGAGATATGAAGGAGGCTTGGACCTCTCTGGCCTCCCTCCTGGGCACCCTGGCCTTCTGCCAGACCCTCCTCCAAACGGTGCTGCCGCCGGAGCTGCGCTTCGCCTCCCTCAGGTTCCTGAAGTGGGCCCTCGGCTTCTCCTCCTCCTCTTCCTACCGCTACTTCGAAATCACCGAGGCCGACGGCGTGAGCACCAACGAGCTCTACTACGCCGTCCGACTCTACCTCAGCTCCTTCCTCTCCGCCTCCTGTAGCCACCTCTCCCTCAGTCGCGCCCCCAACTCCAGCTCCACCACCTTCGCCCTCTCCAACAACGACTGCATCACTGACGTCTTTGACGGCATTTCCGTCCAGTGGGAGCATGCGGTGACGCAAAGCCAGTCCCAGCCATCCTCGCGGGGCGAGAAGCGCGAGAAGCGCTTCTTCACGCTTCGGATCAGGAAGTGCGACAGGGACCGTATCCTCGACTCCTACCTGGACTACATCATGGACAAGGCCAACGACATCCGCCGTAAGAACCGAGAACGCCTCCTCTACACTAATTCGCATGGCGGGTGGAAACCGGTGCTGTTCAAGCACCCGAGCACCTTCGATACATTGGCCATGGACCCGGAGAGGAAGAGGGACATCATGGACGACCTCCGTGACTTCGTGGCCGGGAAGACCTTCTACCAGCGGACAGGCCGGGCCTGGAAGCGAGGCTACCTGTTCTACGGCCCCCCCGGGACGGGAAAATCGAGCATGATTGCCGCCATGGCCAATTTTCTCAGCTATGACATTTACGACCTCGAGCTGACCAAGGTGCGCTCCAACTCCGAGCTCCGAGAGCTCCTCATGAAGACGAGCTCCAAGTCCATCATCGTCATCGAGGACATCGACTGCTCAGCCGATCTGCCCAACCGGTCGAAGGCGCCCCAACACCCTGCGCGTCGGAGCTGCTCCGACCCTGGCTCCCCTGATGCCCCGTCAGGTGGCAAGGACAGGAACAACAACACGATCACCCTCTCCGGACTGCTCAACTTCACCGACGGCCTGTGGTCATGCAGCGGGAGCGAGAGGATCTTCGTGTTCACCACCAACCACATTGACAAGCTCGACCCAGCGTTGCTCCGGAGCGGCCGGATGGACATGCACATCTACATGAGCTATTGCTCGTACCCGGCGCTCAAGATCCTGCTCCAGAACTACCTGGGCAGTGAGGCCGAGGACCTCGGGCAGGCGGCGGCGAGCGAGCTCCGAGAGGTGGTCAAGAAGGCCAAGATGACGCCGGCCGACATAAGCGAAGTTCTGATCAAGAACCGGAGGAATAAGGAGAAAGCAGTGAGCGAGTTGCTGGAGGCGTTGAAGGCGAGAGCGGAGAGGAACGAGAAGTACGGGGGGTTGAGAGATGAGCGCGAGATGAACGGGGAGGAGGAGGTGGGGAAGAGGAGCAAGAGAAGAGGGCTTTGGAGAGCCCCAAAGATGGGAGCGACGGTGACACCGTTTCTTGCAAGAAAGTGGAGGATGCTGAAGCGGAGTAGGCAAAATGAGAGGGAAAACTTGAATTTGAAGGGTTCCGACAGGTCATGAGAGTTCAACATGTTGGTTTCTTAAAAAGGGTTTGAATGCTGGGGTTGTCCGATGGTATGGTGGTCAAATAACAAATCCTGGTCCTATATCGAAAAATCGGGTTTGATGTTTTCTTCTCTCTCTCTATGGAGAATTGTTGCTTGGGGACTTGATTTGGGAGCTAGGGATGAGCATGGTTCGGGTTGGGCTGATCCACCCCCTAACCCTAGAACCAATTCGCATAGTGCTGGTCCTCAATTTTGGGACCGATGACCGACCCTATTGAGCTTGGAACCAATGACCAAACCGACCCAATGGGTTCGGTCCAGTTCCAAAGTCAATCTGAGACCAACTAATAATTTTTTATTTAATTATTTGTATTCCTTCACAAAGCGATTGAGGATCGAACTGACCCGATGGGTTCGATCTGGTTTCAAGGTCAACCTAGGACTAATTAATAATTTTTTATTTCATTTTTTATACTCCTTGAAAGGGCAACCGAGTACCGTATCGACCCAATGGGTTCGATGATGAGCAAAGTCAGCTAAGAAAGGCAAGCGGAGATGGTCAAGTGGGGTGAGCGTCGAACAGAATGAGTATCGAATGTCGAGTGAGGAGCAACAGGCTAAGCGAGCATCAAGCAGCGACCGGCACGAGTGACCCAAAACGAGTGAGGCGAGTGTCAAGTGGCGAGCGGAGAAGTTATTTTTTTCGATTTTAACAAATGGAAGACTAAGATGACAAATAAGACAGAAGAGATCGAATATTAGAGGAGGATGCCATAAGGTGAATTTTGGACTCATTGAGAACTCCTCACAAAAAGATTTTCCTCATTCGTAAATTATTACTATTGACGCGGTAAAAGATATTAAAAACCTAAGTTATTAAAGAATTATGTAAAATTATTTAAACTCCTCACTAAAGAGTTGTTTAATGTTGTTGATGCCGTTTATTTTAAGGTTTTCTCTATATAAAAAATTATAAATAATATATAGAGTCAGGGTTAGTTCGAGTTGGATCGACTTGGAACTCTCAGGACCGATGACTGACCCGCACAGTGCTGGTCTAGGAAGTCTAGGACAAATGACCAACCCAGTCTCCCTGGGAACCGGACCAGGACTGGCAGGGTTGGGCCTCCAGAGTTGGCATTTGACCGATGCTCACCCCTATTGGGAGTTGTTGTTTTAACCGTTGTCTCATTAATCTGGAGTGTAATGGTGTTTGCTCCGTGCATATCCAAAACTGGCGCTTGCTGGGTCGCTTTTAATCCATTCTCATATCCTTAGTATTATTGTCTATCAATGCGTGTTTTTGATTAGTTTCACTTAGTGATTTAACTTTTTGTAGATACTTCTCTTTAGTCAAGAATTAGACTTCGATTTAACTCCTGGGGTTCATGTCATGAGGCTCAATATTGAGGCCCTATATAATTTTTGCCCAACTCTTATCGGGTTTACTTTCTCTCACTTTACCTTTATCGCCTTGATTGTGGTTGTTTACTTATCTGATTGCATATCCATGCATGAACATCGTTTAGTGACATAGGATAATAAAATGGGGAAAGATCGTGTGAATATCATTTTCGAAAGATTGAGAATCAATATAAAAGGTTGTTAATTAGATAACTAGCATAACCAAGTCTTTTGAATTTGGAATCTCTGGTTTGTAAAAAGTGAATTATCTCTTCATGTTTCACTTAACTCCTAAGCGGTCTTAATTGGGTTAGTGGTGGTTCTTAATACTATGAACTTTTTTATATTGATGATGTCGAACGCTGATGGGAGGATACAACTTACATTCCCCTAGGTTGGGGGGATCCTGTCGCTTTGCTAATTTGTGTTCGTGTGGTTGGTGCAACGATGCAAAATGGTCATTGTCGAAAAGAATGTCGTGGACTGGTGCATGAACTGGTGTGCATTGGCTTGAAAGTTTTAATTTGACATTGGTAGGACACGTATGGGAAAGAGTTGGGCTTTGCTCGTCTTACGCGTTAACTGTACTGTGGTGTTGGTATAACTGTTTTACGCAGAAATGCATCTAAGCTTTACCAAAGTTGTTAGCCTTCTTTCAGAGGCAGATGATCTGAAAACAAGTGAGGAAAGACCCATGGACTAAAATTCAGCTTTCATGTGCAATCCAATGATTTTGTCTTCATGGTGGTGGAGAAGCATTTGTAGACTCTGAGTCTACTCCTAGCACATCCCTCATATGTACATAGCCTTCACTTAGGTCCAATGTTTCCAGCATCAACTTGGAATCCTAGATGTAGATGGACCAACAACTGCATGAACATCGTTACTTCGAGGCATCTATACAACAAATTTGTGTCCATGATAAAAGAAGACACCCAGAAACTTTCAGCGGCTTGCAAAGCTTCGAGTCTCTATTCCTTCTTTTACATTTTTTCTCTCAAAACCTCGCATATGGATAGTTGGTTGTCACAATTTTTCAACCTATCAAATCATAAACTTATATTCATTTTAAAGAAATTATTTACAAACTAGCTTCATATACCTTTTTTTTTTTTTTATGGTTTTAAGAATAGCTTCACCTTACGCAAAAGAAATACTTTCAATTAGATAGTTTGAAATATAACTTCTATTCAAAAGCCAAAAGGAGACTTATTCTATATCAAGAGAAATAGGTGAGTGGAGAAAATTGGGTCCCTTTTGCTTACAAATTGAACTTTTCCCGGAAATGTGGGCTTAAGTGGGGTTAGAATAGCTTGTCAGCATGCGAGTGACGATGTTGTGATTGAACTTTGCCTAATGAAATAGAATCTACATATTGCAAAATCGAAGATCTCCCTCTCCTCCCATTTATTATTTATATAGGCCTCGATGATATATATGTGAAATTCATTAAACCTCCTCCACCTAATTTCGTAAGACTTTCATCCCGGATGTCAGTAGGTTAGTGATGCATGACTATACTTTCCAACTTACTAGCTTATAGGAGATCGAACCCGCTCACAACACTAATGAGCGATTATTGTGCTGATGAATAAGTTCCTTGACCTCTAGCGCTTTGATGATACGGCCCTTTTAATAGCGTTCAAAGGGCATTGTTCAGTTGGTTCCATCTCCCAACTCTTTTATTCTATATATATATATAAAAGAAGTGTCGTGTACTTCAATAATTGAACTATCGCTATGGTGTGATAGACGGATTTCGCACCGTTCATCCTTATCAATTGTCGCTCGTGCAGTCAAACATTCTTCCATTTTTTCTTCCTTTCTTATAGCACGAAAGATGTGACTGTCGAAACATCGTAATACCAAACGACGATCCCGTATCGAGGTAATCATTGAATAATATATTTTTGCCAATCTGCACATTCACTTCTCCCAAAGAAACAAAGCAAAAGCAGAAGGGGGGAGGGGTTGAGCGTGTCTGGTTCTCATCGTCTCCTCTCATCGCCACTTAGTACCTTTTAAGCGTGCGTGGGACGCACCGGCCATCTCTCACTTCACTTGCCTTTTATTTTACTTTTATTATTAAGAACTAATAACACAAAAAAGCTCTAAACTAGTATATTTGTAATAAATTTATTCCGAACTAATTTTTTGATCACAAAAAATTTAAACCGATATACTTATGACAAATTTACCAATTGAACAACTTGATATGATCGGGACAACACGAGCACCGCCTCATTGCATTGCTTGTTTTAGCCAATCGAAAGTCTTTTGGTATTGATCTATCCACTCCCATAGCATCTTGTTTTTCAGCATATCCGTGAGTGGCACGGTAATGCTTGAATAATTATGAATGACTTGCCGGTAGTGGTTGGCAAGACCAAGGAATGATCTCATCTCTATGACCCTACTCGGCAACTCTCAATCCACGATGGCTCGGATATTGGCTAATTCCATCCGCACCTGTCCACCCCTAATGATGTACCCTAGGAATAGCACTTCCCACTATGCGAAGGTGCACTTCTCATGCTTAATTTCTATGTCCTTAGCGATGCTGCATGTTGGGATTTCTTTGGAGTTCACCGTCTTGAGCCACCCGGCTCCTTTCTTGACTCAAAAGTTGACTTTCTTTGCGGCCTCTTCCGACATGAATAGATCGGATGCCCCAGTATCCATGAGTGCACACATTGTGGTTCCTCCAATCGTCACATCCAAGAACATGAGTCTTTTGGGCTTGTTCACCTTACTGTACTTGATTGAGCTTAGGATTTGCAACGAACCCAATCACGACTCCTCTTGCTTTTCCTCGTGAACCTTGACAAGCACTGCAAGCTTGCTTGGGGTTGGCATTCACAAGCCATCTACACACTATTGCACCAAAAACACTTGGAGGTTGGGCACTCCTTCTTATGTCCTCCACCGCTCGACTTCGCCTTTGTCTTAGAAGGGGTCACTAGTGGCTTGCTTCCACTTGAATAGTGGAACTTACTGCAATCTCCCCCACCAGTGACCTTGTCCCTTGATCAGGAGTCCAATTTGCTACCGGAAGGTGCTTTGTACTCCACAAGGGCCTCGGCCATGGACATGGCCATAAAGAGATCCCTCGCATTGTGTCGCTTCAACTCTTGTTTCACCTACGATTTGGGGCCACCCACGAATTGCTAGTAAGCCTTCGTGGTATTCGTGGACAAGATTTGAAGCAGCAACTCCAAGAATTTCTTCACATGCTCCCAAAGTCCTCCCTTTTGCTCTAGGCAACATAGTTCCTCCTGAGCTTCCTTTTCCGCATAGGTAGGACAGTATTAACGCCAAAATTCTTTGATGAACATTTCCTAGGTCGTGATAGGTTCACTACTCCTATCATTGGACCTACGACACCACCACAACAAAGTATTATCGATCAAGTACGTAGTTGCAATACTTACCCATAGTGCACCATTGGTAACCCTCCGTGGATTTTAAGTATAGTTCCATGTATCACAAGAAGTTGTCCACATCCTTGGCCACCCATGAGCCCTTGAACTCCTTCAGCTTTAGGGTGTCCACTTGTGGACTAGTTTGCAAGGTGACCACCCCATTCACGCATTACCTCTTCAAAAAACAAAAAATTGCTTAGGGGCCGAGCTTAGTAGAGTTAAAAAAATTATTAGAAAAACCGAAGAGCGTAGAAAATTGGATCTCTCATGCTTTTTTTATTTTTTGGTCTCACTCTTCGCATCAATGCACATGTGTGCGCGATACTCACGTAAATCCAACTCTAGAGCCGGTACTGTTCGGCCCAATCCCCCTTCCTCCTTCCCCTCCGATCCCTTTGTCGTAGGGCCGCATATCCGATATCGAATCCCTCATGACGGGTCGGGAGAGATAGTTGGACACGTGCCGTATTCTCAGTGGGCACCGGAGCACGACAGGAGTACCCAATGTTTTTCTCTCATCGGAGGACTCTTGACTGAAACATCGGAACCCACGACCTGAACCTTCCTGGTTGCGCTTCCTTCGTTCCTTCCTGTTCCGCCGCAATAGAATATACCGGCGAAAGTTCATCCAAGAAGAAACTCGACAGAGAAGAAACACGACCCCAAAGTCTCTGTCCCCCGCCCTCCACCTCCGTCTCTCTTTCTCTCTCTAGCTTTCTTGAGGCTTTTTGTTTTTGTTCTCTCTTTTTCTCCACAAACTCCCCATTTTCACGCGCCCTTCATTGAAAAATGAGGAAAGTAAGTGTCACCGAGGAGAGAGAGGGTGTCCCAATCACTACTCCATTCTTTTGAGGAAGAGAAGTTCCTCTGCTTCACTCCTGATCCCCCTTAATGGGCTAATCAGACACACTCGGCCGCCCCCTTCCCGGATCGAGTTCGCGTGGATGGAGAGTTTTACGTGAGCCTTACGAAATAGATGAATCGAGCTGACGTCAACTTGATGCACCCTCGAATATCTCCCCACGATACTGACGCACGAAAATATAAGCTATGAGGAACATGCGGTGAAAATTTGAAATTTCGTGGAATCTACGTTGGAATAGTTAGCTACGAGCTATCGATCGGATTCTTTTAGTCCGAATTTTATACATTATTGCAGAATTCTATGGTTCGGTTGCTTAACAAATATACCCGGGGCACGCTTCAGGAAGGCCTATACATTTTTGTGGTCGTTCCATGGAATCGAGTAGTCATGTTCCTGGGCACTTCCACCAAGAAAAGGAAAAATGTGAAAAGGAAAGAGACGCCCACTTATGGAGTCCAATGGGGTGGTGGTCTGCTGCTCGCTTTGAAGTGGACCGGCGTGGCCTCTTCTCTCCCCCTATATTAACATACCACAACACTCCCTTCCCATCTTCTTCATCATCTCCTTCTTCCACACCCAGAAATCTCCAGGAAAACCTCCACTTTCATTCACGAAGAATGCCAGATATGAAGGAGTCCTGGACCTCTCTGGCCTCCCTCCTGGGCACCTTGGCCTTCTGCCAGACCCTCCTCCAGGTGGTGCTCCCGCCGGAGCTCCGCTACGCCTCCCTCAGGTTCCTGAAGCGGATCCTCGGCTTCTCCTCCTCCTACTGCTACTTCGAAATCACCGAGGCCGTTGGCATCAGCGATCTCTACAACGCCGTCCAACTCTACCTCAGCTCCTTCCTCTCCGCTTCCTGCAGCCGCCTCTCCCTCAGTCGCGCCCCCAACTCCAGCTCCACCACCTTCGCCCTCACCAACAGCGACTGCATCGCCGACATCTTCGACGGCGTTTCCGTCCAGTGGGAGCATGCGGTGACGCAGTGCCAGTCCCAGCCCTCCTCGCGGGGTGAGAAACGCTTCTTCACGCTTCGTATCAGGAAATGTGACAGGGACCGTATCCTCGACTCCTACCTGGACTACATCATGGACAAGGCCAACGACATCCGCCGTAAGAACCGAGAACGCCTCCTCTACACTAATTCGCACGGCGGGTGGAACCCAGTGCTCTTCAAGCACCCGAGCACCTTCGACACATTGGCCATGGACCCGGAAAGGAAGAGGGACATCATGGAGGACCTCCGTGACTTCGTGGCCGGGAAGGCCTTCTACCAGCGGACAGGCCGGGCCTGGAAGCGGGGCTACCTGCTCTATGGCCCGCCCGGGACGGGGAAATCTAGCATGATCGCTGCCATGGCCAATTTCCTCAGCTATGACATCTACGACCTCGAGCTCACCAAGGTGCGCTCCAACTCCGAGCTCCGAGAGCTCCTCATGAAGACGAGCTCCAAGTCCATCATCGTCATTGAGGACATTGACTGCTCGGCCAATCTGTGCAACAGGTCGAAGGCGCCCCAAGGCCTCGCGCGTCGGAGCTGCTCCGACCCTGGTGCCCCTAATGCCGCATTGGGTAGCAAGGTCGGGAACAACAACCCGATCACCCTCTCCGGACTGCTCAACTTCACCGATGGCCTGTGGTCGTGCTGCGGGAGTGAGAGGATCTTCGTGTTCACCACTAACCACATCGACAAGCTCGACCCAGCGTTGCTCCGGAGCGGCCGGATGGACATGCACATCTACATGAGCTACTGCTCGTACCCGGCGCTCAAGATCCTGCTCCATAACTACCTGGGCAGCGAGGCTGAGGAGGACCTCGGTGAGGTGGCAGAGGCGAGCGAGCTCCGAGAGGTAGTCAAGAAGGCCAAGATGACGCCGGCAGACATAAGCGAAGTCTTAATCAAGAACCGGAGGAACAAGGAGAAAGCAGTGAGCGAGTTGCTGGAGGCGTTGAAGGCGAGAGCGGAGAGGAACGAGAAGTACGGGGGGTTGAGAGGGGAGCGCGAGCTGAACGGGGTGGAGGAGGAGGAGCAAGAGAAGAGGGCTCTGGAGAGCCCAAAGATGGGAGCCACTGCGACACCGATTCTCGCAAGAAAGTGGAGGATGATGAAGCGGAGAAGGCAAAATGAGAGGGAAAACTTGAATATGAAGGGTTCCGACAGATCATGAGCATTCAACATGTTGGTTTCTTAGAAAGGGTTTGTTGGGGGTGTCCAATTTCAAATCTGTTTTGCTGATGGCATGGTGGTCAAATAACAAATCCTGGTCCTATATCGGAAAATCGGGTTTGATGTTTTCTTCTCTCTCTCCATGGAGAACTGTTGCTTGGGGACTTGATTTGGGAGCTGTTGTTTTAACCGTTGTCACATTAATATGGAGTGTAATGGTGTTCGCTCTCTTCATATCCAAATCTAGCGCTTGCTGGATCGCTGTTAATCCATTCTCACATTCGCGGTATCCTTGTCTATCAATGCGTGTTTTTAATTAGTTTCACTTAGTGATTTAACTTTTTGTAGATAGTTCTCTTTAGTCAAGAATTAGACTTCGATTTAACTCCTAGGATTCATGTCTCGGGGCTCGATAACAAGGCCCTGTATAATTTTTGTCCGACTCATATTGGGTTTAATTTCTCAATTTACCTTTGTCACTTGATTGTGGTTGTTTACTTATATGATCGCATATCCATGCATGAACATTGTTTAGTGACATAGGATAATAAAATGGGGAAATATTGTGTGAAAATCGTTTTTGAAAGACTGGGAATTGATATTGAAAGGTCATAAATTAAACAACTAGTATAATCAAGTTTTTGAATTTAAAATCTCTAGTTTATAGAAAGTAAATTATCTATCCACGTTTCACTTGGCTCCTAAGCGGCCCCAAATAAGTTAGTGGCGGCTCCTAATGCTATGTACGATTTTGTATTGAACGCTGATAGGAGGATACAACTTTCATTCTTATAGGTTGGGATCCTGTTGCTTAGTTAATTTGTGTTCGTATAATTGGTGTAACGATGGAAAATGGTCATTCTCGAAAAGAATGTCGTGAACTGATGCATGAACTGGTGTGCATTGACTTAAAAGTTTTGATTTGACATTGGTAGAACACTCATGGAAGAGAGTTGGGCTTTGCTTGTTTTAGCGTTAACTTTGCTGTGGTGTTGGTATAACTGTTTCATGCAGAAATGCACCTAAGCTTTCCCAAAGTTGTTAGCCTTTCTTTCAGAGCATGGACTGAAAATGAGGAAAGACTCATGGACTAAAATTCAGCTTTCATGTCCTAAGACATTCTCTCGACAGCATATGCAATCCAATGCTTTTGTCTTCATGGTGGTGGAGAAGCATTTGTAGACTCTTGAGTCTAGTCCTAGCACATCCCTCATATGTACTTGGCCAGCACTTAGGTCCAATGTTTCCGACAGCAACTTGGAATCCTAGATGTAGATGGATCAACAACTGCATGAACATCATTACTTCGAGGCATCCATACAACATATATGTGTCCACGATAAAGAAGACACCCAGAAACTTTCAGCGGCTTGGAGAGTTTCGAGTCTTTATTCCTTTTTTTGCTTTCTCTCTCTTTAAACCTGGCACGTGGATAGTTGGTTGTGACGCTTTTTCAATTTATCAAATCATAAACTTGTATTCATTTTAAAGAAATAAGTTATCTACAAATGGGCTTCATATACTTAATTTTTTTTTTCGGTTTTATTTTGTAAGAATGGCTTCACCTTTTGCAAAAGAAATGTTTTCGATTATATAGTTTGAAATATAACTTCTATTCAAAAGCTGAAAGGAGACTTATTCTATATCAAGAGAAATAGGTGAGTGGAGAAAATTGGGTCCCTCTTGCTTACAAATTGAACTTTTCCCGCAAATGTGGGCTTAAGTGGGGTTGGAAGAGCTTGTCAGCGTGCAAGTGACGATGTTGTGATTGAACTTTGCCTAATGACATAGAATCAACATATTGCAAAATCGAAGATCTTCCTCTCCTCCCATTTATTGATTATATACGCCTCGATGATATAAATGTGAAATTCAATAAACCTCCTCCACCTAATTTCATAAGATTTTCATCCATGACTTTAGTAGGCTAGTGATGCATGACTATACTTTCCAACTTACTAGCTTGTAAGAGGTCGAACCGCTCACGACACTAATGCGTGATTATTGTGTTGATGAATTAGTTCCTTGACCTCTAGCGCTTCCGTGATACGGCCCCTTTAACAGTGTTCAAAAGGCCTTGTTCAGTTGGACCCATCTCCCAACTCTTTTATTTTATATATAAAAAAAGTATCATGTACTTCATTAATTGAACTATCGCTATGGTGTGTAAGACGGATTTCGCACCATTCATCCTCAATTAATTATTAATCGTCGCTCGTGCAGTCAAACATTGTTCCAATTTTTCTTCCTTTCTTATAGCACGAAACATGTGACTATTGAAACATCATAATACCAAACGACAATTCCGTATCGAGGTAATCATTGAATAATATACTTTTGCCAATCTGTACATTCACTTCTCCCAAAGAAACAAAGCAAAAGCAGAAGGGGGAGGGGTTGAGCGTGGTTGGTTCTCATCGTCTCCTCTCATCGCCACTAAGTACCTTTTAAGCGTGCGTGGGACGCACCGGCCATCTCTCCTCTCACCTGACTTCTATTTTACTTTTATTTTAAAGGACTAGTAGCACAAAAGCTCCAAACTAGTACGTCTATAATAAATTTGCTCCGAACTAATTTTTTTGATCATAAAAAATATAAATTGATATACTTGTGATAAATTTACCAATTAAACAACTTGACATGATTGGGACAGCACGAGCACTGGCTCCTTGCATTGCTTGTTTTAGCCAATTGAACGTCTTTTGGTATCAATCCATCTACTCCCATAGCATCTCGTTTTTCAGCATATCCGTGTGTGGCACGGTGATACTTGAATAATTTTGAATGAATTGTCGGTAGTGGTTGGCAAGACTAAGGAATGATCTCTTCTCTATTACCCGAATTGGCAACTCTCAATCCACAACGGCCTGGATCTTGGGTAAGTCCATCCACACTTGTCCACCTTCGACGATGTGCCCTAGGAATGGCACTTCCCACTATGCGAAGGTGCACTTCTCATGCTTAACTTCTATGTCCCTAGCCATGTTGCATGTTGGGACTTCCTTGGAATTCACCGTCTTGAGCCACCTGGCTACTTTCTCAACTCAAAAGATGAGTTTCTTTGTGGCCTCTTCCGACATGAATAGATTGGATGCCTCAATGTTCACGAGTACACTCATCGTGGTTCCTCCGATCGTCACATCCAAAAACATGAGTCTTTTGGGCTTGTTCGCCTTCATGTACTTGATTGAGCTTAGGATTTGCAACGAACCTAGTCACGCCTCCTCTTGCTTTTCCTCATGTATCTTGACAAGTGCTAGAAGCTTGCTTGGAGTTGGCATCCACAAGCCATTTGCACATCGTTGCACAAAAAACACTTGAAGGTTGGACATTCCTTCTTATGTCCTCCACTGCTCCACTTCGCCTTTCTCTTAGAAGGGGCCACTAGTAGCTTGCTTCCATTTGAGCAATGGAACTTGCTGTGATCTCCCCCACCAATGACCTTGTCCCTTGATCGGGAGTTCGATTTGCTAGGGGAAGGTGCTTTGTACTTCCCAAGGGTCTCGGCCATGGACATGGTCATAGAGAGATTCCTCGCATTGTGTCACTTCAACTCTTATCTCACCTACGATTTGAGGCCACCCACGAGTTGCTAGTAAGCCTCCGTGTTGTTCGTGGATGGGATTTGAAGTAGCAACTTCAGGAAATTTCTTCACGTTCTCCTGAAGTCCTCCTTTTTGCTTTAGGCAGCGGAGTCCTCCTAAGCTTCATCTTCTGCATACGTGGGATAGTATTGTCGCCGGAGTTCCTTGATGAACATTTCCCAGGTCGTGATAGGTTCACCACTCCTATCATTGGACCTACGACACCACCACAACAAAGCATTATTGATCAAGTACATAGTTGCAGTTCTTACCCATAGTGCACTGTTGGTAACCCCCCATGGAATTTAAGTATAGTTCCATGTACTATAGGAAGTTGACCATATCCTTAGCCATCCATGAGCCCTTAAACTCCTTTGGCTTCGTGGTGTCCACTTGTGGACTTGTTTGAACAGTGACCACCCCATTCACGCATGCTACTTCTACCTTGGTAACCTTTGCCTAAAGCTTAGTCATTTCCACACGCATGGCCTCTACCAAGGCCTCCAAGGCATCGTCCCCCTACTTGAGTTCTTTGGTTATGTTAGTTAGGCTTCCCAGTGTCTCACTTTGGAGTTTTCCCAATGCATATCTATGCCCTTGCACTTTGGCCTTCAGCTCCCTCGTTCTGGTCTCGCCTCCTTCGATGATCACGGAAGGTCCTCAACCATTCCTTGGAGGTTCGGACGACATTTTCCATCTTCACCATGCAGGTCTCCAAGTCACCCATATGTCCCTCTAACTTTAGTTACCACAGCCCTTCTTTGCCTGGGTGGCTAGATTCTTGGAGGCTCTCCCACAATCCTCAATGGCCTTTCCATCTTGATGCTCCTCATCGTGGACGGTCAATAGGCCGGAACGTGGGTCCATTGTGTCTTGGAACAACCTGACCCTAATACCACTTGACACGAGTCAATCAATCTAGTGTTCCCTTACATGTGCAGCCTTAGGAATTTTTTCCCAAGTCAATCTCACTCACTCATGCTCATGAGAACCATAGAGAGATAAATTCTAGAGAGAGAAGCTCTGAAGATTGTATTCACTTGTGAGATGGATACGAAGGAGAGAAAGGAGGCCCTAACTATCTCTCATCAATCTAACGGTAGAGATTGCATCTCCTCATCTACTTAATGACCCGCATTTATTACAATAATGTACATTCACAACATTGCCCGCCCTTGAGATTATTCTAAAATACATAAGAAAACCTTAGGACTTGGGAGATTCGAGAGTTTCTCGTTAATGGATCAATCATGATTAGTAGTTCAAAAACCCTCTTCGATCATGTCATTTCTTTGGGCTTTGACATGGTGATGGACAAAGGACTGAGACGTTAGTGAGGTGGTAGTGGAAGGCGATTCACAGGTTTGAGTTGACAATGAGTCTAAGTTAAGTATGTTTGTTGTGGTCCTAGGGGAATGAAAGGAATGAATAAAGGAAAAGGAATAGGGAAAAAGAAATAGAAGGAAAAAGTAAAAACTGTTGCACTGTGAATGGACTATTGCATAAGTGACATGACATTGAAGTTATATGTAATATTTTCTCGTCTCTACAATCCACCCCACCAATAAAAATGTTGATAAAAAGTATATCTCATATATGTTTTACAAAAAAATAACATTTACATATTTATATTTTTCGCATATTTAGGGATGTGATATTAAGATCATATCTCCCCCATTTACTTTGGTAGACTTGAATGGTGCGTGCATCAAAGATTCGACCAAATAATGTTCCTATTAACCACATCCTTTCCCAATCCCATGGTCCCCTCTCAATGACCTTGATACATCGCCCCTCTCTCTAATCTCAAAAACTTCAAAAAACCCTTTTCCTTTTCTTGTTGTTATCTTCACCGGACTGTTCTTCTTGTACTTAAAAGGATACATCATTTTAGCCAAAAACCAAGGCTAATCTCTCTATTCAACCTTTCTTGAGACATTTTTGGCTTTATTCTCTCTTTTTCTCGAAGGACTCCCCAATTCCTACACGCAACTCTTTGAAACATCAGAATGATTTATGTAGACCAAGATTTCGGGGGAGGGGTATGAAAGTAAGTGTCGTGAAAATATGTCGGACAAGCAAATCTGATAATAAACATAAGGATGGATATAAATCTGACATCGAATTACTTTTACTTATTCGAATAGCGGAACATGCATTCATGGGAAAGTAGCATAGAATTTTACCATGAAATAAATGATTAATATCATGAAAAACCCCAAATTAATACATTTGTAACAAATTTATTATAAACTAATTTTTTAACTAGAAAAAATCCCAAACTAGTACACCAACACCAAATTTATTTCGAACTAATTTTTTCACTATAAAAAGTCCCAAATTGATATACTAGTGACAAATTTATCATCTGTTGACTTCAGTCACATTTTACCGTTAAATTTATTGACGTGGATAATACATGGTCATGTGTTACTTGGAAATCCATAATTTTTCATAGGTGTATTGTTAAATTTATCATATGAGTACTATTAAATTTGGCACAAGTGTACCGATTTAGGATTTTTTGTGATATTTACTTTACGGATTACTACGCGAACTTGCCACTTCACCATGCGTCATCTAGGTTAGTAAATTTAATGATTAAATTTCATGAAAGCTAATGGAGGGTAAATTTGTTACAAATATACTAGTTTGTGATTTTTTGTGGTAAAAAATTAGTTTGAGATAAATTTATCATGAGTATATTAGCTTGAGGTTTTTTATAGCCAAAAAATTAAATTTGGATAGATTTGTCATAAGTATACCAGTTTGGAGTTTTTCATGGTATTAACCCTAAAATAAATGATACAATGAAAATTACAATCATCAAAGTATTCATATACTCTCTAGGTGTTTCCTAACTTCTAATTACGCTTAATAACCCATCCAGTGTTTAACCTCTCACGATTACTAATGAAATCTTACTCAAAGAATTACACAAATTCTAATCACATAAATTCAACTAGCTAAAATTACTATAGGATACAATTACAACAAGCAAGACCCTCACGAGAAGAACTCTCTGCACAATTCCCTTTTGTGCAATCTCAAAGTTCAATATTTTCTGTAAGCCGCGAAAGCACATCCCATAATCTCCATAGCTAGGATTAAGAACATATGTATAATCAAGTAAATATATTTGCATATATAATTTGGAATCCATAGTTCTTAATATGAAGTAATGACGATCCAAATTCGAGGGTCATTGTCCTTTGTATCATTATTAATGAGACTGCTCTTTGCTTTTAGCGTTCAATTAACGCTTCTTATGTTTGAATAATTGTGTGTTAGGATTAGAGGAGAGATTTGAGCATTATTTTTAAAGTTATTAATCATACCTTACTAGTTATTTTTATATTAGACTAATTAAGAAATATTCTATTTTATCTTAGACTAATCCCATAAAATAATAAATTATAATATCAATCAATGCAGCTCAGAAAAACTCTTGCATTTTCTCAACGCACAAATGCCCACCTTCATCGTTAAGAGAACTCTATTTATAACCAAGAGAACCTTCCCATCATTTCTTGCTGCACAATGAAGGCTTCTTCGGTTGGTTGAAAAACAGCAGAAGGTAACGTGGGAGCTCCACCTACTCTTTCCCTTTGTGTAGCCACGCTTGAAAACAGTCAATGAGAGGGACAAAAGAAGTCCACATCCTTCATCAATTATTCAACCCACTGACCCCACAAATAAATGTAATATAATATGTTAGTCCCTTTTTTCTGTATGAACAAAGTCCCTTTTTCTGTGTGAACAAAAATAAGTCTTTCGGCGGCAATAAATTCAACGTCCCAAGGATTCCAATATGTAAACTGGACATGGAGAGGGCGACAAGTCCCGCGCAATTGATTCTTCTTCACGCTTCGTGAAATCTCGACCAGTAATTCTCCTACGCAAATTTTTTACTTACATGCAACCCATTTCACATATTTTCAGCAGTCGAGTTTCGTTGGACAAGCTCAAACTTAATACATATTTTAACAGTGAAGTGTCGTGTACCGGTAGTTGTCACAGTGACAATTTCACTCCTTTTGAGATGGAGAAGTTGGAGGAGGACGCGCATAAGAGACCAATGGCAATGGCATTCATCTCCCCAAATTCCACTCCACTCCTAAGCTTCCCATGATCGGCCAATCAGTCCCACTCATCCTGCCCTTTCCCTTTTTATTCTTATTTAATGAATCCATCGTTCTGAGTGGACCAATCCATGTGAACTCGACCCATCGTAATCATTATGTTATATGAGCTTTGTGTGAGACCTCATAAAATCAATGGACCAAGCTTACAAAAGCTCGACGCGCTTACGAATTTCTCGCTACAAAACCAGACATACAAAAGATCGAATCTTTACGGCATCTAATTTTGAATAGTTATTTCCAAATCATTGATTGGATTCCTTTAGTTCGGATTTTATACATGGATCCTGCCGACAGTCGGACGATTATGGTAGAATTCTATGGTTTGATTGCTTGACAAATGTCCCCAGCGCACGCTCTACGAAGTCCTTTTACATATCAGTGGTCGTGCCATGGAATTTTTTTTGATCATGCCATTTTCTTTGGCACCTTCCTAGAGGAGAAGAGGTGAAAAATGGACCCATCTAATATTCTCCTTATAAAACAAACTCCCCCTAGTAGCCCAACCTCTATTCTTCCTGATCGTCTCCTTCTTCCAAACCCAGAGATCTCCAGGAAAACCTCGACTTTTACTCACCCGAAATGGCAGATATGAAGGAGACTTGGACATCTCTAGCCTCCCTCCTGGGCACTCTGGCCTTCTGCCAGACCATCCTCCGGAATGTGCTCCCACCGGAGCTCCGCTTCGCCTCCCTCAAGTTGCTGAAGCGCGCCCTTGGCTGCTACCACTCCTACTGCTACTTCGAAATCACCAAGAATGACGGTGTCAACGAGCTTTACAACGCCGTCCAACTCTACCTCAGCTCCTTCGTCTCTGCCTCCTGCAGCTGCCTCTCCCTCAGTCGCGCCCCCAACTCCAGCTCCACCACATTCGCCCTCACCAACAACGACTGCATCGCCGACGTCTTTGACGGCGTTTCTGTCCAGTGGGAGCATGTGGTGATGCAGAGCCAGTCCCAGCCCTCACGAGGCGAGAAGCGCTTCTTTACGCTCCGGATCAGGAAGTGCGATAGGGAGCGTATCCTCGACTCCTACCTGGACCACATCATGGACAAGGCCAACGATATCCGCCGCAAGAACCGAGAACGCTTCCTCTACACTAATTCGCACGGCGGTTGGAGACAGGTGCCGTTCAAGCACCCGAGCACCTTCGACACATTGGCCATGGACCCAGAGAGGAAGAGGGACATCATGGAGGACCTCCGTGACTTCGTGGCGGGGAAGGCCTTCTACCAGCGGACAGGTCGCGCCTGGAAGCGGGGCTACCTCCTCTACGGCCCGCCTGGAACGGGGAAATCGAGCATGATTGCTGCTATGGCCAATTTCCTGGGCTATGACATCTACGACCTCGAGCTGACCAAGGTGCGCTCTAACTCCCAGCTCCGAGAGTTCCTTACGAACACCAGCTCCAAGTCCATCATCGTCATCGAGGACATCGACTGCTCGGTCAGTCTGTCGAAAAGGTTGAATGCGCAACAAGCTGCGCCGCGGCGTGCTGCACACGGTGGCGAGGACAGGAACGACAATACGATCACCCTCTCGGGACTGCTCAACTTCACTGATGGCCTGTGGTCGTGCTGTGGGAGCGAGAGGATCTTTGTGTTCACCAGCAACCACATCGAGAAGCTCGACCCAGCATTGCTCCGGAGCGGCCGGATGGACATGCACATCTACATGAGCTACTGCTCGTACCCGGCGCTCAAGATCCTGCTCCGGAACTACCTGGACATTGAGGCTGAGGACCTTGGAGAGGTGGCGGTGAGCGAACTCCGAGAGGCAGTCGAGAAGGCCAAGATGACGCCGGCGGACATAAGCGAAGTCCTGATCAAGAACCGGAGGAACAAGGAGAGAGCGGTGGGCGAGCTGCTGGACGTGTTGAAGGCGAGATCGGAGAGGGACGAGAACGGAGAATTGAGGGAGGAGTGCCAGCTGAATGAGGTGGAGAAGGAGGAAGAGAAGCAAGAGGAGCAAGAGAGGAGGGCACTGGAGAGCTCCGAAGAAGGGAGCGACTCTGACGATGATTCCAGCTATTAGGTATATTTAAGATGACGGTTCTATTTATCTTTAAAAATTGTGTGAATATCTTTTTCTATCGTATGTGTATTTGTGTTATCTTAATTAATCATTTTATACTGCCTTTAATAAGTTGATATTATTTTCATTATAATAGATCAAAATATGCATAATTACTTTCTTTCGCAAACCATTCTTGCAGCTATTAGGTATATTTAAGATGATGGTTCTATGTATCTTTGAAAATTGTGTGAATATCTTTTTCTATGGTACGTGTATTTATGTTATCTTAATTAATAATTTCATACTGCTTTTAATAAGTTGATATTATTTTCATTATAATATATCAAAATATGCGTAATTACTTTCTTCCGCAAACCATTATTGCTTTTGTAAGAAAGCAGAGGATGATGAAGCGAAAAAGGCAAAATGGGAGAGAAAACAAATTGGTAAATCGGGGGGAGGATCTGTTCAAAAAACAAAAATCGGGGGGAGGATGGACCAATGAGAACACGTATGGTTGTCTATTATAAAAATAATAAACCTCGTGTAACGTCCCATCTTGTGTTAGGCGCAACTTCTGGAGATGTCCAATGTGCATAATGTGATATGAGGTCAATTATCTTATTAAAAAAAAATCTGCTCTATAATCTTAATTAAGGGAACGTTATTTCTTAATTAATTTTAATCCTTTAAGGATCAAATTATCCCATCTTTCACATGAAATCCCTTTGTGACATAAGAGAATTCATTCCACAGTTGACCAATGCGAAACATTTCGATATCTGAAATTTCTTCCGACAAACCAAGTATGCATATTTTTTGTAAAGATAAAAAAAACGACATTAAAAAAAATAAAAGCTAAATGGAACAAATAAATAAACAACAAATAAGAAATAATTAATAATATACCAGTCTCACGTTGAAGAGGCGCGCGCGGACAGAATGGCATGCGCCCTCCCTCTCATCATCCAACAGAATCGTTGGAGGACCGAAACGTGGCCGAAGAAATCCTCCCCCTCCTCCCTGCCGGAAGCCAGCCGCTCTCTAATCAATAAGATTGGCCGGAACGGTGGCGTCGGAGAACCTAAGCATGGAACAGTAAGAAGAGATAGTCCAATTCGTGTAGAAACTGGTCGAAGTGGCTGCTGAACTCCCTGTCGAGGAGCGGAACCAAAAAAGTAGAAAAAAAAAAAGAATAAAATTAAAAGTAATTAGAAATCTTAAAAATTATCCATGTCCAAATCGGTTGTGCCATGTTAGATTACCGGTGTTGATTAGACTATCATGTCAACATTTTCTGATCAAAATTAGCTAAAATAACTACGTTGGTAATTTGTTAAAAGGTTAAGGCTAAATTGGCAAATCCTTAAAAAATTCAAGACTAAATTAACATATTTGAAAAGTTTATGGCTGAACCGACAAATTATAAAAAAAAAAAAAAATTATAACTAAATTGGTAAAATTAAAAGTTTAGAACTGACCTGACTTTTCTACAAGAGGTTTTGAACATTTTCAACAATTTTTATGGTGCTTACGTGGCATACATTTGGGTAAAAATAGAACGGAAAAGGGAAAGGAAAGGAATAAATAAATGACATGGAATGAAATTGGTATATGGATGAGCGACGGGAATAAGAAAGAGTGTAATTCTACCCAATTTGATTTTATGCTATTGATGAAGGGGGCTTTTGAAGATTTTTAACTCATAAACTAAGCATCATTTGTTTGAATTTCATCATTGCGTGCGACAAATTTTTTTAGGAGAAGGGCTGTTTGCGCAAGTAAAAGGCTTGGGCTTACAACCGCTTTGCGGGGCTTTCCATATAAATCAAGATAGCCAAGCCTTGATGCCCGTAGCACTAGGTTATACGGTCCTTTAGTTTTTAAAATGTGGGTTGGGTTTTCATTGAGATATCTCAAGATTTCCTTGTTGGAATGTGGTTATCGGCCCACTTTCAAAGAAAACCGTAAAAGCCCATTACGATTATGTAAGATCGGAATTACGGGCCCAAATAGCCCCTTTATTGAGTTTTGGGCCTCAACCTTTTTATTCAATTAAGTACCTTAACTATTAAGAATCAATTCAATTTTGTATTTAATTTAAATCGAGCCCCATGTCATGTGTCTTTTGCTGATGTGTACTATCAACTTAGTAGTTATCGAAGAAAAAACAATGGTGTCGTAGTTCTATGTTGGATGTGTAGTAGTGCTCAATTCACACCGGCGTGCGTTGGTGCTACATACATAAGAGGTTCTTTGAAATCATGATTTGCATGTAGAATATGAAAAAAAAAAAAAATGACACGGATGCATCTTGATCATATAATCTGTATTTGGTGACTTGGCATAATCTCAAGAAAAATGTACAACTAATGGTGACTTAATGGCGTACTTGTCCATGTTAATATCATTTATAATTTTTGTTATTCGAAGGACTGAGCGGATTTTCAAGAGTTTAAGTCAAAAACAAAAAAAAAAAAGTACTAGTGGAACAATGAGTAGATGTTTAGTATATGTGGTATCAATACCCCTTAACAATTTAAGTTCCTCTTGCTTGAGAAGTTCACTATGGATGATCCTAATTTAATAAGTAGGCCTTTCTCTTTAGAGGTAGAGAGTATTTAGAAAAAGAAGCATGATAACATCATTCATCCCGCTTAACTTGATAAATAATATACTTATAACTTGCTCTTCCAATTAACTCTAAAGTCGTGCTTGGTAACCAGATATAACCCTAAATAAGATATAGATTAAGACTATTTGAATTTTTGTTACAAATTTTGGATTGGACAAAGTCAAAAGAACCCGAATTAAACCTCGGACCAACAATCTTGGGGCCTTCGGATGGACAAAATTTCCCATCTACATTACATGTGAACTGAGAAGTGTGGAGGAAGAGAAGAAAGGCGAGTAGCCCCCGCTTCTGTACCGTCAATTGAGGGAGAGAGCGACGTGGACGTCATCGGCCTAGTCGTCTTAGTGGTGGCAACCCCCACGTGGTGGTATTCGTTCTCGGAAACCCTTCGGTGATCACCGTGGTAGCTGGATTCACTCCTATGTGGAGGAAGCCCAATGAGTTGCAAGCCCAAAAAGGGCTTGAGCTCATATGATAAGTCATATGAAGAAATATGATTTCTCACTATCTTTAAGTGGTAGCCGCAAAAAGACGTAGTAACAAGAGAAAAAGAGAAAGCAGAAAATCTTGGGGTTGGGGCAAAGTCTAATTTGCATCAAGCTGGCATCAGAGGTTGATTCGTTGTCCGATTGAGCTGAAATTTTGTCAGCGTGTTCGTGACGCAATCTTCTCGAATCTGAACGGTTTGATTTTCGTTTGAAGCTCCATACATCAGTTTTTTCGTGGATTGATCAAAACTTGCATTTTTGGTCAGATTTATCCTTGATCTCTTGTGAAATTCATGTATATTGCCAAGAATTATGTTCTTGAGATCTTTGCTGCTATGTACCTCTAATATTTGCTAGAGAAGAACATTGTTTACCTAATTTTGTTGATAGTGAAGATTTTTGGGTGGACTCCAGTCCCGTGGTTTTTAAATTCCTCACATCGATGAGGTTTTCCACGTAAAAAAAAACGTCTTGTGTTCGCGTACTTGGTATTTATTTTACTCTACTATATCAATTCCTATTAGATTTACACAAGAAAGGAGATTATTTTATTCTGCTACGTTAATTCGATATTGTTCGAATTGTTACCGTTCTCCCATCAGAGTGGTATTAGAGCTTCTGGTTATTGCTTGATTTTTCTGCCTTGTGTTAAACAATGGAAACAAATATGAGTAGAATGGTTACACTGAATGGTTCGAATTATCATATTTGGAGAGGGAAGATGGAAGACCTTTTATATGTAAAAGATTTTTATTTGCCCGTATTTGCCGAGGAGAAACTAGAGAATAAAATTGATGCTGAATGGTCTATATTTCATCGTCGAGTGTGTGGTTATATTAGGCAGTAATGTTTTGAACCATATTATTGATGAAACACATGCACACAGTTTATGGGATAAGCTCGAATAGTTATATGCTCGAAAGATTGGGAATAATAAGTTAATTTTGATAAAACAAATGATGGCTCTGAGATATCAAGATGGTACTTGTTTGACTGATCATTTAAATTCTTTTCAAGGAATTATAAATCAGTTGGCCGCGATGGGAATCAAGTTTGATAATGAGACACAAGCATTATGGTTGTTTGGTACTTTGCTGGACTCATGGGAGACGTTCCGAACATCTTTGTCTAATTTTGCCCCGGATGGTACGATTACCATGGATTTGGTCAAGAGTAGTATTTTGAATGAAGAGATGAGAATGAAGACACAATGATCGTCCTCTTCACATTCTGATACCTTGGTTGTTGAGAAAATGGGAAGAAGTGAGTCTCGAGGTCCGAGAAATAGAAATAAAAGTCGAGATAAAAGCCGATGTAAGTATAATAAATTTGCTAATGTTGAGTGCCATTATTGTCATAAGAAGGGACATATCCAGAAGTTTTGTCGCCAGTTAAAAAGGGAGAAACAAAAGGAGAAAGGTAAAGAGAAGAAAAGTGATGATGATAGTGATGACAATCGTGTTGCTGCACTTAAAGAAGAATTTTTCATTATTTTTTATGGTGATGTGGTGAATTTTGTATCTCATGAGACCAGTTGGGTAATTGATAGTGGTGCATCTATTCATGCTACGTCTCGTAGCAGGTCAGGTGACTTTGGATCTGTGAAGATGGGAAACAATGGGCTAGCTTAAGTTGTAGGCATCGGTGATGTGTGCCTAAAAACTAGCAATGACACAAGGTTAGTATTGAATAATGTTAAACATATACCTAATATCTGATTGAATTTGATTTCTACAGGCAAGTTGGATGATAAGGGGTATTGCAGCACCTTTAGTAATGGTCAATGAAAGCTCACCAAAGGTTCTCTTGTTGTGGTTAGAGGTGAAAAATATTATTTCTTATACATTATGCAGGCAAAGTTGTCCACAGACAAAATTAATGCAGTAGACAGCGAAGATGCAGCTGAGTTATGGCATAAGAGGCTCAGTCACATCAATGAGAAGGGTTTGTCAATATTGGCCAAGAAGAAGCTCCTTTCAGGATTAAAAAGTTCAGCGCTAAAGAAGTGTGCTCACTGTTTAGTAGGAAAATAGAACAAAGTTACATTTAAAATCTCACCTCCTTCAAGAAAGTCAGGTATACTGGATTCAATGCATTCTGATGTTTGCGGTCCTATGAAAACAAAATCACTTGGTGGCTCTTTTTATTTTATTACCTTCATAGATGATTTTTCAAGGAAAATTTGGATTCATACCTTGAAAACTAAATATCAAGTATTAGATGCTTTTAAGCAATTTTAGGTTTCAATTGAGAGACAGACTGGAAAGAAATTGAAACGCATCAGAAATGATAATGGGGGAGAGTATATTGGACATTTTGATGAATATTGCAGACAACAAGGTATTTGACATCAAAAGACACCTCCCAAGAGCCTCAGTTAAATGGCTTAGCTGAGAGAATGAACAGAACACTGGTTGAAAGGGTAAGATGCTTACTTTCACAGTCAAAGCTACCTGAATCCTTTTGGGGGTGAGGCTTTAAGTACAATTGTGCTTGTATTAAATCTTACTCCATGCGTTCCTTTAGAGTTTGATGTTCCTAATAGAGTTTGGACAGGCAAAGATGTTTCTTATGATTATTTGCGTGTCTTTGGGTGCAAAGCATTTGTGCATATTCCCAAAAATGAGAGGTCTAAACTTGATGTGAAAACACGACAGTGCATATTTATTAGTTATGGACATGATATGCTTGGCTACAAATTTTATGATCCGGTTGAAAAGAAAATTGTAAGAAGCAGAGATGTTGTGTTTATGAAGAGCAGCATGACATCAATGTTCAAAATAACGCACATGTTCCTGAACATGTTGAAACAAATAATACTATTCTTGAACCAGAGGCTCAATTAGATGTTCCACTGGATGTTCCAGTCCGGAGATCCGTTAGAGACCGACGACCTTCCACCAGGTATTTTGAAGATGAGTATGTATTATTGACTGATGCGGGTGAACCAGAGTGCTATGCGGAATCAATAGAAGATGAGTACTGTCACGCTCCGATCCTCCGAGCACGTGCCCATCCCTCTGTGGTCAATTAAATAGCGACGTCCCAAGACGCATCGCCAAGCCATTCATTTTAATACACATGCGGAAACGAATAATTAATCCCCAGACAACAACAAGATGGGATAGAAAAGTAGGGCCATAAATTTTTGAAAACCAAACCACACTTATATACATATCATGACAAGTCATTTACAAAACCAGTCGATTTATAAATAAGGTCTGCAAAAAGGGGAAGGGGTAGAGGCTACAAATCCTCTAATCAGTTGAGTCTTCAACTGAGTACTCTGGGGTCCCTGGCTCTGACAGACACGGGTCCACTACTAAACCACCTAGTGGATCGGCCGTGCCATTCCCAAGAGTTACCTCCAACACATACAAAGGAACCTCTGACTCCGGTATGGGCCCCTTTCTTTGTCCATTCTGCTCCTAACGATACCATGATCTGTATTAATTGGGCACCTTTTTGGGTAGACCCGCATTGACCCAGATCACGGACTTCACCAACTCATATACCCATCCCCTTGGGTCTTCATGAAGCAGAATGATACACTTCTGCTCAGTGACCTTCTTTGGCTGTCCAAAATGCTCGGGAGGAGCTGCCATCTAAGGACTTGAAAATGTTATCCATGTTGAAGAAAACTCCTTTATTGTTTGAAGTTGACAAAACATTTCCAAAGTCTAGTCTGAAGACTTCCAGACTGAAGTGTCAAAGTCTGAAGACTGCCATACTTTAGGTTCAAAGTTTGCTCACACTGATAGATTCCAGACCGAATGCTACTGAAGAATGAAGACTTATCCAGATGCGAGATTATCTTCATTTCTTCAAGGATTTGATTCGTATGACTTATGGATGATTCTCTGGTTGGATATAGCACATACATGATTGATTATCTTTATTGGAATCAATTTCGATAATCAAATCTTTTGGAAGGCAAGCAAACTTGAAAAGTTCTACTTATGGAAACCAAGATCCTGATTGTATGGGCGAACATGATTGATGGGCTTTCATCTTAATCAATCAATCAACTCGAGAACCCCTTAATTGATTCTGTCCAACGGTTAGATTGGAAGAATTCATTTGGAAAGTGCCAACGGTCGTGAAGGTGTGAAGGAGTATTTAAGGCGGACTCTCTAATTGTTCGAAAAAGTGTGCGTGAAAGAAAATTTTCAAAGTCTGAAGCTTCCCAATTCCTTGCTATTTCATTTACTGAGCTCAAAGTTGTATACAAAAGAGAGAAACTCATAGTGAGACTTTGTGTGAGACCAGTAGAGGTTCTTCACTGTGAAGTCGAGACTATAAGACTGTAAAATCTCTTTTGATTCTTAGTGGAATCTAGCCAATAGGCTGTCAGCGTGGAAGAGTGGACGCAGGCTTGATTTAAGCTGAACCACTATAAATCTCGTGTTCTTATTCTCTTCCCTCAACTCCTTTATTTTGACTCGTAACTCTATTTGACTGTTTAAGTTTAAACTCCTTTATTTTGTTTGAAGTTCTATCTAACTACTAAAGTCTAAATTCGTCTTTAGTCTGTCTTTTTCTAAAAGCAATTATTACTTTTGAATCTTGCGAGAATTGTTATTACACCTATTTACCCCCCTCTAGGTGTTATTACTAGCCCTTTCAATTGGTATCAAAGCTTGTGTGCTTATTCTATTGAAGTGTTTTTACTTCTAAAGCTAAAGATCTATGGCTAGTATTTTGGCTCCAGGTTTGTTGAAGGCCAAAGCAAAACCAAGCCACCACATTTTGATGGAAATGAATACAATGTTTGGGAAAACAAAATGAAGAAATTCCTAAGATCGAAAGATCCTCTGGAATGGGATGTGGTAGAAAAATGGATCAATCTCAAAGCTATATTGACTTTAGAAAGAGGAAAGGAAGTTGTAGAGGCTAGCGAAATGACACAAGAATAATTAACCAAGAGACAAGCTCTTGATGCTAAAACTATCTACCCTTTATACTGTGCCTTATCTCCTACTAAGTATAATCGAATTTCTTCCTGTGAAACAATGAAAAAAGTCTGGGACAGATTGCATGTTACTTACGAATGGACTAATTGAGTAAAGGAAACAAAAATCAATATTCTACTCGGACAGTATGAAGCCTTCAAGATGAAGCCTGGAGAATCCATCATTGATATGTTTAGTCGCTTCACAGAGATTGTAAATGGCTTGGCATACCAAGGACAGCCAATCTCAGGACCAATGAAGGTCAATAAACTGCTGCTTGAACTCTCCAAAGACTGAAATCACGTGAAGACATCAATTAGAGATACTCAGAGGATCATGCCTCTTTCAGTAGATGAACTTGTTGGCATACTTCAATAATATGAAATGGAACAGATCAATGAGGATGAATATCCTAAAGGTAAGAGGTCAATTGCTTTAAAATCTAACGATGATTCTGATGATATAGATTCAGAAGATGACATGGATGATGAAGAACTAGCACTCATGATTAGGAAGTTCAGAAAGTTGAATAGAAAGGGAAGAAGATTTATCTGGAAAAAGCAGAGCACACAAAATTTCCAGAAAAAGACCAACTGAGGACAATGAGATCAGTAAAGATGTAATATGCTTCGAATGCAAGAAAAATGGGCATATTAGACCTAACTGTCATTTGTTGAAGAAAAAGAAAGAAAGAACTGAGAAGTATAAGAAGGCTTTCAAAGTTGAAAGCTGGAGTGACACTGAATGCAAGGAACGTGATGAAGAATATGCGAACATTTGTTTAATGGCCAATTCAGAATTAGACTCAGTCTTTAAAACAGATTCTGACTCTGACTCAGACAAAAAAGTTGAGGTTAGCAATTTAAAAATTCTTGTTATACAGATGAACTTTGTCTAAGCCTCAAAATATCTCTTAAAATGATTTCCGAGCTAAAGAGGGAAAATTCTAAACTAAGGCAACAGGAAACTTCTTGGAAAGAAAAGTTTGAAAATCTAGATAAAAGTTTTGTTGATTTGAAAGAAAATTCAGATTCTCTTTCGAAAGAAAATGCTTTTTTGAAATAAGATATTTCAAATATCACAAAAAAATTTTCAAAAGGATCTGAGAAGTTGGAGAAAATTCTTTCTGTACAAAGACCTTATTTTAACAAAACTGGTTTGTGAATGACTTCAGAAACTATTCATTTAATTGATTTTCTCAAAGTTAAAGAAAGAATTAAACAAAGACCTACAAAGGCATTTTACAAAAATTATTTTCAAAAGGTTTTTATAAAACATTTTGGCTGAAGTGCTCTCAAATGTTCAAAGTGTAACAACTCAAAACATTTCGAGAAGGAATGTCCTAAGGTTTGGAAACATGTTAAGAGGGATTGGGCAAAGAATGTTTTTAATACTAACTCTCCTGGACCCAAGAAAATATAGGTACCAAAGAAAACTCGAGTTCTTCTTTTGATCACAGGTCACTATTAAAAAGAAAATCAAATGGTATTTTGATAGTGTTTGTTCGAGACACATGGCTAAAGATTCGAGTTGTTTTATAAAGTTTATTCAAATAAATGGTGGAAAAGTCTCGTTCGGTGGGAACAACAAAGGAAGAATTGTTGGATGTGGAACCGTGAAGATTGGAAGCCTGACTGTCAACAATGTCTCCTTGGTGGAAGGACTGAATTACAATCTACTCAGCATAAGTCAGCTTTGTAATACTTGATTCAAAATTAATTTCCAAGAAGGCATATGTTCGGGAACAAGTAAAGATTTTTCTCAATCTTTCACTGGGCGAAGACATGGGAACATTTACCATCTGGATATAAAACCAAAAAGTTCTTAGTGTCTTATATCCATTCAAGATGAAGCAACTCTTTGGCATCGAAAGTTTGGTCATGTTAATATGAAGCAAATTGCCAAGATTTCATCCAAGAAACTTGTTCGAGGTCTCCCCAACCTGGCCTATCAAAAATCTGAGTTATGCACTCCATGTGTTTTGGGAAAATAGGTTAGAAGTTCCTTTAAACCTGTAAATCAAGTTTCTACTAATCGAGCTTTGCAACTTCTACATATGGACCTCTTTGGACCAACCAAAACTCGAAACATTAGTGGAAAGAGATTCTGCCTAATAATCGTGGATGATTACTCTCGCTTTACTTAGGTTTACTTTCTAGCAAATAAGTCTGAAGCCTTCTCTCACTTCTCAAAGTTTGCCAAGAAGGTTCAAAATGAAAAAAGGATATACTATTTCAAGCATACGAACAGACCATGGAGGTGAGTTTGAAAATCAAGACTTTGCGAAGTTCTGTGATGAATCTGATTTCCAGCATGTTTTCTCTTCTCCATACACTCCAGAGCAAAATAGGGTTGTGGAAAGGAAGAATAGATCCTTGCAGGAGATGGCAAGAACTCTCTTAATTGAGAGTAAAATTTCCTCTCGATTTTGAGCTGAAGTAGTTTCTACAGCTTGCTACATCATCAACATAGTGTTCTTAAGGCCTATTATAGAGAAAACTCCGTATGAAGTGTATAAAGGGAAGAAACCAAATGTTTCTTACTTTCATGTGTTTGGCTGTAAATGTTATGTTTTAAAAAAATGCAAATGATCGAATTGGGAAGTTTGAAGAAAGATCAGATGAAAGAATTTTCCTTGGCTACTCAATCTCAAGCAAAGCATACAGAGTTTTCAACAAGATGACTCAATCTGTGAAAGAATCTATGAATGTCAAGTTTCAAGATTCTATGCAAAATCAACTAGATCAGACTCAACTTGAAGAATCTGAACATGCCCTAGACTTTACAAAGTCTACTTCCCTCGAAATGGTTTAGACTTTTGGAGATCAACTTCAAACAGAACTAAAAGACTCAACTAAAGTAGAGAATCAGCAGACTCTCAGACCAACCAGCAACTGGAAACATAAGTTTAGTCATCCTAAAGAACTCATCATTGGAAACATTGATGGAGGAGTTCGTACCAAATCCAAAAGGTGAGAAGAGTTGAGTGCACTAGCCCTTGTTTCTAAGATAGAACCCAAAAGTATAGAAGAAGCCCTGTCTGATGAAAGGTGGATCAAAGCTATGCAAGAAGAGCTCAGACAGTTCAGCATCAATGATGTTTGGGAACTAATTCATAAACCTAAAGGTAAGTCTATTATCGGGACTAAATGGGTTTTCAGGAACAAGATGGACGAAAAAGGAAAAGTGACTAGGAATAAAGCAAGACTCATGGTCAAAGGATATACGCAAGAAGAAGGGATATACTATGACGAGACCTATGCACCAGTAGCGAGGTTAGAAGCAATAAGACTATTACTTACTTTTGCTTGCTATAAAAATTTCAGGTTATTCCAGATCGATGTAAAGAGTGCATTCATCAATGAATTTATGCAAGAAGAAGTCTATGTGGAACAACCACCTAGATTTGAAGATCCAAGAAAGCCAGACTCAGTCTACAAACTGAAAAATGTATTGTATGGACTGAAGCAAGCACCTCGAGCCTGGTATGAAAGGTTAAGTAAATTCATAACCCAAAATGGTTTTGTTAAGGGAAATGTAGATACTAACTTGTTCATAAAAAGATAGGGTAAAGACTTTTTGCTGGTTTAAATTTATGTTGATGATATTATCTTTGGATCCCCCAATGAAAATCTATGCAAGAAATTCTCTAGATGTATGCAGGATGAATTCGAGATGAGTGTGATGGGTGAGTTAACTTTCTTTCTGGGATTGCAAGTTAGACAATCAGAGAAATGTATCTTTCTTCACCAAGAGAAGTATGCAAAAGATCTCATCAAAAAATTCAGATTGGAGAATTGCAAAAAGACAAAGACACCAATGTCAAGTTCTTTGAAGCTGGACAAAGATGAAAGAGGAAAGAATGTAGACCAAAAGCTTTACAGGAGCATAATCGGTTCTCTTCTTTATCTTACTGCATCTAGACCTGACATTTTGTTTAGTGTTTGCATCTGTGCTAGATTCCAATCAGATCCCAAAAAATCTCATTTGAGTGCTGCAAAATGCATCATCAAATATGTTGCGACTACTTCAAAGCTAAGTCTATGGTATCCCAAAGAATGAGACTTTACTCTTCTTGGATATTCAGAATGCAAATTTAGCCAGTTGTAGGATCGATAGAAAGAGTACTTCAGGTACTTGTCAATTGCTAGACATCATGCTGGTGTCTTAGTTCTCAATGAAACAGAGTATTGTGGCTCTATCAACTGTAGAAACAGAGTATGTGGCTCTTGGGAGTTGTTGTTATCAAATCTTGTGGATAAGACAACAGTTAAGAGACTTTGGAATTGAAGGAATCGTGTACTAAGATCAAATGCGACAATACCAGTGCTATTAATCTCACCAAAAACCCAATTATTCATTCAAGGGCAAAGCATATAGAGATTTGACACCATTTCATAAGAGATCATGTTCAAAATGGGGAGATTATGATTCAGTTCATTGACTCGAAGAATCAGTTGGCAGATATATTTACAAAGCTTCTGGAGAAATATTTATTTGAGTCTATTCGCACCAGACTGAAAGTCTGAAATTGGTCATATTCAGATTTTCCAAACTCTACTTCAGTAAAAGAAAGTCTCGAATTCAGGTATTTTATTTTTGGAATGAAAATGTACGTTTATTTGAATCGTTGTTTACCCATTTTATTTTTGGAAGTTTAAAATTTTGAATCTTTGGCAGTTTTTATTTTTGAAAAAGACAGTTTTTATTTTCAGTTATTTGGAAAAATGTAATTCTCTTTGTGACGGTTTATTTCCTTTTATTCGTGACCGTTCATCTTCCTTATATACCTTTGTATTCCTTTCGAGCATTTTCACCAAACCCTAGCATACTGACTTTCTAATTTTTCACCTCTACTCTCTCATTTCTACTCTCTCATTTTTACTCTCAAGCTTGTTCTAGAAGTTTTCTTCTTTTTCATTCAAATGTGTTTGTTCTACATATTTCTATTCGAATTTGTCATTTCTTGACGCGCATAGATTCTATTTTATTGTGAGGGAAAAAGAGTTCATGGTGGATGTGGACACATTGGCGGATGTTATTGGTGTGGAAAGATGGAGTTTCCAACCAATACATGTGTTTGTTGGTCACGCAACTATGTCTCTTGTTTGGGACAGACTTGCTGAAGGCAACATTACCTATTCCAGGATGTCCGCTTCAAACATCATGTTGCACAAGGTTGTGATCAATTGCATCCGACCCAAGTCAACCTCCAAGACCGATGTCTCTCGTTTTGAAGCAAAACTAATGTTCGCCATCAGTAATGGGATGAAGTTCTCGCTGCCACACACAATCCTTATGCACATGTACAGGACTATTGTGAAAGATAAGGGACAACTCCCTTACTCAGCGCTGGTCACCAAGTTGTTCAGACACTTTCAAATTCAGCTTTCAACATCTCTCTGTGTTCGAACCATTGCTTCTATGGTTATAGGATTAAAGATGGTATAAAAAATGAGACTGAAGGAACTGAACAAAACTTTGGAGCGCTTGAAGGAAAAGTCCCCTCAGCAAACCAAAACAAGACTCTACTTCAATAAAAAGAAAAGGCGAGGAGCCTATGAGTGCACCTATCAAGAAGAGAAAAGCCCTTATCCTGCTGGACGAAGAGGATGAGGATGATTTCGCTCTTTCTGCATTTGCCTTGAAAATCTTCAGAGTTTTGTAAGTTATGAGCAGCCTTAAGACAGAGGAGAACAAGAAAGAGGAGAAATAGAGCAGGAAAAAGAAGGAAGAGCAGAAGAAAGAGAAAGAAGAGAAGAAAAAGAAGAAGCAGGCAGAGAAGCCAGAGAAGAAGGAAGAGAAGCAGAAGAAGAAGAGGGTCAGGATGATTCTTTTGAACCCACTTTTGCAATATCCTTGTCAGAGGATTCGGAGAAGACTAGGAGTGGAACTGTAGGAGATGGAAGAGAAAAAGAACATCACTTTGGTGCTGATACTGAGAAAGAACAAGAAGAAGATTTTCTTTCTCCACCTGTAGGCATGGAAATAGGGGGAGCTGCTGAGAAAATAGATACTTCTTCTTCTCATGTTTTTACCAGTGATGATGTTAGCAGATCTCCTACCGATCCAGAGGATGTCTATGCCTCTCAATTTTCTGAAGCTGATGTTTAGGCATCCTCTCCAAGTCTTTGTGATCGACGTGCTGATGTTCCCTCAAATCTCATAACTCCTGGAATTAATTTGGCTAGACCTAGTGCACCAACAGAAACAACTACAAACTTTCAATGGCTGCTAGAGCTCATTCTGGAGTTAAAGGCACCGCAATATGGTATGGAGTTTGAGATCAAGAACCTCCAATCAGCTTTGAAATCTACTTCAGATTCTCTACACGAGAAGGTACAGGCCCTAAAGCTTCAAGTTCAAGAGACTGCCAAGGGTGAAGATATTGAGAAGCTGAAGGAGACTGTGAGAAAGCTGGAGGATACAGTTCAATCTATGGGGGATTTTCAGATCGTTCGAATTCCCAAAAACACCTGATTTAATTGAACTTTTTTATCCTTGAATTTTTTGTTTATCCTTCTCCACTCTTTGATGTTGACAAAAAGGAGGAGAATGTGCATATTTGACTCTTATTGGTTGAATTTTTGTTGAACCTTCGTTGTTTGGTTGTTTGTTGAACTTTTTGACGTTGACGGGTGCAGCAACTTACTTTTGTGATATTGATTATGGTTGGATAGTTATTTGTCTTATCAGGATTAACATGTTTTCTGTGGTTGCAGAATCGATACTATCTAGATCCTAATTGACTTATTTTTATAAGATACTATGTATTGCTTAAGAATTATTTTGCAGGTCAAAAGTTTTTAAATCTGCAGGAAAGTTTTATTACCATCTAAAAGGGAGAGATTGTTGGAGAAAACTCATTTACTATTTTGAAGTTGACAAAACATTTCCAAAGTCTAGTCTGAAGACTTCCAGATTGAAGTGTCAAAGTCTGAAGACCGCCAGACTTTAGGTTCAAAGTTTGCTCACACTTTGATTCCAAACCGAATGCTACGAAGAATGAAGACTTATCCAGATGCGAGATTATCTTTACTTCTTCAAAGATTCGATTCGTATGACTTATGGATGATTCTCTAGTTGGATATAGCACCTACATGATTAATTATCCTTAATGGAATCAATTCCAATAATCAAATCTTTTGGAAGGCAAGCAAACTTGGAAAGTTCTACTTATGGAAACCAAGATCCTGATTGTATGGGCGAACAAGATTGATGGGCTTTCATCTCAATCAATCAATCAACTCGAGATCCCCTTAATTGATTCTGTCCAATGGGTAGATTGGAAAAATTCCTTTGGAAAGTACCAACGGTCGTGAAGGCATAAAGGAGTATTTAAGACGGACTCTTTAGTTGTTCGAAAAGGTGTACGTGAAAGAAAATTTTCAAAGTGTGAAATTTCCTAATTCCTTACTATTTCATTTACTGAGCTTAGAGCTGTATTCAAAAGAGAGAAACTCATAGTGAGACTTTGTGTGAGACTAGTAGAGGTTCTTCACTGTGGAATCGAGACTGCAAGACTGTAAAATCTCTTTTGATTCTTAGTGGAATCCAGCCAGTAGGCTGTCAGCGTGGGAGAGTGGATGTAGGCTTGATCTAAGCTGAACCACTATAAACCTCTTCCCTCAACTCCTTTATTTTTGACTCGTAGCTTTATTTGACTGTTTAACTTTAAACTCCTTTATTTTGTTTGAAGTTCTATCTAACTGCTAAAGTCTGAATTCGTCTTTACTCTGTCTTTTTCTAAAATCAATTATTACTTCTGATTCTTGCAAGAGTTGTTATTACACCTATTCACCCCTCTCTAGGTGATATTACTAGCCCTTTCAATCCCACAACGGGGTGAGACGACGTCTCAGCAAGTTCACCCCTTAAGACCCGACTATGAAGAAAATACGCCCCAAGGCTGCCTAAACGCAATCACAAGTCAGAGGACTTACCTTTGCCTCAGTTCCTTCCTGCAAGTCAGTACAATTCACAAATTCAACAAATCACTTCAACACATCAAAGCATCAAATTAGATCAAGCCATCGATCAATCGAATAAGTCGATTCCATGTCATTAAGACCATCTCTCGGTCAATCCATTCAATACTATCTATCAAGTCCGATCTCATCTAAGACTGCTCATCCTAAGCTGGAGATAGATAGGAAATGCTCGCCAAAAGCTGATAACAACATATACTGCTTACTCTAAGCTGATATATCGAAGCCCTCGGGCTGATATAGTATACAGCTAATGCTCACCAAAGCTGTGCAGTACTTAATTGTTCACCGAAGCTGTGCGATACTTAGTTGCTCACTAAAGCTGTGCGATACTTAATTCCTCACCGAAACTGTGCGATGTATACTGCTCACTCTAAGCTGATGTATCAAGTTCACAGGCTAATACAATATACCACTCTAATTAATCCACCACTTTTCCATTTTTATCATACTCGATAAAAATAATCGTGTGTGGGTACACGATCGGCCTCAGCCAAAAAGACAATATCTTTGCTTTATAAACTCCCACTAATTATATAGTCGATAAAAACATTTTTGGCACTGTAAACCAACGCTCGGTTATTTTCTAATAAATTACTGAAATTTATAAATTTTGGGATAAATACCCAAAATTGCAAATCACACTCAATTTACACAATCCAACACCCAATTAAATAAACCAATCATACCATTACAATCAGCATAAAATTCCAGTCACCAGCTATCCCGGTCTAATTTTCGGAAAATAATAGTTAATTCAATAATTTTGAAAATTAATTAATAAATACCCATAAATAGCAAAAATGCACACTTAGGCCGGAAAAGCCTAATTAAATACCCAAACAGTCCCGGAAAAATCCCGAACCTCACTAGATAAATACTAGAGCTTATCTAGTCCCTAATTACACTACTCTAGCCATCTAACATGCAATACCGAGTAATTAAATTGCTAATTTATTTTAACTACTCACTTAATCCATACTTAACTTAAACTAATCAACTCTTAATCATAGTTAACTCCCTAAGCGGAGATTAATGAGTAAACTCACTTGATTAATGATCCAACGAGCTCACTTCGACGGGGACGCGGAGGTGGTCCACAAACTCCAAAGCCGGTGCACCTTTCGAGGTCCGGAAGGGCACCAAAGCGGGCCAAATAGTGGACTGCAGACCCAGGCTTCTCGGTTTTGTTCGATGGACCGAGAAGGAGGCTGAGCGGACGGATGGGCTGGAAACGGCGAAAGCATATGACGGACGAGCTGCAGTGGGCTTCCAGCGGCTCGACGAGCGACCAGGCGACTCCGGCGAGGGTGAGGGAGGTTCGAACAGCTCGGGGGACTGCCTAGGGTCACGACAGAGGTGGAACGACGGTTAGGGACCTGCGGGACGATCGCGCGGCTGGCGTGGCGCGCGACGGGCGAGCGGCAGTGTTGGACTGCTCGAACGGCTGCTCGACGGGCAAGGCGAGGCTGCTAGTCGGTTTTTCTAGGTTTTGGAAGCTTCAAGCTACTGGAGATGGAGGGTGGTCAACCGGATGAGGGAGAGGGGACAACAAAAGGCTTAAGGGGGCCACTTCTCTCTTCAACCTATCCTCTTGTCTCCTTGGTGAGGTCCACCATGCCCAGCTGGTTTCCTTAGCCAATTTCCAGCCCCAATCTTCCTTTAGAAGCTAATGGAGAGGTCCAAAAAATCATGGACCATGGGGTATACGAATTTGAAGCAATTTCCTCCCAAATTGGATTCAATTCCTTCTTGAATCGGTGCAATTCGGTCTATATAAATTCCACCATCGTATTCTCAATCAAATTGGCATTTTTCCTCACCAATAGAACCTACTTGCATCCCAAAAATGAAATAAAAACGATCCCCTGAATTTTTCTGGTCGAAAACAGCCTTGTATCGACTTTTCGCCAAAAATCTCGGTTTGCAGAAAAATCTTCAGAGGATGAGTCGACGTTCCTAAAATGACTTGTGACATGACATAACTTTCAACTTCTGAAATCGAATTCAAATTTGTGGTTAATTTCAATTTGGCGCGATTTTAGCGTGACCTAGACTACCAGGTAGCTTTTAGAAATTTTTAGTGCAAATGACCCGTGGTAGATTTTTTTCAACTCACAATGAACCTCTTCGATACATTGGCAACTCTTGGTGGTCGTGTAAATCTCGAGGTTTCAAATATGGGCACATGGTACCAAAATCATAGAAAAATCAGTCTAGTGCCGGTCGACGAGAATTTGGCAAATTGGTGGAATCACCCACGTTTAGCCACACATCTCAGTCAAACCGACCTATCTCTGATCTCTAATCGATCTTTACTATGCTGTAATAATCTCTACAGATGAGCACGGTCGAGTAGTTGATTCCTAGTCGAATTCTCAAGTCTAATGCGTTAAAATTCCTTAATGACTTCCCCAGATAGTCTAATTATCTCAAGAGTGATCAGCTCTGAGAATAGCACTATAAACGCATCGATGAAAGGCCTGATTTATTAAATTTCAGGATGTCACAAGTACAAAAGCAATTGGTTTGATGCTGTGCGAGATGAGATGCGGTCACTTTATGATAATCATACTTTTGAGTTGGTGAAGTTACCTAAAGGTAAAAGAGCTTTGAAGAACAAGTGGGTATATAGGTTGAAGCAAGATGAACATACTTCACAACCACGGTACAAAGCTAGACTGGTTGTTAAGAGATTCGATCAGACAAAGGGTATTGATTTTGATGATATATTTTCTCCAGTAGTGAAAATGTCTTCTATCAGTGTGGTACTAGGGTTGGCAGCTACCCTAGATTTGGAAATTAAGCAAATGGATGTCAAAATAGCCTTCCTACATGGTGACTTGGAGGAAAAAATATATATGGAACAACCTGAGGGTTTTAACGTGAAAGGGAAAGAGAATTATGTGTGCAAATTGAAGAAAAGTCTCTAAGGCCTAAAACAAGCACCGAGGCAGTGGTACAAAAAGTTTGCGTCAGTTATAACAAAACAGGGGTATAAGAAGACTTCCTCGGATAACTGTGTGTTTGTCTAAAAATTTTCTGATGATGACTTTATTATTCTCTTGCTTTATGTTGATGATATGCTGATTGTTGGTAGGAATGCTTCAAGAATTGAGTTATTGAAGAAACAGTTGAGCAAGTCTTTTGCCATGAAAGACTTGGGCTCGGCGAAGCAGATTCTTGGCATTAGAATTACCCAAGATAGAGATGCTAAGAAATTTTTTTTGTCGCAAGAGAAATATATCGAGAAGATCCTTCAGAAATTTTACATTGACAAAGCTAAAGTGGTTAGTACTCCTCTTATTGCCCACTTTAAGTTAACTATGAAGCAAAGTCCTACGACTGATAAAGAGAAGAAAGTTATGGAAAGTGTTCCATATGCCTCAACTGTAGGAAGCTTAATGTATGTGATAATATGTACACGCCCAGACTTGGTGCACACAGTTGGCGTTGTTAGTCGCTATTTGTCAAATCCAGGCAGAGAGCATTGGAATGCAGTGAAGTGGATTATGAGGTATCTTCAGGGAACTTCAAATTTGAAACTCAGTTTCGGGACCGGGAAACTTGAGTTAGTTGGATACACAGATTCCGATTTGGCATAAGATATTGATACTCGTAAATCTACTTCTAGTTATTTGATTTCTTTTGCGGGTGGAGCTGTGTTATTGAAGTCAAGATTGCAAAAAATGTGTTGCACTTTCTACAACCGAAGCTGAATTTATTGCAGCGACTAAAGCTAGTAAAGAGATGCCATGGATGAAGAAGTTCTTAGAAGAACTTGGGTTCAAGCAAAAGAGGTGTGTGCTATTTTGTGATAATCAAAGCGCAATTCATCTTGGAAATAATTCATCTTTTCATTTTAGATCGAAATATATTGATGTTAGATATCATTGGATAAGGGATGTTCTAGATGAAAAGTTGTTGGAATTTGGGAAAATTCATACGGATCATAATGGCTCTAATATGATGACGAAGAGTCTACGAAGAGAGAAGCTTGAACATTGCCAATTGATAGCAGGGATGGTGAATCCCTCTACATTGTCATGAGGGGGAGATTTGTTAGCTGGGTTCACTCATATGTGAAGGAAGCCCAAAAAAGGCTTCAGCCCATATGATAAGTCATATGGAGAAATAGGGTTTCTCACCATCTTTAAAGTGGTAGCCGCAAAAAGACGTAATAACAAGAGAAAAAGAGAAAACAGAAAATCCGGGGGTTGGGACAAAGTCTGATTTACATCAAGCTGGCATTAGAGGTCGATTCGTGGTCCGATTGAGCTGAAATTTTGTCAGCATGTTCGTGGCGCAATCTTCTCGATTCTGAACGGTTTGATTTTCATTTGAAGCTCCATACATCAGGATTTTCATGGATTGAAAACCTGCGTTTTTAGTCAGATTTATCCTTGATCTCTTGTGAAATTCATATGTATTGCCAAGAATTATGTTCTTGAGGTCTTTGCTGCCATGTACCTCTAGTATTTGTTAGAGAAAAACATTGTTCACCCAATTTTGTTGATGGTGAAGATTTTCGGATGGACTCTGGTCCCGTGGCTTTTGATCTCCTCACATCGAGGAGGTTTTCCACGTAAAAAAATCATATTGTGTTTGTGTGCTTGGTATTTATTTTACTCTACTATATCGATTCCTATTAGGTTTACACAAGAGGGGAGATTATTTTATTCCGCTGCATTAATTCGATATTATTCGAATTGTTACCGTTCTCCCATCACACTGCACAGTGGTCACTGCGTTGTGATGAGGTTGGGATTTGCTTACTTTTAAAAAAAAATTCTTTTCATTCTTTTTTCTCCTGTATGTATTTTATGTTCATATCTGATCTCATATTCAGTCACTTGCCAGATAGAAAATCTCTTCACTTTGATCCTATATTCTCTTCGGCAAAACGCAACCTAAGAATTATGAGCTAAGTAAGGTCTAATTACCGTCTCTCGGGCTTTGTTATGATATTTAGTTCATTTAGATAAATGAGTCAACGGAAAATCTATTCTTAAATTAAGGAAAATGATTCTCTTTAAAATATTGAAAATCATTTTTTAATATATGATTAAGTATTGACGATTAAATCCGAAACTCTGTGCTTGGATGTAGAAACCCCAACGCTAGTTCCTGGCATCCCGGACCATGTATTTGGTGCTTGGGCCTGGGCTTGTGTCCATTGAGATTGACTTCGGGACTCGAATGCTGTCAATGCTTGGATCCCTAACGCCCATGCTTGGTCGATTGAGACAAAGCCTAGGACCCCGACGCTCATGCTCGGATGCATTAAAGCTAAGCCCGAAGCCCCAATGCCTCAACACACATGCTCAAGTCCATAACGGCTAAGCATGTGATCTCAGTATCCAAGCTCAAATACCCAACACTCAAGCCCGAGCCCACAAAGGTTGTGCATGGGTCATTGAGGCTAGGCCTGAGACCCTGGTGCCCCACTCAGGTGCATCAAGGTGGGTTCTGGGACACAGGTGCCCATGCCCTAATCCTTAGTGCCCAACTCGAGCTCTAGGAGGCTAGACTTGGAACTCTAGTGCTTGTACCCAGTTTCCCAACTACCTATCTACAAGTTAATGATGCCAAATAGTGTATGTTTATACAGGAAAATCAAATTAGATTTTTCATACCAAAATAATGAAAATATTTTCCAATTTATTTTAAGGTTTCAGCAAACATCAAATTTCTAGAAAACATTTTTTAGAAATGTCACATTTTTTGCGAAACAAACAAAACATTAATATCATTCTCAAAACTGCAATCGGAACAATGGAAATGGAGAAAAATGAGACGTGGTCAGAAAATGATATGAAATCTAGAATTAAAAAATTTATATAATCACATATTATATGATTGAACTTTAAACCATACTCATAAATTGATTATTAGATGATAAATAGAAGTTTATAAGTTAATTTGTAAAATATCTTGATGATATATATGAGGTATTAAACTCATGATTAATTATCAAAACGACAATTATTATAATGTCATATTTATTTTTACATAATCGCATGGTATGTGCTAACTTTTAGTTATAATCATACATAAATTACTAAAATATATGTAAAAATATTTGATACAATAGAATATATATTTAATCTTATGTGACTATTATAATATTCCCACTGGTTATGATTGAAGGGTATTTGAGGAATTTTCAAACTAATCCTCTCTTATAACTTATGTCATTTATGAAACCCAACAATGCAATAGGTATTACATTATTTAAACCAAACGGTGTAATGTTAATTACACCGTTACATTAGAACGTGATAGCCAATATATTACCATCTTATTCCATTGCTGCAATCAAATGAGCCCTTAGATGTTGAATTTATTGTGAGATGCTTTGAAGAAATTCTCCTATAGCCTCCCTTTAGACTAGAAGTACTTGATTTGATTGGCTTGTTTAGTGAAAATGAAAAAAGAACTTTACCTTAGCTGTAGGTTTTGTTAGCTATATAAATGGAGTCTCTTTATGAAACGGGGCTTTTTGGTCTTGTTGTCGAACTCCTACTGATCTTGATTCCATTATTTAAGAAGACATAGCTTCATAACTAAAGGGGTATTTTCCAAAACAAAAATACATGTCACTCATCCAACAATATATATATATATATATATATATATATATATGCCGGCGGTCGACCAAACACCATGTCTAGAAATAATATGCCAAGTTTATAAAAGTTAATTTATTGAATACAATGTGACCATTGTTCGATGGTTTGAAGATGTTCCAAATCTTCGCAGAGTTTGACACATTATTTTTTCAGAGCAAATAGCAAAAATCATTTTCGAATTTTTTCTTCTCCTGCATTCTGCATCAATTGCTTGCAGAATCTATATTATATGCCCATAAAATATTTAAGAAAAAAAAGCATCCTTTTTTTATTCCTTGGACACTTTGGAAGTGGGGTTTGAATATTTAAGAAAACATTTACTTGCATCGATCACTATAAAATAAATAATTTTATGCATGTTTGTAATATCTTCACTATGCAAAGTTCCACTTGCTCCACTAATGGGCCCATTGTTATAATATCAATAATGTGACATCACATTCAGTTTATTATTACCCACAATAATTAATTTCATTGATATTTTATTATGCGCATTAAGTTGCGTGATAACGATGGTGATCGCGCAAGAGAAATATCTTGATGGAAGATGTTATATGAAAGAGTTAGAATGGGGATATAATTAGGTTCAAGTCAAACTCTCTCATTATCTGAATAATTAGAGAAAACATACCATTTACGTTGAGAGGGCAATTAGCTAAGAACACCTATTCAACGATTGTTTAAGGCTTTGCGAATCTAAGCTTCAATTGAACCTCATCAATGGTTAAAAGTTAGTATAAATTTTACACATTTCAGCATTCAATCCTGATTATCGAGATCAGAGCTTCTTTATATCTCTGCCTTGATGATTTTTTGTGAGTCTTTTATTGAATTAAAAATTAGGGCAAAATCTAGTTGAGAGAGAATTTGGCAATTCTAGCCATTTTTAGATGACTCATTACCTAGCTCCGGACCAGTATGGTCGTACCACCATGGGCAATAGAAGCCTTATGTTAATTCGGCATTATGATGATCATCGAAAGCCAATTGCGTGGTGGAAGTCGTGATAGTTAGGGTTTGCATTTTGGAAAATTTTACTTGAACCCAACCAATTTCTAAGTCGTTTTCATCGAATCTTATATGTATGTGGTTAGGCCAGCATAGTCAACAAAACCCACAACAAAACCCACGACTCTAAGATGGGCTGCCAAAGAAGACAAGGCAGTGGAAGGCGGTGGAGACGAGAGAAGGTACGCAAGTGATTAAAAATTACGAAACAATAACAAGCATTTACCATGCTATAACAGGCGCCCATGGTTCACGTGCTCGTGCGGGCCCAATTTAGAGAAATTAGGATTTAGCCCTCGTTATCTATTAATTTTCGATATTGCCCCTTGGCCGCTTTGTTTCACAATTTTTCCCTTGGCTGTATTAACTTCCTATTTTGCCCTTGCATGAAATTTAGTGAATGTTTTATAAATGAAACTAAATGTCTAATGATCTATGGATAATTTTTTTTAATTAGATATTAGCCACAGCATCTCTAATTGTCTTAAATTATATTAGAGCCTTTGGATCACATATAAAGTAGGGATATCGATTGTAATTAATCGTGTCGATATGAAATAAAAATTCCCGTGAAAATTCCCATGGGAATTTTTATTACATTGATAGGAATCATTAGGATGGAATATCAGATTATTTTTCATAATTTAACCATAGGGATTAACAAAATGTGTATAATATGATAGATTTTTCATAAGTTAATTATGAATCTATTTGAATTAGAAACTTAGTCCAAAGGCAGTTTTTGACGTTATTTTATTCATATCTTGTGACAAGTTTTACATTGGTGAAAACATTATTTCTATAAATTTGCCTCAAATTTTTGTGCCATAAGTATGTTTAGTTATTAAGTAGTTTTACCACCTATGAATTTTTCTGATTTCAATATTCTTGAGTTGAATGGTGATAATTATAAAGTTTGGAAGGAATTAATCATTCTTCAATTGGCGTGCATGGGCATTGATTATGGTAATTGGAAAGATGAACTATCTGCTCCTACTGATGCTAGAACTCCGATTAAAGTTGCTCTTTATGAACAATGGAAGCGATCTAACCATCTTAGCGTAATGTTCATAAGAACTAACTTTCTACTGATATTCATGATTCAATTGCTCAGCACAATCAAGCCAAAGCATTGCTAAAGGCTATTGATGCACAATTTGAAACTTCAGAAAAGGCGCATGCCATGACCTTAATTATGAAATTTTTAGTGTTAAAACTTACTAGTGTTAGAGGTGTGTATGAGCACATCATGAATATGAGGGATATTATTACTCAACTGAGGAACCTTGAGGTTAAAATATCTTAATCTTTTCTTGTGTACTACATTTTGAATACTCTCCCACAATAATATGTGCTTTCAAGATCTCTTATAACACACATAAGAATAAATGGTCAATAAATGAACTCGTGGTCATGTATGTTCAAGTGGAAGAAATGCTACTCATGGAATCTAAAGAAAATGTTCATTTGGCAACACAAGAAAACTATAAGGAGCAAGGCAAGCAGAAGAGAAAATGTAAAATATCTCCTCAATCTGATAGTAAGAGGGAATCCAAATGCTTCTTCTGTCAAAGAAAGAGGCATATAAAGAAGGATTCTATCAAACTTAAGGTCTAGCTCAAGAACAAAGGTAATCTAATCTCATACATTTGTTATGAATCTAATATGGTTCATGTGATTTACAATACTTGGTGGATTGAATCTAGATCAACAATCCACATTTCGAATTCCTAATATGGTTTTCAAAACCATAGGACGCCAATGGGAAGTAAACAACACATTTATTCGGGAATCAAAATATGTTAACATGTGAAAATTATGGGGACATGCAGATTAATTCTTGATAGTAGTTTTGTTTTAAATTTGGAAAAGACATTTTATGCTTCTAGTTTCTTTAGAAACTTAATTCCAGTTTCAAGACTATTATTATTGAGTTATCCCTTTAACTTTTTAGATTCAACCTTCGATTTATCGTTTAAATTTGAAATTGTTGAGAATTATATTTTACCTGATAGTCTTTTTCAAATTAATTTACAAGGAAATGTCTTATAATGAGATGTACGTTCATGATAACGATGGTATAAAATGATGTGTTGTGAATAAAGATTCCTCTATGTTATGGCATTGGAGATTGAAACATATTTTCATAAAATAGAATTAAGCGATGAAGATTGTGAAATTGGACAGAGAAAGTTAATATTATAATAAAAATACTAAAAATGGACAAGCACTTGGTCCATTTGCGAAATTTATTGAAAAGCATGGGCCAGTTTCTCAATATATCATGTCTAATTCTCCGGATCAAAATGGTTTAGCAGAAAGAAGAAACCAAACTTTATTGGACATGGTGTGGAATATGTGTAGCAACTTCAAACTTCCTAAATCCTCTGAACCAAAGCTCTTAACTCGACCTTTCACCTCAAATATTAGATATATGATTGTTCATAACACCCTTTCAATTCTACCGACTGTAACTCATTGAAATTCCACAATATAATGGATTAATCTAGTGGATTCAATTGTTTAACAATTGCTAGAAACTATCGAACAACTGATTGAACAACACGCTCCTCTGGAAAATATTGATCCAACATTAAGAAAATTGCTGAAATGAAGAAATCAACAATTCCTAGTGATTACATTGTGTATCTAAAAGAATCTGACTATATTGTTGGAACTGAAAATGATCCTACAATATTTTTTACAAGCCGTGAGTTATAATGAATCCAATTTGTGGTACAATACCATCTAGGAAGAGGTGAGGGATTTGTTGAATTGCCCCATAGTGCGAAGGCTATTGGTTGTAAATAGATTCTCAAAACTAAGAAGGACTTGGTGGGCTGGAGAGATATAAAGTTTGACTCAAAAAGAGAAAATTGATTACATATAGACATTTTCTTCTATATCGAAAAAAATCTCTTTGTGTAGTTTTGGTGCATTGGTTGCCCATTTTTACATAGAATTGCATTAAATGGATGTGAGAACGGTGTTCCTCAATGGAGAACTATAGGAGGAAGTTTAAATGAAACAATCAAAGGATTCTCCTTTGGTAATGGTGAGCATTTAGTATACAAGCTTAAGAAATCTATATATGACTTGAAATAAGCATCACGACAATGGTAGTTAAGTTTTCATGATATTATCTTTTCATTGGTTTTGGAGAATATCTTGAATCAATGTATATATCATAAGGTTAATGGGAGCAAAATATGTTTTCTCGTTTGATATGTGGTGACATTTTACTTGTAACCAATGAAAATGGGTTGTCACATGAAGCAAAACAATTTCCTTTCAAAAATTTTGATATGAAAGATATGGGTGAGGCATCTTATGTTAGGGATAAACCTCGAGGCATATTAGGACTGTCTCAAGAAACTTATACCAATAAATTCTTAGAGAGATTTCGGGTGAAAAATTATTCACCAAGTATAGCATCTATTGTAAAGGGTGAGAAGTTCAATTTGAACTAGTGCCTAAATAACGATCTAGAATTGGAACAAACAAAAAACATCCCATATACTTTTGTTATCAGAAACTTGATGTATGCTCAGGTTTGCACTTGACCTAAGATTGCCTTTGCTATGAGAGTATTGAGAATGTATTAGAGTAATCCATATATGAATCACTAAAGAACTACAAAAAAAAGGTGATGAGGTACTTTCAAGGTACAAAAGACTATGTGTTAATGTATAGATGAACTAACAACCTAGAAGTAGTTGGTCATTTAGATTTCACCAGTTGTGTTGATTCTCAAAAATCAACATCTAAATACATTATTATGTAACCTGGCGAAGCTATGTCTTGAAGGAATGCAAAGCATACCTTGATTGCTACTTCCATTATAGAGGTTGAGTTCATTTCATATTTTGAGACCAGCTCGTATGGTGTGTGGTTGAAAAGTTTTATATCAAGGTTTAGAGTTGTGGATTCTATTACTAGGCCACTAAGGATATTTTGTGACAATTTAGTTACAATTTTCATGGTTGAAAGAGAAGAAGAAGAAGGTGATAGTCAAAGCAAACACATCAGCATCAAGTATTCAGCCATATATGAACGAGTTAAAGAGAACAAAGTGGTTATAGAATCATATGGTTAAGGGATGGAAGACGTTATTTGAAAGAGTTTGAATAGGAATATGAATAAGTCTAAGCCAAACCTTCTCATCATATAAACAATCAAAGAAAACACACCATCAACATTGATAGGGTAATTGATTTGAAACACCCATTCACTGATTGTTCAAGGCTTTGCGAATCTTAACTTCAATCGAACTTCATTAATGGCTGAAGGTTAATATAAAAAATTTTACATTTTCGCATTCAATCCTGATTATGCATGAATTTTATTAATCCATGAATAATTAGAGTCTTCAATTTTCCGCAACATCTCTAACATCCCTTGCTCAGCTCGTCAAAATACTAAGGGTAGGTTTTTTTATGATGAGGATAGGTCCATGGTTTAAGAGTTTTGACTTTACTCAATAAGAACTCACTTAGGAGCAAGCGGATGATGCTTCATTTTCATTTGTTGTTTCTTGGCTAGTGTACATTGAGAATGATCACCTATAATGGGAAGGACTCAGGTATCAAAAAAGTTAAATTGTGGAAGAACCCAAGTCCAGCCCGTGGTGATTGAGTTTACCATGGCTCTTACATGATCCTTTTAGAGTTTAGTTTGCCTAGATTAATGACTTGGGAGTCGATCATTATTATAGAGACCGACTCTTTTTTATTGTCATTCATTAGGTGATTAACAAGTTTTCGTGTATAAATGTCTTACTACTTCTCAAAAAAAGACATAAACAGGGAAAGGAGATCACAAGACAATCAACCTTCATTGACCGAGGCCACCCTCAGCTTGAGTCTCTTATTTTCTCTATAATTGTTCTTTCTTTTTTTGTCAATTTCTTTATGCGAATTGGTATGTTTGGCTCACTCCATCAATGTCTTAACTTTCTTAAGTAGCATTTTGATTTGGTATCTCTTTGTATGGTTGACAATTAATTTTTAGTTGACACGTTAATAAAGGTAAACAACTCGAGTTTAAGGTTTTCAATCACAACGGAGCCCATTTCTCGAGCAAAAAAAGTATTATTTTTCATTTTTTTTCTCTAGCCTTTCATTTTAAAGTAATTTCCTACTCATTTTCATAAAATAAAAAAATCAAAAAATCAAATAGTTGACTTTTGTGTTGACTTTTTATCAACCCTTTGATCAAAAGTCAACAAATTGACCTTTTACATAAAAATATCCCTTTTAGCCTTAATATTACTTTGGCCATATTAGTTTTCAGAATTTCAAAGATTTGATTAAAAAATTCAACTAAATAGTTGATTTTGTGTCAAACCTTTGACCAAAAAAATTTTAAAGAGTAAAAATCCACAAATCACTTCATTTTAGCTTCAATTTGACTTTAGCATCGAAATTTTTATAAAAATCGATTAAGAACCTTATTTTCCAAATTTTTCAATTTCATGTTTGAAATCAACTAGAAATAAAATTACTTTTATTTTGTTCATATTTCAGTTTAGTTTCTTTTATGACATTTGATCAAAGAACATTACATGGGAACATTACCCATTCACTCGTGTAGCTAATTTTGAGATTTGACATATAGGATTGCAAATTGCCATTTTTAGCCATAATTAAGGGTCCAAATCAATCATTCATGATTCGCGAATTGACACTTTTGTTCTACTCATTTTCTTGAGTTAAATGCAAATCCGAGATCAATTTTGGCAAATTCACTCAAGAACTCGCCAATATAATGGTTTTAGCTTGCTTGAATTTGAGAACTCCAAGCTAATAAGTTCCTATTAGTGCAATTCGAGTTGACTCATTCTCGAATAACATTTAATTTGATGAATTGAGGTTCAATTCTAACATTAACCTTCAATTTATTTGTGACGCAAAGGTCGCACTTCATTTTAGTGTCAATTTGGATGCAATAGGCCATTATACACATGGGTAATTGAACTAATAGATGTTTCATTATACCAATTGAGTTCAATTTTATTGGATTTTGGGATAAGCAATCACCCAAATTTGCTCATTTTAGTACATAATTGATTTAAAGTCCTTTTCAATTTAGTCCCTAAATTGCATAAAAAGATGAGGATTCAAGAACCGATTGAATCGATCAAATGGGTTTGGATCGGCTCGACTGGTCCGACCAGCCACCAATGAAAGGTGGCTAATTCAACCCTTCTCCGTCGGCCCTCGGTGGCCAACGCCCACCACGAAGCATGTTGCCTCGTGGCCAACGTGCCTGTATCTTTATCTCTCTCTCTCCCTCTCTCCCCCCTCCCAACCATCGCCGCTCACCGCTCTAATTGACACTAGTCCGAGCTTCCTCCATTGACGTGCTACCATCCCTAAGCTACCTTAGCCTCTTCCCTAGATGATCACCTCGGTTGATCGGCACTAGAGGTGTCAAAGTGGGTCTTAGACCCATATATGACCCATTTAAATCATAAATGGGTCCATTGGGTCATAAATGGGTCACTTGTTTTTTGACAAAAAGTAGTTAAATTGGTTTAACAATTAAAGACTTTGATAGGTGGGTCTTAAGTGGGTTGGATTTAGAACCCATTTTCACCCAAAACCTCACCATCTCTCTCTTCTCTCTTTAACTTTACAAAATATTTTTTTATAAAAAAAGAAATTATAATTATTTTTTATTCTAATTTTCTTTTCTTTTTTCTTTCCTTTTTTTTTTCTTTCTTCTTCCTCCGATCGCCGACACGGCAATGGCCGACGACCGGCCAAGCGAACCTTGAGCTCGCCGGCGTCGGGCGAGCTCGAGCTCGCCGGATCTAGCGAGGCTCGAATTCACCGACGTCAAGCAAGGCTCGACCACCGGCGTCAAGCAAGGCTCGAGCCTCGCCGGGTCCGCGAGGGGCGAGCTCGAGCTCGCCGGGTCCGGCGAGGCTCAAGCCTAACCGGATCCGGCGAAGGGCGAGCTCGAGCTCGCTCGACGCCGCCGAGCCTTGAGCTTGCCGGATCTGGCGAGGCGGAGGCCTCGTCGACGTCCGGTGAGGCTCAAGCCTCGCCGATCTGGCGAGACTCGAGCTCGCCGGATTTGGTGAGCCTCGAGCTCGCCGATGTTGGCGAGTCGAGCGAGCTTGAGGCTCACCTGTGGCTGGCCGCCGGCTATCGTCGTGGCCGACGGTCGGCCAAAGAAGAAGAACAAAAAAGAAAAAGAAAAATATATTTAAAAAATAAAAAAATGATTAAAAATTTAATTTAAAAAATAAAAAATAATTAAAATTCGATTTTTTAAAATAAAAAATAATTAAAATTCGATTTTTTAAAATAATTATTTTAAAAATTATAAAAATTGTCCATTAAATTTGTGTTGTATAAAACTATTTTAGTAATACCATTTATATATATAATAAACTTTCTTAATTTTAGTTAAATGGGTCGGGTATGGGTCAAAAAATCTTCATTGCAATAAATGGGTCATAAACAGGTTAAATGGGTCGATTTGGGTCGGACCATATATGACCCGACTCAACCCACCCGTTTAACAGGTCTAATCGACACCTACGCCAATCTTCATCCGATCAAGGCCCAACCAGCATTTGGCGATCATTTGACGATCTTCATCCCTTTGTGGCGTCTAGCGACAATCTTTAGCTTGTCCCTAAGCTTACTTTGGTAGCTAATCATTCAAAATAGCTCCGGCAAGTCTTCGATCAATAATCCACCCCCTCCCCCCTGAGCTGACTAGCGGCTGATCAGGCGTCTATCCCTCGTTGTCCGACCATACTCCATCCTTCTTAGTGATCTTAGACGTGTCCTTGAGATCTGATAGCCATTGATCGGAGTTTGCTCAAGCTCAATCGATCACAGTTCGAGTTAAAGGTAAAGGTAATGATCCAAAACTTGAATTCGATGAAGCGAAGTCAATTTAGCCAACCGAGGCTAAGATTCAAAGATTAAGAACTATTAGATGTTTGAAATCATGAATTGTAGGTGTCGCAATGGTTTATGGATGATTTTGATGTTGATTGTGTTCTTATGCATTTTATGGAAATTCGTAGGATCTTTAGAAATAGTTTCTATTATGCTAGATTCGAGGTTTTAAACCTTGAAATCTCAAGTCGAGGTGTTCTCGACCTTTGATCTATGTTCGATAAGCTCGTTTTGATATATTATGGGCCCTAAATGAACGTCTTTTGATACCTGAAACCCACCTCAAAAGTTCATTGATCTGTTCTGCAACTGTTGTAGATTTGATGATGATTATGATTTTTTGAGCACGTAATCTGTTTGCCGATTTTTTGTTTGACAATTTTGTGTGGCTTTTTGTATATTGATTTTGAAGTAGAGTCGTTAATGAAGCTTGTGCATAACATTTAGGCCTATAACATATAAAAAATTTGGAATATTTGCATGTCATTTGGTATGGTACATTAGCCATAGAACTCGTACTTTGCCATTACCCAGTTTCATTTCTAATTGACATGTTCTTGTTCTTGAACTTTTAGAAAATCATGTGTAATGAATTAGGTCTAATGTCTTCTCGAGAATTGATCGTGATGTACTGTACTTTGTCTCCGTAAATTTTCACAAAATAAAAATGTGGTTGGGAATTTTCACCATTCATTTGAAGGTCATAAATGTTTTCAAATTCTGATTTCCTCACATGGTTTCAAAACCATCTCAAGTTTTTGATAGTCCATGTGATACCCATTAAAAAATACTTTTGGCATTCTTTGCATCATAATTTGACATGACTTTATTGAATTCGTGATTCATTTTTAGGACATTTGTGATGCTTGATTTGTCGTGCCCTCGATGCACCCGAGCTCACCTTAACAACTAGACATAATTCATGATCCAACAAAATCATGTCCCATTCGACACTTTCTTTAAAATCCTTAATTTGTCAAATTTTGGATCATATTTAAAACGTCTGTGACGCTTGATCAATTGTGCCCTTGATGCACCCAAGCTAGCTTTGATGGTTAAATGTGCTTCATAGCATTGACGAAATTATGTCCCTTTTTTATTTAGTCTTTTTAAAACAATGCCTTTTCTTGCCAATTATCCATAAAATGTTTTTTTGGGCATCACACGAGTCATATACTGATTGTCTTTCTTACCTTGCAATGCATGTGCTTGTGTTCGGCATATGAGGATTGAATAAGTGATCCATTATTGGCTCATTCAATTGGTTGATTCATTGAAAAATAAGGTCGAATGGCCTGTGTGCATGCTTTCTTATGCAGTTTGCATGTGATTTTTAGATATATGATTTATGTGCAATGCATGATCACGTGGATTACTTTGGGGTGATACTTAGAATTCACATTAGGGACTTTTAGCGTTAGCCACCACACGAGCGTACAAATGATGGCTAATAGCTATAAGTCACATTAAGATGAAATGGGTAGGCGTCTTAGGTGGGTCGTTGCATGAACTATAAAGGCTGACCCTAAGGCCACTGCATCTAGTCCATTCAAATTAACATGTGCTTAATTAGGGGTTAATCAAATTTGTTAGGCTAGGGAGATCAATCCCTAGCCCTTGGATCAATTTAAAGGTGAGGATTGTAACTCACCCTAGATTATATAACTAATTTTCTTTCCAAAAATCAAAGGGGGCCATTTTTGGAGATAGTTCTCTCTCTCTCTCTCAACCATTGCCACTCACTCACCGCTTTAATCGCCATCGGTTCGGGCTTCCTCCAGCGATGTCCCACTATCCGTGAGCTACCTCAGCCTCTTTTCTAGCTGATCACCTCAATTGACTAGCCATTTTACCATTGTTGATCATCGATCAGAGATCAGTCTCCTTCACTAATCAAGATCAATGCCTATGCCAGTCTTCATCCAATCAAGTCCTGATCACCATTCGACTGTCGTCCAGCGATCTTCATCTCTTCGAGGTGTCCAGCAATGGTCTTTAGCTTGTCCTTGAGCTTACTCCGGTGGTTGATCAATCAAAACAACTCCAACGAGTCTCCAATCGACAATGCTCCCCCTGAGTTGACCAGTAGCTGATTTGACGTCTATCCCTCACTGTCCGACGATCCTTTGCTCCTCACGGTGATCCTTGAGGTGTCGTTGAGCTTCAACGACCGTTGATTGGAGTTTGCTCAAGGTAAATTGGTCGCGGTTCGAGTTAAACATAAAGGTACCAATCCGACACTCGAATCCAATAAATTGAGGTTTTTTTTTTATCAGAAAAAGGAAATTTCATTCAATAAACCATAGGATTGCAACCAGCTGCCAAAGCATCGGAAATTAAAAGGTCTAACAAAATTGAAGAGGGCGAAATGGGCCAAATCTCCGTTAGGGCATCATTTCTGTGGCTTTTGGCGGCCCAGTCCGCTACTGCATTCGCCTCCCTTCGACAGTGGCGAACCCTAACACACGAAAAGTTACGGAGGAGATGGATGGCTTCATGGAAGATCGCTCGAACCTCCCTTGGCGGCTGGGAATCAGTATTGACAAAATTAACCAGTATCAAGCTGTCGGATTCAATGACCAATGGATCATGGTGTCTGCCGATCTGTTGCAAATGGTGAAGAGTTATAAAAAACGCCATGAACTCCGACTGTAGAGCTGAAGAAACAAGAAAGTTCCTAGTAAGTCCATCGAGCATTTTTCCATTCTAATCTCGAAATATACTGGCCATTGATCCCTGGCTTATGTGTGGCTGAAAAGCCCCATCAATATTTACCTTGAAAGTGCCTGGATCTGTAGGACGCCATAACTCACTAGTGTTGAACTGCTGTTGTTCTGTGGCTGTAGGGTGGCGATAAGAGCAGAGAGCTGATCGAGCACTGGCGAAAGCACTATCAACCACTTGATGCACATCCAACCATTGGCGACGAAAGATGAAATTATTCCTCGATTTCCAAATATGCCAAAGGATGTATGCCAGGGTGTTTAGATCAGGTACATATTGCTTTCTCATAAACATAGCAGCTATCATGCGTCTATTCTCTGTATAGCTTGCGATTGAATAGGTATGTTTATCGCCGGGTCTGACCATATGGTATTAGTCCAAGGACAAAGCAGGAATATATGTTCTGCTGATTCAGGAATGCTATTGTGACAGAGAGAGCAATATGGGTCAGGAGTGATTTTCCTGTGAAATAGATTTGCTTTTGTAGGTAAGACATTGTGGCAAAGACTCCACAGAAAGAACTTGACTTTGGGAGCAATGTTTAACTTCATAGTTGTTTCCATAAAGTTCGTGGAATCTGGTAGGTAGGCAAAGCTTCTAACTGATGTTTGGTAATTTCTGTCTGCCTGATTGATTGGTAACCACTCTTAACGGTATAGTTGCCGTGGGTGGTTGCCGTCCATATCAGTTTATCCTCTGTATAAGAAGGACTGATCTGGATGGTAAGGATCTCCCTAACTGTATTGTTGTCATAAAAGTGGTTAAGTAGCGGGATATTCCAGGCACTGGCTTGCATATCTATGAGTTCGGCTACTTTAACAGGTTCTTCACGGTTTGCTGGGCCACCCAGTATTCCTTGTGGCAGCCACCGATCTTCTCTAATGTTAATTCTAGTCCCATCACCTACTGACCAGCGAAGTCGAGGAAGAATTGAATCCCGACCTAATAAAAGACCTTGCCAGCTCCAAGATGGTCTGGTACCTTTATCAGCGTGCAAAAAATCTCGGGAATGAAAGTAGATACCTTTAAACAATTTACTCCATAGTGCTGTAGGATTTTGAAGCAGACACCATGCTTGTTTTCCGAGCATTGCGTTATTGAAGTCCATGAGGTCTCTAAAGCCGAGACCACCTGGAATCTTGCTCATTTTAAGCACATCCCATCTTTTCCAATGGATCCCAGATTTTGTAGCTTCATTTTGCCACCAGAAGCGGGCGATCTTCTTTTCAATGGAAATACAAATTGAAGCAGGAAGTTTAAATATAGCCATAGCATACTGACGCATTGCCTAAACAATGGATTTAATGATTATTTCCTTGCCTCCCTTAGATATCAAGTGTTCTTTCCATCCTTCCAGTTTTTGATTCACTCTCCCAATAATCCAAGCAAATACTTCCTTCCTGGAACGTCCCCAATCAGAGGGGATTCCCAAGTATTTCCTAGTTTTGACTAACACTGGGACTCTCAAAGCATTCGCCAAATTTTCCTGTAAGGCATCAGGACACATCTTGGAAAAATAAATTCCGGATTTATTCCGATTAATCTCTTGTCCCGTAGCTAAACAATATTGATTCAATAAGTTGGCAAGATTTTGGCATTCCAAAAGTTTTGCATCTAGGAAAAATATGGCATCATCAGCGAAGAATAAATGAGATAATGTAGGACACCACCTGTTAATTTGAATGCCTTTGAGATGTCCCATGTGGATAGCTTGGTTTATGAGATTCAATAAGACATTTGCCATGAGGATAAATAGATATGGAGAAAGTAGGTCACCTTGTCTGATTCCTCTGGTCGGATGAAAATAGGTTAACTGCTCCCCATTGAATTTGATACTGTAGGATACCATTGTGATACACTGCATTATCCATCAGACCCAAGTGAGATGAAAACCTAACTTCAGAAGATAAGCTTCGAGAAAATCCCACTCCACTCGGTCATAAGCCTTTTTCATGTCCATTTTCAGAACTGCTTGAAAATTTTTCTTGCGTGTTCTAGTGCGCGGTTGATGAAGCACTTCCTGCACTATAAATATGTTTTCTTGGATCTGGCAGTCACTTACAAAGGCGCTCTGTTCAGTAGAGATTAAAGATGGAAGCCAAGGTTTTAGTCGATTTGCTAGCACTTTAGAGATAATCTTGTAGGCATAATTACAAAGACTAATAGGTCAGAACTGGTCTAGGTTTTCTGGGTGAGGAACTTTCGGAATCAGGGTGATAAAGGTTTTATTCAGATCTGTAGGTATAACCCCTGTTCTAAAAAACTGTTGCATTAACATAAAAAGATCAACCCTCAAAGTATCTCGATGTGTTTGATAAAAGAGGCCATTCATACCGTCGAGTCCTGGAGCTTTAGTAGACCCAAGCTGGAAAGTTGCGATACGGACCTCTTCTTGGGTAACCTCAGCCACCAAAAGACTATTCATTTCTGTAGAAACTACTGTCGGGCACTGATCAATGATGGGCTAATAGTTCCGGTGGCCGACAGATTGGTAAAGGTTGGTGAAGAACTGTGTGGTCATATGTTTTAGAGAGTCATCATCCCGAATCCATCTCTGATCATCATCCTTCAGCATACAGATTCTATTCTGCTGTCTTCGTTGTATCGCTGTGGCGTGGAAGAATTTTGTGTTCTTGTCCCCCCACTTTAGCCAACTGATTCTAGATCGCATTGCCCAAAATTGCTCCTATTGCTGCCATAATCTGTTTATTTCCGCTTTTATGTTGCTGATGGACTGCTTATCATATTGTGTATGAGGCTGGTTCATGTGATTTTGGCTCCGCTGATGTAAAGTTGCTAGTTGGTTGTGGGCTATGGAAAATTTCTAATGACTCCAGTTAGTAAGGGCCATCGATACTAGTTTGAGTCGTTGTGTCGGATTGTAAGTTCTTCCATGGCCTGAGTTCCAGGATTCATGAATAATTTCGATGCATTCCTTATCCTGTAACCAAAAAGCTTCAAAAGTAAAGTACTTACATCGACGTCCTTGTAAGTCATCAATAGTTAACATAATAGGAGTATGGTCAGAACCCACTATAGGTAGCGCAAAAACTTCGGCTTCAGGGAAAGCAAGATGCCATTCATACGTACAAAAAGCTCGGTCTAGCCTTTCTTTCACAAAATCAACTCCTTCCCGATTATTCGACCAGGTATAAGCACAGCCCTTGGTAGCCATATCCATTAAAGCACAATCTTGTACTACTTGTCTAAAGGAAGACATCATGTGAGCGTCAGGTGGTCGCTTGCTGACCTTCTCCCAAACATACATAATCTCATTGAAGTCACCAATACAAACCCAGGGTAAAGTGTTGGTGCGGGCAATCTGCTGAAGTTTTGTCCAGAAGATTTGGCGAGGGTGATAAGCGGCAGGTGCATGGACACACGTCAGACGCATAGATATGTGACACCGAGAATCCACACAAGTCATATCAAACAACTCTTGAGAAGATTGAATCATGTCAACGATAAGATGCTCATGCCAAAGTAAAACCAACCCTCCTGCCATACCAACAGGGTTTAAAATATTAGAGTTTCGAAATTTCAGACGTCTTTGTAGTCGAGTGATCACCTCCTCTCGATTCTTGGTTTCCATCAAAAATAAGATGTCAGGCTTTTCTGTGGCCACAATGGCCTTAAGGGCTCGAATTGTCAGGGAGGAGCCTAAACCCTGACAATTCCAGCTTATAAGCTTCATTTGTGCAAAGGCGACTGTTGAGGGCCAGCCGCCATCGCCCTTCCTCCTGCCTCAATGGCCAATAGAATAGGAGTTTCCATAAGATTTCGGTCATCTATTGCTTCTGTTGTTGTGCTGCGTGAATCATATGGTGTGTATCGCTTAATTTTCTTAGCCGCTGCTGTTCTTGTGGATAGTCTTGTAGTCTTTAACTTTTTATGAGTAGAAGGCTCCATTGGTAACTGCTTAAAATTGTGTGCTTCGGTGGGAATAGAGGGTTTGGGATAAGTACCCGCTAATGTCAGTTGCTCATAAGTCTGACATTTCTTCCCCTATTCAGGTACATAGACTACAACACTTGTGGATGTATCGCTAGGCTCCGGAAGCTGACCTGTCCTCCCCTGTTTGGATTGCTGTTGCATTTCAGAGTTTGGTTCAACGTAGGGCAGCAGTGTTGGATTCACATGAGCTGATGGAGGAGTATCTGGAATGACCTCATCGTCAGTAATTTGCTGCTCCTCATAGAATGCTTTCTAGTATGGGCTAAACTCTTGTACCTCGGCCCTCAACCACCGACCGTAAGGCATTTTTTCTTTCCCTTCCATTTTCGCTTCAGTGAAAGGAACATCTTTACAGTAGGTTGCATAATGACCAATTATGCCACATGAATAGCAGAAATGTGGAAGTCGTTCATACCTGAAATCAATCCAAATTGGCTGCTTCGCCATGCGAATAAGATGCCATGTTTTCAGTGGTTCTCTCAATTTATTTCTACACGAACTTTACCAGTTCTAACAGTTACTCCCTCTTTAGTATGCAGCTTGACAGCAAGCACCTTTCCAATAGTTTTCACAGCTTTGGAAATCATAGTTTCGGAGTACCATTCAAGCAGCAAACCATAGATTTGTACCCAAAATGCACAGGTTGAAAAATCATAGCAGTGCAACGGCGTATTCGGTATCCATGGTTTAAAAATGACCAAATTGCCAGAAAAGAGCCAAGGTCCACCCTCTTGTACCCTTTGTTTCTCATCTTCCAATTTAAACTTAGCAAAGTAAATGTCACTCTCGCATTGAGTAATTTCAACTTGGTCTGTTCTCCAAGCCCTCTTTAAGGTATTCTGAAAAGCTTGTACATTGATAGAATGGTTGGATTGAAGTTTACCTACCAGCATTAACTTGCATTCTTCGACCTTTTCCAGAGGTGGCAGGTCGTCCCATTCTTCAATCTCGTGCTGATGCCACAATCGACCCATTTAGTGACATAGGGCAGTAAGTCAAGGGTCTTGTTGCTCTTCGAGGGGGTCCATCTGGGCAAAGTTCCGTTAAGATGGAAAGATAATCTGAATGGCGGGCAGTTCAGATTCGAGCCAGCTAGCTGAATCCGAATCCATGCATGAACTGAGAAGGGGCATTGTCAAGCAGGAAAGAACCGATGTAGATGAAGAACTGAGGGGATGAGGGTCGCGTCAAACATCTGCAGTACGATGAAGTCCCGAAGAAGGCAAAGGCAGAAGTACCAGAAGCGGAAAGGGAGACGGGTTCTGTAGGGTGTAAAAGTGGAAAACCTACCGAAGAGAATTGGTAAAATTGGCCATAAGAGTCAGTGAAGGGGAACACAATCAGCTGGGATTTGCAGAGAAAGGGCGGTGGTCAAGTGAAAAGGGCAATTAGGGCTTCAGGACAGCGAACTACCATGGCGATAGGGAAGCGCTCTGCATATCGAGAGAGAAGTTTTGTTTGGCTATTTCTAATGCAATTTGAAAGGGGCACCAATAAATTGAGGTTGAGTTAGTCGGCCAAGGCTAGAATTCAAAGATGAAGAACTATTAGATACTTGAAATCATGGATTATTGGTGTTGCAATGGTTTATGGATGATTTTGATTTTGATTGTGTTCTTTAGCATTTTCTAGAAATTCATAGGATCTCTGGACATAGTTTCTGTTACGCTAGATTCAAGGTTTTAAACCTCAAAATCTCAAGTCGAGGTGTTCTAGACTTTCGATCTTCATGTGATAAGCTTCGTTTTGATATATCATGGGCCCTAAATGAATGTCATTTGGTACCTAAAATCCACCTCAAAAATTCATTGATCTATTCTGCAATTGATGTAGATTTGATGATTATTTCTGATTTTTTTAGAGCATAATCAGTTTTCCAATTTTGTGAAGTAGATTTGTATAGGAAAATCCTCATTAAATTGTCTCTACATTGATGTGTCCTAGATGTACCTGATGGATGCTTGCCCTGAAATGAGCTAATAAACATACTCAATTGAACTTGAGTTCTTCATGAAAGTTGTAGAGCATCCCACAAGCTTTTTAATGAGGTCTAGATCACGCCAAATGATCATCGTTAGCTTAGTCAATTTCATGATGAACGTAGCTTTTCAGTTCTGCAATTTTGCGCGTTAAACTGATCTAACCTATTTTTCAAATTTCACCCGACTTTTTGTTAGTCAAATTAGGTTGAGATGTCTTCATGAAACTTAAACCTTGCGTCTAGACCTAATAGTACAAAAATCTACGTATTTTTCTCATGTCATTTAAAGAAGATAAAGCATAACTTGTTCTGAAACATTAATGATATTGTTGCTACAAATTAGGCCTTTTGATGTAAATGTCCTTGGGCATGCTTGTTAACAAGTTCAATTGCATTTGGTACGTTCTAGATATTTGAAAGAGATATAGCTTGCCGTTTGCCATGTTTGCTTTTTTTTGCTATATCGGGTCCAAACTTAGCATTTAGGCTGAACTGAAGTGCTGTCATATTTCTATGATCCAATTTGCTTGACAATTTTGTGTGACTTTCTGTGTATTAATTTTGAAGTAGAGTACTTAATGAAATTTGTGCATAACATTTAGGCTTATTTGCATGTCGTTTGGTATGGTATATTAGCCATAGAACTTGTGCTTTGTTGCTGTCCTGTTTCATTTCTGATTGAAATGTTCTTGTTCTTGAATTTTTAGAGAATCATGTGTAATGAATTAGGTCTCAATGTCTTCTCAAAATTGATCGTGATGTGCTGTACTTTATTGCCATAAATTTTCACAAAATAAAAACATGGTTTGAAATTTTTACCATTCATTCAGAGGTCTTAAATGTTTTCAAATTCTGATTTCCCAACATAGTTTCAAAACCATCGCAAGTTTTTGATAGTCCATGTGATGCCCATAGGAAAATTCTTTTGGCATTCTTTGCATTACAATTTGACATGAATTTATTGAATTCTTGATTCATGTTTAGGACGTTTGTGATGCTTGATCATTTGTGCCCTCGATGCACTCAAGCTCACCTCAACGATTAAACGTGATTCTTAATTTAATAAAATCATATCCGTATTCGACATGTTCATTAAAAACCTTGATTTGACATAAAATTTGTCAAAGTTTGGATCATATTTAGAACGTCTACGACACTTGATCAGTTATGCCTTGATGTACCCATATTAGCTTTGATGGTTAAATGTGCTCCATAGCATTGACGAAATTATGGCCCTTTTTATTTAGTCTTTTCGAAACAATGCGTTTTCTTGCCAATTGTCCATAAAATGTTTTTTGGGCATCACACAAGTCTTATATTGATTGTCTTTCTTACCTCGAAATGCATGTGGTTGTGTTTGGAGCATGAGAACTAAATAAGTGATCCATTGTTGGCTCACTCAATTGGTTGATTGATTGAGAAATACGGTCGAATGGTCTGCGTGCATGCTTTCTTACAAGCTTTGCGTGTGATTTTTAAATGTATAATTTAGGTGTGACGCAAGATCATGTGAGTTACTTTGAAATGACACTTAGAATTCGCATTAGGGACTTTTAAATCAGTCACTACGCGAGAATACAAATGATGGCTAATAGCTATAGGTCACGCTAAAATGAATTAGGTAGGCATCTTAGGTGGGTCGTTGCATGAACTACAAAGGCTGATGCTATGGCCATTCGTGATTGATTGGTGTTCTTCTTTTTAATATTCTGGATGCCTTGTTTGGTTGTTTGCATTGTGCATATAAAACGTCTTTTTGAATTTTCATCTTAGTTCTAACCGTAGACTAGACTTAGGATAAGTCCATGGAGATGGCGATCTCGAAGACGATGAATAGTCGATATCCAATATGACCTCTCATTTGTAATATTTGTTCCTTGACATATGTCTCTGGTCTTTCATGCATTGTATAAATACCCAATGAGTTGCATGCTTATTTACTTGCATTTAAAATCATATGAATGGATTTTACTCGCTTTCCCCAAATCTGTTTGATCGTTTTCTACACATTGTTTTTTCAATTAAGTGTCTGTTTCATTCTTGTTCCCATTAGAGTAGAGTAGAGTGGCACGAACGAACCATCCATGCATGATCACCTTTACCTCATAAACTTACACGGAAAATTAAAAAGAGATGTATGACCACATTAGATAACACATTGATTGTTAAGTGCCAAAAAGACGTTACTAGCAACATTAGCGTAATTTAAGTCCTCGAACTCTAGATCTTTGGTTAAGGAAAATTGACAGGGTGTTGATCAACTCGGCCTGGAACTCTGTTTTCTCCTTTTCCAAGGCATCGTTTCTCCCTCCTGGAGTTTCTGATCATTCTCCTATGGTAGTTAAGATTATGCCTATCCCCAACACCCGTAAGCCCTTCAAATTCTTCAATTTTTGGATGACCCATCCATCCTTCTTTGATCTAGTGGCACAGGTGTGGGACCCCCCCTTCTCTGGTACACCGATGTATATTCTCTGTTGCAAGCTTCGGGCTCTTAAATGCAGGCTTAAACTCCTAAATAAAGAGGCTTATGCGGATCTATCAACCAAAACAGCTGAGGCTAGGAGGCTGCTCTCGCTGGCCCAAGATGCCATTCAACTGGACCCTCACAACCAGGAGCTGGCGGATGCGGAACAAGAACACCTTCGGGTTTTTTCCGAATTTCGCCTTCAAGAGGAATCCTTTTTTAGGCAGAAATCCAGGATTCGTTGGCTTAAGGAAGGCGATCTAAACGCTAAGTATTTTCATCACTCAGTTAAGAGAAGCCAGCTCCGAAACAGAATTCTTTCGATCCATAATGGGGACAATATGGTTTATGGTCCTGCTGAGATACAACAGCTCTTTGTCTCTCACTTCCAAGCTCTCTTGGCGGCATCCCCCCTACCTATGTGCCTACAATTGAGGAGATCCGGGGCAAATCCTAAATCATACCCTTGATAATGATCAGATTAGGATTCTCTCCCAACCTATTTCTGATAAAGAAATCCAAGATACCCTCTTCTCTCTTGCGAGTGGTAAAGCACCGGGCCTGGATGGTTTTAATGTGGACTTCTTCAAGCGGTCTTGGCATATTGTTGGCCCTTCTGTCTTATTGGCGGTTCGGGACTTCTTCGCTTCTGGTAAGCTTCTTAAGGAGATTAATGCAACCATCCTAACCTTAGTCCCAAAGGTCCCCAATGCATCGTATGTCAACGACTTCCATCCCATAGCTTGTTGCAACATAATTTACAAATGCATTACCAAGATTATGGCTAATAGGTTAGCCGTTGTGCTACATTCGATCATCAGTTTACCTCAGAATGCTTTTGTTAAAGGTAGACGCATTAGTGATAACATTTTGTTAGCCCAGGAATTGTTCGTTGATTTTCATCATGAAACTTACCGGCCAAAATGCATCATTAAAGTCGACTGCTGCAAAGCCTTTGATTCGGTAGACTGGAATTTCATTGAGTTAACCTTATTAGCCTTTGGTTTTCCTCCTACTTTTGTCAATCGCATGATGGCTTGCATTCGGTCCCCCAAATTTTCTATGTCCCTTAATGGCGAGCTTCATGGCTTCTTTCTGAGCGGACGAGGGATCCGACAGGGTGACCCTATGTCCCCTTATTTATTCACTCTCACTATGGAAGTTTTTACTGGGATTCTCAACACCCAAACTAACAAGCAGGGTTTTGATTTCTTCTGGAGGTGTAAAGCATCTAGACTCTCTCACCTCTTCTTTACAGATGATGTGCTCTTATTCTCGGAAGCTAATATGACATCGTTGCGACTTCTTTTGGATGGAATTCACTCCTTTGCTAGCTGGTCTGGGCTCATTCCTGACCTCAACAAAAGTGAAATCTTCCTTTTAGGTGACCCTGATTGTCTAAGGAATGCTCTGGTAAGTACCTCCGGCTTCCAACTAGGCTCTCTTCCCTTTAGGTACCTCGGTGTGCCTATTATATCCTCGAGATTGGGCAAGGAGGACTATGTTTCCCTGGTGAATACGATTACTTCGCGCGTTCAATCCTGGACCAACTGGTTTCTTTCTTTAGCGGGCAGATTGCAGCTAATCAAATCGGTCCTTCATTCTATCCAGATTTTTTGGTCTAGTATTTTTATCCTTCCCACCTTAGTCACTAACCAAATTGAACAGATTTTTCGTCAATTTCTTTAGAGAGGCCCATCCTTAGGGACTGGGGGCTCAAAGGTTGCATGGATTGATATCTGTTTATCTAAAGAGGAAGGCGGCTTGGGTATCAGATCCCTTCAGGTGAGCAATATTGCTGTCATGACCAAACACCTATGGATCCTTTTCACTGATAAGGAGTCACTTTGGACTAAATGGATTCATTCCATCTTCTTAAATCGCAAAAATTTCTGGATTGTCCCGAGACCTACTTATTGCTCTTGGGCTTGGAAGAAGTTGCTTGGTCTCTGTGATTTGATCCAACATCATTTTAAATGGCGTATTGGTAATGGGCTATCTATCTCTTTCTGGTTCGATCACTGGCACCCACGTGGTCCGCTTTACAAGCTGTTTTCTGACTGTGAAATTTACTGCTTTGGTATATCAAGGCTCGCTTCGGTAGCTTCTGCTTTAACTGCCTTGCGCCGCCTTTCTGCTGTTGCGACCTCCATAGTGAGTTGGGATGATCCCCTTCCAAACCTCAATGATACTAATGACTGTTTTCTATGGCTTGGTCATTCCTCAGGAGTGTTTTCTACTGCCTCGGCTTGGCACCTTCTAAGGTCGAGGGGTCTCATGGTCCCCTGGTCGAGATTTATATGGAACCCCTCGTTACCTCCTCGATATCAGACCCATTTATGGTTAATCTCCCGCAATCGACTGCCAACCTAGGTATTGTTGATTGCTTATGAGAGAATCCCGGATGTTTCCTGTGCTTTCTGCTCTTCTATGCCGAACTCGGTTGACCCCCTATTCTTTGGATGCTCTATCACTGGTCACCTTGCTTCCTTTTGGGCGGCTAAGTGTAACCTACCTTGGCAGAATCATACCTGGAAGGACAATCTTTTATGGGTTATCGAACACCTTTCTGATGCGAGCTTCCACCAATCCTTGGCTCGCTTTGCCTTTGGTGCCTTATGTTATATCATTTGGAAAGTGAGGAATAATATCATCTTTCACAATCAAAGATTATACCTCCCGGTTTTAAAGGACCACCTTCGTAAAGCCGTCAATGATTGGGCTTTAACCTTCCCCAAGGTCTCGGACAACCCATGTAATAGAAGACTCCAACTTAGTTGGGGCATCCATCCCTCCATCTTTGATTGACTTTGCTGACCGTTGGCTGCTTGCCGCCTTTGACGTTCTCGCCCAGAGGTTTCTCACTTGCCTTTTCCTTGGGGATTATTTGATGATTGGTAAAGCTTCTACGTCATCCTGCTCCTCACCTCCTTTGCTACATTGCTCTCACCGTTGCTAGGTGATGCTTATAATGGAGCTATCTCGGGTCTTCCCTGATGGTGCGCCTGGTGTTTTCAACTTGGTGTCTCTCATGTTCTGCTCCTCTTTATGTCTTTTCCTTGTGCGAACCACAGTGTTGTGTGCTCTTCCCCCTCTTCTCCTTTGTTGGCTACTATTTTGGCCTTCTTGTGCTGTTTTTTTTATTTGACTTGTATCTCTCCCGCAGCATTTCCCTCCCCTTTTCTCCCCCCCGGCCCCCTTCCTCTCGTTTGGACTTCATGTCTTTCTGAGTGTAAGCTGGTGTCGGGGTCCCCTTGCAGTACAACTGTATAGCCTTTATGCAAAAGTCTATATACTACTTACCTTTTACCAAAAAGAAAAAAAAAAACTCTAGATCTTTGGTTGCGTAGGTACCGAGGGATCAGTCCTAACCCTGGATTGGGCACTATAATCGACCCCAAAAATGAGGCTAGTAGCGACTCCTAAATGTCCTCTAAGTTGTCTTAAAACAATTCATAGATAATAAATGAACCCATCATGAGGGGTATAAACCTTTGGAAAAGGTTCACAATCATGATTTAGCATACTCATGTAGTTGATCCCAAAAGATGAGGTGATCGAAAACCCTTAAACTCATCTTTACATCTAGTTTTCTTTCGACCTTAAAATAGTCAATCAAGATGTACCGTGGTGTCAAGGTGGAATCACGACAAATCCTACTATCACACAAGGTGCAGTCTTGGGAGAGCTCACTACCATGACTGAGAGACCTCATGGTGCCGATCCCAAAGGATGAGGTGATGGCGTCCTTGGAGTTATCTGCTGTAAGGACACTCTCATTGTTAACCACATGTAAACTTTATCTTTACGCCCATTCACTCGTAGATTCCTATTCAGCGCCGAGGTTGGGTTGCGACATGTATGAAGATTAATTATTGTCGATCAACTTAAAGAAAACCATTTGAAAAGAAATCCAAAATTTTAGCAATGGTTATGTTGTGAAAACACTCCTAGATGATTTTGAAGATTAATAAAACTTTTCTTGAGTGACTTTTGTTTCTGATGATAAGTTTTTCCAAGTGGAAATTCTAGAATGTATGATCAAATGTTATTCATCAAATTCAAAGTCGTGGTGATTATGTTTAATATTCATAATCAACGAAATAAGGCTATTGATCATACATTAAACTTTAGTGCAATAGTTAGTAGATTAGCGTGGATTGCTTGCCATATATATTGATAATCTAGAAGGAAAGTATATTGGATATAATCTCTCAAAGTTGGAATATCACAATCATTGGAACGGTCAATTGAAGACGAGATATTCTTTCTAAAGGAATGACTCAACTTATGGAAACCCAATCTGCTAGATGGGCAATGGAATCTGAGGGAACTTTATTCACGACAATCTTAAAGGAATCAGATCTTCCAAAAAAAATTCAAGTCCAGCAAGTTGATTGGATGAATGATCATTAGAGCTCATGTCCAATGGTCAGCTTGGACATTGAGGAGTCTTAAAGGAAGTCATGATGCTGAAGGAGCCAAGAAGTGAAGTTCAGAATTCCAAAGTTCAAAGAAAGTCTCATCCTTAATACATTCATCTTCATGAGCATAACTTTGTAATCTATTAGAGATCATGAGTGTGAGATCAGAAAACCTATTCACACAAGTTTGAGTAATGGATACTTAGTTCTTGCAACCAACCTCTAATTGATTCATTTGTGTGGAATCCAGCTGATAGGCTACTAGTGCGAGGGAGTGGACGTAGACTTATCAAAGCCGAACCACTACAATCATTGTATGCACTTTTCTATCCCATAACTCTCATTTATTTCTTGAGATAGATTATTACACACTGGTAAGATCTGCTCTTTACACGATTTATCACTAGACATTGTCCTATTGAAATATTAGCTTAATTTTTTTTTAAATTCTACATATTCATCTATTCACCTTCTCTAATTGATAGTTCTAGCCATAACAATTGGTATCAGAGCTTGGTGCTTATTACTTTTACAGTGCTTTATTACTTCTGAGCTAATGATTTATTATGGCCAGCAACATTGCACCAAGACCTATGGAAGAACAAAATGACACAAGGTCTCCAAACTTCGATGAAAAGGACTACAGCATCTAGAAAAACAAGATTAAAGCATTCATCAAATCAAAGGATCCCGTGGAGTGGATGTAGTTGTGAGAGGAATAACACTTGAAGCCTCATCATACTCAAAAAAGGAGGAAGATGGCAAAGCACCAACGGCTAAATCATTATCTAATGCTAAGAAAACTAAGAGAGCAGCATTAGATGCTAAGACCATTTATTCTTTATATTGTGCTTTGTCCTCCACAAAATATAACTATATTTCTTCATGTGAAACAGTAAAAGAAATTTGGGACAGATTACACATCACATAAGAAGAAACTGATCGAGTCAAAGAGATAAAGATAAATATCCTCTTTGGGCAATACAAATCCTTTAAAATGAAGCCAAACGAAACAATGACTGACATACTCAGTAAATTCAATTATATTGTCAATGGCCTAGCTCATCAAGAACAATCAATTATCGACTTTTCAAGGAATGGAACAATATCAAGACATCCCTTCGTAGACTCAGGGGATAATATTGTTGTCCATAAACAAACTCGTGGAAACACTCCAGTCATACGAAGTGGAACTGAATAAAGAGGGAGACTCAAAAGGTAAGAAAATTGTAATAATCCCAACTCTATCTCCAAGGTCTTGAGTGGAAAGGGTTATTTTCGCAACGTCATAAGCTCATCGCCATCTCAATTTTTTTTTATCTTGTTAATAAGAACATGCTAAAACGTGAATAAACAAACTCCCAAACAAATAACAACTGGAATTTTTAGACATACATCACACATAACACATTACTTTATATTGCAACAATACACTTACAAGCCCTTTCTCGACATGCCCTCTTTCCTTTTTACACACACTATAAGTATCCACATAGGCCAAGGAAATTCCTACCTTCTCTAGCATCACTGTAACTCCCAAAACTGATGTGAGACATCCATGCCCACAAGGCTAAAAGATAATAAAGTGAGTCGGGAGACTCAGTAAGTAAAACCCCTAAGTCTCTACAAGGAGGATATCTTATCATCAAAATCTAGCAGATATAGTACTCGCAATACAATGTCGATGGTAGATCAATAACAAGCTTATTGTTACACCTCGACTACATGCAGATATCCATTACAACATACTTCAATGCATGCTTACGTTCGGCTTGTCAATAAACACGTCAACATATCATATTTATGCATATACCGACACACATAAAAAATTCATTTAACTTTGTCCTAGCTCGACCAGGGCATCTCAACTCAACTGAGGCTTCATGGGGCTTAGCTTCCTAAGGCTTTCGGGCTCAAGCTCAAGCATCCTGACTCAACCAAGGCATCATGTTCTCATGACGAGGCATCTCGTTGGCGGGGGGCATCATCGCCACCTCGAGTAACGACGGTTCTTATTCTTTCATTATGTAAAATAGATAGGAAAAGCACATTTGAAACATGTTAATCGCTAGGTAGTATGTTAATCTTGTGGTACTCCAAAAAGTAAAGTACAGTAGCTCCTTCTACAGCCGAAGCTGAGTATGTAGCACTCGAGAGCTGTTGTGCTCAGATCCTCTAGGTGAAACAATGACTAAAGGATTTTGGCGACACCACAATCAAATGCAACAACACCAACGCCATCAATCTAATAAAGAATCCTAACTTACACTCTAAAGCTAAGCACATAGAGATCAAACACCACTTCATATGAAACCATGTTCATAAAGCTGAAGTTAACATCAATTCATTGATTCAAAAAATCAATTAGCTGACATTTTTACCAAACCTTTGGGGAAAAAAGAGCAATGAGTTAGGAATTATTAACATGTTTGAACAAAGTGCTTAGCTGTTCCTCCAAAAGATAAGCTTCAGATGATCTTGAACGGATGACTTTACCATTTTTAAATTTTCAAAAGGTAAGATTTATATCTAGAAGAAAATCAAGTACGTTTCATTTTTGTCTAATTTATAAAATTTGAATGTTTGATTGAATGGAAAACTGCTTTAAGGTTATCCCTTAAAATTCGGACCAATTTTCAAAAATTCTGAAAACTAACTTTTTCAAAAATCGTGACCTTTCATTTTTTTTTTTTTTTTTAGTTGAAAATTTCCATTTTTTTCTCTCAGCTTTCTTCCAGACATTTCAAAACTTTCAAAAGAGTTATCTTTGCAAAACCTTTTATTTCTTCTTCTTCAAAGATCAAAACTCTTCATCTCTAAGTTCTTCATGGCCTCGAAATTTGCTAAAATATCAAAAGCAAAGCCAACAACTTCTCAAAGATCTAATTGCATTGCGAGAATGGCATCTAGGGCAAGGGGAAGCACCAAGCATTTCAAACTATCCAATTCATGTGAAAGTATCGAAGGTATGACAAGTAAAGCACCCTCAGTCTCGAAGAATGTATCATCTCCTCAATTATTGAAATTAAGATATACTATTGCTTCACTTCGAAGTTTGCATAACAGTGAAGAGGTAATCTTTGATCTTTTGGCTAAAAATGGGTTTGAGAGTGAAGAAGCATTAGAGCTTATGTATACGAACCTGATTAGAGTTACATCACCTGCTAATGTTGGGGAATCAAGTGGTGTGAGTATTGCTACAAAGAGAAGGAAAGAAAAAGTTGTTGAGACTTCTATTTCAAAGAAAAAAAGGAAAAATCTTCTAGTAGGAAAGTTATTGAAATAGATGATGGAAGAAGAGATGATGATGATGATGATGAGAAGCTTTTTGCAAACTTTAAGAGAAAGCTTGCTAATTTTGTTGCCGTAGGAAGTCGAGTTGGGAAACTAATTACATCTTAGGGACATTTAAACTATTTCAACTCTTTGTTGTGTAGAGAAGTCATCAATCATAGGACGGTGGACTTTGAATTTTTCGAATCATTTGGTATCAAGATCAAACACTACTTTGACCAACTTCTTATGGTCAATTTCTGTGCTATAGACTTTCCAAACTACCTTGCCTCGACAGCCTATTTTTACTTAAGTCTGTCTTTTTATTCTCCATACACAATCGAGTTGACCATTTTTGATAAGGCCTATCTTCTTCATGCATGTGATTTGGCAAAAATTTTGGGAGTTAATCATTCTCATTTTGTGCCCATTGAATTTGATCTAGATTTTGCATAGCGTTCTATCTCTAGTATTTGTGACTTCTCCAAAGATACAATGTCTCATGTCCCTCATCATAATTTTCCAGTCAAGTAGATTGTTCTCCACAAAATCATCATAAATTGTCTTAGACCCAAAGGGTTAACAAAAACTGATGAGTCTAGGTATGAGGCAAAAATTAATTGGGCTATCTTAAATAACCATCCTTCCTCTCTAGCACATATGGTGATTCTTCATATATACAAATCTGTTATGAAAAATAAGGGTTAGTTGCCTTATGGATCCCTTAACTACAAATATTTTCCAACATCTAGATATTAAGATTCCAGACAAACTCTGTTCGAAGCACTTCCTTTTATGACTATGGAGAGAAAATGATGCGTAAGATGAGCTTCAGATTCACTAAAGAAGGTTGGAAGGATAGAAAAGGTAGGACAGTAAAGGTGGATGGTGAAGACCCTATTCTAGAACTTGTCTCACCATCGAAAAGAAGAAAGACTCAAGCACAAAAGGGAGATCCTTAGACCTTTCTGCAAAGGTTAACGAAAGAATCCTCTGAGGATTTGGATATTGATTTGTCAGAAGAAGATGAGGCCGATCTTGATAATTTGATTAATGAGAATGTGCTTGGTGAGGACATTCAGGATAATGTTGATTTGGATGTGGAAATTGAAGCTGAGAAGTCGACTGATCAGACCCCAGTGGAGCTACTAGTGAATGAACAACAAGAAAACGATACTGATCTTCAAGACACAAACGATTCTTTCACTGGTGAACAGAACAAAAGGGAAACTACCACTGATGCTCTAGTCACTAATGAGGTTTAAGAAAATTAGATTGTTGCTAATGTCGATCTCACAGGAGAGGCAATCGATACCAAGATCATATTTTTCAACAAGAGGATCCTCCAGTTGATGAAGTTTAGCAACATATTGTTAACATAGCTCAAACTTCTAGTTAGCCCATTATGCCCGATTCTCTAATTGAGCAAAATAATGAAAAGCATAATCAAGATGAGGAAACGGTAACTGAAAATGACACTACAATTGTTGTTGCTGATAAAGATGCTGAGCAAACTCAAAATTTTGAAGTCACGGGGACTAAAAAGGTTGCCCAAGTTGAGGGGGAGCATGTAAAAGACATTAGGACTGTAAAGGATGTGCAAGTTGATGGGGAGATTGCAAAGGATCCACATGCTGAAATTGATTGTCCACCAGACTAGACGTCTAATCCAAATGGTAGTGTTCTTCTTCAGACCTTGCTGGAAATCAAGGAGAAACAAACCGTCTTGGAAGAATGTATTAAAGAATTGAAGCTCCATATGCATAAAACGTCGTGGGATGGAGATAAAAGACTGAAAAATGTAGAGCAAGCTGTGACAAACATGAGCTATTATGTTCTAGTTCACGTTCCTCTTGAGGATCCATCTTCTCCAACCTCTCTTGTCCAAAATCCAAATCAACCATCTTCTTCGAAATAATCTTTTAAAAGTTTGTTTGCAGATAATTCTTTTGAGTTTGATTTGACTTTGTGTGTTTGAACTCCAGTTTCGATTGTATTTTTGCACTTACGTGTTGGTGTGATAACTTTTTGATGGTTTATGGTTTGCTAATAATATGCCACATTCCTCTAATTATATATATATATATATATATATATATATAATTGTCGTTGACAAAAGGGAGAGAAGAATTGAGGTTGTAGAACTTTCAATTTTTTACTTATGAGATTTATGCAAGACTCACTTTTTCATATTTGTAGCCTACAAGATTACTATGAGTATGAAAATCACACAAGATCGGTTAAAAACTTCTTATCTCTTATCTTGTGCTCTTTAGGGTATCTAGAAATTCTATAAGAATCCTTGTTTATCTTTAATTTCCTCTTCGCTATTTTTATATATTATAAACTATGCTTTATTTAAAATCTTGCTAAAAATAAAGTAGTTTCAATATCAACAAATTTTCAAACTTCTAAGTTCTACTTGGAAAGTTTTATCATAGTCAAAAAGGGGGAGATTGTTGTGAAAACATTCATAGATGATTTTGAAGATTGACAAAACTTTTCTTGAGTGACTTCTATTTTTGATGATAAATCTTTCCAGGTGGAAATTCTGGAATGTATGATCAAATGTTATTCATCATAGTCAAAGTTGTGATGAAGATTTTATATGACGACTCAGCCCAAGGCAGTATAGAGGGATGGATTAAGATCGCCTCAGTAGTATGCGGCCGAGGCTAAGCGCGTATCTCTAGTCCCACATCACTTTTGGGGGGAGTCCTAGGCTAGTTGATAAGGCTTGGGTTCCCTTAACTGTACATACGTGTTTTCTTGGGATAGTATAGGGTGCCCCGAGAAGAACAAAACCATGAGGACTTAGTGTCCAAAGCAAACAATATGTGTACATTGGAGACCCGAGTCCTTACATCTTTTCCTTAATATTCATAATCAACGGAATAAGGGTATTGACCAGACTTTAAACCCTTGTGCAATGACTAGTAGATTGGCATGAATTCCCTGTCATATTTATTGATTGTCCAAAAGGAAAGTATATTGTATACAATCTCTCAAAGTTGGAATACCGCAATCACTGGAACAATTGATTGAAGACAAAATATTCTTTCTAAAAGAAGGGCTCAAACTTATGAAAACCTAATCTGTTGTATGGGTGGTAGAATCTTAGGGAAACTTTATTCTCAGCAATCTTGAAGCAATCAAATCTTCTAGCAAAATTCAAGTCCAATAGGTTAATTGAATGAATTATCCTCAAAGCTTGTGTCCAACGTTAAGCTTGGACATTGAAGAGTATTAAAGGAAGTCGTGATACTGAAGGAGCCAGAACTAAAGTTCAGAATTCCGAAGTTCATAAAAAGTCTCATCATTAATACATTCGTCTTCGTGAGCATAACTTTGTAATCTCTTAGAGGTCATGAGTGTGAGATCAGAAAATCTGTACACACAAGTTTGAGTAATGGATACTTAGTTCTTGTGACCTCCGATTGACTCATTTTAATAGAATCCAACCAATAAGCTATCAACGTGGGAGATGGGACGTAGGCTTGTCAAAGTCAAACCATTATAATTGCTGCGTGAACTTTTCTATCCCTTAAACTCTTATTTATATCTTGAGATAGATTATTGCACATTTGTAAGATCTATCCTTTACAAAATTTATCACCAGACGTTGTCATGTTGCTATATTAGTTTCAATTATTTCTTAAATTCCGCACATTCACTTATTCTAGCCCTAATAGGTTATACCTTGCTAAAGAAGGTTGATCCTACTGGATGACAAATTTCTCTTTTTTGTCAGCTGTTGGAAGCCAATCTATTGCATTGTCCATGATTTTGAATTAGGCATTAATCATTGTAAGATTGATATCAGGTTGGATATATCATACGGAGGTATAGATATGCTTTAGAACTCTGCCTTGGTTTCAGCCAGATTTTGGTTTTTGCAGTTGAAATATCCTGCAATTCATTATTACAAATTGCTTTCTGGGTTGCGCAAGAAATAGCCGAGATTGGGTTCGTTGGGGAATTAATATGACTATTGGCTTTTCCTATGTGAATTATAATGATATATTACAAGCCAAAAATATGTGAAGCCTTGATCCAAACAATAGTCTCGTGTCTATTATATCAAACGCGGACTTTGTGCATTATCTAAGTAACTGCATAACAAAGAATTATCCTATGGTACAAAGAGTTATCTGGCTAGATCTCACTAGGTTCATCATGCATTTTTTTGGCATAGAAATTTACCCTGTACTATCGATTTTTCTATTTTCTTCTAGTGCAGACTATATAACTTCTCTTACAATTTCGTCTCTGTTTCTATAATATGAAGGATAAAGAGCCTCCCGCACAATTTGAGCTCTCATGCCCCTTGCTCTGAGAAAACGGTTTCTAGGATACTTTTGAATCAATCGTAATCAACTGCGTCAGATCTCGTTTTTCTGGTCAGCTGGACTACTTTATCTGTTAATTTTTTAGTGCATCCCAAGACCTACAAAAGTATAATCCAGTCGATCACTTTGAAGCATCGATCTCATTCGAATACACAATGTCATGGCTGTTGAATTTGTTTAATCAAGTTGGCATGTTTCCTTGTCTGAATAACTTTCTGCGGAACGAAACTGGAAGTTCAACTTGAACAAAATTGTGTGCAACTTTTTAAAATCAAACTTAGAATCAGCTTATTGTTCTTGAACTTGGAGAAAAATTGTATCATTCCTTAATTTGTGATGTGTCTTGCTACACAGACCTTTTTCCTCTATCAGCCTTTTAATCTATAGCATGGCTCCTATGAATCATTAGTGTTAAGTGAATCTTTAATGCTTGTTTATGGTGTATTTGTAACATGATTTAAGGATGGAAACTAAGCATTATGTTCCAAAACTCCTCTTTCATGTATTTTCCTTTTGCTCCTGTAGATCCATATCCTGTTCATTTGTGGAACATTCGAAATGGATAGAAGTCGAACAAACCGATCTAGGGCAATCCTATATTATTGGAACGGGTTGCAGCGATGTCTTAACATTTGCCAGTGAAAGTGCCAATGGAAAGATCTCATGTCAATGTAAATAATGTGTGACTGGCATGTGGGTGATTAGACAATGCAGAACACCATCTACTGTGCAATGGATTTATTTTTCAAGTTGAAACGTCTTCATCCATTCCGCCGGTCAGTCCAGCACATGATTTTGATGTCGGACATGAAATGCATGGATCATTGAATGATGCATTTTGTTCGATGAACGAAGACAGAAACATACACGATGCCATCGATGATGACGAGCAACCTAATGAAGCAGCTAAGTCCTTTCCCGAGTTAGTAAAAGATGCTGAGCAAGAATTGTATCCAGAATGTAAAAGGTTTTGCTAAATCACCGGGAGCACTGTTCGACTCTTTCACATAAAATGTCGTCAAGGGATGTACTTCCAGCGAGAGAATAGTTCGTGCATGCCCGAAATGACTGTATGCATATCGGAAAGAGTGCGGAAACGATGCCGGTTGCTATCTCAAAGACCCATGCTTACGAGGGGGCGTGAAGAGAATCACGTTAACTATGGTTTCCAGAGACACCCCACCAATTCCTTGCCCGGAAATAGAGAGTTAGCCGAAGATCCAGGAAACGTTAGGACGGGTTAGCTCATCGGATGCAATTCAATCCGCTCAAGACGACGAGTGTAATCTGTAAATCTGCGCACTTGGCTCTGTATGAAAGGATGGAGGACGTTTCATGCTATCGCTGTCAATGACCTGGTCCTCCGACCTCCGGGAATAAGAAAGAACGTGGATATCGATCTACGACCCGTGATCTTGTCGGAATGGGACGCATTGCGATGCATCGACCAGACAAAATTGTACGATGTTCCCCTTCAATTATCATCACATGCCTTTAATTTGCAGCACGAACATTTTGGCACGTGCCACGTCAATTTTTCCCTTTTTATTTACAGGAATATTCAAGTTTTCGTTTTTTGTTTTTGTTTTGGTTTTTACGTTGTTTTTTTTTTTTGACCAAGGAGCAACCTCTCAGACACCGACAAATGGCATGGCGAAACCCGGCGATCGAAATGCCACCACCACGTACCCAGCCGTAGGTGAGTCGCGCAATGGGGACGCGGGTTTTGAACCCCTCCCCCTTCGGTGGAGAGCAGAGCTCTAACCATCGCGGCCACCGCGGACAGTGGTGTTTTGGTTTTTACGTTTATCTTGTAGAACATTCCAAAAAAAAAAAAAAAAAAAAAAAAAAAGGCCTCTGATTACTTGTTGTGACTCGTTCTCTTTAACGACTTCTGGCCCTTTAGATTTGCTTTGGTGGTTTTACCCTTTAAGTGACCAAAGGGGGCAAGTCTGTCCCAGGCGAAAACGATGGCAAATCCTGACGTTGCCCATGCTCGTCCCAACCGGCCTCAAAAAGCGATTAAAATGCAAAGCCCTTCCTAAAGCCGTCCCTACCAATCTAAGCTAAGAAAGCTGCCCCAACATCTAACCATCGTGGACCCCCCTTTGGGAATATTTAGTTTTAAGTGTGGAGTTTGACTTTCATACTCTATAAAGAGGCAAAACAAAAATCTAAAAATGAGTTGAAAGTTAAAATAAGACAAACAAAAAAAAATTCATAAACCTTTTAACAATTTCCAGTAAATTTTGGTTGAAAATCGCTAACATTAACGCAAGTCGTCTTATGTGGCATGATCGGCATTAACGTCGACAATTTCTTTTAATTTTTCTCAATTTGTATCACTTTCTTTTCTTTTCTATTATTTCCTTTTTTCTCTCTCAATTGTGGCCGCTAGCCAACAATCGCCAGCCACAACTAAGGCTGGCGACCCTCATGTAGTGTGGGCAAAGGTGTCATGGCCCTCATTGATCATGGTCTCCCCCAAATCTAGGCGAGGGCTGCAAGCCCTGTAAATATTGTGAAATTTGTTTGTTAGAATGCGATTTAACAACAAGGTTAAAGGGTATTTTTTATTTCAATTATTCATTCGTTTTATGAGCTACATTGGTCTCACTTCTGAAATAACTCAGCTGCAGATTCGACACAATAATTCTACTAATGCCTGATTAATAATGTGGTCCATCGTGTTTGCACTGTCTTGGCGCGTCGAGCCTGTTTTCATCCCCACTTTCGCCCTTCCCAGTTTGTCGGATGACTGCGTCGCAAGGGCCAAAAAATTTGTCCGCCAATTGAGTTGTCCACGTTTATTTTCAGATATTTCGATGTCCTGACTTTTTTTTGGGGGGGGGGGGGGGCGGGCGGTGGCGGTGGGGAAGGATTGATGGATCAAGGGCTACAGATTTCTCTCCCCACATTTCTTTTTCTATCGGTAGAAGGACGGAGCGCAGCGACCAGCGTTAGACATCGCTTTTGTGGTGTTATCAAAATAGGCTCACATCCTCTATAGAGATCGAGCCGTAACTATTCAGCACGACTGACCACTAAAATGCTAGCAACGGTTCATTAACCTCGGACCACCACGAAGGTCCGAGGTTGGTGAGTCGCCAAGTACCACTGAAAATGCTAACAACTAGGAAAATCTATACACAAGAAGTAAGACGCGGTCGCACAATGCAATGCATGAGCTTGCAGAGTGCTAGGATTAGGGACACAAATATAACAAAATAGAGAGTAAAAGCCATAAAGAAATATCGAGACACATAAGTTTATCTCGATTCACCCTTCAACTAAGGCTATATTTAGCAGAAAATTTCAATATGATTAGAAACTCTCATCTCTTTGTTATAATTTTCACATCTCTGTTATAAATGTCGATTAAAATAAAAAATAAAAATAATATATAGGCAACAGCAGTTATTTATGGACTTAAACCCAAACTATTTATAAAATTCGAGTTCAAACTCTAAAAATCCTCTAACGGTCAAGGCACTACCCTTATACCCTAACAAGCAACTCTCTGATCCCGCCAGCTCATTGAAGAAGTGACATCCCGTGTCTTTTTATCGATGAAGAGTATGGATCACACACTGACACAAAGCAACTGGGAAATCCATTCTTGTGAGGTAAGCCGGAATTGCACAATGCAATGCAATAGCCTGAGAAGATTCTCTCTTGAGGTGAATCAAATTCGTGATTTTTCGAAAAGCGTGAGGTCCCTTCATCACTCAACTAAGGGTTCGTTTGGGAGAAGCTTTGGAAGGGGCTTTGGCCATCAAAAGCCCCTTGGGCCAAAATAAAGTGTTTGGGAAAAAACTTTGGATGTCTCTTAATGGCAAAGCTAGCATTTGCAAGGCTGAAAGCTCAAGGCAGGTCTAAGGCTGCCTTGGACTTTCAGCATTCTCGGAATGCCTTGTGCCACTCTTCACCTCTACTGTTCATCTTCTTCTCCAGCGGTGTGGCTGATCAGAGACAAGCTCGAGAGGCCGGCGAGGTCGCGGCAACCGTCACCGGCCAATCACAGTGACCGCTCGCAAGTCCTGACGACCGCCCGCAAGTCACGTCGCCGTGACCCAGCTCTGGGTTGCGTGACCTCAAGCGCAACCCAAATTTGGGTCGCCGGAGGTCGCACGACCTCGCGGCGACCGACGCGACCCAGATTCGGTCACCGGAGGTTGCGCGACCTCGCGGCAACCAGATCTGGATCGCGCCGATCGCCGAGGTCCTGCGACCTCCGGCAGACCCAGATCTGGGTCGGGCCACCTCCGTGAAGGGCCGTCGGGGGTCGCTCGACCGCAGGCGACCCTCGCCAGAGGTTGCCCGACCCTAGGCGGCCCTCGCCGGTCGTCTCTCGGGGCTGCTTGAGGCCGCCGCCGGCCACCTGCCTCGCCGGCGAACTCTTTTATTTTTTTTTGATAATTTTTTTCTTTTTTGTATTAATCACCAAAATTCTTTGTAAATGTAATCTTTCAAAATATTATTTTACTCAAATGTACTTCACAATGGGCTTTCAAATTACAATTTACCAAACACAGTTTGCATTTTAAAAAATCTCTTTGACTCAAAATCTTTTACATTTTCCAAAAAACTTTCTCCAAAAGTTCAACCAAATGCATCCTAAATCTCCAAGGGTTGTCCCCTTCCCTTGGCCAGCACAACACGTTTACATCACCGCGGCTTCTCCCCGAATATCCGTGCATGTCACACTGACGCAACGCGACGCAAGAGAGCCGAGAGCGGAGTGTAAGACAATAAAAATCTGACATCGTGTGGACCGTACAGTCTTTTCCCCCGTACACACTGGCAATGCGGCCAAGTTGAAATCAGAAAGGGGAAAGAAGAGAAAAATGCAGAGGGGTCAGACCATCGGCGTCACGGGGCATGAAAAAGCGAGTCATCGCACAGCAAGAAATAGTTATAAAAAAAAAAAAAAAAACAAAGTTCAATACTCATAAACATTTCAATTATTTTAATTTAATTTTAAACATTTTAACGATTTGTTAATATAGTCCATTAATTATAGACATGGAAATTTAGTCAGCATCGGTTGTCTTATATTTTTTCAATCAAAAGTTGTCCTACATGATGCAATCAATATTGATATAAATAATTTTTTATATTTTTTTGAATTTTTTCTTATCTTTTGCTTTATTTTTTCACCCTTCTTCCAATGGCCGATCGTTAGGCCTTGGCGATGGGCCAAAGGTGAGGACCGACAAGGTTGACCTCACCGGAGCTTCACCCCTGCCGTTGGCAAGGGTCAATCTCCCTGTCACTAAGTGAGGTCAGGCTTGCCAAAGACTCTAGTCAAGCTTGAATATCACTAGATCTGGTGAGGGCAAACCTCGCCTAAAAGAGAAAGAATGAAAGAAAAAAAAAACACAATAAAAAATTTATAAAAAAATAGACAAATAAAAAAAAATCAATCATATGATAGGTTCAAAATATTTTGAACAATTTTCTCACATACAACTATGCAAGACTGAGTCAGGACGACTCGGGCCACGCATGTGAAGCGCAGAACACACATCCACTCACGCGACACTGTCATCAGCTGGCAATTCTTGGTTTCTTTCGTTCAAATCGCATGCAGGAGTTCATTGTCTACCTCTCTCAATTGTCCCAAGATCATAAGTTTTGCTGGGCTTAATCCGGTGCAGTTTTCATTGATGGTCCGTGTAGGGGGACCGATCCGGTCTCTGGCAGTAATGGCTTGAGGTCACCTTGTCTTTTGCCGTATTTGATATACATAATGTCATGACATACGCCGAGGACTCTTTATCTTATATTCATGTATTAACGCGATTATGCATCCATTTATAGGACTCCTTATAGAAAGGGATTCTACAATCCCTCGAGGATTGGTCCTTCTTTGACTTGATGGTAGTGGGATCACAAAAGAATAGATCTCAGTTGTTGATCGGAAACTTTTCGAGTATTTGGATGTTACTAGACACTTTGTAAACGGATTTCGGCATAGCACGCCTAATTAGAGGAATTATGATAGGTGAGATTTGTGCCCCGAGGAGATCCAATATGCAGGACTTCGATCTTGGACCCGAATGCAAAAGCATTAGTCCTTCAAATCATATAGATGCAATACTGGGCCAAACAGCAATCGATCGAGAAAGAGTGATCCATCGTCACTCCCTGTACGTTCTACTCGGTTTCTTTTGAATAATGTTGTTCTTGTTTGGCTTGCTGAAGTTAATGCGGTCAATGCATCAATAGCCCGTCGAAGGAGGATACAGCCTTCATTCCTTAGATTGTGATTTCGTTGCTTTATTGATTTGTATTCAATGCCTGGTGGAACGATGTAAAATGGTCTCTCTTGGAGAGATTGGTGTGAACTGATATGTGAATTGGGTTGAACATGTATGGAAGAGAGTTAGGGTTTGCTTGTTTTATGCGTTAATTGTACTATGGTGTCAGAATAACTGTTTATTCATTAACTATTAATGGCGTTGACATATGAGATGCGGCAAATAATACCTTATTTGCATGTAAGGTGCACATTGCAATGTACAAATTGCAGCTTAGATGCACAACCAACACAGCTAAAGTACACTCGTAGCAAAAGCCAACATAGCCACATGGTACATTCACATCGGTAAATCAACACAAGCACATCAAGTCTTTCCCAAGTTGTTTGTCTTTGTTAACAAGTCCAACTCAAAATCTTGAATGAATATAGGAAGGGAGATCAGATTTATATAAAGAGCATATAAATCCTATAGCGATTCATAATAGTTCAACACACTTCTCTTGCTTGCAAGTCAAATTATGAATTATATGGGAAATTCGACAAATGAAGACTTGGGACAAAACCTGACTTTGAGATCATATTAGAAAACTCAACAAAAAAAACTTAAGCCAACGGATGGAAGGAAGCTGCATTTAAACAAAGGGCATATGTCTTTTATGTTATGATGCGTGTGTGAGTGAGTTATATTAGAGAAGTCTCACATCAAAGAAATAATGTGGAGTAGAGCAATTAATATATCATAATTGATCTATATTTCATTAATTTAAGCTTTTGAATGAATATTGGTTTAATTGAATATATTGATAGGATCGGAGCTTAGCGATCTCCCTAGGCAAAAGGTATTGGATTTCTACTGCGCACTCCTAACGAATAGTATTAGGGCTAATGATTGCAGTTTCCAAGTAGGTGAGCATTGTGATGTAACAACATTAGCCCATAAGGATAATGTTGGGCCAAAATAATATCTAAATTAAGGAGAAGTGGGCCTAACGCTAAGCTTACATATGATGGGGAAATTGTTATGATGCACATGTAAGTGAGTTGAATTAGAGAAACCCCACGTTAGAGAATTGATGTAGTGTAAAGCAACTGATATATCCTAGTTGCCCAATAACTCATTAATTTAAGCTTTTAAGTTCATGTAAGTGCAACTGAATATATTGATGGGCTTGGGCTTGAACTCCCTCTTCACGATCTCCCCAGACGAAAGGTATTGGACTTCTACTGTGCACTCTCAACGTTTTCAACTCCGGAGAGCCGAAAAGTCTTTTTTTCTCTCTTCTCTCTCATTTCCCATCATTTCTTCAACCTTCAACTATAAGGGAGGGTTTGAGCTAGTCTCACCCTTCCCTTTCTCTTTTGTTGATTTTTTTTTTCTTTTTATTGTTCTTTTCTTACTTTTTCTTCTCTCTCGATTTAGATTTGGAAGCTCTCTTCTCCAAATCTAGTTCTTGATTAAGAGTTTGAATTATTTTGATCTAATTCAAGATTTAGGTGCTATTCTCTCTCGATCTAAATCCGAAAGTTTAATAAATATGCCTTTGGGGATTCGATGCCCCTCTACTCTATTTGTGTATAGATTCTTGCCTCCAAGCTCAATCATGATTGTATGAGTTATGGTATCTCATTGAATTATGAAGATTTGCTCCTCCACATGTTAGATATGTGTTTGTTTAACCTATTCTTGTTGTCTCTATATGATAATGGCGTGGAGGAAGCCAAATTTAGGCGCACACCGTAATGTTGTAATTATTAAAAGAGAAATTTCTGACATATGCTCATCACTAACAAAAACACAAGATCCAGTGATCGACCACAGATTTTGTTTGACAAATATGTTATTGTGGAATGAGTTTGTCCTTAACTTTACTAGTGCCCCATTTACCCTCCTTGTTTTTTGGATTTGGCTTTGTTCTTCAGTATTTATGCTCTGTTTCGATTTGTTTTGTCATGAAAATTATGTATTTATGTATCCTTTTGAGTAATTGATATAATTTTCTTTCGAAAAAAAATATAAATGGCATATAAATGTCTTCATTTAAAGCTAGAGACATCAACAACAAATAAAAGATTAATGAGCTATAAATCCGGCTTTCATGTCCTAAAACACTTTCTCAACAACATATGCAATCCGATGCATGGTGGCGGAGAAGCATTTGTAGACTCTTTTCTAGTCCTAACTGTAAGAGTTTTCCTAATGTGGACTAAATTAATTGATATTGTAATTTACTGTTTTTACGGTTATCGTAAAACAGGGTTGGTCTAAGGTGAGATAGAAGGTTTCTTAATTAGTCTAATATGGGGCTGGCTAGTGTGGGCCGAGTTGAGCCTGGCCCGTAATGAGGGGGCCTTGTTGGAAACTCTATAAATAGTGTTCAAGTCTCTCCTCTAACCATAATTCTCACATGTATCCTCACCTAAGGAGCGTTTACCTAACGTTAAACGTGAGGGGGGCCGCCTCATTGAGCCAGTGATACGGAGGGCAATAGAGGAGAAGGACTTGATGCGTGGATCCCCTTGATATGTGGGAAATCCCTTTTCTGCTTCCGCTTTATGTTCGATGGATCCCAAAACAGGTGCATTAATCTTTCTACTCAATTATGCATGTTCTTGTTCTGGTTATGGAAATCTTGGGATTGCGTAATTTGCATCTAACATGTGGTATCAGAGCAACCCTAACCCTAGAACTTGAACGCATAAATTTTTTGCCCTAATTTGTGATTTTCGAGATTTTTTGTTCAATAAAAATAAAATTAAATCACAAATTCGGACTGGGCTCGACGAGACGAGTAAGACGATCGGCGGCACGTCGCCGGGGGAGGCATCACGCGCCCCCACGCGCGGTCACGCGCCGCCAGGGCGTCGAAGACGCGCCCCACACGCGGTCACGCGCCCTCACGCGCTCTCACGCGCAGGGCGCGGCTCGTGCGTGTGCTCCACGCGCCGCGCACTCAGGCGTCGCGTGCGAGCGCGTGGAGCATCGGATCGGCACGTGGCGGATGGTGTTGGACTCGTATGGTCATCCTCTACGTCGTGTTGTATTTATTTTACATGTTTGATGATTTTATGGATGTGAAAATACATACATAACCCTAAATACGTGTATTTTTAGTGTATTTTTGCATATTTTTCTTGTATTTTCTATGATTTTAGAAATACAAGTGTTGAGTTACTGGTATGTTATCACATAAACATTATAAAAGTGTGATTCATTAATAAAAATTAAACTTTATTATAAATTGAAACTGGCTTGATGAGATACAAATAATATTTAAGCTATGTATTGAGGTGATGAGAAACAGTAAAGGTTATGAAACTTTTGTTGCTCATGCATACTCCTTTACATGCTGGTAACTTTTGAATGATGGACGTCTTAAGAACCTGTGACCAAATTGATTGTATTAATTAACACATCTGCTGAATGTGGGTAATGCATGTCAGTTAAGTCATTGCATATTGTACCTAAACTCATCTCGGTCACCGGTTAATGTCCATTAAGTTGAATATTTTTTATGGTTAAGGAGTATGACAATATTTACGCAGAGCAATAGTATCTATTGTTAAAGTTTAGATATTTGGTTCTCTGGTTTGACTCAATTAACAGGCCATTGGTTGATTACAATGATAATTTATTACTTAAAATCAACTATTAGCCTTGGAGTCATATTTTGCCTTATGAAACTCATGAGTGATAATGGATAAGCTATCAGGCTTGTCGATTTGGTGTACCATGTATTACTATTGATGTTAATTTGTGAGAGATCTTCTAGATCAGCATTCTTTTTCATGTTGTTCTGGTAATATGTAATCGGGGTGCATAAGAGATGATTTTTTCTCCGTTATGAGAAGTTTCTTGCGTTACTGTGATCGGTGATCTTATTGGAATCTGTCTTTCAGGTTCACTATATATATATATGATTAATTTTTTATTAATGAACAAACCAATGTAATTAGCATGATATGTGATTTTGGTGATTTACTGCCCCTATCACTAAAGTCAAAATCACATGTATATTGTGTATGTGAGAAGTAAAGTTTATATCCCTAGTATGAGAGAGTTTCAAGGATTCAATTGAGTAGTGACCGCCAAAATGGCACGCTTGATTGGGTTTGAGAAATATTGGTCTCATATAATGATTGTGATGTCTCTTGATCTAATGCATAGTCATACTCCCAAAGGAGGTGATTGTGCATTAGTTCATGGAGGGATACGTGATGGTATGGTGGAGGAGTGACTGATCCTAGTAGTTCATATGCCCAAAGCTAATGAATTCACAAAAGTTAGTATATATTCTCATAACCGTTGTCATGTGGGGAGTGTACAACTGCATGTCATGTATTCTGCCCAAAGGTGATTATATGATTTTGCATGTAACTCTCTGAATGTGTACTTGTACATCAAGTTACACAATTCTCACATGATGCTAATTACACACATTGCTTTTTATGTGAGCAATAAGGTTTATATCCCTGATATGAGAGAGTTTTAATGATTCAATTGAGTAGTGACCGCCAAAGTGGCACGCTTGATTGGATTTGAGAAATTTCGGTCTCGTATATTGATTGGGATGTCTCCTGGTCTAATGCATAGTCATACTCCCAAAGGAGGTGATTGTGTATTAGTTCATGGAGGGATACATGATGGTGTAGTGGAGGAGTGACTGATCCTAGTGGTTCATATGCCCAAAGGTGATGAATTCACGAAGATTGGAATATATTCTCATCACCACTATCATGTGGGGAGTGTACAATTGCATGTCATGTATTCTGCCCAAAGGTGATTATATGATTATGCGTGTAACTCTCTGGATATGTACTTGTATGTTAAGTTACACAGTGCTCACATGATACGAATTATATACATTGCTTGTTTTTCGGTCACCTTTCTGTAATTAATAACTCAACTATTATTGAGATTTTTACTGCTACAAATTTTAAATTCTGAACATATGATTTGTTGCTTGAGAAAAGAGCAATAGAATTTGCTTACTGTCCATGAAGCGTTCCATTCTGGAACACTTGAAAAGTGGTTTGTCTCGCGGACTGCTCCGCAATAAGATGATGGAAGCCATAGTGGCTTGTAATTATGTCTTGTCTAATATCAAATTTAGGACACATCTGCAAAGATTGTTTAAGTCCTAATGGCATATACATCTCGTATATGGTTGAAGAGGTTGTTTCCAAAAATTTTCTGTTTAAGGTTTAATCTCACACATGTCTAAAGGAAGAGTAGAAAAGTTGACATTGTTGATATTATGTCTACTCTTAATGGTTATTTAAAGACTTCTATTGATTATTGTGGAAATAAAATGACCGAGGTAAATAATAAATCGGTTAGAATTAGTCTTGAAGGTTGTTAGGCTTAATAGTGGCCGTGAGTATTTTGGCAAGTATGACAATGCGGAATAGCTTAAAAGGTCATTTGTCAAATACTTGGTAAATTCTGGGGTGGTAATTTAATTACTATGCCTAAAAATCCTGACAATAAGGTTTGGCCAAAAGGCATAATTGCACCATAATGAACATGGTGATGAGTATGATGAGTAAGACTAATTTATCTGGTCTTTTGTGGGTTGATATTGTGAAAGCAACTCTTTTCACATACAAAAGATGATGTTTTCTTACCAAAGTTACTTCATAAACTTCTTTTGAGTTATAGACTGGACATAAATTACTTGAATCATATTAAATTTAGAGGTGTCATGCAGAAGTGAGGTTATCTAATTCAATATTAAGTGTGTTGCAATTCAGATCTGCTCGAAATTATTTTGTATCTTAGTCAGATTGTTCAAAGGGGTATTGATTTTATGACCCTAATAAAGGTACAAGAATTATGGAATCACATACAGTAAAGTTTCTAAAGTTCAATGTAATTGTAGAGGATAGCTGCTCTCAGACTATTAAGGATAATAGTACGATGGAAAATTACTATGTCTTTGTCTTTGCCTATACAAATAATTGTGATATAGACAATTATGAAATCTCCTATACCATAAACTAAACTTGTTGAGGTTCAAGGTACTATTCTTGATATAGTTATGATGAAATTTCTCAAAAAACTCAAGTGTAGAATGAAGTGGTTGTATTAGGAGATTTGTTAGGGAAAGACGATCAGTTATACCATCAGACTACATAGTCTATTTGTGAGAGCATGATTACAATATCCACTACATGGTTGATTTAGCGACATATATATAAATGTCGTTTCTTGTTCTCAATTAAGTATGTGATTAGATGCCATAAAAGATTATAAAGTTTTCACTCTGAAAGAGGGGTGGATAGTTTATAGTGAAGAAATAAGTATTTCTTTATAATATCTTTTAAAAATTCTTTCAGAGTGAACGTGGCATTAATAACTCTTTTTGATAAAAACTTACGCCAAATAGATACAAAATCTATATAGTGCAATTGGAAGATTTTGCAGCACATGTTTTAAGTAAACTTGTGTGTAGACTAAAAAGTCTTATTCATGGTCTTAAGCAAGTTTCCAGACAATATTATTAAAGTTTCATAGTGTTGTCTTTTTGTTTAGTTGGAAACAAAGTAATTTAATATACTGCAATGTTAGTGGGAGGAAATTTATTTTTCTCATACTTTATGAATATGATATTTCGTTTACAAGTAATGACCTTGAGGCATCCCTTGTTCTTTTCACTAACATCCGTAAGGATTGTTCTTGCCATACTATGTTAGATTTTCTCGAAGGACATTTGTTGATTGTATATTAGAAATATTCAATATACACCATTACAAGCTAGGAATTGCTCCTGTTGTTAAGGGTGATGGACTGAATCTATCACATTGTCCTTATTTAAATATTGAGAAAATCTAGTTAAAGGGTGTACCTTGTGTCAGTGCACTTAATAGTATAATGTATGCTTGAATCTGCACTAGACTAAATATCGTCTTTGTGACGGGACTTCTAGGCAGATATCGGTTATATTCAAGACGCGATCACTGTGTTGCTGCCAAGAAGGTTTTAAGGTACTTAAAGAGGACAAGAGATTATATGATAACTTATAGACATGTTCAATTCTTGCAGCTAGTAGGGTATTTATATGTAAACTTTGATGGCTGTTATGATGACATGCGATTAATAATAGAATACATATTTATGTTAGCAGGAAGTGCAGTAAATAAAGTTCTATATCTACTACGTAAGTAGAGTTAGTAACATTCTTTTAGGTTGTTACTTGGGCTATTAGGCTCCGGAACCTTATTAAGGAGTTGACCGTTTTTAATTTTATGGATTGACCCATACGGTTGTATTGAGACAATAAATTTGTAGTATTTTTATTAACTACAAAGGTCTCAAGAGGTCTATATATATGACAGTTAAATTTTTTAAACATAAAGAAACGGTATAGAAAGGTGACGTTATAATATAATATATTTCCATAGATGATATGGTTGCAGATCCACTAACTAAAGGCCTACGCCCATGTGTATTTGAGCGACATGTCATTCGCATGGGTCTAGGAGCATCATGAGATGCTGTTGTTTAGTTGGAGCTATTTTGGCTTTACTTTGATAAAATTTACATCTGTATTCGTTACATTTAGTAACGGTTTGATATGTATCAACTTTTATATTCAATAAAATATTTTTGAATGTATTGTTATTATGTTGAATACATATTGATAAAGTCTCAAGGTATTGTATAAACTTTGAGTGAAGGCTAGGGGCATCCGGTTATTAGCCTTGTGCATATGCCTTGTTATACATAAAGAAAGGTTAACCGTAAGGACAAGGCATATGTGGGTTCGTTGGAACCATAAAGACATTCTCTAGTGGCACAAGTTTTTTGTGACGCTTAAGGTAAGAGAATGGGCATTCTCTCGTGGCACAAATTTTTGTGACGCTTAAGGTAAGAGAATGGGCATTCTCTCGTGGCACAAATTTTTGTGACACTTAAAGTAAGAGAATGGTGACTGACAAATGGGATCTCTCTATGAGAGATGTTATCCATTTGACACACTACCATATTGAATCCATATCAATAAAGTTGAAAGCACTCATGACCATGGAAGGCTCTGTGTGTATACATGCAGTTACCACCATGATTCGATGTTTAAGACTTTATGGGGTAGGATTGACTATTAAGAATTATCTCTGGACCAAATGTGCGCACATACAGTACGATTTCAATTAATATAGTTCAAGTGGGAGAATGTAAGAGTTTTCCTAACGTGGACTAAATTAATTGATATTGTAATTTACTGTTTTTACGGTTATCGTAAAACAGGGTTGGTCTAAGGTGAGATAGAAGGTTTCTTAATTAGTCTAATATGGGGCTGGCTAGTGTGGGCCGAGTTGAGCCTGGCCCGTAATGAGGGGGCCTTGCTGGAAACTCTATAAATAGTGCTCAAGTCTCTCCTCTAACCCTAATTCTCACATGTATCCTCACCTAAGGAGCGTTTACCTAACGCTAAACGTGAGGGGGGCCGCCTCATTGAGCCAGTGATATGGAGAGCAATAGAGGAGAAGGACTTGATGCGTGGATCCCCTTGATATGTGGGAAATCCCTTTTCTGCTTTTGCTTTATGTTCGATGGATCCCAAACCAGGTGCGTTAATCTTTCTACTCAATTATGCATGTTCTTGTTCTGGTTATGGAAATCTTGGGATTGCGTAATTTGCATCCGACAACACATCCCTCCCCACAAGTACTTGGCCTGCACTACGTCTGACATTTCCAACATCAACTTGTATCGTATATGTAGATGAACTGATGATTGCATGAACATCGTTACTTCCATGCATCTACAAATACAAATCAAATAGTTACACATCTGTGTTGATCATATTGTCTGGGGGTGTGCACAGGAACTTGACTTGAGAACCGAACAAATGTTTGGAAATGGGAATAATTGGTCCAGTTCTTGGTTGCAAGTGCAAACCGAACTACCCAAAGCGATATATATTTTTTAAAATTTTTCCTTTTCTTTAAAATAGTAAAGAAAAGAAAATGAAATTGCCTAAACTCTAAATGGACCGGTCCAAACTAAGAATTGGATCGGGATTGACTGATCCAATTCTCGGTTCTCTATTGGAACTGGCCCGATTTGAGAATAGATATTGTCATCCTATATCTAAACTCATGATAAAGGAGATGCTAGGGGTTGCGACGGGAACCAAATGAACTAGGAACCGCCCGGATCAGACTAAACCAGCAAATTTTGGGTGGTTCCCGATTCCATGAAATTGGGACTGGTAGCTTTCAATCCATTTCCCGGTTCCCAAATGGGAACTAGACCGACTGGACCAAATCAACCAAGGTCTTGTCTTCACTTTATCTGACACTTGGCCCCTTGTAAATTTTTGGAAGCCCAATGGGGGACTCATGCATAGCTTGAGTAATTGAGCATGGGTGTTTAACGCTCTTCTTAAATGCCGATGATGCTTCATTGCCTTTGAATGGTGCTTCATTTAAGGTTATGAGATGATCTGGTATTATGCCTATGATGGTGTTATTTGGGAAAATTACCAAAAAAGTCCTAAACCTATTGCAATTGTGCTAATTCAGTTCTAAAATTTTTTTTTGTCAATTTAGTCCTAAACCTTTTATAATTGCGCTAATTCAGTCCATTCAGCCAAAATTGGCCGGCCGACGCTGATGTGGATGCTGGCTATCCGACGAACGCTAATGTGGCATTTTTAAATTATTATTTTTATTTATTTTTCGAAATTTTAAATATATTTTTTTGAATTTTTGAATTTTTTTTTTTTCCATCTTCTCTTCCCTTGGCCGGTCGGCGCTGACCGGAGGTGAGGGTTGGCGAGGTCAGTCTCACAGCAAATGGCGAGGCTCGCCCCCGCCAGCTAAAGGCGAGGGCTGGTAAGGTCAACCTCGCCGACCACTGGCGAGGGCAAGGCCTTGCTAGATCTAGCGAGGTCAGCCTTGCCGACCATTGGTGAGGGCGAGGCCTCGCCACATCTGGCAAGCTCGCGTGCGTGCCGATGGACACCGGGCAGAGTCAAGCAAGCGGTGACATTCACGGTAGCGACGGTCGAGCTTCACCATGAGGCCAACTGGTGCAAAGATTGAGCGGAGCTTCGAGATGGCCATGGAGGAGGCGATGTGCTCAAGGTTCTTCTCGGTCTTGTGGAGGGGTGGCACTGCCCGAGTCTTCTCCTTTGACAATGGCGAGAAGCTACAGTGGAGAAGGTTAAGCGAGATCAGGCGGAGTCGAGTGAGCGGCAACATTTGCGATAGCGGCGGTTGAGCTTCACGGCAAGGCCGGCCGATGCAAAGATTGAGCTGCTTCGAACAACTACCATCCATCGCCCCTCCTATGTCTTCGACTCTGGGTCTCTGCGAGCGATCTTGGGCACGAGCGCGTGTCGAGCTTCGATCAAAAAAGCAGGTTTGTGGGGTCGTCTTCCTCCTTAAGCTCTGCCCAAAGTGAAAAGCCGAGTTCCCTCACTGCTTGGCTTGAGGACGTCATCTGAACGTGGCCGTCGGACGAGGTTCGTGGGTGGCGCGGTGGTCACCAGAGCCTCTCTCTCTCTCTCTCACTCTTTGCACTCGCTTGAACTCTCTTCACCGCTCACTCTCCCTCTATCCCCCCCTCCTCCTCCCTCGCCTTCTCGCAAGCGAACTCGCCGAATCTGGCGAGGCCTCACCCTCGCCAGTGGCCGGCAAGGTTGACCTCGCCAGATCTAGCAGGGCCTCGCTCTCGCTAGTGGCTAGGGAGGTTGACCTCGCCGACCCTCGCCTTCGGCCAGCGGGAGCGAACCTCGCCATTGGCTGCCGAGGCTAACCTCACCGGCCCTCACCTCTGGCCGGCCAAGGGAAGAGAATTTGGGGAAAAAAAAGAATTCAAAAATTCAAAAAAAATATTTAAAAATTCGAAAAAAATAAAAATATATATATTTAAAAATGCCACGTCAGCGTTCGCTGGACAGCCGGCGTCCACGTCAATGCCGGCCGGCCAATTTTGGCTTGATAGACTGAATTGGCACAATTGTAAAAGATTTAGGATTAAATTGGCAAAAAAAAAAGATTTATGACTGAATTGGCACAACTGCAATAAGTTTAGGACTTTTTTGGTAATTCTCCCGTGTTATTTTTTTAAGTTCTATTTTAGTAGTTTATGTCTAAAGGTCTCGTAAATAACGAATGGTTGAGATTGAATGCCACATTTCAGAGGAACCTTATGAGAAAATGAGGTAACTAATCGCAGGAATGGCTAATCATCGCGATTGAGATGAAGCTTATGAGAAAAAGGAATGTCGCTCTTGAATGTGGCAATTCAGTAGTGGATGCCTTTGAATGATAAGTTCTATTGGACCACTCGAGACCAGACGGGTCCACAATTCTAAAAATTGGGAACCAGTCCCTCCATTCTAGTTCTCAATTTTTAGGTGAGATTAGACTAGATCAAAAACCGATCACCCCTAGGAGACACCTAGAGACTTTTAAGGGCTTAGAATACTTCAAGTCTTTATAACTTCTAACTTTGTCTTTAAGTCTCTCACACGGATAATGGCTTGTGACGATTTCTCTACTTGTTAAATAATCAGTTTAGGATGTGTTCATTATTTCATGATAAAAAAATTAATTTTTGGAGAAACTATTTTTCAAGAAATTTTTTTCCCATTTTGAAGCTAGGGAATTCATGTTCATAATTTTAAGCATGCATATTTTCTTTAACCACAATTTTTTTTTTGTTGACTAATATTTTTAGCAAATCAAACGCATAAAAGTCCATAAAACAAATTCGTGAAAAATTCTCTCTCTCAAACGATCTCAACTTGTTAAATGATAAACTTAAAACGTGAGTTTGTTTTTATGAAAATGATTTCCATGAAATGATTTTCGAAAATTTTATGTGTTTAAAGTGGAATACCAATGGAAAAGACTTTACGATTGAGAAAAACAACCATAATTAAGATTAAAGAGAATGATTTTTCCACTTTAAAATAAGACATCGTTTTCCATGCTCCTTTTCCTCATGCACTCTCACACAGAATGAAGAACCATTCTCAAGTAAAGCTTTAGTAGCACTGAGATATTAAGTTTGTTAATTATTTACAATTCGTATTATTTTGGCATCTTTTATTAGTTCCTTTAATATAAAAATGAATATACGTAAAATTCATACTTTAATATTACTAATGTCTCAGAGAAAGATTTCGATATCATCTTAATATTTTATATTCGGTACAAAATATTGTTATAACAAAGAGAATTTTTTTAAAAGTAAAATCTAAAGATTGAAAAAAAAAAATCCTTATAACACCAAACAATTGAAAACTGATTATTTTCCTTGAAAATAATTTTCATGAAAAGCATTTTCCTTTGTTAAGAAGTTTTTTGCAAAACAAAACCTAAACTTTATGATAAAGGAATATTCTTTCCTGGAAATTGTTTTCCAATTTTCAAGTTATGAAATTCATTTTCTTAACTTTAAGCATACATATTTTCTTTAACTGTAAATGGTTTTCCATTAACCAATCATTTTCAACAAACCAAACACATGAAAGTCCAAAAAATTAACTCTCAGAAAATTCTTTCACTCAAACAAACACACCTTATATTTATTTATAGCAACAATTTATTTACAAATGGGCTTAATATACTTAACTTGTTTTTCGTTTTATTTTGTAAGAATGGTTTCACCTTTTGCAAAAGAAATACTTCTAATTAGATGGCTTTAAATCAAATTTCTATTTCAAAGAAAATATGAGACCTCCCGAAGAGAGAAATAGGTGAGTGGAGGAAGAAAATTATCTATTTATATCTTAGTGGATAAAATTAGGTCATCGATTGAACTTTACTTACAAGCGTGGGGCTAGGGAGGTGTTGAGAGATCTTTTCAGCATGCAGGTGACGATGGTGTGATGTATAGAAAACTAGTAGTAGTCAGAAGATGCATACTCTCAATCAAGGGCGATAAAATCTGCAAAACCGAGAACTCTCTCTCTCTCTCTCTCTCTCTCTCTCTCACCTAGTGTCTAGAGTATTTGACCCTTTTGGTGAAGTTTAGAGGGCTTTGCTAAGTTGTCCGTGTCTTTTAATCTTTTTATATTATAAAAAAAATGCCACCATCTTCAATAATTAAACTATCGATAAGGCGTCGATTTGTCATCAATAAATCATTATTCTTACTTGTGAATTAAATGAATCAAATTATTTTGTCGCAATTATGTTCTCTTTCTTCATCTCGATACATTCATTCATAGTGTTCTCAAAGTCCTAAGATCAGATTCCAACATATTGTGATTATAGATGTGTTAATTTATGTGTAAACTCGGATCTAAATATATCATTATTGTGCAGTGGAGTTCATTTTTTTTCTTCCGACACGTGGTGAAAATAATCGACAAAAAAAACTCTTCATTATAGCAAAGCCTCGACATCAAACTCGATAAACAAAAAAAAAATGGCTCCAAGCTATCTTTAAGCTCGGGTCGTTTTTGACGCGGTATACATATTCGTTCTGGATCAGAGGAAAGACGCGATGTCACGATGAATTTCTCATCATTTAAGTATGGAAATTATAATACTAATTGTTTCACCTTTCAGGGTATTTGAAAAACCCAAATATGATATATATTTATTTATTCCATTGAATAATTTATTTTCTGCCGATCAGTTCCTTCACTTGTCAGAAAGAAACAAACGAAAGCAGAAGGTTTGGTGGGGACTCGAGCCAGTTTTGATTCTTATCGCCCCTTCTCATCGCCTGATTTCCTTTCTGACGTCTTCCTCTTTTAATATTCAGAATCTCTTTTTCTTCCGACCTCTTCTTTAACTCGCGCACTCTGAATCTTACGTTCCCGACCTACTAAATGAAACTGGAAAAAGGAAAAACAAAAACCTTGTCTGATTATTTTGGTGAAATTCTAAATAAAGTTCCTGTCTAAATTAATTTTTACCTTTTATTTTTCATTTAATCGAAATGTTATGGCTCTTGCAATTTGATTTTGTTAATCCGGAACCCTTGAAATCTTTGCAATACTCGGATGTTAACACGTACATTCACATTGTAATTTTTTTATATTTTAAATTTTGAATTTCGTGTTAGACTATGACAGGAAAATCAGAAAAGTTGGCTCATAATGAATTTAATCACCGTGCTTGGCAATGATTTATGTATTTTTATGCGGAGGCATTAAACAAAAGTCAAATCATAAAGAGGACAAACCACCAAAACTATTAAACTATACCAACCGTAGCATATTTATTCTAAACCTCTTTCGGCGACACAAAAAATCTCCAAACTTGTACTTGTGTAACACATTTACATTCCTTTAAGATCGAACATCATTAAAAGTCTATCTATATGGATGTTAAAAAACATACAATGATGACATAGTGTTCATGTGAACGTTATTTTGCCTAAAAAATCATCTAACAAAATATTAATTGAGGGTAAGTGTGTTTACAAATTAGATATGATACATGTGTTAAAATGGGCATGATTTGGAGTTTTTTATGTCACAAAAAAGATTGTGTTTTTTTTTACGTCACAAAAATTTTAAGGTAAATGCATTAGAATGAGAATAATTTAGAGTCTTTTTGTGATTTTTTCCCAATTATAAATGCCAAAGGTAAAACTAAACCCGAATTAAAAAAAAAAAAAAAGTGATTCCGAAAACACGAACCGAAGCCTCTGACCGTCTAACGAAACCGAAGTGATCCCGCATGTTTTCGGCAAAATATAGGGAAAAGAAATCACATGTTGGAACTATTTCCCCCTTTTTTTTCTTCTTTTTTTTTAGCAAAGAACTATTTCCCCCTTCGAAGTAACAATTTTTGCTCATTGAACCGTTTTCTTCCTAAATGGGAACTGAACTTCACGCGACGTCGGCGCGAGTGGGGTGGAGGGGGCTGCGGCAACGTGAAGATCGGCATAGTAGTGGTTGTGACGGACTACTAAATTAATCAGCATATAAATACCTAATCAGTAACCACCCTCTTTTTATTAAAAAAATTTTAAAAAAAAAAGCCATTTTTTAGGGGCTGAGCTTAAAAGAGCAAGAGGGGAAAATTATTAATTAAAATGCAGTAATTAATGACCTAAAAGATATAGAGAGAGAGGGAACAATAGTAATCATGGAAAAAAGCAGAGGGTAATTAAATGATATCTGCCCTCGACGTTTCGTACAGTCCAACAAGGACTGGAACATCCCTGCACGCGGCCCATCGTAACCAACCCTGCTCCTCCTCGATGGACGAGAGAGTCGGATTGGGGGGGCCTCTTCAACCCCTTGCAATTAGACACCTGTAACCCCCAAAAAAATTGAAAAATTAGAAAGGAAATTAAGGTAATAAATTACCGGATTAAATCCCAGGTCCAAAAGTGCCTTTTTGAGAAAAATGGGGCGGTGTTAAATCCGAGGAGTTTAAGTTCCCAAGGGAAAAACGCCATTATCAATGAAGATTAGATTAATTGCAGGAAGGAAGGGAGGGGTGGTCGAGATCTGGTTCCTCAGCCAAGGAGGATCCGAGCAGAGAGTAAAAAGCTGGAGGAACGGGCGTAGGCGGGCGGGCGGGCGGGCGGGCGTCGCCTGTCGTTTCGAGCAGATCGAGAGATCGGATCCAAGAGAACAGAATCTCGAGCAATCAATGTTCGAACAGACAGACCAGCGGGACGCGAAAAACGTGGAGTTGGATCCTTTTCGCCTAATTTAGGAAGGGGATTGAAGGGATTACTTGGGTTTTTTCCCTCGAGATATATTGCTCCTATTGGGGGGACTGCGATTTAATGCGGTCATATCTTCGCCCCATTTTCACTTTGGCAAGGACTTTAAAAGGGGCGCCAGCAATATCGCATTAGACCCGTATGATATTCCCATATAAATAGCCACCGTCCGTTCCCGATTCCATGGCCTTCTCAAACACCTTGATCCATCACACCCTATCTGTCTGTCTCTCCGTCTCTCTTTCGCTACACCATCGCGCAGAGCCCTTGCAGCAAGAGGACCAGCAGCAGCAGCGGCAGCAGCAAGCTGTACAAAGCCTCCTCTTCCATAATGGAGCACCGGGGATAAAGTTCAGCCCCAAACCCAATACCAACGGGGCCCCAAATCTCTGTCCCTCTCTCTCTCTCTCTCTCTCTAAAATCCCAAAACTCTAAAAACCCTTTTTCCTTTCCTTGTTTTGTTCACCAGCTGTTTCCCCTTGTGTACTTAAAAAGGAAAAATTATATTAGCCAGAGAGCCAATCTCTCTCTGTCTCTCTCTTAACTTTCTTGAGGCTTTTTGGTTTTGCTTTATTCTCTCTTTCTCTCCGCAAACTCCCCAGTTTCTACCCGCCCCTCCTTGAAACATCACAACCCACGAGCCCATCAGCCCTTCCTCTATAAATAACCCAAGACCCACTTGTCCCTTCCTCAGAAGAAAACTCACTTCCCCAGAAAACCCAAATCTTCATTTCTCCCTCACCCTCCACTATCCTGTTCTGCTGCTTCATCGTCTCCTTCTTCTACGCCCAGAGATCTCCAGAAAACTCTCAACTTTGACTCACGGGAGGCGCGCAGATCGCGCAGAAGGGCGGAAATGAAGGAGTTCTGGACATCTCTGGCCTCCCTCCTGGGCGTCCTGGCCTTCTGCCAGAGCCTCCTGCAGATGGTGTTCCCGCCCGAGCTCCGGTTCGCCTCCCTCAAGTTCCTGAACCGGGCGTTCAACTGCTTCTCCTCCTACTGCTACTACGACATCACCGAGATCGACGGCGTCAACACCAACGAGCTCTACAACGCCGTCCAGCTCTACCTCAGCTCCTTCGTCTCCGCCTCCGGCAGCCGCCTCTCCCTCACCCGCGCCATCAACTCCAGCGCCACCACCTTCGGCCTCTCCAACAACGACTGCATCAACGACGTCTTCGACGGCGTTGCCGTCCAGTGGGAGCACGTGGTGACGCAACGCCAGTCCCAGACCTTCTCGTGGCGGCCCCTCCCTGACGAGAAGCGTGGCTTCACGCTCCGGATCCGGAAGCGTGACAAGGACATCATCCTCGATTCCTACCTGGACTACATCATGGATAAGGCCAACGACATCCGCCGCAAGAACCAAGAACGCCTCCTTTATACTAATTCGCGCGGCGGGTCGCTCGATTCCCGTGGCCACCCGTGGGAATCTGTGCCGTTCAAGCACCCGAGCACCTTCGACACGTTGGCCATGGACCCGGAGAGGAAGAGGGACATCATGGAGGACCTCCGCGACTTCGCGGCCGGGCAGGCGTTCTACCAGCGGACAGGCCGGGCCTGGAAGCGGGGCTACCTGCTCTACGGCCCGCCTGGGACGGGGAAATCGAGCATGATCGCCGCCATGGCCAATTACCTTGGCTATGACATCTACGACCTCGAGCTGACCGAGGTGCACTCCAACTCCGAGCTCCGGAAGCTCCTGATGAAGACCAGCTCCAAGTCCATCATCGTCATTGAGGACATCGACTGCTCAGTCAATCTGTCGAACAGGGCGAAGGCAACCCACGCCGGCGCGCCACGGAGCTACTACGACTCCGGCGCGCCCGACGCGGCCCGCGGCGGCGAGGATGGGAACAACAACACGATCACCCTCTCGGGGCTGCTCAACTTCACCGACGGCCTGTGGTCGTGCTGCGGGAGCGAGAGGATCTTCGTGTTCACCACCAACCACATCGAGAAGCTCGACCCGGCATTGCTCCGGAGCGGTCGGATGGACATGCACATCTACATGAGCTACTGCTCGTACCCGGCCCTCAAGATCCTGCTCCGGAACTACCTGGGCAGCGAGGCCGAGGACCTCGGCGAGGCGGCGGCGGGCGAGCTCCGGGAGGCGGCCGAGAAGGCCAAGATGACGCCGGCGGACATAAGCGAGGTCCTGATCAAGAACCGGAGGAACAAGGAGAGAGCGGTGGGCGAGCTGCTGGAGGTGTTGAAGGCGAGGGCGGAGAGGAACGAGAAGTACGGAGGGTTGAGGGAGGAGTGCGAGCTGAACGGGGTGGTGGAGGAGATGGAGGAAGAGGAGCAGGAGAAGAGGGCGCTGGAGAGCCCCAAGGAAGGGAGCGACTGCGATGACGATTCTTGCAAGAAAGTGGAGGATGATGATGACGAAGAGAAGAAGAAAGCAAAATGAGAGGGAAAAAATCCATTCGTCCTTTTTCGTTTTTCTTTTTCACTTCCATTTCTTTTCTCTCTTTTTTTTTTGCACCTTTTTTTTTTTTTGTCTCTTCTTTTGGCTTAGAAAATGATGAAAAAAGCAATTCGATGATTTCGCTCCCTCATTTGTGAGGGCAAATTGGTAAGTTTCGATTTTTAAAGAGCTCTCGAATTCGTGTCTTATTATGGAATTAAAAGCTCGCATGACTCAGCTAATATTATAAAAAAAAAATTAGAAAATAAAAAGCTCTTACGACGTATTGAGTTTATCCACTTTCGAGGGTATTGTGTTGTGTTGCTTTGTTCTTTTTGAGATGGCCAGCCGGCCACATCCATGTTTGGTGTTTAGGCAACGTGCACCGTGTTATTTTGGGGTCGAAAATCTTGACTGAGGGGAAAGTAAATCTCTTAGTTATTTTCTGCTTTTCTTTTGGAAATTTAATTGTCCCTTTCTTTCAAATGAAACCCCCATTTTACTTGCTTTCAAAAACAAAAAATGGTAAGAAGTGGGCAAAAAAAAAAAAAAAAAAAAAAAAATTTCATTTCACGTCCGACCATGGAAAGTACAAGCGATAGTGACTCATCGCGTTGTCCAAATGCTTAACGTGCGACATCTCCCCGGTATTTTTGGATTATGTATGAGTTTTTGGGCAATTAATTTCAGGTCCCACGATTGTTCTTGAGATGGTCTAAAGTGATTCTCCAAACATAGTAGTTTATCCCTTATGAAGTGCATAAGGATCTTAGAAATGCTAAATGTAAAATTGTTGCCAGCTCATTTAAGTATCAAATTGGAGAAAAATAATCACTTAGGGCGCAAATGATATCATTCTATTTCTCTATTTCTTTACTATTTTGTTATAGGAGCAGTTTGGAACAGTAAATTCATTTAGTGACGTAATTTCATTTTTCTATTTTTAAAATATATTTTTATTCTGTAAATAAATTAGCACCAGAAAACATAATTTTTTTTTAAAATAAAAGTGATAAATAAAAACTTTTTTAATCGTTTATTCCCGTCATCACTCATCACCCACCTGTCCCTTGTGGGACGCCAACCACCGACCACCAAACGCAGGTCGCCGGTCGCTAGATGCTCGTGCTCGTCGCCGGCCGCCGATCGTCGAACCACGACCTTCAATCGCCAATCACCAATCGCCGCTCGCTTGCCATTGATCTCTAGTCGCCACTTGCCTACCACTAGTCGTCGGACGCTACTTGCCCGCCTCTCGCCACCGATTGCCCTTTGCCGAATGCCTCCCACCATAACTTGATAGGGAGAAATTTTATATCATTTATCAAACGAATTTCTATTTTATGAACAAAAATTTTATAAGATTATCAAACGTATATATTTGCTCAAAAATTTATTCGGGGAATAAAAATATCAAAATTGATTTCTAGCCGGAAATTAATTTTGAAATAGAATGGTTATCATTCGTGTCCTCAAATATTTCCGGTGAGAAATTCCAATCAAAAGTATTTCTTGATTTGTATAATCTAACTTCACATTTTTATATAAAAAACAAGTTCACTTGGATTTCCTAAATGATGTCGCACGAAATGACATGGCTAGTTTGCCTAAAAATGACATCGCACGAAGCCTAAGCCAAAAATAACGTCGCACAGATTTTCTCAAAATAAATGTTCCAAAAAACGTCGCACAAACTTTTCTCGAAATAAATGCACTATGAAGCTTCGTTTAATGCTTGTGTTTTGTACCCTTTCCCTCCTACTCATAGCAAAGTCACTCTTGTTCGGTCAGTGTAGTCGTAGCTTACGTTGTTGCTTTCACTAAGGGCACATTTAGTAGCCGTTTTGTTTTCAAGAACAATTTTTGCTCAATTTTTTTTTTTTTTATATTTTGATTTGGGAATAATTTTTAAGTTTTTAAGACACTTGGTAACTGTCCAAAATTTCTATTTTTATAATAGAAATGCATTTAATAGGATTTTTAAATATTTTTGTTTCCTTTAATTTTCTAATATTTTTATTATATTTTTCTTTTCTTTTTTCTTTTTTCATTTTTCCTTTTCTCTTCTTCATTTTTCTTTGTGGCCAATCGCCGGCCATAGCGGCAGCCGACGACTGACTGAGTGAGGTTCGACGAGCTTGTCAAGGCCTTGCTAGGCTAGGATGAAATCCAACAAGCTCGCTAGAGGCTCACCATGGCCAGGCAAGCCGCAAGCCTCGCCAGGCCACTGGCAAGGCTCAGCTTAGCCTGATCTAGCAATGAGAGCCTTGCCCAGCCATCGGTAAGGCCAACCTTACGCTGCCTAGGCAAGGCTGAGGCTCACTGTGGCCAGGCAAGCCTCTGGCGAGCTTGCCGTGGCCTTGCCCAGTCAATTGCTGATCTTTACCGTCATCAACGGTGGCAGATGACCAGTTGGGAGGAAGAGGAAGAAGAGAAAAGGAGAAAACAAGAAAAGATAAGGTTGGGCTTGATTCTTGAAATTATTCCCGCGAATAAGAAGTTACTTTTTTCTACTTTTTGATTTTATTCCAAATATATTCCTTAGAAAAAAAAAATGGATTTTTGTTCCCGGGAACAAAAAATTTACCAAACGGATTTCTATTATTCTTTTGGTTAAGAGAACAAAAGAACATAATCATTTGTCCTTGAGAGTGTTACCAAACATGCCCTAAGTGACTCACTCGAGGTTCATCATCCTCTCTCACTTGATCAGTTGGTTGGAAAAATTAACAGAGAAATTAGGGTTCAGTTCTTGGTGAGTGAATATGGGGACATCGGTGCAAGGGGAAAACTGAATTAGGGTTTCAATTTAGGTTTATATTTGGGAAATTGGTTGAATGGTCGATTTAGAATTTATATTTGGAGCAATGACATCATTTAGATGTATATATACTGATTAGGCACATCGATAAGCCATGTCAAATGGAGAAATTAATAAAATATGATCACATCAGATTTTTGGCAATCTAAATCGAAGTTAGTACTAAAATGATTTTTTTTAAGCAGTACTTAAGTGATTCGATTTTTTTTTTTTATGGTCACCAAAGCAAGCATTATATGTAACTTTGGGCACTTCTAATATTCTTATGTCCTAATGGAGAAAGTAGCCTAAGACATAATGCATAGCCATCCTCTTTGGCCATCAAGGGTGATGCCATAACATCTTAAGTATGCAGCATCGTTTACATTTCCACAGTTCTTATGTTAGTAACCCAATTGGTATGGCTAGGGGAATGGCATTTTTTTGGAATCACCACATAACCTAAAGTATGGTTCAGTCATCGCAGGATTATTTTGATATGATTTGTAGGGACATGATGGCGAATAGAACTATGCGAGTCACCTATATTCATGCTCCTTCAACCTATCAATCTCGCCAACTCCTATGGGAAGAGAGCTAAGGGAGATAAGCAACTCTAATACTTTACCTTGGGTATGTGCCGGTGATTTTAATGAAATTATTTATCCGTGGGAAAAGTTAGGAAAGCGGCCAGCAGACCCTTATCGTCTACTTTTGTTTCGAGCTGTCCTAAATGATCGTTCCCTCATGGAAATAGAAAGCAAAGGCTATGCATTTACTTGGATGAACAATCGCAAAGGGGATGAGTTAGTGAAAGAACAATTGAATCGGGTGATGTGTACGTTGGATTGGCGCCTATTGTATCCAAAAGCTGAAGTCTTTGCACTGCCTGTTGTGGGATCTGACCATAGTCCCCTACTTTTAAACACATCAGCAACTTATAGGAAACGACGGAAGCCTTTTATTTTCGAAGCTTTTTGGAACCAAGATCAGGAATGCCAAGAGATCATTTCTGAATCATGGAATTCAGTTCAGGTACAAGATTCTAGTCTGATGCAAAAATTAAAAGTTGTCTCTGAAGCTTTAACAAAATGGAGTCGATCAAAATTTTATAAGGGCCATCTTAAGGTAAATGCCTTACAACAACAACAACTACAGCATCTCATAAACCAACCACACAACAACTATGATAAAGTGGCAGCATCTAACCTGCGAGAGGAAATCAGACGGATATGGCAACAAGAAGAACAGTATTGGGCTATACGTTCCAGGATTAACTAGTTGAGATGGGGGTATAAGAATACAAAATTTTTCCATGCTACTACCATTCAAAGGAGGCAAAGAAATAGAATTAGCATGTTGCGGGACGACAACCAAAATTGGGTTTGTGACCCTCAGGCCCTACAAGAAATGACGTCTGCTTTCTTTTCAAATTTATATACAACTGGTGGTTATCGTGACTACGGACCTATCCTAGATCAATGCCCACAAGTTGTTACTACAAAGATGAATGACCAGTTATTAACTTTGGTCACTGTTGAGGAGGCTCGCAGGGCAACTTTTCAGTTGGGGACAATGAAGGCTCCAGGCTCTGATGGCTTGAATGGTCTTTTTTATCAGACTCATTGGGATGTCATTAAAGATGATCTTCTTATTTCGGTGCAATATTTCTTTAAGTCAGGGGTGATTCCTAGTACTCTAAACCGGACCATTATTGCTTTGATTCCCAAGACACCTCACCCAGAAAGACTTGATCAGTACCGCCCAATTAGCCTATGCAACTATGCATACAAAATTATCTCAAAGGTCATTGCAAACCGTCTGAAACCTTGGCTACCCGATCTGATTTCTATGGAATAGTTTGCATTTGTGAGTGGACGCCAAATTCAAGATAATATTTTGATCGTTCGGGAAGTTCTTCATCAAATTAAGATCCGGAAGAGGAAGCGGAAGTTCAACGCAATTCTTAAGACGGATATGCAAAAGGCGTACGACAGAGTTGAATGGGATTTCCTTCAAGACTATCTACTTAAATTGGGATTTCATCCAAGATGGGTACAGTGGGTGATGCAATGCATCACAACAACATCTTTCAGTGTAAGATTTAACGGTGAGCAACTAGTTTATTTCCAGCCGACAAGGGGCCTTCGGCAAGGTGATCCACTCTCTCTCCATATATTTTTATCTTACTGGCGAATGTCTTTTCAATTCTTATTAATCAAGCCGTCAACATGGGGCACATCAAGGGTATCAAGTTAAATAGGTGGTGTTCGACCCTCTCCCATCTATTTTTCACTGATGATGCAATTTTCTTCCTAAATGGTAACATTCAGGAATGTCAGAACCTTGCTAACATATTGAATCAGTATTGTGTGGCCACATGATAGGCCATAAATCGAAACAAATCTGGAATGTTTTTTTAGTAAACACTGTCCTGTAAGACTACAGGAAAATTTGGCAAGGGAATTAAGAATACCGGTGCTGCAACGGTATGGAAAATATTTGGGTATACCATCAAACTGGGGGCGTTCAAAAAGGGAGAGGTTTTCTTGGATTTTAGGAAGAGTAAATGCCAAATTGGAGGGATGGAAAGAAAATTTAATCTTAAAGGGTGGCAAGGAAATTCTCCTTAAGTTTGTTGTACAAGCTCTTCCATAGTATGCCATGTCCATCTTTAAGCTTCCCCTGTCTCTTTGCAAATCAATTGAACAGAGAATTGCTAGATTTTGGTGGCAGAATGATAATAGCAAGGCAGGAATTCATTGGCAAAAATGGGAAGTACTTAAGAACAGCAAGGACAATGGAGGCCTAGGCTTTTGTGATCTTATAGAATTTAACAAGGCTATGCTTGGAAAGTAAGCATGGTGTTTAATCCAACAACCTCTATCTTTATGGAGTAAAATCTTTAAGGGTCTATATTTTCATTCAAAGGACTTCCGATCAGCGGATAGAGAAACTCGGCCATCTTGGGGCTAGCAGAGCCTTCTGATTGGTAGAGAGGCAATTCTATCAAATGTAAGATGGTCAGTTGGTGATGAGAAAATGATCAGAATACGTGAAGATAGGCGGTTACCTATAGGTATTCTAGGTGGACCTGCTACAAGAGAAGAACCAGTGATGGTGGCTGATCTTATTGACCTTATCCACCACAATTGGAACATTCCTCTTATCCAACAATCTTTCGAAGATAAGGTCATAGCAGAAATCCTTACCATTCCAGTAAGACCTCTCAATGCCACTAATCAATTAATCTGGACAGCCACAAAACATGGCCGTTATACTATGAAAAGCAATTACCATGCTCTCACCAACACAGCAAGTAACCAAAGCAGCAACAGAGCCTCGACTTCTTACCAGAACCCTAGGATATTATGGCGACGGATCTGGACAATGAAAACAACACCAAAAATCCGTACTTTCCTATGGACAGCATGCCATAATGCACTCGCAACCAAAGCAAATCTATTTCAGTGACACATTATCACTGATCCCATTTGCAACCTCTGTCATCAAAACACTCTAGAAGCCCTAGAGCACCTAATTTTATTATGTTCATGGACTAGAGGTGTCTGGACTCATCCTCAGATCAACATCAGGATATTGCCTCATACAGTTCAGTGATTAGATGCATGGCTCACAGCAAGGGTAACAACACCGAAACTCTTACTTGGATTGGAAACCATAGCAAATGTCTTATGGCAGATTTGGAGAATGCGCAACAGCTACATCTTTCGCCAGCAGCGACCAAATCCAACCCTTGTAATGGAGGATGCTATTGCACGGACTCGGATTTCGAAAATCTCTTATCCAAGCCATCTGCGAACAGAGCAGCTTGTTTTAAATCCTGCACATCTATGGAGACCCCCCGATCCGGGAACCCTAAAATGTAACATCGACGATGCTTATCAGCCCGGCAACACAGAAAGCACCATGGCCTGTGTATGTCAAGATCACCAGGGTCTACTTACAGATGTTTTCTCCCAAATTTTCCCAGCCATTTCTGCTCTTCAAGCGGAGATCCAGGCGCTCACCTTTACTCTTCATCATCTACTGTAGCAAGGCTTCAACAATGCACATCTCTTGATCGAATCAGATTGCCTTTTCCTGGTCGAAACCATAAATGAAGGGAGATCGCCGCCCTGGGAAGAACGAGCTTTGTTTGCAGAAGCTACTGCTCTACTTTCCCTTTACCCTAATCTGTGTCTACGACATTGCAGGCATGAGGCGAATGTGGTAGCGGATTGGGCTGCCAAGGCCCACGGCAAATCAAACTTGGCCCACAATTGGACCATTTTCCCTCCTTTTGTTATGCAAGACCTTGTATACGCGGATGCTATAGCCTTGGGTTGTAAGTTCTCTATTATATGAATACAATCTTCCTTTTCGACCAAAAAAAAAAAAAACGCAGAAAATCAACGACTTAAAAAGTTTTGTCGGAAAAGATGACAGCTCGAATTGCTCAAAGAAATGAATTCACGGAAATTGTTTTGTTCACCGACTATTTGACGTTAATCTTTGTTGACAATGAAAATATTCTGCATCAATTAATTTTTTTAAGCACAAATTATTTCTCAAATCACCAATTTTTCATACGACAAACATATTATATTAATAGTTATTATTACTATAAATCCCAAAGTGGTAACTTCACAATGCATTTGCCGCCAATTGACTTTCATCTTACAAAAAAGTCCTAGATTGATATTCCTAAAATCAATTTGCCTCAAAATAATTATTGCGTTTCACAAAAAAAATCACAAACTGATACCTTTTATTTTGGGTCAGGGATTCCTATTTAGCATTTATTACAAGTTGAAAATTTGTCAAAATAAATATATAATGAGATACGAATTTAAGATTTTTCGTGAGATAATTGGCAGATATGTTATGATGGAGTACCAATTTGACATATTTTGCGGCATGAACCTCTGTCTTAAAAGAAGCATTAGGCCAAGTGAAAAGCTCTTTAAGTCATGATCGAAGCGGGCGTGGTACCAGACCGCATGTCAGCGGCCACATGGTCCCAGCGAAATGTGGTAGTGGGAGCACCAGAATGCACGTGCGACCTCGTTCGAGCTTCTACGCAAGAATGTGCCATTTCCCAAAGCAAACAAGCGTTGCCGACAATATGAAGGAGTACCGCATAGACAACGTGGAATGAAATTGGCATATAGATGAGCAACGGGAATAAGAAGGGATGTAATCCTACTTGACGTAGGAATCCGTTTGTTTCGCAAAAAATGAATGGCTCGGAAAATAATTTCTTTAAAAAATCACTAATATTGCTTAAAATATTTTCGAACATTTTCATAAATAATAAAAATGTTTTCCATTTATTCATTTTTATTAGCAATAGGAGTGATAATTTTTTTAAACAAAGTAAGTTGGAGGACTTTTAGTTCATGAATGGGAAGTCCCCTATTCGAATCCTATCAATTTGTATGCAAACTTTCTGTTTTTAGTAAGATCACATGCACAGGTCAAAGGCTTAAAACCTATAACTAATTTTTGGGCTACAAAGTGTTCCAAAAACATCAAGATAGTGACGCCTCAGTGCTCGTGGCCCTAGGTCATTAAAAAGAGAGAAAAAGAAAATGTACCAAGTTATCTCTTATTCAACGATAGACCAACCAAAAAAAAAAAAAAAATCTCTTATTCAACGCGGGACTTAGGCTCTTATAATGATACGTTGATATGTTTGAAAGCGTGCAATAATCAATCCAGCAAGAACACGTAATTTAGTTATGTAAACATATGTGCTATATCATTCACCGATCCCCTGACTAGATGTCATGGCAACCATGTGGCGATAGCTGTTCTCGAGGGAGGATATTTTTTTTCCCGGAAAATTTCCTTTTTTCTATTTTTGTTCAATATGTAATTTATTTTCATAACTAGCCTGATATTCAATCACTTACCATATATAGAAAATCCTGTCACATATTTTCAGGCATCTTATCCTCCCACCAAACGTAGTCTTAGGAATTGAGAACCAAATTGGCCAGATAACAATGACAGCTTCAAATAAGGTCAAATGGCCAACTGTCTTCTCATCATATTTCCCAAGATTATGTTTGGAAAATATGGAAAGCGTGGAGACGTGGGTCAAGAAATGGTACAAAATGGAAAGGCGCGGTCGAGAAATGGTACGGAATCTAACACTAAATTGGTTGCTATGTTTGTACCCAAACATCAAATGCGGTCCAATCTCCTGCCCTAACATTAAATGTTGTCCTATCTTCAATCAGACTTGCCCAAATGGAGTAAAAAACAGGCAAAGAGACAAAAAGGCGTACGATCACTGGAAAATGGGTTTTCCATTTTTGTCAAAAGCATGGTGGAGGACCGAGGCAATTCCAGTAGTTACATGTACCAATATTCATGATTATTACACTGAAATAAAAGAAGAGAGAAAACCCTAGACACCCAAATGATGCTTGTGGAGTAAGCTCTATCCAAATCCTTGATACCATTCGCTTCCTCAAATGGTGACTTTTTTAATTAGTATTTTTATTGATCGGCAACTTTTTAATTCGTTGAGAATAGGAAATTTGTTGACCAATTTAAAAGCAATTGAAAGGCATGATCATTAAGCGTGGAAGGGGTGACCTATCTTATCTGTTTTCAGAACACTTTCAAAGCTTCTTAATTTCACTCACCCCAAGGAAGGTTAGTATGGGGATTCGGATGGAATTACGTTGGATGGCATCATAAACTCGATACGTTCAACAAGAATTTATGGCACGATAGCACAAATATAATTACGCGTGGCCAAATATCTTCGAGGTTGGTGCTGCTAATTGAGAGAAATGAGGATTTCAATTAGAAACTTAACATCACTTATTCAAATCTCATCAATTACGGACTACTTTGAATAATGGCCATGTGTAATGCGCAAAATCGATTCGTGGAATTTGTAAGTTGTTCCACGAATCTTCAAGAAGCCAGACCTCTGCACACCCATCCTTAGATGTGAAAAAGTGATCCACAAAGAAAATGAAATGTAGAACCATTTCATGATTGAGGCGGTCAAAGATTTTAATTGTATTTTAGAAAATAATAATAATAAAAAAAAAACAATTCACCTTCTCCCGATCCTAATTTTATAATTTTTGCTATCATGTGTTTGACTTGATGTAGAAGATTGAATCATGGCATATTTGATTGTGGTAGTGGCTCTTACATCACATGTATATGAGTGATTACAATGTTTGCTTACACTAAAGCTATTACAATATTATAGCTATTATATGGATTCCTCTGTGTGATGACTATCACTCTAATAATGTTGATTATTAACTATAATTAAAAATGCGTATTGGTTATAACTAAATTTATGTATGGTATTTATGTAATGACTGAATCAATTATACTTAACTTTAATCACATAATGTACTATTAATAAATAAAAATTAAATGATTGGTCAATAATCAATGTCATAGTAAAAACTCATAATTATAAATTATGTCAAAATTTATTCATGATAAATTAAAAAGAAATAGTAGTTGCTCCCCACTAGGAATGGTTATCTAAACTTTCAGAACTGAATGATATATTATTCATAATATATGATCATCTTATTCTATAATTATATTTAATTAATGCACAAATTGTGATGTCATTATTATTTCAATCATACTATATTTATGTGATCATAATTTTTTTAGATGATTTATATGATTAAATTTAAATCGTATCACTAATTTAATTATTAAATAATTGATAAAATTTTAAATTTTAAATTTTTATATCCTGATGATATGAATGAAATGGTACACTCATGATTGGTCATTAAAAAGTGATAATCATTACAATATATTATGTGAATATAGTCACATGCTATGTGCTTAATTTTTGTTATAATCATAAATAATTTATTAAATTATAAACAAATTTTGATGTAACAGATTATATAAACATATACATATATATTATAAATATGTGAGGTATTAGATTTATGCATCGTGATTGACTATTAAAGTGATTGATTATAATATTCCCTCTAATATTGATTTTAGGGATTATCTTCAGAATTGTTATAAAAAATTCTTTGTTATTACATGTCATTCATGAAACCAAAAAGTATAATATGTATGATACTACTTAAAAAAAATAATATGACACTACTTAAGTGCGAAATTTGTGACATTACAACCCCATTTCCTTCCAACAGTTGAACGAACCGCTTAATATCGAATTTTTCGTGAATGATTACACTCTGATGGAACGCGACTATAACCTTGCTTTAGATAGGAGGGACTTGATTTGACTAAAGTATAACATTACATGTCATTCATGAAACCAAAAAGTATAATATGTACAGCATTACTTAAACGAAACAATGTGACACTACTTAAGCGTGTTATCCGTTACGTTACAGCATCATTTCCTTCCAGTTAGCCGAGTGAGCCGTTAAATATCGAATCTCTTGTGAATGATTAGGCTCCGGATGGAACGGGACTGTAGCCTTGCTTTAGACAGGAGGGACTTGATTTGATTGGCCTTGTTTGGTGAAAAGAAAGAATTTACTTGAAAACTCCGAGCTTTAGGTTTTGTTGGCTTGTCTTGTGGAGTCACCACCCTTCCTTGGGGACGTGGAGGCTCTTCTGTTCTCCTTGTCAAGCTCCTACTGATGTTTTGATTCTATTATTTGAAAAGACAACAGGGGCCGTTCATAATGGATAGAACGAGAGGGGCTGTCGAAAAAGGAAGGGCGGGAGGAACAAGAGAACAAGCCCCCAGATCTGATGTTGGGAAAAAGGAGGATCCGCGAAGCTCAAAAGTCGTCTCCAGCAATCAGCGAAAGCTTGACGATCTCTTTTGCTTTTTGGGTTTTTTGCGTTGTTGATTCTGATGGAAATGAGTTGGAAAGGAGATCGACTTGGAAAAAGGGGAGGGGAGAGGGGGGGCCGGTGAGTGCAAAGTGACCGGGTATGCTGGCCTAACTTGGGGATAGGTGAAGAAAAAAAAGGAGAACGTGAAAATCGGACTTCTTGAATTTCGGCCGTGGAAAACATGCGAAACTTGACGTGGAGAAGCATGAAAAAGCGGACTTAACTTGCTCCGGATAATGCATGAACGTTTCCAATTTGTTCCGATTATCCTAAGTATTTGTTTTCCAAATATACGTGTCACTGGTAAATGTATATACTTTTATATCGACGATCGGCCACATAATAATGCGTAGATATATTATGCTGGATTTAAAAATTGAATTTATTGAACATAGTGTGTGATCATTGTTGGATGGATCGAAGATGTTCCAAACCTACTATATAAGGTTTGGCACATCGTATGTTTGAGAGAAAATTACATGAATTATTTTAGAGTTTTTTCTTATCCTTTATTCTACATCGATTATCGTAGAATATGCATTTTATGCCCTAATATTGTTTATGAAAAAGGGAATCCTTTTTTTTTTCCTTGAACACTTGGGAAGTGGGGCGAGGAATGCAAATTTGTAGAAAACACACAAAATTTTCAAAGGTTCCTACATTTTCCTTCTAGAAAGGTTTTGACTTTCTCTTCATTTTCCACCTAAATTTTTACTTGTTTTGTTTTCCCTCCTTCCCAAACATAGCATGGGAAAAATTACCCAATGATCCTTAAACCTATTGTATAATTACCAATTTAGTCATAAACTTTTCAATTATGTCAATTCATTTCTAAATATTTGCACGAAATTTTAATGTATTCATTGAAAATTGTTAATATGGCGGTCCAACCCTCTTTGATTGTCTTACAAGGCACATTCTCACGTCACCCCGTTTCCTGCGAAAATTTATTGAAAGAATTATATTAAAATTTTACATAAAAATATATGACTAAATTGATAAAACTAAAGAATTTATGATTAAATTAGTATTCATCGATTTCGTATAATAGATTTATAATTGATTGGATAATTTTTGTTATAGCATGGGAAACAATACATGGAAAATCAATGATGCAAAGTGCACTCGAGGAAAAGTCAAGGCGTAATGGAGGAAAAGTCAAGGATCGTGTCTGTCAAAAGTTGCTTTTGCAAATCGTCCCTTTTTTTAATCCTAGCTTTAATCTTTTTCCTTATGTTACTTCCTTTTTCTTCAATTTCAAGATGGTGGCTTGCCATATAGTGGTCGGTGGAACGTAGAAATATTCAGGGTTTTTTAATTGAATATTAGAAAAGCTCTTGCCAGTTTAACGCGGTCTAGGTTCTCAAGATCCTTTTCGTTTTAAGAATGTATTTATCTAACAAAAAATTCAATTTGAAAATATTTTCTGAAAAATAATCAATCGAATTGCTTACAAAAATAAATAAAAGAAAATTATATTTATTCACAAAAATAATTAGTCATAAGTTATTATCGATAATGAAAACATTATCTGTTGATTTATTTTTTTAAAAGAAAATAACTAATCATTTTTTGAAAAATATTTTCCAAATCTTGCATTCTAAATTGCATCAAAATAATTGATTGAAAGATAGAGTAAGTGGTCACCAATTAGCTCTAATTATGTTTGGCATGATTTGATGCCTCGATTCCTCTATTTGCTACTTAATAGGAGTGAGCATGATTTCAAAATAGAATCTGGAACCAAATAACCAGATTTCTGGGAACTTGTTTAGTTCTACGTTCCAAGATATGTATGGTAAGTTACAAGTTCTAAGTAGGTGGAATCTGAAACCTGAAACAAGATTTTGTATTTTTCTTAGTCCATATCTTCACACGATTCCGCGGTATTTCATTGCTTTCAATAATGAGCATATAACTTGGAACTACTAATATGAGTTTCTATTTTATAACTGAGACTTTTACTTTGTTAATATTTCATATTCTTTGTGTGTCTAAATATAAACTGTGATTAGTAGATTATAGCATCATTAAATGTGATGGATTCATTGCAATTGTTCAATTAATAATATGGGCAAAACTTAGGTAAAACGCTGAACCGATCTTGGAATTTGCGATAGGATAGGTTTCAAATACTAGAGTATGCATGATAAGTTCTAAATTTCAAAAATTAAGAAATTGTTTCGGCAGATAGATTCCAAGTTCTAAGTGGAACTTATATAGAATTTGGAACTGCTCACTCCTACTACATAAGTGTAAATGTAAGAATAAGGATGCGAGTTTTTGCGTAAAAAGAAAAGAAAGATTAAGCCATTAGTCCAATGGTTGATTGCACTAATGAAAGAGTTACTACTCCATGATAGCTTTTCAATACCACAACTAATTACAGCAAAATAGGCTTTTTAAGGAAATATTACCTATTAAATTTATTGTACATATGTCAATTAAGTTTTAAACTTTTCAATTTTGCCAATTTAATCTTAATTTTTTTGTGCGAAATTATAATGTAATTCTTTCGGGTCAATTTTTTATGGAAAGAGCTAAAGTGGTGATCCAATCATCACCGGTCATCCTACATAACTCATTGCTACTATAACTAGTTTGACAAAATTGGAAAATTTAGGATCGAATTGATATCTGTACAATAAATTTAGAACTGATTGGACAAATTTCCTAGCTTTTGAAGGCATATATATCGGTAACTCTTTGTCATGCTCCTAATTTTTTTTTAAACGAATAAATTATTTGACAATAGTGCTCCCGATTTTAAAAATATTATAGCTACATATTAGCGTCAAGTTAATATCTCCTACTAATAATGGTGTAGCGCAACAAAATACAGTGTCTTTGATAATAACTTTTAGGAACAAATATTTTGTCTCTATTTTATTATTTTGAATCACTCATTATCTTTTCCATAATATTTCAATTGTAACAAAAGTAATTGCATCTGTTGGGGATCTTTCGTGACATATGTTTACTCCATTAGAAACATATATTTTGTCCCTATCTCATAAATATGAGGCAAACGTAACTTTTTTCTAAATTAATTTAGTTGAAACAAAAGCAATAGCCCCGATAATGGATGTCTTAAGGCATCTTCCTACTTAATTAGGTTTTGGAGATGAATATATATTCGTCACCAGAGGCTAATAACAACAAAAGCAATTGTCTTTGTTGTGATGATTATGGCCCGACCAAGAAATGACATGCACCAGGCCAACCAAGGGCGTAGGCCAAGAGATGACAATGGCTCGAGCAAGGAAAAAGTTACCCATTAAATCTCAAACCTATTGTACGATAATTTAGTTCTAAACATTTTAATTTTGTAGATTTAACTTTAGATCTTTGAGCAAAATTCCAATGTAGTCATTTTAGCCAATTTCCGCTATAAATCGCTTATGTGATGATGAGTCATGTAGGCGTCAATCTTGAGATCGAAGACGAAAATAAGCAAAAAGATGAGAGAAGCGGTGGGTGAGATCTATTTCATGCATGCACTTGCTTGCAAATCTGGTTCGCCATTGTGCCGCCCTCCACCTCAACCGCCCTTCACGCCATGGCTTGCAGACCAAGGCTGGTGGTGAGGGACGGACGCAAGGACAGGATGTGCAAAGAGTTGGATGAGGCGGGGGACGGTCACGGCGGCTGCGGCTACAGCAGAGGGGCTGGGCCGAGTAATGGAGAGAGACAAAGGATCCTTCCTAGTTATTTAATGCAACATGTCACATTCCACAATCCCTACCCCCAGACTTTCCTCCATGGCATGATTGAAACATGCATGTTCATGTGTCCACCTAATTGCTAGGGGGAAAGATTGTTCCATCATTCTCCTTCTCAACTAGGTCAAAGAATTTCATGATTTCTTCCCGCCCATGCAAGGACAAAGTTTTGGCGGTACTCTTTGGATGCCGTTGCTCAATTATTTGGAAGGCGAGGATCGTATCAGCTAAAGTACAAAGAAGGGAACGTCCTACAGTGTACCCAGCCATGCGCTGTCCGGGTCCATTGATTGATTGAACGGTGCGGGTGGCCTTGGCCATGGTCCTCGTCCTGGTGTTGTGTGCATTGAACCGTACTTTTAAGCTAATTGAATATGGATATTCGTTAATAAAATCCTTCCCCTTCCGGAAAAACCCTCCCTCAAGAAAACCCTTCTCTTTTGTTTTCTGTTTTTTTTTTCTAGCACTTTTGAGATTTGCTTTATTTGGAAGATTTCTATATTTCTCTCATATTTGATTGTGATAAATGAGTGAAATTTTCTTTTGACAATGAAAAAGGATATTCTTCTATTATTTTCTTGGCCAAATCCCCAAAAAGGAAGTTTAATCTTTCCCACCTTGAACAAAAATAATACAATCTTTCAAATCTGGGATTAACATAACCCGATAGTGCAAACCATATAAAAGAGGAAAAAAGCCAAGTCTTTTCACCAGTGGAATAAAAATGATATCCATTATAGTTTCCGTCCGTTCTCATCATCAAATTGCAGCTCATCATCGAAGGCAACTCACTTTATTGAGGCACACAATGAACCACGTTGCTCACGACAAAAGTGACATCGTTTACAAAATGTAAGATTAGGATGAGCACAGTGAATTAACAGTGAGAATGAAGAGAATTATTAATAGGTGTCATCTTTTCTAGGACGTTTGAAACATTATGTTATTTTTGCCAAAATGCTGAAGGTAGTTTTTCTTTTCTTGGGGATTTGGCCATTATCTTTTTTAGGCAAAAGTTCATTTTTGGTCCCTAAACCTGCGCATTTTTTTAATCAACTTCTTGGACTTTTGATTTACATAATCGAGTCCTTAAATTTGCATAGATTTTCTAATCAAGTCCATTCGCTTCCAAATCGAGATAATTAGAACTAACTTACCCGTTGGAGCTGGCAACATTCTAACGAGGAAAGATTCCTTCCCACGTTGGACCACAGTTAATGCACGCGAATAAAAACCTTGAAAATCAAAACCATAATCAGATCTTGAGTCAGGAGAATTCTCCACACGCTTTCTGCTCTCACGCTTTTCCGCGTCAGATCTCTTTTATGCTCTGATGGACACGCCCATTAAATGGATTTGAAACTGGAGGGAATCAGACTTGGAAAGTTACGAGGGTTCAAGGTTTAAATTGGACAAGTGAAAAATTCAAAAAAAAAAAGGAAAAAGAAAAATGGATAATAAGCTCGGGAACCAAAATTGAAATTTTACCTTTTTTGATCCACCAAGAATTCGATGGTCCAAAGGACCATACGTGGTAAAAAACATTCTTGTTCCAAATTTACCAATTTCTTCTCTTTATTTGGTGTGTAATTTCAGTCTCGTGGTCATATGATGCGAAAAATGGACCACAGATTGTGCATGTAAATAAGAATTCAGATGTTTAATATAGTATTTCTTTTGAACTGTCCAGATACGCCGTGTAATATATGAATAAGATTGCACTTGCACATTGATGATGGTCGGGCACTAAAATAGCACAAAATTAAAGTATACAGAGTAAAAGCTCAAAGATTTTAGACATCAAGGACCGAAGATGCAGATTCTCTTTGAAATAAGAGGCCATTTGGTTACGTGTACGTAATCAGTTTTCTCATATTTGAAGGCAAAATAAAAAGGTAATTTTAAATGAAAATAGTTTTTGGATGGTGATAAAATGATGTTAATCAACAATTTCAAATTAATGGAGCAAAATTCTGATACCAAAGGACCGCAAATTCCTTCTATTTAATTAAGTGCATTTTTTTTTCTCCTTCACAACAAAATTGATCGACATTCCTTGGTTATCTTCAAAATCATTAGAAGAAAGTGTTACAATCCGATCTGACGAGGACGAGAGTGATCGCTGGAGCCAGAGGGGGTCTGGATAAGGTGCGGCTCTGACTTTAGAATGGCGTGGGGATAGAAATGAACCAAATCTCATATCGTCCGGGTGTGATGATGTGATGTGCTATATAAGGAGTAGTACCAATTTTAACTACCAATGAGGTCTTTTCTACGCAAAGCTCAAAAGAACAAAACCGTGCGAGCTTTGACCTAAAGCAAACAATATTCTTGGTAAGTGGGGCCATAGGTCGGCACTTACAGAAAGAGTTGTTTCAAAATTTTAATTTATTTTTAAACTTAAGAATTCGTCTTGTAGATAATATATTTATGGAACTAATAAAGCACATGAATCCATCTAGGCTTTAACATGTTCACCCTAACATGTCCCATCTTTTTTTGGCTGATGACTCAGTTTTCTTTTTACATGGCACTATGACGGAATGTTAGAATCTTGCTAATATCCTGAATCAATACTATATAGCAACGGGACAAGTGATTAATTGGAACAAATCTGGATTATTTTTTAGTAAAAACTGCCCAGTGAGTCTTTAGGAGAATTTAGCCGGTGTCTTTAGAATGCCGGTGTTGCAGCGATATGGGAAATATCTAGGGATTCCTTCAGAGTGGGGTAGATCTAAAAAAGATATGTTCGCCTGGATATTAGGTCGAATAAATGCGAAAATTGAGGGTTGGAAAGAACAATTACTTTCTAAGGGAGGAAAGGAGATCCTAATCAAATCGGTGGTACAAGCAATCCCCCAGTATGCTATGTCCATATTTAAACTTCCTTTATCGCTTTGCAAGCTGATAGAAAAGAAAATCTCTGCTTTCGGGTGGACAAATGATAAAAGCAGGGGTGGGGTACATTGGCAGAAATGGGATCTACTAAAAACAGGCAAGGACGGTGGAGGGCTGGGATTCCGTGACTTAATGGCTTTTAATAAGGCCATGCTTGGAAAGCAGGCTTGGCGGATGTTTAAGAAACCGAACTCGTTGTGCACTCAGATTTTCAAAGGTCTGTATTTTCCATCCAAAAATTTCCACTTAGCAGATAAAGGCTCACGCCCTTCCTGGGGCTAGCAGAGTATTCTTCTCGGTAGAGAGACAGTACTACCTAATGTACGCTGGTCGGTTGGGGATGGTCAGAACATTAGGATTCGGAGGACAGATGGCTATCTATTAGGGTTATACATGGACTAGTAGCAAGAGAGGAGCCCGAAAAGGTGGCTGACCTAATTGATCAAGTCTACCAAAACTGGAAAATTCCTCTCCTTCATAAACTGTTTGATGATGTGGCAATTGAGGAAATCACAAAAATACCAATCAGATCATCCTATGCTACGGATCAGCTGGTGTGGACAGCAACTAAGGATGGAAATTACTCAGTGAAAAGCAATTATAAGACCATTGTCAACACTGCCCAAGGCATAACAAATGACCAACGACCCTCTACATCACACCAATTCTCAAGAAAGCTTTGGCGCAGAATATTGACACTGCCAGCAGCACTAAAGATTCGCAGTTTTTTATGGTCAGCTTGCCATAACGCCCTAGCAACAAAAGCCAATTTATTCCGATGCCATATTATCACAGACCCGATATGCAGTTTATGTAATCAGGGATCTCCAGAAACACTAGAACATATCTTCTTTTTCTGTTCATGGACTGCAGCAATATGGAATCATCCTCAGCTAAACGTTTCAATATCACCATACACATTGCATCATTTCGACGAGTGGCTCACAGACAGGGCAATCAATGTAAGACTCTTACCTCGACTAGAAATGGTTGCGCAAGTCCTCTGGTAGATCTAGTGTGCGCGCAACAACTGGATCTTCCGAAGGACGCGCCTCGACCCAGATCAGGTAGTTGAAGACGCCATAGCACAACATCACATCCAGCAATCTCCTCTGCAAAGCCACACGAGTGCAGGAACTTTTGCTGTCAAAACATGGCAGATGTGGGAACCTCCTCCTCGTGGACACCTAAAATGCAACATAGATGGCTCTTACTACCCAGGAAATCCCGAAGGAACTATGGCGTGCATTAGCAGGAATTTTCAGGGCCTGCTCACAGATGTATATACCGATCGATTCTCTGCAAATTCCGCTTTTCAATCGGAAGTGCAAGCTCTTACCTTGACTCTGCACCACTTGCTGCACCTTGGTCTGAATACGGCACATCTTGTGATCGAATCTGACTGCCAGAGCTTGATCGACATGATCCACGTGAAACAGCAACCGCCATGGGAAGAAAGGGTCTTGTTTGCTGAACTGAAGACCTTGCTTGCTGATTACCCTAACGTGCGCTTTCAGCACTGCAGAAGGGAGGCGAACAGAGCTGCTGATTGGGCCGCCAAAGCCCATGGTAGAACGGACCTGGGCCGCAACTAGAATGTTTTCACTCCATTTATGCTGCAAGATCTTGTAGTGGCTGATGCCATAGTCTCTAGCTGTTCTGTAAGTGTTGGATGTAATTTTGCGACTCCTGGTCGTAACACTGGGATTACTTAATGAAGTTTTTTATCTTTCGGACCAAAAAAAAAAAATCTTGTCCTCTAAATGTACACGATGAATAATGTATTCTCATTGCACTTTTTGTATGTAAATATCGGTATCGGAATCGGCATATCTTCCCTTTGTTTATTTTAATTAGTCATTATGTACTTTAGCTATGTAGTTTACTTAGCATAGCACCTGAAATTCGAGCATATCATAGGACTATTTTGATAAGAGTAAAATTGCTTTTCGTCTACGCTCAAAGGGTAAATGATATAAGCGGTTCATAAATTTGATCCAATGTACAACGTAATCTGTGAACTTTAAACTTGTTTAATATGGTCCATGAATTTTAGCCCAATGTGTAATGTCGACCTTAAACTCTTCGATTAGAAAATCACCAAAATTGTGTGATATAAGATCACAAAAGTATATCATTACGCGATCATAATAATCTACGATCTAATGACACGGAAATGAGAGGCTGGACTTAAAAGTGGCGGCTATCGCACGAAAATGTTATGTATGGGCTGTAGAATTTATAAACTCGACATATATCTATAACTGAATTTTTTTTTCCTGCAGAAAAGGAAGTAATGGTAGACTGGTAAATCACTTATGGGGGTTTCAGGTTGCCCGTCAGCTGAATCCCAAGCCCGTCCAAACCCCCACAAGACTTCACAAATTGGATCCTGAATTCGACACACAACCCTAAACCCGAAAACCCCATAAGTCCTATTAAGGTCGAGGGGAACGGGAACTCGATAAAAGCCGACCCGCTTCCATCCCTAACTATTTTCGCCACAATTATCTTTGAAACTACTTTGAAGGACATTTCCTAATCGTGCTATAGGCCATTTTCGGCATGTACTCCCGTAGAAGAATATATATAAAACTTGAAATCGGTCTTTGTTAACCCTAAATTAGCTGGGAAGGATGCTGTCTCCAGACACCATAGATATAAAGCACAAACATCATATTCTTTTTTTTTTTTTTTTTTGTCGCTATTTTCGTTTTTCTGGGCCAATAAACTCACCGATATTAATGTCTTGGTCTGCCCATTTCGTAATTTATTCTCCACGAAGAACAAATTCAGTGGTCCAGCTTGCTTCCAACTTGTGAAGAACATCAGGATCTTTGGCCAGTATTTCTGCATTTTGGGAGGATGAAGAAAATTGAAATATCATCTGCTAGGTCTGACATATTCACAAATTAAACCTTTGCGATTTGTCAAAAGCTTTACGATTTAGCGGTGTCCATTTAAAGTAGAACTTATCTCTTTATAGGAAGATGGATCGTACTCTTCCTCTTTCGTTCTTTCCCTTGTCTTCTCTGTTCCTTTGTCGTTCAAATGTCAGATTGCGCCTTCATTTATCACTATTTGAATCTGGCACTTACCTTTCATAGAGCGAACCTTAGTGATTAGTTACCGACTCACAATGACTGTTCGATATGGAACTAAAGTTTATTGCCTGATATGTTATTCGTACTGTGTGTACAAATTATGTAATTATCCGATATGTTGTTATGACTTTGTAGAATTCGCAATTAGTTAAACGGACGAGTCACATGACGCTTTTAGAGCCCTTGACAATGTCATAAATGGGACGCTAGAAGTTGGTCTCGAATTATGTAATTGTCTTATATGTTAGTTCACAACTTTTTATGACTTGTGATTAGTTAAATGGATGAGTTGCGTGATCCTTTTGGAGCACCTAACAATGTCACAACTTGAATTATGCAATTGTACGATGCCTTGTTCACGACTTTTTATAACTCGTGATTAGCTAAATGGACGAGTCAGGGATTAATGCATCTAGAGCAGCCGACAATGTCACCAAACGGGACGCAGGAAGTTGGTCCCAACCTGGAATTGTATGGGGCACTTGTGGTCACGGCGCCTGTTCATGTTATGATGAGTAACTCTTGGATTAATTATAAAGCTGGAGCTGGGACCAAAAACAGCAAAAAATAAAAAAAAAAAGGCTGGAGCACTTTGTCCCCAATAAAGTAAGATGTGAAGGTTCTTGAGATCTACAACAGAATATTTCAAATATTTCCACAGAAAATATAAATGATATATCATCTGATATTCATAATTCACATTAGCTTCTCTAAGTACTACTTAATCGGTATTTTTACATTTGATTAACCTTTATTAGATTTTGTAGAAAAGCCTGCACAATTCAATGTACGTATCTTTTCACTACTTCTCCGACAACTTGGTCCAAACACAAAATGGTGTAATTAGGGTTTTTATCCAATGGTGATCACAACAATGTGGCTATCTACTTAAGAGGTACTGTTGTTAGATAAATCATACCTTCGTAATCATCAATTTTTATCTTTAAACCCTGAAAACATAGTACTCTTTTTCCTATTAGTAGCAAACGCTTATACACGTTGCACGTGTGCAAAAAATAAAATAAAATCTCACATTTTAATTAGTAAAGTCATTTCAGTTATTAAATAAAAAAAGAAATCAGTGACATAGTACAAAGAATTTGTGCAAAGTATAAAAAGGGAAAAGCATTCTAGAAAGAACTTGTAGAATAGAAAATTATCAAACTTAAAATAGAACCATACGAGAAATCAAATAAAATTTTAGACTTAAAATTTTTTTAATCATGGATATAATATCTTTAATTTAAAAAAAAAAAAAAAGGCCGAGGTCTTCGTAGAATATGGGGTCTTTTTGCTTTGTATTATATAGTATCTGTAACATAGATGAATCGCATGGATCGATCTTCACACATTAATTAGAATTAATCAACATTCAATATTCCGATCAAAGGCATATAGTCCAAAAAGGCGAAAGAAAAGAGAATATTTGCAATCTTTTTGGAACTGATGGAGTGCGTCCTTCAAATGTTTCTGGACCGTCAAAAAAAGTGCGAATGATTCCGCACCAAAAGTTAGAATGGTGGGCTATGAATGATTTTTCTACAATTTGTTAAAGATTGAATTGGATTCTTACACCAATACTTTGGTGGCGTTAAGGTGCAATTGCGACCGTATCTAAGGGCATCTACGACCAGATTTCTTCTTCCAAGACGCGGTAGGAGCGTATAATTAAGGCATATATAATTGGTACTTTATTCGTTGTTTCTAACTCTAGCGCAATGTTGGAAATCTTAAGAAACACTACATGGTTAGTCCTAAATATATTGTATGGATATTAATATAGTCATAAATTATTCAACTTTGTCAATTAAGTCTTAGACGTTATTGTGAAATGGTAATGTAGTCATTTGGGCTAACTTTTGCTAGAAATCGCTGACATGATAGTGAAGTCATTATCGGCCGTCATAAGTGAATTTTAGTGAAAATCGACTAAAATGACTATATTATAATTTTGCGCGAAAGTTTATATATATTTATATGAATACACTAATTATACTTTTACAACCCAAAGCACATATGCGGAGATCCGTGAATTACTCTATAAGTCTCGTGAACCGATTAAGTTCAGGTCTTTGATCCATGCTGGTGGCTTTATCGAAGCGGTTTGCTCACAATTTGGGATATTCAAACAGATGATCTACAACGTCTAAGTTGGAAATCTCTATAACGCACCAACCAATTATAACAACCTTAAGGGATGAATATTCAATTAGTTGATCTCTTTGTGTTCACGAATTGCAATTCGTGTTTTTTCTTGTCTTCACTACTTCATTTGCGGCTCTATTTTTTTTACTAGGATAGTAAAAACAATATGTCTCCACGAGATTATCCTAAATTGTTATGAAAAAAACTTTTTCTACGCTGACTTGATCGACAATAAAATTTCACCATCTATTCTTGAAAGTGAATCGCATCAAAGTAAAACAGAGGGAATGAATTTGCTTCGCGTCTTATTGAACTTTCAATGCTTGCCATGAAAAGCTCGTCTTTACTTGATATTCAAACGGAATAAAACGACCAAACTTTTTTCTTGTACACAAACAATTAAATTCGCATCCAAAATCTGATTTTTTTTGCCATTAATTTAATACGGTACAATAGAATGATTCCCCGCTAGATTAATATTATTATCATTAGAAGTATCATGATGTTATTTATAATAAATTGCAAAAAAATAATGCTAAATATTCTAAGGTTTAGTCTACAAAATTGCCATACCAAATGATGCGACAGGCATGTAAGCATCTATATAAATGAGTATGTCTGCATAAACTGATTTCTGATCCAAGCAAGTTATTACAAAGGTTCATCATAAATCTTGTCCTGGCCTTGGTATATACGTCTTATTGCATACTCTAGAATTGATTTGTTATATGGATAAACAAACGTGACGGGCTCATCGTGACATTCAATTTTATGTTCATACCTTGGCATCTTAAACTTTTAATGGGTTTGTTAGATGAGCTTCTATAGTACGCTTCAGATAAGAAAAACTACACCATTGGAATTTAAAAATTTCTATACGAATTGCAATTAATTTCAGTTCATCAAATAAAATTGCCAACCTCTATTAGCAAATTCAATCGAGTCTTAAACCTTTCAATCATTTGTAAGTTTGGAGAGAGAGAGACCTAATGACCACGAAAGAGAAGCAGAGAGAGATTACTCGCTGAAGTTCCTAGAGAGACCGCGCCATTTTGGGCATCTTCCCCAGCAACATCCACAACTATGAACAATGTTATGCCACCGGGTCCCATTGCTAGTGGCACCATCTCTCCCTCTCTCCCCTCATCACCGGAGGTCTCTAGAGAAACCGTGCCGTTTTGGGCATCTTCCCCAGCGACATCCACTGCTACGAACAATGTTATGCCACCGGGTCCCATTGCTAGCGGCACCGTCTCTCTCTTGCGTCTTTCATTGACTTATGTTTTATTTACTATGTCTTTTGGGCTAATGGGCTGACAATGGATATGGAACAAGCCCATTAAGACCAAAACATGGTTGGCCTCTAATTTGCCAGGCTTAGTCCAATCCGCTACTCACGTTTTACCTATGTCATATCAAATGACACCATGTACCCATTTTATCACTTCTAATTGCAGCATTTCAAAACTGGACGAGCTAACTTTGTTTTGAAGGTGCTGTAACTATAATGAGCTCTCTGATGCTGAATACCTCATTCACTATAGAAACACTTATTCTCAGAATTGTAACTAATGCGAGAAAACTGTGCCAGACAATCTTTTTAAGTTCTTAAATCTGCAGCACTACGGCAAAATCTGTCTTTTCGCTCGCTCATCGAAAATATAATGGCTTATGTCGGTTTAGGTCGCTATTGCTTCAAAAAGTGCAACAGGCAACCAGTCGAATAAAAGCCAAGGGAGTCAACCAACATTGCCAAACTGGGGCTCAAAACTCGTGACCACCCCCTCACTCATTTGCAAAGTACAGTCCTTCTAATCTTGTGTTGACTTGGGAACTGAGGATCAAGCTGTACCAGGATTAGGCGATTCGGCGGTTCGTTACCATGTCCAAATACTCAAAAGACTACAAAAAGGCCAGCTTCAGAAAATCAACTCTTTATACATTGGACATGAATAGTGTGTACATTTAACAGTGCTAGCCATGAGCTGAAAAGCTATCGAATCCCCACTCTGAAAGGTTTGACATGAACCATGACTAGGCACGAACTATGACTAAAAGACTCTCCAACGACGACTGATATATTGTAGCGGCACACTAAGGCCCCAAATATATAGTCATAAGGGAGATGCAAGAAATATAATATATCATGACAAACATGATCTCGAGGAAAACTCCAGTGTAAATGTATTTGAGATACAGTTGTTTATGTGGGTCACCACCATGAGAGGCAAGCTTGACAATGCTTTATTAATCTATAGCAATTATGAGAAAACCAACTGATACATACATGAGAAAGACAGGGTAGAGGGCAAGAGCTTTTCTCCTAGGATTGACGGCTGAGCTCATGAATGGATATGCAGCCCAGGAGCTCCAAGCCAACGTCACGCACACAACAATCACTTTCAGTATTACGTTGTCCTTCAACAAGCAGATCAGGGCTCCAACATCCAAAGGGAAGAGACAATAACCAAGGAGGCTCAGGCTCTGAAAGAAAATGATATGACCACCCTGAAACAATGCATAAAAACACTCATCACACAAAAGGGTAGATATTTATATAAGAATGAAACAAAGACTACTGCATGACTTAAGTACATTCCCACCTTGAATACTCCACTACGACAAATATAAGTTCACCAACACTTTAGTCGTCATACTTACAATAAGTACATTGTTTGTAAAAACAAAACTAAAGAGCTATACCAGCAACAGCACATTCAGTGTCAGAATAACAGCTCCAGCTGCAAGTAGTGCAAATGCAACAGCAAAAACCTCAGACTGCACAAAAAGAACGAAGAGAATTAGTGTAAGTAACCGCATCATTGTGTAATGAAATTAAATTAGCATATTTCATACTAAGAAGTGACAGTTCTACAGTTCATATATATCATCATGTACACCAAGGACCAGAAACAACGTATGAAGCTTCAAAGGGTACATGCATACAAGGCAGGAGTGAAAAAGAAAAACAATGAAACCAACACCTCATTAATAGGGAAACAGTGAAACCATGCCACAAGAAACTATACAATAAGAAGTGGGGAAAAAAATAAAAATTTGTTTCTTTCAGATTACTCTTATGTTGTCCTCTTTAAAGAAAAACTCGAGGTTTGGGCAATTGTTCATCAAATGAAGGGTAGTCATTTACAAGAAACGTAATGGACTAGAAGAAGCCCTTTAATGATGATTGCCAAAGGAAAATTCTATTACTCATCCTCTTAAATTCAAATTACAGTGCTTAATACCTTCACTTGTAGTTGATACATACACACACTTCATTATCTAAGTCCATGAAGTAGATACTAGGAACACTGCATAACACGAGCCATGCTATCAACAAGGACAAACACATCAGAAAAAAAAAGACATACCCTATCCAATTAGGAATGCCAAGCACTTTAGGTTATACACAAAGTTTGATCCACTAATGTAACACCTCAAAGACAATCACCCCATGCACCCACATGAGTCCGGCATGTTTGTTTTCCTTTAACCATGCAAGGGATTCAATTTATTTAGCTGCCAAATATATATTGTGTAAGTAAATCATGTACAACATTAGGTAAAGTCCTTTGATGGTTGCTCCAAAGACTTGGAATATCCTTCTGCTCATAGGGTTAGGGGGTTTCATGTAAGCAGTCATCCCCTAATGCCAGCTCTTGTACTTGAGTTTTCTTACTAAGCAAAACTAGTTAGATTATCAAGCAGGATCAAGGAGACTGAATGGACTCAAACAACCTGAGCCTACACAGACATGATCTACATATGCCATGGCAAATGATTTGACAATGTTCATTAGATACATAGATAATCATGGGCAGCCACTAATCAGGTGTTCACCTCACACACTATGTGAACTGAGCAGACTCTTCACACAGTGTCTGATTTTCCTCTTTTATCGTTTCATTTTCTCCAAGAAAGTCACCTACTACTTGGCTCAATTCTCATGGTACTAGAAGATGCTGAGTGAGTTGGTTGTGATGCGTCTGCATTACAGCTTTGACAGAGTGCAAGAAAAGTAACAATGCAATTTGGTCACAATGCATCAATGGCCCAAAGATCATTTCTCCTCTTGGACCCCTTCAGTTTCAAATAAAAGTCACAACCTGTTCAGCAGTATCTAAAAGTAAAATTCACAAACCCATTGTCAAGTTCATTCATTATCCTATTTAGAGTTGAATCAGTCCCCTTTAATTCTCCTTGTTAACTTACTCTTTCTCATCTAATGGCTGTTGAAAACTCCGTGCACATGCTTCTATCTTCAGCCTCCATGTCTTTTTTACATTCAAAGCATTCTGACTATTGTGGACTTTAGCTGAATGATCTAGGGAGGATTGGCTTAGGGTGAGAATACATAGCTGTGCAGATTTCGTACACTCTCTCAAAGCTGCATTTCCAGTACTATTAGAACTGGGCCAAGTATTAGATGATTATGTATTTCTCATGGAAAATGAAGTGATAAAAAAAGAAAACCATACGCATATTGTCTTCATACATCATCCTGGCACTTGAACAATGGATATTCCCAAATAATCACTCCCAGAAGAATGCCCACTTCAGGTTATTTGGTTTAGTAAACCAGCCCCACCCCTACCCAAACAATGTTCTACGTGAGTCATGACTAGTGCAGTTCAATGTGCCAGCAGTCGTGTCCTTACAGTTGTAGTTGAGCTAGTAGTAAGGTGATAATTTTATGTTCTTAACCCATTAATTGCGAACCAACATCCAACCAAGGAAATAGAATGATTCCAGAGGGTCAGAGACTCATTGATTTGACCAACAACAAACCTGGACACATGTCTAGATGTCTGATTGTTTGTCTGTCAAAGTCTAGGTCATATTAGCTTGGCTGAAGAAGTTTTGAAAATTGGAAATGGATATAAGTACGAGTCCACTGCATTGAGAGAAAATTGACCAGATGAATATACATGCAATATCTGGAATATTTCTGATACAACCATCTGAAAAAATTTGTATCAAGAAAAGAGCTGTGGCTTCTATCTTATGTATATCTGTTTTCTCTCTTTCTCTCTCTAAAATGAAGTACAGCAACACAGATAACCCCATGTCAAGATGAATCCAACAACAAATTCAACCTCACATAGTCGTTTTATAATAAGAATCTCATTCTCCAGCAGCATATCCCATTTCAAATTACACAATTGACGAGCTCTACAAGGCGCACAGAGAGAGAGAGAGAGAGAGAGAGAGAGTTTATTGTAACCGGATACCATGATGGTTCCTGGATGGTTTGTGTCACCAAATAACATAAGTGGCATAGTCAACCTTGGTGGATTCTCTTCCTTGATAAAGCGGATACCCAGTCAAAAAGAAGATTGGGATGCAAGCGGGAAAACTTAAACTTGACTCTATCAGATATTCTTCAAAATTTGCTTCTAGAACTATGAGATCACAATAGAAAGGCAGTCAAGTAGGCTATTGCTGCCACAATTTGTGGTCGAAGTTATATGGCAATGGATGATAAAGAGATAGGTAATGACAAGCATAGAGGCAGACAAATATTAAGATGAATGCAAGAGGGATTGAAAAGTTGTTGAAGAGAGCTCATAACAGTATAGGGGCAATTACTAGAGCTGTTTCACAATGCAGTTACGGTCAGCACTAGCAATGACAATCATGTGGTTGGCATAAGGCCATCTTTAAACCATAGATATGCTGAAAGTGGTTGAGCCCTGTGACTGTATCTGAAGCTGCTGATCCTATTATAGTCAATACAAGCCATCTCTAAAACCATGAGCCTAGAGAGGTCAGACACTCGGTTAGTTGACATCTCATATTGTTGAAGTTGCTTCCCCCGAGCCTCTACCATTCTACCAAAACATTAAAGGCTGGCTAAGCCCATCCAATAGGAAAGAATCATCATACAATCAACAAATCTATTCAAATTTTCCATTTTGAAGGAAACATGCCTAGTTTCATCCCTAAACCAAAGTCTGTCTTTGTTATTTTCTTTCAAAAGAAGAAAAATGGTACAAACTCCACCCAACTTTTTGCACAACTATTACCCCTTCATGTAATATTCCCATTCTTAAAAAGTGAATTGACTTAAATTGTGACGTAGGAGAAGAGAAATACCCAAACGAGAATATGCTAACATGAAATGAGATCCAGCATGTGTTTCAGCAACATAAAGTATCCTCGAACTTACGCTCAAACTAGTGGAGTAACTTCAGTATATAAATCTAATCATGGGTTTAAAGGAGGGATTTTTAACTGCATAATTGATGTATCCGTGGTTCAGAGGGGCTTTAACCTTATCAACAGGTGTAGAGGACCTGTTAAACTTGGGTTTCAGCAACATAAAGCACCCTTGAACTTACACTCAAACTAGTGGAGTAAGTTATAATCATGGGTTTAAGGGAAGAAGAAGAGAAAAAGAAAAGGGGGGGGGGGGGGATTTAACTGCATAATTAAAGTTTGTTAGGATCCCCTGATTGTGATCCAGACACACTAGACCCAAGAAAAACTGCTGTTTCAAGCAAAGGCCGCTCAATTATCATATTCAAGAAAAGACAAACCATAATATAGTCTTCCTTCTGGACAGATCAGGTACCCAAAGACAGACTTTGACCCACGATCTTAACAAGCACTATATATCGACTGTTCACTGTCTGATCCAATGCAATCTCATTCACTAAGCGTAAAACCTCCTACTCATCAGGTAAACATGTGGTAGTCAGACAAGATCTATTGGCAATAATGGCTAGGTTGATGCACTTCTCATGAGATTCACGTTTTTCAACTTAGCAGTTACATTTCCTCCAAATATTTTTCTTTCTAAGATGTTCCATCAACACCATAATGCCTGAATTTTCCAAGTGCAACTCAGATTGAAATACCACAGGCGACATATTCTCCGCATCTTGTTAAAGCCTCCTTTTGATTTCTTAGTCACAATAATAATTGTTCAGTTATTTATCGATCTCTCTTTAAATTTGAGCCATTTCTTATCACCAAGAAAACTGACGATTAAATTGTAAATCCATTTCTAATGCATCCTCTCTCTCGAAAAGCAGGCTCCTCAGTTATCAAGTGTATTAGATGAGCTTATCCACCTCCCTCTTAGTCCAATAAGAACATCATGGAATCTTATTGTACTGACTGCGATGCAAATTGCATTAGTGATCCCCCAACAATCCCTATATCTTGACTATATCAATGTCGACAGCCTCTGCACAGGAATAACTACATAGTCAATCACAATGAGTGACTTCTGAAGGAATCACCTATATCTCCTACTACAGAGAGATATCCAGTTCATGCCTTCTCTGCAACTATAGATAATGCAGCTTTGCATCAACCTTCAAATTCTAGTCACATCGCATCAAGAAGAAATAAGTAATGCATATACCAAAAGGAAACCATAACACAAAAGAAACATCAAGATCGGCGCGAAGCAACAGGAGTAATTTAGAATGTTTATCAGCTAGACTAAAAACAGACACCAGAAGCCAATATACTATGCCAAGTAGAACCATATGCGAATTCGGGAATTAGAAATCTCAGTCAACCACGCATCAGATATACTGAACATCCCAACAAACAATGCCCAGATCAAGACCCTAATTTCATGCAAGAGAAGACAAAAACTTGACCACCCTGCACTTTAGATCCATAATTCGAAGCACAGCGTTTCTGCATGCATCGCCATGCCATAGCCATAGCCCGACAAATCACGCGTCAAAGAATCGCGCATGGTAAAAGACAATACGATATCAAGAACTCACACCTTCTTGACCGATGCGGACCACGAAAGCACGAGACCCAGAAACACGATGAAGAAGAAGGGACCCCAGAGATCCCAATCCCTCAGGGCCTTCCCGGGGTCTTCCCGGTACGGGTTCGGGAACACCACCAGCTTCAAATTGCTCACGATCCTCGACATGTCCCGCTTCACCGTGTCCCAGACCGGCTCCGTCAGCGTGTTCGGGCCCGGCCCGAACCCGGTGGCCTCGAAGCCCTGCCGCGCGCCGCCGCCGCCGCCGCCGCCGCTGGCCGGGAGCGGCGGCGGGGGCCGAGGGGGCCACCGCCGCCGCCGCCGCCGCCGGCACGGAGGGCACGAACTTCGGCTTCTGGGGGGCTCGGGGGGGATGGAGGAGGGGAGGAAGGGGGAGGAGGAGACGGGGATCTGGGCGCGGGCGGGGCTGGGGGGCGGGCGGGGAGGACGGTGGCGTTCATGAGGTTCTCGATCTCGTCGATGTCGGACTGGGAGGAGGCGTGGAGAGGGACGGTGTCGCTGTGGGAGTGCGACATCTTCTTCTTCTTCTTCTTCTTCTTCTCCTTCTCCGGGAAAGTTGTTGCGGGGCTTGTGGGTTTTCTCGGGAAAGTTGCGGCGGGGGGTGATGATGATGATGATGATGGAAATGGCGGATCTAGAGAGAGAGAGAGAGAGAGAGAGAGAGAGAGAGAGAGATGGGGTTGGGATGTTTCAGAGGGGGAGCGAGATCTGGAGAGGAGAACGAAGCAGGGAGGCGGGGGAGGACATGGCGGGGGCCGACGATGCGGAGGAAACGCGAGAAAGATGATGACGACGCACCAGATCGACGTATTCGACACGGGGAATGGCGGTTTTGGGGCCTGTTTGAGCCTCTTTGGGCTTGAGATGCTCAGGCCCTAACAGTCCCGGACGGCCTGAATTAATTTGAAATGAGTGGAATGGAAGTTTACAGAAGTGTGATTGAGTTCTAAATCTTATAAAAAGTATAATTAAATTTTAAAATTTGTCAAATTGATTCAATGAAATCCTAAAGTTGACACCGTTGAACTCATTAAAGGAAAACGCTAATGTGGCGCTTTTTAATCACTTCTCTCTCCTACGTGGCAAAAATTTTAAGAAAAAAATATCCATATATGCAAAATGACGTCATTTTGGACATTCCTCTTTCTTCTTGAATGTCGTCTCTTTTCTTCCCCCGAACATTGTTTCCTTCCTTCTTCCTTCTCTAAACTGTAAGCCCCAAATTCATTCTCTGCCGAAACATCTCTTCTTCTTCCTCTTACCAAATCCAAGTCCTACGAACCCTAAGCCCAAACTCATTGTCAGCTCTTTCCCTCTAAACAAAATTAACACTCGATCTCCATTTGAACCCTAAGCCCAAATCAAGTTCGACGATCTAAAGTTCCCTTGTGAGTTGGATTTCAATGCCTATCGTCATCTAGAGTTGAATCATGATTTGGAGTTCATAGAGTTTGAGTTTGACACCCATAATAAGTTCGTGCTCTTCTTCGTCGATCGCGAGTTCATATGAAGACACGTCATGTGGGAGTCTTGGCAACGACAAGAGTAGTGTTGACGATGGTGACAACAAGTCCACCTCATGCAAGTATTGGTCTCTACATTATATCATTTGGGTATCTTATAGTGTGATTTGCAACCACTAGTTTTGCATGTTTTAATAATTCAAGATTTTCCTAGTAATGTTACGATTCTTTTGTTTCCAGCGTTTTTTGATATTGTGGATGCCATTAGGAACATGAGAGATAAATAGACAAAGTATTTCTACTAGTCGTCATCAGGGTATTAGATAGGCGCTTTTGATTCTTTTCAGGTTGAATACATTATACATTTCAATCTCTATGTCATCATTAAGCATTTCGCGTATCTCCGATCGTGATTGTTTTGCATTCTCTAGTACTAGAAACAAATTAATACATTTCTGCAATGTAAAGTAACTTTTGTTTGTTTGTTCATCCAGTGCATATGGAAAAAGAGTTTTTGGCATAACATGGCATCTCCTAGATCTTCTATGTACACCCAATGAAAAGAGAGATGTTTTTAGAAGATGATACACATCTCCTAGATATAGTTCATAAATAGTTATAATCTTTTAGCTGGATCTGCTTCTTCTTTCCTTTCGTTACGCCAAAAGACTAAGTTCAAATTTAGGGATATGAGACCTAATTCTAATGCCATCCCAATAAAAAAACATGTTGCCCAAAGGAAAAACGAGAAGCCTACCAAAAGGGGACAATAGATCCCCCGCTCTCACTATTGATCATGTAGCTATATTGTGGTTATGTAGCACATTGTGCTAATTTGCTTTTCTTATATTGGTTGTTAGTCTCCTTTTAAAATTCAAAACTTGAATAAGCCTAAATAATTTGATGATTGAAAGTGCCTTTTGTTTTTGTTTCCTCATATGTCCAATGGCCAAGAATAAAGTTTATGTCATTGTTTTTATCTTTTTAGGTAAATTTCAAGTTGGACCACCCTTGGAATATATATGTGGAAGGGTTAATTTTGTTAAAATAGGCTTAAGAAAGGGTTCACTGTCTAATTTACTTGAAACTATTGAGACTTTGGGTGTACATAAAATAGAGAAGCTCTTTTACAGAGTTCCTAGAAGTATGAATCTCGAAGGCAAGCTAACTTTGAGGTATACATAGGATAACTCTAATGCGATACATGTATTTTATCATTATCTTTGTTATGAAAATACTAATCTATATGTTGAACATGTTGATGATGAAGATGGGAGCTGAGATGGAAATGGAGGTTTATATAGAGTGAATATTGAAAGAGATGATAATGCGGCTGGTAATATGTTTGAAAATGTGATTAGGGATATTGATGATGATGAGAATTTTGTTGAGAGTAAGGATGATAATGCATATAATTTGGTGGTTGTGGATAATGACAATGATGATTTTGGATTGGTTGATGCAAGGAGAAAGTTAAGGGAAATTTTCAACGAGACATAAGCTCAAAATTGATGTAAGCTCAAAATTGACGCTTACAGTAAGTCAATTGGCACTTCCCAAGCATTAGTTGTGGATGAGGCTTGGTTAGTAGATGTTTCTGGGTATGAAACAAAGTACCATTATTTAGATAAGAAAGATAGTTTTCAATCGGGTTTAAATAATGATGGTGACGAAGAAATTGATGTTATTTCAAGTTGTTTCCCATATATGAGTAAAATGGTACAAATCTAGTATTTATTATTGGCATAACATTCGAGGATGCAGCTGAATTCAAAGATGCAATTTTGAGGTATGGCTGAGCAAAGAGCAACCAAATTCACCAAGAACACAAATAGATTTGTAAGCGCTAGGTGTGCCAAGATAAATTTTAATTGGATGGTTTACGGTGCTCTTGATAGCAACTCTTGGTCATTTCATTGGAAAAAGTATATAAATGAGCATATATGCAGTATCACTTTTGAGAGTAAGAGTGTCCTATGCTTACTAAACTAAACACTCCATGATTCTTATTCCTGTAATGCCTAAAATCAATGCACTTGAATTGAAGAAATTAGTTAGAGAACAACTGAAAGTAAATGTCACTTTGAGTTAGTGTAGGAGAACAAAGCTAAAAGTATTGAAGGAATTGCGAGGATATTATAAGAAGGATTATGCATAGATGTACGACTACTTGGATGTGCTTTATATTGTAAGCCTTGTAAACCATTTTAAAATGAAAGTTGAAAGGTCATTGCCAAATTCTCTACCACAATTTGATAGGACTTACATTTGTTTTGATGCTTGTAGGAAAGGTTTTTTAGTTGATTGTAGGAAGATCATTAAATTAGATGAATGTTTCTTGAGGGCTTTGATCAAGGGTGAGTTGTTGTGTTTCATAAGGAGGGATGTCAATAACCAAATGCATCTAGTGGCATGGGTAGTGGTAAGAATCAAGAATAAAGACACATGGATTTAGTTTATCAAATTGTTAAAGTTAGACCTTGATGTGTGTAATGGCAACAGTTGGACTTTGATGAGTGACCAATAAAAGGTATGCAATGCTTCTTAATAACTAATTTGGAAATTGATTGTGACACTATATGCAATGCTTATCAATATTAATGCTTTGCTTTTGTTTTTGTTTTTGTTTATATTTTTTTTTTTCGTTTTTGGGTATTTGTCAGGGTCTTATCCCTTTCGTAGCTAAACTTTTTCCAAGTGTAGTGTGTAAGGCACATATATTCCAATTGGAGTAAAAAATACAAAAGAAAACAACTGATGGGACACTTTTAGAAATGTGCCAAGAGTACTAACATGTTAGATTTCAAGGTGCATAGATAGAGGTTGAAGGAAATGACTCACTAAGGTCATGACGATCTATTTCATACTAAGCCAAAAACACTGGTGCGAAACCTTTTGTAACACCATTAAAGGTGCGTTTGGGACTTGCATTGGGAATGGTCTTTGGACACCCAAAGCCCCTTCGGCATATATTTAGGTGTTTGGGAAAGATTTTACAAACCCCATTAGGGGAAAGTCGGTCTTGTGAAGGCTAAAAGCCCAAGTCTAGTCTCAGGGTGCCTTAGACTGTTAGCCTTCTCGGCATGCAAATTTGGGTAGGTTAGTAAGAAAATTTCTTCCAAAATTATCATCAATTAACATTTTTATTTTTGATTTTGCCTTTATTACTTGACTGTTCATCTTCTTCGTTGACGGCGGCCGTTTGAGTTGTGCAAGGCTGCGAAAGAACCGACGACGGGCTAGAGAGAGCCCGATGACGGTCATGGCGACCCACGCGACCATCACTAAGGGGTCACACAACCTCCAACGATATCTGGGCAACACGATCTAGGTGGCGCGACCTAGGTGAGACTCGGCGAGGGTCGTTGACCAGGTGAGACCCTTGCCTGAGGTCATGAGGCCTCGACGAGGGTCGTCGACCACAGGCGGTCCTCATCAGGCAACCTTCGTTGGGGGTCACGCGACCCTAGTCGACCCTCGTTGAGGCTACTTGACGTTAGGCGAGGACCTGTGGTCGAGCGGCCTCGACAAGAGTCTTGCACAGGTCACATGACCGTTGCCGAGGATTGCCCGACCCCACCCAACCCTCGCCGGCAGTCACCCGACCCCAGGCGGCCCTTGTCAGTGGTCTCTACGGGCTGCCTGAGGTCTAGCAACCTTAGACAGCAGCCACTGGCGATAGATTTATATCACTGGCGGTAGCTGCCCTTCACTAGCCAGCTTTTTTTCTTTTTCTTTTTTTAATAATAAAGGTCCTTTGTAAATATAACTTCTCCTAATATTATTTTGCTAAAAGGTACTTCACGATGAACTTTTAAATTACAATTTACCAAAAGCAATTTGCATTAAGTTTAATTAAAGGCATCCTAAATATGATGTCATTGATAATAATCTTAGTGAAACTCATGGAAGTCGGGTTCAATGCCATTGTGAGTATGTTGAAGGATATTAGAATCATGGTTATGAATAGAATGCACACTCGAAGGGATGGATGTGTTAGGTGGACTAGAAATCACAGTTCAAGGATTGTGCATAAGTTATATTAGAATATAGCCACGAGTAGGTAGTGCCTTTTGATATGGAGTGAAGATAAAGGATGTGAGATTATGGAAGGTGGTAACAAATATGTTGTTGACTTGAATTTGAAAATTTGTTCTTGTAGATCTTAGGAACTTAGTGGAATTCCATATTGCTATGCCATTCGTGCATCACCATAAGCAAAATGAACAGAGTGACTATCTAGTAGTAGGGGTATCAAAGAACCCGATCCGACCCAAACACAAAACAAATATAGTATATGTTTTAGGTCTTAATATTGTTCCGCAAACAATTATAAAATGAGTAGAGTACATGTTTCGTGTTGGGTTAGGGTCGAAACATTGTTCGACCCAAACCAAACATGTTATTTACATTAAAGGAATACCTAAACAAGAAAAACACAATTTCCCTTCACGAAAGAGAGACTGAAAGTGAAACTTCAGAGCTGCCAAGCCAGAACCCTTCCGTCGACCTCGTTGTCGTTGACTCCGTCGTCATCAGCTTTGCCGCTGGGCCAGAACCCTTCCTTCTCTCTCTAGAGGAAGTAATGCCTCCTTCTCCCTCCCTCTCTCTCTCGAGCTCGGTCATGCCACTCTTCGGTTGGTGACTTGCTTCTTTCGTCAGGCCTGAGCGTTGTGGCGTCGTCGTGCTCTCTCTCTTTTTGCCTCCCCCACTTAGGCTTCGAGGCGAGAGGTGCTCAGATTTCGCCTGCAACTTTGAGCATCTTCCCGCATTGGTCTTGGGAGTCGAGGTTTTCCACCCGATGCACGCTTGCGAGCCTAGCCAAACGATCGCAGGGTGGGTTCGAATTTTCTCGGCCATTGCCACAACTAGATCTGGGCCCTAGTCGGGGAGTTGAATTCCGGCTTGCACATTTAGAATTTTTTGTGGTAGGTTTCGGGTGACTCAAAGAGTAGATTTAAGGGTTTTGTTTCATTTTTTGTCGGTGAACTGATGGTGGCTGTGATTAGAAATTCCCAAATGCGAATCATGAAGTTCGTGTCTGGAAGTTTCTTCAGAGGACATGCTTTGGGTTGATTAACTCTTTCATTTTGTGTCAATAAAGACACATCTTTTAGTGAATCATGTGATTGTAGTACATTCCAGTTTTCACCATCATGTTGGGATTCATCAATTCGATTGATGAGGTTTTTTCGTGTGTTTCATTAGGGGGGGGGGTGGAGGGTGTCGTGTGGCGAATGGGCTACTTGAATCTTGGCATTTTGTTTGGTGGGTCTGATGACAGGTTTCTCAACAATGGAAAAAGACAATGCTTGGGGCGTGAATAATTCGCTTCATATTGATAAGATGGTGGAGTGTCTAAGTACACCATTGCAGAGAGCCTTGTTTCCGGGTAGTTTAAACTTTAAAGCCGTTTGGAAAATTGCCCGGGAATTTGGGTTGACTTTTGTTCCAGGATTTTCTCCCATCGGTTCCTTGGGGTTTCTTGTTTTCTTTTTCTTTTATTTGAATCATTCCTGGTTGGTCCTAGTGGTTGGGCCTATCAAGGAGCTTGATGTCTTAAAAAATTGCCCATGCTTTAAATTTATGTGATTTTCTAGAATTTTTATCGTCACTCACGTCACACAAGATCAAGATATGCGACATGATTGTCTTGTTGGCTCGATGAGGCTTCAAGGGGATGAATATTTGACTGCAAGTTGCAGATAACTTCCAGGATCTGATGCTTAAATTATCTTTCCTTTAGTGCTTAGTTCATTTAGTTTTCTTTTTCTTTGGGTGAAGGGAGGGACAAGGAGGGTCTTATGTTGTTGCAGGAACTTCATTTCTTTTGCAAGTTCCTTACTAGCTTTGTTGTCCAACATAGGCTTAACCTTCAGTCCCATGTAGTACTTTGAATTGATTTCCACTTCCATCCATTCCATTCTCCCAAATGAGCAAATTTATCTTGTCTATAAGATCCATAATTATCCTCTTATTTCACTTGATGGCCTACTTTCATGGATAATAATCTGAACATGATGAAAGAAGCATTCTAGGGGTGGACTGTTATATATAGGTTCCAAGTTGATCCTAGAGGTACCTTGTCTATTGCAGGAGGAATTATGAACCAGAAGATTTCCCAATACACGAACGATGATGCATCTTGCACCTCTAAGTTTACATCCTTCCTACTTCTTAGCTTCTCAAATTTTTGTCACTACTTTGGTGAGAGGGCCATCTCTTGACCCAAAAAAGGAATGAGAAATTGCAATAGTTATGCTATCTTAGCTATAGCTGAGCTTTCATTTGCTTGTCGTAGTAAAACATCATATTAGTGAGTAATGCCTTTGTTTCAAATTCTTTAAGCCAAGGGTCTGAAGGTAAATTGATGTCTTTACTTTGATGCGTGCAGGATCACTCTTTTTCTGAAGCAAGGAATACCCAGAAGAACAACTTTAATTTAGGAGAATTTGTGGGAGACTTAAATAGTGAGGAAGATGCCAACAAGTACACTAATGCTGATTATGTTGGACTCGCATTTTCAAGTCTTCAAGTTGATGTTTGATCTTCAAGTTCATGAATTTTGTGCCATTTGCAAGTTTTTGTTTTAGGTTTTTGTTTTTCTTTCAAGTTGATTCTTTTGCTGGGTCTTTGAAGATTTTCTGAGCTCATATTGTTAGGGGCAAAAGTGTTAGCTGTATGCCTTAAAGCAACTATGTAACATGTTAGGGATTATTTAATGGCAAAAAATTTTATTCATTCATCGTCCAATTTATATGAATGAAGTCCATAAGATTAGCAACAACTAAACCTATTCTTAAAATGTTAAGTATATGTCTGATAGGTTACAATTATGCTAAATCTTTAAACAGTTCCCGGTCGATGGATCATTGAGAGGATATTGATGATCCTATTGAGATCGATGTATTCTCAAGCTTCACTTCAATAATGGATACTTAAGGGGATGATGAGTCATAAGTCATTGGGTATTGTGATATTCGAGCTAGAACACAGGTGCTTGTCTCGGACAAGTTCACTGAACGTGACATAAATAGAACGATTGGCGACATGAAAGTTTTTTAGTGGGGTCAATGTATGATCGTTCATGTTTTGGTCAGGTGTAAGATCCTTAGACCTGGGGCACGATGCTGACTTGTGTGTTGGATGGCTATGGTTCACAAGTGCGCATATTGATGCTTCGTCGAACCGTCTTTGTACTTGATGGTCATAATTTGTTCACATACGAAAGCACATGCGTGCGCAATATGAATCTATCTTCTTGTTATACACGATTGATGTCCTATGCGATATAATCGTGACATTGTATTGAAATCCTCGGCCGGGGTTATAACCAAGAATGAATGGTTTGTCACATCTTGAAATTCGAGCCCTCTAAAGGACGAGTGAAAGTGAATTTCGTCAATGCATTGTTGGTTGATCTCACTCGAAATTGATCACTCTTGAGATACTGACCTTGAGGGGAAAGGCTAATGAGGAGAGAACCCGTACGACTAAAGAACTCGACCTGGGAAAACGACTTGACCGTGAGACTTGCGTGAGGATGATCTTGTAGATAGGCAGGTCGATTCTAAGGACGACTAGAAGTCGATTCGCGGACAGAACATAATGGAACAACGGGTGATTCCGTTTACCGTTATTGAACTCGCGAACGACCCTATGTCGATCCTTAGTGATCGTGTACTTTGAAATAAGAATCTATCCTCCGTAATTTCATGCGATCAAGGACGTCCATGCGTCGAGATGTCTTGAACGTGGTTTGGCACGAGTCGGTTACGCGTGAATCCTCGGAGCCGCCCGTCGATCGAGTTGTAACCAAAATGGCATTAGGGCGAAATTGACATGGCAAGAGAACTTAGTATTTGACTTCGAATTATCGGGAATGTCCGGACGGACTTTGGATGAAGCTACATCAAACAATCGACGAACCGCTTAAGCCGAGTAATTGGAAAACGGGTTTTCGGACCGAGGAAGCAAGCCCGTGAGGACGTGGGCCGGGCTAAGCCGGTGTGGGCCTTAGGCCCAAGTTGGGACAGCCACCAAATGGGCCTAAGTCAAGCAAATGAGCCCATTGGGCCAAACCAACTATTCATCTTTCAAAGCCCATAGTCCAACTTTGAGCCCAATCAAGCCCAATTAATTTCCAAGCCCACTCCTATTCATGGACAAGCCCATTTCTTAGGCCCATCCACCAATTTCAGCCCAAGGTCAGATGTGTAATTTGTGCAAGGTGGAAATGACCAAATTGCCCCTAAAAGCATGTGGATAAGGCAAAGGAAGAGAGAGAAGATGATGTCATGGCATGGGGACTTGAAGCAAGCATTTATGGGGGTCTTGACAGCCCTCCCATCACTCTCTCTCTCCCCTCCTTCATCCCCAATTCGACGAAGCTCTCTCTCTCCTCATTTTCCTCTTCTCCAGTTTCTGCTCCAGCTGACCCTTCGGTGAAGAATCGAGTCAAAAGTGGTCCTCCCGGTTGAATCAGAGAACGAACCACCTATGACCGTGACCGTGAGAGACAGACCGTTTCAAAGAGCCTGATTTCGTCCCGAATGGAGTTGCCGTCCGTCCTGTACGGCCGTCACCAGCCGCCGGTCGCCGGTCCGTCGGTCCGCCTACAGCCTGGACTGTTTCGACTTTGCAGCCCGTTTTCTCCCATTCCAGCCCTTCCTTTGCCCATCCCAGCCACCCAAAAGATCCCCAAGACCCCGGGAGCCTCCGGTTGTCGACCAAACCCCTCGCGGAGCTCCAGCCAAGCCGTTCAACTCGGTTTCTCCTTCGGCAGGGCTGTTTTTCAGTGTTTTCAGTGGGAGTCCGAGCTGTGGTTGCTGTGTTGAGCTTGAGACCACCTTGGATCATTGTTGTAGAGGTCCCGGTGCGTAGCCACCGTCGTCGCCGCCGCGTCGGTGCCTCCGGCCCGCTTAACGGGTGAGTTTAGCTCCTAATCCTTCGTTTAGTGCCTAAACTTGCTTAGGGTTGGTTTAGTTAGATTTAATTCTAGTTTAGGTGATTTAATTAAGTTGTATTAGCTCTAAGATAGGTGGTTAGATGGATGGATTAAATTAGTTTAGCTTAATCTTGCTTTATTTGCTTAATTGTGCCTATGTGTTTAATTAAGCTTGTTTTGCTTAATTAATTGTTTGATTGTTTTAATTAATGTTTTCAATGATTTCTGAGTTTAAATTATCATTTATAAATTCTGAAAATTTACTGTTCACTCGACATTATTCACGATTTAATGTTCACGAGGCACTGTTCACGAAACACTGTTCACGAGTTACTATTCACAAAACACTGTTCACCCGAGAACGAAAAGTTTCTAATTTCATGTGGATTTAATCCTATGAAGTGATTGGATGTGTTATTGCATAAACATCTGCATGAATTGAATGATGATTTGTGCAATTGTGTGGTGATTGGAAAATTGGATTTTATTCAGAAAATCCCGGTGTCGGGTTTGGACACCGAAAATGGATTTTAAGTATTATATCAAACAATGGGGTTTGAAAAAGGAAAGTATCAGTTTTCTGGTTCGAATTGACGTGTACCCACGTACGACTACTTTCGCGGATGTTTTTAATACGAAGAAAAGAGGTCGGGATTACTATTTTAATCGAGGCATTTGACGAAAATGCAAAGTATCCCGGGCCGATAATGAATTGTCGTGTGTTGGCTAATGAGGAACCGTCCCGAGCCGTTGAGCTAGACGTGCCCCTATATGGGATGCCCGCGCAATGGATGCCGGTTGCGAGGGCCGGGCCGACCGGACCGATGCTCCTTCGGGAATGCCGTCGACGTAGTGACGAAGCCGTGCTCCAAGGGGGGAGACGATGCTCCTTCGGGAATGCCATCGACGTAGTGACGAAGCCGTGCTCCACGGGGGGGAGACGATGCCTGGTTAAACGCCAGTAGATAGCCAAACTGCGAGTAGGCTATGCCCATGTGTGGCAGTGATTAACAATTGGAATGCATGCTGAGTGTTATTGATGCACCGGATTATGGGACGAAATTGTGTGGCACGGAATGGGACGTGTCATAACGATTTGGTCTTATAATCAGGACCCATGTGATTGACTGAGATGAGTAAGGCGTTTCAATTGTTGTATGCATTGAATATATGTATTGTGTTTATGAACTGTGATAATGTGCAAGAATGCATGAGAATCATGGCATTTGTGATTTCGATCATGCGAGTTAAGCACATTGTTTATGGCACGCACGCATGACTCGATAACGTGCGGGGGTGTGGCAATGGCCGGTGAGATCGCTTGCAATGCGACTCGTATGTGATTGATGAAATGTATCATCTAATGGCCATGTGCATTGCGTGTATCGTGTTGAATTATAACGTGCGGGGGTATGGCATAACGGGTAAGGTTGTATGCTAATCGACCGTTGGTTGTTGCTTGCGGTGGGGTAGTTCGGATAGATACCCCGAGTTGAGTTGGTGTACTAATCGGGGCTTAGGGGTGGAACTCGCTGAGATTTATATCTCGGTGGTTATTGAATAACCATTTTCGTGTCCCTAGTGTGAAGAGCCGGGAGCTTGAAGCGGAAGGGTCGGGGAGCATAGGTGGCTCGGTAGTTCTTTATGACATAGACCTTCCGTATAAGCTTGAAGTGTTTATAAAAGTGTATTTGATTCTAAACTGGTTGTCCTGCTTTTCTATCCCATGTATGTTGTTGTCAGGGGATTAGTTAATTCGCTTCCGCATGTGCAATAAAATAAAAAGGGTCGGCGACGAGTTCTGGGAACGTCGCGAAATTCTATCGACCACCAAGGGTTGCTCGCACGCTCGAGGTTCGGGGCGTGACATGGTTCATATCTCAAAGAATACATGTCAATTAGATTTGGGCATATGATCAAATTGGTGGCTTGACCAATAGTTCAATGGCCTTTGTTTGATCAGGACATGGTGAGACAAAAGGATCGAATTACACGGTTGCCAAAGCTGACAAGTTCATTATGTTTAGAAAACATTTCAGACTGTTTGGGTAGCCATGATATATTGCTAGATGTCACTCATGGTTTGCAGGAACAGGAGGTTGACCTGGACAATCAGTTCTCTTGGTTGTGCTAATGTGTTAGTGCAAATCTTACTGCCAGCTCAGTGATGAACCTAGCAATGTCACACACCATAACCAATTAGAATGACGTTTGAACGAGAGAGATAGAATATTGCAAATGTGTTTACAATTGAGCCAATCAAATTGAGGTGGGCTAGAAATAAAAGTTCTGATGAATAAGAGTTTACAAAGTCTGAAGCGGGTTTTGAGACTTTAAGGCCGAATCAAAGATCTGAAGCATGTTCAGATTCAGTGACCAAATTAATGATCTGAAGTGAGTTCAAAGTTAATAGCTGGATTAATGATCTGAAGTGAGTTCAGAATTAATCATATCATTAATGATTTGAAGTGAGTTTAGAATCAATAGACAAATTAATGATCTGAAACAGTTTCAGACTGAATGGCTAAATTAAAGATTTGAAATGTTAATTCAGATGTAACAGTCACATTAAGTTCTGAAACGGTTTCAGAATAAATGGGCAGTTTAATGATCGGAAACGGTTTCAGATTAATGATCAATTAATGCTCTGAAACAGTTTCAGAAGTAACGGCCAAATTAAGTATTTGTGACAGTTACAAAGTTAATACCCAAAAGGAAGACTTGTAACACTTATAAATAAATGTCTGCAATAATACTCTGTAACACTTACAGAGTTAATGCCCAAATTAGTGTCTGTAATGATATTAACACTTACCTCCGTTAGGAGTTATGGCCGAATTAATTCTAAAACGGTTTAGAGTTAATGTGATGATTTAAATGTGATATGCACCATCTATAAAAGATAATACAGAGAGCAAATCACCGGATGATGGACGATAGACAATCAACAATTGATAATTGAGAGTGCTGATACTGATCAACAAAACACTCACGTGAGAGCAATTGCTAGCACAATTGTAGTTGTGAGATCTCTCAATTTCTCTCTTCTGTTCAACGTGAGAATTGGTGGTGTGTCTGAACTAGAGGCCCAACACTTGTGGAGTTGGATTTGAAGAACGTCAGAGCCTGTGAAGAAATCAAAAGTTCTGCAAGGCTTTGACGTTTTGCATCTGAAGAATGTCAGAACCAGTATTACTAGAAGGCATAAGACGTTCGTGATCAAGAATCCAAGAACATCAGAACTAGTATTACTAGAAGGCATTTGACGTTCGCAGTCAGAGTCTGAAAAACTTCAGAACTACTGCTATGAGGACATAAGATGTTCATGCTTAGAACTTGAAGAAACTTCTGAACCACATTTTGGAGCATGGTACAAGGTTAATATGATTAGCCCATTTAGCTCTTCTACGCGTTTTTATTAAAATGTACGTAAATGCTATGGAAACACGTGTATAAGTGTTCTTACTTCCGCTACGATCAGACGTTTGATCTTAATTTACTTATGCATGAATGCTTGTTTATCGAAACAAACATCAACAAAAAGGAGAAAAATTGTGCCGAATCAGAGGTACAAATTGACCATGTGTTTCAATCTTGTAAAATAAAGGAATGCTTCTAATCTATAGCAGGGGATGGTCTTTGTTCCACCTCTCTTCTTTTAAACTATTGCGTGTTGAAGCTAAACCCATGATTTCATGCACTCATTGATGAGATTTTCCATTATGTCATTGTTCTGCAATTGTACAATTTCTCTGACATGTCGAAGCTGAACCCATGACTATTTTTTTATGCCTTCCTAATGCTAGTTTACTAGAAATTATTGAAATAATAATTTACAGGCTCTAAATGTTATAAATAAAAGGATTGCTAGATGTCTTCAGCGGGTGGTTTTAATGTCACAAATTAAAGAAGGAGATCTACAATGTGGGAACATTTTAAAGAGATTCCAAGTCAAGAAAAGGCCAAGTGTTTATATTGTGGGACCCTTATTGGTTATGCTAGTGGTCAAGGGACTAGCTCAATGCATCATCATCTAGGTAGATATAATGAATATCCACATGCAGATGTTGGAAAAAAGGCAAAAAAGTACCTAGAGTCAAGTTGTTAGAGGTAGTAGTTCATCAGGTTCTTGGAAATTTGATCAAGATGCTAGCAGAAAACAATTAGCGATTATGTTTATTCTTAATGAGTTGCCTTTTAAGTTGGTAGAGCATGAGGGATTTTATCGATTTGTGAATAAAATCCAACCAAAATTCTTAATCCCGACACGCAACATATTGAGGCGCGGTTGTTATGACTTATACATGGAGGAAAGAAGTAAATTAAAGAAATATTTTTCCGAGACATCTCTCTAGAGTATGTCTAACAATTGACACATGGACATCTTGTCAAAATTTAAGTGATATGTGTCTGACTGCTCATTTTATTGATGCTAATTGGAAATTACAGAAGAATATATTAAATTTTTGTTAGATCTCAAGTCATTCTGCTAAGTTAATACGAAAAGTAATTGAGAAACGTTTGACTAATTGGCAGATTCATAATGTTTTTTCTATCACCATAGATAATACTAGCTCGAATGACTTGGGAGTTCAATATCTGAAAAAGATACTTAACTCTTGGAACTCTTTGTTATTGAGAGGTGTTGTGCTCATATATTAAGTTTGATTGTTAGATAGGAGTTAAAAGACATAAATGATTCAATTGTCATGTGAGATCTTCCCTTAGCGGGTTAAGAAAGTTCAAGGGTTTTGTTGAGTTAGAGAATATTGAGTTAAAAAGTCTTGTGTGTTTGGATGTGGAAACTCGTTGAAACTCAACATACATGATGTTGGAATCAGTTTTGAAGTTAGAAAGAGTTTTTAGTAATATGGAACTTCGAAATAGCAAATATACTCAGGAGCTTTCTAAGGGGAAAGGGAATGGAATTATGCATGTCACTTTCTTCCTTTTTAGAAATTGTTTTTTGATACAACTATAAAAGTTTCAAGTTCTTCTTATGTCATTGGCAATAATATGGCGAAGGATATGTACAGGATTTATATTATGATTGAGAGATATTGTGGAAATGAGAACCAAAGCTTACGGGAAATGGCTTAGAGAATGAAAAAGAAATTCCATAAGTATTTTGACAACATGAACAACATCAATCTCAATTTATTCATCGCTTGCATACTTGACCCACGACATAAGGGGGACTATGTGAAGTGGATGATTAGCTATGTTTATGAAAGTAAACACGCAGAAACTTTACAAGAAAAAATAATAACACCTCTAACATTATTGTTTGAGCAATACCGCACGAGTATATGCCCTCAAAGCAACTTAAGGCTAAAGAGCATAATGATCAAGGATAGTAAGCATGTCAAGGTCCCCAGTGGTTGGTGCTGATATTATGACTGAAATGTATTTTAGCCAAACCGGATAACAATATTTGGATGAAAAATCTGAATTGGACAAGTACTTGGAGGAAGCATGTGAACATTATAACTTTGAATTTGATATCTTAAGTTGGTGGAAAGAAAATTCATCAAGATATCCTATCCTTTCTATCGTTGCCGGAGATATATTGGTTATGCCCATCTCGACTGTAACATCGAAGGCTGCATTTAGCGTAGGAGGTCATATACTTGATGTGCTTCGTAGTTCCTTGACCTTAACCATGGCAGAGGCTCTTATATGTGCTGAAGATTGGTCACGATCCATGCCACTTTCATGTTCGATTGAGGAGGACTCAGAAGACTTCAAAATCTTTGAGTCAGGTGGGAAAATATGGTTGTAAAATATTTATACATTTCTTTATTTCAATGCATACGTTAATTCTCATTTTCATCGCGAATTTACTGTAGAGTTGCCAAATATGACCATAGAGTCAAACTCGATATTGATTTCTCTCGATGATTGACCTATTGGAGGTTAGTATGAGTAGTTTCTATCTAAGATTTTTTTTTTTTGGCCCTATGTTTCTTGCTTCTCATTCAAAAAGTTGGATGTTTTATGTCTACTTGTGTGGAATTGTTTGTTGCCCCTTCTGTTTTTCTAGTTGTGGGCCTAAGAGAATTTTGCTGTTGGCACATGTTTAAGTTACATTTTAACTTATGCTTGTTGCTTTGCAGATGCTGGTCTTTGTGTTATACTTTCTTTTTTCTTTTTAGCTTTTGAATGATGCTGAGGTTCTGAGATTTCGATGCTTCTTTGTGTTACTGTTTGGCGAAAAAATGGAGCATGTTCAACGAATGCCCTCATCCATATGAAAAGCAGCCGATGGAGTTGAGTTAGGAATCAGGATTGGCTCTGAGATAGATTAAATTTTGGTTCCCAAATAGGAGAACCCAAATGAAGGTTTCTTCACTTAATTCATTTATTTTACCTTACATTTGTTGGGATAGTTTAGAAGATGAAAAGAAGTTGTTTGTTTTGCTTTTATTGCAACCTTAAACCCTCGTATTATATTTAAATCAGGCCCAACATTGAAGCGCTCATAACTGTGCATTGAAGGTAAAAAATGATAGGATTCGATGCAAAAAAAAAAAATGTGATAAGAGAGGCCTTAAGGAACGCCATTTGCCTGAGTTGTGGCAACGTGTCGTCATTTGGCCGAGTTGTGTCTCTCCATTTGGGCATGCTACTCCTCATGTTAGACCTTTTATCTACAATTTGTTAATTTTGGGATGATGCCCCTCAATTTAGCTGTTATTCCTACTGCATGTTTATCCGTTCCAATCTATATGTCTGCTATTTATGGTGGATTGCGCGCCTATGGGCAAGTCCATTTTCAATTTATGCTTATAGTAAAAGTTCCTAAAGCCTTAAGGGTGAAGGCACTATCTTTCAGATTTGTTGTTCTTCAAAAGTTTAATGGCCTTTTACTTCAAAAAATCTTACCAGGAAAAAAAGAAAATTCCATAAACCCAACCCAAACCGACCTAACCCGACCCAAAATTTCGATTAAGGTCTTATGTGTTTCGGGTCGGGTCGGGTCAGGTTGAGTAACATCAAAACCCAACCCAACTCGACCCATTGACGCCCCTATCTAGTAGAGTGCTTCAACAAGGCAAAGTATCTCAGTGCTTATCAATTCATGATGCCTACAATGAAAGAACAAAATTTTGGAAGAAAACCAATAAAATAGCTCCTCGAGGGTAAGTGAATGATTTGTTCTACCTACAATGTGGTTGGACATAAATGTAATGGATGTCCTTTGAAAAAAGGTATTTGTTTAACTAGTTGATCATGTTGATGCTAAGCATGTTATTGTAACATATTGTCAATTAATGCTTACTATGTGCTTCTCAAGCCAATGCTTAGGTCAATGTATGTACATCTAGTGCTCATGCCAATGCAAGTACAACTGAAGCTCATGCTTAATCTTAGGCCTAGACCAAGGCCTGAAAAAGGACAAGTAAATTGTGGTAGAACCATGTATTGTATGTTTTATATGTCAAGATTCCAATTTAATGATGATGAATATACATGCAAGCTAAAGCTAAAGCAACAACAAGTGCGATTGAAGGAGGATCTAAAAGTCAGGCCAATACTTCTAAGGAGGCTAGTGCAATACAAGACAATAGTGAATAGGCTAATGCTTTTACTCATGCTAGTGTAGATGTGAGAGAATATAATGCTGTGCAAATGTAAGAGGATGTATGTTATTGTAGGAGCCCTTATAGGATGCACGACTACTATAGATGTAAGAGGATGTAGTAGTGAGGTTAATGCTTTTGCCAAAATTTGTTCTGATAAAAAAAAAAAGTACTTATTGTGCTCAAGCTAGTGTAATAGCTTAGGATAGACCTTAGAAAATCCCAATGAGTAATACCCTAATCCCCATTCATACATGTGTATTCTCATGTCAAATGATCTTCTTCTTTTTTTTTTTTAAGTTTAAAAGACCCACAATTGAAAATGAAACGATGCAAGGACAATCACAGGTGAAGAGGAAGAAAATGGTAGAGTTGGGAGTTAACACAAATCTTATGAGAAATCTTCAAATTCTTAATATCAATAATATTTTAATATTTTCTAATAGCAATTGTCTGTCTCCTTAAACTAAAAACATGCTCATTCTTATGTAGCATAGTATAACTAGTGCAAGACTACCGATCCTATCACACAAAGGGGTAGTTCCATGAGCTATTTCAATGGCAATGGCACATGCCAAAGCTAGTGCACAACCTCAACAATTAAGAATTTTTCCTCGAAAGCATGTTGTGTAAAGCGAAAGGCACAATCACAACTCCATGTGAGTTCCCAACCTTAGTCATCTCATACTACAATAGTTCGAAAGCAAGTTGTCATAAAGCGAAAGGCACCATTACAATCACAACTCGAAAGGAGTTCCTAACCTCAGTCATCTCAAGCTACACTAGCTCAAAGCATGTTGCATAAAGTGAAAGGCACCATCATAAACCTAGGTGAAGCCCAACCTCAATCATGTCATGCTATAACAAGATCTCGAAAGCATGTTGTGGCGAAGCTAAAGCCATTACCTCAACCCGAGGCTAGTTCCCAGTCTCATTCATCTCAAGTTATAACAACTCCTCCAAAGCCTATTCTTACAGGATTATATATAAGGAAAAGCCCAAGAATTATGAATAAAGTAAAGATCAAACCTACTGGATCAATAGAGACCATAGAATTGGATTAATATATTTGTTGAAAGTGTTTTTTTTAGGTAAACTTATGTCAATTATCAGCTAGTATTTATTATAAGATATATGTAGCTTTGTGTGTTCAGGAACTCGGTAGACATATGTAAATTTGTAGGCATGTTGTGGAATAAAACATTTTGTGTACCGAAAGTGCAGGCATTTTATTGAATAGGATATTCATCGTCAATTGTTCATTAGTATGTGCAGTATCAAATAGTGCTTGAGTTGGTACTTGTCTTTTATAGTGTGATTTATACATCTGAATGCGTATCGATGCTACTCGAGTTGCTACATGCAGTACCAAGCCTCAAACTTCTTGTGAATTGTTCGTGTTTCTGTTGTTGATTTTGGTCTTGTTCACTAAGTAATCGCATTTCGCTGTCATTTGCATTGCGAATTTTCATTTCTCAATACTATTGGATCGCTTGATTATAATCTACACATTATCTCACAGTGAAGACTTGGGTTTGAAGGTGAACTTGCTTTATGGATCATTTAAACAAGTGCCCTTTATCTTATCTGTTTCTTAAATCATGATATTGAAAGTACATGACTTTGGGTAATCTTCCTCTGAGATACTACTATTATCCAATCAAAGTGACATTCTCAAATTCATCACGAACAATTGATTCAACACGGGTTACCAAACTGATCAATTACTTTAAAATGAAAATGTTGTCATGTTCAAAGTAATACTATTAATTCTTGAAGACATTGGACTATGATTGTTTTAAAGACATTTGACTCATTCTTGCATTTTACATCCTTATTGTTATATGACAAAATACTTAGTATGTTCCTCTACATGTGGAACTAGCCTCTCAAGATTGTTTACATCAATGACTATGGAGAGCTCAATGTGTCTTCTAGTTTACCTTAATTCCATCCTTAAACCGAATCAAGTTTTGACAAGCACATAAATCGAGCACACAATTTTCAATGCAAGAGTAATTTATTGTATGGCAAGCAACCAGTCTTGCAAACTTACAAACTCACATTAGATTTCATTCACATCTCAATTACCCACAACTAGTGTTACAAACTTACAAACCTAGAAAGAACTATAGAAGACTTAGAAAATTCCCACAAACTTTCACATTACATATATAATGATACAACATATGCATAAAATGAATGTCAATTGATATAGCATCTTTTCTTTCTTCACTTGTGCGAGCTTCTCCCTTAAATGTCTGTGTTTCACCCTTTGAGTCTACATTTCAGCTAGCAATGAGCTCACATTGACCTCTTCACGTCTCAATTGGTTTGATTCACACAGTGCTTGAAGGAGGTTGACTGTCATGTCCGTTGCTCAGTCTAGTATCTTCGGGTCAACCCACATGAAGATATCATAGCAAATTGGACCATGAAACTTAGCACATCCATGAACCATCTTCCTGCATTTTTCCCTGTCTTTACTGTAAGAATTGGCGATTGAAGACCATAATAACATGTTGGCTCTAACTCGACCGCCACTTGATTCAAATGTTGGCACCCTCATTCTTTTGGTCGTCATATTATAAGAATTTAATAGAAATATATTACATGTATTATGATTCTTTCATAAAATTTTGATCTAACTATATTACCAGTCTCTTTAAATAGTTTGTCAAGTGAAACATATTGTTAGGTGAAGCAAAGGCAAGAAGCAGGTGAAACATATTGTTATGAGAACAAATACAAACACTAGATGTACACAAAAATTCTATCCATAGGAATTGTTATCATTCATTCTCTACTAAGGCAAGTTGCAACTGATTTACCTAATGCCTGCAACGATTGAAACTAAGCAACGGAGGAAAATCTTGGGAAACAAACTGAACCAAAAGATTTGTCCAAAAAAATAAATGAGTTCACTACATGTTTCTCGTGAGAAAATTCATTTGTGTTGTTGTCCAATAAATATTTTCGGACAACTTCGATCAAATCAAGCAAGAGCTATGAACAAAGAGGAAAAGGAATTTGAACAATCTTGACAATATAAATAAATTTTAAGTATATGGTGACAATGCTGGAGCCACATAAGTTCTCACTCAATACCAAGCCAACCACCAAATATTCTTCAAAGGAAAATCAACCAACACTTCATATGGAAGACATTTACATGCATATTGAAAAATTTAAAAACCATGCATCACATAAAGTACTTTGTTCAACGATTTGAAAAGGTACCCTTCTCTTACTTGAGAAATTCAAATAATAGATCAAAGTGTCTGAATAGATGTTCTCTCCTCTTTTTCCTAGTCACTTAAGTAAGGCAATTTCGTTGTGTCAACAAAATTTCTCCTTGAATTTGTCAAGCAACTTTGGTACTTGACTTAGTAAACCCATTTCCTAATGGTGTAAATAACTTACATGTCCCACAAGGATCAAAATGACCTAACATTGGTGAATGATGCGTGCATGGGCAAGTGATTATGGGATATAGGGAATTTTGTGGTTTAGTGTTTAGGAAATAGTGTTTATGAGGATGGTTTCGATGGGTAAATGTAAGAATAGGATAAAATGGGGTGTATGGGGATGGATTTTGAAGGATGAATTGCAGAATAAAAATGGATTACGATCCCACCAAGGTCTAAAGTACGTGCCACCAACCGAAGATGAAGATTAGGATAAATGAAGTTCACCACCAAAGCTTAAAGAACAAATCACCCGCTAAGGATAAAGGACTTCGAGATAGGAGAAGCTCACCACTAGGGCCTAAAGGAGAATCCACCAGCCGATGATAAAGGGCTTTTTGGCTCACCACCGAGAAATAATCCACTTTCCAAGGATAAACAGACCAAGATAGGAGTTATCAACTCTCCAAAGATGTTTACTCATGTAGAGGAAATCTCAAGTATTTTTCATTTATCAAATTTAGTTTGGTTACAATTGAGAGACTTCCTCTATTTATATGACGAATACAACTTAGGAAATAGAAAAGTAGTAAATAGACATGGGAACTAGCCTAACATAAAGACCTAGGAACTTAGAATTTTGACTCTTGAAATTTACATAACAATAAAGACTCCTAGAAAATAGAGATGTATTTAATGACTTGGAAACTTGCATTCTTGATTATTCAGCCTTGCAAGATTCGCGCTCCCACCTTGACCAAAGGATAAATACCACAAGACTTCATCAACTAACCATGAAAGTTGTTCAGAATGGTCTTCCATTGATATGTTGTTAAGAAACTTCAATATTAGCAACTAATAAAGTGTACCGAGAAATCAATGGCTAATATATCATATCGAATCAATGGCTAATATATCATATCGAGAATTTGGTAACTCATTAATCTTTGGTATTGATTAATTTGATAACTCATTAATCTTTGGTATTGATTAATTCGATAACTCATTAATCGTTGGTATCGATAACTTCGGTAAGAATGGTTCGGTACGGCATTAGTTGGAAACTTCAGTCTTGATCCATTGAAGCACGTTATGCCCAAATTCTATCTTGGCTTGAATGAGCAATGATGGTGTTGAGTGGGCTGATGGAGCTAAGTTGGATGCTCCTACATTAGTGAATGTCAGTTGCCAAGCTCTTTCTCCAATTCTCAGCATAGACCTATCACCTGCCTATCTAACATAACCTGGTAATCCACCAACAAACTATAGTAACACATCGATAGATAGTGGTTTGAGCTTGCTCTTTGCACCCCCCCCTCTAAAGCTTTGCATACTTTATTTTTCCTCTATTGTCCTAGTTGCAGAAATATTTTAATTTGTTTTTACTACCGGAGAATGCAAAACAACCATGGCAGGAGATGCACGAAATGCTTAATGACAACATAGACATTGAAATGCAGAACATATTCAACATGGAAAGAATCAAAAGCGCCTATTTGATACCCAAATGACAATCAGCAGAAATACTTTGTCTATTTATCCCTTATGTTCCCAGAGGCATTCACAATATTGAAAAAAGTTGGAAAGAAAGAAATTGTAGCATTATCGTGAAGATCTTAAATTATTAAAACATGCAAAACTAGTATTAGCAATTTACACTGCAAGATATTCAAATGCTATAATGTAGGAAGCGACACTTGCGTGAGGAGGAGTCACTACCACTATCATTGTCATTGTTGCCCTCTCCATTGTCGACATTGCTTGATCCATTGCCGAGACTCCCGCATGACAGGTCTTTGCATGAACTTGCGATTGACGAAGAAGAGAACACAAACTCACGATGGGCGTCGAACTCGAACTCTATGAACTCTAGATCACAATTGAACTCCAGATGATGTTGGGTGTCGAACTCCAACTCGCGAAGGGACCCAAATTGCAAGTGAACTCCATATCATTGAACTTGATTTGGGACTTAGGGTTCAAAGGGAGATTGAGTGTTAATTTCATTAAGAGGGAGAAAGACGATGATGAGTTTGGGTTCAAGATTCAGAGGGCTTCAATTTGGGAAGAAGAAAATGAGATGTTTCAATAGCATTGCATTTGGGGCTTACGGTTTAGAGAATGAAGAATGAAGGAGACGACGTTCAAGGGGAAGGAAAGAGATGACGTTCAAGAAGAAAGAGGGACGTCCAAAACAACATTGTTTTGCAGATATTAATATTTTTTCTTAAACTATTCGGCACGTATGAGATAGAAGCGATTAAAAAGCGCCAACGTTTTCCATTAATAAGTTTGACGATATTCACTTTATGACTTGATTGAACCAATTTGACAAGTTATAATACTTGATTATACTTTTTTTGAAGTTTTAAAAACTCAATTATACTTTTGCGACATGTTTTAGGATTTCTGTTGCGCTTATTCCAACTAATGTTATATAAATAAAACATACACATAATAATTACAAATATTAAAAAATATAAAAGATATGTCATTCATTCTCTTAACACTCTAATGAAGTCATAAATGAATTTAGAAAACGAAAGCACCTAAGTCAAATCAGCAAGAAGTGACGTCCCGACATTAGTTGCATTTGGAAGGCTGATAAAAATATATCGAAAATGTGATTTTTTTTTTTTTTTTTTTGGCTGGTCCCATGGTGTCAAACTTTAAACTAGCTTTCTAGATTGTACTTTCTAGGCTTGTGCTACTCTATCTAAATCAAGAGTTACGCCTTGTTGAAGTTGAGGCGGCCGAAATTTGTAATTAAAATGCCATTTATGGATCAGAAAGTAGCAACATGTTAATCAGAAGCATCACTCTGCCCGGAGCATGGCTACAGCTGGAGTACTTTGTTGATAGGAGGTGCGAGAGGGAGCAAGACCGTCACGTAACGACGCGTGTTTCGGACGTCGCCGAGACCGCCGGCACGATTCCTCGGTCTTATCATCTCGGTAGCTTTTCAAGAGGGGGCGTCTCCAGCTGTTGAAGATTGCCTACCTTGATGCGGCTGTTAAAGATTGCCTACCTCGCTTTCTTTTATGAGAATGATTGAATCCACATCGCTTTTGTTTTATTTAACCTCTAAATTTTAAACCTTTTACCGCACACCGTGGTCGATTGAGAGGCTGTAACCCATTATGAATATGCAATATTTCATTCCTAGATTCAGAAGCAAATATTTAATGGTATCAAGGGCCACTTAACGTAACCAATTATGAATATGCAGCATTTCATTTTTCTAATTCATGAGCAAATATTTAGTGGTATTAAAGCGCCACATCAGCTGCTAAGGTGGCACGCATTTACTTAGTCAAATTCACTCACAACTTGACACAGTAGCAAACAATTAGAATATAATTAAAGCAATTTGCAAAAGTACCACCAATGCACAGGTAGTTCCTAGGAAATTGAAATGCCCGCCCAAGGCCCATTTCTTTGTCTTCTACCCATATTTTAAGTCTCTTTGAGGGCAAAGCTTTGTCCTTCCACTTTTGTTTCAAAAGGAGCTCCATCAGAGATAAACTTTGTCCTTCCATTTCAGGTTCTGAAGAGCTCTAAAGATGGGCTCTCATAACTGAGGGAAACCACGTTTGAGCACTCCAGCTCATTGCGACCATTGCGAAGGTTGAGCACGTTCCATTTCCGATCCAATCTTCAATGGCCTCAATCCACCTTTCCGGGCTTTATTTCCCGTTCTCGGCCTTGTTTGAGACCCATGTCTTCATTCCCTACATATCTGCATGAATCGGCAACTTGTTCCCGGTTTTGCGGGTACTTGCTGTATACGTGGCCGTGATGTTTCGGCCATGATAGGTTCTCTCGTGTGGATGTTTTTAGATTATTTGGGCACGCTTTTATGTAGTTGGCGATGACTAATAAGGTGATAAATTACTCAAGCACCCTCGTTCTCTGGTTATAATAGGATCTCTCTCTTTATGTGGGATGCTTTTAGATTTCTTGGGCACAATTGATGATTTTTTTTTTTTCGGTCGGTCCTACTCTACTCCTATTTTAATGCTCATTCTCAGATTTTTGTCATGCCTCTTTGTAAGGCGTGGGAGTCGAAAACCACTCCCGAAACTAATGTGTCCCCACCCCAACCCTCTGTAGGGGTGTGTAAAAGAACCGGGATCCGCCCGGAACCGGACTGGAACTGCACGGAACGGGACCGGAACCTCCCGGAACCGGGGATTCTTGAGGGAACTGGTCCGGTTCCCAGTTCCAATTTATGGGAACCGGTGGGTACCGATCCGATTCCCGATTCCATGGGCAGATCCGCCCGCCCGGCCATCTAGACCGAACCAATTAATTTTTAATATTAAAAAAAATGGAGGAGTAGTTTCATGAAGCGAATTCCTTGCTCCGTTGTGGTATTTCTCTTGAGTGTTCGAGGGATTTTCGGCTCTGGATTTCGTCCTTTCTTTCTGCCTTTTCCTTCTTTGAGGTTGAAATTAAGCCGAGTCTGTACTTGGATACTTGCTTTTGTCGAACCGATCGGAGCGAAAACAGCGAATTAGATGCGCGAGTTTTCCGAAGTTGCGGAAACCACCTGGTCTGGAGCTGAAATTCTTGATTTATTCTATTTGATTTTTGCATGCAGCGATGAATTTTGGATTGCGAGGGTTCCGGTGCTGGGCTGATATGCTGTAACTCGTTGGTCTCGAAAGCTTATCAGTTGTAGCGTAACTGAGAGACTGAAGTCGATTCTGAAACTTAGGTTTTGTGTTTTTTGGTTGCCCAGCGAAAGTATATACTACTTCGTAAGTCAAGCGACTAATAAAGTCTTAAACTTTCTGCCTCACGACTTGATCAGACCGAAACGAACGTGTTTTCTCTTTCATGTTGTTCAGTTGAGAATTGAGATCAATTATGTCCTCTCTTTTGATGTTGGGTTTTCTTTAGCTTAAGATTTTCATCTCGTGGTCAGTGAGACCGGTTCCCGGGTGGATCAATGCAATAAATGGGTGGATCTCAGTTCTAATTTTTCAGAACCAGTCCTTAGCGGGCGGTTCCCAGTTCTAGGTCGGGAACCGCTCGCCCAGACCATGCACACCCCTACCCTTATGAGAATGTGGGGATTCGAACCCCTCACCTCCCCCTTCTAAGTTGGAAGGGTGGCCACTGGGGTGGGCACAATTGATGATGACCGACTAGGTAAATGCGCGTCACATAAATCTCTCCGTAACGCATTGATATCACTAGACATTTTCTCGGCTCATCGTTGACCAGAGTGGCAATCTCTTTTATAGTAGTCGTCAACGTTGTGCGGGAATGTCCAACTACAGAAAAATGCACCAATCTCGTTGACCCCACCCCCACTCCTTACCCATTTCATCAAATCATTCAGAGAGAAAAATTCTCTCTCCCCCTCTCTCTCCTTCAATGATGAACATGGACAATTGGCCTGTGCTGAGTCGCCTCAAGAGGGCCGTGAATAAGGCGAGACTCCTCTTGAACTTCCGCCGGTGGCGCCTCATGTTGATGATCGCCGACACTTCAGGCAAGAACTGGCAGCGGCGCCGCTTGAGCTTCAACGACCGGCCTGGGCTGACAGGTTGCACAGACAACGGCCGCTGTGTGTCTGAGAGCTCAGGCTCTCGCCAGGAGCTCCAAAGGACGATGAGCTGCCTGTTGTCATCGGAGGATGACATCGACAAGAAAGCGGACATGTTCATCTCAAACTTCCATCGGCAGCTTCGGATGGAGAGGCAGATCTCTCTTCAGCTCAGATATCGCAGGGCAAATAGTTTTGGCCCCATGTCTCCTTGATGGTTTTTGGGCTTTGAGATGGTATTTGATCTAGGCTTCAGATTAACAGGTCTGGGATTCTTATCTATATTTTCGGGTAAATTAAGAAGATTTTTTTTCCCTGTTTCCGGAATTCTGTTGATTATAGATTCGTTTTTCCATTTGGTGTTAATCGTAGAATTTGTTTATTTCTTAGAAAGTATTTATTTGGAGTAAAGCCGAGTTTTGCGAGAAAAAGGACACCACAAATGCCTAAGTCCTCACTTTAATTGTTAAAACTATTTTTTTGAGATAATAACACAAACAATCCTTGAATTTTGGATAAATGTGTGCAGACTTTAAATTTTTAACTTGTTCCATGTGACCCCTGAATTTTAATTCAATATGCAATGTCGTTCCCAAACTTTCAATTTATTCAATGCAGTCCCTAGACTTTTCGTACTTATCCAAGTTAGTGCATTGACTATATAAAAATATTTAACGTTGTCCCCGAACATCGGATATCTTTATATAATCCAAGGACTAGATTGAAATATCAAAAGTTGAAGGACTACATCAAACAAATTGAAAGTTTCTAAATGACATTATACATTGAGCTAAAGTTTAATGACTACATTGAATAAATTAAAAATTCAAGAATCATATTGCATATTGAGTCAAAATTCAGGAATTATTTGTGTCATTTTCTCTATTTTTTTTCAATCACTTAAATGTCAATGTTTATTTACGTTGATGCCACGTCGGGTTTTGGGCCACATGACTTGCCGACGGCATTCAAGTGAATAATTTTTTACTAAGTGATCCAAAAAAGATTATAGCACTCAAATGAGCACTACAAGAAAATTATAATACTTTTGCCGTCCTTTTCCCGTCGAGTCATATTAGTTATATACCCATGTTCAATGATTATGAATCGACTTCATTTACATTACACCCGGTATGCATGTGTAATATTCAGCGCTATTATTTCGTAGACAAGAAATGGAAAGGTCAAAAGAAATTTCACGATGAACTTCTTTTTATTAATTAATTTAATGTAGTTGTTTGATGGGTGTTTCTCTGTATAAAACTTTTCTTAGTGGACAACAGCGTTTATAATTAACATTTCATCACTAATTTCGGGTCGCATTTCAGTTACATAGGTACAGACCATAATCACAACGTAAATAATTAGTAAGTGCACGAGTCCACTTATACATAATTTACGATGAATTTCAGAAAAAGAAATTTAACTAATCAATCATGGGTTAATATCATGAATAATTTCAAATTGATACACTTGTGACAAATTTATCTTAAAATAATTTTTGGGTTACCAAAAATCTCAAATACCTATGAAAAAATTTACCATAAACTAATTTTTAAGTTATCAAAAACCTCAAACTACTACATTTGTGTCATATTTACCCTCTATTGGCTTCCGTCAAATTTTTCCGTGAAATTGTTGAGCTAAAATGAACATGCAATAATGGCAAATCCATGTGGAATCCGTATTAGTTCGGATAAATTTATCACAGGTATATGAGTTTAGGGTTTTTGGTAACCTAAATATTAATTTGGCGTAAAGTTGTCATAAATATATTGGTTTGGAGTTTTCGTGGTATTAACCCATCAATTTTAGACCTATTGTACCAATTAAATATAATTTTTTTTTTCAAATTTGCTAATTTAATCCTAAAATTTTCGCGAAATTCTAGTATAGTTTTTCTAGCCAATTTTTACCGAAAATCAGCAAGTATCCGTTCATTTGGTTTAGGGCTAATTGGACAATTACCCCCATTTTAAAAAAGCAGTGGAGTGTGGTTAGTTTTAAGTATTGAAGAAAAATACCTAATTGGACTATCAATATATCTTTTAAGAACCAAATATCTCTGACTTCACCACTTGAGCACTATTTCGAGCTTATAGAATTTCCAAAAATAAAAAATCTCACCATTAAATCTCTTAGATTGCTTAATCCCAATTAAATTCCTTCAACTTATAAATCGGTAACAAAATATTAAATTTATGATAATATATACATAAGAATAATAATCATGTATATGTATGTATAGACTTAAGCCTTTGCCTTGGCTACTCCTTAGCCAAGTTTTGGGCTCTTTCTATTTTGACAAGTGGACATGTGGCCTTCTACAAATGGGTTGAGATTGGTTAAATTAAATATAATTAGTGGTTTAGGCCCAAAAACATTGCTAGTGTTTCCAAATGTCGCTTCTAATTTGCCATACCTTCATTGAATAGTACTGGAAATTTATCCGTTAAAACTTACTAAGACCTTAGTCCATATATATATATATATATCATGATAATGCACTTAAATTCCAAAACTTTCATTTAGTGAGTTTTCTTAAAATACTTACAACTTCAATACATTTGAGTTTCTTGACTCAATGGACGGAAAATGTCACTCGGCTTTATTTTTTATTTGTTACTTTTTAATCCCATATGGCTATTAAAGTTGTTACAGGCCTCTCTCGAAACCAAAAAAAAAAAAAAATCTTAAGTAGTGCCACGTAAAGAATACAAAATATATTTAAGATAAGTTTAGCGAATTGAAGAAATGGATTAAAAATCTGAAGAAAAAAAAATGAATCTTAAAATTAAGAAAAAATGTGAAAGAAAGTATCATTGTAGGGCAGGGACTGCTGAGGCAGCGCCGTTGCTGCCTCTCTGACGGCAAGTGGGTTGGCAACCTCGCCGGGGTAGTGGTGAGGGCTAATAGCCCTTGCCAGTTGCCACGAGCAAGCAAGGGCGATCATCTTACCCGTGTCAAGGTAGGGCCATGGTCGCCACCATCTCTTCTCTCCCCATTTTTGGTTTTTTTAATCAAATTCGGTTTTTATTTTCAACCTTTAAATATTTTTTGAATTTTTTGACCAGGGTTACAGAATGATATCTTTTAATGTTCAAGGACAGGTAAGATGATTAAAAAAGAGCCACCTAAGCTTGAAAAAAATAATTGAAGCAAAAGACATGAAACATGTTCCACCCATAGAAACCGATGGAGTTAATGAAAAAATTCAAGCGCAACAATTTTTACAAGTTTTAGGAACTAGATACAAGAAATGAAAATTTTGGACTTTAAGGGTGCGTTTGTTTGTGTTTTTACGTTCAAAAATTGTTCCAAGAAACAGAAATAGAAAAAATTATTTCTGTTCCGAGAAACAATTTTTTACTAGAAAAACGCGTTTGGTAAACTTGTTCCAGGAATACAATAAAATAAAAAGAAACATGTTTGGTAAATTTGTGTTTTTTTTTTGTTTCATTTAATTTTTTAATATTTTTCTTCCTTTTTTCTTTCTTTTTTTCTTCTTTTGGCCGGTCGTCGGCCTCGGCCATGACCGACAACCGGCCGACGAGGGCCGACGGCCTCGTCCGGCCACCGGCGAGGCTCGGCCTCGGCTGGGCCACCGCCCGAGCGACGTCGACCTAGCGGTGGCCCAACAAGGCCGAGCCTCGCCGGTGGCCGGGCAAGCTTGGCGCCGGATGGGCGAGCTCGAGCTCGCCTAGCCAAGGCGAGGCCGAGCGTCGGCCGGCCGGTGCAAGGCTCGACCTCACCTTGGTTGGGCGAGCTCGGGCTCGCCCAAATCCGGCGAGGCTGAGCTCGCCCAGCCAAGGCGAGGCCGGGCCTTGCCAGGGGCCGGCGACACTCCGGCGAGGTCACCGGCCCGGGACGGCGTCGCCGGCCCTCGACGACCGATCGCCGGCCATGGCCGAGGCCGGCAACCGACCAAAGAAAAAGAAGAAGAAAAGAAGAAGAAGAAGAAGAAGAAAAAAAAAAAAAAAGGAGAGAGAAAATTTATTTTTAAAAATTATTCTGAAAACAAGAAACAAATTTTTTTTGTTTCTTGTTTCTGTTCTTTTTTTGTTCCTAGGAACAAACACGCAAACAAACGCGTTTCTGTTTTTTTTTTGTTCCCAGGAACAAAAAAACAGAATTTTTATTTATAAATAGAAAAAAAGAACATAAACAAACACCCCCTAAGTGCACGAACACTACAAATTATAGGACTTTTGCTGTTATTGTCCTTGTGCATATTCATTTGCTGACCTTTTCTTCTCACTCACTCCTCTGGAATTTTTTTCTCTTCAGCATCACTTCTTTTTCTTCATTAATGTTGGATTAGGTTGGCCAAAGATTTTCCACATTGCAAGAAATTACCCCACCTGGTTCCACATCAAAGATTAGCCAACTTTGTCCCTTTGTCCTTTTCTTTGGTGTCTCTCCTTCATCCTTTCATTTCATTCTCCTCTTTCATTGCTTTCACGTTAAGTGCGCCATCCTCTTTTCCTTTTCGTTTAGTGCGTCTTCCTCTTTCTCTTCGTTTCAATGTCAGTTTAAAAACTTTTGGTTTAAGAAAGGCTCTCTTGTTGTTTTCGTTGGAGTTGAACTTCGACAGGCACTTTTTTATCTTGGATCGATCGATTTTCGTGGCTTGTTTATGTTGGATGATGATAAACATTTCTCCCTCGCTTTTGTTATATGTTGCTTTTCCTTTAGCTTTTCATCTTGCAGTCCACAGTGAGCATTCTTTTCCGTTGGGAAGATATGACATGTTGGAGAATTCTGACTAGAGGGCACAGAACTAATTGGATAATTTGAAATCAAGAGCTTGCTATAAGTTACATAATTTGCTCGAATCTGAGACAATTGATCTTGAGATGGATATAACACCCCTAAATTATGGCCAAGCTTTTTGATGTTTTCGTATCAAGAGGGTTTTTTTTTCCTGAAATTCGCCAAATAAATGCCTGCCTTCTTGAGAAAGACTCCTCTGTAAGAACTAAGCTCAAAATGGGCAAATATATGAAACGTGTAGTCTTGTATTATCAGTCAGACGATTTGCAGCTTAGAAAGAAATTCGACCCAACTTATTGGTGAGTTAGAGCTAAAAACACTAACGGCATAAGCTCATATCAAATCTACAAGAATGAGAATCTGACCAAAAAAAAAAAAAAGGAACAATAACTTGAATAAAGTTGGTACAATATTAATATTTGGTTGAGGGTGAGTGTCCTCCTTTTCTCTTAAGGATTTTTTTTTTCTAGTAATGAGTCTTTAGAATCTAACTTTTCCGTTCTAACGCCTATTCCCATGATTTGGATGAGCCACCTTCTTTTGCCTTTTGACGTGTTCCCCTCGTTTTAAGCATGGGCCCCACGCGGTGGTTTCAACTTGTAGTCCCAGGTTTGGTATTCATGCTATTTACTTTTAAGTTTTACCGCATGCCAATCCACTTCTACCACGTGCTTAACTAGAAAGTAATCATTTCTGCCATTTTTCTTAGACTTCTAACCATTTATCATCCTGCCTACCGCTTCTGCCAGGTGCATGCCGACCGTTTCTACTACGCATACACCAGCAGCCTCTGCCATGTGTTTGGCCATGATCCCCACGTTCCGAGATTCTAAGATTATGGCTTAATTGCCTCTACTTTTCTTTGTTGGCATCGTTACAAATGGCTAATATCGATATTGTACATGCAAACCTCCTGTTAGCCAAACTTGTGCCAATCACAACTTGTTGGCATAATTTCGATAACATCACAAAATTATAAAGCCAATATATTTCTTGATATGGTCGAAGCGATGCAAAGCTAACGTCACTCTCAAAATTGTGTCAATACCTATTTTGACCAATTTTAGGTGTTAACTAGAATATTTCAGAAAAATTCAAGTGGAAAATTTCCCAATATATAAAAAATCAAATAATTAAAAATTCAAGATTAGGTAAAGTTAATTAATGATTAGTAAAGATAAATATGTCAGGTTTTATGGACAAACTTCAAAATCCAAAAGAAGCCCCAAGAACAAGTCTACAAATAGGTGTAGGACAAAACATCCAATCAGTATTAAATCTAATGTATGGCTGTTCATTCAGTTTTAACTTCTCAATTTTGTTAATTTAGCCCTAAACATTTATGCAAAATTCTAGTATAATCATTTCTATTAATTTTTGCAAAAGATTGCCGACGTGACGGTTTAGTCATCGCTGATTATTCTAAGTGGCGCACTGCGAAGTTAGTGACTTTTGGCAAACAATTGGTTGGGATGATTATATTGAAATTTAATACAAATGTTTAGAATTAAATTAGTAAAATTGAAAAATTTAGAAATAAATTGACATACATAGTGATATGTTGAGGATTGATTAGACATTTTTCTAGTAAGTGTAGGAAACTCTTATGTGTAGGCCACTCTATAAGAGTTTCCTAAGCTATAGATGAAATACAAATAAATCCTTTACCACAGAGTCTCAAATTCAACGTCATCCAAATAGGGAAATTTTTTGAGTTAAATGCTTTGACAATTATCCTCTTAGACTCCAAATCATAAGGTCTCAAGAATTAAGGGAGCTGGACTCAGGTGGGGACATGCTTAATGCTCAGTCGAATTTTTTGAGGGTTATAGCGCGAAACCCAAAAGCATGCATGTACTTGAGTTTTAAATTTTACTTCATCCGTTTAAGTCTTAAAAAAATTGCAACTTCAGTAGACTTGAGTCATTAAAAAAAAAAAAGGAAAAATCAATATGTAGATTCCAGCCCTTTTTCTTTCTTTTTTTCCATAGCACTGTCCTTTTTTTTTATCTAATTTTTGAATTTTTTAATGAAGTGGCTTTTATTTTTCCTTCCACTCCTAATAATAAAAGATGAATCTTGTTTTTGTTCCTTTCCCGTCCACAAATAATCCATTAAGCTTATCAAATAAAGTTCTCGTTGATGGATTGTTTGTAACATTTGAAATTTTCGTATTTATAATTATGTAATATTTGGAAATTCGTGTAATGATAATGATACTTAGATTTTGAATTAAGTATTATCTGCCTTAGTATTTGAACAAGTACACGGAGACTAAATTTTGTGGGACACGGCTAGTAATTTTCGTGAACTTAAATTGTCTCGAGTTCAACGTGTGAATCAAATTTTGTGTGTGTTAATAATAGAATGGTATTAATTAAATTATTATAGTCTTACCAATTAATGGTTGTTATTAATCGTGCAAGTTTTAGTTAATTGGTAATAATATTATTGAATAATTGTGTTAATAGCGCTAGAAGAAGGAGAGTATGTTCTACTTGCTACATTTTTCATTGCAAAATTTATTAGTTAAAATTCGAAGTGCCACATGTCATTGAACAAAGGTTTGCATGGTCATGTGTTCTTAGAACATAATATTTTATGGTTAAACTCTTTTATACTTAAACTAAGTATGGATTATTGCAAGATGACTCATTTTTTTCATGCATTCGGCCACGTGTAAGGGCCTTGACTTGCATTATTACACATCAAGCTGAAGATTAACATGTAATTATACACATAGCATTGTAAGGAATTAAATTATTTTAATTAATTTTAACAAAATTCATTTAATCTTACCAAAGACCCATTATTCATTCCTTCCGAAAACCCAAACAAAAGCGACATGTATTATTTTTCACTTTTCAATCCAAGAATTTTGAGAGCAAAGTTTCATATTCAAGTGCAATTAAGGTGGTAAAGACAATCAGTAGTCAGTGGTTTGCGTTCATTCGAGGCAAGTGAAATTTTTAGTGTTAAATTAACTTAAATCTACTTAATCACTTCCATTTTGGTTGGTTGGTTGAAAGGTGAAGTCTTGATGTGGGTATGGTGGCTGTTAGGTGACTTGATAATTTCTTTCAAGTTTGTTCTGCTTCGCTTTGGGTTTGTTTTGGTTCATTCAGTGTGATTATCGATAATTAGAACGTGCTCATTTTACTATATTTGTCTTGATAACTCATTATATGTTCATTTTGCTTCTTTCTACCTCATTCTAAATAGTTAGAATCTGGTCATTATGTTGTGTTTGCCTTGATAATATATTGTATGTTCGTTCTGCATTTTTTTGCCTTATTTTTTGTAATTAAAATCTGGTCATTCTACCATATTTGTCTTGGTAACCCATTGCATACTTATTCTACTTCTTTCTGCCTTATTCTAGATAGTTAGAATATGATCATTATGTTATATTTGTCTTGATAATCAATTACATGTTTATTTTGTCTTTTTCTGTCTCATTCTAAATAGTTAGAATTTGGTCGTTCTACCATCTTAGTCTTGGTAACACATTACATGTTCATTATGCTTCTTTCTGCCTCATTCGGGGTACTTAGAATCTGGTTGTTCTGCATCTTTGTCTTGGTATCTCATTGCATGCTCATTCTGCTTCTTTCTACCCCATTCTGGGTAGTCAAAATTTGGTCATTCTACCATATTTATCTTGATAACTTATTGCATATCCATTATGCTTCTTTCTGAATAGTTAGAATTTGGTTATTTTGTTATATTTGTCTTGATAAACTATTGCATGTTCGTTTTGCTTTTTTCTGTCTCATTCTGAGTAGTTAGAATCTGGTTATTCTGCCATAGTTATCTAGATGACCTATTGCATGTTTGTTCTGCTATGTTACGTTGGAATTCTACCAGTCGGAATCTGTTCGTTTCATTTGTTTCTACTAGAATTTCCTAAGTCAGAATTTGTCCATTTGTGAGCCTATTTGAATATGTTCATTAATGAGTCTGTTCACTTGCTGAATTTGCTCAACTTGTGAATCTGTTCATTAATAAGTATATTTATTGATTCATGCAGACTTCACTGGATTTAAATATAATTCTCATTAAATCCGCTAATCTATTGATTTTGTCCATTGCTAAATATGTCCATTTGTAAGTATGTTCATTGTTGGATCTGTTATTTTATTTTATGAGCTTTTATCAAGTTAAAATTTATCCTTTTTTAATTGTTCAAACTTTATGAACATAATGTACTTGTTCGTTCATACTCAAATCATACCCATTTGATTTACTAGATTTTAATGTCCAGAACTTGCTCAATGTTTAGATTTAGAATATACTCATTTGATTTACTCGATTTTAATGCCCAGAACATTCTCAACATTTAGACTCAGAATGTGCCCATTAAATATCCATACTTTGACAACTAAAATATGATTACATATTATTAGATATGCGGTTATTTGGTTGAAATATGGGTACTATGCTTGTGAGTATACACATATTGTGGCATAAATTAGATTAATGTGATTCCATTACCTATATAACAGTGAGTGAAGATGCCCTGTGGTTAAAGTTTGCGGGATGCTTCAGTGGTTGAGATACCCCGGGGAGTGATGCCCCATATGTCGGGATGCCCCGAGAGTGTTCAAGGGGATGAAGCATTAATGAATAAAATGCATTATTATGTGTAGAATGAAATCATTGTGTGAAACATGGTGTGTACATGCATGAGTCTGGATGGACGTTCTGTTGGTTGACAATTTATGTAGTAGATGGACATAAAAGGTAAAGTCTGTTTATGTTCGTATCATACTTATCGGATGATTATGGCTTCATTTTGTGTATATCGGGTGAAGTGATAAGATGCTTTTTTTAACTTAAAACTAAAGATTTCATTTATTGGGCTTCGACTCATCCTTTTTATTTTTGCAGACGTGTAGGATGAACACTTCTTACCCTTGCACTATGGAGTCCTTGTGTATAATGAAGTTTTTTTTTTCAATGAAAGTGTGCTTGAATCAGAGTCTGGAATAATATATACCAAGTATAGTTCTATGATATGGGTTGATGTATGAGGCTTCACGGAGTGGGTTCCTTTCTGGTTCATTGCTTGGTATCGAAATCTTGATGAAGAGTTAGTTGGTCCGTTGAGTAGCTTCAATTTGGACGTTGGAGACGCAGTAGAGGGAGAAAGTTATTAACCCATGGCTTAGTCAAATCATTTGCATAGGCGGACTTTTGAAAGTATAGTATAGTCTAGAGATAGGCCTCCCTACCAATACTCAGACTTCTATCTTTTGCTCGAAATGTAATGAAGCTGTGAACTCACATGTGATATAAATAAAAGAAGCACAAATATGTTTGTTATAATTGTGAGGCTTTAATCATTAAAAGAATATTCGTAAATGTTTGTTTTCGCTTCCACATATTAAAAGAAAGTAATAATATGAGAAACACGTGTTAGGTGATGTTCCGGAATGTCACATTATTTCATCAAGATATAATCCAAATCACTATGTCAACTTCTTATTCTTGAATGGGCCTATTTTCAATTTTTTTACAGAAAAGCAACATTGCTTACGTTTCATCATAAAAATTTTAAAAAAATAAAAACAAATCAAATTGAAAAACTCAAGAAGAAGAGAGTACATGTGAAAATTATAAAAGAAAGCATCAGGATGAGAGGCTGAACGAGGGACAACGGTGGCGTTGCCGCCCTTATCGCTGGCAAGGGTTGGCGACTCTCACCAAGATTGAGGTGAGGGTGGTCAGCCTTCGCCCAGGATGAATGGGCCATTGTTCTGCACCTCACCCCTTCGTCTCTAGTTTTGCTTTTCTCGATTTCAATCCCTTTTTAGTTTGTTCTAATGTGATACCGATTTGACGCCACATTAGCCTCATTCGCACAAAAAATAATAATAAAAGAGATGCCAGATAGATTTTCTAAGCAAGAAAGGCTAGGGGAATTTATGAAAGGACGGTGTCAAGTATTAGGATTTAAATGCACGAAAAGAAAGTCATTGAATTCAAATGCATTACCATGACAGTTTTAGGATTCTCACCACAATTGACCTTTCTCTCCCCTTTTTCTGGGTAAAATAAGATCTTACTCTTTGATTGTCCAATTATCAGAATGAGTTAAGCATAAAAGGACCATATGACATGAAATACTATTTAAAATCATGAAATACATATTATTTTCAAACATATGAGACGCGACTAAGACCTTGAGTGTGTTGCTTTCGCATTAAATTGATCACTATTTAAAACCAAACGCTACAAATTAATTACCAATAAATTCGGTCACATCACTTTTCTATAGTAATAAATCCACGATGTATAACCACTCCACCATTACATATATAATGCCTCTAATAATATTATCGAAGTTGTTGCAAGCCAGTTATCGTGAGTTATCCATTGCTATATGTATACTTCCATATTTCTAAAAATTTAATGTAACTACTAATTCTTACAATCTCGTCCGACATTCATACATTCCATCTCTGTCGGTCTTTTCTTGTGACCTTCATCGTGAGTTATCCATTCCACCTAATTTCCACCATCTTCCCTATTTTTAATTTGCAATATGGAACTGTTGACAATCAAGATCTCAAGCAATCCCCAGATAATTTCATGGTTGTTGTCGTCTAATCAGCGTGGACAAAGACCGTGTCATGCTCCATAGTGGCTTCTAATCCTAATCAGTTGGTACTTAGCATAATATAATTAGAGATATTGAAATGACAACACATACTAGAAGTTTTCAATTAGGAGGAAAAAAGCAGACGTTCTTTTATTCTTATTCTTTATGCAAAGTTAAAGGAAATGTATATTGATGCACCATTTGCTTTCATCATTAAGCTTAAAGCGCGTTAATCCAAAGAATGTATTGAAAAATGATGGAGTGATGTAACAATAAGCAAATCCAGCCTAACCAATATGAATTCTCTTAAACTTAGAAATGTCTAACGAGGGGTTAGAGTGGCCGTGGCATTGAAAAATTCAACCTTTTATAGAAATTGTGTGACAAAAGAGAAAAGCCTGGTTACAAAAGGAAAAAAAGTATTTAAATTTGTGTGGACCATAGGGATGCAAATTAGGTTAGAAAAAGAAGTGGTTGATGAGAGATTTATATTCCTTTTTGAAAGTAAGATGCTCGGGGGACTGGTTAACAACTAACTTGACTATTCTATCAATAACATAATTAAGTGCTAATTAAAAAAAAATCAGCACTTAATAGATTGAGATTATTTGATAACCGTAATCAACAATGACTTAAAAATTCAATGAAGTCAAACAGTAACTTAATGGTAGTAAGTGAGGAAAGGATTACTTAATTCATTAAGTAGAAAAAGTAATCGATAGCAATTAAAATCTTACTAATTATATTGCTAAAACATATCAGTAGTGGACGCAATTCCATGCATGACAAGAAATCCATGATATTCCATCATCAATTTTCAATTGTTAATGAACAATATGTAAGTTCTATTTTTAGCACTTAAAATTATCAACACCTAAAATTTAGTATTTAAATTTTCTAGCCCCTTGCCTCAGGGCTACCCTTTCCATTTGCGAATGGGGAGGTGAGGAGATCGATTTCCCACCTTCTCATGAGGGTGGGGTTGGGGACGTGTGAGTAAGAGAACGAGATTTTACAACCTACGCATAGCACGTAGTACACACAATGACTTATAAAATACTTATATCATATGATATGACTAGACTAATTTTTTTCTAAAACTTATTTTTCAAATTTATTAAACAGGCCCGAGATTCTGTCCATTTTATTGTCATGTATTAAAAGCGTCATTACACCATTCTCCAATGTTGGAATCTGAATTCCACCATCCGACACAGTATAGCTTAAAAAATCTATTTGTGTTGCGATTAAAAAAAAAGTTTAGAGAACATTTTCGTAAAAATAATCCCTTGTATTATTTGAAATAATTAGTCAATAAAAATTAGTTTTATTATCGATAACAATTTATGTATCATTATTTGCATGGATGATGAATTTTTCTTATTTACTCATTTTTGCAGGCGATACAAGTAATAATTATTTTTATGAAAACATTTTTCAAAGCATTTACTTTACACGAAGCAAGCACACTTATGCACTTAAAATTGTCTCTTTTTCGATTCAGAGATTTTCTTGTTTGAGAGAACCATGTTGGGACAGTTATTTCCAATTCATTAGTTTTTGCATTCTAGCAAAGCTTGGGAAGCTCTTAGTCATTTGCTCAAATTTTTGTGCGATTATGGGCCCGTTTAGTTCGGTTTTTGGGAAATGCATTTGCAAAAATGCAAATACCTTTGGGAGAATGTGGTTTTCCAAAATGCAAATAACGTTTGGTAAAATTTGCATTTGTAAATGACTTTTATTAAATTAAAAAAAAATTGTATTTTTTTTTTTGAAGTCCGGCCATCGGATTGCCGACCCGGCCGCCGAACCGCTGAATCTGGCGGCTGAATGGCCGCATTTGGCCCCCAGACGGTCGCCGGGTCGCGCGACCTTAGGCAACCGTCGCTGGGTCGCCTGGGTCGCACGACCCCAGTCGGTCGTCGCCTGGGTCGCGCGACCCTAGGCGACCGTTGCCTGGGGTCGCCCGACCTCGGCGACCGTCGCCTGAGGTTGCGCGACCTTAGGCGTCGCTTGAGGTTCAGCGACGGTTGCCGGGGTTAGGCGACCCTCAGGCAGCGGTCACTGGCACCTCGCCGACGCACGCGACCCCTTGGCCGGCGGTCATCGGCCTCCGGTCGGCTTCTTCGTGCGGTGGTTTTGGAGAAGATGAACAGTATCGGGGACTTGCATTTCGAAGATGCAACTTCCCAAAGTACCTCTAGAGCTGCATTGGGCTAAAGGCCCTTAGAGCCACTTGGAGATGCAATTGCATCTTGCCAAAGTCGCCCAAAAAAACGAACCAAACGCGTTTGCATTTGGTCAAGGGACTTTAGAGTCCCAAAGTGCCTTCCAAATGCCCAACCAAACAGGGCCTACGTGTAGATCCATACGACAACTCTTTAAAATTATAGACTACGAGTGCTGTCTCTCTATTATGCGGAAATTATTATTTCTTAAGTCAAAGTAGTGATTTTAAGTGTATCTTCATGGCTGACAAAATTGTTAGATGAATTATGTTTAGGGTTATTGATACGGTTAATTATACTGGTGACATTGCTAAAATATATATGATGACCGTTTTTGTCTGCGACACCAATATAAGCGCCATTAGAAATTATTTCATTTACCATATGCGGTTTTAGGTAATATCTTTCGGTAAGGAAAAAGTAAATTGCGGATTAATCCATTAAATTGATAGCATGACATATGAATGAAGAGTCATAATAGCCCAAAAGTACATTATTTTGCGATTACTCTCATATGATATTGTATGAAGTTTATTGACATGATCATTCTTCTTCTTCTTCTTTTGCCTTCATGTCGTTTACATTGGTAATTTATACTGTTGGGGTGTAGTTTATACTCCCTATTGATAGGATGGCACGGGGTGTAGCGGTAGTGTTCCCGTGATGCCAAAGGGTTTTTATAGTTCAAGCATGTATTTTATTGATAGTTTGGGTTTAAGCCCATGGATAGCTACCGGATATATGTATTATCTTTCTCTTAAGTGTGGGGGTGCTAATTATAATGGAATTCTTAATTGAACGTAGCTCTAGTTTAAGGGTGAACTAAAATAAAATCTTGCGTTTTTAATTCTCTTAAGTGCAAGATGCAAATTGTAAGGGAATCCTTGACTGGACGTAGCTCTAATTTAAGGATAAATTAGGGTAAAACCTTGCGTCTTTAATTCTCTTTCTCGCTTTCACGCTCTATTTTCTTTGTGATTGTGCCACAAATCCTAACAATCAATCGATTTAATCTATTTAAAAATCTCTAACATTTCTCAATATTTCTCTCCCTTTCTTACGTAGATTAACATCTCCAAATGCTTGTTCGAATCATCAGCATAAGTTTGCATAGATTTGTCGAAAGCGTGATAGCGCATATGCATCTATTCTCCCCCTTTTTTACCATAGAAAAAGATAGAAACAAGTAAGCACAAACAGAAGTTCCATAACACCGATAGCATTATACATCCCCTAATAGAGGTAGCAAAAATAAACACCAGCAAACCAGCAAACCAGCAGATAATAGCAACAGCAATAAGAGTTCATTCTTTCCTAACTTGCTTCTTTTGATGAGAGGAAGGAGTAGATCTGGCAGCTAAGGAAGGATCAATGTACAGGCTAAGCGGGTCATAGCATTTGAAGGACTGGACAGCTTGTTCAAGTCGAAACAGGTGACGCCCAAAGCCATCCACAGTGACTCAGGCCCTTAACTTTTTTATCTCCGTCTGAAGCTCGACATTCGTAGGTTCATCCTTCTCAGCATCCTTCAATATCAGAATCTCCTCCTGAGCCTTTGCTCTTTCCACTCTTGGGGGTTAGTCAGGCAGGTATCTTCTTTATTGGCGTTTGCTTTTGGATAATAACGGGCTCCTGGAGTTTGCGCTTCTTACTTTGATCAGCGTGTTCCTCTATCCTATCCTCGATAATTTCCTTAGTTCCAGCTTCATCATCAACATCACAGAATTTACCAACTTCTAAATTTATTGTAATTGTGTCAATTCAGATCTAAAATATTCAATTTAGAAAATTTAGTCCCAAACTTTTTGACAATTTATCAATTGAGTCATTCTGGCCAATATTAACCAGAAATCACATGCATGATGCCAATCTTCCGATGTGATGCGACTGATATTGATGTAGATAATTTTAGATTTTTTTTTGAATTTTTAAAATTTGTTGATTTTTTATTTTTGTTTTCTCTTTTCCTTTTTTTCCCATTATGATAGGCATGCTAGTTATGGGGCAAGGGCCCTTGCCAGCTGCAATGGCCCTTGGTGAGGCCTAGCCAGCCACGGAGGCCTCGCCCAAATTTGGTGGCCATTGCCTACGGCCAACTAGGCCGCGAAGTCCCTAGGCAAATCCATCAAGACTTTGCTTAGATTGTGCAAGGGCTAGTGACCAATGGGGGCTTGTTGGTCCTTGTAGGCTAAAATGCAAAAAGAAAAAGAATAAAAAGTTCAAGTTTTTAAAAAAATTGCAATAGTTGTCTATGTCAGCATTAGTCATGCCACACCCGCATTAGAGATTTCTAGCCAAAATCGATTAGAAAAATTCAATTGGCAAATTGATTAAAATTTATGATTAAATTGATCAAATTAAAAAATTTAGAACTGAACTAATATATGTGCAATAAATTTATAACTTTATTGATAATTTCTCTATAAATTAATATAGAAACCACCAGGCCCTAGTGGCCACCGTTTTGACGCAACATAGGGAGGTGGGGCGTTCGATCCCCACTACTGGAATTGAGAGGTTTGGGAGTTTATTCCCTACAAACTCATTATTGTATGAAAAAAAAAAATAGACATCTTTTGATAAAAATAGCATCAAACACCCAGGCTGGAGTCGACGAATTTCACCAGCTCTCCTCCGACCACCGTTGCTTCTAACCTCCAGTCAACTTCAAAATTCGTCTTTTGGCTGCGTTTAGCAGTCGGGATAAAATTCGAAATAGGATATGATTTATCCTATCCTACGTTTGGTGCTCGCTCAGGACATGATAAAGTTGGATATAAATGGGATAAAGGTAGGATAAAATTATCCCATGGGGGAGGTGAGATAAAGGTGGATAGAATTTCTATTATCCATAATAGGAAAGTTATTTTCCTCAAATTACAAACTTATTAAGTTAACAAAATTTAAATTATATTTCAATATAAATAATATTTGAATTCTAATTTAAGAAATTAAAAATTAAAAATATTTAAAAATATTCAATTTATAAAATTTATTTTTAATTAATCTTATTTTAATTTATATATTCAACTTTAATTCTATCTTATAATAAAAATTCACTCTATAAATTAAATATTTATATTTATTATATATTTTAGGTATGTTAGTACAATTTAATATTTGATAAAATTTTATTGAAGAATGATGGAAGGGGAAAAAAGAAATAATAAAGAAAATAATATAAAAAATAGGAAAAATAAAATAAAAATAAATTAAGGAATAGTGTTACGAGATATTTTCACAATCTCCGTTTATGAACATTTAGGTTCATTTATAATGACGTATCAAAAAAATATACATGATATGATGTGAATCCGACTTTAATACTGCGATTCACCAAACAATGAATATGATATAAAAAAATCATAGGATTTCATATCCTGTTCTTTCCAGTCCTATCCCGATTAGAAATCCGAACGACCTAACGTATTGAGTCTCACTAGCCCAAAAAAAAAAAAAAAAAAAAAAAAAAAAAGTAGTTTAGATACACCTCTATTGCATTTAAGTTTGGATTTACTTATTTGCCTTCCGAACATTTTGCAACCCTAGCGTTTCGAACATCTCCTTCCAAATCCCTAGCCGTGTCACGAAACCACAGACTGAATCTGGGTAATCAACGGCACATACGCATTCCAACGAATGCGGAGCTCAGTCAAACCTCGACACAAAAGGACATCGCCAACGCCCTCACATAAGCAGCGAACTGAGTACCCGGAAAATTTTAATGCGCGGGATGAGCAAGCTTGAAATTCAGTGATCTAACCAGAACAAATCATAAAGAATCTAGAGAGATGATCAATGAAGTTCACCCCACTTTTGCTTAGGTAAACCGTTTACCTTGTCAAATAGTCTCATAGGTTGGTGGCAATTGGTCAAAGTCTTTGGGTTGGTGGCCATTAGGAAAATGTGGCATCACTTATTCCCCCATTTCACCTCGCCACCAAACTTAGACAGACCTATCCCACTAAAAGTAGCTCCAAATCACAGAGAAAAAATTCAAAATTAAAAAACAAATGATTTTTTTAACCAAGTATAACTAGGTCTTAATCCACGTCAACGAATGCGTCACACAAGCAAGCAAACAAAGAAGCACGTTATCATACAATGGTTTTGAACCTAAACAAGTATTTAAAGTGCATCATTTGAATTCTTGTTGTATCTCGAAATCACCTAAATGTAAAATTAGAAGGGGGTACTGCCGGATATAAGACAAGAAAAACACATTGTGCTAATTGGGGGCAAATGGCATTTCAGCACCGGCATGTTAAAAAAAGAACCCATTCATAGAGCTTATTGTCAAAAAAATTCCAATTTTTTTTTTAAAGCGATCTTTTTCCTAAACCAAGTAAAACTAGGTCTTAAGCTACGTCATCGAAAGCGTCACCCAAGCAAAAGCAAACAAAAAAGCACGTTATCATACAACAATTTTGGATCTAAGCAATTCTTTAAAATGTATCATTTGAATTTTTGTCTTGATTTTGGGATCATTTGGATATAAAATAAGAAAAATGTATTGTTGAGTATATAGGGCATGAAAAACATACTGTGCTAATTGGGGGCAAAATGGCGTGCCGGCACCAGAATGTTAAAATAAGAACGCATTCGTGAAGCTTACTCATCTGAAAAATTCAAAATTAAAAGAAAATTGATCTTTTTTTCTAAACTAAACCAAGTAAAACTAGGTCTAAAACTACGTCACCCAAAGCGTCACCCAGCAAAGGCAAACAAAAGAGCACGTTATCGCGTTTGCGGTTGTGGTAGGTGAATGCCGCATGGCGCGTCCCTTTCCACCATGGCCCCCACACCGTCCGTCTCGGTCAGTTGGGTAGGTGAGGTCCGACGTGGCGCGACGCCGTTGGCCGGTGTCTGAACATCTTGCCGTTTTGTCCGAAGCCGAGCTCGTTCCCACTTGGCAGAATCACTTCACCATATGTCCGAATGACGCACTCAAGCGTCATGTGTCTCTCCATGAGATATCGTCGGTAAGTTTGGAAAAAAAGAAAAGAAAGAAAGATGTTGAGGAGATAAGATTTGTGGGTTCGATCGGGGCCGATTATTTTTGTACAGCGATTAATGATTCTCAACTATATTGATGTACAATAAGTAAATGCGTAAATAAAGATTGGACTTAGTCTTTTCGAAAGCGAATAGGAAATGCGAGTGTTTTAGATTATTCGATCCAAACAACATGGAGATATTTCAATGCTCTCTCTCTAACATGGAGGCCGAATCAAAGTGTGGCATGTGGGATTTGACCGATGAGGTAGAGACATGCACGAAAAGGGACGGGATCTGACTCCGATGCCATGTTCAAATGTCTACCTCGAGCCATGTGAGGTGAATGGCCGGGCTGATTCATTTTTGTACATTGATTAATGGGTCTCAACAATATTTAGGTGCTCAAAGTGAATGTGTAGATAAGGATTGGACTTATTATTATTTTTGGAAATGAAACTATTAGATTGTGGAGCCTAAACGACATGGGTATTTCAACGCCGCTTTTTACATATATCGGAATTAACTAGTGGAATTTGACTAATAGAGAAGAACACGGGTGATGGGGAGCATGAATAATTTCGATGCCACGTTCGAATGTCCAGCTCCGGCGATGTGGGGGTGCCGTTTAATCGGGAAGGAGGGCCCGCTTTGGTAGGTGAAATCCTACGTGGCGCAGCATTGCTGGCCAAGGTCAAAACGTGACATGCACTAAAATAATCCCGAAGGAAAACGAAAAAGAAAACGATGCACTTTTGTTTATGCCACCAAATGTCCCTCACCAACCTCCGATGGCTCCTTCCCCGGCGTGGTAGGTGACGCCCCGGGACGACCCAATCTCCCCTCCCCTCCCTCCAATCGCAGCGCGCCACGTGCGCAACAAGACAAGCGGAGACATTTCGCGAACTCCCGTCGAGGCTAAGCCCGTGGCGGCACGTGGCGGGTCGCGATTGGCCCGGCCCAAAGGGACAGCCCGGGGGGGACTTCTCCACCGCCGTCCCTGGCCAGGGGGATACGAAAGGACGGAAATGCCCCCCCCCGACCGAACCCCCCACTCCCACCAGCTCCTCCTACCCGCCACCAGCTCGTGTATATTACCCGCAACCAAAACTCAAACCAAACCTCAGGGAAGGGACGAAGGCGCCACCACCAAACGCTCACCTTCTCATCATCATCAGCCCTCTCTCTCTCTCTCTCTCTCTCTCTCTCTCTCTCTCTCTCTCTCGATTCTCTGCCCCGCCACGACAATGGAGGCGAAGCCGTCGGAGCAGCCCCGCGAGTTCATCTTCCGGTCGAAGCTCCCCGACATCCACATCCCCGACAACCTCTCCCTCCACGCCTACTGCTTCGAGCACATCTCCGAGTTTGCCGACCGCCCCTGCATCATCAACGGGGCCACCGGCCGGACCTACACCTATGCCGAGGTCGAGCTGATCTCCCGCCGGGTCTCAGCCGGCCTCGACGGGCTCGGCGTCGGCCAGGGCGACGTGATCATGCTGCTCCTCCAGAACTGCCCTGAGTTCGTGTTCGCATTCCTCGGCGCGTCCTACCGGGGCGCCATCAGCACGACCGCGAACCCGTTCTACACCCCGGGCGAGATCGCCAAGCAGGCCTCGGCTTCCCGGGCCAAGATCGTGATCACGCAGGCCGCGTACGCCGACAAGGTGAGGCCGTTCGCGGAGGAGAACGGCCTCAAGGTCGTGTGCATCGATACCGCGCCGGAGGGCTGCCTGCACTTCTCGGAATTGATGCAGGCGGACGAGAACGCCGCCCCCGCGGCGGACGTCAAGCCGGACGACGTCTTGGCGCTCCCCTATTCGTCGGGCACGACGGGGCTCCCCAAGGGGGTGATGCTCACGCACAGGGGTCAAGTGACCAGCGTGGCGCAGCAGGTCGACGGAGACAACCCCAACTTGTATTTCCACAAGGAGGACGTGATCCTGTGCACGCTCCCGTTGTTCCACATATACTCCCTTAACTCGGTGATGTTCTGCGCGCTCCGTGTCGGCGCCGCCATCCTGATCATGCAGAAGTTCGAGATCGTGGCGCTGATGGAGCTCGTGCAGCGGTACCGGGTGACGATCCTGCCCATCGTCCCGCCGATCGTGCTGGCGATCGCCAAGAGCGCAGAGGTGGACCGGTACGACCTGTCGTCGATCCGGACCATCATGTCGGGTGCGGCCCCGATGGGGAAGGAGCTCGAGGACGCCGTGCGAGCCAAGCTGCCCAATGCCAAGCTCGGACAGGTGAAATAACCTCTCTCTTCTCTTCTCTCGATTTAATGCTTCCGACGGATTAAGACAGCTGTACGGGATACGGTTATCAAATGCGTAGTAATGATAGCATCTTAAATGGTAAATGAGCTGGATTCGAATCCTTAATTAGCGTAAGTGATAGCACATTATCTTGCTCATTGGTAAAGTTCATTTCTGAATTGGGTATGCGATTGAAATCCTTCGAGATCGCGATTACTCAAAATGAGACAAGAAGGTAGATTCTACTTCTTCAATTTCGCGTGAGGTAGATTTTTCAGTCGACTGGACATGTCGTGACAGGAGGGAGGCGACAAGCGTGTTTGACCGTGTTGTGTAAGCTTTAGGAGTCGAGACTTTCTGGTGGTTTTGTGCTTATCCTGTATTGGGTAGGACCCATTTTCACCTAAGAATATGTTTTCCCCCTCGTTAGGCAGGAAATTTCGGCATTCGAGAGAGCCGGCTGCAATAGTTTGATCCGCATGCCTCTTTTCCATCTTGAAAGATAGAGAGAGATAGGGTTTTAATTCTGTCCCGCATCAATGCGATGGACAGGGCGGATTGCGAGCACATCATATTCGATCCCGCTAGAGACGTCGTGAATTTGAGATGGGGTTTCAATCTACCCTAGCGTGATTTCAAGGTTCAAAGAGAATCTACTTTGTTCCAAGGGAGGAGGGCAAAGAAAATTAAGTGCACTAAAGTCCCCCACCATTGATTAAATCTTGAATGGGCAAGTCCATTGATGGCCTTTTCTGTGGATTCAAAGTGACATCCCCCACATCTGGTCAAACCCTAGCTTGTCTCCTTCCCTATTGTCACTTTAAGATAATCTCCAAATGCAAGAGCAGAGATGAACAGTGGAAAGAAACATGGGGAGAGGAAATAAATGGGGCAGTTACCGGTCATTGATCGCTCACCAAATAAATCGGTCCATCCCCCCCAAACACCACAATAATCTCCCCCCCCCCCCGGCGGAAACTGCCCGCTTGGGACATTTGCCATAAGATCTATCTCATTGATATGCTCTAATAAGGCCAAGGAGGGCCAACTTAGAAAGCTAATTCCTTAATTTTTTTCGTTTCTTGATATCATTTACAGAAATAAAGCAACAAAACGGGAAGTAGAAACAAAAACTTTCTACGCCAACCGTGTACAGGATAATGATTTTATGAGTACTATTTGTAATCGTCTTTTGATTGTGTGATATACGGAAAAATGTGCAGGGCTATGGGATGACGGAGGCGGGCCCGGTGCTGGCAATGTGCCTGGCATTTGCAAAGGAGCCGTTCGAGATCAAGTCAGGCGCGTGCGGGACCGTCGTGAGGAACGCGGAGATGAAGATCGTCGACCCGGAGACAGGGGCCTCGCTCCCGCGGAACCAGGCCGGCGAGATCTGCATCCGGGGTCACCAGATCATGAAAGGTACGCATCCCCACCCATCAGTTTCCATATTCCAAGTTCTCTTCCTTTTCTCGATGGGGTCGTTCGAAAGCAACATCAAAATTGGTGGGCGGTTGATTCTCAAGTTGGTGGGTCTCGCGGCGACAACGACTTTTTAGGTTTCTTCTTACAAGATTTCTTCGTGTCTAATCATTTTTAACGATCGGTCAATGACTTCATGATGCGTAAGGTTTTTAGGGTCTTACAAAGAAATCTAGGTTCTAATGACCACACTCAAAGCATAATCTCTTAGAGAGCACCGAGTACTAGGAGCACATACTTGTGCGTTTTGATAATTACCCGATGCGGAAATTAGAGGATTGTCGTAATCAACGAGATTGATTGAGTGCTCGAGCAATCTTCCGATCCCCTATTGTTAGGGGGAAAAATCGTGGAAAATCCTAGACTTTGAGAGAGTCAACCTATGAGTAGTTTATTAGCAGAATGGAGATATGAAAGGTTTTCAAGGACACATAGTAGCGGCTGAAAATTCCGGCTACTATTTTCTTCTAATATGGTTAATAATTTCTATTGTAATTCCTCTTGTTTCCCCCGTCATGGCAAACTTTGACTTTTAGGAAAAAAATGGAAAGAAAGAAGAAGATGCGAATAATGGATTAGCTTGACTTGTAACAAATGGGGGTTGGTGTGAGAGAGGATTTGGAGGGGCCTGAAATGTCCTTTTCCTTTTGAAATAAAGAAATTGACTTCGCAATGAAGATAATCTAGAAGCCAAGCCATACAGAAAGATGGTCCAAGGAACAACCAAATCTTATTTAATGTTTTGTTTATCGCAGCATCACAAGGCGGATTTAGAAATTGCCGGAATTTATGATTTACTTAGTGATTTAACAAAGTGTAAACGATTAATTTAAAATTAACTTTGTCATGTCGGACCCACTTTTTTTTTTGCCCCCTCTATATCCATTAGTTGATTAGTAAATAACTCAACAGGAGCAACTAGTAAAGATTCCTTTTCGACCACCTTTTCGAGTGGGTATTTAGACAGCATGACTGGGAAATCATTGCATTTCTGTTTTTAAATAGCAATAGAATCGGATTAGGAGCATAGGAAGGCGCTCATCATCAATGATAGCAATAATGGCATTGATTTTGCACCAAATGATTAGTTGCATGATTTTGGTAAGTACACCTCCGATTTTAACTCATGCCGCGATCATGCTGTATAAACAAAAGCTGTTCAACTATAAATAACCTAAGGAATTTGGTTTAAATTTCTTAATCTAGGTAAGAAAAATGCCCCACGACATTTAATTCATGAAAAACGATTATTGGGTATAGTAAGATCTAACCCATGATCACCGGATGCATCATATTAAATTAATTCTGTACAATATGATTATTTATATCTTGAGCACATTTACAAAGACACCCTCACCTACGACGAAGCACTGACGGGAAGAATGATTGATAAAGAAAAGTGTGGGCCCTTGTTAGGTCACCTGTGAAAGATTTTTAGGTGCATCCTTTATGGCCTTGTCATCGTAAACAATGTTTCATGGTCTGATGTCGTTTTGATCTCCGTCTTAAAGGTTATCTGAACGACTCCGAGGCGACCGAAAGAACCATAGACAAAGAAGGGTGGCTGCACACCGGCGACATCGGCTACATAGACGATGACGACGAGCTCTTCATTGTCGATCGGTTGAAGGAACTCATCAAGTACAAGGGCTTCCAGGTTGCTCCGGCCGAGTTAGAGGCAATGCTGATTGCACACCCAAGTATCTCGGATGCTGCCGTTGTGCCGTAAGTGATCTACACTCAACCAACGTGGTGTCCAATATTTTTGCAAGTTTAGTACAAAATTTATGTGATACAACCATATATTATATATTTTTTGGGTATTATCAGGATGAAGGATGAGGCTGCCAGTGAGGTTCCTGTTGCATTCGTGGTGAAATCCAATGGTTCCGTAATCACTGAGGACGAAATCAAGCAATACATCTCGAAGCAGGTACATCAGATTTCTTATTAGAGATACCGATCGTTTCACTATTTGATTTTGACTTTTATTTTTATTTTTGGTGAAATTATAGATATATCTCTTGAATTAAGACATTGACATGGGACAGAGTTAGCAATTGACCGACTATATTAAAAAAATATGTTCTTTTTTAATGGAATGATGTTCACATGCATAGATGTTAGGGGCACGATGAGGTTAGTTGCTTATCGGTCAGCAGTGGTTTGATGGGACCAAATACTCATAGGGGGAAAGTTAGGTAGTTCCCTTTTTAAATCGTGACTTGCCATTAAGAAAATGCAATTTTGAATTATCGTGGACCGTCGAAAACAATTAAATTCCTTGCCAACTATAGTGTCTAGAGGAGGGTGCATTAGATGTTGACTATCCACCAGATGTGTAGATTCTCCATAGCTGTCCACCCACCACTTTTCATCTAATATTCCATTTTTAACTTGATCTGTCTCTAACATGAAGGGTTGACCGATCTATGATTGCAAAGTTCTAATCGGTTCTAAACATATGAAGGCTCTAAACGAAGAAATGAACATGCATTTCCATTTTAGGGTTTTGGGGTTTGTATTCAAAATGATTAAAATCTCTGGCTAAACTTAGCGTTTGTTTAGTACATTTTGAAGCTGATTGATAACTATGTTGTGTTGTAGCTATATTCACATTTTCATTCACTATACATCTTAAAAATCGGGGAGAAACCGTTATGGCAAGGAAATATTTTATTCGATACTTTATAGAAACATATTTTGACTATTGTAACTGTTGTGAGAAATTCGTACGAAATATTCTCCTGATGAAATTTTGAAGTATTGAGAGCTAAGGTATGGTGTTTATTGCTTCTTTGCAGGTCGTGTTTTACAAGAGGATCAACCGGGTTTTCTTCACGGACGCAATTCCGAAAGCCCCCTCCGGCAAAATCTTGAGGAAGGACCTAAGAGCAAAGTTGGCCTCCGGTGTTTACAATTAATTTCTCATACCCTTTTCTTTTTCAACCCTGCCACTGTACTTGCTTAAAGACCCATGTAGTTGAAATGAATTGAACCTCTTCGGAGGGGCCAAATATGGAGGGGGAAAGAAAGACATATGGCGATGATTTGATTTCACATGCTATTGCAATGTATTTATTGTTTCAATTCCGAATTAGACAAAGTGCTTAAAGCTCTCTTTTCGGATTTTTTTTCATTAATGTATATTAATTGCGGACATTACAATATAGTGTACAACGTGATTTGAGCTTGATGAATTACAAGATTGGAAGAATTTCGAAGACATTGACATGTTGATGTTGAGGTTCTTGATTTTGCATTACTTGTGGGTGTCTAGCTTTTCATTAAAATTAAGATCACACAATTGCGTGTTAGGCCTTTAAATCCACCTAGTTTTAGTCTTGTATTCAGCATTTCTCCTTTTATAAAATTAGAGAGAAAAAATGTAGTCAAATGATGATAGGAAATGTATTTACTAAGTTCATGAGTTGGATATGCAGGGCTTGAATCGTCGTCGGACAAAGAGCTAAGCAGCCTTTATCGGCCAGCCTAAGTAAAGAAAAAAATCATTTGGGCCACTAAAATTAGGAATTTAATGAATTTGGCCACAAAAAGAATGAGGGCCTCTAAATTGCTTAGATATGGGTAGTGGACTGAGGTAGGACCAGTATACATAATAAACGAAATCTATTCTACTAGGCCCAAATAGAAGAATTTCTTAGGATTTGAAATTAATCATGCTTCTTCTGAGCTACACGAGCTCGAGCTCAACTGGCAAATTAGGCTTTTGACTCATTTCTTTCTCTAAAGTTAAGGTTTTGTGGTCATCGTGGCAAGTAGAAGCTTCTTCACGTCCCAAAATAGTTGGACCATGTAGCCCACGAACCTAATTGGCTAACTTTGACTGGCCCAGTCTTGTGAAAAATTGGCAAGTGTCCTACCATATGATGGCTTCCAAGTGAGTTCTTGTATTTTCTCAAGAAAATTTCGAGTGAATTTTGACTTATAATTTCATTCATATAATATCCGATTCACATTGTAACAACTTGACACATGGGTCGAGTCTCCAAAAGAGTTACTCTTGAATAACATCAGAAATTCTTGCCAATATGATATGAGATTTAAGGCATCATAAATTCCCATGGTTGGATGATGTTCTTGACAGTGTTAACCTATGAAGTTCAATAATATTCCCCCTACTAAATATGTGATTTAGTTCATTATTGACCCCTTCACCATTCTAGAAACTTACTAGAAGTTGAACCATATCTTAATCCTCTCAATTCGGCGAGCATTTCTCATCATTCTCCAATGGCATATGGGCCACGTTTGTCCATGAAGTGCATGTCCATTAGGATTTAATTTTTTGGATAACTTGAATGCCATATTAGGATTGTCATATTATCTATATGCAATTTTTATTCAATTTTTCAACGGCTAAACTAAAAAAATTAAAAAAGCGGCATGGAAATTCGAGCCACGCCCGATTTGCTGTCGAGCCCCGGAAACAGTAGTAACACCTTTTCCTGCAGTGCTAATGGACATAAGAAATTTGGTCAGACCCGCGCATCGATATTCCCATCTCTAGACTTGGAATGACAAGGATTGAACAATGCGTGCTGGGAGTTACGGAGCATGATGAAAAGCCCCCTTCTTGGGAGATAGTGGCTGGTGTTTTACAAAAGATCTGGAAATCAAGAAACGCTATCATTTTCCGAGCCTAAAAGCCGGACCCAAGCACAATCATGAAGGCAGCTCTCGCTACAAAAAAAAAAAAAAAGCTAGCACACGTTGGCCCCACGTAAGACTCGAAGCTGATAGAGAGAGATAACGAACCTGCGAGGTGGAAACCGCCTAAACATGGCACCTTTAAGCTGAATGTCAACGGAACCTTCGTCGAGGGTGAGCCAGAAGGAGCGATTGCTAGCATACTTCGAGACTCGAGAGGGATTGTTGTCCCCCGGTTTGCGAAATTGATCCTTTCAGCAATGGCTGAATAAGCGGAAGCTCTAGCTCTAAAGGAGGGTTTCTCCCTCCTGGTTTCGTACTTTACTCTGAACGAAGAAGCTGATCTGAAGATAGAACTCGAAAGTGATAGCTTATCGGTACGTGGGCTTATAGCAGGCCTTATCCAAGCTCATGATGCATCTAGGCTGTTATAGAGGATTGCAAATAGAGTTTGGCCCAGTTTAATAGCACTTCGTTGGTCAAATTACTCTTTCTAGGGGTGCCCTTCCTGTAATTGGATTACTAAATCCTCCATCCCCTTTGGGATCTTTTATGTCTAGATATCGAACATCTTTGTTTTAATTATGGCACTTAATGTATAAAGTACTTTTTCGACCAAAAAAAAAAAGATAGGAAAATCTAATTTAATTTTTATTTAGAAAATGGTCAATACCACAAAAAACTTAAAACTCATACACCTGTTATAAATTTATCCTAAATTAATTTTTGGGTATCGAAATCTCAAATTAATACACTTATGACAAAGTTATCCCAAACAAAATTCCGGGTCACCAAAATCTCAAATTGATATACTCGTCACATATTTACCCTATGTTAACTTACATCAAATTTTACCATGAAATTATTGAGCTAGATGATACTTGATAGTAACTCAATTGACATGTTAAGTTCACATGAAAATCCATATCGGTTTCGGGTAAATTTATCATAAATATATCTAGTTTGGGATTTATAATAATACAAAAATTAGTTTGGAGTAAATTTGTCACAAATATACCAGTTTAAGGTTTTTGTTTAAAAATTAATTTATGATAAATATGTTATAAGTGTACCGGTTTTGGGATTTTTTTGTAGTATTAACTAGAATGTCTCTTTAGAGAATTCACCAAGGATGGAGGAGTTCACCTTCATATTATTTAAATGCGATTTTTGTTCAATTTTTCAATGGCTAAACTAAAACTCAAAACCATCTTTGTTTGTCTATTGTTTGAGATGAAACTCTTTATTTTTTTAGTCTTAAATCAAGTAGATTTGTTTGTTCATTTTCATGTAAATAATCAACTATTACATTCTTTTTATTACCATAAATCTTTTATTTTGTTCTAATTTACTTTATTTTCGGATTGAGTGTATTTCTTCGTTTAGTGAAATTTTCTCCTAAAATATGATATATTTCATTTTACTTTAACTTTTTTTTAATTGAATATTCTTACTATCATGAGTTAAGATCAAAATAATATGCATTTTCAAAATTCAAAATAAAATAGAAGTTTCAAATTAAAGGGATAATTTTACACTATCATGAGAATCTATCCAAGTTTTAATTAAAAGAGGCAAAAGCTGGTGAATAATATATCAAGAAGTTAAATTTTATTGTTCGAATGTTGAATAGGTTGTAAAAAGTGTCATGTATCTTGTCACTGTGTCTTTACACAGACAAAGCGAAGTGCTACATGATGAATACGCCGATAAACATTCTCTCAACTTCGGCTGCTATGATAAATAATAAAGATATTAATAATACAAACGAACAAAAGTAGCCTTACACTACTTTGACCGTGCTCGATCTGACCAGCCATCGATGACTTATCTCGGACAAGGTTAGTTCGTGGCACTCACTGGTGGTGACATGCCAGCGGCACTTGTTAAGATGATATTGGGTGCGTTTGGGAAAGCTTTTGAGAAAAACCTTTAAGGAAATGCAAAGCCTTTGGTTTAAAGGGTTTTGGTGAAATGCAAAAACTGTTTGGTAAATTATAATTGAAAAACGCCTTGAAAAGCAACTTTGGGGAAATGCTGTTTGGTAAACACATATTTGGGAAATCCTTTAGCACGACCAATTTAAGTTTATTTATTTATTTATTTTAATTTTTTAAAATTGAAAACAAAAATAATGATTTTTTAAAAAGTATTTTTTGTACTAAGATGTATATATAAAAGAGATATATTAACAAATTCAATGACTTTTATTTTTTATTTTTGCACTAAGATGTATATATAAAATAGATATATTAACAAATTCAATGACTTTTTTTATTATATATTTTTGCACTGAGATGTATATATAAAAGAGATATATTAACAAAAAGAAAGAGTAATTTCATTATAATAAACATGATTACATATGCATCAAAGAAAGAAATAGGTTTTCATTGAAAACTACAAACATCCTCGGTATTTACTAAACTCATTGCTATTTGATCACGTAAATGCGCCATGTTAGAAAATAAATTGTCATTTGAAGTACCGGCCCCCTCATTTGTATTATGAAGGTCAACTGAATATTCATAATTGGGATCCAAATCTGCTCTTGCAAAATGTCTATCATTGGCGGCGTTTCGTCGTATATAATTATGCAAAGTCATTACTACTATAATAATTTTTACTTGCTTTTCAAAGGGGAAACTTGGCATATGGTTTAGGATCTTCCACTTCTTTTTCAACACACCAAAAGCTCGCTTAATTTCCGATCGCAGCGAGGAATGAGCACAATTGAATACCTCTTGATAGCCTGTATGGACGGGACATTGTTGAAATTCTGACAAATGATATCTAACTTCTTTGTATGGTCCCAAATAACCCGTCATATTTGGATATCCAGCATCTATTAGATAATATTTACCTGCATAAATATAATATAAATTTGATCAACATATACCATATTTATACATATTAATGTACAAAAACCATTAATTAACAAACCTAGAGGAGAATGAGGAAATTGCATATCATGTCTCCCTAAAGCTTCATAAAAAATACGAGTATCATGGGCTTGGCCCTCCCAACCAGCCCAAACATAAGTGAATTCCATATTAAAATTACACACTGCTAAGACATTTTGAGTCGGTGTACATTTTCGACCAATAAAACAAATTTGATCTTTTACAAGTATCACTGTTGGGATATGAGTGCCATCAATAGCTCCAATACAATCCTAAAACAAAAACGCAAATATTATTATATAATCAAAATTTGCATTTAGTTCTTTCTTTCTATTGAATAATCAAAACATATCTTAAAATATGGATAAAATCTTCGATTATTTTTTTATCTTCTCCGGAACATCCCTAAATTGCCAATCAGCTGGTTAAATCAAATATTTTCCCATTTCACATACTTTGTCTAATACTAAGCTAAAGTACATGCTTATAGTTTCCCCAGAGCGTTGAAAACGCTATTGTGTTAACCTGTTACCCATACCATGTCCTAAAATATGAAGAAATATTCCAAACATTTCTCTAACATCAATATTCTTAATTCCTTCAAGACCATAGCGTGTTATTAAATCATGCATTAAATTATTAAATACAATCTTATCCATTCTAAACATTTGATAATACCTTATCGGATTAGTATCTTCGCCCATCAACTCTTCTAACCACGCATATCCTGTATATGATGATGTCTTACAAGGTTTTTTGTGACTGTATATTGCTTGATAAACGATTGTGGTTTGAGTAATTTCCACAAGTTGATTGAATTCCTTGTCCTCTTTTTCATGGATTTCTCTTTCAAGAGAATCGTCCATATTTGTTTAAAGTAACAAAACAGTAAGAAAAGTTATGAATAATCATCCATCAATGGAACAATTATTTTCCATAATATATATGCAAATTCCACCAAATCGAAATAACATAAACTAAAAACACATGTCTCACATTAGAACGTAATTAGAAGAAGAGTTCACAAGTAATGCAAATTAGCAACCAAAAATAAATCTCACATTATAACATAGATTAATATGAAAGAGCTCAAAGAAGTAACTAGCATCTTAGTGGCGACTATTATGCTCTTCCAACTTATACTTCAGCCACTCAACTTTTTCTTCATCTTCATCCAAGTTCATAAAAATCTGCCTATTGTCTTTATTTTCAGCAAAATGAGAGAGTGCAAAAAAGAACAATTTTTTGTCTTGTTTAATCTCAGGTATGGCTTTCAATGTTTGCACAATTTCTTTGTAATGATCAAACTCCCTTGCAACCAATGTTGCATTGCTCCTACTTTTAACAGCTGAACAAAGTCTGTCAATTTGTGATGCTAACTTATCAGGTCCGGTCAATTTTTTTCCTATCTTTCCTCGAGCTTGCTTCGTTGAACTTTCTACCATTCTTTTTGTTAGAGAAAACTCATTTATTGTTTTGAAGTTGACAAAACCTTTCCAAAGTCTATATCTGAAGATTTGAAGACTTTATCGTCAAAGTCCAAGACCGGCAGACCACCAAATGTTAATCTCAAAGTCTATCCTCACTGGCAGTTCCAGACTGAAGGATCAAGATTTATCCAAACGAAGGATTATTATCCAGATGAAGATTATCTTCAAAATTTCGTTTCGTATGGTTATTGGAAGATCTTATAGCTGGAATTCACACATATTTGATTGATTATTTCTATTGGAAACTACTCCGATATGAAGATCTTTGAAAGGCAAGCTAAACTTGGAAGGTTTTACTTATGGAAACTCAAGATCCTGATTTGTATGGGCAAGCATGATTGACGGGCTTTCAACACAAATTATCTAACGACTTGAGATCACCTTAATTGATTCTGTCCAATGGGTAGATTGGAAGAATCCCTTTGGAAAGTGCCAACGGTCGTGAAGGCATGATGTGGCACCCCTCGACACGGCCCCCGATCCGCTTGGGTCGCTACAGTTTGCTTTCACTTGTTCTAATCAATATACCACTCTGATACCATTTATTTATAGGGGGTCCATAAATCCTGGGGGTTAAATTTTTTTTTTTTTGAATTGGTCCCAGCGTAGTTCATATAACGGAAGCATAATCAAATCTCCCTATCCCATACTCCAACAACAATAATGCAATGTACACCTACTACGCATTAGATAAAAAGATAAAGCCGAGTCACTTTTATTTACATAATCACGATGGACATCTCGGGTTGGTACAACAAAAGGCCAAGGCTTTTAACTATGCTAGGCTATAACTCAAAAGAAACTCGACCCTACACCAGACATGTACACCTATCCATCATCAAGTGTCGGCTATCTAAAAAGAAGTGTCATCCTCTACCAGTCGAACGCGTGATCACACCCAACCTGGTGCATCGGCTGGTGGCGGCGGTAGCATCCCTATCATCACCCCATCACGTCGAACATGTACGGATAGGCACTCTTGAACTACAGGGCCATCAGCTAGACCCACATCGTACATAATCAAAACACGAACTCGGATAAACACCAGACCAGGTACACTAACACAGGAATGCTCCGAGCACTCAACCTCAACATCAGATGGTAAGCCATAGTAAGTACCACGCGTGACTGGTGGCAGAGGCATCTTTCAATCTGAAATGTTAATCCCCAAAGGGGTGAGTACAACCATTCAGCAGTAAAGATCCACCAAACTGCACAATGTGTCGGATAGAACAATCAAGGTATCACAAATAAGGCACATATCATCCATGCAAATAAGCATACATCACCATGCAGTCGTGCATATATCACCATGCAGTCGTGCATATATCGCCATGCAGTCATGCATATCTCACCATGCCCTCGCGCATATACCACCATGCAGTCATGCTTATATTTCCATGAGGTTCATTCCATGCCATATGCACATACATACGCATGATTCATATCATCCACACAATCATGTGCATATTCCCATGAGATCCATTCAAGCTTTCATGATCGCATTCTCAATGTCATATAGTATCAATTTACTTTCATAAGCGGATCATACATCATGCCATATGCATACATCCATGCGCATGATTCAATTTCCAATATTATCTTTCAAAAGGATCTCATTTTATTTTTTTCTTCCTAGGGACCAGTGTTTGTATCCCTCATTTATCGCTCGCACCCAACCTGGCATCGCGAGGAGCCTCCGGCACACACCTCCGGGCATCCCACACCCCAACTGGCATCACGAGAATTCCCCCCGGCACACACCTCCAGGGCTTCCGGTACACACACTCCAGGCATCCGGCACCCACACTCCGGGCATCCCGACACTCCCTGGGCATCGTCGGCTCACACCTCCGACGGCATCATCATTATCATAATTTATATTCACATATGTGTCTCATTTTCAACATGGCATTTGATGCAATAATATCAAAGGTCTAAACCAGTTTTTTGATGTTATATGACATGCCAAATGTCACCACATATGCAGCATAATCAACCACTTAAGACATTATATCACATAGAACAATTCATTTATTTTTGAAAATACAGCAATTTTCGGATAAAAACAGAATACACTCCATTGGTTAAAATGTTTGAAGAATTAGTAAACGGTCTTAATAAATTCTAAATATGTGATATGTTATAGAAGATATCTAGAGGAAGATATTTCATGAAGAACATCATATTAAAATAACATCATACAAGTGGGTACGATTCATGCATCACAGTCATTAACATTTCATAATATTGCCATGCACAGTTTCATTCACAAATTCGGTAAAATCCTAAATCAGCTCCAAAAATTCTGAAATCTTGATATATTATAGAAAAAATCTAGAAGTAAATGTTTCGTGAAGAACTCAAAATCAAATTCGTGATATATTAAAAACTATAATTACCATAACCGTCCCTAACCCTCGGCATCGAATTCCAGATCTAACCATTTCGGATAAAAATCGTTTCACCGACCTACACTCCTCCGTTTCCTCTCAAATTTTTATATGTTACTTCTCAATCTATCATATACAGCTTTCCTTAAGAACATGAGATCAAATTTCAACCAGATAATTTTATAAAATTCACAGAATCACACTAGGTCAGTATTACGATTTTCAGATCTAACTTCTTCAAAGAAAAATAGATTCACCAACCTATGCTTGTTCATTTCCTCTGAAATTTTGATATGTTACTCTCCAATAAGTCCTCTACAACTTTCATCAAGAAGTCGAAGCGAAATTTCAACTATGCAGCTCACGAAATCATCAAAGGTCGGACTGCCTTTCTAGAAAACAGAATGCTAGGCTAAGACACTTCTCCCAAAGCTTCGAAAATTCCTCACCTCTACCACATCCGAAGTTTACCATCCACCACACACACATCACAGTAAGCAAAGTGTAGATCAATCTACTTGCCTCTAATCCAAGCAAAAATCACAGCAAGCACGACGGCGGGACAAGGCAGGCTCGACGGCAACCGGTCTCCTTCTTCTCTTCTTCTCTCGCACGCTCGCTCAGTTTCCCTCTCTCTCATGTGACAACTCTCTCTTTCGGTTCGCTCTTCCTCTCGCACGACACCTCCTCTCTCTCTCTCGATCGGTAACCTCCTCTCTCAATCCACCTCTCTTCCCTCTAATTTTTCTTTCCCCTCATCATTAGCAATCATTTGATTTGCATGGAATTAGACACTTGGCTAATTTCTCTAGCCACTTGGCATTTTTCTCATGCAAGTTGATGGGCTCAAAGGGCCGGGCCTCTCCCTCCTTCGGTCGACCACTTCATGGGCTCCTTGGGCTGGGCTTGGTCGGCCGAATGGTGGGTGATTGTGGGTTGTCTTGGGCTGATTTGGTCCCCAAATACCCATCCCACAATTATTCCTAATAATCAACCTTAATTCCCACTTATATAAATACCTAATTTCACTTATTCACTTGGCCATAAAATTGCAACAATAATCAATAAAATCCAACTTATAAGGTTCATGGTATATCCAAGGGTTGTCATGAAATTTTAGGATGCCACATATGAAGGAGTATTTAAGGGTTGATTCTTTGGTTGTTCGATACGGTGCTTGAGAGAGAATTCTAAAGTTTGAAGCCTTTCTAGTCTCTTGCTTCTTCATTCATAAAGCAAAACATTGTATACAAAAGAGAGAAACTCTTAGTGTGACTGTGTGAGAGTTTGATAAGACTCATCACCGTGATAGTCAATATCTTAAGTTGTAACAACTTTTTTGATATTTAGTGGAATCCAGCCAATAGACTGTCAGCGAGAAGAGTGGATGTAGGCTTGGTCTAAGCCGAACCACTATAAACTTTGTGTTTGCTTTCTCTTATCCTTGAACTTCTTACTCATATTTACTAGTTGTCTATTTACTTAGAGTTGAAATACGATTTATGTCTAGCATCTTCTAAAATCAAAATACTTTCTTTAAGTCCTGCGAAAATTCTTATTTACACCTATTCACCCCCCTCTAGATGTATTCTCTAGCCCCTTTCACTTTTATGGCTCTTACTTTGACTTGGTTGGGTATTTGTTTCACCTACATCACCCTTTAAAGTATCATCAGTAGATCCTGCATAATCATCAACATTCTCATTATTGCATAAACCTTGTGCAGGATTCCAAGGTAACACTTCCAGTAGCAACTGTATCCTGGAACATTTGATCCAACAAAACTTCAACATCCGGATGTATGCCTTTCGTTCGAAAGACTCTAAGTTTAGGATTGGCCTGTTATAATAAAATATTTTTAGGAGTTATATTATAAAAGATGAACTTACAAAACAAAAAGTAACAAAAGATTATATAAACACTTGAATTTTTCTCTCCCAACATTCGTCACTCGCGTCAATGGTTTTCTTCATTGGATCCCATCCTAGTCCTGTTTCCTTTTGAACAAATTGCTTCCATTTTTTCCATTCTTCATTTAAATTATCTCACTTACTCTTCATTTTATTTTTATCACACCTTTTCCCCTCAGCTCCTCAAACTTGTTAATTATATCCGTCCATCCATCCCTTTTGTTGCTCGCAGGACAATTGCATTTTTTCAATTTGTTCAATGCATAATCGACAAAAAGTTTCTATATCTTTAGGGCTCCAATATGCTTTTTTCCTTTGATGAACTTGCCATCTTTCAATAAAATGAATACAAACATATTTGAAAAATGAAAAGAGATGATGTTAACTATGAACACAAAGCAAGAGACACTACAAATAAATTAAAATGCAATTCATATGAACCCATGAAAGAGCACACCATGCTAGATATGTAAGTGGGGGAAAAAGAACAAAAACATAAGAAATAAAAGTGAAAGAACCTGGGTTCGAAGTGGGACAATCGACACCTTTTGAGCGAAGAGAGAGGCGAGCACTTCGGTTGTGAGTGAAAAGAGAGTTGAGCACTTGAATTCTGAGCCAAAAGAGAAGTGAAGAAGAAAGAATATGAACAAGTCACAAGAGTCAACATCAGCAAAGCTCGCGAATTAATCAATGTATTGTTTTAGGTGAAATTTCTAAGATGAAAAATGATTTAATTTAGAATAATAAACACCGAAACACGTGGAAAATTCAGCAATGTGGGAATGGGAACCACCCGTTGCTGGATTATCCTATGTGTTGTTCAACCTTGAAAAAAGGTTTTGGTCCAACTCAAATTTACGGCAAGAGTTTTGATCAATTAAAGTAAGAAAATTTTCATCAATTTGGAGTTAGCACACTGAAGCTCCATTGTTCATGAACTTGAATGCCATGCTGTGAGAATAGCTCCTAATGAAACCTACCTTGAATCCACCAAAGTTCAATGGACATACCATCTACATAGGTTTGCTTCAGGGGCTAGGGATAAAACTCATTTTCACAAAAGCTAATAAGCGTGAAAGTCGTGGATTCTATTTGTCAACATATCTCATGAGCTGCCATCTTTCAAGACCAAATTCTAATATTTGACCAAAAGCTTAATCAAACAACACGAGAACCAAAAGACCAGACCTTGAGCACTTCAACAAACAGGACAACGGGGCATTTTCTATTGGATACAGCCGTGCTCATGACATGAACAATAAAACCTGGATGAGGATGCAATCCAATTCGAGGAATGAGAAAAGCCAAGCATACACAGATCCCCCAATCTACTTCTAGTACCTTGCACTCTTCCATCTCAATTAAAAACTTTGTATTACTTGAGCAGTAATATCCTCAATCAAGCACAACATTGAAAGTACTGTTCATGAAATCATAATGCGCTTAAGAATCACAACTAGAAAAGGCACAACTTCCATCATCAGCTACCATATCCAGGCATCATTGCCGTCCAACACCCATCCAAGATTTCGCAAAATATGGTCACAACGTGGTCGGGCCAAACAATGGCATTTTAAGGAACTCAATAGGCAAACTGGTATAGACTGATACAGGACAAAGAAGAGGGCTGGCAAAAACCTTTAGGGTAGCCAAGAATCATACTAAAACTTTGACCCACTAGTTCGCCAAACGAACACTATTATATAGAACAAAACATGGCACACTTGGATTTACAGGTATGCTAGCCAAAATAAGAGAAAGATGCTCATGATATCGGTTTAAACATTTCAGCAAAATAGCGCGGAGTGAAAGGAAAATATCGACCGCTTTTAGAACCCGAACTCAAGTTTGGACTCAAAAGAAATCATCACGAGACAACTTAAACCCAGCATGTGTATGTGCTTAAGGAGATCGAGTCTCGGCTTTGCTTGGATCAAAACAGCGCGAAGTAACAGGGATTCAAGAAAACGACTGTCTAATCGCGGAGTTCCCTACCCGACTCGGAGACGGCGGCAAGTGGGCCAGCTCGTGACAAATCGGGCTATGGTCTGCCGCCTTGGTGTCTTTGAGCTGGGATCCTTAGGCAAGGGAGGTTCGAACCAAGTAAAGAAACTCATCGGCGGCGCGGAGATTTGGGGAGCGAAAGATCGTGTGCTCGAGGGCGTCGGCCAGAGGTCGTCAGAGAGGGTACGGGCGAGGCCGATCCACTAGAGAACTCTAAATCTCACTCTCTCTGCCACGCTCTCTCTCGCACTCGGACCTCTCTATATTCCGTCTAGTCCCCGAGAAGTGAGAGAATGACATGAGAGAAGCGAGACCGGAGAGGCGAGCGGCGATGAAAATCTAGGGGTTTTCAAAAGGGTCAAAGTTGGAATTTAATAAATTTGTGAGGGCAACAAAGGCAAGATAAAATTTTCCTTTAATGAACCCCCAGCATGCCGAGAATGCTGAAAAGCCCAGGGCAGCCTCTTACCTGCCTTGGGCTTTCAGCCTTGCAAATGTCAGCTTTGCCATTAAGGGACTTCCAAAGTTTTTTCCCAAACACCTTTATTTTGGCCCAAGGGGCTTTTGATAACCAAAGCCCCTTGGAAAGCTTCTCCCAAACGCACCCATTGACTATATAAGGACACTTGAGCATCATTCTTTATAAGAAAAGTTTCAATTTATTAGGAAAATATCCTATGTTGTTTGAAAGATGACAAAATGATCAAAGACTATTCATGTGTATTTTATGTGAGTAGAACTAGGTTATGCAGATGATGTCCTAACATTATCATCTAATAGCTAGGTATGCTCTGCCTCTATTAGTACTGGATTATAGCCTTGCTGGAGATTGTTAGTGAACGTATGTTTGATTTAAGCCAAACCACTATTATATCTGAATACAACATCTTCTATCTTTTCACTAATTTCAATATTTATTTGATGGAAGCATATCTTGCATTTAATATTACCAAATTGTTCCTTCCATCCATCAAAACTTAACTTGAGTTATTCCGCAAAAAATTGTTAAGTTGTGTAAATCAATCTATTCACCCTTCTTGTAGATTGTGTGTGTGTGTGTGTTTTTTTTTTTTTTTTAGACTCTAGGTTGTGTTGTTATTTTCAATAATTGTTATCAAAGAAATTTGCTTATTATTTTGAAGTGTTATATATTAAGGGAATAATTTTTTTTAATGGTTAACAATATTAGTCTAGGTGTTTTTGAAGGCCAATCAGCATCAGGACCTCCATACTTTCGTGAAAAACTAATTATAAATGCAAGATGAGAGCATTCATTAGATTAGCAGATCGGGCAATGTGGGATGTTGTCCAAGATAGCATAAGTGCACCTTCACCAGCAAGAACAATTGTTCCAATAACAGTCTCTGGAACTGGGGAATCCACAAATCAAATACATCCTCCACTCGCAACGATTACTCCAGAAGAAATCGCAAGAAGACGAGTAATGGATGCTAAAGCCTAATTACTCAACATCATCGGATGAAGATGACGAAGATGAGGAGATGGCTCAATTAACCAAAAGGTTTGAAAGCTTCGTGAGAAAAAGACAGAAACTTCCAAGGGTAAAAAGCAAATAGAGGAAATCTGGCCACATCAAGTCGGATTGTCCTTTGCTCAAGAAAAAAGAAAGGAAAATTCCAAAGGAAAAAGTAAAGCATTTAAACCCCAGACATGGAGTGATACTAAAGTGAACCTAGTGGTTGATATTCAATCCAATGAAGAAGTGGTAAGAAAATCTGAACTAGCCCTTTGATGAAATGCAAGATTTTCTTGAAGAAATATATGATGAGCATAAAAAGTCATCGAAAAGAATTTCTGAATCAAAGAAAGAAGTTTTTATATCAAAACAGAAAGATTTTTCTGAAAAAAAGGAAAATGATTGCTTAACCTTGGTTGAAAAAATGTAGATCTTCTTCAAAAGAAAAGTTCCTCTGTTATGGAAGAATTTTCAAAGATTTGCGAAGAAGTGTAATATCAATCTAGTGTAAAAGTGTCTTGATATAATGACATGAGAGTGAATATAATCTTGATATACTCATGGTGATCAAATTCTAAACGTTTTAGGTCTAATGTCAATTTAGTGGAAAAGTGTTTTTTCTGAAATGGATCTTGTAACTTGATATACATTTTAGTTTTTACTAGCGAATTGGGAATCATAAACTCAAGTGATGTAAGAATGTTTTAAGCTCTTGGATTGAATGATGATTGTTTTATGAGTAAGAGTTTGTGGGTTTAAAAATGATAAAAAAAAATGGATTTTTGATTTCTATCGTTAATATAGGAAATGCCAAGAGACTGTTATGATATAATTGTACATGAAAATCAATATGTTATGACGATTTGTATGTTAGTATGTCATATAATGGACGATTCCCCTTTATGAGTATGTGTATAGAACTCCTGGAAAAGAAAAATGTTTCACTGTCTAAGACGGGCTCTCTAGGGTTGAGGACATGAAGTCCTATGATTCATACACAATATGATATGACTTGTGTTGTTTGATGCTACTTGAGTAGCCTCTTATGAGAATGAGGATGAATTGACATCATCATAGATTATATAGCGGTATATTTTCCCCTGCCGATGTAGAAGACACCTATGACGGATGAGTTGAGGCATGGCAAAGATGTGTTTATAATTCTATCCCCATGAGTTAGTATTGAGTTGCCTTGTTAATCAAGATGAGTCATAGCAAGTGATGATGAGGGAATAGATACTCACCTTCATATATCAGTGAGCTATTATGTGGTATTTACACAAGATTAGTAGGTTCATTTGAGTGTTAAATTGCATGTCTGGTCACGGCTTCAATTTTTATTCATTGCTCACATGATTGTAATTGTCACTACATAACAAGTAGATTACATTATCATGACATAGTACACTATTTGTGTTCATTTGAGTGTTAAATTGAATGTTTGCTCATGGGATATGTTTTTATTCATTGTTCACATGATTATAATTGTGTATAAATAATGTGTAGATTACATTATCTTAAAACAAACTTAAATAATATGTGGATCTCTCTATTGACCATGATAAGTGATGTTACTCATTGATTCTTACTACATTGTCATGCTCTCGGTTCGAGTGGTGAGTAAATCTTCTACTTTAAACTTAGAGCTTTCATTTTATTAACTTTAGTCTCACCTCAACATATTTTATAAATTAGCCAACTTTGGAGCTCAAGGACATTTAAATTAGCGCTCTTAAAGATCTCTCTAAGGACTAGACCAGAATGCATGGTGGCCACAACCATTTACGATTGATTTCTGCCTCGAGCGACACTAAATTTGGGTTTGCTTGAGATTGACGAGAGAGAGAGGGGCATGTTGATGGAGGAGCCGAGGTGATGGTGGGCAAAGTAGGGTGCGGCGGTGGTCAAATAGGCCATGGCGATCAAGCACATGTGAATCGGAGAAGAAGAAAAGGGAGAAAAGGGTAGAGAAAAAAAGAAGGAAAAATAAGGACGAGAAAAAGGTAGAAAAAGAGTAGGAAAACTTCTCTTTAACTCTCCAATTCCAAAGTGCTAACGTGTCAATCTTCCAGAGGATCCCATTCCCATCAAATATACTAAGTTTTGCCGCAATTACGACGTATAGCAATTATAGTACGGCCACAGTTATGCCAAACCGACACCATTTGTCTGTATGTGAAACGGAGTTCTCTACTGAATAGTAAAGACCCCCTTTCGGAAGTGTGGTGACACTTCAGCTTCCAACATCCGATTTGTTCCACAAGACTCAAGAGATCATCGTACCCCAGGAGTCAACTTGTGTTGCGCTGCTGTCTGCCACCGATTCCCACAACCCAGCTCACCGTTATCTGCAGCAGATTCGAACTCCGCTCCCCAATGTTGTGCTTCTCACAGAGAACCCGAACAGAACTCGGAACTAAGAACGAACGAACACATGGGCCACACACTTGCAAACAGTTCCTCTTTCTTTCGTCTTCTACTCCCATGAATGTCAAACGTGCTCGGCTTGTTCGCAGACAAGACTTTCTGGTCCACCGCAGAGAGGGGATTCTCTGCAAGTTTTGTGCTTCACAAATGAAATGACATTGTTTCATAGACAACGAATGAATTGAAAATGATTTTTTTAAGAATAATAGCTTGAAATAACTAACCAATGAAAAAAAAAATTTATTCATTCATTTTTGTGAGCAATACAAACAATCATTATGAAAAATATGTTTTTTCATATTATTATTTTTTTAAAACAAATTGTTAGAAAGAAACTTGAGGTACTGGGATTCAAAGAGAGACTATAGATGAGTGACATGATGGTAGGGTTATTGATTACAAGCATGTTGTTTCAACCTTAGTTCTGGCATTGACCAGTTGGGGCTAGAGGCCAGAGAGAATAATAAACGGGAGGAGCAGGCAGATCCGATTTGAAATTGTTCTTCTATCATCATTATACCTGATGAATTGACATGATACTATGGGATCCATTAAAGGCGAGATGCTTTCAGTTAAAGGCAAAGATAAAAAGCACATCGAAAGTTTTAAAAATCATTCAAATTTCAGAAAACTATAAGATAGGGACCATTGACATTCAAAAAAGACATGAGCTGAAAGATCTAAATCAAACGAAAAGTAAATCAAATTAGATGGATTTCAATTTGTTACATGTTACACTAATATGATTAAAAGAATGCGAGTCCCATGGATTTAGAATGTCATGTCAGGCGTTGGGATATACAGAAGTTTTCCCGTGGGATGTGAAGGAATTGGACCCTACTCACTTTTTCGAATGGGCAATGTCGGTCATCACTGGGAAGATGATGGGCGTGAAGTGACACAACCTTCGGCACAACCGGCCGGGCTTTTCAATTTCTGTCAACGTCGATGAAGCTAAAAAGTGAAGAGGAATCTTTTCTTCCATCTGTCCATCTTCGCCATGATGCGTTTGCTCTGCTCGGAGTGTATCCTCTCAAGTTACTTCCATCCTGGACCATTCTCAGTGCATGCAAGAGCACAACACGTGGAGCGTGAAGATCCATTGCCAAAAACATGTCTTTTTGTTTATTATTACATTTTCTTACTAAAGACCGCCAACTCCGTGGTAGTAGCTTTGATGACCGGATGCCCACCATTCTATGACTGTACTAAACGATTTGCGTGTATTTATAGTGATTATTTAACTTGGAAAATATGAATACTACGTATCGTTAGGGGAAAAAAAGGAAAAAAATAGTGGCCACCATCGACCATGGCGCTGTCTCCAACTCCAGTATATCCTTGATCTCGCCACGCCTATTCCAAAGCCTTGATCACAACGCTGGTGACACCCCTCTGACAGCTGAGGTTGCTCACCTGAGTTCGACCTTTGATATAGGGTCACCTGAGGCGGATCACCTCCTCCTCATGAGCAAGACCTTAGATCTATTCTGAGAAAAGTGAAAATCAATATGAAAGCATATCAAATTAGCTTTTGACCAAAATCAATTTGTGCTTGAGGATTGGACTATGGCCAAGATTGCTCTATAGAAAGGCTGGGGTATTCACAACACAAGTGTTGCGAGCGCGTCCAAAAACCTAATACCTTCACTCGGAGAGATCGTCAAGAAATAACCCAAGTCCAAACCTGTCAACATATTCAATTGTACCTATTTTCACTTAAAAGCTTAAACCAATGAGTTATGAGCCAACTAAGATATATTAATTACTCTACAAAACTACCAATTCTCTGATATGAAATTTCTCTAAAACAATTCACACGTGTTTTGGTGGTCTCCCTATCACATGTGAGCTTACTGTTTAGGTTCGCTCCCCCCTAATCTATGCATTCTCAATATATCCAATTGAACCAACTTTCACTCAAAAGTTTAAACTAATGAGTTATGAGCCAGCTAAAATATATCAATTGCTCCGCACCACCAACAATTCTCCGATTTAGGATTTCTCTAATGCCTTAGCAATATCCCCATCAAGTGTGAGCTTAGTGTTTAGGTCCACTCTTCCTTAATCCAAGTATCATTCTACATAAAAATATCTTAGCTTGAATTTCCATCAACACCCAATTTCAACCTTGGTCACTTTCTCCAGACCAAACCATGGAGTTTGTCATTGGGCCTGTGTTGCTACACCACAACTGCCACTGTGTATTCCTTAAAATATTCACCAAACACATTAATAGATTGGGGGCTCACTAATTGACCATCATCTTTAATATCATTTGTTGCAAGCACACAGTAGGAACCTAATACATTCATTTGGGGAGATTGCTAAGAGAGAGCTTAGGTCCAAGCCCGTCTACATATCAAGTTGGACTCATCTCCAGTCAAAAAATTAAGCTAATGAGTTATGGGTAAATTATGATATATTAACTATTCCGCACCATACCAATTTTCTGATTTGAGACTTTTTTTTAACACAATTCATACGTGCATCCTAGCAACGAGGACTCCACAGTGAGGGGCAATAGCACGTGGAGGGGAGATGGTGTAGGAAGGTGGAGGAGAGAGAGAATGAGAAGAAATTAGAGAAAATTGTCCAAAAAGCCCTAAACCTATTGCACTTTTTCCAATTTAGTCATAAACCTTGTAACTTCGCCAATTCAGTTCTAAACTTTTTAACTTATTGCCAATTGAGTCCATCTGGCCAATTTTGGTTGGAAAATGCTAACGTGGATGCTAGCAGTGTCATGTAAGACTGCTGGCGCTAATGTGGACAATTATGAATAATATTTTAATATTTTTTTGAATTTTTATTATTTTTTCCTTTTTTTTTTCTTTCTATTCTTTTTGGCTTTTTTCTTTGCATTTTCCGGTGGCCGGCCGGCCATAGGCAACGGCCGGCCACCAGTCATAGCTAGTCGACCATAGCCAGCTGGCTGGCCTCGCTCGCCATAAGCAAGGCTCGGTCGGGTGAGGGCTAGCCTCGGCGGGGGAGCCCTAGCCCAAGCGTGGTCGGCCAATGGTTGCCTGGGTGAGGTCAACCTGCGCCCAGGCCAGGGCAGCCTTGTCGGGCATCGGCTGGGCGACGGCAATGCTGGGCAAGGCGTCCCTGGCCTGGGTGAGAGCCGGCCTCACTAGATCTAGCGAGAAGAGCCCTCGCCAGGGCTCGCCCTTGGCTAGGGAATGTCGGCCTTGCCCAGACCAGATCTGGCGAGGTTGGCCCTCGCTCTGGCTAGGGTGGCCTTGCCGAGTGTTGGTCGGGCGACGGCGATGCCGGGGAGGGGAGCCCTTGTTGGGGCTCTCCCTCACCTAGGCGAGTGTCGGTCTTGCCTAGACCAGATATGGCGAGGCCGACCCTCACCTAGGCTAGGGCAGCCTCGGCGGGCATCAGTCGGGGGACGGCGACGCCGGGTTAGCCCTCTCCTAGGCTAGGGCAGCCTCGGCGGGCGTTAGTTGGGGGACGGCGACGCCAGGCTAGCCCTCGCTCGGTCGAGCCTCACTTGTGGAGGGAGAGGCCAACCGGTTGGGTATGGCCGGTGGTTGGCCGTTGCTTGTGGCCGGTGGCCGGCCGTCGCTTGTGGCCAGTTGGCCACTGGAAAAGGCAAAGAAGAAAGACAAAAAGAAAAGAAAGAAAAAATAGAAAAAATAATAAAAATTCAAGAAAATATTAGAATATTATTAAAGATTGTCTATGTCAGTGCGGGCGATCTTACGTGGCACCGCCGGTGTCCACATCAATATTTTCCAGCCAAAATTGACCGGATGGACTAAATTGGCAAGAGGTGAAAATGTTTATGACTAAATTGGCAAAGTTAAAAAGTTTATAACTGAATTGACAAAAGTGTAATAGGTTTATGATTTTTTGGATAATTTTCCCGAAGAAATTAGGGTTTTCTTGGGTATGTAAATGTCTTGATATACGTAAGAGCAAGTAAATCAATTAAAAGGTAATTTTATACAGTAAAATTACTTGACAACTTTAGAGGATCTCAATTTTTATTGGTAACGTGGGTTATTTAATATTTTCAATTTGATCGTTGATGTGCCGGAAAGATTAAATTGAAAATCTAAATCTCCGAAACGTAGAAGATCACCCGATCCATAGATTCAAAGCACAAGCAACATCTCCCCTGGTGGGTGGCATTGCCCACACAATAAACTAAGAGGAGAGCACCGATCACTTCACGAACCTTATCTATCTCTTAATGATCAACACATAATTCCATGTCCCTCGGCATGTCAAGATACAAGGGAACACGCCCATTAAGAAATCTAATCGGCCTGCGTATAGCAAAAGGAATAAGTGTTCCATACCTTGAATTGATACCAATGTTGACTAAAAAGATAAACTGAAGATCAGCAAGTTAACAGCAACAAGCAGGTTTGGCAGTATGTGTGTTGTCTGCGATTGAGGAACAGTAATCGCCGCAATCATAGCCGATCTCCTTTGATCTTAATGCAGATTTTAATCAAACTTCTTAATCAAGATGGTTTTGTTAATGACTGGACAATGATGGGAACAATATTGTAATGACTTTTAAAAAAATAATATTTTGGATTTCGTTTGTCTGCCACTCTACTGTTCCAAATTTGATGGCCATGTGCTTTGATTCAGTCATTCTCGATTTTTTTATGCATTAATTAATACCCACCGATAAAGAGAGGAGAGAGATTCCTACAAACGCAGGTTCTTGTAGTTTTGTCGGGAGGAGTTATTTTTTTAGATAGACTCCGACGCTCGTTTAAGTGTCGCAAATCTTTTCTTTGATTTCTTGAACATCACATTAGCGAAAAAATAGATCATTTCAGTGCGTCCTACGATATTTTCCAGCGATTTGTCATACTTGACTTTTTTCTCCTTAAACTTTAAGTCCGACGCGGTATTTTTTTTTGAAGTTTAAGTCTAAAATGGACAAAAAATGAGATGACCTAGCACTTTTGACGATAACAATCTCTTTCGCTAGCTCGGTGTCATCCTTAGCGCTATGGCTCCGCTGGGCCTGGCAATTTCGTTTGAACCGTCCCAAGACAACGATCGGGTCCAAGAAAATTGAAATCTGTTGATTTTTGTCGGGATTTTGGGGCAGGGTGTGATTGTAGGACGAGGGTCTTTGTGGCGGGTGGAAATGGAGGGGAGTTCAGGTGGAGTTAGGAGGTGTTGGGGAATGATGTCGAATTGATGTGCAAGACACAACAAGTTGAATACAAGCTCTTTTACTTGGATCTGAAGGAGAATCCTTGCGGCCGCTACCTCAAGAAATCTGATAAGATGTCAGCCACGTGGTCCACCGTCATCTTGCTCTTCTCCGGCATCTCCTGGTTCCCGGATCTCTTCAATTACTACGTCAATTTCGACGATCAAGAGATCTGTTGTGGAACCGTTTCCAGCTTTTACTCTCCATTGCAAATTTCAGCGTCTAAGTTTACCCCATTTCATTGGTTGTTGGGTTAGGATTTGAAGAACACAGCGATTTTAAACCCAATTTGTTAATTTGGGGGAAAGAAAAGTGATGCATGAGCAGCATGACATTTGTACTACTGATTTTGCTGACTTCACTTTGTTGATGAATCACCTACGGTTCATGTTAGAATATTGTTACGTTGGATTTTCCGACGACACAAAATGTCGATGGCCATGATTGATTTTTTTTTTTACTATAACAACACTCAAGTGATCGAGAAAAGACAATTATGGTATTGAAGTGCATGTCATATAAAAATTATGACCTCCGTAATGTCATTTTCCTCCAATAAATTATACAAACTATGTCTCAACAAATAAGGTAACATATAAATCTTACTGAAAATCACAGTATGCATTGTAAAATAACACGAAAATTAATGGATCTTGCAATTTAAATCTAATGCAAGAAGAAGAAATTATCAAAGAAATAAACGAGTTTATGATTGTTTAATTGTGCAACTATTTTCCAGCCCTCACTTACTAAGAAAATTCACAAAGAGAAAACTTTATCATCTATATTGTTTGCTCAAGTGTGAAATAACCTAGTAGGATTCTGCTTTTATAAATTTTTCTTTGACTTGCGGACTCAAACTAGGAATCCAACTCTAATGTTGAAAGTGTTTTAATAATTTCTTACTTATTTGGACGTCAAACCATAATTTCTATTTGAATTTTGGAAGTGCTACTTAGATCAGATTATTTTCACTGGCTTAAACTCGAGATGTGATTTGACAATTTTCTACCTTAGCTCGACGTTTGTACCTAAGTCACAATGCTTATCATGCATGATAGCTCTCCCAACACCTCGAGAGGCGCTCAACCATCACAGACATTTATCAAGCCTAAGCTGAACTCAGATTTCTCTGGAGGAATGAACTTGGTCCACATTTCTATAGGATTCTCCACCACGAGAAGCTTCTTTACAACTCTATCCTCTTCAGATAGGCTATATCTAACACAGTTATTTCGGTCACCCAATGAACTTGATTCTCTAGTGATATATTTGATTTTCACTGAATGCTCCACTCCTCCAACAAAGTCATGCGACCACATCGCCTCTTCAGCTCCTTTCTTTTCACCATGTTTTCTACCTTAGTCGTCAATGAAATCATTGTATCTCTTAACAACTCCTTCCAACTTACAGCATAACTGATGGAAAGATAGACATAATCACTCAAATATCGGACATCTTTAAGTTTCCTAAGTGACCACCCAATTTTCATTACACTACCAAAATCACATCCTCTAAAACATAGAGCAACATCTATCGACCTCAGCAAAATCAGGAGAATCCATTTCATAGCATTTACAATGTAATCCATGAATTAGGTAAATATTCTTGTAACTGCAAGTGAAAAGTCAAGTGTAGATGGGTAAATCGCCTTGATGATCCTCCAACGTTCCTGTTACTTTTGAAGTAGATCATGGATTTCTTTTTTTTTTTTTTTTTTTTTACCTAAGTTACTGAATTTTGATTTTAGTTTTCACGTAGTCACTCTGTTCAAGGTCCGATAATGACTCACGAGAAATTCTAATCTACTCAAGATTAAGAAATTTTACCAAATGGGATCAAGGAGTTAATTATTACAAAAGCAAACTCTAAACTTAAAGACATAAATCAACACTCTCCGCCCCAAAGATTCCAAGAGGCAGCCAGACACAATTATTTGTCCTATAAAATATGGGGCAATGTTGGAGGATTCTCCTTCAGACCATTGTAAACTGGTCTCTTATCATGTTGTACGTTCGGGCTAAGTGAAGACTGTTTCTCTTGCCTACGCTACTTTACCTGTCATAGGCAAATCTGGCAAAAATATATATAATTTGCTAGTCCAGAACCCGAAACATCTATGCATGGGTTAAACTAGATGGTTATATAGGTGTGTGTGCTCGTATAGGACGAGAGAACGAGAGAGAGAGAGAGAGAGAGAGAGAGAGAGAGAGAGAACCGCAAACTTTTGTATGGACCGACAGGGGATTCGAATGCTGCCATTAACAGAGGCGACAAAACCTTCGATTCCCCACTGATCTCCCCATCTCTTTGTCTCTCTCTTTTACACACTCTCACTTAAACTCATCGTTTTCTAACTCCTGTATCAATCAGTGGATGAAGTAATAGTGAATCATCTACCCCAATATAATGCAGCACATCCCCTCTACTTCGCATCCCCACTCTTACCCATCTCTCTCTCTCTCTCTCTCTCTGTCGCTCTCGCTCCCGTGAACCGTAACATCACTTGCACTCAGACCTTTCATCAGTTACGCGGTTCTTGGTTCAATCATACTCTCTCTCTCTCTCTCTCCCGATGGATTATAATTATCAACCCAACACTTCCCTTCATCTCAGCTTACCAAAAAATCAGCCCAACCTGGAGCTTTTCCTCGACCGGTCGTCCTCCTCCTCATCATCGCCACGCAGTCCATCCGAAGTAGCTCGGATGTTCTCGTGCAACTTCTGCCAGAGGAAGTTTTACAGCTCGCAAGCGCTTGGCGGCCACCAGAACGCGCACAAGCTCGAGCGCACCCTCGCCAAGAAAAGCAGATCAGAGCTAAGCTCGGCCATCAGAGCTCCTGCAGCACGCTCGCCATCGGGCTCCAGTCATGCCGTTCGCATTCATCAGCACCACCATGAGGACCCTGGTAGCTTTCTCGGAGACGTGGGCTACGGAGGGGTGCGAGAGATGGCGAAGTACGGGTCGGCTTCAAAAGGGTATCGACCAGAGAATGCTCATCAGGAAGAGTTTTGTCAGCTTGACTTGTCCTTAAGGCTCTGAATAGATTATTTTCGAAAAAAAAAGCCTAAAAAAGCAAAAATTAGTATTCAACTCATGAGACTTATTATTAGTTGTATTTTACTGGTCAGATGTTGCTGATAACTTGTCGCTTCTTCGGATCGAAGAACAAGTTGAGTTGAAGTAAATGCTTCAACGCTGATCAGTGGAAGGAATTGCCTTTCTTCTTTTCCCTGTCTTTCGGCCCTTTAGTATCTGGGGACAACCTCGTCGCCACACGAGTTGGTCGGTCCATGTGCTCAAGCTCGTTGACTTTACTTAATGGAAAGTAATTGATGATTGTTGAATGCTTTTGCTGGTGCTCATATGCGTTAGCCGTTGCTACATGAATCGGGTGTCCGCACTTTTTTGTTCGACTAGACTATTAAAGAACTCGTCGAGCTCCACAGCTTAAATCAACAAGCGATTTGTGTACGCAATCCACCTAATAATGTTTGCGGACATGCAACATATCCAATTCGAGTAAGTGTGTAAAAGCTACATTGAAATTTTGCCCATATTGGCAGCCAGTAGGTGGGGCCATCACCAAATTAAATCTGCTATAACATTTTTTTCTTTTCTTAAATTCACACACGTGATATCGACAAAAAGAAAAATCACGCAAATGATTGCTGAGATGTAAGCTAATGAACCCTAATATGCTTATTCGAATAGTATGGTGTTACGGCCCCATTTCTTCCGTACTTTTTGAGCTAAAGAGTAGAGTTTTATGGCAAGGGGTGAGGAGTGAGTATGCATAAGGGATAAAACAATCGGTTTATGGGAGTAGCGTCAGGGTGTTTGTAATTGGAGTTTTGGAGTGTAACGAATACTATCTTAGAGGATTTTTGAAGGTAGGGTTGACTTCCCTTACATACCCCGTTTGGTTTAGCATTTGGAAAATGCCTTTAGCCAAATGCAAAGGCCTTTAGCCCAAAGAGCTTTGAGGAAATGCAAGACTGTTTGGTAAACTATAACTGAAAAGTGCTTTAAGGAAATGCAAGACTGTTTGATAAACATATATTTGAAAAGCTCTTTGATGTGACCAAATTAAGTTTTTTAGTTTTAGTATTTTTAAAATTGCAAAAAAGAAACAATGACTATATAACCTTTTACATTTTCATGTTGAGAATGAGGTAAAAGATATATATTAGTAACTTTATTTAAAATTATATTAAAATAATTTTATTATAGATTACATGCAAAGCTCAACTTTTGGCCCAGGGTTCTTTTAGGTTTGTTTTTAACTTTGAATAATTTTTTTTTTTATTGTAGTATTAATCATCTTTGTTAATTAATGATCATTCTAGTGTATTGATAAAAAGTTGAGCTATTGATTGTCATAAGAAAAAAATGATACAGAAAAAAAAAAGGTGAACTTATTCGGTGGATGGTGAAGTGACCGATTGTGGATGCTAATTTTTTTGAGTAAGCACCAATATAAAAAGGGAAGTCCTCATTAAGAAAAATAAAACCAAGTTCCTCTCATACAAATTTTGACTAGAAAGAGAGTCATTTCATGATAGTAAACATGGTCATATATGTTTGCAAAAAGAAATACGTTATATTTAGTATTACAAAAGTCTACGACTTTGTAAACTCATGGCTATTTCATCATATAAACGTGCCATGTTCGGAGATGCATACAAATTTGAAGCACCCACCCTTCATTTACATCATCATGGTCAACTGAATATCCATAATTGTGATCCAATTTTGCTTGTTTAAAATCTGTATTAGTCACGTTATTTCTTCGTATATAATTGTGCAAAGTCATTGCCGCTACAACAATTTGCACTTGCTTTTCATATGGAGAACTTAGCATATGAGTTGAAATCACCCACTTCTATTTTAATACACCAAAGGCTCGCTCAATTGTTGAGCGTAGCGAGGAATGGGCACGGTTGAACACTTCTCGATATCCTGTAGGTGAAGGACTTTCTCGAAACTCTAGCAAATGATATCTAACTTCTTTATATGGCCCCAAATAACCAATCAGATTTGGATATCCAGCATCTACTAAGTAATATTTACCTATATAAACATATTGTAAATTTAATCAACATATGCCAATTAAATATATGGATGTATCTAAACCATTAAATAACATACCTGGAAGAGGATGGGGAAAATGTACGTCACGTCTTCCAATAGCTTCATAAAAGATACGGGTATCATGAGCTTATCCCTCCCAACCGGCCCAAACATAGACAAATTCATATTAAAATTACATATGCTAACACATTTTGGGTTGTTGTTCCTTTTCGACCAATAAAACGAATTTGATCATATGTAGGTACAATCGCTGGAATATGTGTACTGTCAATAGCTCCAATGCAATCCTTAAAATATGGATAAAATCGTCGATCTTTCTTGATCTTCTCTAGAACTTTTCTATATTGTCAATCAGTTGGTTGGATCAAATCTTTTTCTATATCACATACTTTATCTAAAACTAAGCTAAAGTGCCTACTTATGGTTTCCCCGGAGTGTTGAAAACGCTCTTATGCTAACCTATTACCTATATCATGTCCTAGAATATGAACAAACATACCAACCATTTCTCTAACATCAGTATTCCTAGATCCTCAAAGGCCATAACTTGTTATTAAATCATGCGTTAAATTGTTAAATACAATATTATGCATTCTAAACATATTGTAGCACATTATCGGATTAGCATCTTCGCCAATCAACTCTTTTAACCATACATAACATGTATATGTTGAGGTCATGCAAGGTTGTTTGCAAAGGTTGGTCGCTTGATAAAGAATTGCAGCTTGAGTAACTGAGGTAAGATCCCATAATTCATTTTCCTCTTGCTCATGATTTTCTCTTGTATGTGAATCATCGATAACTGCTTCAAGTAACAAAATATAAAAAGAAACAATGTATTAACCATCGCATATATGCAAACTATCACATTAAGAGAACACCAAATGAAAACAATTCTAACATCAAACATTAATTGAAATTAGGTTCACAAAGACCGTAAATAAAGATCTAAAGATAGAAACAAAGTGGAATGACTAAGCTTCAAACATGAAAACAATAAGATGCTAACATCCTACCTACGAAGACTTGATTCTCTTCTCAACTCATATTTGAGATAATTTACTTTCTTTGCATCATCATTTAAGCTCATGAAAACTTGCCTATTGTCTATCTTTTCCTTTAAATGAGAAATTGCAAAAAAGTACAAGTCTCCAATATCTCTATGAGGTCCTCATAAAGACTGACTAAATTGGCTGCTTTGGATGCAGCACTAGTAGTGCTCCTACTCTCAACAACTATAAACAGCCTGTTAATTTGTGTTCCAAGCTCCTCTTTTTTGCTCAATTTCTTATCTTTCTTTTCTCGAGCTTGCATCTTTGAAGTCTACACGGCTCTTTTACGGGTTTGAGTTTCAGTTAGTTCAACAATGGTTTCATCCACATAATCCTCCAAGTTTTCATCAGTAAACCCTACAACATCATCGATACCAGGTTGTGTGGTCTCCACATCATTATCAATACATAAACCTTGTGCAGTATTCCATGTGATTCTTCCAATAGCAACTGTATCTCTGAACATCATATCTAACTTTACTTCAAGATTAGGATGTATACATTTCATCCTAAAAGCCTTAAAATTTATATTGGCCTGTTATAATGAAGCATTTGCATAAGTTGTATCATTAAAGGTGAGCTTAATACGAAAGTAAAAAAAAAGAAGTGAGGAAAACCTGAATTTTACTCTCCCACCATTCGTCACTTGCATCAATGGTTTTCTTCCTTGAATCTCATCCTAGTCCAGTTTCATTATAAAGTAATGACCTCCATCTTTTCCATTCTTCCTTGAGGTTATCCCACTTACTCTTCATTTGTTGTTTATCATACTTTTTGCCTATTAGCTCCTCAAACTTACTAATTATGACTGTCTAACCATCTCTTTTGTTGTTTGCAAGACGATTGCCTTTTTCAATTTGTTCGATGCACAACTTACAAAAGGTTTCTACATCTTTCGAGCTCCAAAATGCATTTTCCTTTGATGAACTCATCTATTAGTAAAGTGATATGAACAAATTTAAGAGATACAAACAAACAAGATCAACCATGAACCAATCCGAATGAAGAATATAAACAAACGAGTACAAACAAGTGTATTCCATCAATTTACATTTGACAATTTGATAATAGCACACAATTTTGGAGCAGGGGATTTCTTTTGGAGCAGAAGATAGTCTAAATAACATCTAAAAAATGAACAAAATTCTCTGGCATATAGATAGCAATAGTTGGTGTGTTCACATGATTTCTTAGACTTCTAAGAGTTCCAGTAGCTGATGCTCTAAACAAAGGCTTATTATTAGTTTTTAACCACAACAATTATTGCTTGAGTCGAGGAGTATTACTTTCCATTATTTTCTAACATTTATAGTTTCAAAAGGTCTAGCGACTTCAGCTAAGTAATAGGGGTTATTTGCACTCATTCATATCTCTCCCAAAAACATTTGTTTTCCAAGCCATCCACAGGGCACCTGACCTTCAAGAGTTTCCATTCAAAGATGGATTCTACATTAAATTACTCTACCATTGAGGCGCACAGAGATCAAGAGACTCATGAGTATGCATATTCAGATAGAGGCAAGCATACAACTGGCAGGAAAATTGTTTCTTCATAAGTTCTAGATCATTTTCAATGTCAATACCTCAAGCTCCAAATGAAAATTTCCACCTCAAAGACAATCAAAAGAATGCAAGGACACCCCAAACAAAAATTGCACAGATCACAAATAAAGCCAAAAATATTTCCCACCCAAGATGATTGGGCTATCAAACCAAGTGTTTGTCCTTGATCATACCAGCTAATTGATTAGCACCAGATATTGTATAAATCCTTTCAAATTGTACATGTGAATTCCACTTAAATAATATCCAGGAATATAGCTGAAGCACGATTTTTCCACGATGAAATAAGTTCCTCCAACTATTGCCAAGTATATTATCTGCAAACATGCAAATCACAACCACAAATTCTGTTGCTATTAGAGGAACACTTTGAAAAAAAAAAAAAAGCTACCAGTCACATATTGCTGCTACTAGAGACAAGATTTCCACAGAAATGCATAACACTTTACAATGAACAATACAATCAATAGCACATAATTCTCAACCCGACACTACCTACTAAAAGAATCCCATCTCAGATAGAAAAGACTTAACCTTCTATATATATAATCCATCCAACTTCATTGACATATACCAAAAGGGTAATCCTAGTTCCTTCGCTTAAATGCAAATCATCATTAGCTAAGAGTTCAAATTCACTACAACAATACAGAAACCGCACTCCATTTCGGGTAAACATCAAATGTGAAAGCATGTGAAATTGCATAAAACTCAACATTGCAAGCGGAAGCCTAGACTTCAACCACCAAAAAACATTCCATTTCCCACTTCCAAATTCAAAGACACGCATGACCATAGGCGATAGAAGCTCCAAAATCAAGCATTTCGGAAACAAGCGGTTCCTCACCTACGATTCCAACAAGAATCAAGAATTGCACATCATGGGTGGGGAGAAAAGAAACAACTTTCGCAGCAAGTGAGAACCTGCAAAATAGGATTGGCAAAAACTAAAAGCCCCCACCTAGATTTGGCAAAAAGCCAAAACTCACAGCAAATCCGCAACAAAGGCATGCACAGCACAAAGAACCCTCTTCCCACTCTCCATTTCCCAGACCAACCTAGCATCCTTGGCTTCATGAATCCCAACTCTATCCCCCATAACCATGAAGAACCTCTCTCCACTCAAATCAAACCCCACCAAGCTCGCCTCCTTCGCCAGCCGGCAATAGAAGCTCCTCCTCCCCCTCAGCAAGTTCAACGTCCCTAAGGCAAAATCACAACCCCAACGTGTACAAGAGAGAAAGCATTCACGGATACAAATGCAACCCAAAAATAGAAAAAACCCAAGAAAGGATACCTTGAAAAACCACGCAGAGAACCCAAAAAGTAGACGATCCAGATCTCGGATTCACTCACTCATCGCGATTGGAACATGAAAACGTAACTGAATTGGTCCCAAACTTTGGCCTTTATCAGGTCGCGAATCACACATAGAGAGAGAGACAGAGAGAGAGAGAGAGAGAGAGAGACGAAGAAGAGAGCCATCGCGTGATGGAGGAGAATGCTGCAGAACAGAGGAGAAAGTGTTCCGGAGAGAGAGTTAGGGTTTTGTTTTGTAAATGGGTAAAATTGGACTTTTCATAATATTTTGAGGGTAAAATAGGCAACCAGCCAAATTTCTTAATTAAGAGGGGCAGCATTCCGAAAATGCTAAATGCCCAAAGCAGGTCCCCACCTGCTTTGGGCTTTCAGCATTTCAAAGGCAAGCATTTGGCCAAGGAGACCTCTAAATGCTGAAGCAAACACCTAAATTTTTCCCAAGGGGCTGTGCGGGCTCAAAGCCCCTCGGGAATGCTGAACCAAACAAGGCCATAAATTGGTCCAAAGTTGATGTTGTTTTCTTGATGAGGTTATGATAGGCTGAAACTAGTTGTTGTTTTGAAGTGATCGGTGTGTCTCGCTCGAGGGATTGGATGCTCGAGCTTAATTGGTATAGTATGATTCAATGTGAGAATGTGTGTGACATCCTGATTTTCAGGTTCTATTTTCGATTGGATAAGTTGAGCTTTTCATTGATGCGCTTATAGTTCTATTTTCTAAGTTGATCGCTCACGAGATAACTAGTCTATCAAGTGAGGTCGTTAAAGGATTTTAACACAATAGACTTGAGAATTCGACTAGAATCAACTGCTTGACCGTGCTAGTCTGCAAGGGTCATTACGGCACAGTTAAAAATCGATTAGAGATTAGAGATAGGTTGATTTGATTGAGATATATGATTAAAGTATGGGTGTTTTCAACTTGATTGCAAAATTCTTGTCAAACGGCATTAAACCGATTTTTCTATCATTTTGGTATCTTGTACTCGTATTTGAAATCTCAAGATTTTCATGACAACCGAGAGTCGCCAATGTGTCGAAGATGTACAGTGTGGCTCGAAAATAATTGACCATGGGTCAATTGCACTAAAAAATTTCTAAAAGCTACCCGGTAGGCTAGGTCACGTTAAAATCGCGTCAGATTGAAATAACCGCGAATTTGAACCCGATTTCAAAAATTGAAAGTTCTGTCAAGTCACGATTCATTTTAGAACCGTCTACTCATCCTTTGAAGATCTTTCTGCAAATCGAGATTTTTGGCGAAAATTCAAAATAAGTCATTTTTGACCAGAAAAATCAAAGGACCATTTTTTGATTGCGTTTTTGGGATTCAAGTGAGTTCAATTGGCGAGGAAAAATGTGAATTAAAGTGTGGACACCTTGGTGGGATTTATGGGCATCAAATTGAATCCAATTGAAGAGGAATTGAAGTGGATTTGAGGGAATTTGGTGCAAAATTCGTAGGTCCCTTGGTGTGCAACATTTGAGGCATCAATGAAGCTTCTAAGGGAAGATTGTGGGATGCAAATTAGCTTGGATGACAGCCAAGGCAAGTGGGGGCCAAGCAATGATCAAGAAGAGGATATTTGTGGTCAAAGGGGACCTCCAAAGCTTCTGCAGTCTTCTTCTCCCTCAACCGACGTCCTTTATCCATGGTTGTCACCCTAGAAGCTCCAAAAATTGCAGAGAAACCGCTAGCCTTTCCCCCCTGCCGTCGTTGGACCGTCGCATGCCGCCGAAGTAGCCAGAGCCGCGCCCGCGAGCTCGCTGGTCGCCCACACACCGTCCGCTGTCCAGTGCCTGTGCGCCGTGTCCCCCAAGCAGTCCTTGGTCGCCGTCGAAGCCCTAGTCGCTACTCGAGCTGGCCTATGTCGCCATCCAGCTCCGCCTGGTCCGCCGTAGCCCCACCTACCCGCCTAGTCGCCCGTCCCTTGCCGTTTCAACCTTTCCTGTCGCCATTCCAGCTTGCTCGGCCTTGGAGCGAGCCCGAGCAGCCAACAAGGTTCTTTGGACTTCAAGGTCCGTTTTCAGGCCCGTCTTGTCCCCGTTTGGTGTCGTCACATGGTGGTTTGTGAAATGGCTAGTATCAACACCTAGAGGGGGGTGAATAGGTGTGAACAAAAATTTTCTCAAGGTTCAGTAGAAATAATTTGCTTTTAGAAAACAATAGACTAAGAACTAGTTCAAGCTTAAATAGTTAAATAAAACTTCAAACAAAATAGAGGAGTTCGGGGAAGAGAATAATAACACAATGTTTATAGTGGTTTGGCTTAGATCAAGCCTACGTCCACTCTCCCGCGCTGACAGCCCACTGGCTGGATTTCACTACGAAACAAAAGAGTTTTTACAACTTGATGATCTCGACTTCACAGTGAGGAGTCTCTACTGGTCTCTCACAAAGTCTCACTATGAGTTTATGTCTTTTGTATACAACTTTGAGCTCGGTGAATGGAATAGCAAGGAATTAGAAAGTTTCAAACTTTGAAATTTTTCTTTCACGCTCTATCGAACAACTAGAGAGTTTGCCTTAAATACTCCTTCATGCCTTCACGACCGTTAGCACTTTCCAAAGGAATTCTTCCAATCTACTCATTGGACATAATCAATCAAGGAGATCTCGAGTTGTTAGATGATTGTGATGAAAGCCCATCAATCATGTTCGCCCATACAATCAGGATCTCGGTTTCCATCTTCCAAGTTTACTCGCTTTCCAAAAGATTTGAATATCGAAATTGATTCCAATAAAGATAATCAATCATGTAGGTGCTATATCCAGCCATGAAGTCATCCATAAACCATACGAATCGAATCATTGAAGAAACAAAGATAATCTCACATATGGATAAGTCTTCATTCTTCAGTCTAGAAACTGTCAGTCTGGGTAGACTTTGATCCTAAAGTCTAGTGGTCTTCAGACTTTGACACTAAAGTCTGGAAGTCTTCAGACTAGACTTTGGAAAGGTTTTGTCAACTTTAAAACAATAAAAGAGTTTTCTCCAATAGTTTGTCGCCTATTTCCGTCGCCGTCGCCGTGGGCTCACCGGCTCGCTAATCCGGTGAGTTTACACGCTAAAATTTGCTTATGGAGTTAATGATGCTTAAGGAGTGTTTATATTAGGCTAATTAGGGATTAGGTGGATAGTTAGAACGGATTAGCGATTTAATTATTCGGTTTTGCATGTTAGGTGATTAGAACGGCTTAATTAGAGAATAGATAAATTGTACTATTTATTTAGATAGGTTCAAAAAATTTTTTGAGCCCGTTTAAGTGTTTAATTAAGTATTTCTAGCCTAAGTTTCTATTTTTGGTAATTAATTGCATTTATTTAATAATTTTTTGTATTTATATAATTATTTATTATTTTTCGAAAATTATACTAAGATAGCCAGTGACCAGAATTTTGTGCTGATTGCAATGGTGTGCTTAGTTTATTTAATTGAGTGCTAATTTGTGCAAATTAAGTGGAAATTGTAATTTTGGGTATTTATTCCCAAATTATTTTCGATATTTTAATTAGAAAATACCGGGCGTCAGTTTTCAACGTTGAAAATGTGTTTATGCACTATATAATTAGTGGGATTTTCGAAAAGAAAGATATTGCATTCTTGGCTCAAGCCGATCGTATGCCCACATACGATTATTTTTATTGGGTATTTTTAACACAGTGAATCGTCAGCTTGTGTGAACATTATTAAATCGTTAGCTTGTGTGAGCATTATTAAATCGAGCATTATCCAATTGTTAGCTTGTGAGAGCAGTATACTATATTGGCCTATGTGAGCATTGATATGTCAGCTTGTGAGAGTAGTATACTATATCAGCTTAGGTGAACTATAATATATATATCGGCTTAGGTGAACTATAATATACATCAGCTTTGGTGAGCTATTATAAGTATCAACTTATGAGAGCTATAACCATCTATTTTAGCTTGGGTGAGCAGTGATCGTATCTATTGAATTTATAGATGGTTTTGATTGTATCGAATTGAGTGGATCAATTGATCAACGGTTTGAATCGAATTGATTGAGTATATGAATTATACTGATGTGTAGGAAGGAACTGTCGTAAGGTAAGTCCTCTGTCTTATGTGTGCATAGACTACCTTTAGGCCTATATCCTTTATAGTCGGAGTTTAGGGGGTGAACTTGCTGAGACATTGTCTCACCCCATCGTGGGCTCAACTTTTTCAGGTCCTTAGATGACAGTTCCTCCTGAACGTTTTGGCCAGCCCAAGAGGGTCACCGAGCAGGTCACCGAGATTCCTCTTCCCGGGGGCCAAGGAGCCTGGGTCTACAAACTTGTGAGGACCATCGTCTGGGTCGATGCGGGTCTACCTCGGAGGGTACCCCATCAATTCAAAGCGTGGTATTGTCACTGGCGAAATGGACCCAGAGAAGGTCCCCTGTAGGATTCTGAGGTTCTTGTGTCGATGTTGAAAGTCTCTTTTGGCGAGGGTACGGCTGATCCTCCTGGTGGTGCAATGGTGGACCCAAGTCCCCAGGAGAGCTTGGAGTTTTCTGTTGGGGATTCGAATGCCTAGAGCTCTTGTAAACTTTTCTGCTTGGATAGACTTTTGTTTATAGACTAGTATTGTATATAAACTAGTCGATTGTGTATAAAGGTTTGTTTTGGTTATGAAATTGTGGTCTTACTTTTCTATCCCATTCTTGTGCTGTTTGGGGATTTATTTATACGCTTCCGCATGCGCATTTAAATGAATGGGTTGGTGACGCGTCTTGGGACGTTGCAAATTTATTGACCACTGAGGGATGGGCACGCACTCGGGGATTGGGGCATGACAATGTGATTTGCCATACCGTCCTTAGGAATGATCTATAAAGGGAAGGCTAATCTACTATTCTTAGCTCATTAGGCATCACGTGGGCTCATTGGGATGTCCGAGCTTAATTGGGCATGGTACAATATGTTATGAGGATATAATTTGCCATATTTTCCTTAGGAATGATCTATAGAGATAAGGTTGCTTTGGTCCTTTCGGCTCATTAGCCGTCACACAAGCTTGTCCTTTGAGGTGCTGAGGCAATAATGGGACCCTTCAGTCCTCGACCAAGAAACTGTCCACCCATGACAAATAGTATCAAAGCAGGATCCCTTCAATAGATGGGTGATTCGGAGAAAATATGTGTTCTACCTAGTCCTATGAGAGTGAGGGGTGATTGTCGAGGCTATAAGGCTCTAACAAGGTGTGGCTCCTAGCGAGCTTCCAAGATGGCAATGAGTAGGAGAAGAATAAACTTAATTACTCACCAAAAAAGGAAAACATTCCTAGATCCTGGGGAAATCTCAAGTAGAGGTCTCTTATCACGTTTGAAGTGAGGAAAGAAACCTCGACTGGTTTACTAAGACCAGGCGAAAGAAAGTGCTATCAAAGGAGCGTAGTTGGCTCAGGATACCACACTTCTCAGGGAAAGTACAAGTGTTTGGAGATTCATGAACAACTTAATTAGGAGAAGCTACTAATGGACTGTATAGGCTTGTTCCGTTGGGTGAGCATTTGCAGGCATGTAAGTCTTAAAGGAGTGGCACTGACGGGTGTGGGGTGCAGGGAAGCGATATAATAGCTTGCCATAAGGGTGTTGCGAAATTGGGTGGGTGAGAATGTCCCAACCTGATTTCTCTCGTACCTTTGTAGACTAAAGAGTGGAGTTTTATGACAATGGGATGAAGAGTGAGTGATGCAAAAGAGATGAAACATTTGGTTTGTGATAGTGAGTTTATGATATTTGTGCTACGAGTCTTGGAGTGAAATAAATATCATCTTAGAGAATTATGAAGGTGAGATTAGTCTCATGTGCATAAACTGGTCAAGAATTAATGCTGCTCTTCTGATAAGGTTATGGTTGTTGTGACTTGACCTCGGCACAGCCACGGACGTAAAGGTAAGGTTTAGAGGTGAGTAACCATGAGATTGTCCTCATGGCACGTTACTCCAAGAATGCCATCACTTCATCCTTTGGGTCGGTGCCATGAGGTTATTGGTCATGATTGTGAGTTCTCCCAAACTCAATTCCCACGTGATAGCGGAATTTTGTCATGACTCTATCTTGACACCATTTTTTAATTAAAAGACAAAAAAAGCATTGATGATATCTGATTTTTAGTCGACACGTCAAAAAAGGTAAAAAAATCGAGATTTGGATTTTTGATTGCAATGGAGCCCATTTCTCAATTAAAAAGTATCGTTTTTTTGTTTCTTTCTTTTACAGTGCATTTTCTAAGTAATTTTCTAGCCATTTTCAAGAAAACCTGAAAAGTCAAACGGTTGACTTTCAAGTTAACATTTTGGTCAACCCTTTGACAAAAAGTCAACTCTAAGACAAAAATTGATTTTTTGCCATCACTTTTCTCAAATTAACTTTTCAAAAATTTTAAAATTTGGTTCAAAAATCAACCTTTTAGGAAAAGTCAACTAAATGATTAACTTTGGGTTAAATTGATCAAAAATTTGAAAAAAAAAAAAAAAAAAACCCATAACACACTTCTTTTTAGTGTCTATTTGACTTGTGTGTTTCAAAATTCATAAAATTCGATTAAGAATCTTGTCTTTCGAATTTTTCGATTTTAGATTCTAAATTGATCAAAAATAAAATTACTTTCGTTTTAATCATAATTAGGTGCGGTTCATTTCATGACATTTGGTCTAGAGGTTATTTTTAATCCACTTGTTCATTCAATTTCGTAAATTAACACGTTGAAAAGAAAGTTGCCATTTTAAGCCCTAACAAACGGATGATAGTTTTCCACTCATTTTCTTAAGATAAGTCCGAATTCGTGGTCAATTTTGAGAAATTCACATTAGAACTTTCCGATTTGAGGGATTTCACTCTCTCAATGGTAAGAAAATTGAGTTGTCGAGCTTTAATTGATGAAATTTAGGTTGACCATTTAAGACTATGGTTCAATTTCATGAATCTAAGTCCAACTTTAATATTAGACCTCGATTTATTTTTGGCCTAAGTTTTGACACTTTAAACTAAAGTTAATTTAAAATTCATTAGGCGATACTACAAATGGGTAATTAGTTAAATAGATCTATTGCAATATTAATTGATTTCGATTTCAATTAATTTACAATTTTGGTCAAAAAAATGACGAAATTGCTCATTTTAGCCCTTAAGGATCAATTTCAGGTACCCATGATTTTGGTTTGTTGTTTACAATAATTGCTCAATTAAGTCAATAGAGTCCATGAATTGCATTAATGGAATTCCCCTAGCTTAATAGGATCAAAATTGGACAATTTCTTCTCGAATCATGCAAGTTTTTTCTTCAATTTGGTCCTTGGGGGACCAAATTGCATAAGTTTGAACCCACAAGGACCATATAGGCATAGACGAGCAAGAACCCGCCAGAACCAGTCAAACCGGCATGAACCAATCTGACCGGTTGCCGATAGGACAGGTTGGTTCGGCCGCTTGTCCACTGGTTCTGGACCTCCGACGATCGATTCCGAGCTTCTCACCATGTCAATTTTACCCCTATCTCCTTACATTTTCATGATTTTGCAAATTAACCCTTGAATTTCGGAGATTTGCAATTTAGCCCGTAATTAAGCCTTTAAGAGCAATTTTTATTTTAAATCCCAATTTTCACAAATCTGACTCAGTTGAATAGTCTCCCGACACTTCTTAATGATGTTTAGCCCTTTAAAATTTTGATTTGGCCATTAGATTAATATTTTGACCGTCGAATCAAACCGATGACCAAGATAGGTCATTTTAAGGTTAGTATAAAAGGGGTTTTCCCTCCAAATTTTAAAGGAGGCTCACTTTTTTTTTTTTACAAATGTTCTCTCTCTCTCTCTCTCTCTCTCTCTCTCTCTCTCTCTCTCTCTTTTCTCTATGGGTTGTGGTTGATAGATTGATGAAGTCGGCTCACTTCATCGATGTACGAAAGGACTTTGCATTGGATAGATATGCTGAGTTGTACGTGTGCCATATAGTTTGTTTGCATGCAATGCCAGTAACGATTACATTTGATCAAGACCTAAAGTTTACAGCTGCCTTTTGGAAAAGCTTACAGATCGCCTTGGGAACGAAACTGTAGTATAGTACGGCTTATCATCCTCAGACGGATGGCCAGTCTGAGAGGATGATTTAGACCCTCGAGGACATGCTAAGAGCTTGTGTGTTGGATTTCAAGGGAAGTTGGGAGGAACAGCTTCATCTTGTGGAGTTTGCCTACATCAACAGCTACCGCGTAGAGTATTCGGATGGCACCTTTTGAAGCGTTGTATGGCAAAGAGTGCAGAACGCCAGTGTGTTGGGATGAAGTCGGAGAGCGAAAGATTACAGGCCGAGAGTTAGTTCAACAGTCAGTGGATGTAGTTGTAGTTATTCGAGAAAGACTGAAGACCGCTCAGAGCTACTAGAAAAGTTATGCAGATAAGCATCGAAGGCCATTGGAATTCCAAGTTGTTGAACATGTTTTTCTGAATGTGTCACCGATGAGGGGTACTTCACGCTTTGGCAAGAAAGGGAAGCTGAGTCCGAGGTACGTCGGTCCCTTTGAGATTCTGGAGAAAATAGGGACTTTGGCGTATCGTCTTGCGTTGCCGCCAAGACTGGCGCAAGTTCATGACGTCTTCCACGTGTCGATGTTGAGAAAGTATGAGCTTGACCTGACCCGCGTGCTGAATTTTGAAAAGTTAGATGTGGATGACAAAGTGTCATATGTGGAAAGACCAGTTTAGATTGTAGATCGAAAGGAACAAGATTTGTGCACCAAGATGGTCCCCTTGGTCAAAGTGGTCTGGCAACACCACGAGATAGAGGAAGCGACATGGGAAAGTGAAGACTCGATGAGACGACAATACCCCCACATTTTTGTTTAAGACTTGTAATGGTTTAAATTTCGAGACGAAATTTTTATTAGAGGGGAAGAGTTGTGACATCCTGATTTTCGATTCTGTTTTCAATTATATGAAATGGGCTTTTCATCGATGCGCCTCTAGTCTTTTTCTCTAAGCTTATCACTCACGAGATAACTAATCTATCAGGTGAAACCATTAAGGAATCTAAACGCGACCAACTTGAGAATTCGACAAGAAATGGACTACTCGATCGTGCTAATCTACAAGGGTCATTACGGCACCGTCAAAATCGATTAGAGACCGAAGATAGGTTAATTCGATAGAGGCATGTAATTAAAGTGTGGGTGATTCCACCTGATTGCAAAATTCGCATTGAACGGCACTAAATCGATTTTTTTTGTCGATTCTGTACCATGTGCTCGTATTTGAAACTTTGAGATTTTTACGACAACCGAGAGTCACCTATGATTCAAAGATGCACATTGTGGACCGGAAATAATTCACCACGAGTCAAATGCGCTAAAAATTCCTAAAAGTTATCAAGTAGGTTAGGTCACGCTAAAATCGCGTCCGGCTGAAATTAATCACGAAATTGAACTCGATTTTAGAAATTGAAAGTTCTGTCGTGTCACGATTTATTTTAGGAATGTTGACTCATCCTTTGAAGAATTTTTGGCAAGCCCGGGATTTTCGACAAAAAATGAAGATTTGGCGAAATTGGACCGGGAAATTCGGATGGCCGTTCTTGGGTGGATTTTTGGCGTTCAAGATCGATCAATTGGTGAGGAAAATTGTGAAATTGAGCGTGGGCTTCCTCCTTGGCAAGTTGGCCATCAATTTGAGGCCAATTGGAGTGAAATTGAATGGAACTGAAGTTGGAAATGGGTGAAATTCGTAGGCCTTGGTGGGCTGAAACATTTGAGGCATCAACCTTGGCTTGTGGAGGAAGATCAGAGGGAAAATTGGCTATGGATGAGGCTAAGGGCTGGTGGGGGCCTCTACTTGAGTGTTTAGATATTTGTTGAAGACTTTTGTGGCTTCTTGTTCCCTCTCCAGCTGCAACCACTCCATCTTCTTCTTCCTTGCCTCTCTAGTCTCCATTGTTGCTGAATTAGAAGGAGAAAAGCAGCCAGCAAACAAGAGAAACCAGCAGCAGCCTCACCGGAGCCCTCTGCCACCTTACGCTCATCTGAGTTGCCGCCGAACCGCCCGCCAGCCCCTCTCGCCTTCCGCCATTCGGCTCGTGCTCCATCCCCCATGCCGACCGTGATCCGCACCACGGCTTCCGTCGCGGCTTCACCCGCTCCCCGTAGCCCTTGCACCTATCTCCGCTTGTCTGTCTGGCCCGTTTGCACGCCGTCCTAGCCCCTCGATTAGCTAGTCTAGCAGCCCTCCAAAATCGAAGTTCCAGCTTGGTCCCCATAGCCATCTCTTTTTCGCCTCCATGTCGCCATCGCCGTAAACTCATCAGCTCGTCAAACCGGTGAGTTTACCTCTTAATCCCTACATAGGATGCTAATGACTTTTATAGGTGGATTAGTGATTAAGTAGTGGATTAGCGTAGGCCTAGAAATGGTTAAGGGTTAAATTAGTTTGTATAATTAGTTATTTAGTTAATTAGTTACATTAATTAGGTGGTTAGTGACTTTAGGTAATTAGTTTGGTAGGTTAGATTGGTTAATTAAGTTAATTAGGTGGTTAGATTAGTGTATATAGCTTAATTAGTCATTTATTTAATTATTTTGCATTTATTTAATTATTTATTATTTTTCAGAAATTATACCGGGATAGGCGGTCATTAGAATTTCGTGCTGATTGTCGTGGTTAATTAGTTTGTGCAATTGATTGTTAGATTGTGCAATTGAGTGATGATTGTGATTTTTTATTTATTATTTCAAAATTCTAGATTTTTGGTATTTAATCGAGAAAATACCGGGTGTCGGTTTTTTTAGCCAAAAATGTTTTTAAGTACTATATCAAATAGTGAGATTTTTAAAAGGTGAGGATATCGCATTTTGTAGCTCGAAATGACCGTATACCCACACACGATTATTTCACCGGATGTTTTTAATATGAAGAAAATAGGCCAAGTTCATTATTTAAATTGAGATATTTGAGTGCAAAGCACGATGTCCTTGACTGGGAATGGATGTGCATGGATTCGCTATGAGAACCTATCATGAGCTGTTGAGCCGGACGATGCTTTTTCGGGAATGCCCCATGTCAATGGATGTCGGTCGCAGTGGAGGCTGGACCAATGCTCCTTCAGGAATGCCGTCTAGATGTAGACGTTGCCGTGCTCGATGGTGCGAGACGACGCTTGGCTATGCCGGAAGACCACCGACTGTTAAGTTGGCTGTGGCTGTTGGGTTGTAATTAATGGGAACGCATGCCTAAATGAGATATAACCGCGCTTGATTATGGGACAAAATTGTGTGGCACGGAATGGGACGTGTTATAACGATTTGGCCTTATAATCAAGATCCACCGTAATTGTTTGATTTGAAAGTGAGGCATTCCAGTTATTGATTGCATCTACTGCATTTATAAATGTTATATGAGTTGTACTAATGTGCAGGAAGGTGCTGAGGCGAGGTAAGTCTTCTATGATGTGTGATTAGACTGTCTCTAGGCGTATTATCTTCCTAATCAGGGTTTAGGGTGTGGACTTGCTGAGACATTGTCTCACCCCGTCATGGGTTTAATCTTTACTAGTCCCTCGATGGAAGTCTATCCCATTCGTTTTAGGTAGCCGCGAGGGTATAGTGAGCAGAGTACCGACTTCCCTATCCCCGGGAGTCCCTGGATCCGTGAGCTCGTCGTGACCACGATCTAGGTCGATGAAGGCCTACCACAGTGGGTACCTTATCGATTCAAGGCGTGGTTTCTTCACGGGCCTAACGAAGAACGGGAAGGTCCCGTGGATGGTTTCGACGAACCTACCATTGAGGGTGAGGGTGGAGTGGTACTCGACCTTGTCGTGGATACCGGCATTATAGTTTATAATGCGGACAACCAGGGGGCCGTGGTGGAGGAGCCTGTAGTAAAGGAGGTAGCTGATCCACTTGACATCGACATCCCTGATGGTGTCGTGATAGACTCGGATCCCAAGTAGGAGGGTCTGGGGTAGGGTTAGCTAGGCAATTCTTTTTGGGGCATTGACTTTTGTATTTAACCTTGCAGGTTGATTTGGTTTGTTATAAAGTGTGTTTGTTTAAATTGGTTGTCCTGCTTTTCTATCCCATGTTTGTCGTTGTCAGGGGATTAGTTAATTCGTTGCCGCATGTGCATAATTGATTGGGTCGGCGACGCGTCCTGGGAATGTCGCAATTTATCGACTATAGAGAGATGTGCGCGCACTCGAGGTTCGGTGCGTGACACATCATGTGACGCATTAGTATTTTGACAATTCTAGATTGTTTTCCCATTAATTTGGTGTATGTTCTAGAATTTGTGTGCATCTTTGTTCTTCTTTGATTGTTGTGTGGATGTGATGCAATGAAGCATGTACTAGGTAGTCCGATAATCAAGACCTATATTTCTTTTAACCTAGCGAGGTTCGCATTCTCGATTTTGTCTGCAACATTGATGTGTCTATTGAGATGTGCACATTATTGGTTGATCTAAAGTATATTCTTAATTATAATATGGATCAATGATTCTAGAGTGCATTGCTCGTTAATAATGAATAGAAATAATGTAAGATTGTGGAGACTAGGTACCATATTTGTTTCTTATTTTCCTTGAAGCACCTGTCTCGTTTGGCACTTGGATGAAATTATGAGTCGATGTCCTTGTCAACTTAGCTAGCATAACTTTCGATCCACTCGAACTTGTGGTCGCTAAGTTAGATTTTGACTAAATATTTATTATTTTCATGGAATTATGAAATTTGACGGGCACTACAGAATAGTAAGCTTAATTCACGGAAGACAAGGATGCGTAACTTTCTCGGTTGGGATGGGTTGAATATTTAGGTCCAAATGGAGGAACTTGCCCGCTAAAATCATTATGAGGGTGTTATCAAGTCATAAAGTCTAAACCTATATTAAGAAATGAAATTAAAGGTTACCACATAGGTTTCAAGTGCTATTTGGTCAAGTTTTGACATTCTCCATAGAAAATACTTGATTTTGCTCTTTGTAAAGGTTGATGACTCGATTGGTCATCAAGTATTTATGACTCAAGTGTATTCTATGCAAAGATTTAAGATTTCTTATGCACTTTTTGTTGTTATGTTGGTGTAGAGGGATTTCTTTTCTAGGTGGTGGTTTATTTTTCAAACTATCGTACTTAACATATCTTAAGATTTCTATACAAATTAGCTCAGAAGAGAGGAAGGAGGATGATTTTACCAAATAAGTTCAGTTTTAATTTGAATATAGGCCATTGCGGATGAATTATAAATCGGTAAAGCAAATTTTGAGGCTTATATTGTCGTTCGGTTGAATCTTTTTGGCAAAATAATACGAGTCTATTTTTCAAGTTCTTCTTTCCTTTTAAAAATCATATGAGTAAGAATTGGACAAGAAGAAAGCCACCAATCATCTCTTTTTTTTAAGACTTTCTTTGTAGAGCAACTTTTACCTTTTTTCTTTTTGCCACACAGGGTGATATAAAGTCATTGACCATGGTTGAACCTCAATCATCCGGACCAACTCCCACGAGAGAGTCAATCTTGAAATTGATCGCTCAATGCCTTTAACACTTTAGATTTCACTAGATATCTTCATCTATTGAAAACCTTATGTGATGGTACATCGCGATTTTGTTTGACATAATAGTAATATATCTTGTTTGGCATGTGAAGGTATTTGTCCATGCAAAATATACAAGAGTTTGAAAATGAAAGCTTACTATTGCCCCACTGACGACTTTAATTGGGAGCAATGCTCGTTATTTTTTAAAACGATGTATTTATTCGATATGTGTGACACAAGGCAAGTAACGTTCACCATGGGAAGCAATTGAAGCACCGTCTTTGTTTTGCCATGACATCGGTTATACCATATTCATGATATTTGTTTCTTATTTTCCTTGAAGCACCTGTCTCGTTTGGTGCTTGAATAAAATTATGGCTCGATGTCCTTATCAACTTGGCCAGCTTAACTTTCAATCTACTTGAAAATCTACTTGAACTTGTGGTCGCTAAGTTAGATTTGACTAAATATGTATTCTTTTCATGGAATTATGAAATTTGACAGGCACTCCAGCATAGTAAGCTTAATTTGCGGAAGACAAGGATGCATAAATTTCCTGGTTGGGTTGAATATTCAGGTCCAACTGGAAGAACTTGCCCGTAAAACCATTATGTGTGTGGTTATCAAATCATAAAGTCCAAACCTATATTAAGAAGTGAAGTTAAAGGTTGCCGCATAGCCTTCAAGTGCTATTTGGGCAAGTCTCGACGTTCTCTGTGGAAAATGACTTGATTTTACTCTTTGCAAAGGTTGATGACTCAATTGGGTCATCAAGTCATTAGGACTCAAATGCATTTTGTGCAAAGATTTATGATTTCTAGAGCACGTTTGCTGCTTTGTCGGTGTAGAGGGATTTTTCAAATTATCATACTTAAAATACCTTACTATTTCTATGCAAATTGGCTCAGAAAAGAGGAGGGAGGATGATTTTACCAAATAATTCATTTTTAACTTTAATAGAGGTCTTTGCGGTTGAATTATAAATCAGTAAAGGAGATTTTGAGGCTTATATTGTCATTCAGCTGAATCTTTTTTTTAGAAACTACACTAGTCTACCTTTCAAGTTCTTCTTTTCTTTTAAATATTGTAAGAGTAAGAATTGGGCAAGTAGAAAGCCACTAATACTTTTTACTTTTCTTTTTTGCCACATAGAGTGATATAAAGTCATTCAACATGGTTGAATCTCAATCATCCAAACCAATTCATACGAAAGAGTAAGAATTGGGCAAGAAGAAAGCCACTAACCATCTTTTCTTTCTTTTGGAGTTTCTTTTCAGAACAACTTTTTAATTTTTTTCTTTTTGCCATATAGAGTGATATAAAGTCATTGACCGTGAGTGAACCTCAATCATTCGGATCAATTCGTACAAAAGAATCCATCTTGAAATTTATCGCTCAATGCCTCAACACTTGAGATTTCACTAAATATCTTCATCTTTTGGAAACCTTTATGTGATGGTACATGCAGATTTTGTTGGACATACTAGTAATAATTCTCGTTTGGCAAGTGATGGTATTTGTCCATGCAAAATGTACATGAGTTTTGAAATGAAATATTACTATTGCCCTGCTGGTGACTTTAATGGGGAGACATGCCCGTTGTTTTAGAAAATGATGCCTTATTCAGTATGTGTGACACAAGGCAAGTAACATTCATTGTCGGAAGTAATTGAAATGATAGTTCGGACTCGTAAAGAAAAAAAAAATAAAAAATGTCATGTACAAGTGTATTTATGTGAGATCGTTGAATAAAAATTACAAGTAGTCAAAAAATTAACTTATTAAGAAATCAATCAACTACCAAATGAGTAGTGACAAATATGACTTGTGTAGTAGAAAAGTTATACAGCTGCCCTCAGACTATGTAAGTTGGTTACAAAGTCATCATAGAAAAGTTGTATGACTTTTGTGTACGTTTCCAAATACGTTATTAATGGCTATTTTCGTTGTGATCAACATTGCAATAAAATAAGCAAGTGACCAGCACCTTCTAGGATTTGATACATCATGATCTATTACCTATAATCAAGTTGTGCTCATTATCATTAAACCGTGTCAAACCGTATAAAGTGATGTGTGATTATTGGCACTTAAATTTTAATCGATTAGTTAGGGTTAAATTGCATAGAAAGTTAGGGATTAATTTTTAGCCTCTAAACAAAAAGAATTTCCATTAAATTACACAGCAGGTGCTAAATTTTACTAATTTCGTTAAAAACATTAAAAAAAACTTAATTAATTAAAATATATATATATATATATATAGCAACCCTAAGGAGAGGGCCGGGCCTGACTCGGCCCTCCCCCCCTGTGCGGCCTGGCCCACCCACTTCCTTCCCTCCTCGGCCCGGCCCGCGCTCATCTCTTTCCCTACTTTTCTTCCTCCTCGCTCGACCGTGCAAGGCAGGGCACCCAAGGGACCGCCGTTTGAGGCTGAGGACCGGCCGGCGCTCCGAGGACCGACGGAAGGGAAGCTTCCGCTGATTTGACAACTCAAGGTTGTCAGTCAGGTTGAGGAGTTCAAGGCAGCAGGTCGGCGGCAGAGTAGGGAGGAAAGCCGGTGCGCCCCACGGACCGCCGTTCGCGCGAGCGACCAGAGGGCAAACGGGCTCCTCCGATTCGATCGTTCGGCAAGTCAATTCGTGGAGGAACGGGCTATAAATGGAGATCGGTTCGGAGAGAGAGAAGGGTCCGATGGTGAGAAATTGAGGAAGGGTTCGGGAGAGCGACGAGTCTCGACCGGTGCCTTCAATCTCGCGACTCCCGGCGTCAAGCCCCCGGTAGGTTTCCGTTTTGCTCCGGTCCAAGTCCGAATTTCCCCAAGGATCTTGGTTCGGCGACACCGAGGCGGCTAGCCGTAGCCCTACTCGTTTTGGGCTAGTCTTTTGTTGGCTGGGTCCACCTTCATGTGGGGCCCAGCCAGCATTAAAAAAAATAAAAAAAATAAACAAAACAAAACAAAAGGAAGTTGAGTGTCGTGCGTGGAGTTGGGTGTCCGAAAAGAGGAGGAGAGAGAAATAGAAAACTGCAAGCAAGGGAGAAAAGTGAAGAAAGGAAGAGGGCTGCAACTTTGCGGCTTCGATTCAACGGCCAAACATTGACGAAATCGGCTCAAATTTCAGTATATTGTTCGTGAGACCGAGGGCTACGAGTTGATGGATTTTGTTCATCGAGAACCGTCTCCGAATTCTCCAGTTGCGGTTAAGGTTTTCTTGCTCCAAATTTGTTTATCCACCTATGTGGTGAGAAGAAGATGATTGTAATGTTGATGTTGATCCTCTAGTGTGTGACTAGAGAAGAATACTTTGTGTATCCTGCTATTCTTGGTGATTAGTGGATGTTTTTGGGCGGTCCGTGGTTTTTCCCGCATCGGGTTTTCCACGTTAAATCTTTGGTGTCGTTATTTGCTTTGTCTACTTATCATTTCAGCATTATATTTGCATTTTGTGAGGCTATACATTGCTGGTTGTTGCTGGAGGTTAAGAGATTTTTAGTTAATTTAACTTCGGGGAGAAATAGATCCTGGATTGCATTTGGCCGTGGTGAATTGTTGTACCCGAGTTCTCCCCAACAAGTGGTATCAGAGCACGGTTGAAATTCTAGTGTTAAATGGAAGAAACCAGCAGCACCATGTTTAAGTTAAATGCCTCGAATTATTCTATTTGGAAGCCTCGGATGGAAGATGTGTTATATTGCAAAGACTTATTTGATCCTATTGAGGGCGATGAAGCCAAAGGAGATAAGGAAGACAAAGAATGGGAGAGAATGAATCGGAAAACTGTTGGGTTTATCCGACAATGGATTGATGATAGTGTGTTTCATCATGTTGCTCAAGAAACGAAGGCGGACACTTTGTGGAAGAAACTACAAGATCTCTATGAGAGAAAAACTCCACAAAATAAAGCTCTTCTAGTTAAGCGACTTGTGAATTTGAGATACAAGGAGGGGAGTAATATGGCGGAACACTTGAGTGAATTTCAAAATGTTGTAAATCAATTGACAAATATTGAGATTGATCTTGGTGATGAATTGCAAGCATGCTTATTACTTGGTACTCTTCCGATAGTTGGGACACCTTGGTTGTGGCATTAAACAACTCGGCTCCTTTTGGTGTGCTTTCTATGAGCATGGTTAAAGAAAGTTTGTTCAATGAAGAAACAAGAAGAAAAGGCTTGAATTATGCTTCTACATCGGATGCTCTTGTTATAGAAAACAGGGCGAGACGTCAATCAAGAAGGTTTCAAAGAAATGATACCCGAGGCAAGTCAAGAGGAAGGTCAAAATCAAGACCGAGGAGGAGTGTCAAGTGTTATAATTGCAGCAAAATGGGACATTATGCAAAAGAGTGTTGGTTGCCAAAGAAAGATAGATTCCATGATAGAAATGGAGATCAAAAGAAAGAAGAGAAACAAGCTACAACGGCGGTTGCATCCGATAGCGATATTGTGTTCGCATGTGATGATGGATGTGTGAATCTTACATGCCAAGACTCTACGTGGGTTGTTGATTCTGCGGCTTCTTTTCATGTCACCTCACGGCGTGATTACTTTGCTTCTTATCGCAGTGGCGATTTTGGTTATATTAGGATGGGAAATAGTGATGTTTCCAAGGTTATTGGCATGGGAGATGTTTATTTGGAAACCGATGTTGGATGTAATTTGTTTTTGAAAAATGTGAGACATGTTCCGGATATTCGACTTCACTTGATCTCTACAGGTGCCTTAGATGATGATGGTTATTGTAATTCCTTCTTTGATGGCAAATGGAAGTTGACTAAAGGTTCCATGGTAGTGGAAAAAGGTAAGAAGACAGGCTCTCTCTACACCATGCAAGCTGACTTGATTAAAGAAGAGGTAAATGCAGTGGAGGATTCGTCGGTTGATTTATGGCATATGAGGCTGGGTCATCTTAGCAAGAAAGGACTTGAAACTCTTGCTAGAAAGAACCTTTTACCTTTGAAGGAGAAAAATCTAAAGGAATGCACTCATTGTCTTACAGGTAAGCAACATAGATTCTCATTTCATAGTTCCTCTCCACACACGAAATCAAATGTACTTGATTTAGTTCACACTAATGTTTGTTGCATGGATGCTAGAACTCTTGGAGGTGCATTATACTTTGTGACATTTATTGATGACTGTTCTAGAAAAGTGTGGGCTATTACTTTGAAATCTAAAGATCAGGTACTTGTGGCTTTCAAGCAATTCCATGTCAATGTGGAGAGAGAAACCGGGAAGAAGCTTAAATGTGTTCGGGCTGACAACGGTGGTGAATATAGAGGCCCATTTGAACACTATTGCAGGGATTATGGTATCAAGCTTGAGAAGACTGTTCCAAAAACACCACAGCATAATGGAGTGGTAGAGAGAATGAACCGGACAATTAATGATCGGATTCGGTGTATGCTTTCTCATGCAAAGTTGCCTAAGTCATTTTGGGGTGAAGCGATGAGAACAGCAGTGGACTTGATAAATCTATCTCCATCAGTTCCTCTTAAGGGGGATGTTCCGTAAAGAGTTTGGAGTGGCAAAGATGTTTCCTACAGCCATCTAAAAGTGTTCGGTTGTCGTGCTTTTGTGCATGTTCCAAGAGATGAAAGATCCAAGCTTGATGACAAGTCTAAATAGTGTATCTTCTTAGGTTATGGACATGAAGAGTTTGGCTACAGGTTATGGGATCCATTTGCAAAGAAAGTCATTAGAAGCCGAGATGTGGTGTTTTGTGAGTATCAAACTATTGAAGACATTGACAAGGCGGAGAGACCAAAGAATACAGCTCAACGTTCAGTTAGTTTCAGCCCAAATCCTTCTAATGTTGATAGAAATCATGGGGGAGAAGTGCATGGAAATCATGAAGATGGTGAGTCCGCACATAATGTTGATTCTTCAACTGAGATAGGTGAAATAGCTGAGCAAGAGCAATCTATCCTACCTCAAGTTAGAAGATCTGAAAGAGAGCGTAGGCCTTCTCAAAAATATTTGCCACATGAGTATGTGTTACTCACTGATGCAGGAGAGCCAGAAACTTATGAAGAGGCTATATCATGTGAACGAAAGAATGAGTGGCATGAAGCTATGCAAGAGGAGCTTAAATCCTTGCATGAGAATCACACATTTGAATTGGTGAAGTTGCCTAAGGGTAAGAGAACACTCACAAATAAGTGGGTGTACAAGTTGAAGACAAAAGAAAATAGTTTGCGACCATGATACAAGGCTAGACTTGTTGTGAAGGGCTTTCGTCAAAAGAAGGTCATAGACTTTGAAGAGATTTTTTCACCGGTTGTAAAGATGTCTTCTATTCGAGTTGTCCTTGGGTTGGCCGCCAATTTGAATTTAGAAATTGAACAACTTGATGTAAAGACGGCTTTTCTTCATGGAGACCTAGAAGAAGAGATATATATGGAGCAACCGGAGGGTTTTGATGTTAAAGGCAATGAGCACCTTGTATGTAGATTGAGGAAAAGCTTATATGGTCTCAAGCAAGCGCCTAGGCAATGGTATATGAAGTTTGAGTCATTCATGGAAGAACAAGGATACGGTAAGACAAACTCCGATTCTTGTGTTTTTATGAAAAGATTCTCGATAATGATTTTCTTATTCTCCTACTTTATGTGGATGATATGTTGATTGTTGGGCATGATGCCAAGAAAATCAAGAGCTTGAAAAATGAGTTGAGTAAAGCTTTTGCAATGAAAGACCTAGGCCCGGCTAAGCAAATCTTAGGCATGAGAATTACTCGTGACAGGAAGAATAAGAAACCGTGGTTATCTCAAGAGAAGTATATTGAAAAGGTGCTTGAAAGATTCAACATGAGCACATGTAAACCGGTGAGTACTCCACTTGCAGGCCATTTCAAGTTGAGTAGTAATGAGTGTCCTTCAAGTGAGAAAGAGAAGGTTGAGATGATGAAAATTCCTTATGCATCGGCCGTGGGCGGTTTGATGTACGCCATGGTTTGTACAAGACCTGATATTGCTCATGCAGTTGGTGTTGTGAGTAGATTTCTCTCTAATCCGGTAAGGAGCATTGGATATCTGTTAAATGGATTATGAGATATCTTAGAGGCACTTCTACACTTTGCTTGTGTTATGGAAATGCAAAACCTGAGTTGAGTGGCTACTCGGATGCGGACTATGCTAGTGATGTTGATTCCCGAAAATCCACATCGGGTTTTATAATAATCTTTGCAGGGGGAGCTGTTTCATGGCAATCGAGATTGCAAAAATGTACCGCTTTGTCTACAACTGAAGCGGAGTATATTGCTATTATCGAAGGAGGTAAAGAACTTTTGTGGATGCAAAAATTCCGACAAGAGTTGGGCTTGAAGCAAGAGAAGTTTGTTCTATATTGCGATAGCATGAGTGCCATCCATCTTAGCAAGAATCCGGTGTTTCATTCAAGGTCGAAGCATGTTGATGTGAAGTATCATTGGATTCGAGAAAAGCTAGAAGAGAAGCTCTTCCTACTTGAGAAAGTTCATACCGACAACAATAAGTCCGACATGATGACCAAAGCCTTGCCCGTGATGAAGCTTGACACTTGTAGAAGAAAAGCGGGCATGACAAACCTTCCCACATGAGGTGGAGGGGGAGATTTGTTGGCTGGGTCCACCTTCATGTGGGGCCCAGCCAGCATTAAAAAAATAAAAAAAAAATAAACAAAACAAAACAAAAGGAAGTTGAGTGTCGTGCGTGGAGTTGGGCGTCCGAAAAGAGGAGGAGAGAGAAATAGAAAACTGCAAGCAAGGGAGAAAAGAGAAGAAAGGAAGAGGGCTGCAACTTTGCGGCTTCGATTCGATGGCCAAACATTGACGGAATCGGCTCAAATTTCAGTATATTGTTCGTGAGACCGAGGGCTACGAGTTGATGATTTTTGTTCGTCGAGAACCGTCTCCGAATTCTCCGGTTGCGGTTAAGGTTTTCTTGCTCCAAACTTGTTTATCCACCTATGTGGTAAGAAGAAGATGATTGTAATGTTGATGTTGATCCTCTAGTGTGTGACTAGAGAAGAATACTTTGTGTATCCTGCTATTCTTGGTGATTAGTGGATGTTTTTGGGCGGTCCGTGGTTTTTCCCGCATCGGGTTTTCCACGTTAAATCTTTGGTGTCGTTATTTGCTTTGTCTACTTATCATTTCAGCATTATATTTGCATTTTGTGAGGCTATACATTACTGGTTGTTGCTGGAGGTTAAGAGATTTTTAGTTAATTTAACTTTGGGGGAGAAATAGATCCTGGATTGCATTTGGCCGTGGTGAATTGTTGTACCTGAGTTCTCCCCAACATCTTTTGGCCACCGTCGGCGAGCCGGGGAAGGACCGGCGGCCGGTACCCCCTTTCTATACCCTGTTTTCCCTTTTCTCGGCTAACCTGGGCCGAGACTCGCCAACGCTCGCTTGCACTCGATTTCGAGTGTCGGCGAGCCTTCCCCGGTCTCCGTGATGTGTTTGTTTACTGATGTGCTGAATGTCGTTGCAAGCTCGAGCCTCAATCGCCTCGGTTTTTTCCTCCCTTACGGTGCCTACCACATGCTCGAAGAAATGCTTGAACCAAGCTTGTGCAAACCCGCCTCTGTATTGTGTGCCCGAACTGACTACCACATGTTTGTCAAAATGCCTAAACCAAGCTAGCAAGTCTATTCCGAATCTGAGCTACTCTAAACTCTCATAAGCTTGTTTGTTCATAAAAGGAGGCCTCCCGTCGACTAGTAAGCATGATCCCCATTAGAATCAATGGGTTGGTGATATTGGATGTGCACATTTTCTTTTACATGTGTTTCTTGGTTGTTGATGCGTTAGCCGTGACGTTGACTTTTTTGGTGAATATTTGTGAAGAAATAAAACAAAGAATCGTGGCGAATGCTATTTCCTTATGATGTTTGACTGGATTTTTTATGGTTCGTTTGTTCGGCATGTCACGCATCATCGTATCCATGTTCGAGAGTGGCTGGTGGCCAGCGGCAGTCGTTGCTTCTGCGCTGGCAGCATTGGTCTGGTGATCGGTGGAGGTCCGGTGAATGCGTGTGCTCGGCCGACTATGTTAGGAGGTGCTCTGGTTTGGACTTTGGGGTTCTCAGCGTGCTCGAAGAAGACGACATTAAGGAGCGATCATGGATTTGGAGATATTGGTGAGGAGGGAGAGTGGTGGACTTCGGTCTCATTTTAGATATAGGGCGTGCATGATAAAATTTCTGAAAATATGAATCAATTTTTGACTTTCTTAATTTCTATTCCTTATTTAATTTCTGAATAAAAAAACGTGTTTGATAACAAGTCAAAATTTTTATTTCTAGAACAAAAATTTATTTGATAATAAAGTAAAATTTATATTTCTTGGGGGTGTAGCCGGAGCCGACTGGGGCCGTCAACATCCCAGGGGTGATGGTTGGGTAGTGGACGGTGATGAGAGTAAACGATGAAAAGAGTTTTCATTTTTGTTCCAAAAATTGAGAAGTTAAAAATTTTAAGTTTTGATTTTTACTTCAAAAATAGAAAAATAAAATTGTTTCCAAATAGATTTTCGTTTCAAACCTGTTTAAAAACAAAAAATAAAGAAATACAAATTTTGTCATGCAAGACTTTGTAGTGAGCCTTGAAGTGTTAATTTGGGCGAATTTGGGCTTCGTTTTTACTACAATGAGTGTTGGGCTTGATTCGGCTTGTTTGGGCTTATTTTTTGTTGAGTGGGCTTTGGGGTTTGGTCTTGTAGTGGCCGGATTAGGATTTTATTTCATTGAGCCCATTCCTTTCTTTAGGCCTTTGATGTCGATGGCCAGTCTGCGGACAGCGGCAGCCCATGCTCGCCCAGCCCGAATCCCTATTTTTGGATCAAAAATGATTTTTTTAGTTTACAATAAAATAAATAAATAATTCCAAAAATGCCTTTTTTCTAAAAATCAAGAAAAAGCTTAAAAATTAGTTTTGAATAGTTTTTTTTTTCTTATTAACATGTGCAAAAGCCTTGATTAAAAAAAAAATCACTCAAAGTTGGGTAAGTCCTTAGGGTTTTACAATAAGGATTGAGTGTTCTTGGAAGCAGGCTTGTTAAATTGCACATTTCAGTTATTCCAATTGCGCCCTCTGATGCATGGATTGTTGTTTTCTTAGCCTGGTTAGAAATTGAATCCTAAGATTCATGAATGGTATAAAACGCTGCATGAAGACTTCATTTGGTGATTGAACAATGATAGGTACTAGAAGGATACTAGTTGATTAATTAGTGTAATCAAGTCTCCAACTTTAGATTTTCTAGTTTGTAGGAGTAAAGTAATTTTCACATTACTTTACTTGTATATCTAATTAATTTATCAAAAATAGATTAGTAATGACTCTTAAATGAATATAATTTGCATGTTAAAAACTTTAATCATAAATCGCAAATTGACATGGAATTAGGAGAGCTCAAACTAGGTTTAACCTTAGTAATCCGTTATCCGAACACTAGGTGATGCATCTCTAGGGAAGGTCACAATAGTGATCAATCATTCAACGATTTTTCATAAGATTTTAGCTTCCAAAGACTTCTAATTGACGAAATATTGACTATGGTACCTCCAAGTCTTCATAAAATTCTCATCATATTAGACTTGTTCTCTTGTTGTTGATATCTACATTAGTTTTCACTAAACTCACACAAGTCATCGATATCATTACAATTTTCCACCTCATCTGATATTAGCAACTGCTCCTACTAATAATCTGCTACTCCTAATAACAATTTGTTGCTTTTGATAACAATAAGATGATCTATATTGGCAATTATAATTTGACCAAGTTGTGTACTTTCATAGTTCTTCCAAGGTTTACCAAACGTTCTTATTCTAGGCTTGTTCACAATCACCAGGTCCATCCAATTGTTCACTAAATCTTGGTTCCTCCAAGTCATCGACTTGTTCATCATTGATCAAGGTTCTTCCAGATGTTCACTTTATCTGAAGGTCCTTCTAGCTTGTGGACATCTTAATGCTCAATATCTTGTTCCTTGATATCGGCAACGATCATTCTGTATTGCTAGAGCACTCTTGGAAATGACAACGCATTTCTCATACTAGCTCACATGGTGCTGACTATGACATTATTTGCATATTGGCTTGTGCATATATCACCAAGTAATACTCAACAAATACACACATAAGTAGCATTTGATTATTTTGTTATATTCCAAACAACATAGGGGATTTTCCAATATAATGCCTGTGTTTTGTTCATTATAGCGACTTTCGATCTTCATGTATATTTTAGAGTAATTTCACTTTCCAAAGAAAATACCAAAAATATTAGCTTAGGTTGCATATTATATAGTTTTGCATTATATTGATAAATGCTTTGTTGGTTTATGCATGATCATGCATCATACTTAAGGCATTTCATGAAGTCTTTCGAAAGAGAAGTTTTCCATTTTGGATACAAAGTCATTAATACTTTTAGTAAGTCCATCCAAGCATGTCCGTAGTTATCTTGTCAATCCCATAGTAAACTATACATTTTTAACATTAAGAAAAAAAGTGTCCCGTTTTGGCATGTGATTAAATCTGAAATGTTATGCTTCTTTCAAGTAAATTTATAATTTGTTCTTTGGACAAAATAAATGTTTTTTTTTTCTCTTTTTCACTAAAAGACGTATGGGTTAGCATTTTTGCCATTCAAAAATAATAAAAGCAGTATATGTCTTTTGATATTACAGTTATTGGTAGATTTTGATCAATAATGACCGCCATTTGCTAACTCAGATTTTTATACATCAGACACGATAGGAAAAAAAAAACCAAAATGGTAACTAGTATATAACGAAAGAAAAGTGGAAAAAGTAAATTTTGCAAATAGAAAGAATGAAGTGGTAAAGAGGATAAAATTGAAAAACAACGAAAAGGGAAAATTTTAACTATGTGAGTAAATCTCATGGCACTGGACGGAGAAATGATGGAATGATAAAGTTAAGAGGAAAGAGGAAAGACAGAACTACATTGGATGAAGAAAAAAAAAAAAGATCGAGAAGAGGAAAAAATGAATTGAGGTCTATAATGAAAAACATAAGAGCCATTCCCATAATTTTACATACAGAATTTCACACTTTCTATAAGATACCATTGACCACACTTTACGGCTTTACATTGTTATCTATATCGTCCTATTTACAAAAACAACATTTTCTTTATAAAAATTCCCTCGCCAAATCATAAATTCTTGGGAAAATGTCAAATAAGAATCTAAAGTGAATCTATTTTCTCAAATAAGAACCCAAAATGACCGGTGTTTCAGGTAAAGACCTGAAATGGCTAACAAGTCTTAAATAAAGACCTGAACTCGCCGGCTGGCCAAAATGTTCAATGGCCAGCGAGCATGTGACATTTCCGATGGTCGGAATATGGCAATTTTGTCCAAAAAATATATAGATAGAAATTAACAAACCCTAAAAACAAAACCCCCAAACTCTTTATGTTCTTTTGACCTAAAAAAACTCTTCACATTCTCATGTTTTTTCTTCTTCTGCTCTTCATCTTCTCTGTTCTTTGTCCTCCCCCACTTGGAGCACCCAAATTTTATGTTAATGGAGCATGAATTGAAACACAACAAGAAACCCCTACCTTCGTTTCTTCACGTCTTCTTCTTTTGTTTTCTATCTTCGTTTCTTTCCAATGAAGAAGACAAATTTCAAGCAAAGCCACCTTTTTGTTATTGAGAAATTCGAGTGTAACACGAGGGCCTCAACTCTTCATTATATTTTCCTAGGTTCGCCAAACACTTTGATCCACACTCTCGTTCAACCAAGATCAGTTTCGTTCAAATTGGTGCAATCAATCCTTTGTTCGTTCAAAGTGGTTGTAACTTGTCGAAGCAACATGTTGACAAGGCGCGGTCATGTGGTGGAATATCACACAGATGGCAGCGAGGACGGTGATGATAGGAGGAATTTTTTTGTTTTATAGTATTCTTTTTGCTTGTTTTGTCGGAATTCTGAGTTAATGTCTCTTTTGTCCAAAAAAAAAAATGCGTATGAGTTGTGTTCACTATGGATTTTTAATTAGATATTACTGCTATTGAGGTCCTACGTGTTCTGATGATGGTCCCTGTTTTGTAATTTTTTAATGCTCTCTTTTTTGTCTTTTTCTGGTTTATATTTTGTCGCTGATGGTTGAAGCTCATGGCATGTCATTGAATTTAAAAGCCCACATGGATTCTCACCAGGAAAGCAGATAAACATTTATAAAAAGAAACGTAATTACTCTAATATGGGTTCTTTGATGGGGAGTATTTAGAGGAGGAAATTTGGTGGAAGCACATTGAGACAAAATCAATTTGAGTCTATGGGCGCATGAGTTTAGAGTCAAAATATGGGGACATCTTGTTTCCAATAATTTTTGTGCGCACTAGTTATTAGGAACTGGAGGCATCTTGTTTCATACAGTTTTTGTGCACTATAATGAACGTAACTTCTAAAGTAGCAATTTGTTAGATTACTTATTAGAAGTTCTTCTTCCCAAGTCATTAATCTAAAGACTATTTGATCTTTGTGTCAAGATACATCATAGATCCTGCTAGTTATCATTCCACAATTACTTAGTAAATTTGCAATTTAGGTCTTCTTGATAGGATTGTGTTTCAACCTTATTTGTTGAACAAGAAAGATAGACAAAAGTTGAGTCGACCAAACTTAGTAATCGTTTCCGTAAGTTTCAAGCTGATGACATATGAACCTAAGAAATGCTTTCAATGGGAATAGTTTTCTTTTCCTTATGGTATATATTCTCCAAGTTTGGTTCTTGGGCCACCATGGTTGGCTTGCCTAGGGAGAAAGTCATGGTGACATCAAAAACATTTTAACTCCATAATGCACAATATTTTGACAAACGGTATCCAACAAGAAGTGTGGTATATAGTCACTAATGTGCCTAATTTTCTTTCATTAATCAAAGCATGGTACAAATTTTATTGCAATTGTTTATTATTTTTGTTTTGTATTTTGCCGGTGTATGTTTTGCATGGAAATATATTGACTTTATTTTTGCTTCATTTTGCACCAGTTGAGGAATGTGAAGTACTAAACTATTCAATGTATGATAGTGGGTGTGATGGTGTTGCTACAGAAGGTGGGTTCGACTTTGTTGATCTTGATGAGTTATACATAAGAACTGTAAGTTGTGCTAACAGTGATGGTTCAATGGAGGGGGATATGGAGGTTGGAGACATTAGTTAGTACATAAATGCGTTAGCTGACAATGCAGATTTCTTGAATATGAATGATGAAAATGAGTATATACATCCCGAGTTTAATGATGAGGTTGATATGGAAAATCCTATCTTTAAGTTGGGAATGCACTTTAGTAATGCTGAGGAGTTCAGAAAGGCTATTAGGAACTATGCCTTTAAAAATGGGAGAAAGGTGAGGTCTGTTAAGAATACACCTAATAAATTGAGGGCAATGTGTTCTGATTGGTTGTGATTGGCTTATATATGCTTCCAAAGTGCAAAAGGAGCATACTTTACACATTAAAACATTTAACCCCATACATACATGTAATAAAGCTCTACAAGTTCCTCAAGTAAGTACTAAATGGTTAGCAAACAAGTACTGTGATAGGTTGAGAAACAATCCTACATGGCCAGGTGCTTCAATGAAAATAAACAATGGAGTCTGAGAATGTTTTAAAGTTGTCAAGGACAATGGTTTATAAAGCTAGGGCAACGCCAATGAGTATGATCACTGGGAATGAGAAGGAGCAATTTTGGATGCTTAGGAGCTATTGTCAAGCACTTCTTGACGCCAACCCAGGATCCACATGTGTAATCAAAACCGAGCAATATCAAGACCAATTCAATTTTAGGGGAGTCTATATTTGTTTGGATGCATTAAGGAGGGGCTTTATAGTAGACGCTTTATGAGTTTTGCTGATTGTCATTTGTCATCAAGCTACAAGAGTATACTTTTAGTAGCAGTGGGCATAGATGGCAACAATCAAATGTATCCCTTTGCATGGGCAATTGTTGGGCAAGAAACATACAAGACATGGCATTAGTTTACTAGTTTGATTGCAGAAGACTTGGGACTACTAATCCTGAAAATTCAAAGTACTGGACTTTCTTGTGCGACAAAGAGAAGGGATTGATGCAAGCACTAGCAAATCTAATGCTTGAAACAAAACATAGATTTTGCTTAAGGCATCTTTATGAAAACTTCAAATTGCATCACAGAGGGGTAGAACTTAAAAAGCTCCTTTGGAAGGCTGCCATAGCGACTAGGGTATGTGATTTTAACTTAGCAATGGAAGAGCTGAAGGCAATTAATGAAAAAGCTTATGAATGGTTGTCCTAGAGGCCTCCAGTGCAATGGAGCAAGTCCTACTTTAGGACAAGCTCAAAATGTGACATTTCCTTAATCAACTAGTGTGAAAGTTTCAACAAAAGCATTATTGATGCTAGGGACAAACCTATTATCATAATGCTTGAAGCTATAAGAGTGCAGCTCATGGAAAGAATTTATAAGCAAAGAGATGGGATGGCTAAGAGATATTAGATATTCCTAATATCCAAAAGATATTAGATATTCAAAAACAATTTTCAGCATCATGGATTCCTAGCTGGAATGGGGAGGATGAATTCAAATTGAGTGGCCCATATGGTGACAAGAAAGTTGTTAATATTAGACATAGGCCTTGTAGTTGTAGAAGATGGGATATCAGCGGAATCCCTTGCTGTCATGCTGTGGCAGCTCTTATATACATGAGGGAAGAGCCTGAAAAATGGGTTCACACAAGTTTTAGTAAGGAAACATTCATGCAAACTTATAGCCATGTTTTGCATGCTGTAGATTCTATAGACACATGGCCTACTAGAGAGCCATTACTCCAACTAGATGTGCCCAAGCAAGTTTGCAGAAAGAAGAAACAAAGAACAAAATCATTGAATGAAACAACTGATAAAAATTTGAAGACAAGAAAGAAGAAAGTTGTGCAAGAGCCCGTGTAAACAAAGTTGAAGGGACAGAATACAACAATCAATTGTGAGAAACGTGGCGGCATAGGCCATAATAGGTATCATTGCAATAATCCATCAATAGTATCGACGGCAACGACAACGAGAACATTAGCATCAACATCTTTAGCCCCTGTAGCCCCATCAGAACCTGAGATAGTTGAATTTCTTGCTTCAACTTTTGGTAACATCTCAAGCTCGTTGACATCTATATGAAGGACAAAGATGCAAGTATCCATTTGCCCTTGACTTTGTCCTAGAAGTGTTCTTATTTGTACTTCACTTCTTTTGACTAATTTATTTATCTTTTGATTCAACCATAGGTAAGGAGGAGGATGTAAGGGTCTTAACTTGAAAGCAGAGGAAGACGAGCAATTTTTTTGGAGAAACGCAAGACCAACAACACAATTTATTTTATTGTTAGTTGATATGGATGGGCCTATTTAGGTCTATTGGGGAGCATTTTGAAGTATAAATATGTATAGGTCTAATTCGTTAGGAAGACTTCTTTTGTTGGGATATTTCTCTTTTCCATCATATAGGCCGTGTTTCATGGTCTTCAAGAAGGACCACACACTAGTTTGGCTGTTAAAGAAGGTTTGCTTTTCTCTGATCTAGGTCCTGCATTGTTATAGTATTGTTCAGTTTGCACATGTACCCTTTACATCTTCTGTTGTATGATGTCTCATTGTAACTCATCTCATGTTTCCTTGGTGTTTGAACTTGATTGTAGATGTTGGAGATCTGGTACTTTCCCCCTTTGCGATGGTATCCATGTGAAGCACAACAAAGCTACCTGGGACAATGTTGGTCCTTTGTTGTTGAAGAAGCAAAAATAGTATATTGTACTGTATTTATATGGTCAATTTGGCATGTTAAGCTAAAAGTCTGAATTTTGAGCATGTGTAAGAAGAATCGTCTGTCATACTACAGAACAGATTGAGTTGCTACTCCTTATTGAATAGACTGAATCGTTGATCGTGTAGTTGACGTTTTCATTCTCAAGTTTATTTGAATATTTTTTTTTTCGTGCCATGACTTTTGAAGCTGGAGGTTGCCTTACTGTTACTACCATGTCCTCTCATCCGATGGTCCTCTGTAGATTTTCAGACCCTTTCAATTGATGATTTTTATTTTGACCAAACAAGAAATTGATGATTTGTGCCCTCCTGTAATTGTACTTTCATTTTTTAATCTGGTAATATTTCTCTTTCACGGGTTAGTCCCGTGGTTGATGTATCTAAGTTTTATGTTCCTAATATCTATGATGTTTTTGCCCTTTGCTACATATCTATCAATTTGATAGAATTATGAAATCTATTGATATCATTTGACTCCATTTAGCGAGCTACAAGCATGACTTCCTTGTTGCTTGAACTTTGGCTAAATTGGGTTCCCAAACTCAAATGGAAATAACACCCCCAGCTATGTTTTTCCAACTTAGAAATGCCATTATGTTCTTAGAGAATCAGTCGAAGCTCATCAGTTCATGGACGCGAGTTTCTCTACCCACTAAACTTGATCTATCAATGGCCATTTAGACATCATGTCCAAATGCTTTAAATAGCATAATTTATACCTATTTCATTTTTTCATACATCCCTTGCATCATGTACGAAATCAAAGCCTTGCATGATAATCATTTAATTGTAGAAGATAGACTACATCACTAGACTGGGCTGTTTTGGGGAATCTTTTGATATTAATGCTTTATCAACTTATTATATAAGACTCATCATCATAGCAGAAATAAACTTCTCTGTCCATTGAAGTCCAAGGAAATGCGGGTGTATAACTTGAGTCTCTCAATTAACATGTTTTCATAGTGCAATAAAGAAAGAGAGAATTTTGAATTTCTATCTTTACAATATCCTTTTTAGTTTCAGATAGAGAGATCACGATACAGACTTTCTTGACATTGAAATTTGTATATGCAGTAGCACTTCTACATCACAATTGATTTTGTACTAGACTAATCCATTCAGTTCTTGTACTTCATTGTTGGTTTCTCGAACTCGATTGTAGGAAGTTGCTTTGCATACTCCTCGACATCGTGGCAAAGTTTAGGACCCGATTGTAGCAATCTCTGAATGAAAGTGAGGGGAAGACTGCATTGTGGCCAAGAAGTCCTTCAACTTTGTTCCTGTTAGACAAAAATATTAACATCGAATAAAGAAAGCGTGAACCAAAAAGAGGAATCAGTAGAGAAAAAGCCTTAAGCATGCTTGATTGCATGAAATGATTTGAACCAAGTATAATTGGCAGACAAAAAAATGAATTTGGTGGAACCATTCACCTTTGATTACGTCCTTGATTTTCACTGCCCAACTGGCGGCAGCATAAAAAAACTCAGCTACTTCCATAAAGTCCTCTTTGACAAGAAAGCAACAACATGGACAAATTCATAAGTCACTAACAAAAATACCCTGAACTTGAAAGCACAATCTAGTCCATAACAAGCCTCTACCATCAGGAGCCATGGGAGATACATCTCCTATAACACAACAATATGAATGGATTCCGTCATCTTTTCAACTCTAGAACCATCAATTCCCTGCAGAGATTTGAAAGCAATAAAGAAGGATAAATTGATTCCTATTTTTGATGGGTAAAGAGTAGTACAAGTAAAGTGCCCGCATTACCTACAAGTAAAGGGTAGATGAACTATAAGATTTGCGTAAGTTCCTGAAGATATATCTAGTAGGCTCATAGAAAGGAGAGAATGTGAAGTTCTTGCATTACCTTATTCTTCAAGTTCATGAAAACTGAATGATTTTTAGTCCCCCTAGAAACAAGTTCATTAAAAAGGAAACAAAGGCAAGAAAGTAATACAAAGTATTCCACAAACATCTCAATCTTGAGCACAATTCGAATCCACTTCCAAGAACTCAACCAAGAGACACAAAATATCTCCATCTTGAGTACCCACATCTCAGGCACAAATTCGAATCCATTTCCACAGACCCAACCAAGAGACAAAGAACATCTCCATCTCAAGTACCCACATCTCGGGCACAATTCGAATCCACTTCCACAAACCCAACCAAGAGATAGAGAAAATCTCCATCTCGAGTACCCACATTTTGGGCACAATTCAAATCCACTTCCACGGATCCAATCGAGATGGAGGGAGGGAGGGCACGTACCTTTGGAACTCAGGGAGTCAAGGATCTTGCTCCATTAATAGAGAATTTGGGTTCTCCAAGCACGAGGGGATAAAGAACGTAGAAGATGAAGAGCATAAGAAGAAGAATGTGAAGAGTTTGGGGGGGTTTTGTTTTAGGGTTTTTTAATTTCTATCTATATTTTTTTTGGACAAAATTGCCCATATTCCGACCACCGGAAATGTCCCACTCTCATCGATTGGGGAAAATTTTGGTTAGCCGGTGAGTTTAGGTCATTGTTTGAGTCTTGTTAGCGACTTCATATCCTTATATAGGACAATAGCCACTTTGGGTTCTTATTTGAGAAAATAGGCTCACTTTGAGTTCTTATTTGGGATTTTCCCTAAATTCTCTATACCAACCTAGTCCATTCCAAAAGAAAAAAAAAATTATCCCAAATCATAACACTAAAATCCTAAACTTAGCCACCATCATTGACTACTACTAAAAGCCTCTAGCCTTCCCGCACACTATCCCATGGCTTGTCATCCCTCTCTCACTCTTTCTTTTTGATGGCCTTGACTCAAGTTGCCTAATAGCAACATTAACCTTGATTCGAGGCTGCTGGCCTCCTTCAAGTCATGAATGACCTAGACGGCTCTTAACCTCAAATGGAGGTCAGGGGCTAAGGCCGTCCGTGGCAATTGACGATCCTCAATCAAGGTATTGAGCATCAACAAAATCATGGATGATTTGGATTGAGCACGTCCGTCATGATACATGTGAAGAAATCGTAGTTTCTGTTTATTGTGTTATGATCTCTCTTGTACATACTGTACATAAAGATATTACAAGAGCTCTAATTTAGGAATGATTGAGAATGCTCAAGGTAAGCAGAGAAATTACAGGAACAATATCAACAATATCTTAAATTAGATACAAGAGATAAGATTGCTGACTAGGGATGTTATCATCCTCCCGCAAGCGAAGCATTGTCAACAATGTGAAGCTTGGACCGTAAAAGACGAACCTGTGCTGATGACAGTCCTTTGGTGAAGATGTCCGTAATTTGATCATAGGTGTTGATGTAATGGATGTCAAGTAACTAGTGACCGACCAATTCACGAACATAGTGATAATCTATTTCAATGTGTTTAGTGCGACCATGAAAAACTAGATTCCAAGTTAGAGCAATGACAGAGATAATGTCGCACCACAATACAGGAGCGCGTGGGAGCGAGATTCGTAATTCTCGAAGAAGAGAGAGGAGCCATTGAATTTCAGCAGTTGTTTGAGCAAGACAACAAGATCAGCCTCTGTAGAAGAACGTGCAACAAAAGAGGTTGCTTCTTTGCATTCAAAGAAACAGGGTTGGCCCCGAGAAATAAACAATAGCCACTAGTAGAGCGACGATCATCGGATCGCCAGCCCAAATCGGCGTCACAATAGGCATGTAAAGAAATAGGACCAGGCTGAATCTGCATGCCATAAGAGATTGTGCCTTTTAAATAGCGAAGGATACGCTTTACAGCACGCCAATGGTGTTCTTCGGGTGCTTTGAGAAATTGACGAGCCTAATTAACAGCATAGTTAACGTCAGGACGACTGAGAGTAACATATTGAAGTGCTCCAACAACACTCCTATATAGTGTAGGATCTGAGATAGGGTCACTGCTTGAATGACCGAGTTTATTCGAGGTAGCCGGGCTAGAAACAGGCTTGCAATCCAGCATATTGGTGCGATATAAGAGGTCATGAATATACTTTGCCTGATTAAGGAAGATATGATGGGAGCTTCGTCGAACAAGCTGAATGCCTAAGAAATAAGTCAAATGGCCTAAGTCCTTCATCTTGAATGAGTGGCGAAGTTCCTCAACGATAGCAGACATAGCTTTGGAATCATTTCCTGTTAAAATAATGTCGTCAACATATGATAAGAGATAGATAATGGTAGAGCCATGATTGTAAATGAAGAGGGATGGATCCGAGATTGTGGTTAAAAAACCAATGTCTTCGCTGTGTAAAAATGCACATTCGACATCAAGTTATTGAATCGCTCATTTATAAGTGACCGCCAACGTGAGAATGACCCAAATAGTAGTATGCTTTACAACCTCAGATTGAGGTGACGAGACACTTTGCGCATGATAGGTAGCACTTGGAGGATTGGAATTTCTAAAGAAGGGCATTTCGATCTTTGTTGTTATAAGATTTTGTCTTAAGATGGAAAGCAATATTTTGAGAAATAAGGAAATAGAGTTTAATTTAATAAGATAAATATGCATTAGTGATGGCGAAAAATGATAAAATTAATTATTTCATGATATTTTCATGAAAACAATCAACAATTGGGACTTTCTATTGAGAATCAATAATTGATATTGTGAAATTCCAAATATATTAGTAAATTACATTGAGGGAAATTTTTCATGCCTTCGATCTTTGGTAAACTCATTAGGATGCTATCTCCAATTCCAGTTTTCTTTATTGTAAATCTCTGAACTTTGGGCGTAAAATGTGTAAATACAAGCAATGCTCCATATAAATGAAAGTACTGAAATACGTAGGGTATTCAAGATATCATAAATAAATAAAAAAATTTGTATTATCATCATAAATTTTAAGTTGTTGATTTTTTAACGACTATCTACATAAAGGCGGCCGAGTCTGATTAGCTTGTTAGAAATACATTCCCACCGTACCTTGGACCTTCTAAAACCTACAAAAACAGTGCGTCGATATTCTGAAACCACTTTTAATCGAAGGTTAATTGGGCTTTTCTCAAGCCCTATCTCATTCCATGTATGTGAAATGGATGTGCTATGAACCTATGAATTTTACGTACATATATTCTAAGGCTATATTTAATCGTCCGGATTTCCAATTAGGATAGGACTATGGAAATTTAAGAATTTTGCTATATCTTATCTACTATTTTGTGATTACAGTAATAAAGTCAAATATATTTACAAAAAATCAGAAATATTGTTTGGTATAACAGCATATCAATATAAATGAATCAAAAATTTTAAAAACGGAAATTGTAAAAATCTCTCACGACACTCTTGTCTACTTTATTTTTATTTGCATTTTTTATTTTATTTTCCTCTTTAATTTCTTTTTATTTCTTTCCTTCCCCTTCCATCATTCTTTAATAAAATTTTATTAAATAGTAAACTATACTAATATACCTAAAATACTAAAATACCCTTATATATTGAATTTATATTACAAAATAGAAATAAATTCCAATATATAAATAAAAATAAGATTAAATTAAAATAACTAAATTTTATTTTTTCGTTATTTTGAATTTCTCATATTAGAATTTAATTATTATTTATATTGAAATATAATTTAAATTTTGTTAATTTAATAAGATTGTCATTCGAGGAAAATAACTTTCCTATTATGGATGTTAAATCCTATCCATCTTTACCACCTCCTTCACGAGATAATTTTATCTAGTCTATATCCCTCCTATAATCGACTTTATCCTGTCTTAAGCATGCACCAAATGCATCATATCCTAAATTTTATCCCGATCAAGTTAAACGCGCCTAATAGTCAAAACTTTAGATTTAGATCTACAATATATAAGCGAACTCATTGGATTTCAACCTTAAAACTCTGCCTAAAAATCTTATTCACGCCTAAACCTTTTGTTAAGATAAATTGTAATATTATGTTATGATATAATGGTCGATTATATAATAATTAAATTAAAAACTAATCCCACGAAGATCTCATATTTCAATTTGAAAGGAAGTTTCGGGGGCATGCGTACACACTCGACCTCTTGGGCTATTGAATATCCTACAAGCCCCTTCAACCACCTAAATTTGGGCCTTTAACCTGTGTAAATAGTCGTAATCCATAGCATTTCACACCCAATTTGTGGGTTTCTGATGGATAACTTGTTCCCGAACCGGAGAATCCCTAATACCCTGACAAATTGCGCCAACCTTGGGAGTTGGTTTCTCTAACGTTAAAGCTCATTCATCGAGCATGCTCTATCCGACCATTTAAAACCATTTTCTTCTTTTTCTTTTCACGTGCATAAGCATGCTCCATAGGATAAGGCTACACAAGTTACAAACCAAATATATATCTGAATCAGTTCTCTCAGCCACAAAAACTACGATTTAGGGTGGTTTGCTTCGCGAAAAATTAACTCCTAATTAACTACTAAGAAGGTTTTTTTTAAAAAATGATTCGTTTATTTCGTTTACAAAATAAATTTATCAAAAAACATTTGCATCATCAACCCAAAGTTTATACAGGATTTATTGTAAATAAGAAAGCATTTCCATTCAATTAATTTTTCTAAGTGACACAAACAATATTTCAAGAAAAATAATTTTACGATAATTGATTTTTTATGAAATAAATGCCCCAGTTCATATCTTGTCAAAGTTGCAAGGCTTTACATATCTCAATGTGCAAACTTGCCATATGAAGCCTAGAGACCACCTACACATAATACAGTCACATGACTAATATAATCTGAGAATGGTATCTAAATTTTGATTCAATATATAATATTGTTCTTAAATTTTTAATTTGTTCATTATGACCCCTAATCGCTAGTAAAATATTCAATGTAGTCTTCAAATTATATAAAAATGTTTAAAAGTTCAAGAACCAAACTAATACATTGGACTAAAGGTTTGGTACTATTTGTGTAACTATCCCAATTACAAATAACCCACGGTGGCAACTCCATAAACCCTACACCCTAATTTCCACATTCTACCCCCTTATCTTCACGGACTTATCGAATCATCTCAGCCAGATTTCTCTCTATTTCTGGATGCCGATTCCTTTATCGTCGGCCTTTGGAACTCTCCCAATTTAATATAAATCGACACACAGCCTGCTCGACCTCCTTCCATCTGACCCTGGGTCCGTTCCGTCACTTGCCTCTCTCGTAGAGCTCGCTCCAAATGGAAGAGGATGAGGATACCCATGCTTGGCTTCATTTGCTCTGCAAGAGATCAGGTATGTTTGGGTTGGTAAAGGATGGAGTGGTTTCTGGGGATATGAAAGGAATGCTGTCGCACTCTCTTTGCGAGACTGTTCTCGAACCCTACCCTGAATTTCCAAGCCTTTGTGAATGCGATGAAAAGAGCCTAGAGAATTGAAGACATGGTTTCTGCCGACCTGGTTTCTGGCCTTTTTGCATTTACGTTTAAATCTGAAGGAGACAGATAGAATTGTAGAATCTGGTCCATGGTCTTTCGCGAATCACCTCTTATTGCTCGAACCATGGGAACCCAATACACCTCCCCATCGTTATGAATTTGCGGCTTGTGCCTTTTGGGTTCAAATTCGCGGATTGCCCCTTGAATGGTAGTCTGTGGATGTTGTGAACGTAGTTGCTCAGGGGATTGGGAAGGTTTTAGATGCGAAAGTGGAAAGGAAAGGAAAGGAAAGGATTTTTATTACCAGCAGCGAAAGTAGAGATGAACCTGGATGCTCCTTTAAAATCTGGTACCCTTTCTAATTGTGGAGGTACGAAGCTTTGGCTTGATTTTAAATACAAAAGACTGTTGCATTTTTTCTGTTCATGTGGTAAGCTGAGTCATTATGCCAAGCATTGCACAGAGATCCCTTATGGAGAAGGCAATTTTATTCCGGAAAATGACCTTTATTTTGTGAGATGGCTAAGGGCAGAGGTTGATGAATCTAGCCCTTTTTGGAAGGCCTTCTATGAAGCAAAGACCGAAGAAGACGTATGATTCCAGATTCCCCTGTCAACGACACTCAAATTGTGGCTTTTGTGGAAGGAACTTCTGGCCCTGATAACCTGCAGTTAACCATTATGGACAATATAGCAGAAGTCTCTGAAATTAGAGGAGAAAACCTTTTGAAGTCGGACCCAAGCTAGACTATCATTCGGTGAGATTTCCATCCCTACAAAATCTCGTTGGGTTTTCCATTGTTTTCTTCCAATTCAGAAAACTCAAAAGAAGAGTAGGAACTTTGTTGCGCATGTCTAGACTCAAAGCCATTGAAATGAAGTTACTATGTACAAAACTAAGATAATGCTATGTGCAATTTCTATAAACAGGTCCCCACCTTATTTTCTTGTTAAGGAAGTGACAGCTTTATCTTGTTTCAATCTTGTTCTCAGCCTAAATTGCAATTCCAAAATCTTGGACTTGTGCAACCAGATCCTCATTTAGAAGAGCATTGCTAGGCTTCATATCATATTGCACAGTGGGTTCCAGTTGACCTTGGTGGAGATATTTGAGTGCCGTTGCAACATTGACCATTATCTTCACTCGCTGATGGAGACCCAAGTTGTAGATGTTGGAGTACAACCACTTCCCCAAGCCCCCCATTGGGCACGTATTGCAGCACCAGAGCTTTCATATCAGCATTCGTGCGGCTACTGATCACTTTGACGAGATTCCCGTGCCAATTAAGCTGAAAACCTCACATTCTGTGCAAAACTTTTCAGAGTGCCTTTGATACAGAAATTCAGTAATTTGACTGCAACGTCTGTCCTGTTGGCCAGAGTCCGCTTGTATACAGAGCTAAAGTTTCCTACTTCGAGCAAATTGCTTTAGGTGAAGTTGTTAGTAGCAGTGCAAAGCTTCTGAAATGTTATCATTGGGTGGTCAATTGCAGGAGAGCTTTTTTTACCAGTGTTCTGACGCTTTCTGAGCAAGCAAATGACCAAGGCTAAAAGTATACCTAATACAATTGGCACCATAATGTATAGTAACAGGAGCCGCTTGTCCCTCAAATATTGCCACTAGTTTAGCGACTCTTCCATTCCCAAAATGGGCTCTTCAATGGTTGACTTGGGAGATTTGATAAATGGGCTGAGTTTCCTGTTGTCTTATCCTTATTGTTTGGATTGCGGATATATGTTATCAAGCTGCAACTTGGGATTCACTTGAAGTTTAGCAGCATCGTGGTTTGAAAACATGTGTTGTTACATGAGATTTTTAGGCTTTAGGCTGTCTTATATTTTCTGGAAGTGGATGAGGTTGGAAGAAAGGTTATGAACTATTGAACATAACCAAAAAAATGTAGTCAAACGGCTCAACCATCTTTTGCTCATCTGCCTTATGTCAGCATGGAATTCAGTCCACTGAAGCACACTATCAGCAAAAACGTTTTGTTCAATCCATAGCTTTTTGGATTTTGTGACTTTACCTCGCTTCCCCTGTTATCACTGCATATTAGTGTGGAAACATTGGAAATTCTCCTTTTGTTTCCTTGAAATTTTTAACGTGCTAGTCAACAAGATGGCATTCAGCAGCGTTCATTATATTCTTAGGATTCTGTAACAACTCATTACTATGACTACGAAGATTCTATATACCAGCAATTATATGGTATCTTACTTGACTGTCTTTATTTGTCGAAAGGATGCGGAGGACTACAGTTTACATGTTGCATGGTTCTTTTTTGTTTGATTGTAGAGGAAAATTAATATAGGACACTTTGAGGTTATGATGTCGCCCAACTTTGTGCCACAGATTGATGCTTATGTCAGTATTTTGACGAGAACAGCTCGAAATTCTATGAATGGGATATCGCACAATTTCCTCACGGAAGAGAATGCCCTGACTTGCTGAAACTTTAACTAAAATTCTTGAGCAGTGTCATCAAGTTGTATTTGAAACCTTGAGAGACCTGGCTCTTTTGTTTTCAAGAATGGATGAGTGGAATGAGCTCCAGCCTTTAAACTTTTATATATTGTCATATCTTGATTTTCATTTGCAGCTTGATGAATTGAGAAGCACATCATATTACTTTTGGGGGGGCTCGGATTCATGTAGGGCACGTCATTAAAACTATAAATTTTATGGCCAGTTGCAAGATTTTTACATTTTATTAGTTGCTGAAGCAATTTTTAATTTGATACCAAGTTGGTGAAATGTGTTCTTGCAGAAATTACTTATCCTTAAATGCTGGTATGTATGGTTTGAAACAATTTGGCTTTTCTTTTAAGTGTGCTCATTGAACGAGTGAAACGAGAAAAAGAGTGAAACAGGCGGAGGCAATAACACTTAGTTGTGCCTTAGTTGAGAATTTACTTCTTCATATTTTGCATTAGACACTTAATGATTGTTGTCTTTCTCTATTTCTTACTTGCAGGATGAACTTAATTGAGCAAAGGTTGATCGTTTGCTTTTGAGACGGAATATTGATTGTTTGCTTTTGCCTTATTTCTTCCCCTTGTGGTCTTTGTAAGAAAGTTTGTTTTTCTCTGGACAATGCTGAATTAATTTGTATATAAATTTGTTGACGGACTGGACTAAGTTTGAGATTCTTATGGATGTGGCAAGTTCCTTGTCCCGCATTCATTTTGGAATTTAAGGTCTTTGGAGATGTGTGATGCATAGACCCATAAGGGATTGTGAAAAACATGTTTAACTTAACCTCTACACAAAATTAATATATATATATATATATATATATATATATATATATATATATATACCTCACCTGGTCGCTCAAGCTATATGTCATTTGGGTCTCAGGTCGGGTGAAGCACATTTCTATAATGTTTTGGTTCGGGTCGGATATCATCCGAACCGTTGACACTCCTACCTAGGACTATCCGATATTAAGCAGACCCTCTCTTAAGAATATCTAACATGGGATGGATATTTGCACACAAAATTATCAAGGGTCAAGAAGAATGGCTGTTTGCGCACTTTATGGAAAGTGATTTTTATGCAACTGATCATCTGGGATGCAGCATCTAGGAGGTGCCAAGTCCCCCACGAACAAAGGGCTTCGATGCAGTCGACTTCTTAATTGTCACATGATGTGATGGTTATACTTGGTGCGGATTTTTAGTTTTCAAAACTCGAGAGAATGTGGTATGAAAGGGTGATATAGGGATGTTCACCCCTTCTAAATGCATAATTGAACCGGCAGACATATAAATTTGATTTCACAAGTCAGTTGACCTCTAGGTTATTATTTGATTTCCCCATAACATTTTGAATTTAGGCATTTAGATCATTATAGCTCACCTCAACCTATGAAAGGGCAGACCCTAAGCCATAGACTATGGGACGGATTTTTTAGAAACTGCATTTTGCTTATCATTTTCATCTTTTACTCTTGAAACTGAAAAGCCAAATTGCGCAAAGGCGAGGCACTACACGACCCACCATCAATTAAATCTTAGTGAAAGAAGAATGACACGAGGAAACGGTTCATAGCTAGAAGATTGAAGTGACCACAAGCAACCATCACTTAGTGGATCTTTTGAGGATGAAAATGTTCAAATTGAATTGATGTTTAGATATCCCATCTTGTTGTAATACTACTTGAATGAAACTTTTCTTGTAAAATTCATCGGAAGTAATGACTTTAAATCATTCTATTTGTACTTCAAGGAAGAAAACTATGAGAATAAGTTTTTACTCATATTCATATTGTATGACGTTTTTTTTCTGCCGATCCAAACAAAAAATGCCCTTAATCTAAATATTTTAGTCAAAAATGGGTTTTATCTCACTTTTTGATTTCCCATTTAGTCCTCAGTTACATATTACTTTAATATTTTAATGTAATTTAACTTGAAAGAGGACAATGGAAAACAGGCCAAAGCAAGAGATAATAGACAAAAGAAAAGGCCTATTATATTTCATCTATCTTAATTTCTTCTTTTAAAATTTTAAATAAACGTTTGTTTTAATCATTGAAAGAGTAAGAAGATATTATTTGATGTTTGCTTATTGGAAAAGAATTATAACGATTAGAAAATGACTCTTAACATTTTATTTCTCCATGCAATTAAACTGATAGTCTTATTACTATAGGGAATGAAGATGACCGTATATACATGTAATGTGGGCATGAGAACTGTATTTTCTTTTTTAAGACCGGCTACTGTTTGTTCCATTTACTTTGATTTCGCTTTACAATTTTCAATTTGGAAAAATTAAAATTATATTTTTTTGGATTAAAATAAATTATCACTAGTTTTTGTGAAAATAAAGGAGATGTTTAAAACGGAAAAGGGGTCGAAATTGGCCGAAACACGTGCTGGGCCCGGGCTTGGCATGCGGGTCGGAAAGGCCAGGCACTGCCCAGCTTGACATGCGAGGCTCATGGGCTGTGCCTGACGTGACACGAGAAGGCGTCGAGCTCGGCATGCACTACGAAAGCCTAATCAGATGCCAATGGTCAATCGAAAACGGTATCTTCTTCAGGTTTATCTTGGTTTGAGGGAAATAAGGTTCGTCACTGGCAAATCTATCAACTCTCAAGACAATGTTTCTACTTGGAGAACATAGCACAGGTGTTATGCCGTTCGTAGTCAGACACGAGTGTGACTCAAAAAGCTCAAAAGAAGATCAGGAACTTATTGCAGATGGCTATACACAATACCATCGAAACGAAATGACCGTGTACAAACTAAGATGATACTATGCCCTCATCTTCCTACTGCTCTCTACCTTATTTTCTTGTCAAGGAAGCGACAACTTGATCTTGTTGAGCTTAAACATGACAGCTTTCATGTCCATTCTTTCCTCAGGCAAGTCCTTTGAACATTCCAGTCCTAACTCTAGGATCGATAAGACTATGCTCTTGAGTTCTGAAAGCGTCAAATCTTCATGATTCGTGCTAAGGAATTCGCTATCCACAATGTCAAGCACATTGTCTGGAATTGCTGCACCTACCCATTGCCTCAAGCTCATATTTGCATCGAACATTTCACCGGTTGGCTTCTTCCTAGTAATCACTTCCAACAACAATATGCCGAAGCTGTAGACATCTCCTTTTGTCGAGACTTTTCCTTCTGAACTGTACTCTACAAGCATCATAGTTTGTGAAATAAAAACATCAGCCATTGATCTTTTTCTTTTTGGGACATAAGTAATAAGATCGAGAGCAAGTGTTAATATATCTCTATTATATTATACCATTATATTCGCAATCAAAGGCTTGAATTAGCTAAAATTCAACGAATATACCTGGAGCAATGTAACCAATCGTGCCAAGAGTTTGGGTCTGTGTTTCAACCTTGTTCTCAGCCAAAATCTTCGCAATTCCAAAGTCACAAACTTGTGCGACCATGTCCTCATTTGGAAGAACATTGCTAGGCTTTAGATCGCAGTGCACAACGGGTTCTGGTTGGCCATTGTGGAGATAATCGAGTGCCGTTGCGACATCGACCATTATCTTCACTCGCCAATGGATACCCAAGTTGTAGTTGTTGGAGTACAACCACTTCTCCAAGCTCCCATTGGGCATGTATTGCAGCACCAAAGCTCTTAGATCAGCATTCGTGCCGGAGCTGATCACCTTGACGAGATTTCGGTGCCGAATCTTGCGGAAAACCTCCCATTCTATGTCAAAACTTTTTAGGGCACCTTCAATATGGAGATTCAGTACTTTGACAGCGATGTCTATCCCGTTGGCCAGAGTCCCTTTGTATACAGAGCTAAAGCTTCCTGCGCCGAGCAAATTGCTTTCAGTAAAGTTGTTAGTAGCCAAGCAAAGCTCCCGACATGATATCATCGGGTGGTCAATTCCAGGCGGGTTCTCCACCGAAACTAGAGCTTTTTTACCAGGGTTCCCATGCTTTCTAAGCAAGCAAATGGCAAAGACTAAAAGCACAGCTGATACAATTGGCGACATAATGAATAGTAACCGGAGCCGCTTGTCCCTTGTTGATTTTTTCCCATTTAGTTTGCAAGGTGGGACTTGAAAAGTTTCATTTTTGCAAAGTGCTTCATTCCCAATGAATGAGAGAGCTAAAATGTTTTTAAAGGGCCCACGGTTAGGAATCTCTCCCGATAGCTTATTAAAGGACAAGTTCAAATATTGCAGAAATATAAGCCCTTCCATGGACTTGGGTATCGTGCCTGATAACTCATTATAGGAGGTCAAGGAATTCCAACCCTTTAAGGTCGCTGATCAATTACAATATTGATCCTTGAAACAAGTTCCTCGACAAGTTGAGATAAGAAAGACTCTTCAACTCGTGGATGGAACTCGATATGGCACCAGTAAGTCGGTTCCCAAAAAGATCAATGCTGTTTATAGCTCTCATTTTCCCCATATCATTCTCTCCTTTCCTCTCCCTTTCTCTCATCTCTTTGAAGCCTTCCACACCAAGCCGTCTTAGGAACTGCTCGATCACCAAAGGAGCTGTCCAAAAAGTTATAAGTAGACTTTCCTAACTCTTCGATAGGGAGATGTGCTATGCATATCGATTTTAGGATCATGTCATCGTTTGCTTGTGTTGGCTTTTTATTGTTATGCCTGTTGTGTTTCTATTTGTTTGTTGTCGCATCAAGTAAATTCATGGTCTCGCATGGATGTCGAGAACACCCGGATGTCGAGGAAATGTCTCATGTTACTTTGGATGTGTGTGGAGGTGGGTGCACAAACCACACTTGATTTCGGGACAACATTAAGACGTGTTGTTACTCGAGACAAGTCACGCGTCGATGCTGAAGCCAAGGCGAATGATTCCAAGTCAAGACTATGAGCTTGAATCACATCCGGCATGAATCTAGTAATAGGGCACAAACATCATTGATTCACTTTTTACGGCACGCCTTTGGGCCTTTCATTCGGCTAATAATTCAAGATAAAAATGGATTGATTGATGTTTGAATGCATAGATACGCAATGGACTTTTACTGCCGACGTTGGGGTCTTTCGGGTCGTTGCTTGGGGTAAAGCCCTGGATGCCAACCCGATATTGAGATCGTGGACGATGCTGGCCCGGGTGAGGCCGATGCCTAGGGGTTGCCCTGGATGCCTTCCTGACAATGAGATCGAAAAGATGCCGATTGCCAGGGGGGACCGATGCCCGGTTGATACTGGAAGAGTTGACGGATTTCGACTAACAGAACTGACTGAAATAAACTGGAAGTCCACGTGTGATCCATGACTGATGCACATGTGATGCTTGAATTGATGCTTGCACCGATACTGGAATTAAGGATTGCAAAAGCTAAGTTTGTTTGATATGTATTGTTGAGTCCTTGCATCAATTTGAGCATATGTTTGCATCAGGTCACTCAGTGCTTGAATGAGTTTTATGTGATGCATGCATCTCTCTTAGTGACTGGAATGATCGTAAGCCACAGATCTTTGGAGGGCTTATTTTTATGCACTAACTCCTTGTCTTTGATGCTTGAAAGCACATAGCTGATTGAGAGCTCTTCATATGCATAAGCAAGGAAGGCATGAACCTTACTATTGATTTGCCATTGACAAGTGGGTGGTGATCTTGTGTCCAAGGATTGATGGCGAGATGTCCTTCTATAGGAGAATTAGGGATTTCTACTTACTGAGTCATCAATTCACTTTTATTGTTTCAACCATTTCAAGTGTGGGATGGGTGAACCAACCCTACCGCCCGTCCGTCTTGGTCTTCCGATTGATATGGTTACTACCGTGATAGATATAGTAGACTTAGAAGAGGACGTCACTTACCAGAAGTATATTATCATTATATGGGTCCAAGAAGGAGTAGACACCTTGGTTCCCCATGTGTAGGAGGCTTGGTGCCTCATTTTTGATGGGGACGTTTTAGGTCTAATCCATGGCCTCATCCTTCTGGTGGATCCTACGAGAGCATCGTAGAAGAAAGGCCTAGGATGGGGGCCATTTTTGGACAAGCTCGCTAGAGGAGGTAAGCTACCCCGGCCTTTTATTCGTCGATGTGTGGTAATGAAGATAAGTAGCCCAAGACTAAGATGGACATGTAATCATAATAACTTTTGATATGTGCATATATGTAAGAATATATGTTGCTTTTGTTTACTTGGCTCGTATAGATGTTGCCCGACTTCCTTGTTTGTTTGTGTACGGGGATTGTTTTTAATTCGCTTTCAGGTGCTTAATCAAAGATAAAATATTTTTTGGATGATCGACGTGCCTGGGATGTCAATGCTGACCCGCCGGGCCATGCTCTCGTACCAAAGGTGGAGCGGGAGTGTGACAAATTGTATTCAACATGTGCAGTGTCATCACCAATGTCAAGTCCATGGAGACAAGATCAATGTTCCTCCCAATGAGCTACATCAAATGTTCGAGGCATGGCCTTTCTCGATATGGTGCATCGACATCATCGGACCAATTAATCTCAAGGCGTCAAATGGACACCACTTTATCTTGCTGGCCACTGATTACTCCACCAAATGGATTGAAGCTAATTCTTATGCCCACGTCACTGCAAAAAAACATGGCAAAGTTTATTCACCATGATATTATTGCTCGATATGGAGTTCTTGAAGCAATCATCATTGACAATAGATCAAACTTAAACAATAAAGTAGTTGATGAATTACTCAAGGAGTTTCGTATTCGCCATTTGAATTCTTCTCCTTACCGCCCATAAATGAGTAGAGCTAAGGAAGTGGCCAAAAAGAACATTAAGAAGATTTTGGCCAAGACGGTTGAGAAGTATCGTGATTGTGACATCCTGATTTTCCAATTCCGTTTTCAATAGAATGAGTCCGGCATTTCATCTTCGTGCTTATAGTTCTTTTCTCTGAGTTGGCCATTCACGAGATAACTAGTTTATCAGGTGAAGCCGTCAAGGGATTCTAACGCATTAGACTTGAGAATTCGACTAGGAAAACGACTTCTCGACCGTGCTCATCTGCAGAGATCATTACGACACAGTAAGATCGATTAGAGATCGGAGATAGGTCGACTCAACAAAGGCGTGTGATTAAGTGTGGGTGATTCCACCTAATTGCACAATTCTTGTCGACCGGCACTAGACCGATTCTTCTGTCATTTTGGTATCCTGTGTCTGTAATTAAAACCTCAAGATTTTTACGACAACCGAGAGTCGCCAATGTGTCGAAGATGTACATTGTGGTTGAAAATAATCAACCACAAAAGTCATATGCACAAAAATTCCTAAAAGCTACCCGGTAAATTAAGACGTGCTAAACTTGCGCCAGAATGAAATTAACCTTGAAATTGAAACATAATTCAAAATTTGGAAGTCCTGTTGTGTCACAAATCAATTTAGGAACATCGACTCATCTTCAGAAAATTTTTCTGCAAACCAAGTTTTTCGGCGAAAAATCAAGGTATGGTTGTTTTTGTTCGGGAAAATTGGTAGGCCCGCTTTTGGTCGTACTTTTGGGATCCAAGATGATTCTATGGTCAAGGAAAAATATGGATTGAAGTGTGGTTACATTGGTGGATTTTATGGACTTCAATTTGAGCTCAAGTGATTTAATTGGAAGAGAATTGAAGGAATTTGATGTACAAATGTACCAAATTCGTATGCCATGGGGGGAGAGCTATTTTGCACCTATTGACAAGCTTGTGAGGGAAGATTGAGGAGAGAGAGTGGCTGATGTCATGTGATGTCATGGTGGGGGCAAAGCCAATGAGATTTGGGCAAGTGTTGGACTCTAGGAAGCCACCAAGGGAGCCCCCTCTTCAGCAGACCTTCTTCTCCCTTGTTTAATGGCTTTCTCCATGGATTAGGCTTAGAGAAAGCTCAGCAAAACTAGAGAAGAACCAAGAAACTGAGCCAGCCCCTTCTCCCTTGCCGTCGACCTCATTCCTCCTCTGTTTTGCCCTCGTTCTAGTTTTTGCTTCGGCCGACCTTTCGCCAAAGAACCGAGTAAAAAGTCAACTTCCCGGATGAATAAGTGAACGAGCCACCCATCGCCGTAAAGAGGACATCTAGACCGTTCCATCAACCCTGACCTCGCCCCGAACGGAGCCGGCGTTCGTCCTATACGACCGTCGCAAGCCGCCAGTCGCCGATCCGTCGGTCCCTTGCCCGCCTGCACTGTTTCGCGTTTTCTTGCTGTTTCGCCCCTTTCCGACCCTTTCTTTGGCCATCCCAACCTCCTACAAGATCCCTTTGACCCCCGAGAGCCGCTGGTTGCCAACCACCCGCTCGTCGGAGCTCCGATCGGCCCGTTTCCTTGCTGTTCAGCCTGGTTCTCCTCAGTCCAGCAGAAACTGAACCAGCAGAAGCTTTGACGCTTCAGGGCCTGTTTTAGGTGCTTCCAGTCCTCGCTTGGTGTGGCCGCATGGAGGTTTATCGACCGCCCCACCGTTGTCTTCACCGTGGACTCATCGGAAAGCAATTCCGGTGAGTTTATCCTCTAAACATTGCTTAGAAGGTTAATGATGCTTAAGGGATGCTTAGATTAAGCTAAGTGTGATTAAGTGGTTAGATTAGTTTAGTTAAGTGTGGATTAGATTAAGTTGTGCAATTAGTTTAGTGTATAATTAATTAAGGCTAAGTAGAGGATTAAATTAGGATAATCTTGGTTAGTCCTTAATTAATTATTTTAGATTTAATTAATTATTTCGAATTTATAAATATTATTTGAATAAATTAAATTATTATAATATAATATTATTTAATTTAGTTTTTGGAATATATTTAATTATTTATTATTTTCTGGAAATTGCTCCGGGAGAGCCGATCGCTAGAAATTATGTGCTGATTGCTGTGATGCTTTCAGATTATGCAATTGATTGCTGGATGTCGCAAATTGAATCTTGATTGTGAAAATTGTGGATTTTAATCAGAAAATCCCGAGAGTCGGGTTTTGACACCGAAAATGGATTTTGATTATTATATCAAATAGCGGGGTTTGAAAAAGAGTGACATTGATCTTTTTGATTTGAATTTGATGGGCTTAATTAAGAAAACACCGAAGTGACAAGTAGGTGGTGCATTGACGGGCTTAATTAAGAAGACACCGAAGTGACAAGTAGGTGGTGCCTTGACGGGCTTAATTGAGAAGACACCGAAGTGACTAATAGGTGGTGCCTTGACGGGCTTAATTGAGAAGACACCGAAGTGACGAGTAGGTGATGCCCTTGAAGGGCTTAATTAGCAATTGGAACGCATGATTGATTGAGTTGATGCGCCTGATTATGGGACGAAACTGTGTGGCATGGTATGGGACGTGTCATAACGGTTTGGCCTTATAATCGGGACTCCTGTGACTGATTGGGTGGAGACCCCTGTGATTGATTGAAATGAGTGAAGCGTTTCAATTATTGTGTTCATTAGCTTTATGCAATGTGATATGAACTGTGTTGACGTGCAGGAAGGAACGAGGCAAGGTAAGTTCTTTGTTCTAATTGTGTGGCCGTGTGGCTAAAACGCCCTGATGGTGTATTTTCTTTCTAATACGGGTTTAGGGGGTAGACTTGCTGAGACATTGTTTCACCCTGTTGTGGGCATATCTTTTCAAGTCCATAGTTGGTAGTTGTGGAGGACCGAAGCCCCAGAATCTGTGGAGGTGGAGTTTGAAGGATCGGCGTTGGTGTCCAACTAGTATGTCATAGGACTGCTTCTTTTTGAGAGCCGACATTTTTGTAGACTTTTGACTAGACTCATTTGTAACTAAACATGTTGTTTTTAAAGTGTGACTTCTGAGAAATGTTGCCTTGCTTTCCTATCTCATGCTATTTGTTGTCAGGGGTCTATGATATGCTTCCGCATGTGCATTTAAAATGAATGGGTCGGTGACGCGTCCTGGGCACGTTGCATTTTCGATCGACTGTAGTGGGATGTGAGCGCTCTCGAGGATCGAGGCGTGACATTCCCGCTTAAGTGGTATTAGAGCGAAGTTTGTGTTTGGAGTGATAAGGTGCGACGAGTCATGGGATAGTTAGTAGGAAAGACTTTTCAATTTGCTGACGCATGTGATTGATGGCTGAGTGATAGCTTGTTTGTGAGGTCACTCAGATTCTAACCTGAAGTTGGAACTGGAAAACAGGTGTCTGTAGAGAACCTGTAGCATGAGTGACCAGGAGCAGAGGACTCCTAGGAAGAGGGCGGTAGGCCCTGCGACTCGAGGTAGGACGCCGACGAGGGTCGGTACCCGAGATGCTCGGTTTAGAGCGCAGCCGAGGCCGCCGCGAGTGGAGTAGCACCGCCACCGGTTCCGTCGGTAGGTGCTTTGGGTAAAGAGCTCCCGGTGATCCCGGAATCAACGGGATCATGCAAGCGCTTGAGACTCTGAATAATCGGTTGGATCAGCAAGCTCAGAATCAGGCTGCCGTCATTGCTTTGCCGCTCTTTGCCGCACACGCCGCCACACTAGTTGCGGCACCTCTTCGCCGCACCCGCCGCACCCGATCTTGTAGGCCGCCAAACTTGCTTTGTTGCCGCGCTGCACCTGTTGTCAACGATGCTGCACTTGTTGTAGTACTTGTTGAAGTTCCACCTAGGAACGTGGCCGCTGGAAGGCCAATGCATAAGTTGGTGGAACAATTTCTGAGATTGAATCCGCCGACGTTCACTGGGGCAGGTGACCCTGAGGTTGCTGCTTTATGGATTCAGAAACTTGAGAAGGCTTTTGCACTATTGATGTGCAGTGAATCTGAAAAAGGTAGTCCTCGCAACTTACCAATTGAAGGGAGTTGCAGATACTTGGTGGAAGACCACCAAAGGGATAGCGTTTCCTGAAGGTGTAGTTCCCGAGTGGAACCCCTTTCTCGAGAACTTCAATGAAAAGTACTTTTCTGATACCGTTAAAGAGGTGAAGATGGTGGAGTTTCAGCGTCTTCGCCAGGGTACGATGTTAGTAGATCAGTACGAAGCGAAGTTCGTTGAACTGTCGCAGTACGCCCCAGACCTAATTCAGAACCCAGCAGACAAAGCTCGAAGGTTTAGAAACGGGCTCAGATCGAATGTGAAAAGCTCGTTGGCAACACTCGATTTGAAGGAATACAAAGATATCTACAAATGAGCCTAGCTTTTTGAGAGAGATCAGAATGAACGAGCCACCGCATCTGGGTCGCGGTTCAGTTCGAGTAGAGAAGGGAATCGGTTTGGAAAGAAACCGATGTCTGGAGGAAGATATACTGTTCCACCCAGCAAGAAGGGTGGGATAGGAAAGTCATCGTCGAACTAGTTTAAAGTGTGTCGTTCCTGTGGAGGACAACATGGATCAGCCCGGTGCTTAGCCAAGACGGGTGCTTGCTTTGTATGTGGCCGTAGGGTCACATGGCTAGGAATTGTCCCCGGAAGACCAATGGGATAACAACGGTTACCGCCGCCGCCACCGTTGGGTGAGAACAGAGGAATCGCGCCGCCGAATGCGCCACAGGGTGGATTGGTCTGACCTCCAGGACAAGGAAGGACGTACACTATTAACAGAGGACAAGCGGAGGATGCGCCTAATGTGATCACAGGTATGGTCTCGTTGAACGACCAACCTGCTCATGCTTTGTTTGACCCTGGAGCTACGCATTCATTTATAGCTGAGATATATATTAAGTTGGTAGAATTGATTCCTGAGTTGTTGGAGTAAGCAATTATCATATCTACACCATTAAAGGATAAGGTGTTAGCTACAGTGGGTTGTCCTGGTTGCACGTTAGTGATTGGTGAGCGAGAGGGGAAGATAGACTTGATAGTCCTAGCCATGTATGACTTTGACCTAATTATTGGCATGTACTGGCTCACCAGGCAATGAGCTAAGCTAGACTGCTATCTCAAGGCGATTCAGTTTAACCCGTTAGAGGGTGAGAGCTTCGAGTTTATTGGGAGTCAAGGAGGTCCCTCGATTACTTTAATCTCATCGCTCGAGGCAACTCGTTTGTTAGATGAGGGTTGTCAAGGTTACTTAGCGACTGTCGCGAATACGACAGTTGAAGAGCTGAAGATAGAAAATATTACAGTAGTTTGAGAGTTTTCAAACGTGTTTCCAAAGGAATTGCCAGGTTTGCCGCCAGAGAGAGAGATTGAATTTGTGATTAAGTTAGCCCCTGGGACAGAGCCAATCTCTAAGGCTCCCTACTAGATGGCTTTGTCAGAACTGAAGGAACTGAAGGTGCATATGCAAGAGTTGTTAGATAAGGGATTCATACCTCCCAGTGCATCACCTTGGGGAGCACCAGTCCTGTTCGTGAAGAAGAAAGATGGTTCGTTGAGCCCGTGCATCGACTATCGACAACTTAATTAGGTGATGATCAAGAACAAGTATCCATTGCCGAGGATGGATGACTTGTTTGATCAGCTTCAAGGAGCATCGATATTCTCTAAGATCGACTTGAGGACAGGGTATCATTAGTTAAGGATCATGAAGGAAGACATACCTAAGTTGGCGTTTCGTACTCGATACAGCCATTATGAGTTTACTGTAATGCCGTTTGGTTTAATGAACGCCCCAGCTGCTTTCATGGATCTGATGAACCGTGTGTTCAAGGAGTACTTGGATCAGTTCGTAATCGTTTTCATTGAGGACATCCTGGTGTACTCAAAGAGCCCTAAGGATCACGAAAGGCACTTAAGGATAGTGCTTCAAGCTTTGAGGAATCACGAGTTGTACGCCAAGTTCAGCAAGTGCGAGTTTTGGCTAACTCGTGTTGCTTTCCTAGGTCACGTGATTTCAGGAGAAGGAATCTCAATGGACCCGTCCAAGATTGAAGCAGTGATCAACTGGCCAAGACCGACTACAGTGATAGAGATCATAAGTTTTTTGGGTTTAGCAGGGTATTATAGACGATTTGTAGAAGGGTTTTCAGCGTTAGCTTCACCGATGACAAAACTTCTGAAGAAGGAAGAAAAATTTGTGTGGATAGACAAGTGCGAGTGTAGTTTCCAAGAGCTTAAGCAGAAGCTGACTACCGCACCTGTGTTGACCATACCATCTGGTCCAGGAGGATATGAGATCTATAGTGATGCGTCGTTTAGAGGACTGGGTTGCGTGTTGATGCAGCATGGTAGGGTTGTTGCATATGCGTCTCGTCGGTTGAGACCTCATGAGTTGAATTATCCGACGCATGACTTAGAACTCGTAGCGATCATCTTTGCCCTGAAAATTTAGAGACACTGTTTGTGCGGAGAAAGATTCCAGATTTTCACTGACCATCAAAGTCTCAAGTACTTATTCTCTCGAAATAAGTTGAATATGAGACGGCGTCGCTGGATGGAACTCCCGAAGGACTACGAGTGTGAAATTTAGCATCGCCCGGAAAAGCGAATAAGGTCGCGGATGCGCTAAGTCGGAAGTCTTCAATAGCGCATATGGTGCTTAAGGAATGGAGTTTACTCGAGAGAGTACGAGATTCGGGTTTCAAATTTGAGGTAGGCCACCTTTCGAATCTTATGGCCACCCTCAGAATTGAGCCTGATGTTCAAGTTAGAATTAAAGCACTTCAGTCGACATATCCGGATGTTTAGAAGATTCTACAGGAGGATACTGAGAAAAGAAAGGCTGACTTTCAGATTTCTGAAGACGGAACGCTGAGGTTCCGAGGACGATTGGTTGTACCTGACGATGTGGAGCTTAGAGAAGAGATTTTATCAGAAGCTCATCGTATCAGTTACATCATTCATCCTAGTAGTACCGAGATGTATCAGAATCTACGTCAACACTATTGGTGGTCTAGTATGAAGGCGGACATCGCCAAGCATGTCGCCAGGTGTTTGACGTGTCAGAAAGTCAAAGCACAGCATTGTAAGCCGGGAGGACTTTTGCAACCTCTCGAGATTCCAGAGTGGAAATGGGAACACATCACGATGGACTTCGTGATTGGATTACCCAGGAGTCAGAGAGGAAATGATTCGATTTGGGTAGTGGTCGACAGACTGACGAAGTCGACTCACTTCATTGCAGTGCGAAAGGACCTCAGTTTGGATAGGCACGCAGATCTGTACATGTGCCAGATAGTTCGACTACATGGAGTGCCGGTAGCAATTACATCAGACCGAGACTCGAGGTTCACCGTTGCCTTCTGGAAAAGCTTGCAGAGTGCTTTAGGAACGAAGCTGCAGTACAGTACGGCCTATCATCCTCAGACAGATGGCCAGTCTGAGAGGATGACTCAAACCCTCGAAGACATGCTGTGAGCTTGCATTTTGGACTTTAAAGGAAGTTAAGAAGTACAGCTTCATCTGGTCGAGTTTGCCTACAACAATAGCTATCAGCAGAGCATTCAGATGGCTCCTTTCGAAGTGTTGTATGGCAGAGCATGCAGAACACCAGTGTGTTGGGATGAGGTTGGAGAGCGAAAGATCACAGGCCCAAAGTTGGTTCAGCAATCAGTGGATGCGGTTGCCGTCATTAGAGACAGATTAAAGACCGCTCAGAGCCGCCGAAAAGCTACGCGAGATAAGCGTCGAAGGTCATTGGAATTCCAAGTTGGTGATCACGTTTTTCTGAAGGTGTCACCAATGAAGGGAACTTCGCGATTTGGCAAGAAAGGAAAACTGAGCTCGAGGTATGTAGGTCCGTTTAAAATTCTTGAGAGAATTGGGACCTTAGCATATCGTCTTGCGTTGCCCCTGAGATTGGCGTAAGTGCATGACGTCTTTCACCTGACGATGTTGAGGAAGTATGAGACATTGTCTCACCCCGTTGTGGGCATATCTTTTCAGGTCCATAGTTGGTAGTTGTGGAGGACCGAAGCCCCATAATCTGTGGAGGTGGAGTCTGAAGGATCGGCGTTCGTGTCCGACTAGTATGTCATAGGACAGCTTCTCTTTCTGAGTTGGCCACTCACGAGATAACTAGTCTATCAGGTGAAGCCGTTAAGGGATTCTAACGCATTAGACTTGAGAATTCGACCAGCAAAACGACTTCTCGACCGTGCTCATCTGCAGAGATCATTACGACACAGTAAGATTGATTAGAGATCGGAGATAGGTCAACTCGACAAAGGTGTGTGATTAAGTGTGGGTGATTCCACCTAATTGCACAATTCTTGTCGATCGGCACTAGATCGATTCTTCGTCGTTTTGGTACCCTGTGTTCGTAATTGAAACCTCGAGATTTTCACGACAACCGAGAGTTGCCAATGTGTCGAAGATGTACATTGTGGCTTGAAAATAATCAACCACAGGTCAAATGCACAAAAATTTCTAATAGCTAACCGGTAGATTAAGATGTGCTAAACTTGCGCCAGAATCAAATTGAAACAGAATTCAAAAATTGGAAGTCTTGTTGTGTCACAAATCATTTTAGGAACATCGACTCATCTTCAGAAGATTTTTCTGCAAACCGAGTTTTTTGGCGAAAAATCAAGGTATGGTTGTTTTGGTTCGGGAAAATTGGTAGGCCCGCCTTTGGTCGCACTTTTAGGATCTAAGATGATTCTATGGTCAAGGAAAAATGTGGATTGAAGTGTGGTTACTGGTGGATTTTATGGACTTCAATTTGAGCTAAAGTGGATTTAATTGGAAGAGATTTGAAGGAATTTGATGTACAAATGTACCAAATTCGTATGCCATGGGGGGAGAGCTATTTTGCACCTATTGACAAGCTTGTGAGGGAAGATTGTGGAGAGAGAGTGGCTAATGTCATGTGATGTCATGGTGGGGGCAAAGCCAATGAGATTTGGGCAAGTGTTGGACTCTAGGAAGCCACCAAGGGAGCCCCCTCTTCAGCAGACCTTCTTCTCCCCTGTTTGATGGCATTCTCCATGGATGAGGCTTAGAGAAAGCTCAGCAAAACCAAAGGAGAACCAAGAAACCGAGCCAGCCGCTTCCCCCTTGCCGTCGACCTCATTTCCTCCTCTGTTTTCCCCTCGTTCCAGTTTCTGCTCCGGTCGACCTTTCCAAATATCTAAGTAAAAAGTCGACTTCCCAAATGAATCAGTGAACGCGCCACCCATCGCCACGAAGAGGACATCTAGACCGTTCCATCAAGCCTGACCTCGCCCCGAACGGAGCCACCGTCCGTCCTATACGGCCGTCGCAAGTCGCCGGTCGCCGGTCCGTCGGTCCCTTGCCCGCCTGCACTGTTTCGCGTTTTCTTGCTGTTTCGCCCCTTTCCGACCCTTTCTTTGGCCATCCTAACCTCCTACAAGATCCCCTTGACCCCCAGGAGCCGTTGGTTGCCAACCACCCGCTTGCCGGAGCGTCGATCAGCCCGTTTCCTTGCTGTTCAGCCTGGTTCTCCTACCGAACCAGCAGAAGCTTTGACGCTTCAAGGCCCGTTTTAGGTGCCTTCCGGTCCTCGCTTGGTGTCGCCGCGTGGAGGTTTATCGACCGCATCGCCGTTGTCTTCGCCGTGGACTCATCGGAAAGCAATTCCGGTGAGTTTATCCTCTAAACCTTGCTTAGAAGGTTAATGATGCTTAAAGGATGCTTATATTAAGCTAAGTGTGATTAAGTGGTTAGATTAGTTTAGTTAAGTGTGGATTAGATTAAGGGGTGCAATTAGTTTAGTGTATAATTAATTAAGGCTAAGTAGATGATTAAATTAGGATAATCTTGGTTAGTCCTTAATTAATTATTTTAGATTTAATTAATTATTTCGAATTTATAAATATTATTTGATAAAATTAAATTTTATAATATAATATTATTTAATTTAATTTTCGTAATATATTTAATTATTTATTATTTTCCGGGAATTGTTCCGGGAGAGCCAATCGCTAGAAATTCTGTGCTGATTGCTGTGATGCTTTCAGATTATGCAATTGATTGCTGGATGTCGCAAATTGAATCTTGATTGTGAAAATTGTGGATTTTATTCAGAAAATCCCAAGAGTCGGGTTTTGACACCGAAAATGGATTTTGATTATTATATCAAATAGTGGGGTTTGAAAAAGAGTGACATTGATCTTTCTGATTTGAATTTGACGAGCTTAATTAAGAAAACACCGAAGTGACAAATAGGTGGTGCCTTGACGGGCTTAATTAAGAAGACACCGAAGTGACAAGTAGGTGGTGCCTTGACGGACATAATTAAGAAGACACCGAAGTGACAAGTAGGTGGTGCCTTGACGGGCTTAATGGAGAAGACACCAAAGTGACGAGTAGGTGATGCCCTTGAAGGGCTTAATTAGCAATTGGAACGCATGATTGATTGAGTTGATGCGCCTGATTATGGGACGAAACTGTATGGCATGGTATGGGACGTGTCATAACGGTTTGGCCTTATAATCGGGACTCCTGTGACTGATTGGGTTGAGACCCCTGTGATTGACTGAAATGAGTGAAGTGTTTCAATTGTTGTGTGCATTAGCTTTATGCAATGTGATATGAACTGTGTTGACATGCAGGAAGGAACTGAGGCAAGGTAAGTCTTTTGTTCTAATTGTGTGGCTGTGTGGCTAGAATGCCCTGATGGTGTATTTTGTTTCTAATACGGGTTTAGGGGTAGACTTGTTGAGACATTGTCTCACCCTGTTGTGGGTTTAGTGGGTTTATCTTTTCAGGTCCATAGTCGGTAGTTGTGGAGGACCGAAGCCCTAGAATCTATGGAGGTGGAGTCTGAAGGATCGGCGTTGGTGTTCGACTAGTATGTCATAGGACAGCTTCTTTTTGAGAGCCGACCTTTTGTAGACTTTTGACCAGACTCATTTTGTAACTAAATTTGTTGTTTGTAAAGTGTGACTTCTGAGAAATGTTGCCCTGCTTTCCTATCCCATGCTGTTTGTTGTCAGGGGTCTATGATATGCTTCTGCATGTGCATTTAAAATGAATGGGTCGGTGACACGTCCTGGGCACGTCGCATTTTCGATTGACCGTAGTGGGATGTGAGCGCTCTCGAGGATCGAGGCGTGACAGTGATTGGCATGATCGATTGTCATATTCTTTAATGGCTTACCGAACTTCTATTCGCACTTTGACTAGGACAACACCATCCGACTTGGTATATGGAATGGAAGCTGTATTACCCATGGAAGTGGAGATCCCTTCACTGAGAGTACATTCTCAAGTCAAGCTATTTGAAGCCGAATGGGTTCAACAAAGGTTCAAACAGTTGAACACGATTGATGAGAAAAGGGTAAAAGTCTTATGCCATGGACAAAGCTACCAAAGACGAGTACCCAAATCATTCAATCACAATGTTCATCTGAGACACTTTGTGTAACAACCCCAACTCCATCCCTAAGGTCACGAGCAATAAGGGTTATTTGTGTGATGTCCTAGGTACGTTGTCGTCCCATTTCTTTTTATTTTTTCATTAAGCACATGCGGAAGCATTACAAATAACACTTGGACAACAACAAGTAGCTAGGAAAACAACCATTTACAAATATATAATTACATCGGTTACATTTACAAGCCCTTTTATCACATGCCGTTATATTTACAACCACTACATCTTCTTTGCTTAAAAGGTCGGGGTAAACCTTAGCTCCTCTAGCGAGATTGCAACTCCTCCGTGCCTACAATTCTGAAAAATAACATGGTGAGTCACGGACTTAGTAAGTAAAAACCCCTAATCCTCTACTAGGATGACAACTCGTCATCAAATCTAGTATGAAGAGTACTAGTATTACAATATCGATGGTAGATCGATAGCAATATTACTGCTTCACCTCGACCACATATTTATCCCTTCAGTGTAACTTCCATGCATGCTTACTTTCGGGTTACCCATGAATACATTAAGTCAAGTAGAAATAAATATACCGGCATGCATAAAAGGTTCATTAACACACATCCTGGCTCAACCAGGGCATCCCGGCTCAATTGAGGCATCTAGCTTCAAGGTAGGCATTTTGGCTCAACCAGGGCATCCCGGCTCAACCAAGGCATCTCGAAGTCTTTAGGTTTTGCTTTCCAATTGGGCCACATAAGCGCCACCCTTTTCTTGCCTATCAAGGAAATTTTTAAGTTCATTATTGCTTTTGAAAAGTCAAATGAAACATCACACCCCTCATTTAATGAGGATGTTCTAGAGTCTTTTCTATTTTGTCATTTTTTTCCTCAAGAAGACAATCTGGAGAATTCCATTGTCTAAGTTAGTTTTGGGGCTGAGAAAGGGATCATTAGGTACACCTCAAAAAATCGAATCACATATACCTGAGGTTCGGCCATTGTACCCCATGCTTGCCTAAACCAATCCCTTGGACGATCAATCGGCCTAAAGGGTCGATTGTCCTTCGGTCAGTTCAAGGCTAATCCTAAGGCTATACATGGCCTAGCACTAAGCCAAGGCACTCATTGACCTTAGAATTAGTGATGGAATAACTGGGTCTATCCATGAACTCATTCCGATCGGCACCCGATCCACGATCCGACATCACCAATTCAAGATTCCTTTTCGATCACTAAGAATTAAATAGGGAATGATGCATTTCTGGTTAGAAGACAATTGCTTTTGATCAAGTTGGATCGTCCGTGTATCGATGCATAACCGGGCAGAAACACCTATGGTCGAGCACTATGACCGTTCGTCACCATTCGCCGATCCATAATCATCCTGTAACCAATCCTTGTGATCCAAAAGTCATCTTATGAGCTTTTTTCCAACCGGTATGGTCAGTAGACAATTCACAGCCAACACCTCGGCCGGTTCGTGGACGGTTGGTCGATCTGATCGATCGGTCGGTCGGTCGGACCATGACCAATCCTTGATTCATTACCGATTGAACCGATCGATCCCATGGCCAATGCCCCATGGCCGATCCATTCAAGAATTTATGGCCGGTCCTCATAGGGTCAAAATTGACGATGTTACGTGTGACATCCTGAAATTTCAATTCTGTTTTCAATTAAATAAATCGGGCCTTTCATCAACATGCCTATAGTGCTGTTCTCTGAGCTGATCACTCATGAGATAACTAGATTATCTAGGGAAGCTATTAAAGGATTTTAACGTAAAAGACTTGAGAATTCGACTAGGAATTGACTACTTGATTGTGTTCATTTGAAGAGATAATTACGGAACAGTTAAAAATCGATCAGAGATCAAAGATAGGTCGTTTCGACTGAGATAGGTGATCAAAGTGTGGGTGATGCCACCAGATCGCAAAATTCTTGTCGATTAGCACTAGGCCGATTGTTATGTCGTTTTGGTACCTTGTGTCCGTATTTGAAACCTCAAGATTTTCATGACAACCGAGGGTTGCCAATGTGTCGAAGATGTACGTTGTGACTCGGAATAAATCGATCACGGCTCAATTGCACTAAAAATTTATGAAAGCTACCCGGTAGGCTAGGTCACATTAAAATTGCGCCAGATTGAAATTAACCGCGAATTTGAATCCGATTTCAGAAATTGAAAGTTCTACTATGTCACGAGTCATTTTAGGAATGTCGACTCATCCTCTAAAGATTTTTCTGCAAACCGAGATTTTCGGCGAAAAGTCAAAATAGGGCCGTTTTGTCCGGAAAATTCAAGGGACCATTTTTTATTGCGTTTTTTGGATGCAAGTTGGTGCTACTGGCCAGGAAAAATGTCCATTTGACCGAGGACACGTTGGTGGAATTTATAAGGGCCAAATTGCATCAATTTAAGAGAGAATGGAAGAGGATTTGGGGGAAAGTGCTTCAAATTCGTAGCCCCCCATGCCCCTCAACTTTTGAACCATCTCCAAGACTTCCTCAGGAAGCTTTGGCTGCTGCAAGAGTGTTGAGGAAGCCAGCAAACTGGTGGGGCCTCTTCAAGGAGACAAGAGGATAGAAGTGAAGCTTGGAGGGACCCTCATGGCCTTGTCGTCCCCTTCTTTCTGCCTCAGCCGGTCACTTTGTCCATTGCAAGGCCTTTTGAAGCTCAAAGGTTGCAAAAAAACCAGAGGAGAGTCCCCCTTGGCCGTTGCACACCACCGGACACCCTTGCCCTTGCCGTGTCGCCGTCGTGCCCTGCATGCCAGCCCGCGCATCCCACACCCGTTCCGCCCTTCCCGCGAACCGAGCCAGCTCTGGTTGCCTCCCACTCGCTGTCCTGAGCCCGTCCAGCCACCGTGCATCGCCGTTCGGCCGTTTACCGCCCCCGATTGCCGTTATAGCCTCACCTAACCTGCTGCTGCCCGTCCGTGCCATTTCCGCCCGCAACATGCCTTTGTTTAGCCCCTTTCGGCCCAAGATCAGAAACCGAAGCCAGCAAGGAGCTATGGGCTTCGAGGCCCATTTAGGACCGCTTCCGAGCCTCGCTTGGTGCCGCGACTTTGGAGTTTATCGCTCATCTTCGCCTCGCCATCCTCGTAAACTCATCGTAATTCAAAATCGGTGAGTTTACTCATTAATCTCCGCTTAGGGAGTTAATTATACTTAAGGGTTAATTAGTTTAGGTTAAGTATGGAATATGTGGTTAGTTAGGACGGATTAGCAAATTAATTAATCATTATTGCATGTTAGGTGATTAGAGTAGCGTAATTAGAGACTAGATAAACTGTAGTATTTATCTAGATAGGTTCATAAATTTTCCGGGCCCGTTTCGGTACCGAATTAGGCTCTTTCGGCCTAAGTTTGTATTTTTTTGTATTTATTAGTATTTATTTAATTAATTTTGGTAATTATTTAATTATTTATTATTTTCTAGAAATTAGACTGGGATATCCAGTGACCGAAATTTTGTGCAGATCACAATGGTATGATTGGTTTATTTAATTGAATGTGAATTGTAATTTTGGGGTATTTATCCTAAAATTTAATAATTTCGATATTTAATTAGAAAATGCCGGGTGTCGATTTACAATGCGAAAAATTTATATATGAATTATTGGAATTAGTGGGATTTTCAAAAGGAAAAATATTGTATTTTGGCTAAGGCCAACCGTGTACCCACACACGATTATTTTATCGGATATGATAAAAGTGGTGAAATTGTCGAATGATCGGGATGATATACTATATCACCTGCGGGCCTTAATATGTCAGCTTACTGTGAGCAATATACCGGTATACTATATCAGCTTGAGGGCTTTGATATGTCAACTTTTGGTGAGCAGTATACCTTAGCAGCTTCTGGTGAGCATTATCAATATACTGTATCAGCCTACGGGCCTTGATATATCAACTTAGAGTGAGCAGTATACTTTATCAGCTTAGAGTGAGTTATATTAATTATTAGCTTTTGGTGAGCTATACTATCTATCTTCAGCTTAAGGTGAGAGCAGTTCTTGATGTGATCGAACTTGATAGATAGTATTGAATGGGTTGACTGAGAGACGGTCTGGAATCGATTGGATCGATTGATCAATGACTTGGTTTGAGTTGAAATGATTGGTTGAGTGGTTGAATTGTACTGACTTGTAGGAAAAGGCTAAGGCAAAGGTAAATCCTCTATCTCGTGCGTGACTAGATAGCCTTTAGGCATATTTCCTTTCTAGTCGGGACTTAGGGAGTGAACTTGCTGAGATGTCGTCTCACCCCGTTGTGGGATAACATTTACAGGTCCTTAGATGGTTGTACCTCCCGAGCGTTTTGGCCAGCCGAAGAAGGTCACCGAGTAGGTATCTTATATTCCGCTTCATGGGAACCCAAGGGGATGGGTCTATGAACTCAAGAGGTCCGCTGTTTGGGTTGATGAGAGTCTACCCCATAAGGTACCCCATCAATATAGATCGTGTTACCGTCGTGAGCGGAGTGGACAAAGAGAAGGTCCCATACCGGAATCTGAGGTCCCTATGTCGGTGCTGGAAGTTACTTTTGGAAAAGGCACGACAGACCCTCCAAGTGGTTCAATGGTGGACCTGAGTCTATTGGATCAGGGTCCCCGGAGTATTCAATTGAAGACTCGAAAGCTTAGAGGATCTGTAGCACTCTAAACCCCCTCTTTTTGCAGACCTTGTAAATATCGGCTAGTATTGTATATGACATAGTTTGATATGTGTATATAAGTGTGTTGTGGTTTGAAAAATCTGTGGCCCTGCTTTTCTATCCCATCTTGTTGTTGTCTGGGGATTTATTTATTCACTTCCGCATACACATTTAAAATGAATGGGTCGGCGACATGTCTTGGGACGTTGCTATTTAATCGACCACCGAGGGATGGACATGTGCTTGGAGGATCGAGGAGTGACATTCCCATTTAGTGGTATCAAAGCAGGTTGATAGATGGAGTGATACGGTGCGATAAGTTTATGGGATAGTTAGTAGGAATGACCTTTATTTCATGCTGGTGCATGTCTGTGTTAGTTGTTTGGTAGATTGATTGTTTAGGATCACTCAGCTTCTGATTCGGTGTGGAATTGGAAGGCAGGTTTCAGTAGAAAACTTACGTCATGAGCGATCAGGAGCAGAGGACTCCTAGGAAGCGTACTATAGGGCCTGCGACTCGGGGTAGGACGCCGATGAGGGTCAATACTCGAGGAGGCCATGGTAGAGTGTCAACTCAGGCTAGTGCTAGTGGAGTAGCACCGCTGCCTGTTGGTGCTGGGGTAGCAGCCCCTGATGATCCCAGGTTCAAAGGGATCATGCAGGCACTTGAAACGATAAGAGATTTGATGGGGCAGCAGGCCCATAATCAAGTTGCTGTCGCTCAAGCTGCTGCTACTGCTGCCGTTGCCACCGCCGTTGCCGCACCTGCCGAAATTCCATCTAGGATCTTAGTTGTGGAGAGGGAGAGACCAATCCATAAGTTGGTAGAGCAGTTCCTAAAGCTGAACCGGCCGAGGTTCACCGGTGCCGGAGACCCAGAAACTGCATCACTTTGGAAAAGGCCTTTGCACTTATGATGTGCACTGAGGCAGAAAAAGTTGTCTCCGCGGTATATCAACTGCAGGGTAACGTGAATACCTGGTGGAGGGCTGCTAGAGGTACCGTATTTTCAGAAGGCGTAGTGTCGGTGTGGAACGCTTTCCTTAGAGCCTTCAATGACAAGTACTTTTCGGATAGCGCCCAAAAACAGAAAATGGAGGAATTTCAACACCTCCGCCAAGGGATCATGACTGTTGACCAGTACGAGGTCAAGTTTGCGGAGCTTTCACAGTATGCTCCGAGATCAATAGAGGATCCAGAGGATAAAGCTGGGAGGTTCAGGAATGGCCTTCAACTAGAACTGAAAAATCCCCTGGTGCCGCTGGATCTGAAGGACTATCGTGAAGTGTACAACCGAGCCCAGCTGATAGAGAGAAGTCTGAATGAACAATCCGCCTCGTCTGGATCGATGTTTAAATTGAATAGAGATGGGAACCGACATGGAAAGAGGCCCATGACCGGAGGAATGTTCCATGTTCCGCCCAACAGGAAGGGTGGAATTGGAAAATCAGAGCCAAATTAGAATGGCGTATGTCGCTCCTATAGAAGGTGACATGGTATGACCCCGTGCCCCCGGAGAATTGGCGCTTGTTTCGAGTGTGGCCAATAGGGTCACCAGATCAGAGATCATCCCAAAAGACTGAGGGGACAATAGCAGTTACTACCGCCGCCACCGATGGGTCAGATAAGGTGCGTAGTGCCGCGGTTTGCACCGCAGGTGGACAGAACAGATCCCCGGCTCAAGGGACAATGTACGCCATCACAATAGGTCAAACGAGAGGACACGCCCGATGTAATTACAGGTACGGTTTCATTGAACGACCATGCTGCTTATGCTTTATTCGACCCAAGAGCGACTCATTCTTTTATTGCTGACCAATATGTTAAGCTAGTCAATTAAACTGTTGAGCGAAATCTTGTACGCAAAAGAGAGTCTATATCTTTGAGAGACCTTGAGGAAGTGTAGTGGAGTCTCTACCTTTGTGAAATCAAGGAAGAGCTTTATTTGTAACAACTCTTTTGTTCATAGTGAAATCCAGCCGGTGGGCTGTCAGTGCGGAAGAGTGGACGTAGGCTTGGATTAAGCCGAACCACTATAAACTTTATGTTCATATTCTCTTCCCTACGCTCTTTTACTTTGATCGTAACTCGTTTTGTTTACAAGAGACGGATTTCCTTTTCATAATCTATTGCTGATTTGAGTTGCATACTTCACTAAGGGAAATTTGTTTTTACACTTATTCACCCCCCTCTAGATGCTCACACCTATTCACCCCCCTCTAGGTGCTCATACTAGCTTTCATAAAGTCAGGTCTAGAACCTACCCACTCTAGACCTGATCACCCTTAGGTAGAACTCAATTCACGCTATAGGACAAGGCTAGACAAGTTACACACCAAATAGATATCTGAAACAATTCTCTTAGCCACAAAAACAACGATTTAAGGTGGTTTGCTTCTCAAAAAATTAACTATTAAGAAGTTTTTTTTTTTTTTTTTTATAAATGATTTGCTCGTTTCGTTTATGAAATAAATTTATCAAAAATCATTTGCATCGTTAACCAAAAGTTTAGACATGACCTATTGTAAATTATGAAAGCATTTCCATTCAATTAATTTTTCTAAGCAGCGCAAACAATATTTCAAGAAAAATAAATTTACAATAATTGATTTTTTTATGAAATAAATGCACCCCAGTTCATGTATTGTCAAAGTTACCATATGAATTTACATATCTCAATGTGCAAACTCACACATCAAATTATTAAAGAGTCCTGCTGAAGCCTAGAGACCACTTATATGTAATATAGTCACATGACCAATATCATCCAAGATTGATATCTAAACTTTGATTCAATGTACAACGTGGTCCCTAAACTTTTGGTTCAATGTGCAATATCATCCCTAGGCTTTTAATTTATTTATTATGATCCCTGAACTACAAGTAAAATGTTTAATGTAGTCCCCCGGAAGTTCAATAACCAAACTAAATATTGAACTAAAGTTTTGGTACTATTTGTGTAACTTTCCCAATTGCAAAGAACCCATGGTGGCAACTCCATAAACCTTACACCCTAATTTCCAACCTCTACCTCTAATATGTGGCATCCCAAAATTTCTTGGCGATTTCTAGAGGCATCACGACCTAGGAAAAAATGGATGGATGTGTCGTCGATTTATATGTGGCCATTAGACCAAGGAATTGTAATAGACTAAGGCCGAGTACTTTAATGGAAAAGTATCTTATGTTCTTGGGTTATCAAAGTTGGTGCTATAGGATAATTTGATAATGAGAATTTTGTTCTTGGCTATGCACTTTATGGATTTGATTTTTATGGATCAATGTTGCAAGTTTTTGGCCATATTATTTTTGCAATTAGGTATTTATTTAAGTGGAAAATATTAGTGGATTATTAAAGGAGGAAGTGGGCTGATTTTTGGGCCAAACCAGCCCACAACTCCCCGCCCTTCGACCGGCGAAGGCCCTGCCCAAGAGGCCCAATGGGCCGTCGACCAAGGCTGGCCCAAGCCCAGCCAGATGAAGCCCCTCTTGCATGAAAATTGCCAAGTGGCAAGAGGAGCTTACCAAGTGGCGCCAGCATGCAAGATCAATGATTGTTAATCATTGAAAGGAAGAAAATTAGAGAGGAAGAGGGGGCGGATTAAGTGAGGAAAGGGAGAGAAAGAGAGGGGTGTCGCACGAAGAGAAAGGAGAGGAAGAGAGAAAGAGAGGAAGAGAGAAAGGGAGACCGAGCGTGCGTGCGAGAGAGAAGGAGGAGGAGACCGGCCACCGTGCGTCCGCCTAGCCGCCGTCGTCGAGCCCGCCTCACCCCACCGTTTGCTTGCTGCGTTTTGCTTGGACTAGAGGCAAATAGAGTCCGTTAGCCTACATTTTGCTTGCTATGGTTGTATGTGAAGTGAGATGAGTGTTAGAAATGCTTGGGTTGTGGTGTTAGATGCAAATTTCAAGTGAGTAATGTTAGTTTTCCTAGAACCATCAAGCTGTTGCATATAAAAACAGTCCGACCCCTTGCTGTTCCGTGAAGTTTTGGTGGGTATCTAGTCGAAATCTCACTGCATGATCTTGATGAAAGTTATAGAGGACATTTTAAGGAGGAACATACAAAAATTTGAGATAAAACGGAGAAGTATTGGTTAGTGAAATGATTTTTCTTTGAAGAAACTAGATCTGGAAATTGTTGTGCTGATCCTTGGTAATTTCGTGAACTGAAAAGCAACCTTTTATTTGGAATCTCACTTCGACTTCTTGATGAAAATTGTAGAGGACTTCTTGAAGTTTAACCTACTGAAAATTGAGAAGAAATGGATATGTGTAGGTCGGTGAAACGAATTTTCTTTGAAAGGACTTAATCTGGAAAAACAGTATCGAGAATAGGAGGAACTAAATCGTCTATAGCTATTAACCTAGAATGAAATGGATTTATATTTCTTCATGAGATATTTACCTATAGTGTTTTATATAACATATAAAAATTTCAGAATTTTTGGAGTTCGTTTGGGTATTTAATCAAAATTAATTTCGAAACTGTACAAACTGTAATGCTGAAATTTTGAAAGCTGTGATGCATGGACTGTACAGAATTGTATGAAGTTCTTTTGGTATGGTGTTCTTCATGAGATATTTACCTCTAGGTGTTGTACATGACATATTAGAATTTCAGAATCTTTGGAGTTCGTTTGGGTATTTAATCGAAATTAATTTCGAAACTGTGCAAACTGTAATGCTGAAATTTTGAAAGCTGTGATGCATGGACTGTACCGAATTGTATGAAGTTCTTTTGGTATGGTGTTCTTTATGAGATATTTAACTCTAGTGTTTTCCATAACATATTAAAATTTCAGAATCTTTGGAGTTCGTTTGGGTATTTAATCGAAATTAATTTCGAAACTGTGCAAACTGTAATGCTGAAATTTTGAAAGCTGTGATGCATGGACTGTACCGAATTGTATGAAGTTCTTTTTTATATAGCTAGTATAAACACCTAGAGGGGGGTGAATAGGTGTAAAAACAATTTATCAAGATACGAAAGCAATACTAGGCAAACAATAGAAAGAAGGTCCTCTAAAACAGATTATGATCAAAATAAACAGAGAGTAGGGAAGAGAAAAATTGAACACGGGATTTATAGTGGTTCGGCTTATTCCAAGCCTACGTCCACTCTTTCGCACCGACAGACCCACCGACCGGATTTCACTATGAACAAAAGAGAAGTTACAGCAATGCTTTCCCTTGATTCCACAGTGTAGATATTTTACCACACTTCCTCAAGGTATCTCAAAATATAGACTCTCTTTGCGTACAAGATTTAGCTCGGTGAATGAATTGACTAAGAATAAGGAGCTTCGGACTTTGGAATTCTTCTATCGTGCACACCCTCGAACAAGCTGGAACGTCTTCCTTATATACTCCTTTATGCCATCATACCCGTTGGCACTTACAAAGGAATTCTTCCAATCTTCCCGTTGGACAGAATCAATTAGGAAGATCATTCAAGCCATTAAAGGAACATGTCGACAAAATTCCCATCAATCCTGCTCGCCCATACAATCAGGATCTCGGTTTCCATAAGTAGAACCTTCCAAGTATGCTTCGCCAATCATCGGATCTTCAATCAATCTTGATTCGAATAAAGAAATCCGTTATGTCATATCCAGCCAAGAGATCTTCGTCGATCGATAAGATCAAATCCTTAACGAAACACACGATCTGGATAGACCTTCTTCGACAAACTACGGTGTTGTCAATGGGAATAGACTTTGAGTCTTGAGTCGCGAGTACGCAGTCCAAAGGTCTTCGGACTTTAGATAGTAGAGTCTGCAAATCTTCGAGACTAGACTAATGGAAATGTTTTGTCGGCTTCAAAATATTCCGAAAGATTTCTCCAACAATCTCCCCTTTTTGATGGTGACAAAACTTTCCTGCTTGATTTGAATATCTTTGACCTGAAAACATTACTCAAGCAAATATGGATATCTCATAAAGATTAATGGCTTAAAGATAACACTAGAATCTGCAACCACGGAAAATAGGTTAGTCTTGCATGAGAGTAAAGCCATTCATAAGATATCAATAGTACTTAATATAAGCAATCAAATCCAAATCCCAAAATCAGTCCACAACCAGACACACAAGTCAAGTCAAACATCAAAACAAACTAAAAGATTAAGTTCAAAGTTTTCAAATCTTGCATCTCTCCCCCTTTTTGTCATCATAAAAAAGTTGAGATAAAGTCAAGATTGCTTGGGAATACGAACAAGCTTTGGAAATCTCCCAATGACTGGACGATGCCTTCAAGCTTTTTCAAATCTTCCTTCAGTTGAGCTACCTCTTCACTTTTAGCATTGGCTTGAATCTGAAGAGTAAGAGCTTGGATCTGATCATTCAAAGAAACTGAAGAAGCTTGTCCAGCATTATGCAAGTTCTGAACTTCGTATCCCAGAGCATATATCTGACCCCGCATTTCCAAGAGAACATCAAGAATTCTCAGTGGAAGTCTGCTGAATTATCGATCGCGTCGGCCGACACGATTAGATGGAGTAAAAGCGGACGATGGTACATCGGCATAGTCACGCAGATTTGGCGATGAAGTTTCATGTTCCTCCTCGGGAAATTGAGAGGCATAAATGTCCTCGGATTCTGTCTGGAGAGCGGCGACTCCTTCACCGGTAGCGAGGATATGAGGACATTCCTCTTTTCTCACCATCTCCCCTGTTTCCATGCCTTCGGGTGGAGAAGAGTGTTCTTCATGCTCTCCTTCCTCTAGATTTCCTCTTTCTTCTTCTTCTTTATCAAACCTTTCTTCCACTACTTCTTTTTCTTCAGCTTCTCTCTCCTCTGATTCTTTTTCCTCCGCTTCTTTTTCTTCTGTTTCTTTTTCTTCTACTTCTCTTTCCCGTCGTTCCATTGATTTTGGAACAGAACGACTCAAGTTCTTCAATGCATAGCAGAAATGGTGATGTCATCTTCATCATCTTCATCCTCATGATGAGAGCTCTTCTCTTTTTGGATGAAGTGACTATAGGCTCCTTTCCTTTTCTTTTTTGCTGCCAAAGAGATTTGATGAGGCTTGGCGGGGTTGTCTCCTTGAATTTCTCCAAAGCCTGTTGAGTTCTTTCGGGCGCATTTTGGACACCATTTTCAGTCCTACCACCATTTTATCACACGGTCGAACACAAAGAAATTGTGGAGGCTGAATATTCAAATGTCTCGAATAACTTAGACACAAGACCGGATAAGGAAGGGCGATCCTTGTCCTTCACCACTGCTCTATACATGTGGAACAAAATAGTTTGAGGAAGAGAAAACCTTTTTCCAGCATTGATGGCGTACATCAGCTTTGCCTCTGAGTTTGAGACATCAGTCTTTGAAGTAGATTTCGGTCTGAGGCAATTTATCACAATCTTATGAAGCAGAATGTTAAATGCACGCATTCTTGAGTAGGAAATTCTTCCCTCTGTCCTTCTGTCCTTAACAAGTTCCAATGTAGCACGAGCAATATAGACATTAATTGGTTGATATTTTCCTCTCTCAACCCCAATCACATCAGCTAGCATATCTACATCCACCACAAAGTCCGATCTCGAGACACTAAAAAAATTTTATTCGCATCCAAAAGGCGAGATTCGAATAAAAATATGCGATTAGTTCGACGCATAGGCTTCGTAGTGTCGGAACGGGAATTGTTCAAGTTGAAGAGAACGGAACTTTTCCCTCAAATTAACATGCACAGCATCAAGGAAATCAAAATCCACACTCCTAGGGTTTATCACCCCACGCTTCAACAATTTGGAGTATAGATCATTCTTTCCTTCGATCGAAACAAGTCATCCTTTTTCCTCGAATTTTTGCCGCAACACCCATTCTCGGTTGAAATTGACTGTACAATTTATCATCATCATTCCCATCTATCGGATTCAGTCCTCCAACACGCGGATCACTTGGGATATTTGCAAGGGATTCTTCTGCCATCCCCAGGAGCAATTCCCAAACGCTCCATAGTTCGCAAAAAGATGAACTCATTTCCATATCCCTTGTCCTTAAGAAACTCGTCGATGTAGTTCAATGGAGTACCGCTCCTCTTTAAAGCACGGTAAAGCTTATAAATAAAAGAGGGCTTTTGAGTTCTTACAGGAACAGCTCCTTCAACGATTTCTTCTTCTTCGGGATGACCAGCACCCTGTGAACTAGTTGGTGAAGAATGACGCTGCTGAGAATGTTGTGGGCTCTGTTGCTGACTGGGTGACTCCTCTTCCTCGGTGAGATCAAAGTGAGTAGGCCCCTCACTCATTTGCCGTGGTCCCCTGCTTGCAATCCTCGAAGACTTCCTTGACGACGACATCTTTCACGGTCTTGAAATATTCCGAACTTGACTTTTCCCAAGAAGATGATAACTTTTTCGAAGATTAAACAAGCGAAGAAGACGTAGAGAAAGATCGATGCTTTTTAGGGTTTTTGAACGAAGAGGAACCGACGGCGTATATAGGTCAGTAGAAGAGAGGTATACCAAGCGTCGTAAAGGAAAGTAAAAGATGCCCCTTTTTAAAAAAATAACTGCCTTTTTCAAAATAGATACCTGCCATTTTTAAAATATTAACTCCTTTTTTGAAAAAGAAAAAATTGAATTTATCACGGAAATTGAAGATAGCAAAAATCAATTATAGATAGATGATCGTACCTTTCCGAAATTTAATAATTAGAGAAAAAAAAATAACTTACAGTCAAAAACCTTGTTTGTATGAGTCGAAAGTCTCTAGACTTTAACTTCTTCAAGCTTCGGGATGTTGAGTCTGGAACGGATGATTTCAAATTGATTTTTCTCCAAAGGCTTTGTAAATATATCCGCGATGGTTCTTTGAGTCAACAAACTGAATCAAAATCTCTCCATTTTGAACATGATCTCTAATGAAGTGATGTCGAATCTCTATATGCTTCGCTCTTGAGTGAAGGATTGGATTTTGGTAAGATTGATTGCACTAGTGTTGTCACGGTTAATCTCCGTGCATGAATCTTCAATTCCAAAGTCTCTTAGCTTGTTGTTTTATCCACAGAATTTGTGAACAGCAACTTCCGAGAGCTACATACTCGCCTGCTTTGTAGAAAGAGCTACTGTATTTTGTTTCCTTGAAAACCAAGACAACATCCCGTTTCCAAGTAGTTGACAAGTGCCGGAAGTGCTCTTTCTATCAACTCGCAACCAGCTAGATCTGCGTCGAGTATCCAAGAAGAATAAAGTCTCCTTTTTAGGATACCAAAGACCGATGCTTGAAGTTGAAGCAATGTATTTGATAATACGCTTTGCGGCATTTAGATGAGATTCTTTAGGGTCTGCTTGAAATCTAGCACAAATGCAAACACTAAACAAAATGTCGGGTCTAGAAGCGAGTAAGATAAAGAAGTGAACCAATGATACTCTGTATAGCTTCGGTCAACTTTCTTTCCTCCTTCATCTTTGTCTATCTTCAAAGAGCTTGACATTGGTATTTCAGTCTTTTTGCAATTTTCCAGTCAAACTTTTTGACAAGATCATTAGCATATTTTTCTTGATGAATAAAGGTCCCTTCCTTCAATTGTTTCACTTGAAGTTCAAGAAAGAAGGTTAGTTCACCCATCATGCTCATTTCAAATTCATTCGCATAGACTTAGAGAAATTCTTGCACAAACTTTCATTAGAGGATCCAAAAATAATATCATCAACATATATTTGAACAAGCAGAAAACTTTTGCTTTCTCTTTTGATAAATAGAGTAGTGTCTACTTTACCTTTAACAAAGCCATTTTGAATTAAGAACTTACTCACTGTCGTACCAAGCTCGAGGTGCTTGCTTTAAACCATACAAGGCCTTTTTCGATCCCGATCTTGAGTCGGTTTCTTTGGGTCTTCAAACCCAGGTGGTTGTTCCACATAGACTTCCTCATGGATAAATCCATTCGGAAAGCACTTTTGACGTCCATTTGGAATAACTTTGAAATTCTTATAACAAGCAAAAGCAAGTAATAATCGAATTGCTTCTAACCTTGCTTGGTGCGTAAGTCTCGTCATAGTCTATCCCTTCTTCTTGCGTATATCCCTTGGCCACGAGTCTTGCTTTGTTTCTTATGACTTTTCCTTTTTCGTTCATCTTGTTCCGAAAACCCATTTAGCTCCAATAATAGATTTACCTTTTGGTTTAGGAGTCAACTCCCGGACATTATTAATGCTGAATTGTCTCGAGTTCTTCTTGCATAGCTTCAATCCAGCTTTCATCAGATAAAGCTTCTTCTATGCTTTTGGGTTCTATTTCATAAATAAGAGCCACAACACTAGACTCTTCGCGCCTTTTGGATCTTGTGCGAATTCCTTCATTAATGTCGCCAATAATGAGATCTTTGGGATGACCGGACTTATGCTTCCGATTCTTGATTGATTTTTCGGGTTGATGATCACTTCCTTCATTTGAATCTTCGATAACCACTTGTTCTTGGTCTTTCGTAGTCGAGTTGCTTCTTTAGACTTCATAGAGTCACGAGCGGGTTCGATTCTTCAAGATGAGTCGAACGATTCATTTTGCATAGAATCTTGGAATTTGACATTCATTGATTCTTCCACAGTTGAGTTTTCTTGTTATAGACTCGTAGGCTTTGCTCGAGGTAGAATATCCAAGGAAGATGCGTTCGTCGATTTTTCTTCAAACTTGCCAACTTGATCATTTGCGTTTTTCAAAATAAAGCATTTACATCCAAACACATGAAAGTATGAAACAATGGGTTTCTTTCCTTTGAATAACTCATAGGGGGTTTTTTCCAGAATTGGTCTTAGAAAAACTCTATTAATGATATAACATCTTGTAGAAAGCTTCACCCAAAAACGCGAGGAAATGTTGCTTTCAATTAAAAGAGTTCTAGCCATTTCTTGAAGCGACCTATTCTTTCTTTCCACAACTCCGTTTTGCTCTGGAGTATATGGAGAGGAGAATAAATGCTGAAAACCGATTCATCACAAAATTTTGTAAAATCTTGATTTTCAAATTCACCTCCATGGTCCGTTCTTATACTTGAAATAACATATCCTTTTTCATTTTGAACCTTTTTAGCAAACTTTTCAAAGTAAGAGAATGTTTCGGACTTACTTGCCGGAAATATACCCGGGTAAATCGTGAGTAATCATCCACAATTACTAGGCAATATTTCTTACCTCCAATGCTTTGTGTTGGTTGGTCCAAAGAGATCCATATGCGAAGGCTGCGGTACACGATTAGTTGAAACTTGATTTATTGGTTTAAAGGAATTTCTTACCTTTTCCCAATACGCATGGAGTGCATAGATCAGACTTTTGGTATGATAAATTGGGTAAACCACGAACAAGCTTCTTTGATGAAATTTTAGCTATCTTTCATATTGATGTGCCCAAGCTTTACGTGCCATAAGTTCGCTTCGTCTTGAATTGAGATCAGACATTTAGTTTCATCTGGTTTCACGTCCAAGAGGTAGATATTTCCATGTCTTCGACCCATAAATGACTCGAGTAGAATCTTTCTTGGTTCTGAACATATTCCCTCTTGAAAGTTTATTTTGAAACCGTTATCACACGGTTGGACGATCTTGAGCGGTTGTAGTTGAGTCCTTCCACTAGGGAAACATTGCTTATTGTGAGGTTTCCAATCTTTACGATTCCAAACCCCACAATTCTTCCTTTGCTTTGTTTCCTCCAAATGAGACTTTTCCACCATTTACTTGAACGAGCTTTATGAAGCAATTTGAATCTCCTGTCATATGTCTTGAGCATCCACTTTATCCGGATACCATTTTACCTTTTTCTTGATAGTGACCTGCATTTAAAAAGGAGACTCAAGCTTTCTTTGGTACCCATATTTTCTTGGGTCCATTGGTGTTAGTATGATATGCGGTTTTTGCCCATACCTTTTTAACAGGTTTCCAAACCATAGAACATTCCTTTTCAAAATGATATGTACTATTGCACTTTGAGCATCTGAGAGCATTTCGTCCTACTGGTTTTACAAAAACCTTTTCGAAATGATTTTTGTAAGCATTTCTTGTGAGTCTTTGCTAAATTCTTTCCTTCACTTTAGGAAAATCAATTAGAGGAATGGTTTCCACGGTCATTCCCGACCAGATTTATTGAAATAAGGTCTTTGTCTTTGAAAGAATTTTCTCAAGTTTCTCGAGATCCTATTGAAAATCTTTTTGAAATATTTGATATGTCAATTTTTAAAAATTCATTTTCTTTTAAAAAATTTTCTTTACTTTCTTTGAGAGTAGAAACATTCATGTCTGAACATTTCAACTTTTCTTTCAAAGCATTTTCCTGTTGTTTTAGTGTAGAGTTTTCCTTTTTGAGTTCGGAAATCCTTTTAAGTGAAGTCTTAAGACTAGAACACAACTCATCAATGTATTTAGAAACTTTAATAGGGATTTTAAAGTTACTTACCTCAAACTCACTTTGCATAGTCCGAGTGCTCTCTCGGAGTTTGAATCTGAGTCGGTTGTGCCATCGAGACATATATTGGCATAATCATCATCACTTTCTTCACACTCTGTATCACTCCGGTTTTCGCTTTAAGAGCCTTTCGATACTTTTCAGCTTTTCCTTTCTTCTTCCTCGAAGAGGACAGTTGGGTCGATGTGTCCTTTTTTCTTACATTCAAAGCAGACTATATCTTTGTTTGATTCATCATCCTCAACAGACTTAGTCATTTGCTTTTGAAAACTTTGTTTCTTTGGATTGAATCTTCTTCCTTTTTTCGTTCACTTTCTGAATCTTCTTATCATAAGTGCAAGCTCCTCATCATCTATATCGCCTTGAGAATCGTAACATCGGAATCATCATTGGATTTTAATGCAATGGATTTCTTACCTTTAGGAAATTCATCTTCATTGATTCGTTCCACTTCATAAGACTGAAGAGTTCCAACCAACTCATCGACAGATAGTGGCATGATTCTTTGTGTCTCTCTTATTGAGGTCTTTATGTGATTCCAATCCTTAGAGTCCACGCAATAGCTTGTTTACTTTCATGGGATCGAAATTGGTTGACCTTGATTTTCAAGACCATTCACGATTTACGTAAAACGACTAAACATGTCGGTTATAGATTCTCCGAATTCATTTTGAAGGCTTCGTATTGACCGAGGAGAATGTTGATTCTAGTCTCTTTCACTCGATCGGTTCCTTCATAGGTAATATGTAATCTATCCCCGGACTTCTTTTGCTGTAATACAAGAAGATATTCTGTTATATTCGATGGTGACAAGGCACAATATAAAGAATAAATTGCTTTTGCGTCAAGAGCTTGTCTCTTGATTATCTCTTCCGAGTCATTTCACTAGACTCAATAGTATCTTTTCCTCTCTCCGAGACAGGATGCAGCTTTAGGAGTGATTCCTTTTTCTACAACGTCCCATTCCAGAGGATCCTTTGATCTTAAGAACGCTTTCATCTTGTTTTTCCGGATGTTGTAATCCTTTCCGTCAAAGTAAGGAGGTCTTGTATTGCTTTGCCCTTCCACCAGCCACGGAGCTAACATACTAGCCATGGATCTTTAACTCTGAAGTAAAACACTTCAAACAAAATGAGTACACAAGCTCTGATACCAATTGATATAGCTAGTATAAACACCTAAAGGGGGGGTGAATAGGTGTAAAAACAATTTATCAAGATACGAAAGCAATACTAGGCAAACAATAGAAAGAAGGTCCTCTAAAACAGATTATGATCAAAATAAACAGTAGTAGGGAAGAGAAAAATTGAACACAGGATTTATAGTGGTTCGGCTTATTCCAAGCCTACGTCCACTCTTTCGCACTGACAGCCCACCGACTGGATTTCACTATGAACAAAAGAGAAGTTACAGCAATGCTTTCCCTTGATTCCACAGTGTAGATATTTTACCACACTTCCTCAAGGTATCTCAAAATATAGACTCTCTTTTGCGTACAAGATTTAGCTCGGTGAATGAATTGACTAAGAATAAGGAGCTTGGACTTTGGAATTCTTCTATCGTGCACACCCTCGAACAACCGAACGTCTTCCTTATATACTCCTTTATGCCATCATACCCGTTGGCACTTACAAAAGGAATTCTTCCAATCTTCCCGTTGGACGAATCAATTAGGAAGATCATTCGAGCCATTAAAGGAACATGTCGACAGCCCATCAATCCTCGCTCGCCCATACAATCGGGATCTCGGTTTCCATAAGTAGAACCTTCCAAGTATGCTTCGCCAATCATCGGATCTTCAATCAATCTTGATTCGAATAAAGAAATCCGTTATGTCATATCTAGCCAAGAGATCTTCGTCAGTCGATAAGATCAAATCCTTAACGAAACACACATCCTGGATAGACCTTCTTCGACAAACTACGACTTGTCAATGGGAATAGACTTTGAGTCTTGAGTCGCGAGTACGCGGTCCAAAGGTCTTCGAGACTTTAGATAGTAGAGTCTGCAAATCTTCGAGACTAGGCGATGGAAATGTTTTGTCAGCTTCAAAATATTCCAGAAAGATTTCTCCAACACTTTTGGTATGGTGTTCTTCATGAGATATTTACCTCTAGGTGTTTTCCATAACATATTAAAATTTCAGAATCTTTGGAGTTCGTTTGGGTATTTAATCGAAATTATTTTCGAAACTGTGCAAACTGTAATGCCGAAATTTTGAAAGCTGTGATGCATGGACTGTACCGAATTGTATGAAGTTCTTTTGGTATGGTGTTCTTCATGAGATATTTGCCTCTAGGTCTCGTTTTATATCGTGTCAAATTTTCGGAATTTATTAAGACCATTTACTAATTTTCCTAGAGTTTTAACTAAAGGAGTGCATTCTGTTTTGCCCGAATATTGCTATATTTTCAAAAATAAATAAATTACTCTATGTGGTGTAATGTCTTGAGTGGTTACTCTTGCTGCATATGTGGTGAAATTTGGCATGTCATATAACATCAAAAAGTTGGTTTAAACTTTTGACATTATTGCATCAAATGACATGTTGAAAGTGAAACACACATGTGAATATACATTGTGATAATGATGATACCGTCGGAGGTGTGAGCCGACGATACCCTCGGGAGTGTCAAGATGCCCTTAGGTGTGTGTCGGATGCCCGAAGGTGTGTGCCGATGTCCTCGGGAGTTTCGAGATGCCGGAGGGTGTGTGCCGGAGGTGTGTGCCGGAGGCTCCTCGCGATGCCCGGGTTGGGTGTGAGCGATAAAAGAGGATGCAAACATTGATCCTGGGAAGAAAGATGAAATGAGATCCTCCTTGAAAATTGAAAATTGAATCATGTGCATGGGAGTGTGCATATGGCATGATGCATGATCTGCTTATGAAAGTAAATTGATACTATATGATATTGAGAATGCGATCATGAAGGCTTGAATGGATCTCATGGGGATGTACCCAAGATTATGTATATGCATATGGCATGGTGATGTATGCATGACTGCATGGTGATGTATGCTCGATAGCATGAATGATACGTACTTTACTCGTGACATCTTGATTGTTCTGCTTGATGTACTGTGTAGTTTGATGGATCTTTACTGCTGAGTGGTTGTACTCACCCCTTTGGGGATTAACATTTTAGATTAAAAGATGCCTTTACCACCGGTTGTGCGTGGTACCTTCTACAGTTTACCATCTGACGTTGAGGTTGAGTGCATGGAGCACATCTGTGTCAGTGTTCCTGGTTTGGTGTTTCTTCGAGTCCGTGTGCTGGTTATGTATGATGTAGGCCTAGCTGGGGGCCCTGTTGTCCAAGAGTTTCTGTCTGTCCCCGTTCGACTCGATGGGGTGATGCTAGGGCTGCTGCCGCCGCCGCCGCCCGATGCACCGGGTTGGGTGTGATGGGACGTATGATTGGTGGGAGTTGACACTTTTTGGGGTAGCCGACACTTGTTGATGGATGGGTATATATGTCTGATGTAGGGTCGAGTTCTCTTTATGAGTCATAGCCAAGTATAGTTAAAAATCTTGGCATTTTTGATGTACCGACCCGAGATGTCCATCTTGAAAATGTAAATAAAAGTGACTCGGCTTTGTCTTTTCATTTGGTGCTTAATCGGTGTGCATTGCATTATTGTTATTGGAGTAAGGGATGGTGAGACTCGTTTATGCTTCCGTTGGTGAGCTGCGCTAAAACCTTTTCAGAAAAAAAAAAATTTTGAGCAATCCCTATGAACTATGGTTCCACTTTAACTAAAAAGGTATTAGACTGGTATGTAGTAGGATAAGTGATAGGTACCTGTGGCAACCCTAATGGATCGGGGGGTGCCACAGCGGGGGGTGCCACATAATCTTCACGGACTTATCGAATCATCTCAACCTTCTTAGATTTCTCTTTCTGGATGCCGATTACTTGATCGTATCGGCCATTGGAACTCTCCCAATTTAATGTCAATCAACATACAGCTTGCTCGACCTCCTTCCGTCTTACCCTGGGTCCGTTCCCTCAGTTGCCTCTCTCATAGTGCTCACTCCAAATGGAAGAGTATGAGGATACCCATGCTTGCCTTCATTCGCTCTAAAAGAGATCAGGTAAGTTTTGGTTGGTAATGGATGGAGTAGTTTCTGGGGATATGTTAAAGGAATGCCGCCTCAGTCTCTTTGCGAGACTGTTCTCGAACACCCCCGTGAATTTCCAAGCCTTTGTGAATACGATGAAACGAGTCTGAGACAATTGAAGATGTAGTTTCTACCGACCTGGGTTCTGGCCTTTTTGCATTTACGTTCAAATCTGAACGAGACAGAGATAGAGTTGTAGAATCTGGTCCATGGTCTTTTGCAAATCACCTAGCATTGCTTAAACCATGGGAACCCAATACACCTCCTCATTGTTATGAATTTGTGGCTTGTGCCTTTTGGGTTCAAATTTGCGGATTGCCCCTTGAATGGTACTCTATGGATGTTGTGAACATAGTTGCTCAGGGGATTGGGAAGGTTTTAGATGCGAAAGTGGAAAGGAAAGGATTTTTATCACCAGGAACGGAAGTAGAGATGAACCTGGATGCTCCTTCAAAATCTGGTACCCTTGCTAGTTGTGGAGATATGAAGCTTTGGCTTGATTTTAAATACGAAAGACTGCCACATTTTGCTATTCATATGGTAAACTGGGTCATCGTGCCAAGCATTGCATAGAGATCCCTTATGAAGAAGGCAATTTTATTCCCAAAAATGACCTTTATTTTGGGAAATGGCTACGAGTAGAGGTTGATGATTTTAGCCATTTATGGAAGGCCTCTTATGAAGCAAAGGTCGAAGAAGATATATAGTTCCAAATTTCCCCGTCAATAACACTCCAATTGTGGCTATTGTGCAAGGAATTTCTGGCCCTGATAACCTGCAGTTAACCACTATGGAGAATACAATAGAACTCTCTGCAATTAGAGAAGAAAACCTTTCAAGGTCATACATGAGCTAGACTATCGTTTGGTGAAATTTTCATCCCTGCAAAATCTCGTTCATTTTCCATTGTTTTTGTTCAATTCAGAAAGCTCAAAAGAGGAGTAGGAACTTTGTTGCAGATGACTAGACACAAAGCCATTGAAATGAAGTTACTATGTGCAAGACTAAGATAATAAGCCATTGAAACGAAGTTACAATGTACAAAACTAATATAATGCTATGTTCAATTTCTATGAACAGGTCTCCAACTAATTTTCTTGTCAATTACGTGACAGCTTTATATTGTTTCAACCTTGTTCTCAGCCTAAACTGTGATTCCAAAGTCTCAGACTTGTGCAACCAGGTCCTCATTTAGAAGAACATTGCTAGGCTTCATATCGTATTGCACAATGGGTTCCGGTTGGCTGTGTTGGAGATATTCAAGCGCCGTATCGACATCGACCATTATCTTCACTTGCTGATGGTGACCCAAGTTGTAGTTATCGGAGTACAGCCACTTCCCAAAGCCCCCGTCGGACATGTATTGCAGCACCAGAGCTCTCAGATCAGCGTTCGTGCAACTGTTGATCACTTTGACAAGATTCTGGTGCCAATTATACAAAAAACCTCACATTCCATGCAAGACTTTTCAGAGTGCCTTTGATATAGAAATTCAGTAATTTGACTGCAACGTCTGTCCTATTGAACAGAGTCCGTTTGTATGTAGAGCTAAAGCTTCCTGCTTCAAGCAAATTGCTTTAAGTGGAGTTGTTAGTAGCAGAGCAAAGCTTCTTATATGATATCATCGGGTGATAAATTGCAGGAGAGCTTTTTTTACCTGTGTTTTGACGCTTTCTGAGCAAGCAAATGACAAAGGCTAAAAGTATAGCTGATGCAATTGGCACCATAATGTACAGTAACCGGAGCCACTTGTCCCTTGAATGTTGCCACTAGTTCAGCGACTCTTCCATTCCCAAAACAAATTCTTCAACGGTTGACTTGGGAGATTTGATAAATGGGCTGTCTCCTGTTGTCTTATCCTTACTATTTGAATTGCGTATATATGTTATCAAGCAGCAACTAGGGGTTCACTTGAAGTTTAGCAACATCGTGGTTTGAAAACACGTGTTATTACATAAGATTTTTAGGCTTCAGGCTGTCTTATATTTTCTGGAAGTGGATGAGGTTGGAAGAAAGGTTATGAACTATTAAACATAACCGAAAAATTGTAGTCAAATGGCTCAACCATCGTTTGCTCATCTGACTTGCGTCAGCATAGAATTCAGTCCATTGAAGCACAATATCAGCAAAAATGTTTTGTTCAATCCATTGCTTTTTGGATTTTGTGATTTTAGCTCGCTTCTCCTATTATGACTGCATATTAGTGTGGAAACATTGGAAATTCTCCTTTTGTTTCCCCAAATTTGTTAATGTGCTAGTCAACATGATGGCATTCAGAAGTGTGCATTATATTTTTAGGATTCTGTAACAATTCATTTCTATGACTATGAGGATTCTGTGTACCAGCAATTTTTTTGTCTCTTACTTGACTGTCTTTATTTGTTGGGAGGATGTTGAGGACTACAATTTACATATTTCATACTTCTTTTTTGTTTGATTGTAGAGGAAAATTGATATAGCACGCTTTGAGGTTGTAACGTTGCCCAACTTTGAACCGCAGATTGATGCTTATGTCAATATTTTGACGAGAACAGCTCAAACTTCTGTCAATGGGACATTGCACAGTTTCCTCACGGAAGAGAATGCCCCGACTCGCTGAAACTTTAATTAAAATTCTCGAGCAGTCTCCTCAAGTTGTACCTGAAACCTTGAGAGACTTTTATATACTGTCTTATCTTGATTTTCATTTGCAGCTTGATGAATTGAGAAGCACGACATATTACTTTTGGGGGGGCTTGAGTTCGGTAAGGCACATCATTAAAACTATGAATTTTGCGGCCAATCTCAAGATTTTTACATCTTATTAGTTGCTAAAGTGTGCTTTAATTTGATACCAAGTTGGTGAAATGTGTCACGCTCCGAACCTTGAGCACACGCACATCCCTCGGTGGTCGATCGAATTGCAACGTTCCCAGGATGTGTCACCGACCTATTCATTTTACTGCACATGCGGATGCGAAATAACAATCTCCAAACAATAAACAAACATGGGATAGAAAAGCAAGACAACCAATTCACACAAAACACCTTTTATAAACAACCTAGGTTTATATACACGAGTCTAAACCAAAAAGGAGCTACTAAGCTATCTGAACTCTGGGCTCTACACCATGGGTTCCGGGTCCACCACGACACCATCAAGAGTGTCGAGATCCATAGGGTGCCTTACTTCCCACTCCCCGGTCCCAACGGGAGGCCATCAAAACCTTGTAGGGGACCCTCCCGACTCCTTTGAGGAAAGCCAATGAACCGCATGATGGATCGATGAGGTACCAACTGGGGTAGGCCCTCATCGACTCAGACCGTGGACTCAACTAGCTCTTGAGTCAGGGTGGTTTCGGGGATAGGGAAAAAGGTGTGCTCAAAGTCCATCACCTGCGGGACCCCATATCGTACTTGTCGTACCTCCATCTAGGGACTTGAAAAATTGTAAATCACGATGGGGTGAGATAATGTCTTAGCGAGTCTACACCCTAAACCTCGATTAGGAAGGTAATTCACCTAGAGACAGCCTAAACACACATCATATAAGACTTACCTCGCCTCAGCACCTTCCTGCATGTTAGTACGGCTCTTATAACACATATAAATGCAACAAGCGTACATCACTAATTGGAATACACCATATCATATATCAATCAATCACAGGGGTCCAAATCGTTATGATTCCTCCCATTCCATGCCACACAATTTTGTGTCATAATCAAGCGCGGTTATATCAATCATCCAAGCATTCCTATTAGTTACGACCCAACGGTCACGGCTGACTAAACAATTAGTGGTCATCCGGCATAACCGGGCGTCATCTTGCCCCATCGAACACGGCAACGTCTACATCTAGATGGCATTCCTAAAGGAGCATCGATCCGGCGTCTACCGCGATCCGGCATCCGTTAATGTGGGGCATTCCATATAGGAGCATCGCCCACCCGACTTTCATTGGGTGACGGGTTCTCATAGCAATCACACGCACATCCAATCTCAGCCAAGGACATTGTGCTTTGCACTAAAATGCCTCAATTTCAAATAATGTACTTGGCCTATTTTCTTCATATTAAAAACACCCGGAAAAGTAATTGTGCGTGGACATACGGTCAGATTGAACCATAAAAAGTGATATGCTCTCTTTTAAAAATCCCATGATTTTATATACTACTTTAAATACTTTTTGGTGTCAAAACCCAACACCCGGTATTTTTCTAATTAAATACCAAAATGTCTTATTTTTGAAATAATAATTGAAAATCACCACTCAACTTCCAATTTCACAATTTTACACTCAATTGCACAAACCAATACAACCATGACGATCGGCACGAAATTCTGACGATCGGTTATCCCATATAATTTATGCTAATTAATAAATAATTAAATAAATTACATTTAATTAAATTAAACCATTAATTAATCTACATACACTAATCTAATAACCTAATTGGACTTAATTAAATAATCTACTAAGCTAACTAACTTAATCTAACCAACCTAGCAAATCTAATCTAATAGGCTAGCTACTGAACTAATTAAACTAATTAAATCACTTAACTAACCATTCTAACTAAATTAACCTAGAAACTAACTACTCTAACCACTTAGTCACACTAACTACTAGTTGGACTAATTAAGGATTACACTAATCCTTAATTAGCCTAACTAATCATCAGTTAAGAGTAATTAACCCCTAATTAGAGTTTAGGAGGCTAACTCACCGGATTAGTGAGTAAACTGGTTCTTGGCGACAGTGGCGCGATGGTGACCAAGACTCGAGTCTACGGCAACACCAAGGGAGGTCCAGAAAAGGTTGAAAACGGCCTTGCTAGGCTCATGGCCCAGCTGAGAACCGGTTCTGCCTTGGTGTTGCTCGAGGGAGCCGAGGGGTTGGAACGGGCTAAGCTTGGGTTGGCTGGTCTAGCGGTATGAGCTAGAGACGGTGCTGGCACGGACAAAGGCCGCGGTTGCTCAAGCGGGCAAACGGAGGGCGCAATGGGCAGCCGACGAGCTAGACAATGGGGCGACGGGCATGGGGAGCTCGAACGCGGGGACCCGGCTCGCGGCTTCGGGGCTCGATCACGGAGGAGGTGGCGTGAGGGTGGTGACTGGCCTTGGCTGGTTCTATGGTTTTGTTTCTAAGTTGCAGCAACAACAATGGAGAAAGATGAAGATGAAGTGATGAAGATGAAGAAGAAGAAGAAGAAGAAGAAGCTGCTGCTGCTAGAACGGGGGACAATGAGCCTTCAAAGTCAAAGAAATATATCCAATTTCATCATTTCTTAGCCCCCAAAGTCCAAGCTCTATCCACAGCCATTTTCCCCTCCCAATCTTGTCAAACAAGCCAAGTTTAAAGGCCAAATGTTGCAGCCCCCACAGCCCTACGAATTTGCCTTAGTCTTCCATCACTTCCTCACCAATTTAAGCCAATTTGGTGACCAAAAATGCCAAGGGGACGACCCAAACGAATTTCCACCATTTCCCCACAAATTAACCCAAACCATAATCATGTGTTGAGATCTTCCGTGAATAAGGGGAAGTTGGAGAACCCCGCAATCACGTTTGATTTGGTAAAAGGCCCGTTCTTTATGTTTACATGCACACGCTATTTTTCAACTCTACGAGGCTATAAATGGACCTTTGACTAATGCTCCAAGGCACAAATGGACATTCCCATAGAGACTGACTGGAAGTTTCTATTGTTGGAAGAGATGATGATACTAGTAGTCTGTCAACTTTTATCCATGTGTCTTGTCATATTTGAACTTTCAGTTGATTCATTTAAATTACTTTCAATTAAGATGAATGCCATGCCGTGACTTTCAGTTGGTCTAATTAGATCCCTAATATATTTGATATGTTTACTGTCATCCTTTCATTAATTAATTTAAATGAAATGCATCATGGACACCAATTTGATAAAGCTGATGTTTGATGGAGAAAATGATGTGGATTTTTTGCATGTCGTGTGGACTCTCTTCAACGACGATTTTAGGCTTCTTGTCCGAAAAGGATGAGGAAAATGGCTTTGAAATCTCTACTTTTAAAATGCATGACAAACTTTACTATTTTCTTTTGAAGCATAGTGAAAAATCCTCCCTCATTCTCCATTTGATATGATTTCGAATAAGACCACATTAATTTATAAAAAGTAAGGGGTTTTGTCCTGGTTTTGGAAGCTTTTTAACACCAGTAGAATTCCCGTTTGCTGTGCAGGTTCTTGCCTTTTGTTTTATTGAGAAATTGCTTTAAAGTATTAATTCGAAACCCAATGTTCATTTTGGTCCTCTCACTTTGAATTAATAATTTATGGAACTATTATTTTCATCTAACGCTTTCTATTACTTTGACATCTTGATTTTTCATTTAATCAATTCCTATTGAACTTTTCTCAGTCCTATAATACAATAATTTGTAGTTTGACATTGGATTGTGTAGCTTTTTCCATGTATCAATGTGTACGGGCGTGCTCTTTATCGATGTCATATGATCTGCATTTCAGGCGTCGCTCTTGACATTTGGCATTGTGTAGTGGTAACTTCGAATTAGATGTCTCAAGTGTATTATTTCGTTCATATATGATGCAAGAGGCTTAGGTGGTAGGCAATGTCAACTTTCATTTTTCTCCTTAAACCTGATATTTCAATGCCTAATACTAATGAATGTGGACATTTGGGATGCATTAATATTTTGACAACTATGTCTTCCTCGGTTTCAAATTACTGTACCATAATGCCTGCATCATCATCCTCTGTATGTGACTGTGATTATAATATCCATAAGCACTTTAATTGATAATTCTATCAGACTCCCATTTCTCAGAAATCTACTCCAGAGTCCATTGATTGATGAAAATGTTTCTCAAGAGAATCAAGCGAAAAATTCACAGTCTCGCAACTAACAAGAGGCGAGCAGATTTGCTCATTCAATGGAGGAGCGAAGGCAAGGGGGACTGCGAGAAGTTGCCTGCAGAGGGAGTTGATCATCTCTAGTGTGATTGCAAAAGAGAGGAACCGTAGGCTTGGCCTTCATTATATTCATGAATCTCTGGTTTGCAAAAGTAAGGCAGATTACTATGTCTTACTTGGATTTCTAATTGATCCATAAAATATTGGTGGCAGCTCCAAGGTAAGTTTACTTGCAAGTTCAATCGAGAACTCAAGTTGCGGTGAATAGGCTTGGGAGAGCCTGGGTTAAACTTGAGCATTGCCTTGTGTGAGGTTCTATCGTTCCTGCTCAACAATCCGTTAGCTTTCTGCATGTGGTTCACTTCGAGCAAGATCGCGACAGTAAGAGTCTTAGCTTGAGGGTCTAAGTGTAAAAGGCTCTTTATAGTAGCAGATTTCCTACTATGTATATATGATGCAAGAGGCTTAGCTGAGAGGAAATGTCAATTATATTTTTCTCCTTAAGCTTGACATTTCAATGCCCAATACCAATGAATGGGTACATCATGTGACGCATTAGTATTTTGACAATTCTAGATGGTCTTCCAATTAGTTTGGTGTATGCTTCTATAATTTCTGTGCATCTTTGTTCATCTTTGATTGTTGTGTGGATGTGACGCAATGGTCGATGTCCTTGTCTACTTAGCCAGCATAACTTTCAATCTACTCGAACTTGTGGTCACTGAGTTGGATTTTGACTAAATATGTATTCTTCTCATGGAATTATGAAATTTGATGGGCACTCCACCATAGTAAGCTTAATTCACGGAAGACAAGGATGCGTAAATTTCCTGGTTGGGTTGAATATTTAGGTCCAAATGGAGGAACTCTCCCGCTAAAACCATTACGTGGGTGGTTATCAAATAATAAAGTCTAAACTTATATTCAGAAGTGAAATTAAAGGTTGCCGCAAAGGCTGCGAGTGCTATTTGGGCAAGTTTCGACATTTTCCATGAAAAAGACTTGATTTTGTTCTTTGCAAGATGACTCGATTGGATCATCAAGTAATTAGGACTCGAATGTATTATGTGAAAAGATTTCTTGTGCAATTTTGTTGTTATGTTTGTGTAGAGGGATTTTTTCTAGGTGGTGATTTATTTTTCAAATTATCTTACTTAAAAAACCTTAAGAATTCTGTACAGATTGGCTTGCAAAAGAGGAGGGAGGATGATTTTACCAAATAAGTTCATTTTTAACTTGTACATAGGTGATTGCGGTCGAATTATAAATCTCTAAAGGAGATTTTGAGGCTTATATTGTCATTCAGCTGAATCTTTCTGGGAAATTACACGAGTCTATCAAGTTCTTCTTTTCTTTTAAATATTGTAAGAGTAAGAATTGGGCAAGAAGAAAGCCACTAACCATCTTTTCTTTCTTTCGAAGCTTCTTTTTAGAGCAACTTTTTACTTTTTTTCTTTTTACCACATAGAGTGATAAAAAGTCATTGTCACGCCCGAACCTCGAGTGCATGTCCATCCCTTGGTGGTCGATAAAAATTTGTTATGTCCCAGGACACGTCACCGACCCATTCATTTTTATGCACATGTGGAAGCAAACGATTACCCCTGACAGAACTAATACGGGATAGAAAAGCAGGAAACAATTTCACAACCAAAACACTTTTATAAACAATTTGGTTTAGCTACAAAAAGATCGGTCCCAAAAGAAGCTATCCTACAACCTACTTGTCGGACACAATCGCCGATCCTTCGGACTCCACTTCAACAGGCTCTGGGGCTTCGGGTCCTCCATCTAAGGACCTGGAAAGTTTAAGCCCACGGTAGGGTGAGACAATGTCTTAGCAAGTTCACCCCTAAACCCCGACTAGGAAGGAAATACACCTAAAGACGGTCTATACACACAAAACAGAGGACTTACCTCGCCTCAGTTCCCTCCGGCATGTTTGTACAATTCATATCACAGATGCATACAATAAATGCACGCATCGATTGGAATGTCTCACACAATCTCAATCAAACACGCGTTCCAATTTTAATCACGGCCCAATGGGCACGGCCTACTCGATATTCGGCGATCTTTAGTTGTAGCCAGGCATCGTATTTTAATCACAGCCCAATGGGCACAGCCTACTCGATGTTCGGCGGTTAATAACGGCTCAATGGGCACGGCGTACTCGAAGTTTGGCGGTTAATCACTCAATTGCACTCAATTGCATAAATTATCAACCAATTGCACAGTTAAGCAATCATTATCACATATCATCAAGCATAAGCTCTAAGCATGCCAAAAGTCGGCCACATCACTAAGGCTAATCTAACCATTCTAGATTAGCACTAATCCATCTTAAGCTAAACTAATCAACCCTTAAGCATAATTAACCTCTTAAGCAAGGTTTAGTGAGTAAACTCACTGGTTTTGCGGGCCAGTGAGTCCACGGCGACGGCGGCACGACGACGGCTGAAACTTGGGCCTGCAGCGGCGCTAAAGGAAGCTCGGACCGGGCTGAAAAGGCCTTCCAAGCCCACAATGAACTACTAGGCTCGGTTGACGATTGTGAAGCTTGTGGGGGCTGAGCTTGCATGGAGATGAAGTTGGGCGATTCTTGGGCTGGATTAGCGTGGGTTGCAGCGGCTGAAGATAGGCTGGACGGTTGGCATCAGGAAAGGAAGTGGACGGGTGGCCGCAAGCTAGGGGAAATGGGGCTGTCGGTTGGGGACATTGCGGATGAAGGGGGAATGGTGGAGAGAGACGATCGCGGGGCAGCTTCGGTGGGCTTGACTTCATAGCAGAGGAGCAGCTGGATTCGGTGGTGGTGCCGCATGTGAAGAGAGTGGAGCAAACACTGTCGATTTGGCAAAGGCGAAGGGAGTCAACTCGGGGAAGGGATTCACTTTGGTGGTTGGTGGTGGAGGTGAGACGTTGCGGCGAGATGGAGACACAAGGATGGAAGTTGGGCTATCGATGGGATGGGCAGAGGGGAAAGCGGTGAAGGAAAAGGAACACGGGTGGGCGTTGAAGGAAAGAGAAATAGAACCGAAGGGGGTCGGGGGAGAGAAGAAGTTGGTCAAATGAAGAAGAGAGAGGGGAAGGGAAAGAGAGAGAGAAACAAGCCTTGAAAGTCCAAAATAAATATCCTAATTCATGATTAGCAAACCACAAAAGTCTTCAGCCCATCCACTTTGGTGTAGATAATTATGCCCATTTTCAGCAAACCTTTCCAATGGACCCAAGGGCCAAATTCTTCATAAATCCACACCAAATGAAGCCAAATTGTGGACCAAACTGTAGCAGCCCATCACCCCTACGAATTTGCACCATCTCCTCACCATTTACTTCAAGTTGGTGACCCAAAATTCCTCTAATAATGCCCATCCGAATTTGCAACTCTTTTCCGAATCGTCCGTATTGATTTTCCGTAAAAATCTAGGGCTCGCCGAAAATTCTTCGAAAGATGATTCGACGTTTCTAAAATAAATCGTGACATGCCAAAACTTTCAATTTTTGAAATCGGGTTCAATTTCACCGTTAATTTCAATCGGGTGCAATTTTAGCGTAACCTAACCTACCGGGTAGCTTTTAGGAATTTTTAGTGCAATTGACCCGTGGTCGATTATTTTTGAGCCACAATATACATCTTCGACACATTCGGTTGTCGTGAAAATCTCAAGATTTGAAATACGGGCATAGGGTACCCAAAACGACAGAAAAATTGGTCTAGTGCCGATCGACGAGAATTTTGCAATCACCACACTTTGATCACATATCTCAGTCGAATCGACCTATCTCTGATCTCTGATCGATTTTGACAGTGCCGTAATGACCCTTGCAGATTAGCACGGTCGAGCAATCGATTCCAAGTCGAATTCTCAAGTCTATCGCGTTTATATTCCTTAACGGCTTCACCTGATAGACTAGTTATCTCGTGATTGATCAACTCAGAGAGTAGAACTATAGGCGCGACGATGAAAAGCCCAACTTATTCAATCGAAAATAGAACTTGAAAATCATGATATCACAGTCATTGACTGTGGTTGAACCTCAATCATCCGAACCAATTCATACGAAAGAGTAAGAATTGGGTAAGAAGAAAGCCACTAATCTTTTGTTTCTTTTAGAGTTTCTTTGCAGAGCAACTTTTTACACTTTTTCTTTTTGCCACACAAAGTGATATAAAGTCATTGACCATGTTGGTCAACTTTGAAATTTATCACTCAATAACTTAACACTTGAGATTTCACTAACTTCATCTATAAAAAACCTTATGTGATGGTACCTGAGGACTTTGTTGGACATACTAGTAATTGTTCTCATTTGGCACGTGATGGTATTTGTCCGCGCAAAATGTACAAGAGTTTGAAATGAAAGCTTACTATCACCCCACGATCTTTAATGGGGATACATGCTCGTTATTTTACAAAATGTTGTCTTATTCGATATGTGCGACACGAAGCATGTAACGTACAACGTGGGAAGTAATTGAAGCACCATATTTATTCTGCCATGACATCGGTTATACCATATATATGATATTCGTTTCTTATTTTGCTTGCAGCACTTGTCTCGTTTGGTGCTTGGATGAGATTATGGGTCAATGTCCTTCTCAACTTAGCCAGCATACCGAGGATTGATGGCATCGGGTATACCATATATATGATATTCGTCTTTGGTATGTCTTCCTTCCTGATCCTCAACTGATGGTAGCCTGTCCTCAGGTCGATCTTGGAAAATATTGACGCTCCCTATAGCTGATCAAACAAGTCATCAATCCTCAGTAATGGATACTTATTCTTGATCGTCACCTGATTGAGTTAACAATAGTCGATGCAAAGGTGCAACGAACTATCATTCTTCCTTACAAACAGCACTGGTGGTCCCCAAGGTGATGCACTAGGACGTATAAATCATTTATCCAATAACTCCTGCATCTGCACCTTCAGTTCCTTTAGCTCTGACAACGCCATACGGTAAGGAGCTTTAGAAATTGGCTACGTCCCGGGTGCCAACTCAATCATGAACTCGATCTCCCTTTCTAGGGCTAAACCAGGTAATTCCTCAGGAAAGACGTCAGAAAACTCTTGTACCGCGGCGATATTCTCCATCTTCGGCTCCTCAACTGTCGTATCCACTACAATTGCCAAATAACCTTAGCAACCCACATCTAACAACCGGGTTGCCTTAAGCGACGAGATTAAGGTAATTGAAGGTCCTCCTCAACTTTCAATAAAGTCGAAACTTTCACCCGCTAACGGGTTAAACTGAATCGCTTTACGATAACAATCTACAGTAGCTCATTACTTGGTGAGCCAATCCATGCCAATAATTACATCAAAATCAAACATGGTCAGCATAATCAAATTTATCCTTTCCTCTTGCTCACCAATCACTAACTTGCAACCAGGACACCCTACTGCAGACAATACTTTATCATTTATCGGGGTAGATATACTAATGACTACTCCCAACAGTTCTGGACTCAATCCTACCAACTTAATGAATTGCTCAGCAATAAATGAATGCATAGCTTCATGGTCAAATAAAGCATAAGCAGCATGGTCATTCAGCGAGACCGTACCTATAACCACGTCCTGTGGGTCCTCCGGCTCACTTCGAGTGATAGCATACACCCTTCCCTGCATCAAAGGCCTGTTCAAACTACCTTGCGGTGCGTTCTGCGACGCACTCCCTCTATTCTGTCCCATCTGCAGTAGCGGCGCCTGTGCTCCCATAGACCTGTGCGGACAATATTTAATCTGGTGGTCATGCTAGCCACATCTAAAGCAGGCTCCTGTCCTAGTAAAACATGGGGCTGATCCATGTCTTCTCCCAAAGAAAATGGCACACACCATTCGAGTTGGGTGCCGACTTTCCTACTCCACCCATTCGGTTGGGGGAAATGGGATACCTGCCTCTTGTCATCAGCCTTTTCCCAAACCGATTGTTGTCTCTGTTGGGGTCGAACCGCGACCCAGATTCGGCGGCTCGTTCGTTTAGGTTCCTCTTGATCAGCTATGCCCTCTCGTACATATCATTATAATCCTTAAGATTCAATGGCACCAGGGGATCCTTAATCTCTTGTCTCAATCCGTCTCTGAATCTCCTCATTCTATCCATTGGATCCTCAATAAGCCTTGGCCCGTACTTGGACAGTTCTGCAAACTTCGCCTTGTACTAGTCCACCGAAATCGAGACCACGACGAAGACATTAAAATTCCGCCATCTTCTACTCTCGGCGTAGTCAGAAAAGTACTTCCCATAGAAAATGTCCACGAAGGCATTCCACTCCGGAACCGTACCTTCTAGAAACACTCTCCCTCTAATGGCTTCCCACCAAGTACTTGCATTCCCTTGCAACTGGTAGACCGCCAGGACTACCTTGTCTTCCTTAGAGCACCTCAGCATTGTGAAGACTTTCTCTAGCTCCCAGATCCGGAGGTTGCAGCCTCGGGATCACCTGCTCCGATAAACCTCGGTGGTTTCAACTTCGATGATGCTCCACCAGCTTATGCATTTGCCGTTCACCATTCCCATTTCCAGGTGGGACTTAAGCAGGTGCGGCAGCAACGGCATTGGCGGTAGTAGTGGCAGCAGCGGTAGTGGCCGCTTGGTTCTGGGCTTACTGACCCATCATGTTCCCCATCTATTGTCATGCCCCGAACCTCGAGCGCGTGTACATCTCTCGGCGGTTGATTAAAAATTATGCGACGCTCCCAGGACGCGTCGCCGACCCATTTGTTTAATGCACATGCGGAAGCAAACTAATAAATACCCAACCAACAAACAAACACATGTCATAGTAAAAGTAGGACAGCCAAATATCACAAACCAAACTTTATAAACAAACCAAGTTAGTCTTACAGGTCTATTCACATAAGTCTGTTTCAAAAAGAAACTACTAGGCCACCTACACTCTGTTCCCTTCCGCCTCGGGCTCCGAGTTCTCCATCCTAGGGACCTGAAAATATTTAACCATGAAGAGGTGAGGTAAATCTTAGTGAGTCAAAACCCTAAACCCCGATTAGGACGAGAATTCACCTAGAGGCAGCCTAAACATACATCACACACAACTTACCTCGCCTCATCATGTCCCTGCACATTAGTGTCTCACATATATCATATGCATACAGCAAACATATTTAATAACTGGCACACCTCAATTTATCTTTCAAACAATCACATGGGTCCCGATTATAAAGCGAAACCGTTATGACATGTCACATTCCGTGCCACACAATTTTGTCCCATAATCAAGCGCGGCTATCTCAATCACTCAGGCGTGTCCCAGTTATTACGACCCATCAGCCATGGCCAACTCAATAGTTGGTGGTCATCCAGCATAACTGGGCGTCGTCTCGCCCCATCGAGCACGGCATCGTCCCATGTAAATGCATCAAGACGGCATTCCATAAAGGAGCATCGGCCTAGCCTCCACTGCGACCAGCATCCGTTGACGTGGGGCATCTGAACTTAATCAGGCATCATCTCACGTAAACGCATCAGAATGGGTTCACTACCCCACGTAAACGCATCAACGTACTTAGGTGACCACATGCGCACATACTTGGCCAAGAACACCGTGCTTTGCACTCAAATACTTTCATTTCAAATAACGGACTTGGCCAATTTTCTTCGTATTCAAAATTCCCGATAAAATAATTGTGCGTGGTCACACATTCAAATCGAATCATAAAACGTGATACTCTCCCATTTCAAAATTCCACGATTTTATATAGTACATAAAACATTTTGGCGTGAAAACCGACAATCGATACTTTTCTATTTAAATACCATAAAATCAATTTTTGCAATAATAATCCAAAACAACAACCAAGCACTCAATTGCACAAATAAGCAATCAATTTCACATATGAACTCATCCATGACGATTAGCGTAAAATTTTGCAAAATGGCTACTCTGCCATAATTTATGCTAATTACAATTAATTAAATAAATTGTAAATTATTTAAGCTAATCCACTTAATTAATCTAAATAAGCTAACCGAACTAACCTAATTGAGCTAACTAAACTAATCTAACTAGGCTAACTACATTAATATAACTAAGCTAACCAACTAACCTAACTAAACTAATTAATCTAACTAACTAGTTACTCAAACTAAATCAGTCACTGAACCTTAATTAACACTAACTAACCTACTAAGTGTAATTAACCACCTAATCCGGGATTAGGGAATTAACTCACCAGATTAGCGCAGTAACGGGTTCATGGCGACGGCGGTGCAAAGGCGGTGAGATCCCGTGACTACAGCACCACCAACGAAGGCTCGGAGGAGGCTGAAAACAACCTACAAGGTTCGGCTAAGAGGCTGGCCATGGTTCTGTTTTGTAGGCTAATCAGGCTCGGCTAGTGGTGTTGGACGGCTAGATGGGCGCGGCTAGAGCGATGAGGGTGCTATAGGCGACTGCTCGGTGGACAAACAGCTATGGACGCAAGATGATGGGCCAGGGGCGACGGGTGGCTCGGACGGGGACTGGCGGATGGTGGTGCGGGATCGGTCGCTGTCTGCTAGGTGAAGTGGTGGGCGGTTGCTGGCTTTATGGTTGTAGCTATGCGTGCGGCAATAAAGGATGGAAGATGAAGCGAAAGGGGCGGCAGCTGCAATGACAAAGGGAAATCAAGGAATGGAGAAGAAGATGGAACTGAAGAAAAGAAGATTAGGCTAATTTGCTGAAGGCTTACATGCACGAAGGAGAGAGGGAAGGAATGGGAGTCAACAAGGCAGCCAATAGTAAGCCAAGGGGAAATATGTTGGCACTTGAGTGCATGGCCTTCAAACTCTTTAGCCACCTAAGTCAAAGCATCATCCAATGGCTGATTTTCCTTCATTTCCTCACCAAATCAAGTCATTTTGGTGGCCACTAAAGCGTATTTAGTAGCCCATACGAATTTCCTTGATTTTTAATTTGCCGAATTTGATTTTTCTGCAAAATTTCAGTCTCGTCGTAATTTCCTCAAAAGACGAAACGATGTCCTTAAAATAAATCATGACAAGCTCGAACGTTCGATTCTCAAAACCGAATTCAATTTCGTGGTTAAAATCGACCCAACGTGATTTTAATACAACCTAACCTATCGAGTAGCTTTTAGGGATTTTAACGTGTTTGACTCGTGGTCGATAATTTTCGACCCAAGTTTGTGCATCTTTCACTCGTAGGCGACGTTCGGTTGTCGTAAAAATCTTAATATTTTAATTACGGGTACCGAATACAAAATTGACAGAAAACCGGGTTAGTGCCGTTTGACGCGAATTTCGCAATCATGTTGAATCACCCACAACTCAATTGCGCGTTGTCGTCGAATCGACCTATATCCGATCACTAATCGATTATAACGGTGTCCTATTGACCTTTGTTGATTATCACGGTCGAGCAATCGATTTTCGATCGAATTCTCAAGTTTGCCGCGTTTATATCCCTTAACGGCTTCACATAATAGGTTAGTTAACTCGTGAGTGGCCAACTCAGAGAAAAATGACCATAGGTGCGTTGACAAAATGCCTATTTCATATTTACAAGACGGGGTCGAAATTCAGGATGTCACAACTCTTCCCCTCTTATAAAAATTTCGTCCTTGAAATTTAAACCATTACAATTCTTCTTCAAAAAGGTGGGGGTATTAACGTATCATCAATTCTTCTCTTTCCCACGTTGCTCCTTCTGTCCCGAGGTGTTGCCAGACCACTTTGACCAAGGGAATCGCCTTGTTGTGTAGCACTTGCTCCTTTCGATCCATTACCCAGACCGGTCTCTCACCGTACGACACTCTCTCGTCCACGTCTAACTCTTCAAAATTCAGCACGTGGGTAGGATCAAGCTCGTACTTCCTCAACATCAACACGTGGAAGACATCATGCATTTGTGCATGTCTCGGTGGCAACACAAGACGATACGCCAAAGTTGCAATTTGTTCCAAAATCTCAAATGGTTCGACGTACCTTGGACTTAACTTTCCTTTCTTGCCGATGCGCGAAGTACCCCTCATCGGTGACACTTTAAGGAATACATGTTCACCAACTTGGAACTTACAATGGTCTTCGCCGCTTGTCAGTATAACTTTTTTGACGACTTTGATTGGTCTTAAGTCTTTCTCGAATAGCTTTGACGGTGTCCACTGACTGTTGAACAAACTCAGGGACGGTAATTTTACGTTCTCCAACCTCATCCCAGCAGACTGGAGTTCTGCAGGCTCTGCTGTCACGGCCCGAACCTCGAGCGTGTGTCCATCCCTCGGTGGTCAATAAAACTGCGATGTCTCAGGATGCGTCGCCGACCCATTCATTTTAATGCACACGCGGAAGTGAAACAAAACCCCTGACAACAACCAACATGGGATAGAAAAGCAGGAAACAAATTCACAACCAAAACACTTTTATAAAAACATAAGTTTATATACAAGACTAGACTAATGACAAAAGTCTACAAAAGATCGGCTCTCAAAACGAAGCTATCCTAAGACCAGCTATTCGAACACATTCGCCGATCCTTCGGTCTCCACAGGCTCCGAGGGCGTTGGGTCCTCCACAGAACCGTCATGAAGGTCAGCTGCACTCTCACCTAGAGTGGCATCGACTACCACAGTGGGAATTTCAAAACCCTGGAGGGGACCCACACGAAATCCATTGAAACCGTAGCGAAACCACGCTCTAAACCAATGAGGTACCCTCTGAGGTAGGCCCTCATCGACCCAGATGGTGGTCACCACGAGTTCATAGACCCATTGACCCCCTGGGGCATGGTAGTCCAAACTCCTCTTGGTAACCCTCATAAGCCGACCAAAACGTTCCGGAGGAACTGTGACATCCCAAATTTCTGATTCTGTTTTCAATTAAATGAGACGGACTTTTCATCGATGCGCTTATAGTTCAATTCTCCGAGCTGATCACTCACGAGATAACTAGTCTATCGGGTGAAGCCGTTAAGGAATTTAAATGCAATAGGCTTGAGAATCGACCATGAACCGACCGCTCGACCGTATAAATCTGCAAGGATCATTACGACACTGTCGAGAATCGAATAGAGATCGGTAATAGGTCGATTCGATCGAGATATGTAATTAGAGTGTGGGTGATTCCACCTCGATTGCAATATTCTCGTCGACCGGCACCGAACCGATTATTCTGTCATTTTGGGTACCCTGTGTCCGTATTTGAAACCTCAAGATTTTCACGACAATCGAGAGTCGCCAATGTGTCGAAGATTATTTCGTGGCTTCAACCATGGGTCAATTGCACTGAAAATTTCCTAAAAGCTACCCGGTAGATTAGGACGCGCTCAAATCGCGCCGTTGAAATTAACGTGATTTTAAACCCGGATTCAGAAATTGAAAATTTTGTCATGTCACAATTCATTTTAGGAACATTGACTCATCTTCGGAAGATTTTTCTACAAACCGAGATTTTGGCGGAAAAGCAAAGTAAGGCCGTTTTTGTTCGGGGTTGTCAGAGGGCCGTTTTTGATCGAATCTATGGGATGCAAGTTGGATCATTTGATGGGGAAAAGTCGTAAGAAGGTCGAGGACACATAGACTGATTTAATTGAGCTTCAATTGGAAGGAATTGATGGAGAATTGATTTAATTAAGTGTACAAATGTTCAAAATTCGTAACTCCCTTGGCACATGACATTTTGGACACTTAGACAAGCTTCTTGAGGAAGCTAAGGAGAGGAAAAGGCTGAGGGTGAGGGCCAAGAGTGGTGGGGGCATGAGTGAGGAGAATTGGCCAAGTGTTGAGCTCTAGAGAGCCCAAAGGAAACCCCCTCTTCAGCAGCCTTCTTCTCCCTTGTTTGTAGGCTTTCTCCATTGTTGTTCAAGGAGAGAAGCTCAGCAAAAACCAGAGGAACCGAGCAGCATCAGCCCTCCACCGTCGCATGCCCATCGGACCCCATTTCCTCCTCTCGTTTTCCCCTCGTTCCAGTTTCTCGCTCCAGTGACCTTTCGCCAAAGATTCGAGTTAAAAGTTATCTTTCCGTGAGAATCAGCCAACGCTCCACCCACCACCATGACGAACACTCCAACTCGTACCGGAGCACTTCGCCGTTTGCCGGAACGATTCTCCGGTCGTCCCGAAAATCGGTGAGAAGCTGCCGCTCGCCGGACCGCCTGGTTCCGCCTGCTCCGCCCGTTTCACGTTTTCTTGCTGTTTCGCCCCTTTCCGACCCTTTCTTTGCCCATCCCAACCTCCAAGAAGATTTCCTTGACCCCGGAGCCGTCGGTTGTTAACCACCCGCTCGCCGGAGCTCGATCGGCCCGTTTTCTCGTTGAAGTTACTAGTTTCTTCTGCGGTTCAGCCCGGATCGAAGCGAGGAAGACAGCAAGGTTTTGGAGACTTTGTGGCCCGTTTTCAAGCCCTTCCCGGCCTCCGTTGGTGTCGCCGCTTTGGGGTTTATCGATCCCCTTGGCGTCGTGGTCGCGTGAACTCACCGGCGTGCAAAACCAGTGAGTTTATCCTCTAAACCTCGCTTAGCAAGTTAACCATGCTTAAGGGGTGTGTAAATTAGTCTAATTAGGTTTAGGTGGTTAGATTAGATTATTTTAATGTAAATTAGATTAGTTGTATGATTAGTTTAATGGATGTTTAATTAGGGCTAATTATATGTTTAAATTAGTGTAATCTAGTTTAAGCCCTAATTAATTATTTTTAATTAATTAATTATTTCGAATTTTTAAATATTATTTTATTATTGTATATTATTATAATATAATAATTAAATATTTAAATTTCGGAATTAAATTTAATTATTTAATAATTTTGAAATTTTTGCCGGGATGGCCGGTCGTTAGAATTTCGCACTGATCGTAGTAGTGCGGTCAGTTTGTGCCAATTGCTTGTTTAATTGAGAAATTGAGTGGAAAGGATGATTATGGTTAATTATTCCAAAGTGAGGAATTGAATGAAATTGGAGAAGTTTTGGTATTTAACTTGAAATTACCCGGTGTTAGCTTCTAGCACCGTGATTAGTTTGTATGACCAGTTTGAATTGATTGGATTGATTGATTGATTTAATTGAAGTATGGATTAGTTTATTATTGAATTATTAGCTTTTGAGAGCTATTATATCGATTCTGACTTTGGTGAGCTACTATATCGATTCTGACTTTGGTGAGCTATTATATCGATTCATGACTTTGGTGAGCTATTATATCGATTCTGACTTTGGTGAGCTATCTATCTATACAAACTTGAACGAGCTACCGTCTATATATTACAGCTTTGGAGAGCATATGTCGTATTAACGACTGGTTTGATAGACGGTATTAAATGATAGATAGTATGGAGTGGAATGGAAAGATTGATGGTATGATTGAATTGAATCGTTGGATCAATTGTTTGATTTGAGAAATGTTCGAATTGTACGACGTGCGGGAATGGACTCGAGGCGAGGTAAGTCCTCCATCCTCTTTGTGTGGCTAGAACACCTTGGGGCTTATTTTCTTCCTAATCGAGTTTTTGGGGGTAGGACTCGCTGAGACATTGTCTCATCCCGGTTTGGGGAAAATATTTCAGGTCCCTAGATGGCGGATCCTCCGGAGCTTTTTGGTAGACCAGTGAGGGTCCCTGAGAGGATTTTTGACTTCGCCGATCCCGACTGAAGAGCTGGCAAATGGACCTATCTAGCTGGTCTTGGGACAGTTTAAATTTTGAGGACGATCTTCTATAGATCTTTTGTTAATAGACTAGTCCTGTAATCGAACCGGTTTGATATGTATAAAAAGTATGTGGTTGGTTTTGAAAATGTGATTCTCGCTTTTCTATCCCAATTGAGTTTTGTCTCGGGATTATTTATCCGCTTCCGCATGTGTAATTAATTGAATGGGTCGGCGACGTGTCCTGGGAAGTTGCTTTTCTATCGACCGCAGTGGGATGTGCGCATGCTCGAGGTTCGGGGCGTGACAGGAACCGCCATCTAAGGACCTGAAAAGGTTGAGCCCACGACGGGCTGAGACAATGTCTCAGCAAGTTCACCCCCTAAGCTTCAACTAGGAAGGAAATACGCCTAGAGGTAGTTATACACACAAGTCAAAAGACTTACCTTGCCTCAATTCCTTCCTGCATGTAAGCACGGTTCATATACTCAACCAATCAATTCAATCCCATCAATCATTCAATCCATTCAATTCGATACAATCGATACGATCAATACCATCTATCAATTCGATTCGCTCACACAAGCCGATGTATATTTATGCTCGCATAAGCTGATATATATTATAGCTCACACAAGCTGATATAGTATATTGCTCTCACAAGCTAACATATCAATATGAACCAAAAAAATTCATATTTACACTTTTGAAATCCCACGATTCGATATTTTCTTTAAAACCATTTTCAGTGTCAAAACTCGACACCCGGGATTTTTCCAATCAAATATCAAGGTTTCACAATTTTGGAATAAATAACCAAAATCACAATTACCACTCAATTTGCACAATTTAGCATTCAATTGCATAAAATAAGCACAACATTGCAATTCGCACAAAATTTCGGTCATCGACTATCCCGGTATAATTTTTGGAAAATAAAAAAATTAAATAAATACCAAAATAGTTAAATAAATACAATTAATTACCAAAAATACCAACCTAGGCCGGAAATGCTTAATCAAACACCGAAACAGGCCTAAAAAATTTCCGAACCAATCTAGATAAATAGCACGATCTATCTAGTCCTTAATTAATCGAATCTAACCACCTAACATGCACAAACGAATAATTAAATCGCTAATCCGTGCTAACTAACTACCAGAACTTAATTAGCTTAAACTAATCAACCCCTAAGCACCATTAACTCCCCAAGTAGAGTTTAGCTAGTAAACTCACCGATTTAGCGATTTGGTGAGTCCACGACGACGGCGACGTGGAGACGGGCAACAAACAACCCTGCAGCAACACCAAACGGAGACTGAACGGGCCTAAAAATGGGCCACGAAGCCACACAGCCCTTGCTGGCTTCGATTTCTAGTCCTTGCTACTGGGCTGGATTGGACGAACGAAACGGCTCGGGAAAGCGACACGCGGGACGACGAGGCTGCTGTGGGGCCAGGCAGAGGCGAATGGCATCAACAACGACTAGTGCGACGGCGGAGGAGCTCGAGATAGGGAGCTGGGCTCACCGGAATGCGAGCAGGAGCAGGCACGAGCGAGCAGGCGGCGTGACGGCTCTGGCGGGCGGAAGAGGGCTTGGACGGCTTCGGTGGGCATGTGACGGCAAGGGGGAGGGACTGCCAGTTCTCTCTAGTTCTCTCAAGATTTCTCATGGCCACAACAATGGATAAAATGGCCCCAAGCTTGAAGAAGAAGTTGCTAAAGATGGAGGGTCCCCCTTCGGCCACAAAGTCTTCACATTCTATCCAATTCTCCCTTGGCAAGGCCCCACCATGCATGGCTGTCTTGCTTAGCCAATTTGTAGCAGCCAAAGCTTCCTCAACAAGTCTCCAAGTGGTCCAAATGTTGCACCCGACAAGGGCTATGAATTTTGGAACATTTTCCCCCAAATTGAACCAAACCCCCTCCAATTGAGTTCAATTTGATGTCCATAAAATCAACCAAGGTTCCCACACTTAAATTCACATTTTTCCTCGTCAATTCCTCCAAATGGAATCCTAAAAACATGACCAAACACGGCCCTCTAATTTTCTCGATCAAAACAGCCATACTTTGAATTTTCGCTAAAAATCTTGGTTTGCAGAAAAATCTTCGGAAAATGAGTCAACGTTCCTAAAATGAATCGTGACATGACAGAACTTTCAATTTCTAATATCGGGTTTAAATTCGAAGCTAATTTCAATCTGGCGCGATTTTAGCGTGATCTAACCTACCGGGTAGCTTTTAGGAAATTTTAGTGCAATTGACCAGTGGTCGATTAATCTCAAGCGGCATTGTACATCTTCGACACATTGGCGACTCTCGGTCGTCGTGAAATTCTCAAGATTTCAAATTCCGACACAGGGTACCAAAACGATAGAAAAATCGGTCTAATGCCGATTGACGAGACATTTGCAATTAGGTGGAATCACTTGCACTAAATCGCATGACTCATTCAAATTGACCTATCTCCGGTCTCTAATCGATTTTTAATTGTGTCGTAATGACTCGGCAAACTAGCAATCGATTTCTGGTGAAATTCTCAAATCTATTGCGTTAAAATCCCTTAACGGCTTCACTAGATAGACAAGTTATCTCATGAGTGATCATCTTAAAGAATAAAACTATAGGCACGTCAATGAAAAGCCCGACTCATTCAATTGAAAACAGAATTGGAAAATCAGTCACAAATCTCGCCATACAACACTTCAAATGGTACCATCTGGATGCTTTACTAATAACCGTTGTTGTAGGATAACTCAACTAGATGAAGCCATTCCTCCCAGCTTCCCCTGAAGTCCAACACACAAGCTCGCAGCATGTCCTTGAGGGTTTGAATCATCCTCTCAGACTGGCTATCTATCTGCTGATAATAGGCCATGTAGTACTGCAGCTTCATTCCCAAAGCAGTCCGTAAACTTTTCCAAAAGACTACGTGAACTTTAGGTCTCGATCGATGTAATCTTCATTGGTACTCCATGCAGATGAACTATCTGTCGCATGTACAACTCAGCATATCTCGTCCAATGCAAAGTCCTTTCGTACCGTGATGAAGTGAGCGAGACTTCGTCAATTTGTCAACTCGCAGCCCTTATGGAATCATTATCTCGCTAACTCTTTCATAATCACATCACAAAGTCCATCGTGATATGTTCCCACTTCCACTCAGGAATCTCGAGAGGCTACAAAAGTCATCCCGACTTACAATGTTGTCCTTTCACTTGTTGGTATGTCAGACACTTGGCGACATCTCTAGCAATATTCGCTTTCATACCGGTTCACCATTAGTGTTGATGCAGATTCTGATACATCTTTGTACTGCTTAGATGATTGATGTAACTGCTACGATGAGCTTCTAACAAAATCTCCTCCTTAAGCTCTGTATCGTCAGGTACACACAATCGTCCACGAAACTTCAGTGTTTCGTCTTCAGAAATCTGAAAGTCAGCCTTCCTCTTTTCTGCATCCTCTTGCAGAATTTTCTAGATATCATGATCTGTTAACTGCAACGTCTTAATCCTTATCTGCACTTCAGGTTCAATTCTGAGGGTGGCTATAAGACTTCAAATGTGGCTTACCTCAAATTTGAAAACCGAATCTCAAGCTCCTTTGAATAGGATCCACTCCTGGATCATCATCTGTGCAATCGAAGACTTTCGACTTAACGCATCTGCGACCTTATTAGCTTTTCAAGGATGATACAGAATGTTGCAGTCATAGCCCTTAAGAAGTTCCATCCAATAAAGTAGAAAGCAGCCGCCTGGGAAAGAAAGGTGACGTGACAGGGTAAGCATGCATTGAAGTATGCTGTAATGGACATCCGCAGGTAGTCGAGGTGTAATATTAAGTTTGCTATTGATCTACCATCAACATTGTATTGCGAGTGTTGTACCTACTAGATTTTGATAATTATATGTCCTCCTAGTAGAAAATTAGGGGTTTTACTTACTGAGTCCATGACTCACCCCATTGTTTTTCATAATTGTAGGCATTGAGAAGTTGCAGTTGATATTATACTCAGTTATAATCGATTAGTGATTGGATATAGGTTGTTTCGACGGAAAAATGGCACTAACCAGGTTTCTGTCGATATTATACTCAGTACACGTAATTGAAACCTTGAGATTTTAACGACAACCGAACGTCATCTACAAGTCGGAGACGCATAAACGTGGATCGAAAATTATCGACCACTAGTCAAGCGCATTAAAATCCCTAAAAGCTACCCAATATGTTAGGTTGTACTAAAATATCGTCCGATCGATTTTAACCACGAAATTGAATTCGTTTTCGAGAATCAAATGTTCGAGTGTGTCACGATTTATTTTTCGGACATCGTCTCATCTTTTGAAGGAATTCTGTCGAGCTCGAATTTTGCGGAAAAATCAAATTTGGCCCAAAAAAAAAGAAAATGGAAGAAATTCGGATGGGCAGAATTAAGGGACTTTTTGGCGTTCAAAATGGATTAAATTGTGAAGAAAGGAGAGGAAATCAGCCATTGGAGGACCCTTTGACATTGGTGGCTGAAGACTTTGGTGGCATGGCACTCAAGTGCTTGATATTTTCCCTTGATTTCAATTGGCCCTCACCTTGACTCTCCAATCTCTCTTCTTCCTCCCCTGCATGCAGCCCCAACCAATAGAAGCCAACTTCAGCTTTCCCTTAGCATTTTCATCTCTCCATCTTACCTCTTTGCCGCCTCCATAGCAAGCCACCCTCACGCTTTTCTTTTTTTTTTCCACCCGTCGCCCACATGCCCAACCGATCGCCGCCCCATTTGTCCGCACCATCCAATCCAGCGTCTAGCCGCTACGGCTTTTGCCAATCGCCTGTTTTAGTCGTCCCTAGCCCGTACGCCCATCGGCCGTCCGCTAGCCTCACCGCTCGACCAACCCACCAACCAGCCTCACAAAACCGCGGCCACCGGCTGTTCCGGGTTCAGTCCGTCCAGCTCGCCGTCTCGCCACTTCGGTTGCATCGACCGGCCGGCCCAACTCCCACGACCAGCTCAGCCACAGAACAGACCAGCAAGTCCTTGACCGTGACTTGTGGGCTATTTTTAAGCCCCGGTCGGTCCTCCGTTGGTGTTGCCACAGTCACGAGATCTCACTGCCTTCGCGCCGCTGTTGCCGTGAACTCGTTGCCACCTTAATACGGTGAGTTAACGCCCTAATCTTGGATTAGGATGTTAATTACACTTAGTAGGTTAGTTAGTGTTAATTAAGGATTAGTGTAATCCTAGTGAGTGTAATTAGTAGTTAGGATGGTTAGTTACCTAAGATAGTTTGGTTAGGTGGTTAGTTAGGTTAGTTAGTTAGCTTAATTAGATTAGTTTAGTTAGATCAATTAAGTTAGTTCGGTTAGCTTATTTAAATTAATTAAGTGAATTAGTTTAAATAATTTGTAATTTATTTATTTAATTGTAATTTATTTAATTAATTATAATTAGTGAAATAGTGATGGGATAGTCGTTTATCAGAATTTTACGCTGATCGTCGTGGTTGAATTTATATGTGAAAGTGATTGCTTAATTGTGCAATTAAGTGCGTGGTTGTGGATTTAAATTATTATTGCAAAAATTGATTTTATGGTATTTAAATAGAAAAGTACCAGGTGTCGGATTTTGACGCAAAAAATATTTTATGTACTATATAAAATCGAGGACTTTTAAATTGAGAGAGTACCACGTTTCATGGTTCGATTTGAATGTGTGACCACGCACGATTATTTTACCGAGAATTTTTAATACGAAGAAAATTGGCCAAGTCCATTATCTGAATTGGAAGTATTTGAGTGAAAAGCACGTTGTTCTTGGCCAAGTATGGATATGCGTGTGATCGCTATCGGAACCCGTCACCCAATGAGACGTGTCATAACGATTTTACCTTATAATCGGGACCCATGTGAATATTTGATGGATGATATGATGTGTTCCAGTTATTAAATACATGTGTTGTATTGATATGATATATGTGGGACACTAACATGTAAGGAGGTGTTGAGGCGAGGTAAGTCTTGTGTGAGGCATGTTTGGGTTGCCTCTAAGTGAATTTGCTTCCGAATCGGGGTCTAGGGTTTTGACTCGCTGAGATTTTTATCTCACCCCCATCGTGGCTAAATATTTTCAAGTCCCTAGTGTGGAGAATTCGGAGCCCGAGGCTGAAGGGTCTGGAGCATAGGTGGCCTAGGGTTCCCTTTTTGGATATAAACTTGTATATAAACCCGTAGGTTTAACCTGGTATGTTTATAAAATGTGGTTTGTGAAAAGGTGTTAGCATGTTTTGACTATTCCTGTGTTTGATGGTTGTTCGGGTGTTTGTTTAATTCGCTTCCGCATTCGCTTAATTGAAAGATAAAAAAAAGGGTTGGCAACGCGTCCTTGGAACGTCGCAAATTTTAATCAACCGCCGAGGGATGTGCACGCCCTCGAGGTTCGGGCGTGACATCCCTGCTCGAAGTGGTATTAGAGCTGGTCAATGTCTGGTGTGATAAGTTGCGATGGGTTATGGGACAGTTAGTAGGAAAGACGTTTTCCTTATGTTGATGCCTGTGAGTGATTGATTGATTGTTTGGTGTGGGTTGCTGAAATTTCTAATTATGTGTTAATATTGGAAAGCAGGCTCAATAAAGATCTTGCAGAATGAGTTATCCGGAGCAGAGGACACCTCAGAAGAGGACCGTTGCATCTATCACTCGGGTAGGACACCGACTAAGGTCGGTGCTCGAGGTAGAGCGCCGGCTCAGGCTAGCACGAGTGGAAGAGTACCACCACAGGCTGGTACTGAGGGAGTAGCACTCGGCGATCCTAGAATAGATGGGATCGTGAGGCGCTTGAGACCTTGGGAAACTTGGTAGGGCAATAGGCCCAGAATCAAGCCGTCGCTACCGTTGCTGCCACTGCTGCTGCCAATGCCGTTGTCACTGTTGCAGCCGCACCTGCTAAAGTCCCGCATAGGAATGTGATCGGGGAGCGACCGATGTACAAGTTAGTGGAACAGTTTCTAAAGCTGCATCCGCCAAGGTTCACTAGGGCAGGCGCTCCCGAGGCTACAACCCTTTGAATCAGAGAATTGGAGAAAGTCTTCGCACTATTGAGGTGCTCTGATGAAGACAAGGTAGTACTGGCGGTCTACCAATTGCAAGGGAATGCAAGCACCTGGTGGGAAGCCGCCAGAGGAAGAGTGTTTCCAAAAGGCACGGTTCCGGTGTGGAATGCCTTCATGGAAGTCTTCAATGGAAAGTACTTCTCTAACTGCGCCAGGGAGTAGAAGATGAGTTTCAGCATCATCATCAGGGTCTAATGTTAGTAGACCAATATGAGCCGAAGTTTGCTGAGCTGTCCAAGTATGTGCCAAGATTGATCGAGGATCCAGTGCATAGAGCTAGAAAGTTTAGGGATGGACTTAGACCAAAGGTCAAGGATCCACTGGTGCCGCTAAATGTGAAGGATTATAACGATCTATACGAGAAGGCACAACTGATTGAGGGGAATTTGAATGAACAAGCCGCATCATCTGGGTCACAGTTCGGGTCCAACAGAGATGGTAATCGGTTCGGGAAGAAGCCGATGTCAGGAGGAAGATATCCCATTCCGCCCAGTAGGAAGGGTGGGATTGGAAAGTCAGCGCCCAATGAGAAGGGTGTGTGTCGTTTCTGTGGATGAAGACATGTGTCACCTTGTGCTTTACTAGAATGAGAGCTTGTTTTGGATGTGGCCAGCATGGCCACAAGATCAGGGGTTGTCTGTGTAGACCTATGGATCACAGCTGCCGTTACCAGTGATGGGACATAATAGAGTGAGTGCGTCGCAGAACGCACCGCAGGGCGTATTGAACAGGCTGCCGATGTAGGGCAGAGTGTATGTTGTCACCCGACGAGAGGCGGAGGACTTAGAAGACGTCGTTACAAGTACAGTCTCGCTAAACGACCATGTTGCTTATGCTTTATTTGACCATGGAGCTATGCATTTATTTATTGTTGAGCAGTACGTTAAGTTGGAAGGATTGAGTCAAGAACCGTTGGGGACAGTCATTAGTATTTCCACCCTGTTAAAGGATAAGGTGTTGTCTACGATAGGTTGTCCCGGTTGCAAGTTAATTATTGGTGAGCGAGAGGAAATGATAGATTTGATTATGCTAGCCATGTATGATTTTGATATGATCATTGGCATGGATTGGCTCACCAAGCAACGAGCTACTATAAACTGTTATTGTAAATCGACTCAGTTTAACCTGTTAGCGGGTAAAAGTTTCGAGTTTATTAGGAGTCGAGGAGGACTCTTGATTACCTTAATCTCGTCGTTTGAGGCAACCCGGTTGTTAGATGTGGGTTGCCAAGGTTATTTGGTAACTATAGTGGATACGACAGTTGAAGAGTCAAAGATGGAGAGGATTGCCGTGGTACAGGAGTTTTCTAACGTATTTCCTAAAGAATTACCCAGTTTGCCCCCAAAAAGGGAGATTGAGTTCATGATTGAGTTGGCCCCTAGGACGGAGCCAATCTCTAAGGCTCCTTATCGTATGGCGGTGTTAGAATTGAAGAAAATTGGCCAAGTCGATTATTTGAAATGGAAGTATTTGAGTGCAAAGCACGGTGTTCTTGGCCAAGTATGAATGTGCATGTGATTGCTATCGGAACTCGTCACTCGATGAGAGTCGGGGAGGCGATGCCTAATTAAGTTCAAATGCCCCATGTCAACGGATGCTCGTCACAGTGGAGGCTGGGCCGATGCTCCTTTATGGAATGCCATCTAGATGTAGATGTTGCTGTGCTTGACGGAGCAGGATAATGCCCGGTTATGTCGGATGACTGCCGATTATTGAGTTAGCCGTGGCCGATGGGTAGTAAATAACTAGAACGTGCCTAAGTGGTTGAGATAATTGCGACTGATTATAGGGCAAAATTGTGTGGCACAGAATGGGACGTGTCATAACGATTTTACTTTTTAATCGGGACCCATGTGAATATTTAATGGATGATATGATGTGTTCCAGTTATTAAATACGCATGTTGTATTGATATGATATATGTGACGCACTAACATGCAGGAGGTGCTGAGGCGAGGTAAGTCTTGTGTGATGCCTGTTTAGGCTACATCTGAGTGAATTTGCTTCCTAATCAGGGTTTAAGGTTTTGACTCGCTGAGATTTTATTTCACCCCGTCGTGGTTGAATATTTTCATGTCCCTAGTGTGGAGAATCCGGAGCCTGAGGCTAAAGGGTCTGGAGTGTAGGTGGCCTAGGGTTTCCTTTTTGGATATAGACTTGTATATAAACCCATAGGTTTAACCTGATATGTTTATAAAGTGCAGTTTGTGAAAAGGTGTTAGCATGTTTTGACTATCCCCGTGTTTGATGGTTGTTCGGGTGTTTGTTTAATTCGCTTCCGCATGTGCTTAATTGAAAGATAAAAAGAAAGGGTCGGTGATGCGTCTTAGGAACGTCAAAAATTTTAATTGACCGCCGAGGGATGTGCATGCACTCGAGGTTCGGGGCATGACACTCTCTCACGCACAACCCCTTCCTCTTCTCAGCCGACCATCTCTTTCTCCCATTTCCCTCCCTCTCCTTCTCCTTTACGTGAACCCTCTACAACCCACCGTCCACCGAAGCACCCCACCACCTCACTCCCCCACCGCAAGCATCCCTTCTTCTTCCCTCACGTCCCTCTCCTTCACGTGGTTCTTTCCTTTTTGTTTTGGTTGCCACAAGCCAGCAACCCCAGCATCTTACGCCATCCCCAACCTCATGCCAATAGCTCCATCTTCACCGTCCCTCATCACTTTCATAGTAGCTTCACGTCCAGCAACCACGTCCTGACGAGCAGCTCCTTACCATCGCCTGCAGCCAGCCACCACTCCGACGAGCGCCACCACCAGCCCGCCAACGGCTAGCAACTTAGCCCACCAAGCAGTACCGCCCACCTCCTTGGCCGAAGGCTTGTAGAGCCATCACGGCCGTTGGTTGAGCTCCGTTTGAGACACGATAGTCTCAGATTTTCACCACCGTCGCGTTGCCATCGCCGTGAGCCCACCGTTGTTTTAATCCGGTGAGTTAACTCCTTAATCCTTGATTAGGTTGTTAATTGCACTTAGGGGATTAGATTAGTGTTAATTAGCTTGGTTAGAATTTTCTGAACTCGTTTGGTTATGTTTCTAGAATTAATCTTGGAGACGCGCGAGTGGACCTGGTTTCTACTGGTGAGGGCAAGTTGTGGTTTTATGGTTGTTCTTGGTGTCTTGTTTGCTAGAAAATGTATGTTTTGTGATTTGGTTGACTTTTGGCATGCTTAGAACTTATGTGTGATATTATGATATTGGTTGCTCTATGTTGGCTCCGATTGTTATTGCAAAAGATGGCCTTATGAGCAATTAATTAGAAAAACAATGAAGTGTCGGGTTTGAACACCAAAAATTATTTGCTCGATGAACAAAAAAAAAAAAAGAGTTGCAAGGTTATTGTTTAAAAAGGAATTTTGGTGTTTTGGGCTAATTGATGGAAGATAAGAAATCGGTTGATTGATGATGTGCTTGCATGGTCACTAAGTGGAACCCATCACCCAATGGGAGTTTGGGGACGATACCCGATTTTATCGGATGCCCGGTAGGGGTCCAGAAGCCGAGTCACGGTAGAGGCTGGACCAATGCTCCTTTATGGAATGTCGTCTAGGCGGGGGTTCTAGACGTTGCCATGCTCGATGGAGCGGGACGATGCTCGGTTACGCCGGATGACCGCCGACTTTTGAGTTGGCCATGGCCGATGGTTCGTAATAATCGGAACATGCTTGAATGGTTGTGCTACTGCGCCTAATTATGGGGCAAAATTGTGTGGCGTGATATGGGACGTGTCATAATGATTTTACCTTATAATCAGGACCCCTGTGAATGTTTGAAGGTTGAAAATGATGTGTTCCGGTTATTCATTACGCTTGTTGTACTTATAATGGTATATGTGATGCACTAATATATAGGGACGCGCCGAGGCGAGATGAGTTTTATATGGTGCGTGTTCAAGACCGCCTTTCAGGCGAATTTGCGTCTTAATCGGGGTTTAAGGTTTTTACTCACTGAGATTTATCTCACCCCGTCGTGGTTAGATATTTTCAGGTCCTTAGTATGGAGGTTTGTCCGGTATGGTTTGGGGTTCCGTGGGATATGGAGGTAGTTAATACCTTCTACCCTATCCCCGAGACCAACCGGTACCGTGAGTTGGTTGTGACTACGGTGTGGGTCGATGAGGGTTTGGGCTACAACTTGCCCCACCGTTTCCAAGCTTGGTATTTTACGAATTCAAATGGCGATCATCGAGAGGGTCCCATGCACGGTTTTGATGAGCCGCGCGTAGGAAGTGGGGTTGTGCAGGACAATGACCCCATGGACATAGACATCCCGGAAGGTGTCATGGTAGATCCAGATACCGAGTCAGTAGGGCCCGGGGAGCCATGTTCGCTTGGCGACTTACCTGACATCTTGCTTGATGCCTGATTTGGATATTAGGGCGGAGGTTGTAAAAGTCGGTAGGAGTTGTACAGTTGGATGTTAGCCCGACCTCGACCCCTTTTTGTTAGTCAGTCGCTTAGGAGTTCACTTTCGATAGACTTGTAAATATGAACTCGTAGGGTTAACTTGATATATGTATAAAACGTAGTTTGTGAAAATCGCTGGTATGTTTCACTATCCCTGTTTAACTGGGTGTTGTATTTAATTCGCTTCCACATGCGTTTAATTAAAAGATAAAAAGAATGGGTCGGTGACACGTCCTGGGACGTTGCATTTTTAATCGACCGTCGAGGGATGTGCACGCGCTCGGGGTTCGGGGCGTCACACCCTAGGGATGGAGTTGGGGTGATTACAATTTTTATTCTTCGGTTGAGCAAAGGTTGATTGTTTACTCTTGAGACGGAAATGTTGATTGTTTGCTTTTGCTTTATTTGTTCCCCTTGTGGTCTTAGTTTGTTTTGCTCTGGACAATGCTGAGTTAATTTGTTCTTAAATTTGTTGACGGACTGGACTAAGTTTGGGATTCTTATGGGATGTGGCAAGTTCCTTGTCGTGCATTCATTTTGGAATTTAATATCTTTGGAGACGTGTGATGCATGGACCATTGTGGAAAACATGTTTAGCTTAACCTCTGCACATTATACAAAATTAAAAAAACTTTGAAACATGACCCAATCGCTCAAGCTATATGCCATTTGGGTCTCGGGTCAAGTCAAGCACACTTTTGTAGTTTTCAATTCAAGTTGATCTCAACTAAACTATTGACACTCCTACCTAGGACTATTCAATATTAAGCAGACCTCTCTTAAGAATATATGACATGGGGCGGATATTTGTAAACAAAGTTATCAAGGGTCAAGAAGAATGGCCGTTTACACACTTTATGAAAAGTGATTTTTATGCAACTCATCATGTGGGACGGGGCATCCTGGAGGCACCAAGTTTGCCACTAGTAAATGTCTACGATGCAATCAACTTTTTAATTGTCACATGATGTGATGGTTACACTTAATGCAGATAACAAATATTTTAGTTTTCCAAACTCGAGAGAATGTGATATGAAAGGGCGATATAGGGATGCTCACCCTTCTACAAGCATAATTGACTCGCGGAACTGTAAAATTGATTTTAACAAGTCAGCTGACCTCTAGGTTATTATTTGATTTCCGCATAACATCTAGAATTTAGGCATTTAGATCATTATAATTCATCTCAACCTATCAAAGGGAAGACCCTAAGCCATAGACTATGGGACCGATTTTTTAGAAACTGGTTTTGTCTATCATTTTCATCTTTTACTCTCGAAACGGAAAAGCCAGATTGCGCAAGGGTGAAGCACTACACGACCCACCATCAATTAAATCTTAGTGAAAGAGAATGACACAAGGCAACGGTTCATAGCTAGAAGATTGAAGCGACCACAAGCAACCATCACTTAGTAGATCTTTTGAGGAAAATGTCAAGTTCAATTGAATTGATCTTTAGGTTTCCCAACTTGTTGTCATACCACTCGAATGAAGCTTTTGTTGTAAAATTCATTGGAAGTGATGAATTCAAATCATTCTACTTGTACTTCAAGGAAAGAAAAAAACAATGATAATAAATTTTTACTCATATTCTTATTGTATAACGTTTTTTGCCCTACCGATCAAAACAAAAAATGCCCTTCATCTGCATATTTAAGTCAAAAATGGGTTTTATCTCACCTTTTGACTTTCCATTTAGCCCTCACTTACGTATTACTTTGATATTTTAATGTAATTAAACTTGAAAGAGAACAAAGGAAAACAGGCCAAAGAAAGAGATAATAGACCAAAGAAAAGGCCTATTATATTTCATCTTTTCTATGGTGCAACAACATTTCATCATTCTCTTAATTTTTTCCTTTATAATTTTGAATAAATGTTTGTTTTAATCATTGAAATAATAAGAAGATATTATTTGATGTTCGCTTTTTGGAAAAGAATTATAACAATTAAAAACATGACTTTGAATATTTTATTTCTCAATGATTTTGCAAATGATAATCTTATTATTATCTATTATGATGTTGCATAGGGAATGATAATGATTGTATAAGGTGTGTTATGCGGGCATGATAGCTATATTTTCTTTTTTAAGTTCAAGCCACCGTCTGTTCTATTTAGTTTGATTTCGCTTTACAATTTCAATATGGAAAAGTTAAAATAATCTTTTGTTGGATAAAATAAATTATAAGTATTTTTTGTAAAAGTAAAAGGAAATATCTTAAAACAGAAAAAGGGATCGAAATTGGCCCAAACAAGGTACTGGGCCAGGGCTTGGCATGCGTGCCGGAAAGGCCTGGCCTGCCCAGCTTGACACGCAAGGCTCATGGGCTGTGCCTGGCGTGACACGAGAAGGCATCGAGCTTGAAGGATGTTCGTTACCGGCAAATCTGCCAACTCTCTAGACAATGTTGTTATACCTCCCGAAGTCAGACATGAATTAAGACTCTTGTTGGGTCAAATGTCGTCGCTGGAAAAAGTCGTCGCTATTCCAGTTGTTTCTGTCCGACCCAAAAAGCTCAAAAGAAGATCAAGAACTTTATTACAAATAGCTATACACAATGCCATCGAAACGAAATGACCGCATACAAACTAAGATGACACTATGCCCAAATTCTACATACTGCTGAGCACCTTATTTTCTTGTCAAAGAAGTGATAGGTTGATCTTGTTGAGTTTAATCACGACAGTTTCCATGTCCATTCTTTCCTCAGGCAAGTCCTTTGAACATTCTAGTCCTAACTCTAGGATCGATAAGACTATGCTCTCAAGTTCCGAAAGCGTCAGATCTTCATGATTCATGCTAAGGAGTTCATTATCCACAATGTCAAGCACTCTGTTTGGAATCGCTGCACCTACCCATTGCCTCAAGGTCATATCTGCATCAAACATTTCATCAGTTGGCTTCTTCCTAGTAATCACTTCCAACAACAAAATGCCAAAGCTGTAGACATCTCCTTTTGTTGAGACTTTTCCTTCTGAACCGTACTCTGCAAGCACCATAGTTTGTGAAATAAAAACATCGGCCATTGATCTTTTTCTTTATGGGACATAAGTAATAAGATCAAGAGGCAAGTGTTAATATATCTCTATTATATTATACCATTATAATCACAATCAAAGGCTCGAATTAGCTAAAATTCAACAAATGTACCTGGAGCAATGTAACCAATTGTGCCGAGAGTTCGAGTCTGTGTTTCAACCTTGTCCTCAGCCAAAATCTTTGCGATTCCAAAGTCGCAGACTTGTGCAACCAAGTCCTCGTTTAGAAGAACATTGCTAGGCTTCAGATCACAGTGCACAATAGGTTCCGATTGGCCATGGTGGAGATAATCGAGTGCCATTGCGACGTCAACCATTATCTTCACTCGCTGATGGATACCCAAGTTGTAGTTGTTGGAGTATAGCCACTTCTCCAAGCTCCCATTGGGCATGTATTGTAGCACCAGAGCTCTCAGATCAGCATTCGTGCAGGAGCTGATCACCTTGACAAGATTTCGGTGCCGGATCTTGCGAAAAACCTCGCATTCTATGTCAAAACTTTTCAGGGCGCCTTCAATATGGAGATTTAGTATTTTGACAGCGACCTCTATCCCGTTGGCCAGAGTCCCTTTGTATACAGAGCTAAAGCTTCCTACTCCGAGCAAATTGCTTTCGATGAAGTTGTTAGTAGCCGAGCAAAGCTCCCGATATGATATCATCGGGTGGTCAATTCTAGGCGGGTTCTCCACCAAAACTGGAGCTTTTTTACTACGGTTCCCACGCTTTCTAAGCAAGCAAATGGCAAAGACTAAAAGTACAACTGATACAATTGGCAACATAATGAATAGTAACCAGAGCCTGCTTGTCCCTTGTTGATTTCTTTCCATTTAGTTTGCAAGGTGGGACTTGAAAAGTTGCATTTCCACATAGTGCTTCATTCCCAATGAACGAGAGAGCTGAAAATTTTTTGAAGGGCCCGCCATTAGGAATCTCTCCTGATAGCTTATTAAAGGACAAGTTCAAATTGTGCAGATATGTAAGACCTTCCATGGATTTAGGTATCGGCCCTGATAACTCATTGTAGGAGAGATCGAGGAAATCCAACCCTTTAAGGTTGCCGATCAATTGTGGTATCGATCCTTGAAACAAGTTCCTTGACAAGTTGAGATAAGAAAGGCTTCAACTCCTGGATGGAATTCGATAAGGTGCCTGTAAGTTGGTTACGAGAAAGATCCATGCTGTTTATAGCTCTCATTTTCCCCATGTCCAACGGTAGCCCTCCATCAAAAGAATTGAGTGACAGATTGAGGAAGATGATTTCTTGAAGGCTCCACAGGCTAGCTGGTATAATCGATGTCATGTTATTCGAACTTATGAGAAATTTTTGAAGGCTGCTCAAGTTTCCAATGCAATTTGGGATCGATCCTGATATCCTATTTTGCCAGAGCAGCACCTCTCCTAATCTTGTCAAGTTGCATATCTCATTGGGGATCGGTCCTTCGAGATGGTTGTTATCTAGATACAGCCTTTGCAGGCTTTCTAGTTTTCCAATTGATGATGGGATGTTGCCGTCTAGATCGTTATTGCTCAAATGTAGGAAAATCAAGCTCTTCAAGAAAACTATTTCCTTGGGAATGTGACCTCTTATTTGACAATCGGAAGCATATAAAATTTGTAAGGAATTGGAGAAGTTGACAGATTTTGGTATGGAGCCACGAAGCGGGTTGCCGTTTAGAGTCAAGAGCTGCAGCGATTGGCAATTTGATAAAGCGGAGAGAAAACCGAGCTCCGACCCATGAGTCCCACCTGTTAGCTGATTTGAGTCCAACCTAATATTTCAGGTTCTTCAAGCTGCCCAAACTCATGGGTATGGGTCCGCTGAGTTGATTTTCCCCAACGTCGAATAAAATTAGGTTCGTAAAATTCGAAATATATTGTGGGATGTTGCCACCAAAGTGATTGCTGATATAGAGTCTTCCAAATTTGGAAGGCTTTGCTCGCTACTCAAGAAAAAGTTTCCAGAGAGGCAATTGGAGCCCAAACTAATAAATCGTAGAGAAGAAACATTAAAAACCTCTTGAGGCACTTTGCCTGTTAGCAAATTATCCCCAAGGCTCATTTCATTCAGATTGACCAAATTGCCAATCTCACTCGGAATGCCACCTCCGATATAGTTAGACGATACGTATAGGATGCGCAAGCTTGACATGTTACCGATGGTTCGAGGAATCGTGCCAGTCAGGTTGTTAACACCAAGATAGAGCTCCTGCAGCTTTTGCAAGCTGTCCATGTCTCGAGGAATGCTTCCTTGAAAACAATTGTACGCCAACGATAACACGAGAAGCTCTTTGCATTGGGTTAGCGTCTCCGGTAGCAGGCCGCTGAACTGGTTATCAGACAGAAGAAGCCTCTGAATGTTAGGCCAGCGGGAGCAAAGATTGGAGGGAAGACTCCCTGAGAGATCATTCTCCATCAAGTCGACTATGGTGAGTGATCTATTGAAAAGTGTCAGAGGAATCGAGCCTGTGAGATTGGCCACGGCCAAACCAATGGCCTGCAATGTGGATATGTTGCCCAGGAAGCTTGGAATTTGACCTTGTAAGGGGTTGAGGCTAAGAAGTAGTAGTTGCAACTTAGGAAGGCCCCGAATTCTTTTGGTATGCCACCCGTTAGCCTGTTGTCCATGAGTGACAGCAACTTGAGATTTTGGCACTGGGCTAAGTTAGGAGGAATGTTTCCTTCGAACTGGTTAAATTCAAGGATGAGTTCTTCAGGCGATGTAAATGACCGATTTCTATCGGAATTGTGCCATAGAAACTGTTGTTGTAAAGATCAAGAGAAGCTAGGAAAGAAAGATTCCCAAGGTAAGGAGAGAGTCTTCCCTGGAGACCCATGTTCGAGAGTTCTAAAGCTGTGACTCTCTGCCTACGGTTGCTGCAAACGACGCCAATCCATTCACAAAAGTTTGCTTCGACAGTCCAATTGCCGCCTTTGATCGTGTTTGTCAGGTCGATTTCAATCGCCGATTTGAAGTGGAGGAGAGCCACTTGATCAGTGAAGTTGCTAGAACAGATGACGGTTTGAAACATCAATAGGGAAGCCAACATCACATCAAGAAATACCATAAAGATGAACTTCTCCATAATGAACTAGAGTATCTTTTGATTGCATCAATAGAAGGTTCGCTAATTAGGAGCTGTTCTTAGTATTTAATATCAAAGAGAACCAAATGATTGTCTCAATTTAAATAAACAGAAAAACTGTAAAGAAAGACTAACTACCAAACGATGCCCCACATGGGGGTCTCTGTAGAAAAACAGTAAGTGGCTATTCAGTGTGAGGGACCTCACAAACTACATGATCCACATTTCAGATATACTCATAAGTTGAAATTTTGTTTTGAGCGTAAAAGCTCTCATATGATAATCCCAACTCATTTGCTTTTTAATTTTTAAAAGAATGCTATTCACAATACCCCACAAATTAACCCAAACCATAATCATGTGTTGAGATCTTCCGTGAATGAGGGGAAGTTGGAGAACCCCTCAATCACGTTTGATTTGGTAAACGGCCCGTTCTTTATGTTTACATGTACACACTTATTTTCAACTCTATGAGGGTACAAATGGACTTTTGACTAATGCTCCAAGGCACAAATGGACATTTCCACAGAGACTGATTGGAGGTTTCTATTGTTGGAAGAGATAATGATACTAGTAGTCTATCAACTTTATCCATGTATCTTGTCATATTTGAACTTTCAATCGATTCATTTAAATCACTTTTAATTAATGTGAAATGTCATGCCGCCACTTTCAGTTAGTCTAATTAGATCCCTAATATTTTTGATATGTTTATTGCCATCCTTTCATTAATTAATTTAAATGAAATGCATGATGGACACCAATTTGATAAAGTTGATGTTTGATGGAGAAAATTACGTGGATTTTGTGCGTGTCATGTGGACTCTCTTCAACAACGATTTTAGGCTTCTTGTCCAAAAAGGATGAGGAAAATGGCTTTGAAATCTCTACTTTTAAAATGCATAACAAAAACTTTACTATTTTCTTTTGAAGCATAGTGAAAAATCCTCCCTCATTCTCCATTTGATATGATTTCGATTGAGAACTTGAAGAAGAATAAGACCACATTAATTTATAAAAAGTAAGGGGTTTTGTCCTGGTTTTGGAAGCTTTTTAACACCAGTAGAATTCCCGTTTGCTGTGCAGGTTCTTGCCTTTTGTTTTATTGAGAAATTGCTTTAAAGTACTAATTCGAAACTCAATGATCATTTTGGTCCCTCTCACTTTGAATTAATAATTTTTGGAACTATTATTTTCATCTAAAGCTTTCTATTACTTTGACATCTTGATTTTCCCTTTAATCAATTCCTATTGAACTTTTTTCAGTCCTATAATACAATAATTTGTAGTTTGACATTGGATTGTGTAGCTTTTTCCATGTATCAATGTGTACGGGCGTGCTCTTTATTGATGTCATATGATCTGCATTTGAGGCGTCGTTCTTGACATTTGGCATTGTGGAGTGGTAACTTCGAATTAGATGTCTCAAGTGTATTATTTCATTCATATATGATGCAAGAGGCTTAGCTGGTAGGCAATGTCAACTTTCATTTTTCTCCTTAAACCTGATATTTCAATGCCTAATACTAATGAATGTGGACATTATGGGATGCATTAATATTTTGACAACTATGTCTTCCTCGGTTTCAAATTACTGTACCATAATGCCTGCATCATCATCCTCTGTATGTGACTGTGATTATAATATACATAAGCACTTTAATTGATAATTCTATTAGACTCCCATTTCTCAGAAATCTACTCCAGAGTCCATTGATTGATGAAAATGTTTCTCAAGAGAATCAAGCGAAAAATTCAGAGTCTTGCAACTAACAAGAGGCGAGCAGATTTGCTCATTCAATGGGGGAGCGAAGGCAAGGGGGACTGCGAGAAGTTGCCTGCAGAGGGAGTTGATCGTCTCTAGCGTGATTGCAAATGAGAGGAACCATAGGCTTGGCCTTCATTATATTCATGAATCTCTGGTTTGCAAAAGTAAGGCAGATTACTATGTCTTGGATTTCTAATTGATCCATAAAATATTGGTGGCAGCTCCAAGGTAAGTTTACTGGCAAGTTCAATCGAGAACTCAAGTTGCGGTGAATGGGCTTCGGAGAGCCTGGGTTAAACTCGAGCATTGCCTTGTGTGAGGGTCTATCGTTCCTGCTCAGCAATCCGTTAGCTTTCCCCATGTGGTTCACTTCGAGCAAGATCGCTGACAAAGAGTCTTAGCTGAGGGTCTAAGTGTAAAAGGCTCTTTATAGTAGCAGATTTCCTACTATGTATATAAAATGCAAGAGGCTTAGCTGAGAGGAAATGTCAATTATATTTTTCTCCTTAAACTTGACATTTCAATGCCCAATACCAATGAATGGGTACATCATGTGACGCATTAGTATTTTGACAATTCTAGATGGTCTTCCAATTAGTTTGGTGTATGCTTCTATAATTTCTGTGCATCTTTGTTCATCTTTGATTGTTGTGTGGATGTGACGCAATGGTCGATGTCCTTGTCTACTTAGCCAGCATAACTTTCAATCTACTCGAACTTGTGGTCGCTGAGTTGGATTTTTGACTAAATATGTATTCTTCTCATGGAATTATGAAATTTGATGGGCACTCCACCATAGTAAGCTTAATTCACGGAAGATAAGGATGCGTAAATTTCCTGGTTGGGTTGAATATTTAGGTCCAAATGGAGGAACTTTCCCGCTAAAACCATTACGTGGGTGGTTATCAAATAATAAAGTCTAAACTTATATTCAGAAGTGGAATTAAAGGTTGCCGCAAAGGCTTTGAGTGCCATTTAGGCAAGTTTTGACGTTGTTCATGAAAAAGACATGATTTTGCTCTTTACAAAGGTTGATGAGTCAATTGGGTCATCAAGTAATTAGGACTCAAATGCATTATGTGCAAAGATTTAAGATTTCTTATGCACTTTTCCTGTTATGTTGGTGTAGAGGGATTTTTTTCTAGGTGGTGATTTATTTTTCAAATTATCGTACTTAGAAAACCTTAAGAATTCTGTACAGATTGGCATGCAAAAGAGGAGGGAGGATGATTTTACCAAATAAGATCATTTTTAACTTGTACATAGGTCATTGCGGTTGAATTATAAATCTGCAAAGGAGATTTTGAGGCTTACATTGTCATTCAGCTGAATCTTTCCGGGAAATTACAAGAGTCTACCTTTCAAGTTCTTCTTTTCTTTTAAATATTGAAAGAGTAAGAATTGGGCAAGAAGAAAGCCACTAGCCATCTTTTCTTTCTTTTTAGAGTAACTTTTTAATTTTTTTCTTTTTGCCACATAGAGTGATAAAAAGTCATTGACCGTGGTTGAACCTCAATCATCCGAACCAATTCATACGAAAGAGTAAGAATTGGGCAAGAAGAAAGCCACTAACCATCTTTTGTTTCTTTTGAAGTTTCTTTGCTGAGCAACTTTTTACACTTTTTCTTTTTGCCACACAAAGTGATATAAAGTCATGGACCATGTCAGTCAATTTTGAAATTTGTCACTCAATGCCTTAACACTTGAGATTTCACAATCTTCATCTATAAAAAACCTTATATGATGGTACGTGGGGATTTAAAATATAAGTTGGACATACTAGTAATTTTTCTTGTTTGGCACGTGATGGTATTTGTCCACGCAAAATGTACATGAGTTTGAAATGAAAGCTTACTATCACCCCACGATGACTTTAATGGGGATTCATGCTCGTTATTTTACAAAATGCTCTCTTATTGGATATGTGTGACACGAGGCATGTAACGTTCAACGTGGGAAGTAATAGAAGCACCATATTTATTCTGCCATGACATCCGTTATACCATATACATGATATTCGTTTCTTATTTTGCTTGCAGCACCTGTCTCGTTTGGCGCTTGGATGAGATTATGGGTCAATGTCCTTGTCAACTTAGCCAGCATAACTTTCAATCTACTCGAACTTGTGGTCGCTGAGTTGGATTTTGACTAAATATGTATTCTTCTCATGGAATTATGAAATTTGATGGGCATTCCACCATAGTAAGCTTAATTCACGGAAGACAAGGATGCGTAAATTTCCTGGTCGGGTTAAATATTCAGGTCCAAATGGAGGAACTTGTCCGCTAAAACCATTACGTGGGTGGTTATCAAATCATAAAGTCTAAACCTATATTCAGAAGTGAAATTAAAGGTTGCCGCAAAGGCTTCGAGTGCTATTTGGGCAAGTTTCCACATTTTCCATGAAAAAAACTTGATTTTGCTCTTTGCAAAAGTTGATGACTTCGATTGGATCATCAAGTAATTAGGACTCGAATGCATTATGTGAAAGGATTTAAGATTTCATGTGCACCTTTGTTGTTATGTTGGTGTAGAGGGATTTTTTCTAGGTGGTGATTTATCTTTCAAATTATTGTACTTAAAATACCTTAAGAATTCTATACAGATTGGCTTGCAAGAGAGGAGGGAGGATGATTTTACCAAATAAGTTCATTTTTAACTTGTACATAGGTAATTGTGGTTGAATTATAAATCTATAAAGGAGATTTTGAGGCTTATATCGTCATTCAGCTAAATCTTTCTGAGAAATTACACGAGTCTATCAAGTTCTTCTTTTCTTTTAAATATTGTAAGAGTAAGAATTGGGCAAGAAGAAAGCCACTAACCATCTTTTCTTTCTTTTGAAGTTTCTTTTTAGAGCAACTTTTTACTTTTTTTTCTTTTTACCACATAGAGTGATAAAAAGTCATTGTCACACCCCGAACCTCGAGCTCATGTCCATCCCTTGGTGATCGATAAAAATTTGTGACGTCCCAGGACACGTCGCCGACCCATTCATTTTTATGCACATGCGGAAGCGAACGATTACCCCTGAAAAAACTAATACGGGATAGAAAAGCAAGAAACAATTTCACAACCAAAACACTTTTATAAACAATTGTGTTTAGCTACAAAAAGATCGGTCCCAAAAGAAGCTATCCTACGACCTACTCGTTGAACACAATCGCTGATGCTTCGGACTCCACTTCAACAGGCTTTGGGGCTTCGAGTCCTCCATCTAAGGACCTGAAAAGTTTAAGCCCACGACGAGGTGAGACAATGTCTCAGCAAGTTCACCCCTATATCCCGACTAGGAAGGAAATACACCTAAAGACAGTCTATACACACAAAACAGAGGACTTACCTCACCTCAGTTCCCTCCGGCATGTCAGTACAATTCATATCACAGATGCATACAATAAATGCACACATCAATTGGAACGTCTCACACAATCTCAATCAAACACGCGTTCCGATTTTAATCACGGCCCAATGGGCACGGCCTACTCAATATTCAGCGGTCTTCGGCATAGCCAAGTGTCGTACTTTAATCACAGCCCAATGGGCACGGCCTACTCGACGTTCGGCAGTTAATAACGACCCAATGGGCATGGCCTACTCGAAGTTCAACGGTTAATCACTCAATTGCACTCAATTGCATAAATTATCAACCAATTGCACAATTAAGCAATCAATATCACATATCATCAAGCATAAGCTCTAAGCATGCCAAAAGTCGACCACATCACTAAGGCTAATCTAACCATTCTAGATTAGCACTAATCCATCTAAGCTAAACTAATCAACCCTTAAGCATAATTAACCTCCTACGTAAGATTTAGTGAGTAAACTCATTAGTTTTGCAGGCCAGTGAGTCCACGGCGACAGCGGCACGACGGCGGCTGAAACTTGGGCCTGCAACGGCGCCAAAGGAAGCTCGGACCGAGCCGAAAAGGCCTTGCAAGCCCACAATGAACTGCTAGGCTCAATTGACAAGGCTGAAGCTTGCGGGCTGAGCTTGCATCGAGATGAAGTTGGGCGATTTACTGGGCTAGATTAGCGTGGGTTGCAGTGGCTGAAGATGGGCTGGACGGTTGGTAGAAAGAGAGGAAGTAGACGAGTGGCCGCGAGCTGGGGAAAATGGGGCTGTCGGTTAGGGACATTGCGGATGAAGGGGGAATGGTGGAGAGAGACGATCGCGAGGCAGCTTCGATGGGCTTAACTTCGTGATAAAGGAGCAGCTGGATTCGGTGGTGGTGCCGCACGTGAAGAGAGTGGAGCAAACGCCATTGATTTGGCAAAGGCGAAGGGGAGTTAACTCTGGTTGACTGGTGGAGGGTGAGACATTGCAGCGAGATGGAGACATGAGGATGGAAGTTGGGCTGTCGATGGGATGGGAAGAGGGGAAAGGGGCGAAGGAAAAGGAACACGGGCAGGCGTTGAAGGAAAGAGAAATAGAATCCAAGGGGGTCGGGGGAGAGAAGAAGTTAGTTGAACGAAGAAGAGAGAGGGGAGGGGAAAGAGAGAGAGAACCAAGCCTTGAAAGTAAAAAATAAATATCCTAATTCATGATTAGCAAACAACAAAAGTCTTCAGCCCATCCAATGGAGAATTTGCTCCCATTTCACCCAATTTAAGTCACTTTGGTGTAGATAATTATGCCCATTTTCAGCCAACCTTTCCAATGGACCCAAGGGCCAAATTCTTCGTAAATGCACACCAAATGAAGCCAAATTGTGGACCAAACTGTAGCAGCCCATCACCCCTACGAATTTGCACCATCTCCTCACCATTTACTTCAATTTGGTGACCCAAAATTCCTCAAATAATGCCCATCCGAATTCGCAACTCTTTTCCGAATAGTTCGTATTGATTTTCCGTAAAAATCTCGGGCTCGCCGAAAATTCTTCGAAGGATGATTCAACGTTCCTAAAATAAATCGTGATATGACAGAACTTTCAATTTCTGAAATCGGGTTCAAATTCACGGTTAATTTCAATCTGACGCGATTTTAGTGTGACCTAACCTACCGTGTAGGTTTTAGTATATTTTAGTGCAATTGACCCGTGGTCGATTATTTTCGAGCCACAATATACATCCTCAACACATTGTAGACTCTCGATTGTCATGAAAATCTCAAGATTTCAAATACGGGCACAAGGTACCCAAAACGACAGAAAAATCGGTTTAGTGCCGATCGACGAGAATTTTGCAATCACCACACTTTGATCACATATCTCAGTCGAATCGACCTATCTCTGATCTCTGATTGATTTTGACAGTGTTGTAATGACCCTTGCAGATTAGCACGGTCGAGCAGTCGATTCCTAGTCGAATTCTCAAGTCTATTGCGTTTATAATCCTTAACGGCTTCACCTGATAGACCAGTTATCTCGTGAGTGATCAACTCAGAGAATAGAACTATAGGCGCGACGATGAAAAACCCAACTTATTCAATCGAAAACCGAACCTGAAAATCATGATGTCACAGTTATTGACTGTGGTTGAACCTCAATCATCCGAACCAATTCATATGAAAGAGTAAGAATTGGGTAAGAAGAAGGCCACTAACCATCGTTTGTTTCCTTTGGAGTTTCTTAGCAAAGCAACTTTTTACACTTTTTATTTTTGCCACACAAAGTGATATAAAGTCATTGACCATGTCGGTCAATTTTGAAATTTATCACTCAATAACTTAACACTTGAGATTTCACTATCTTCATCTATAAAAAACCTTATGTGATGGTAGGTGAGGACTTTGTTGGACATACTAGTAATTTTTCTCCTTTAGCACATGATGGTATTTGTCCACGCAAAATGTACAAGAGTTTGAAATGAAAGCTTACTATCACCCCCACGATGACTTTAATAGGGATACATGCTCGTTATTTTACAAAATGTTGTCTTATTCGATATGTGCGACATGAGGCATGTAACGTTCAACGTGGGAAGTAATTGAAGCACCATATTTATTCTGCCATGACATCGATTATACGATATATATGATATTCGTTTCTTATTTTGCTTGCAGCACCTGTCTCGTTTGGCGCTTTGATGAGATTATGGGTCAATGTCCTTGTCAACTTAGCCATCATACCGAGGATTGATGACATCGGTTATACCATATATATCATATTCATCTTTGGTATGTCTTCCTTCCTAATCCTCAGGTGATGGTAGCCTATCCTCAGGTCGATCTTGGAAAATATTGACACTCCCTGTAGCTGATCAAACAAGTCATCAATCCTCGGTAATGGATACTTATTCTTGATCGTCACTTGATTGAGTTGCCGATAGTCGATGCAAAGGCGCAACGAACTATCATTCTTCTTTACAAATAGCACCGGTGGTCCCCAAGGTGATGCACTAGGACGTATAAATCATTTATCCAACAAGTCCTACATCTGCACCTTCAGTTCCTTTAGCTTTGACAACGCCATACGGTAAGGAGCTTTAGAAATTGGCTACGTCTCAGGTGCCAACTCAATCATGAACTCGATCTCCCTTTCTAGGGCTAAACTAGGTAATTCCTCAGGAAACATGTCAGAAAACTCCCATATCGCGGCGATGTTCTCCATCTTCGGCTCCTCAACTGTCGTATCCACTACAGTTGCCAAATAATCTTAGCAACCACATCTAACAACCGGGTTGCCTCAAGCGACAAGATTAAGGTAATTGAGGGTCCTCCTCAACTTCTAATAAACTCGAAACTTTCACACGCTAACGAGTTAAACTGAATCGCCTTACGATAACAATCTACAGTAGCTCGTTGCTTGGTGAGCCAATCCATGCCAATAATTACATCAAAATCAAACATGGTCAGCATAATCAAATTTATCCTTTCCTCTCGCTCACCAATCACTAACTTGCAACCAGGACACCCTACTGCAGACAATACTTTATCATTTATTGGGGTAGATATACTAATGACTGCTCCCAACGATTCTGGATTCAATCCTACCAACTTAACGAATTTCTCAGCAATAAATGAATGCATAGCTTCATGGTCAAATAAAGCATAAGCAGCATGGTCGTTCAGCGAGACCGTACCTGTAACCACGTCCTATGAGTCCTCCGGCTCACTTCGAGTGACAGCATACACCCTTCCCTGCATCGGAGGCTTGTTCAAACTACCTTGTGGTGCGTTCTGCGATGCACTCCCTCTGTTCTGTCCCATCTACGGTAGCGGCGCCTGTGCTCCCATAGGCCTGTGCGGACAGTCTTTAATCTGGTGATCATGCTAGCCACTTCCAAAGCAGGCTCCTGTCCTAGTAAAACATGGGGCTGATCCATGTCTTCTCCCAAAGAAAAAGGCACACACCATTCGAGTTAGGTGCCGACTTTCCTACTCTATCCATTTGGTTGGGGGAAATGGGATACCTGCCTCTTGTCATCAGCCTTTTCTCAAACCGATTGTTGTCTTTGTTGGGCTCGAACCACGACCCAGATTCGGCGGCTCGTTTGTTTAGGTTCCTCTTGATCAGCTATGCCCTCTCGTACATATCATTATAATCCTTAAGATTCAATGGCACCAGCGGATCCTTAATCTCTTGTCTCAATCTGTCTCTGAATCTTCTCGTTCTGTCCACCGGATCCTCAATCAGCCTTGGCGCGTACTTGGACAGCTCTGCAAATTTCGCCTTGTATTGGTCCACTAACATCAAACCCTGACGAAGATGTTGAATTCCGCTATCTTCTGCTCTCTGGCGCAGTCAAAAAAGTACTTCCCATAGAAAACGTCCACAAAGGCATTCCACTCCGGAACCGTACCTTCTAGAAACACTCTCCCTATGGTGGCTTCCCACCAAGTACTTGCATTCCCTTACAACTGGTAGACCGCCAGGACTACCTTGTCTTCCTCAGAGCACCTCAGCATTGCGAAGACTTTCTCTAGCTCCCGGATCTAGAGGGTTGCAGCCTTGGGATCACCTGCTCCAGTAAACCTCTGTGGTTTGAACTTCAGAAACTGCTCCACCAGCTTATGCATTTGCCATTCACCATTCCCATTTCTAGGTGGGACTTAAGCAGGTGCGGCAGCAACGGCATTGGCGGCAATAGTGGCAGTAGCAGTAGTGGCTGCTTGGTTCTGGGCCTGCTGACCCATCATGTTCCCCATCTGCTGTCATGCCTGGAACCTCGAGCGCACGCACATCTCTTGGCAGTTGATTAAAACTTATGCGACGTTCCCAGGACGCGTCGCCGACCCATTTGTTTTATGCACATGCGGAAGCGAACTAATAATTACCCAACCAATAAACAAACACATGGGATAGTAAAAGCAGGACAGCCAAATATCACAAACCAAACTTTATAAACAAACCAAGTTAGTCTTACAGGTCTATTCACATAAGTCTGTTTCAAAAAGAAACTTCCAGGCCACCTACACTCTGTACCCTTTCGCCTCGAGCTCCGAGTTCTCAATCCTAGGGACCTGAAAATATTTAATCACGATGAGGTGAGGTAAATCTTAGTGAGTCAAAACCCTAAACCCCGATTAGGACGAGAATTCACCTAGAGGCAGCTAAACATACATCACACACAACTTACCTCGCCTCGGCACGTTCCTGCACATTAGTGTCTCACATATATCATATGCATACAGCAAACATATTTAATAACTGGCACACCTCAATTTATCTTTCAAACAATCACATGGGTCCCGATTATAAAGCTAAACCGTTATGACACGTCACATTCCGTGCCACACAATTTTGTCCCATAATTAGGTGCGGTAATCTCAATCACTCGGCGTGTCCTAGTTATTACGACCCATCAGCCATGGCCAACTCAATAGTCGGCGGTCATCCAGCGTAACCGGGCGTCGTCTCGCCCCATCGAGCACGGCATCGTCGCATGTAAATGCATCATGATGGCATTCCATAAAGGAGCATCGGCCCAGCCTCCACTGCGACCAGCATCCGTTGATGTGGGGCATCCGAACTTAATCAGGCATCATCTCACGTAAACGCATCAGGATGGGTTCACTACCCCGCGTAAACGCATCAGGGTACTTAGGTGACCACATGCGCACATACTTGGCCAAGAACACCATGCTTTGCACTCAAATACTTCCATTTCAAATAATAGACTTGGCCAATTTTCTTCGTATTAAAAATTCCCAATAAAATAATTTTGCGTGGTCACACATTCAAATCGAATCATAAAACGTGATACTCTCCCAACGTGATACTCTCCCATTTCAAAATTCCACGATTTTATATAGTACATAAAATATTTTTGGCGTCAAAATCGACAACCGGTATTTTTCTATTTAAATACCATTAAATCAATTTTTGCAATAATAATCCAAAACAACAACTAAGCACTCAATTGCACAAATAAGCAATCAATTTCACATATGAACTCATCCATGACGGTTAGCGTAAAATTCTGCAAAATGGCTACTCTACCACAATTTACGCTAATTATAATTAATTAAATAAATTACAAATTATTTAAACTAATCCACTTAATTAATCTAAATAAGCTAACCGAACTGACCTAATTGAGCTAACTAAACTAATCTAACTAGGCTAACTACATTAATATAACTAAGCTAACCAACTAACCTAACTAAACTAATTAATCTAACTAACTAGTTACTCTAACTAAATCATACACTAAACCTTAATTAACACTAACTAACCTACTAAGTGTAATTAACCACCTAATTCGAGATTAGGGAATTAACTCACCAGATTAGCGCAGTAACGGGTTCATGGTGACGGCGGCGCGAAGGCGGTGAGATCCCGTGACTACGGCACCCCCAACGAAGGCTCGGAGGAGGCTGAAAACAGCCTACAAGGTTCGGCTAAGAGGTTGGTCATGAATCGTTTCGTAGGCTGGTCGCTCGGCTAATGGTGCCCGACCGCCGGCGGGACGGCTAGAGCGATGAGGGTGCTATAAGCGACGCTCGGTGGACAAACGGCTATGGAGGCAAGATGATGGGCCGGGGGCAGCGGGTGGCTCGGACGGGGGACTGGCGGACGGTGGTGCGGGATCAATCGCCGTCTGCTCGATGAAGTGGTGGGCGGTTGCTGGCTTTATGGGTGTAGCTATGCGTGCGGTAGTAAGGGATGGAAGATGAAGCAGTGGGTGACAGTAGCAATGACAAAGGGAAATCAAGGAATGGAGAAGAAGATGGAACTGAAGAAAAGAAGATTAGGCCGAGCTGCTGAAGGCTTACATGCACGAAGGAGAGAGGGAAGGAATAGGAGTCAACATGGTAGCCAATAGCAAGCCAAGGGGAAATATCTTGGCACTTGAGTGCATGTCCTTCAAACTCTTTAGCCACCTAAGTCAAAGCATCATCCAATGGCTGATTTTCCTTCATTTCCTCACCAAATCAAGTCATTTTGGTGGCCAATAAAGCCTATTTAGTAGCCCACACGAATTTCCTTGATTTTTAATTTACCGAATTTGATTTTTCCGCAAAATTTCAGTCTCGACGGAATTTCCTCAAAAGACGAAACGATGTCCTTAAAATTAAACGTGACACGCTCGAACGTTCGATTCTCAAAACTGAATTCAATTTCGTGGTTAAAATCGACCCGACGTGATTTTAATACAACCTAACCTAACAGGTAGCTTTTAGGGATTTTAACGTGTTTGACTCGTGGTCGATAATTTTCGACCCATGTTTGTGCATCTTCGACTCGTAGGCGACGTTCGGTTGTCGTAAAAATCTTAATGTTTTAATTACAGGTACTGAATACAAAATTGACAGAAAACCGGGTTAGTGCCGTTTGATGCGAATTTCACAATCATGTTGAATCACCCACAATTCAATTGCGCATTGTCGTCGAATCGACCTATATCCGATCACTAATCGATTATAACGGTGTCGTATTGACCTTTGTTTATTATCACGGTCGAGCAATCGATTTCCGATCGAATTCTCAAGTTTGCAGCGTTTATATCCCTTAACGACTTCACCTAATAGGTTAGTTAACTCATGAGTGGCCAACTCAGAGAAAAAGGACCATAGGCACGTCGAAGAAATGCCTATTTCATATTAATGAGACGAGGTCGAAATTCAGGATGTCACAACTCTTCCCCTCTTATAAACATTTCATCCTCAAAATTTAAACCATTACAATTCTTCTTCAAAAAGGTGGGGGTATTAACGTATCATCGATTCTTCGCTTTCCCACGTTGCTCCTTCTGTCCCGAGGTGTTGCCAGACCACTTTGACCAAGGGAATTGCCTTGTTGCGTAGCACTTGCTCCTTTCAATCCATTACCCAGACCGGTCTCTCAACGTACGACACTCTCTCGTCCACGTCTAACTCTTCAAAATTCAGCACGTGGGTATGATCAAGCTCATACTTCCTCAACATCGACACGTGGAAGACATCATACACTTGTGCATGTCTCGGTGGCAACGCAAGACGATACGTCAAAGTCCCAATTTGTTCCAAAATCTCAAAGGGATCGATGTACCTTGGATTTAACTTTCCTTTCTTACCGATACGCGAAGTACCCCTCATCGGTGACACTTTAAGGAATACCTATTCACCAACTTGGAACTTACAATGGTCTTCGCCGCTTGTCAGTATAACTTTTCTGACGACTCTGAGCAGTCTTAAGTCTTTCTCGAATAGCTTTGATGGCGTCCACTAACTGTTGAACCAACTCGGGGCCGGTAATTTTACGCTCTCCAACCTCATCCCAATAGACTGGAGTTCTGCCGGCTCTGCTGTCATGCCCCGAACCTCGAGCGTGTGCCCATCCCTCGGTGGTCAATAAAATTGCAACGTCTCAGGATGCGTCGCCGACCCATTCATTTTAATGCACATGCGGAAGCGAAACAAAACCCTTGACCACAACCAACACGGGATAGAAAAGTAGGAAACAAACTCACAACCAAAACACTTTTATAAACACATTAGTTTATATACAAGACTAGACTAAAGACAAAAGTCTACAAAAGATCGGCTCTCAAAACGAAGCTATCCTAAGACCAGCTATCTGAACACATTCGCCGATCCTTCGGTCTCCACAGGCTCCGAGGGCTCTCCACAGGCTCCGAGGGCGTCAGGTCCTCCACAGCACCATTAGGAAGGTCAGCGGCACTCTCACCTAGAGTGGCATCAACTACCATAGCGGGAATTTCAAAACCCTGGAGGGGACCCACCCGAAATCCATTGAAACCGTAGCGATACCACGCTCTAAACCGATGAGGTACCCTCTGAGGTAGGCCCTCATCGACCCAGACGGTGGTCACCACGAGTTCATAGACCCATTGACCCCCTGAGGCATGGTAGTCAAAACTCCGCTCGGTAACCCTCATAGGCCGACCAAAACGTTCCGGCGGAACCGTCATCTAAGGACCTGAAAAGGTTGAGCCCACGACGAGCTGAGACAATGTCTCAGCAAGTTCACCCCCTAAACTTCAACTAGTAAGGAAATACGCCTAGAGGCAGCTATACACACAAGTTAGAAGACTTACCTTGCCTCAGCTCCTTCCTACATGTAAGCACAGTTCATATCCTCAACCAATCAATTCAATCCCATCAATCATTCAATCCATTCAATTCGATACAATCGACACAATCAATACCATCTATCAATTCAATCAATTCGATTACTACTCACACAAGCTGAAGTATATTTATGCTTGCATAAGCTGATATATATTATAGCTCACACAAGCTGATATAGTATATTGCGATCCGGTGAGTCCAAGACGACGGTGACGTGGAGACGGGCAACAAACAACCCTGCAGCAACACCAAACGGAGACTGAACGAGCCTGAAAACGGGCCACGAAGCCACACAGCCCTTGCTGGCTTCGGTTTCTGGTCCTTGCTACTGGGCTAGATCGGACGGCCAAAACGACTCAGGAAAGGGACACGACGGGACGACGAGGCTGCTGCGGGGCCAAGCGGAGGCGAACGGCGTCAACAGTCACTAGTGCGACGGCGGAGGAGCTCGAGATAGGGAGCTGGGCTTGCTGGAATGTGAGCAGGAGCAGGCGCGAGCGAGCGGGCGGCGCGACGGCTCCAACGGGCGGAAGAGGGCTTGGACAGCTTCGGTGGGCATACGACGGCAAGGGGGAAGGGCTGCCTGTTCTATCTAGTTCTCTCAAGATTTCTCATGGTCACCACAATGGATAAAGTGGCCCCAAGCATGAAGAAGAAGTTGCTAAAGATGGAGGATCCCCCTTGGGCCACAAAGTCTTCACATTCTATCCAATTCTCCCTTGGCAAGGCCCCACCATACATGGCTGTCTTCCTCAGCCAATTTGCAGTAGTCAAGGCTTCCTCAACAAGTCTCCAAGTGGTCCAAATGTTGCACCCCACAAGGCCTATGAATTTTGGAACATTTTCCCCAAATTGAACCAAATCCCCTCAAATTGAGTTCAATTTGATGTCCATAAAATCAACCAAGGTGCCCACACTTGAATTCACATTTTTCCTCGTCAATTCCTCCAACAGGAATCCCAAAAACACGACCAAACATGGCCCTCTAATTTTCTCGATCAAAAACAGCCATACTTTGAATTTTCGCTAAAAATCTCGGTTTGCAGAAAAATCTTCGGAAGATGAGTCGACGTTCCTAAAATGAATCGTGACATGACGGAACTTTCAATTTATAAAATCGGGTTTAAATTTGCGGCTAATTTCAGTCTGGCGCGATTTTAGCGTGGCCTAACCTACCGAGTGGCTTTTAGGAAATTTTAGTGCAATTGACCAGTGGTCGATTAATTTCATGTGGCATCCTAGAATTTCATGTCAATCCCTAGATGTGCTATGAACCATGGATAGGTGGTGGTAGCACCATCAAGTTGTATTATAGCCATTTGATCCATGATTTGCAATAAGATTAAGGCCAAACTTTTCAATGGATAATTATTTGATGGGAAAAGAAAATTCTATTCTTGGCTATGTGATTTATTGTGGCACCCCCTTGCTCAAGAACCATTAGGGTCGCCACAGGTGTCTACTACAAGCCCTACTGCGTACCAGTCTAATATTTTTCCAAATGAAGTGGAACCATTTTTTTTTTATATAAGTTTTTGCGCAACTCTCCAACGGAAGCATAAACGAGTCTCTCCATCCCTTACTCCATGAATCATAATGCAATGCACACCACTACACATCAAAAGAAAAGACAAGCCGAGTCACTTTTATTTACATTTTTAAGATGGACACCCCGGGTCGGTACATCAAAAGGCCAAGATTTTTAACTGTACTTGGCTATGACTCAAAAGAGAACTCGACCCTACATCAAAGCATAACCCATCCATCCACAAGTGTTGGCTACCCCAAAAGTATCAGCTCCCACCGTCATGCGTGCCATCACACCCAACCCGGTGCATCGGGCGGCGGCAGCGGCAATATCCCGCGCATCACTCCATCGCGTCGAACGTGGATAGAAAGAAACTCTTGGACAACCGGACCCCCAGCCAGGCCTACATCATACATCACTAGCACACGGACTCGAAGAAATACCAAACCAGGAATACTAACGCAGATGTGCTCCGCGCACTCAACCTCAGTGTCAACAAGTATACCGTAGAAGGTACCACGCATAACTGGCGGCAAAGGCATCTTTTAATATGAAATGTTAATCCCTAAAGGGGTGAGTTCAACCACTCAGCAGTAAAGATCCATTAATCTACACATTGCAAGCAAGCAGAACAATCAAGATGCCATAAGTATAATGCATATCAATCATGCTATTGAACATACCTCACCTTACAGCCATGCATATATCACCACGCAATGTGCATTCACTACCATGCACATGCACATATATCATCAACTAGCCATGCATATTTCACCATGCATTCCATGCTTGCATTTCCATGAGGCTCATCCCATGCCATATGCACACATCCATGCGCATGATTCAATTTCCAATTTTATCTTTCAGTTGGGTCACATCATTTTTCTTTCCAAGGACCATTATTTGCATCCCTCATTTTATCGCTCGCACCCAACCTGGCATCGCGAGGAACCTCCGACACACACCTCCGGGCATCCGGCACCCACACTTCGGGCATCTTGAAACTCCCGAGGACATCCGGCTCACACACTCCGGGCATCCGGCACTCACACTCCGGGCATCCCGACACTCCCAGGGCATCGTCGGCTCACACCTCCGACGGTATACTCATCATCATAATTTATATTTTCATATGTGCACCACAATATCCACATGATGCATGATGTGATGGTAACAAGGGTTGATTTCAACCTTTGACAATATGTACCATGCCATATGACACCACATATACAACATAATCCATCACACATGACAATACATCACATAGAACCAACTTTTCGCATCAAGGTTCGGATGAACAGTATACTCAGTTCCGAAGAAAATTTCGATTAAATACCCAAACGAACTCCAAAAATTATGAGATTTAGATATGTTATAAATAACACCAGAATGTAAATATCTCATGAAGAACACTATACCAAAATAAATTCACATAATTTAATATGGTCCAAGCATCACAGCTTTCTAATTCTCGGCATCACAGTTTGCACAGTTTGAGAAATATTTTCGATTTAATATCCAAATGGACTCTAAAAATTATGAACATTTACTAAGTTATAGTTAACACCGAGAGGAAAATATATCATGAAGAAAATTACACCAAAAGGTCATCAAACAAATTAATATGAACCAAGCATCACAGCTTTCAAATTCTCGGCATCACAGTTTGCACAGTTTCAGAAATATTTTCGATTAAAAATCCGAATGGACTCCAACAATTCTGAAAATTTACCAAGTTATAGTTAACACCGAGATTCAAATATCTCATGAAGAAATATAATCCAATTAGTTCTAGAACAATAGCTATGGACAATTTACTTCTTCTTTAGTTCGGTACTGTTCTTCCCAGATTAAGTCCTTTCAAAGAAATTCGATTCGCCAACCTACTCAAGTCCATTTCATCTCAATTTTTAGTATGATGTTCCTCATAAGGTCATCTATAACTATCATTAAGGGCACAAGATCAAATTTTTACTGTACGATTTTATAAAAATCACAGAACCGTGTTAGGTCGAGACGACGTTTCTCCAGATCTAGCTTCTTCGAAAGGAGACGATTTCACCCACTTCCACTTGTTCATTTCCTCTAAATTTTTTATATGTTATACTTCACGAAGTCCTCTACCACTTTGGTTAAGGAGTCGAAATAAGATTCCATCAAAAGGCTACTTAACAATCCACGAAATCACCAAGGGTCAGCACAACAAGTTCCAGATTTAGTTCCTTCAAAGAAAAACCATTTTACTAAGCAATACTCATCCATTTCATCTCAAATTTTTGTATGTTAATCCTCAAAATGTCCTCTACAACTTTCATCAAGGAATCAAAGTGAGATTTCAACTACAAAGTCGCATTCAGCTCACGAATTCATGGAGGGTCGGACTGGTTTGCCTAGAAACAGCATGCATAACCAACAAATCTCTCCTCATTGCTTCGAATTTTCCTTATCTCTACCACATGCAACATTCACCATCCATCCAACACACATTACAGCTAGCAAAGGATAGAAAAACGGACTCTACTTGCCTCTAATCCGAGCCCAACACAGCAAGCAAACGATCGGAGGGCAAGGCGGCACGTCGGCAGGACTCGGCGCACGCACGGCAGCAAACGGACCTCCTTCTTCCCTCTCGCACGCACGGGTCTCCCTTCCTCTCTTCCTCTCTTCCTTTCCTTTCTCTCTTTGTGCGACACACACACACACACACACTCTCTCTCTCTCTCTCTCTCTCTCTCTCTCGGCCGATAATCTTCCCCCTCCCCTCGTTCAATCCACCTCCCCTCAATTCTTCCCCTTCATCATTAGCAATCATTAAGATTGCATGCTTGACACTTGGCCAAATTTCATGCAAACCGGCTTCTCCCTCCCCTTGGTCTACGGCAGCATCTTCTTGGGCTTCATGGGCCTGCCTTTTTGGGCAGAGCTCTTCATTCGGCCTTCCTTGGTCGACGGCCCATTGGACCTCTTGGGCCGGGCCTAAAACACCGAATGGTGGAGTCTTGTGGGCTGCTCTCGGCCTAAGAGTTTTGGCCCATTCTTCTCTAAAATTTTCCTTTTTAAGTATCACCTAATCACCCATCATATAATTACCTAAATACACTTATTCACTTGGTCATAAAACTTGCAATCATAAATAAATTCCAACTTATAAAACACATGGCCAATAATAGAATTTTCTTTCCTAACAAATAATTATCCATTAAAAGCTTGGCCATAATCTTATTGCAAATTATGGATCAAATGGCTACAATACAACTTGATGGCACTTTCATCACCTATTCATAGGCCTTAATGTATATGGAGGTTGCCATGAATTTTGGGATGCCACATTTATAGGCTGGAATTTATTAATTTATGTTGCAAGTTTCATGGCCAAGTGAATAAGTGTATTTAGGTAATTATATGATGGGTGATTAGGTGATAATTAAAAAGGAAGAATTAGAGAAAAGTGGGTTGAACTTTTAGGCCCAAGACCAGCCCCACCATTCGGCCCTTTTGGCCTGGTCCGCGAAGCCCAAAGGAAGGGTGCTGCCGTCGACCAAGGGGAGGAGGCCCTGCCCATCTTCTAGCCCATCATGTGCATGGGAAAAATGCCAAGTGTCTTATCCCTAGGGCCAAGTGGCATTAGCCATGCAAGCCAAATGATTGCAAATGATGAAGGGAAGAAAGAGAGGGAGAGTGGGCAGATTGAGAGAGAGGATCGTCCAAGAGAGAGAGAGAGAGAGTGACCATCCGAGAGAGGGAGAGCGAGCGTGCGAGAGAAGAGGAGGAGGTTTGTCGTCGCCGTCGAGCCGCCGTGTCCCTCCGTCGAGCCCGCCGTCCTTGCTTGCTGTGTTGTGCTCGGACTAAAGGCAAGTAGAGTCCGTTCCTCTACCCGTTTGCTAGCTGTGATGTGTGTATGTCGGAGGAAAATGTTGGATGTGGTAGAGGTAAATAGATTTAGAAGCAATAGGGAGAAGTACATTGCCTTTGCATGCTGTTTTCTGGGAAAACCAGTTCGACCATCCATGAATTCGTGAGCTGCATGTGACTTTCTAGTGGAAATCTCACCCCGACTTCTTAATAAAAGTGGTAGAGGACTTCTTTAAGTATAACATATCAAAAATTGAGAGGGAATGAATAAGTTTAGGTAGGTGAAGTCGTCTCTCCTTTAAGAAACTGGATCTGGACAAATGTTACCTCAACCTAGTACGATTCCGTGATTTTTATAAACTCGTACAGTTGAAATTTGATCATGTGCCCTTAACAAAAATTATAGAAGAAATTCTGAGGAATAATATATTAAAATTTAGGAGAAATGGACATGAGATGGTTGGTGAATCGAATTTTCTTTGAAAGGACTTAATCTGGAGAAACGGCACTGAGAATAGGAGGAAATAGATCTTCTGTAGCTATTAACCTAGAACGAATTGGATTGGATTCAGATTTCTTCATGAGATATTTACCTCTCGGTGTTGACTATAACTTGGTAAATTTTCATAATTTTTGGAATCCGTTTGTATATTTAATCGAAATTATTTTTAAAACCGTGCAAACTGTGATGCTGAGACTTTGAAAGCTGTGATGCTTGGACCGTATTAAATTGTGTGAAGTCCTTTTGGTATTGTTTTCTGCATGAGATATTTACCTCTCGGTGTTGACTATAACTTGGTAAATTTTCAGAATTTTTGGAATCCGTTTGGATATTTAATCGAAATTATTTTTGAAACCGTGCAAACTGTGATGCTGAGATTTTGAAAGCTGTGATGCTTGGACCGTATTAAATTGTGTGAAGTTCTTTTGGTATAGTGTTCTTCACGAGATATTTTCCTTCAGGTGTTGTTTATAATATACCAAAATCTCATAATTTTTGGAGTTCGTTTGGGTATTTAATCGAAATTATCTTCAGAACTGCGTATACTGTTTCACCCGAACATTGATGTATTTTCGAAAATAAAAGAATTGGTTCTATGTGATGTAATGTCATGTGTGATGGATTATGTTGCATATGTGGTGTCATATGGCATGGTACATATTGTCAAAAGTTGAAATAGACCCTTGTTACCATCACATCATACGTCATGTGGATAATGTGGTGCATATATGAAAATAAATTATGATGATGCATATACCGTCGGAGGTGTGAGCCGACGATGCCCCGGGAGTGTCGGGATGCCCGGAGTGTGGGTGCCGGATGCTCGAAGTGTGTGAGCCGAATGTCCTCGGGAGTTTCGAGATGCCTGGAGGTGTGTGCCGGAGGTTCCTCGCGATGCCAAGTTGGGTGCGAGCGATAAAAGAGGGATGCAAACATTGATCCCTGGAAAGATAAATAAAATGAGATCCCCTGAAATTTGAAGAGTGAATCATGTGCATGGGTATGTGCATATGGCATGGTAATATGTGCATGATTGCACGAGGATGATTGTATGACTGCATGGTGATGTATGCTCGATAGCATGAATCATATGCATTATACTTGTGGTATCTTGATTGTTCTGCTTGCTGCAATGTGTAGATTAATGGATCTTTACTGCTAAGTGGTTGAACTCCCCCCTTTGGGGATTAACATTTCAGATTAAAAGATGCCGTTACCATCGGTCGCGCGTGGTACCTTCTACGGTATACCTTCTGACACTGAGGTTGAGTGCGTGGAGCACACATGTGTTAATGTTCCTGGTTTGGTGTTTCTTCGAGTCCGTGTGCTGGTTATGTATGACGTAGGCCTAGCTGGGGGCCCTGTTGTTCAAGAGTTTCTGTCAGTCCATGTTTGACGCAATGGAGTGATGCTGAGGATGCTGCCGCCACCGCCGCCCGATGCACCGGGTTAGGTGTGATGGCACGTATAAATGATGGGAGCTGACACTTTTTGGGATAGCCAACACTTGTTGATGGATGGTTATACATGTCTCGATTGTAGGGTCGATGTTCTCTTTTGAGTCTTAGCCAAGTATAGTTAAAAATCTTGGCCTTTTGTTGTACCGACCCGAGATGCCCATCTTGAAAATGTAAATAAAAGTGACTCAGCTTTGTCTTTTCATTTGGTGTTTAGTTGGTGTGCATTGCATTATTGTTTATGGAGTAAGGGATGGTGAGACTCGTTTATGCTTCCGTTGGAGAGCTGTGCTAAAACCTATATATATATAAAAAAAAAAATGGTTCCACTTTATTTGAAAGATATTAGATTGGAATGCAGTAGAACAAGTGGTAGATACCTGTGGCGACCCTAATGGATCATGGCAAGGGGGTGCCACATTTCGAGCGACATTGTACATCTTCTACACATTGGCGACTCTCGGTCGTCCTGAAATTCTCGAGGTTTCAAATACGGACACAGGGTACCAAAACAACAGAAAAATCGGTCTAGCGCCGATTTACGAGACATTTGCAATTAAGTGGAATCGCCCGCACTAAATCACATGACTCGTCAAATTGACCTATCTCCGGTCTCTAATCGATTTTTAATTGTGTCGTAATGACCCTTGCAAACTAGCAAGATCGAGTAGTCGATTTCTGGTCAAATTCTCACATCTATTGCGTTAAAATCCCTTAACGGCTTCACTAGATAGACAAGTTATCTCGTGAGTGATCATCTCAGAGAATAAAACTATAGGCGCGTCGATGAAAAGCCCGACTCATTCAATTGAAAACAGAATTGGAAAATCAAGATGTCATATCTGCCATACAACGCTTCAAACAGTACCATCTGGATGCTCTACTAATAACTGTTGTTGTAGGAGAACTCAACTAGATGAAGCCATTCCTCCTAGCTTCCCTTGAAGTCCAACGCACAAGCTCGCAGCATGTCCTCGAGGGTTTGAATCATCCTCTCAGACTAGCTATCTATCTGCCGATAATAGGCCGTGTAGTACTGCAGCTTCATTCCCAAAGCAGTCTGTAAACTTTTCCAAAAGACTACTGTGAACTCCATGTCTCGATCTAACGTAATCGTCACTGGTACTCCATGCAGATGAACTATCTGTCGCACGTACAACTCAGCATATCTCGTCCAATGCAAAGTCCTTTCGTACTATGATGAAGTGAGCATACTTCGTCAATTTGTCAACTGCAGCCCATATGGAATCATTATCTTGCTGACTCTTTGGTAATCATATCACAAAGTCCATCGTGATATGTTCCCACTTCCACTCAAGAATCTCAAGAGGCTACAAAAGTCATCCCGACTTACAATGCTATCCTTTCACATGTTGGCACGTCAGACACTTGGCAACATGTCTGGCAATATCCGCCTTCATACCGGTTCACCATTAGTGTTGACGCAGATTCTGATACATCTTTGTACTGCTTATATGAATGCTGCAACTGCTACGATGAGCTTCTAACAAAATCTCCTCCTTAAGCTCTGTATCGTCAGGTACACACAATCGTCCACGAAACTTCAGTGTTTCGTCTTCAGAAATCTGAAAGTCAGCCTTCCTCTTTTCTGCATCCTCTTGCAGAATTTTCTGGATATCAAGATCTATTAACTGCAACATCTTAATCCTTATCTGCACTTCTAGTTTAATTTTGAGGGTGGCTATAAGACTTGAAATGTGGCTTCCCTCAAATTTGAAAATCGAATCTCGAGCTCCTTCGAATAGGATCCACTCCTGGATCATCATCTGTGCAATCGAAGACTTTCGACTTAACGCATCCGCGACCTTATTAGCTTTTCAAGGATGATACAGAATGTTGTAGTCATAGTCCTTAAGAAGCTCCATCCAACGAAGTAGAAAGCAGCCACTTGGGACAGAAAGATGCCGTGACAGGGGACAGTAGGATCGCATAGTAGGCAAGCGGGTAGCGCGATGGGCGGGTCAAAGTAGCTGGCAGGGGGCTAGTTGGTCAGCTGAGGCCACGTGCGTGAGTCGAAGGGTCGAAAAGGCAAGAAAAAAGAGAGCGAGAGAAAAGTGGGAGCAAGGAACAGCCGATGGGGAAGAAGCTGAGGAGAAGGAGCCTCCGGGTCACCGCCACCGTCGCCGACGAGTCACCCAATCGATGCCGTTCGTCGCTGCCTTCCTCGGAAGCCCCCCCCCCCCCGGCGCCGGTGGCACGTCGTCGCGGCCTCCCCGGTCACGACCGAGCGCCGCGCCGGGGCTACAGTCGAGCTAGGCCAGATCCGTGATCCGGCCCGCTCGGCCTCCTCCGCCTCGCAGCCAACAGCTCGGAGTCAATTTGGGCCGTGGGCCTGCGAGGGGAGTTTCTTCTACGAGTGGGGTTGGGCCCATCGACGGGCCCAACCCCGATTGAGAGATGGCCCAACCACCTCCGGCCGAGGCTAGTCTCTTTTCGAGTGGGCTGGGTCGGACCCGAAAAAAATGTATATTTTTAAATTAAAAAATAATTAAATAATTAAATAATTAAAAAAATTCGAAAATCTAAAAATTGTAGGGTTTGGTTAGGAATTGCCATGTCTTGCCTTTTTAGAGTTATTACGCCTTTATTTGCTCATATATTGATTTTATCGTATGTTTAATTTGCATATTTTGTTATGTTTAATTACATGTGTTAAAGTTTACTGTAATTAGAATTTTGGTTGCAAATTGTTACTTTAATGATTGTGTATCCACATGATCACCTCACATGTTAGTGGATAGGTGTAAAATTAATCTAAATTGCCTAACAAAACTATTTTCTCTTAAAATGAACAAGATTAGGTATCGAAATGGCACTAATTGGTCAATTAGTGTAATCAAGTCCTCGACTCTAGATTCTCTCGGTTGCGTAGGAAGTGAGGTACACTCTCATACCTCACTTAGTTTCTAGCATACCCCAATAGGCTAGTGGCGACTCCTTTTTGCGAAATTCTTATGAATATCCCAATGTCACGGGAGGTATGGGCTTGGGAGAGCCTGCGCCTAGTCACGGGCCTTAGGTTCGTCCTTTAGCGGATACTTAAATTTACTCCCTCCCTTAAGGGTAGGTCGCAACAGCTTGGCGACTCCATTTAGGAGTTGGTTTTAAACCTTAGAAGACTTAGGCCTAAATCTATCTTGTTAAAAAAAAAAAAAAGTTTCGTTTAGCAGCGAGGATATCAAGTACGTCGGTAAAGTGAGTGTTAAATTTTTTTGCAGTTAGGAGTTATAAGGGGAGGAGTGATTGTTAACCCCTTGTCTTGCAAGTGTGGAGTTGGGAATGGATGTTGTTTTGAATTTATGAAGTGCTGCTTGGCTATAAATTGTCATGCCTGCGTTTCCTACATTGCACTACACCATGGCACACACTACCTGCCACCGGACCTGGGCCGCATAGGATCACCTAGGATGGTGTTGAGGTGGATACCACTCCGACTACAACCATGTAGCACGAGTTGCCTATCTCAACCTCGAAATTTCCTTCATGATGTCAAAGGTTCCCACCCTGGTCTACAACCATGCGACACGGGTCGGTTCTTGACAAAGCCAGAGTCATGGATAACACGACCTAGCCGCGATCTTTTTAGTTCGGTCTGGTGATCCTATGGCTCCATTCTGAGCCGTTTAGAGTAGAAATTGAACCACCGCCCATGCGCATGTCTATGTCATTGGCATTTCTACTCAATGAGTAGGGTAAGTTTTTCGAATTCTTTTCTTCTCAATTTACTTATTCGCCTTCTTTAGGTTGGTCGTAACTTTGGTTAGCATACAATGAGGGTACCCGAGCTTCGCATCATTTCCACCCCTAAAGGAGAGCCTTAGCCCAAAGATTCCTGAAGTGCTATTGAAGATCACCCACTAAGCCGAGATCAAGCGCCTCAAAAAGGAGCTCGAGGAGCGTGCCTCGAAGTTGACCCGAGTTAGTGGGGCTGCCATGAGCGGAAGCTATCCTCGTTAGTTAGATTGAGTTAAGTGCGATATGTAGTGGGACCGCACCTACATACGTCACAATGTTAAGGAGTTTGTCTCGAGTCTCAATGTTGGGAGTTAAAAAAGTGTCTTTCCGTCTTCAAAATAGCTTCGTTGTTTAGGGGTTCTCCCTCCTATCTTTTCCTCCATTATGTAGCAACCTTGCTTTCAATGAAACAAATGAATTGGGGCAATTAGATCTCTGTCATGGGCCGACCACCTATTTATTTCTTGTGCCTATATATGCGTATTTACCATTTTCCTCAGGTTCTAGCCAATCGATTGTCTTATGTCGATCGTAAACATGGCCAAGCAAAGATCCCCAATTCGCACTTGGGTGAAAGTCAGAATGGAGAACGAGGACACCAACACGTGCATGGCAAAGATGGAGGACTAGTTGGCCCAACTCACTACGATGATGCTCGAGATAAGCCAAAAACTTAAAGAGCCCCTCGCTGTAGCTGTCACTGGGACATCCATTCCTACAACATCAACACACGCTCCCCTGTCAACGGGAGGCACGCACGTCGCTGATGTCCATGGAAAGGAAACTGCTGGAGAAGCTTCTTCTTTCATGCCAATCATTGTCAATTTGGATCCTCCTCTGAAGGAAGAGCCAACGCCCCGCCTAAATGAAGAATTCTCGTTCAGCTTACTCTTTTGTCTTATGTCCAATCCCCGTGTGGGATCTTGTTCTTCTTTCTTTCTATCTTGTTTATGTCGTTTGTAACATGAACCATGGTCAGCCTCGATCTTGAGCCATTGGTCGAGGGTGGTGTTTGTTAAAATATGGCATTATCTTTACTCATTCAATAAAATAGACGCATGTTTTATTAAGGACATGTGGAAGCACATCAAATAATTAAATAAATTGCATTTAATTAAATTCTGACGACCGGTTATCCCAATATAATTTATGCTAATTAATAAATAATTAAATAAATTACATTTAATTAAATTGAACCACTAATTAATCTACATACACTAATCTAACCACCTAATTGGAATTAATTAAATAATCTACTAAGCTAAGTAACTTAATCTAACCAAACCAGCAAATCTAATCTAATAGGCTAGCTACAGAACTAGTTAAACTAATGAAATCACTTAACTAACCATTCTAACTAAATTAGCCTAGAAACTAACTACTCTAACCACTTAGTCACACTAACTACTAGTTGGACTAATTAAGGATTACACTAATCCCTAATTAGCCTAACTAATCATCAGTTAAGAGTAATTAACCCGTAATTAGAGTTTAGGAGGCTAACTCACCGGATTAGTGAGTAAACCGGTTCATGGCGACAGTGGCACGATGGCGACCAAGACTCGAGTCTACAACAACGCCAAGGGAGGTCCGGAAAGGGTTGAAAATGGCCTTACTAGGCTCACGGCCTAGTTGAGAATCGGTTCTTCCTTGGTGCTACTCGAGGGAGCCGAGGGGCTGGAATGGGCCAAGCTTGGGCTAGTTGGTCCAACGGTATGAGCTAGAGACGGTGCTGGCACGGGCAAAGGCCGCGGTTGTTTGAGCGAGAGAACGGAGGGCAGCGATGGGCAGCTGACGAGCTAGACGGCAGCGTGACGGGCACGGGGAGCTCGGATGCGGGGGACCCGGCTCGCGGCTTTGGGGCTAACTCGATCACGGAGGAGGTGGCCCGAGGGTGGTGGCTGGCCTTGGCTGGTTCTCTGGTTTTGTTTCTAAGTTGCAGCAACAATAATGGGGAAAGAGGAAGATGAAGTGAAGAGGAAGAAGAAGAAGAAGCTGCTGCTGCTAGAACGGGCGACAATGAGCCTTCAAAGTCAAAGAAATATATCCAATTTCATCATTTCTTGGCCCCCAAAGTCCAAGCTCTATCCAGCAGCCATTTTCCCCTCCTAATCTTCTCAAACAAGCCAAGTTTGAAGGCCAAATGTTGTAGCCTCCATAGCCCTACGAATTTGCCTTGGTCTTCCATCACTTCCTCACCAATTTAAGCCAATTTGGTGACCAAAAATGCCAAGGGGACGACCCAAACGAATTTCCACCATTTCCCCACAATTTACTTCAATTTGGTAGCCCAAAAATCCAATGAAAGAGGCCCCTCCGAATTTCTTGAATTTAAATTGCCCAATTTTGATTTTTCACCAAAAATCCAAGGCTTGCCAAAAATTCTTCAAAAGATGAGTCGACGTCCCAAAAATAAATCGTGATACGTTGGAACTTTCAATTCCTAAAACCGGGTTCAATTTCGTAGTTAATTTCGATTGGACACGATTTTAGCGTGACCTAACCTACCGGGTAGCTTTTAGGAATTTTTAGAGCGTTTGACCGATGGTCGATTATTTTCGATCGACATTGTGCATTTCCAACTCATAGGCGACTCTCGGTTGTCGTAAAAATCTCAAGGTTTCAATTATGGGCATAGGGTATAGAATCGACAGGAAAATCGGTTTAGTGCCGTTCGACGCGAGTTTTGTAATCAGGTGGAATCACCCACAATATAATCACATGCCTCTGTCGAATCGACCTATCTCCGGTCTCTAATCAATTTTAACGGTACCGTATTGACCCTTGCTGCTTAGCACGGTCGAACAGTCGATTTCTGGTCGAATTCTCAAGTTTGTCACGTTTATATCCCTTAACGGCTTCACCATATAGATTAGTTATATCATGAGTGGTCAGCTCAGAGAAAAAGAACCATAGGTGCATCGATGAAAAGCCCATTTCATTTAATCGAAATAGGGTCGAAAATTCAAGATGTCACAAAATGTGTTCTTGCAGAAATTACTTATCCTTAAATGAGGGTATGTATTGTTTGAAACAATTTGGCTTTTCTTTTAAGTGCGCTCATTGAACGAGTGAAAAGAGAAAAAGAGTGAAACAAGCAGAGGCAATAACACTAAGTCATGCCTTAGTTGAGAATTTGCTTCTCCATGTTTTGCATTAGGCGATTGATAATTGTTGTCTTCTTCATTTCTTACTTGCTATATGGCCTTAGTTGAGCAAAGATATTGTAACATCCTCGATTTCAACACTTATTTTGGTCCCTAGATAGGCCAATCTTCTTGAAGAACAAGAGTCAAATGCATTAAATGATGATAATGAGTGTAGAGGCTTATGTATCCCAAGTAATTAATGAAAGGGGATAACTCATGATCTAAGGGAATGATGACAAGTGATCTTGCAAGCCAAGTAGGGCGCCACCTCTCCTCCATAGACTTGCCACCTTGAATTTCATAGGTTTTGACTTCCCAATTTTTCGAAACTTCTAGACCTTTCGTGTTTTCCAAATTTTATATAGCTTTTTGTATTTTGAATTTGGAGAAACTTCCTCATGAAATTTGTTCAAAACATCTTGAGCTATAACACAATTAAATTTCATATTTTATGAGGTTGAATGGTTGTGACAAAGGCCCAATTAATTACTATATAAAACCTGCCCAAGATAGTGAAAACAAGAATTACGTTACTTTCTCGATTTTTTATAAAAAAATTTCCTTTTGAATTTGGATATACTTCCTTCAAAAAAATTTTAAATGACATCCATATCTACAACATATTAAAATTTGAAAGAGCTTTGTCAAGATTTGGATTTCAAAATGAGTCTTTCTCTCTAACCGTTGAATCTCGCTAGACGAACGAATTTTTTTTTTAAGTTGTGTTCAATGAATTGTTGCTCTTTCCACAGCACGAATTTGGTTAAGTTTCCTTCATAAAAAAATGTTTTCCAAGTCTTCTCTACAACATACTGAGGTCCTATTTGGAACCATCCAAACATGCCCTTATTCTGATTCTTTGTTCCCGAGAGTAGTTTTGGAATAGAATCGTGTTTTGTAAAATTTTTCGTCTTGAGAACAAATTTCAATTTTTTTGTTCCCGAAGTAGATTTGGAACAGAATCAAGAATAGAAGAAAAAGTTGATTCTTGTTCTCGAGAACAAATCTAAGAATCAAGCAATTTTTTTCTTCTTCTTCACTTTTCTCTTATTCTTCTTCCCTTTTCTTCTTCTTCATCTACCGCCACCGCCACGGTTGCCGTCCGCCGCCCACCACCGCCGATCACCTGTAACTGCTCTGGCAAGCTCGCCAGGCCAGGGCAAGGTCCGACGAGCTCACCGGAGGCAAGCCTAGCCACCGACGAGGCTCGCCTAGCCCTGACAAGGCCCGCCTGGCCACCAGCAATGCTGAGCGCACCTCGCGATCTGGCGAGGTTGAGCCACACAGGTGGCCAGGCGGGCCTCCCCCAGCCCTGGCAAGGCTCAGCCAGTCCCGCTGGTGGCTAGGCGGGCCTCACCTTGCCACCAGCGAGGCTCGGCTAACGAGGGCCGGCCTCGCCGAGGGCCGGCGACACTCCAAGTGAGGCCGCCGGCCCTCATCTAGCCGGTTGGTAGTCGTCCAAGGCCGGTGACCGACCACCTTAAAGTAGAAGAAGAAAGGGAGGAAGAAAGGAAAAAAAAAAAAAAAAAAAAAAATGATAAAATTATTTAAAAAATAAAAAAAATGATTTGAAGTATAATTAAAATTTTTCTATTTATAGAATACATATTTAATTTTGTATTTCAATTTATTATTTAGTATTTATATTTATAATTTATACTGTAGTTTATTATTTACTATTTAATAAAAATTTGATTAGTTAATATGTTTATTACTTAGTATAAATATAATTAATCAATAGAATTTCTATAATTTGATAAAATTTTAGAATTAGAATAGAAATTTTATGTTGTTACCAAACGCATTTCTGTTCTTTTTTCTATTCCGAATAAGAAATTTTGGATATTTACCAAACGCGTCCTTTTGCTCAAAAATTGTTCTCGGGAACGAATAAAAAAGAATCATTTTTTATCGAACTCACCCCTAGGAACAGAATCATTACCAAACGCGCCCTAAAATTTTATAATTTTTTGAGCCCCTTTGATAAGGTAATGATATTAATTTTAAAAGTTGCTCGTAACTGTTTTCACCTTAGAATGGGAGAGACACATACCCAAAACTTGGAGTGGGAGGGGCTGCATGCTCAACTTGAGGACCAAGCCAATCTAGAGTCTTCTTGGCTTGATGATAAGAAAGCATTAAATGCAAGAAGGCTTATCAACATCTTAGGTGTCCATCTTAAGATTATGTAATAATTTTTAAAAGATTTGCCTTGATAAATAAGATAGTGATTTATGGTTTAAGTGAATTATACCATGGAAGGTTCTAGAATGCTTGGCTTAATGAGCAAGAAAGGCCATGAAAAATGTGCCAAAAATCCAAGACTTATGATGACCATATCTTAGGCATTAAATCAAGGGAAGAATCACTAACTTAGGTGGCCATTTGAATATTTGATCATCATTATATAAGATTTTCCTTGGAGATTAAGTTAGGCCAAGTAATAAGAAAATGGTGACTCATAAGCTTAGGTGGACCAATTAAGAGTGGCTTGGAGAATAAATAGCACACGTTCCTTGGAGGCAGCTAGTCATTAAATGAAGGTATGACTCATTAACTTAGGTGGCGAGGAGGAGATTTGGTAGTCATGACGATAGGATCTTCCTTAAAGAATAAGTTAGGGCCATTAATGAGGCTTGGCCTATAAATAAGAGAACCACCTCTATTCATTCTCAATCTTTGGCTCACTTCTTCTTCTTCCTCTTTCTCGCACGCCCTCTTCCTCTCTCAACCTTGCTCACCCACCGCCTTATCGAACGACTCTATCTCTTGGTAAAACACCTATAGTTCATCAAGGTTTACTTAAGGTAAGTGAAATCTCTAACTCTTGGCTAGGGCGATAGCCTATGTCATTGAATTTAGTAGTGTGTTCACCCATGTAAGCTGGGTGTATGTTGTAATATTCTTTTGTATGATTTGCTAATGTTTGCATGCTTGAGTTGTTCATGCCCCGGGACGAGGTCAAGGTTCGCTCAGCTTGGAATCGATGTCAAATTGCGATGGCCTAAGTTGCGAGGCCTTAGATTGGTATTGAAACGTGCCAATTCTAAGTCTTGCTTAGTGTAGACATCAACATGGGTGTGCGGCTCAAGTCACAAACCAAGAATCATGCCTAGCATATGATATAGCATGATGTTAATAACCATGGTACATTCACTTGAATGAGCACGCCTTTGGGCCACGTGAATCGACTAAGAAGAAAAGTAAAAATTGGCTTATGTGATGCATTTTTATGATCACTTAAAGAGGAAAAAGCGCCTATCGCTACATAGTGTTGGTGGCGACGCCATGTTCATTGAATGGGATGCCCTGATTAAGCCAAGATGCCTGGGTTTGAGCCCGGATTCCTTAGGTAAGCTAGCCTGAGGATGCCTTAGTTGAGCTAGGATGCCTGGGTTGAGCCCGAATGCCTTGGTGAGCTAGCATCAGGATGCCTCGGTTAAGCCAAGATGCCCTGGTTGAGCTAGGAAACCCAGCATGAAATTGGAAGCCTCAGTTGAGCCAAGAGGGCCTAGTCAAGCTAGAACAACAATACAAGAATCATTGTTTATGTGCTGGTATATGCATAAGTATGATATGTTGATATGTTCATTGACAAGCTAAAGGTAAGCATGCATTGAAGTATGCTGTAATGGACATCCGCATGTAGTCGAGGTCTAACAATAAGTTTGCTATTGATCTACCATCAACATTTTATTGCGAGTATTGTACCTACTAGATTTTGAAAATGATATGTCCTCCTAGTAGAAAATTAGGGGTTTTACTTACTGAGTCCATGACTCACCCCGTTGTTTTTCATAATTGTAGGCATTGAGAAGTTGCAGTCTTGCTAGAGGAGCTAAGGTTTACCCTAGCCTTTTGAGCATAGAACATGTAGTGGTTGTAAATGTAATTGATGTAATTGTATATTTATAAATGGTTGTTTTCTTGGCTGCTTGTTGTTTTTTGGGTGTTGTTTGCAATGCTTTTACATGTGCTTAATGAAAAGATAGAAAGAAATGAGATGGCAACGCGCCTAAGACGTCGTGAAAATAACCCCCGCCGCTTGTGACCCTGTGTGACATCTCGAAATTTAACCCCTGATTCGAATATATGAAATGGTTGTTTCGTCGACGTGCTTATGGTTAATTTACTCGGAACTGATCACTCACGAGTTAACTAATCTATTAGCTGAGGTTGTTAAGGGATATAAACGCGATAGACTAGAGAATTCGATCGGAAATCGACCGCTCGACCATAATAATTGGCAAAGCTCAATATGACATTGTTATAATCGAATTGCGATCAGATATAAGTCGATTCGATGGAATCACGTAGTCGAATTGCTGGTGATTCCGCACGATTGCGATATTCGCGTCGAATGGCAGTAAACCGATTTTCTATCGATATTATACTCGGGACACGTAATTGAAACCTCGCGATATTATGACAACCGGGAGTCATCTACAATATGGAGATGCACAAACATGGATCGAAAATTATCGACCATGGGTCAAATGCACTAAAATCTCTAAAAGCTACCCGATAGGTTAGGTCGTACTATAGTTGCGCTCGGTCGATTTTAACCATGAAATTGAATTCGATTTCGGGAATCGGACGTTCGAGCATGTCACGATTCATTTATAGAACGTCATCTCATCTTTCGGCGAATTTTCGTCGAGTCCGAAATTAGAGGACAAATGGGGAAATTGCTGCCCAAAAAGGATTTATTTGTGGAAATTAGGACTAATTCTTCATTGGAGGACCTCTTGACTTTGGGCATGAAAACTTTGGGGACCTTTGTGATGAGTGAATAGATATTTGTCCTAGGTTTTGATTGGCCATGCCCTTGACTTTTTTTTTTTTTCTCTTTCTTCCCTTCTCTTTCTCTCTTCCTCACTCTCTCTGTGACATCCTGAATTTCGACCCCATCTCGATAATTTGAAATGGGCATTTCATCGACGCGCCTATGGTCCTTTTTCTCTGAGTTGGTCACTTACGACTTAACTAACCTATTAGGTGAAGCCGTTAAGGGATATAAACGCAAGAGACTTGAGAATTCGATCGGAAATCGACTGCTCGACCAAAATAATCGGCAAGGGTCTATACAGCACAGTTATAATCAATTAGTGATTGGATATAGGTCGATTCGACGGAAAAACGTAATTGAATCGTGGATGATTCCACATGATTGTGAAATTCACGTCAAACGGCACTAACCAAGTTTCTATTGATATTATACTCAGTACACGTAATTGAAACCTTGAGATTTTAACGACAACCGAACGTCATCTACGAGTCGGAAATGCACAAACGTGGATAAAAAATTATCGACCACAGGTCAAGCGCATCAAAATCCCTAAAAGCTACCCAATATGTTAGGTTGTACTAAAATATCGTCCAGCACGAAATTGAATTCGTTTTTGGGAATCAAACGTTCGAGTGTGTCACGATTTATTTTTTGGACATCGTCTCATCTTTTGAAGGAATTCTGTCAAGCCCTGAATTTTGCGGAAAAATCAAATTTGGCCAAAAAAAAAAAAGAAAATGGAAGAAATTCGGATGGGCAGAATTAAGGGACTTTTTGGCCTTAAATTGTGAAGAAAGGAGAGGAAATCAGCCATTGGAGGACCCTTTGACATTGGTGGTTGAAGACTTTGGTGGCATGGCACTCAAGTGCTTGATATTTTCCATTGGATTTCAATTGGCCCTCACCTTGACTCTCTAATCTCTCTTCTTCCTCCCCTGCATGCAGCCCCAACCAGCGAAGCCAACTTCAGCTTTCCTCGCATTTTCATCTCTCCATCTTACCTCTTTGCCGCCTCCACAACAAGCCACCCTCACGCTTTTCTTTTTTTCCACTCATCAGCCACAGCCAGCCGATTGCCGCCCCTGCTGTCCACGCCATCCAATCCAGCGTCCAAATGCGCTAAGACCGCCAACCGCCCGTTCCAATCGTCCCTAGGCCGCACGCCCATCGGCCGTCCGCTAGCCTCACCGCTCGACCAACCCAGCCAACCAGCCTCACCAAACCGCCAGCCACCGGCTGTTCCAGTTCAGGTCCGTCCAGCTCGCCGTCTCGCCACTTCAGTTGCACCGACCAGCGGCCCAACTCCCACGACTAGCTCAGCCACAGAACTGACCAGCAACTCCTTCGACGTGACTTGTGGGCTATTTTTCAGCCCTAGTCAGTCCTCTTCCGTTGGTGGCGCCATAGTCATGAGATCTCACCGCCTTCGCGCCGCTGTTGCCGTGAACTCGTCGCCACCTTAATACGGTGAGTTAACGCCCTAATCTTGGATTAGGATGTTAATTACACTTAGTAGGTTAGTAAGTGTTATTTAAGGAATAGTGTAATCCTAGTTAATGTAATTAGTAGTTCGGATGGTTAGTTACCTAAGATAGTTTGGTTAGGTGGTTAGTTAGGTTAGTTAGTTAGCTTAATTAGATTAATGTAGTTAGCCTAGTTAGATTAGTTTAGTTAGCTCAGTTAAGTTAGTTCGGTTAGCTTATTTAAATTAATTACGTGAATTAGTTTAAATAATTTGCAATTTATTTAATTAATTATAATTGTGTAAATAGTGAGAAGATAGTCGTTTATCAAGTGTAAATAGTGACGAGATAGTCGTTTATCAAAATTTTACGCTGATCGTCGTGGGTGAATTTATATGTGAAAGTGATTGCTTAATTGTGCAATTAAGTGCGTGGTTGTCCATTTGGATTATTATTACAAAAATTGATTTTATGGTATTTAAATAGAAAAATACCAGGTGTCGGGTTTTAACGCAAAAAATATTTTATGTACTATATAAAATTGTGGACTTTTAAATTGAGAGAGTACCATGTTTTATGGTTCGATTTGAATGTGTGACCACGCACAATTATTTTACCTTGAATTTTTAATACGAAGAAAATTGGCCAAGTCCATTATTTGAATTGGAAGTATTTGAGTGCAAAGCACGTTGTTCTTGGCCAAGTATGGATATGCGTGTGATTGCTATCGGAAGCCGTCACCCAATGAGACGTGTCATAACGATTTTACCTTATAATCGGGACCCATATGAATATTTGATGGATGATATGATGTATTCCAGTTATTAAATACATGGGTTGTATTGATATGATATATGTGACGCACTAACATGTAGGGAGGTGTTGAGGCGAGGTAAGTCTTGTGTGAGGTATGTTTGGGCTGCCTCTGAGTGAATTTTCTTCCGAATCGGGGTCTAGGGTTTTGACTCGCTGAGATTTTTATCTCACCCCGTCGTGGCTAAATATTTTCAGGTCCCTAGTGTTTAGAATTCGGAGCCCGAGGCTATAGGGTCTGAAGCATAGGTGGCCTAGGGTTTCCTTTTTGGATATAAACTTGTATATAAACCCGTAGGTTTAACCTGGTATGTTTATAAAATGTGGTTTGTGAAAAGGTGTTAGCATGTTTTAACTATTCCTGTGTTTGATGGTTGTTCGGGTGTTTGTTTAATTCGCTTCCACATGCGCTTAATTGAAAGATAAAAAGAAAGAGTCGGCAATGCGTCCTTGGAACGTCGCAAATTTTAATCAACCGCCGAGGGATGTGCGCGCGCTCGAGGTTCGGGGCGTGACATCCCTGCTCGAAGTGGTATTAGAGCTGGTCAGTGTCTGGTGTGATAATGTGCGATGAGTTATGGGATAGTTAGTAGGAAAGACGTTTTCCTTATGTTGATGCCTGTGAGTGATTGATTGATTGTTTGGTGTGGGTTGCTCAAATTTCTAATTATGTGTTGGAAATGGAAAGCAAGCTCAATAAAGATCTTGTAGAATGAGTTATCCGGAGCAGAGTACTCCTCAGAGGAGTACCGTTGCATCTATCACTCAAGGTAGGACGCCGACTAAGGTCGGTGCTCGAGGTAGAGCGCCGGCTCAGGCCAGCACTAGTGGAAGAGTACCGCCACAGGCTAGTACTAAGGGAGTAGCGCTCGGCGATCCTAGAATAGATGGGATCGTGTAGGCGCTGGAGACCTTGGGAAACTTGGTAGGGCAATAGGCCCAGAATCAAGCCGCCGCTACCATCGCTGGCACTGCCGCCGCCAATGCCGTTGTCACTGTTGCAGCCGCACCTGCTAAAGTCCTGCATAAGAATGTGATCGGGGAGCGACCGATGCACTAGTTAGTGGAACAGTTTCTAAAGCTGCATCCGCCGAGGTTCACTAGGGCAGGCGATCCCAAGGCTACAACCCTTTGGATCAGAGAATTGGAGAAAGTCTTCGCACTGTTGAGGTGCTCTGATGAAGGCAAGGTAGTCCTGGCGGTCTACCAATTGCAAGGGAATGTAAGCACCTGGAGGGAAGCCACCAGAGGAAGAGTGTTTCCAAAAGGCACGGTTCCGGTGTGGAATGCCTTCATGGAAGTCTTCAATGGAAAGTACTTCTCTGACTGCGCCAGGGAGCAGAAGATGGCAAAGTTTCAGCGTCGTCGTCAGGGTCTAGTGTTAGTAGACCAGTATGAGTCGAAGTTCGCCGAGCTGTCCAAGTATGTGTCAAGATCGATCGAGGATCCAGTGGACAGAGCTAGAAGGTTTAGAGATGGACTTAGACCGAAGATCAAGGATCCACTGGTGCCGCTGAATGTGAAGGATTACAACGATCTATACGAGAAGGCACAACCGATTGAGGGGAATTTGAATGAACAAGCCGCATCATCTGGGTCACAGTTCAGGTCCAACAGAGATGGTAATCGGTTCGGGAAGAAGCCGATGTTAGGAGGAAGATATCCCAAGCAACGAGCTACTCTAAACTGTTATTGTAAATTGACTTAGTTTAACCTGTTAACGGGTAAAAGTTTTGAGTTTATTGGGAGTCGAGGAGGACCCTCGATTACCTTAATCTCGTCGTTTGAGGCAACCCAGTTGTTAGATGTGGGTTGCCAAGGTTATTTGGCAACTGTAGTGGATATGACAGTTGAAGAGTCGAAGATGGAGAGCATTGTCGTGGTACAGGAGTTTTCTAACGTATTTCCTAAAGAATTACCCAGTTTGCCCCTAGAAAGGGAGATCGAGTTTGTGATTGAGTTGGCCCCTAGGACGGAGCCAATATCTAAGGTTCCTTACCGTATGGCATTGTTAGAATTGAAGGAACTGAAGGTGCAGATGCAGGAGTTGTTGGACAAAGTATTTATACGTCCTAGCGCATCACCTTGGGGAGCGCCAATTCTGTTTGTGAGGAAAAAGGATGGTTCGTTGCGCCTTTGCATCGACTATCAGCAACTCAATCAAGTGACGATCAAGAACAAGTATCCGTTACCAAGGATTGACGACTTATTTGACCAGCTACGGGAAGTGTCGATATTTTTCAAGATCGACCTAAGGATAGGCTACCATCAGTTGAGGATCAAGAAAAAAAAACATACAGAAGACAACTTTTCGTACGCGTTACGGCTATTATGAGCTTATCGTAATGCCGTTTGGTTTGACCAATGCCCCAGCTGCTTTCATGGATCTGATGGATCGAGTATTCAAGGAGTATCTGGATCAGTTGGTGATTGTGTTTATCGACGACATATGGGTGTACTCGAGAAGTCCAGAGGTGGACGAAAGGCATTTAAGGACAAGTGCTTCGGACTCTACGAGAACACGAATTGTACGTCAAGTTCAGTAAGTGCGAGTTTTGGCTAACTTGTGTAGCTTTCTTAGGTCACGTGATTTCTGGTGAAGGGATTTCCGTGGACCCAACTAAGATTGAAGCAGTGATCAACTGGCCGAGGCCGACGACAGTGACAGAGATAAGAAGTTTCTTGGGATTGGCATGCTATTATAGACGGTTCGTGGAAACGTTTTCTGTTGCTCTGAAGATTTGGAGACACTATTTATGCGGAGAAAAGTTCTAGATCTTTACAGACCACCAGAGCCTCAAGTACTTATTCTCTTAGAAGGAGTTGAACATGAGACAGCATCGTTGGATGGAACTTCTCAAGGACTATGACTGTGACATCCTATATCACCCCGGAAAAGCTAATAAAGTTGCAGATGCGTTGAGTCGAAAGTCTTTAATTGCGTAAATGGTGATTCAGGAGTGGATTCTACTCTAAGGAGCTTGAGATTCGGTTTTCAAATTTGAGGTAGGCCACCTTTTAAGTCTTATGGCCACCCTCAGAATTCAATCGGAAGTACAGATAAGGATCAAGATGTTGTAGTTGATAGATCTTGAGATCTAAAAGATTCTGCAGGAGGACGCAGAAGAGAGAAAGGCTGATTTTCAAGTTACCGAGGACAGGACGCTAAAGTTTCGTGGACGATTGTGTGTACCTGACGATGCAGAGCTTACGGAAGAGATCTTGTTAGAAGCTCATTGTAGCAGTTATAGCATTCATCCAGGCAGTATGAAGATATATCAGAATCAGCGTTAACACTATTGGTGGACCGGTATGAAGGCGGATATCGCTAGACATGTCGCCAAGTGTCTGATGTGTCAAGAAGTGAAAGCACAGTATTGCAAGCCTGGAGGACTTTTGCAACCTCTCGAGATTCCCGAGTGGAAGTGGGAACATATCACAATGGACTTTGTGATGGGATTACCAAGGAGTCAGAAAGGAAATGATTCAATATGGGCTAAGTTGACAGATTGATGAAGTCTGCTCAATTCATCGCCATACGAAAGGACTTTGCATTGGACTTATACTGAGTTGTACGTGCGTCAGATAGTTCATCTTCATGGAGTGCTAGTGACGATCACGTCAAATCAAGACCCGAAGTTCACGGCAGTTTTCTGGAAAAGTTTACAGACTACCTTGGGAATTAAGCTATAGTACAACACGGCCTATCATCCGCAGACGGATGGCCAGTCTGAGAGGACAATTCAAACCCTCGAGGACATGCTGTGAGCTTGCGTGTTGGATTTCAAAGGAAGCTAGGAGGAACAGCTTCATCTAATTGAGTTCGCCTACAACAACAGTTATTAGCAGAGCATACAGATGGCACCGTTTGAAGTATTGTATGGCAGAGCGTGCAGAACTCCAGTTTGTTGGGACAAAGTTGGAGAGCGTAAGATCACTAGCCCTAAGTTGGTCCAACAGTCAGTTGACGCCGTTAAAGTTATTTGAGAAAGACTTAAGACCACTCAGAGTCGTCAGAAGAGCTACGCAAACAAGCAGTGAAGACCATTGGAGTTTCGAGTTGGTGAACACGTATTTCTTAAAGCGTCACTGATGAGGGGTACTTCGCGCTTCAGCAAGAAAGGGAAGTTAAGTTCGAAGTACGTCGGTCCCTTTAAGATTCTGGAGTGAATTGGGAATTTGGCGTATCGTCTTGCGTTATCGCCGAGATTGGCTTAAGTGCATGATGTCTTCCACGTGTCGATGTTAAGGAAGTACGAGCTTGACCCGACCCACTTGCTGAATTTTGAAGAATTAGACGTGGACGAGCGAGTGTCGTATGTGGAGAGATCAGTTTAGATCATGGATCGAAAATTATCGACCGCGGGTCAAGTGCATTAAAATCCCTAAAAGCTACCCGATAGGTTAGGTTGTACTAAAATCGCGTCCAGTCAATTTTAACCACGAAATTGAATTCGTTTTCGGAAATCGAACGTTCAAGCGTGTCACGATTTATTTTTAGGACATCACCTCATCTTTTGAAGGAATTCTATCGAGCTCGGAATTTTGTGGAAAAATCAAATTCGGCAAAAAAAAAAATGGAAGAAATTCGGATGGGCAGAATTAAGGGACTTTTTGGCCTTGAATATGGATTAAATTGTGAAGAAATGAGAGGAAATTAGCCACTGGAGGACCCTTTGACATTGGTGGGATGACACTAAAGTGCTTGATATTTCCCCTTGGATTTCAATTGGCCCTCACCTTGACTCTCCAATCTCTCTTCTTCCTCCCCTGCGTGCAGCCCCAACTAGCAGAAGTCAACTTCAGCTTTCCCTTAGCATTTTCATCTGTCCATCTTACCTCTCTGCTGCCTCCACAGCAAGCCACCCTCACGCTTTTCTTTTTTTCCACCCGTCAGTCATTGCCAGCCAATCGTCGCCCCTGCCGTCTGCGCCGTCCAGTCCAGCGTCCAGCAGCCACAGCATCACCAACCGCCCGTTCCAGTCATCCCTAGCCTGCACGCCGACCGACCGTCCACTAGCCTCACCGCTCGACCAACCTAGCTAACTAGCCTCACCAAACCGCCAGCCACCGGCTGTTCCAAAGGCAGTTCATCCTGCTCGCCATCCCTCCAATTCAGCCGCATCGACCACCCGCCCAACTCCCTTGACCGGCCGCCACGTAACCGACCAGCAACTCCTTGGCCATGACTTATGGGTTGTTTTTTACCCCGGTTGGTCCTCCGTTGGTGGTGCCGTAGTCACGGGATGTCACCACCTCCACACCACCGTCACCGTGAACCTGTCGCTGCCTTAATCCAGTGAGTTAACGCCCTAATCTTGGATTAGGATGTTAATTACACTTAGTAGGTTAGTTAGTGTTAATTAAGGATTAGTGTAATCCTAGTTAGTGTAATTAATAGTTAGAATGGTTAGTTACCTAAGCTAGTTTGGTTAGGTGGTTAGTTAATTTAAGTTAGTTAGCTTAATTAGATTAATGTAGTTAGCCTAATTAGATTAGTTTAGTTATCTCAATTAAGTTAGTTCAGTTAGCTTATTTAAATTAATTAAGTGAATTAGTTTAAATAATTTGCCATTTGTTTAATTAATTATAATTAGTGTAAATAGTGACGGGATAGCCATTTATCAGAATTTTACGTTGATCGTCGTGGTTGATTTTATATGTGAAATTGATTGCTTAATTGTGCAATTGAGTGCTTGGTTGTCGATTTGGATTATTATTGCAAAAATTGATTTTATGGTATTTAAATAGAAAAATACCGAGTGTCAGTTTTTTATGCCAAATATATTTGATGTACTATATAAAATCGTGGATTTTTAAATTGAGAGAGTACCACGTTTTATGGTTCGATTTGAATGTGTGACCACGCATAATTATTTTATTGGGAATTTTTAAAATGAAGAAAATTGGCCAAGTCCATTATTTGAAATGGAAATATTTGAGTGCAAAGTACGGTGTTCTTGGCCAAGTATGAATGTGCATGTGATCGCTATCGAAACTCGTCACCCGATGAGAGTTGGGGAGGCGATGCCTGATTAAGTTCAAATGCCCCATGTCAACGGATGTCGGTCACAAGTGGAGGCTGGGCCGATGCTCCTTTATGGAATGCCATCTAGATGTAGATGTTGTCATGCTTGACGGAGCGGGACAATGCCCGGTTATGTCGGATGATCGCCGATTGTTGAGTTAGCCGATGGGTCGTAAATAACTAGAACGTGCCTGAGTGGTTGAGATAATTGCGGCTGATTGTGTGGCACGGAATGGGACGTGTCATAACGATTTTACTTTATAATCGGGACCCATGTGAATATTTAATGATGTGTTCCAGTTATTAAATACGCGTGCTGTTTTGATATGATATATGTGACGCACTAACATGCAGGAGGTGCTAAGACGAGGTAATTCTTGTGTGACGCTTGTTTAGGCTGCCTCTGAGTGAATTTGCTTCCTAATCAGGGTTTAAGATTTTAACTCGCCAAGATTTTTATTTCACCCCATCGTGGTTAAATATTTTCAGGTCCCTAGTGTGGAGAATTCGGAGCCCGAGGCTGAAGGGTCTAGAGTGTAGGTGGCCTAGGGTTTCCTTTTTGGATATAGACTTGTATATAAACCCGTAGGTTTAACTCCGATATGTTTATAAAGTGTGGTTTGTGAAAAGGTGTTAGCATGTTTTGACTATCCCTGTGTTTGATGGTTGTTCAGGTGTTTGTTTAATTCGCTTCCGCATGTGCTTAATTGAAAGATAAAAAGAAAGGGTCGGCGATGCGTCTTAGGAACGTCGCAAATTTTAATTGACCGCCGAGGGATGTGCATGCGCTCAAGGTTCGGGGCGTGACACTCTCTCACGCACAACCCCTCACTCTTCTCAGCCGGCCATCTCTTTCTCCCATTTCCCTCCCTCTCCTTCTCCCTTACGTGAACCCTCTACAACCCACCATCCACCGAAGTACCCCACCACCTCACGCCCCCATCGCCAGCATCCCTTCTTCTTCCCTCACATCCCTCTCCTTCACGTGGTTCTTTTCTTTTCGTTTTGGTTGCCACAAGCTAGCAACCCCATTATCTTACGCCATCCCCAACCTCATGCCAGCAACTCCATCTTCACCATCCCTCATCACCTTCACAGTAGCTTCACGTCCAACAACCACGTCCCGACCAGCAGCTCCTTTACCATCGCCCGTAGCCAGCCACCACTCCACCGAGCGCCACCACCAGCCCGCCAACGGCTAGCGCTTAGCCCACCAAGCAGCACCACCCACCTCCTTGGCCGAAGGCTTGTAGAGCCATCACGGCCGCTAGTTGACCTCCGTTTGAGACACGAGAGTCTCGGGTTTTCACCACCGTCGCGTTGCCATCGCCGTGAGCCCACCGTTGTTTTAATCTGGTGATTTAACTCCTTAATCATTGATTAGGTTGTTAATTGCACTTAGGGGATTAGATTAGTGTTAATTAGCTTGGTTAGAATTTTTTGAACTCGTTTGGTTATGTTTCTAGAATTAATCTTGGAGACGCGCGAGTGTACCTAGTTTCTATCGGTGAGGGCAGGTTGTGGTTTTGTGGTTGTTCTTGATGTCTTCCTTGCTAGAAAATGTATATTTTGTGATTTGGTTGACTTTTGGCATGCTTAGAACTTATGCGTGATATTATGATATCAATTGCTCTATGTTGGCTCCAATTATTATTGCAAAAGATGGCCTTATGGGCAATTAATTAGAAAAACAATGAGGTGTCGAGTTTGGACACCAAAAATTATTTGCTCAATGAACAAAAAAAAAAAAAAAGAGTTGCAAGGTTATTGTTTAAAAAGGAATTTTGGTGTTTTGGGCTAATTGATGGAAGATAAGAAATGGGTTGATTGATGATGTGCTTGCATGGTCACTAAGTGGAACCCATCACCCAACGGGAGTTTGGGGACGATGCCTGATTTTATTGGATGCCCGGCGGGGGTCCAGAAGCCGGGTCACGATGGAGGCTGGACCGAAGCTCCTTTATGGAATGCCGTCTAGGCGGGCATTCTAGACGTTGCCATGCCCGACGGAGCGGGACGATGCCTAGTTACGCCAGATGACCGCCGACTTTTGAGTTGGCCGTGGCCGATGGCTCGTAATAATCGGAACATGCTTGAATGGTCGTGCTATTGCGCCTAATTATGGGGCAAAATTGTGTGGCATGATATGGGACGTGTCATAATGATTTTACCTTATAATCAGGACCCCTGTGAATGTTTAAAGGTTTAAAATGACGTGTTCCGGTTATTCATTACGCTTGTTGTACTTATAATGGTATATGTGATGCACTAATATGTAGGGACGCACTGAGGCGAGATGAGTTTTATATAGTACGTGTGGAGGACCGCCTTTGAGGCGAATTTGCGTCTGAATCGGGGTTTAAGGTTTTTACTCACGGAGATTTATCTCACCCCGTCGTGGTTAAATATTTTCAAGTCCTTAGTATGGAGGTCCGTCCGGTACGGTTTGGGGTTCCGTGCGATATGGAGGTAGTTAATACCTTCTACCCTATCCCCGAGACCAACCGGTACCGTGAGTTGGTTGTGACTACGGTGTGGGTCGACAAGGGTTTGGGCTACGATGTGTCCCACCGTTTCCAGGCTTGGTATTTTACGAATTCAAATGGTGATCGAGAGGGTCCCATGCACGGTTTTGATGAGCCGCGCATAGGAAGTGGGGTTGTGCAAGACAACGACCCCATGGACATAGACATCCCGAAAGGTGTCATGGTAGATCTAGATACCGAGTCGGTAGGGCCCGGGGAGCTGTGTTCGCCTAGCGACTTACCCGACATCTTGCTTGATGCCTAATTTGGATATTAGGGCGGAGATTGTAAAAGTCGGTAGGAGTTGTACAGTTGGATGTTAGCCCTACCTCGACCCCTTTTTGTTAGTCAGTCGCTTGGGAGTTCACTTTCGATAGACTTGTAAATATGAACTCGTAGGGTTAACTTGATATATGTATAAAACATAGTTTGTGAAAATTGTTGGCATGTTTTTCTATCCATGTTTCTGATGATTGACTGGGTGTTGTATTTAATTCGCTTCCACATGCGTTTAATTAAAAGATAAAAAGAATGGGTCGGTGACGTGTCCTAAGACGTTGCATTTTTAATCGACCGCCGAGGGATGTGCACGTGCTCGAAGTTCGGGGCGTGACACCCTGGGGATGGAGTCGGGGTCATTACAATTTTATTCTTCGGTTGAGCAAAGGTTGATTGTTTACTCTTGAGACGGAAATGTTGATTGTTTGCTTTTGCTTTATTTGTTCCCCTTGTGGTCTTTGTAAGGAAGTTTGTTTTGCTCTGGACAATGCTAAGTTAATTTGTACTTAAATTTGTTGACAGACTGGACTAAGTTTGGGATTCTTATGGGATGTGGCAAGTTTCTTGTCCTGCATTCATTTTAGAATTTAATATCTTTGGAGGTGTGTGATGCATAGACCATTGTGAAAAACATGTTTAGCTTAACCTCTGCACAAAATACAAAATTAAAAAAACTTTGAAACATGACCCAATCGCCCAAGCTATATGCCATTTGGGTCTCGGGTCAAGTCAAGCACACTTTTGTAGTGTTTCGGTTCGGGTTGGATCCCAACCGAACTATTGACACCCCTACCTAGGACTATCCAATATTAAGCAGACCTCTCTTAAGAATATATGACATGGGGCTGATATTTGTAAAGAAAGTTATCAGGGGTCAAGAAGAATGACCGTTTACACACTTATGAAAAGTCATTTTTATACAAGTTTGCCACTAGTAAATGTCTACGATGCAATCGACTTTTTAATTGTCACATGATGTGATGGTTACACTTAATGCAGATAACAAATATTTTAGTTTTCCAAACTCGAGAGAATGTGATATGAAAGGGCAATATAGGGATGCTCACCCTTCTACATGCACAATCGACTTGTCTGAATTATAAATTTGATTTTCGCAAGTCAATTGACCTCTAGGTTATTATTTGATTTCCGATAACATCTAGAATTTAGGCATTTAGATCATTATAAGTCACCTCAACCTATCAAAGGGAAGACCCTAAGCCATAGACTATGGGACGGATTCTTTTAGAAACTGCTTTTGTTTATCACTTTCATCTTTTACTCTCGAAACGGAAAAGCCAGATTGCGCAAGGGTGAAGCACCACACGATCCACCATCAATCAAATCTTAGTGAAAGAAGAATGACACAAGGCAACAGTTCAAAGCTAGAAGATTGAAGTGACCACAAGTAACCATCACTTAGTAGATCTTTTGAGGAGGAAAATAAGTTCAAATTGAATTGATGTTTAGGTTTCATCTTGTTGTCATACTACTCGAATGTAGCTTTTCTTGTAAAATTCATTGGAAGTGATGACTTCGAATCATTCTACTTGTACTTCAAGGAAAATAAACAATGATAATAATTTTTCTCATATTCGTATTGTATAACGTTTTTTTTTTCCTGCCGATCAAAACAAAAAATGCCCTTCATCTACATATTTAAGTAAAAATGGGTTTTATCTCACTTTTTGATTTCCTAATAGCCCTCAGTTACGTGTTACTTTAATATTTTAATGTAATTAAACTTGAAAGAGAACGGGCGAAAACATGCCTGTTAGATTTCCAGTCGGCGGAAGACGACTTACCTGATTCAGATGCGCAAACAGCAAATGGCCCCGGAACAAACGTTGAATTGCCGATGAAACACGAACGACACTACCTCACGTTAGTCTGGATGTAATCACAAGGAGAACACCCGATTTCCACGGCGTAAATGCAAATCGTTCTCGTAAAGAAGAAAATGGAACGCCTTGATCTCTTGAATGGAAATGGAGAGAAATTTAGGTGCGAATGATATGCCAACCAACCCAACGGTTGTGTTCCGGAGACTTTTATACGTCTCCCTTCGTACCTCTCCATTTGTGTCTTTCCATCGTAACGCATCAAGACAAAATGGTGCGTTCCAATCGCACCCCATCATGGACGTACCAGCTAAAGTACAACATCTCCCACTCGGACATGATGGGCTTGATAGCGCTCTATCAAGAATATAATGTATTCAACATTCATCAACTTTACAAAACAATTTATACTGGCAAATAAGCCGTGCGACCAAAGGAGTACACCTGCACTTGGGAGCTCAAATTATGCACCTGTTAGGGATGACATAATGGCTACAACCCTGAAAAGAAATAAACAATCGATGTCTCACAAAGTGCCCCGCATATTTTGTTACATCAGTCCAAGTATACATATCCCTTAAAGGCTATACTTGACTATTCTCACAACACCATGTATTTACAATTATATCCGCAACCACAGAGGGTGATATAATTTGTCGACCAGTAAATACATATGATGGATGTAAAACAACAATAGTCTTCCTTCGCACTCATGTCTCTCTCCATTTCAGAACAACTGCTTTCCTAGACATGTCCCATAGGCCATATCTATTCATGACCGCCCGTAACATGCTAAAGTAGCAACATTGATCTTTCACTTCGAAAACATAGTCAGAAGTAATATAGGGCACAAAATGAGGTAAATTATAAATTACCTCAAGAGCTCACACGATGAGTAAATAGGGATAATTTTACTCATCTTCCCTTATTGGTCGTACAATGCACATGTAGTATGAATTACATGCTATAGTGGATTACTCTTTCTACAAGAGCGTATGTCATTTATCAAATATATCCACCATACAGATCTTAGCCTAAACATAGTCACGTGCCTCTCACGTACTCATGTTTAGCCCGAGTGCTATATCAGCTCGCTTTCTTTAGCGCCTAATTAAGTACTCGCATCCGGCATCTTTCAGGCATACATGATTGTGGAAATATCATGTTCGGTCTTATTATAAACAAATCACAGACCTCATCTTGACTCCAATCAAGGCGACATATTTTATGTACCAGACTTACTCTTCAGCATTTATTTGTGCATAATGTCTCATCTCAATATGCTATCTAAAGCACTTGAGGCGATTGCTCGTGTGAGTGAGCCAATCATTGCCCGCTGACATACTTTTCAATAATACATGTGTGTTTGTGCTAGTCTCATAGTGGATTTGTACTTATTGGTAAAACATCAAATCACTAATAAATGAACAAGTACAACACATCTGTCAACAAATACATAAACCAATGATCCTCTACAATAATAGATATTACATTCTACGCAATCCTAATGACATCCTATGGGTCAAGAATATGTCTCTAGGAAGAGCCTTCGTAAATGGATCAGCAACCATTCTATTGCTTGACTATCGCAATAAACTGCCACCGGTCTTTGAACTTCAGTAACAGTGGCTAAATTTTCCAAGAAACGTTTTAGCCATATTGCTTCTTGCACTACGACGAACATGCAATAAATTCTGCCTCCATCGTAGACAAGGCCGTGCATGTCTGTTTCTTGCTATTCCAAGAAATCGCACCTCCATTGAGCAAGAACGCATATCCGTAAGTCGATTTACGCTCATCCAGGTCTCCACCCCAATCGGCATCCGAATAGCCTAATAGGCGTAAATCATTCCCTTGGTAACAAAGTCGATAGTCCATGGTGCCCTTCAAGTATCTCGGATCCTCTTCACTACTTTCCAGTGTGCTTGACTAGGATTTGATTGATATCGGCTCACCAATCCCACGGCATAGGATATGTCGGGTCTAGTTACATCATAGCATACATCAAACTTCCGACCGCACTAGCGTAAGGAACAGTTTCCATCACTTTGATTTCTTCTGGAGTCTTAGGACACAGCTCAGTACTTAGGCCTTCACCTTGCATGACAGGGGTATCAATGGGATTACAATGCTGCATATTGAAACGCTCAAGAATCTTCATAATATAAGACTCTTGTGATAAAGTAAGGAGTTTCCTTGATCGATCTTTTTCGATCTTAACTCCTAATATATAAGCAGCTTCTCCCATGTCATTCATCTCAAAATTGGAGGACAACCATTCTTTTATGGTGATAACCAAAACCTTGTCATTTCCAGCCAACAAATTTATCTTCGGACCGCTTGACATATACACAGTGATCTTCCTCGATCATCGTGAAACCAAAAGTGGTTATGGCTCAATGAAAACGAAGATACCACTGTCTAGATGATTGCTTAAGGCCATATATTGAGCGATGAAGTTTGCAAACTTTATGCTATTGACCTTTAGCTATGAAACCTATTGGTTGTTTCATATAGATTTCCTCATCTAATTCTCCATTGAGAAATGCCGTCTTTACATACATTTGATGTAATTCAAGGTCCAAATGTGCAACGATGGCTAGAATAAGGCGTATTGAGGCAAACCTTACAACTGGTGAAAAAGTTTCCTCATAGTCTATACCCTCTTGTTGAGTATAACCTTTTGCCACAAGGCGAGCCTTATACTTTTCAATGGATCCATCCACATTACGCTTAATCTTGAAGACCCATTTGTTTCCAATGGCCTTACGATTGGGTGGTAGATCAACCAAGTCCCAGACATGGTTTGCCCTCATTGACTCCATCTCATCTTCCAAAGCTCTTCTCCATTCTTCCTTATCGAGGACGAGAGAGCCTCTTGAACAGTCTTAGGCTCGGCATCGTCTTTTTTGAGCAATCATAAATGCTTCCCCTTCAATCTCAAAACGACGACGGGGAATACTTTTACGATTACTTTTACGCAATTGAATTTCTCTTGAATTCAATTCATCAGTCGATGCAACACTCCCACTAGGTCTTGTGTGTTGAGGTAAATTTTCATTTACATCAGTGGGTGTGTTATCAGGATCTTCAATCTCATATAATTGGAGGTCCTTATCAATCTCACCTCTACTAGGAAAATCGTTCTCCAAGAACGTGACATCTCGTGACTCCATTTCGGTCACACTTCCATCAGCTTGTTCACCTATGAACACGTACCCTTTCGGAGTGTTCGGAATATCTTATAAAGATACATTTCTTCCCTCTATGACCTAATTTGCCATGTTTATGGGAAGAATCATGAACATGAGCTGCACATCCCCATGGACGTAGACTATTCAAGTCCGGTTTCCTTCCAGTCCATAATTCATAAGGGGTGGAAGTGACCGATTTTGAGGGCACACGGTTAAGTATATAAGCGCATCAATAACGCATCTCCCCAATAGGAGATAGGTAAATTTGCTTGTGCCATCATAGAACTAACCATTTCCAATAGGGTTCTATTCCTTCTCTCAGCTACCCCATTTTGTTGTGGAGTACCAGGAATAGTCAATTGTCGTACAATTCCCTTTTCATCACAAAGAGCCTTGAATTGCTCCGATAGATACTCACGTCCACGATTAGTTCTCAATCCCTTTATTGTTTTGTTCAATTGATTCTCTACCATCGCTATATATCGTCTAAAGCAGTCTAATGCTTCTGACTTATGAGAGATCAGAAAGACGTAACCGAAACATGTGAAGTCATCTATGAAAGTGATGAAATATGAAGCTCCATGCCTCGCCCTCACATTCAAAGGACCACAAATGTCAGAATGTATGAGATGTAATGGAAATTCAGCTCTAGTCCCTTTAGCGAATGGTTTTCTAGTTGTTTTTCCCGCTAGACAATGTTCACATACGGATAGACTAACATTAGTGAGTGACCCTAAAAGGCCTTCTCTAGCTAATCTTTGCATTCTTTGCAATCCAATGTGACCTAATCTAGCATGCCAAGTACTTGCATCAATCTTAACGTTATTAGAAGATGCAATTAAAGAAAAACAACCATCAACATTAACATTGTACTGATCATAGTCAATGCCTAACACCATAAAACCATTCGATACATGACCTGAACCATAATAAACTGTTCCGTACAAAATGTCAATACAATCACCATGGAAATTCAATACATAACCTAAGCTAAGAAGAACAACTACAAAGACCAAGTTTCGTCGAATATCTGGAGCATAAAGGACATCATGTAGGAATAGGTTTCGACCATCACGTAAGATTAATTTACATGTGCCGATACCCTTTACTTCAACTCTTGAGTTATTCCCAACATATATCCATCTTCTTCCAGGCGGTATCCGACGATACTCCACGAATGCTTCTCGGTCTCTAGCTACATGGTCTGTTGCTCCCGAGTCTACATCCACATAGGATGTGATTCAGCAAGCATTACAGTACTAGAAACAAAAGCATTACTTAAAGTAATGGAGTAATAGGGTACCTTTTTCGGCTCAGTGCATTCACGAGCAAAGTGACCCATCTTGCCACAATTGTAGCACTCCATCTTGGCCTTGTCCTTCTTCCCACCACGCTTCTTGCGTCGGAAGGTCTTAGCCCTCTTGGGTGCTTGATCGTCCTCTTCCCTTTGTTGTTGAACGAAGATTCCTCTTGCGCTTGAAGCCCGAAGCTTTGCGCGAACTCGATTCAGCAACATAAGCATGGGTAGAGGATCTCGCAGCCTCTGCGCTCATCCTCTAATTCCAAATGACGCGCAATATCATCAAAAGTAACAATATTCTCATTATGCGTCATATTGATCTTCATATGCTCCAAATTGTCAGGAAGAGACCTTATAACAGCCTGAACTTGCTGTTCATCAGTAGGGGAGTGACCTGCCGACTTCAGCTCGCGGATCATATTTGACATCTCTCGAAGATGCTGCCTTATCGTTACATTTGGGCGCTTTCGTAATGTGTCAAACTTGATGGTGAGCCTCCTCAGCTTAGTGGCAGATGTACCCCAAACTTATCTTTCAAAGCAACCCACATAGCTTGAGCTTTATCATAACTTTCAAACTCACACATGAGATCATCTTGCATACAAATTTCCTCAAAGCAACGTGATGCGAGCAATGCTATTTTTCTTTTTCCAAGCTTGATAAGCTTCTAGATCTCTCCTATGTTGAGCTGAAGTTCCATGCTCAGGTTCATCCATGGTATGGTTGAGGGTTTCCAAAACTTCTTGCTCCTCAAGGATGTACTGAACCTTTCGGTGCCAAATATCATAATTGTCACCGTTCAGCTTCTCACCCTTATTAAGGTCAGCAACAATGGTCTTGGATGCCAAAGCCATAATCAATTGCTATGACACATTGACATAATAAACGCAGAATCAATACTAGCACACTTTACAGAGTAATACACATATTTAATTTGTAACAAAGACAAACTAAATTAATGATAATTCAACAAAAAGACACAGAAGCAAAAGTTCACTATGTTCCCAATCAACTTCTATCTACAATTGTTCTATTATCATTAATTAGTTTAATTTGCACAAATTTTAAGTTCTAGGTGAGAACTCTTTCAAATTCTACCAACCTACGAACTCCCACTAGGAAAAAATAATTACATGACCTTATGTAATTTCTACATTTTTCCTTAACACAAAAACATAGCATGATAATAACCAACGTGTAAACAACAATCATGCTTCAACTATAATCAAAAAAATGCAATTCAACGTGTAATGGATTTCCTACCATTGTTCTAATTTTCTAGCAATTAGAGAATTGCAAGTATATTAAACATATATACATCATTTCATTGAACCAAGCTCTACACTGCATATATAACATCATTTGCACACAAGCTAGCTACTGTATTTCCTAAATCACAAGAAAATACAAGCTACAAATGAATAAACTATGCATTAAACCCCAAAAATACGCGTACCTAGGCTTTCCCACGCATTTTCATACATTTATAAAATGTAAAAGTATAAAATAATTATACCACTGTGTAGACAACATTCATACGATCCAAACGCCGCCGACCACGCTCCAATCGAAGCCCGCACGCGCCCCCACGCACCGCCTAAGTGCGCGGCGCGTGTGGTGCACGCGCCAGCGAGCCAAACGGCTCCTAGCCGGTCCGACCGGTCCGACCGGTCCAACTGGTCCGACCGGTGACTGGTCCCACCGGTTTGACCGCCGGACCGGTTGACCGGTCAACGGTCGGGTCGGGTCGGGTCATGTCAACCAGGTCGGATCTCGGATCAATCCGGGTCTCGGGTCGGGTCGGGTCGCCGGCCGGCCACCGCCGCCGGTGCGACATCATTGATGACGTCATCCCAGCGGTTACCGACCGTTGGATGACGTCATCGATGACGTCATCCGTGACGTCATCGAGCGTCGCGTCGCTCCGCGCGACGCATGCGTGACGCGCACGCGTCGGTTCGCCGACCGGCGCGTATTGCGCACGCACTGGCGTCCCCAGCGCGTCAGGCGCGTGAGGCCCACGCGCAGCGGCTTCTGGCCGCCCGTGTGGGCGCGTGCAGCGTCCTCCGGTCTCGCTCGAACCACCGTCGGACTCGTCTCGACGAGTACTTTCATCCTGTATATTCAAAAGTTGATTTTGGCCAAAAAAAATAATTCGAAAAATGGCCAAAACCTCATGGATGCACGCGACCCCGAACCCGTTCTTCGCTTTGGTTCGAATTCGAGTTTTCAGATTGCAATTCTGACCAATAATACATCAAAAACAGTGTAGAATACAATCTCTTGATCTTAATGTCAAATGGTAAATGAGAAAACTCGATGAAAAACAAGGCAGAAAACACGACCGAGCTCTGATACCAATGTTAGATTTCCAGTCGGCGGAAGACGACTTACCTTATTCAGATGCGCAAACAGCAAATGGCCCCGGAACGAACGTTGAATTGCCGATGAAACACGAACGACACTACCTCACGTTAGTCTGGATGTAATCACAAGGAAAGCACCCGATTTCCACGGCGTAAATGCAAATCGTTCTCGTAAAGAAGAAAATGGAACGCCTTGATCTCTTGAATGGAAATGGAGAGAAATTTAGGTGCGAATGATATGCCAACCAACCCAACGGTTGTGTTCGGGAGACTTTTATACGTCTCCCTTCGTACCCCTCCATTTGTGTCTTTCCATCGTAACGCATCAAGACAAAACGGTGCGTTCCAATCCCACCCCATCATGGACGTACCAGCTAAAGTACAACAAGGCCAAAGAAGGAGATAATAGACTAGGCCTATTATATTTCATCGTTTCCATGGTGCAACAACATCCTTCTCTTAATCTCCTCTTTTAAAATTTTGAATAAATGTTTGTTTTAATCATTGAAAGAATAAGAAGATATTATATGATGTTTGCCTTCTGGAAAGGAATTATGACGATAAGAAAATGACTTTCAATATTTTATTTCTCAATGAATGATAGTCTTATTATTATCTATTATGATGTTGCATAGGGAATGATAATGATTGTATAAGCGTGTAATGCGGGCATGATAACTATATTTTCTTTTTTAAGGCCAAGCTACTATCTGTTCCATTTAGTTTGATTTCACTTTACAATTTCAATTTGGAAAAGTTAAAATAATCTTTTTGTTGGATAAAAATAAATTATAAGTATTTTTTGTAAAAGTAAAAGGAAATATCTAAAACAGAAAAGGGGTCGAAACTGGCCCAAAAAGGTACCGGGCCGTGGCTTGGCATGCGTGCCGGTAAGGCCTGGCCCCGCCCAGCTTGACACGCAAGGCTCATGGGCTGTGCCTGGCGTGACACGAGAAGGCATCGAGCTTGAAGGACGTTCGTTACTGGCAAATCTACCAACTCTCTAGACAATGTTGTTATACCTCCCGAAGTTAGACTCTTGTTGGGTCAAGTGTCGTCGCTGGAAAAAGTCGCTATTCCAATTGTTTCTGTCCGACCCAAAAATCTCAAAAGAAGACCAAGAACTTTATTACAAATGGCTACACACAATGCCATCGAAACGAAATAACCGTATACAAACTAAGATGATACTATGCCCAAATTCTTGTCAAGGAAGTGACAACTTGATCTTGTTGAGCTTAGCCGTGACAGTTTCCGTGTCCAATCTTTCCTTAGGCAAGTCCTTTGAACATTTCAGTCCTAACTCTAGGATCGATGAGACTATGCTCTCAAGTTCCGAAAGCATTAGACCTCCATGATTCGTGCTGAGGAGTTCGCTATCCACAATATCACGCACTTTGTTTGGAATCGCTGCACCCACCCATCGCCTCAAGGACATATCCTCACCGCATCGGTTGGCTTTTTCCTAGTAATCACTTCCAACAATAGTATGCCGAAGCTGTAAACATCTCCTTTTGTCGAGACTTTTCCTTCGGAACCATACTCTACAAGCACCATAGTTTGTGAAATAAAAACATCGGCCATTGACATTTTTCTTTTTGGGATACAAGTAATAAGATCAAGAGGTAAGTGTTAATAAATCTCTACAATATTATATCATTATATTCGCAATGAAAGGCTCGAATTAGCTAAAATTCAACGGATGTACCTGGAGCAATGTAACCAATTGTGCCGAGAGTTTGAGTCTGTGTTTCAACCTTGTCCTCAACCAAAATCTTCACGATTCCAAAGTCGCAGACTTGTGCGACCAAGTCCTCGTTTAGAAGAACATTGCTAGGCTTTAGATCACAGTGCACAATAGGTTTCGGTTGGCCATGGTGGAGATAATCGAGTGCCATTGCGATGTCAACCATTATCTTCACTCGCTGATGGATACCCAAGTTGTAGTTATTGTAGTAGAGCCACTTCTCCAAGCTCCCATTGGGCATGTATTGCAGCACCAGAACTCTCAGATTAGCATTCGTGCAGGAGCTGATCACCTTGACGAGATTTCGGTGCCGGATCTTGCGAAAAACCTCGCATTCTATGTCAAAACTTTTCAAGGCGCCTTCAATATGGAGTTTTAGTATTTTGACAGCGACACCTATCCCGTTGGCCAGAGTCCCTTTGTATACAGAGATAAAGCTTCCTACTCCGAGCAAATTGCTTTCGTTGAAGTTGTTAGTAGCTGAGCAAAGCTCCTGATATGATATCATGGGGTGGTCAATTCTAGGCAAGTTCTCCACTGAAACTGGAGCTTTTTTGCTAGGGTTCCCACGCTTTCTAAGCAAGCAAATGGCAAAGACTAAAAGTACAATTGATACAATTGGCAACATAATGGATAGTAATTGGAGCTGCTTGTGCCTTGATGATTTCTTTCCACTTAGTCTGCAAGGTGGGACTTGAAAAGTTGCATTTCCACATAGTGCTTCATTCTTAATGAACGAGAGAGCCGAAATTTTTTTGAAGGGCCCGCCATTAGGAATCTCTCCTGAAAGCTTATTAAAAGACAAGTTTAAATTGTACAAGTATGTAAGGCCTTCCATGGATTCAGGTATCACCCCCGATAACTCCTTGTAGGAGAGATCGAGGAAATCCAACCCTTTAAGGTCACCAATTAGTTGCGGTATCAATCCTTGAAACAAGTTCCTTGACAAGTTGAGATAAGAAAGGCTCTTCAACTCGTGGATGGAACTCGGTATGGTGCTGGTAAGTCTGTTTTGAGAAAGATCGATGCTATTTATAGCTCTCATTTTCCTTATGTCCAACGGTAGCCCTCCAATGAAAGAATTGAGTGACAAATCGAGGAAGATGATATCTTGAAGGCTCCACAGGCTAACTGGTATAATTGATGTCATGTTATTCAAACTTACGTGAAACTTTTGAAGGCTGCTCAAGTTTCCAATGCAAATCGAGATCGATCCCGAAATCCTATTTTGCTGGAGCAGCAAATCTCCTAGACTTGTCAAGTTGCATATATCATTGGGGATTGGTCATTCGAGATGGTTGTTATGAAGATACAGCATTTGCAAGCTTTTTAGTCTTCCGATTGATGATGGGATGTTGCCGTCTAGATCATTATCGCTCAGATCTAAGTAAGTCAATCTCTTCAAGAAACCCATTTCCTTGGGAATACGACCTCTTATTTGACAATTGGATGCAAATAGAATTTGTAGGGAACTGGAGAAGTTTTTGATAGATTTTGGTATGGAGCCGTGAAGCGGGTTGTCTCCCAGATTCAAAATTTTCAGCGATTGGCAATTAGATAAAGTCGAGAGAAAACCAAGCTCCGAACCATGAGTCTCACCTGTTAGTTGATTTGAGTCAACCATAAGGTATCTGAGGTTCCTCAAGTTGCCCAAACTCATGGGTATGGATCCGCTGAGTTGATTGTCCCAGACAGCGAATGTAATTAGGTTCGTAAAATTTGAAAAATACTTCGGGATGTTGCCGCCAAGGTGATTTTTTTCTAGATAGAGCTTTTCCAAATTTGGACGGCTTTGTTTGATGCCCAAGAAAAGGTTTCCGGAGAGAGAATTTTCAGCCAAAGAAAGCGATCGTAGAGAAGAAACGTTAAAAACCTCTTGAGGCACTTTGCCCATTAGAAAATTATGCTCAAGGTTCAAATATTCCAGATTGACCAACTTACCAATCTCACTTGGAATGTCACCTCCGATATAGTTAGATGATATGCGCAGGAGGTGCAAGCTCGACAAGTTACCGATGGTTCGAGGAATCGTGCCAGTCAGGTTGTTAAAATCAAGATAAAGCCCCCGTAGCTTTTGCAATCTGTCCATGTCTCGAGGAATGCTTCCCTGAAAATAATTGTCCGATAACGACAACACGAGAAGCTCTTTGCATTGGGTTAGCGCCTTTGGTAGCGGACCGTTGAACTGGTTATCACTTAGAAGAAGCCTCTGAATGTTAGGCCAGCAGGAGCAAAGATTGGAGGGAAGACTCCCTGAGAGATCATTATACATCAAGTCGACAATAATGAGCGATCTACTGAAAAGTGTCGGAGGAATTGAACCTGTGAGATTGGCATTGGCCAAACCAATGTACTGCAATGTGGATATGTTGCCCAGGAAGCTTGGAATTTGACCTCGTAAGGGGTTGAGGCTAAGAAATAGTTGTTACAACTTAAGGAAGGCGCCAAATTCTCTTGGTATGCCACCCGTTAGCTTGTTTCCCATGAGTGACATCAATTCGAGATTTTGGCATTGGGCTAAGTTAGGAGGAATGTTTCCTTCGAACTGGTTAAATTGGAGCACGAGTTTCTTCAAGCGATGTAAATGAACAGTTTCTATCGGAATTGTGCCATAGAAACTTTTATTGTGGAGAATTAGGGAAGCCAGGAAAGAAAGATTGCCAAGGTAGGGAGAGAGTCTTCCTTGAAGACCCATGTGCAAGAAGTTTAAAGCCGTGACTCTTTGCCTGCGGTTGCTGCAAACAACACCAATCCATTCACAGAAGTTTGCTTCGACGGTCCAATTGCCACCTTTGATTGTGTTTGTCGAGTCGATTTCGATCGCCGATTTGAAGTGGAGGAGAGCCACTTGATCAGTGAAGTTGCTGGAACCGATGACCGGCTGAAACATCAATAGGGAAGCCAACATAACATAAAGAAATGCTATAAAGATGAACTTTTCCGTAATGAACAGAGTATCTTTTGATTGCATCATTTGATGGTTCGCTAATTAGGACCAGTTCTTAGTATTTAATATCAAAGTGAACCAAATTATTGTCTCGATTTAAATAAACAAAACAAAAAATGTAAAGAAAGACTAACTACCAAACAATGCCCCACATGGGGTCTCTATAGAAAAACAGTAAGTGGCTATTCAGTGTGAGGGACTTGACAAACTACATGATCCACATTTCAGATATATTCATAAGTTGAAAATTTATTTTGAGCGTAAAAGCTCTCATATGATAATCCCAACTCATTTGCTTTTTAATTTTAAAAAGAATGCTATTCAAAATATCCCACAAATTAACCCAAACCATAATCATGTGTTGAGATCTTCTGTGAATAAGGGGAAGTTGGAGAACCCCGCAATCACGTTTGATTTGGTAAAAGGCCCGTTCTTTATGTTTACATGTACACACTATTTTTCAACTCTATGAGGGTATAAATGGACCTTTGACTAATGCTACAAGGCACAAATGAACATTCCCATAGAAACTGACTGGAAGTTTCTATTGTTGGAAGAGATGATGATACAAGTAGTCTGTCAACTTTTATCCATGTGTCTTGTCATATTTGAACTTTCAATTGATTCATTTAAATTACTTTTAATTAAGATGAAATGCCGTGCCGTGACTTTCATTTGGTCTAATTAGATCCCTAATATATTTGATATGTTTACTGTCATCCTTTCATTAATTAATTTAAATGAAATGCATCATGGACACCAATTTGATAAAGCTGATGTTTGATGGAGAAAATTATGTGGATTTTTTGCATGTCATGTGGACTCTCTTCAACGACGATTTTAGGCTTCTTGTCCATAAAGGATGAGGAAAATGGCTTTGAAATCTCTACTTTTAAAATGCATGACAAACTTTACTATTTTCTTTTGAAGCATAGTGAAAAATCCTCCCTCGTTCTCCATTTGATATAATTTCGATTGAGAACTTGAAGAAGAATAATACCACATTAATTTATAAAAAGTAAGGGATTTTGTCCTTGTGGCATCCTAAAATTTCATAGCGACCTTTAGATGCATTACGACCTATGGAAAAGTGATGGAAGTGCCATTGGATTATGTTATGGCCTTTAGATCAATGAATTACAACAGAACAAGGCCGAACATTGAATGGACAATTATTTGGTTGGAATATATCCTATGTCCATGAGTGATTAAGGATTTGTATTAAAGGATAAATTGACAGGAAAATTTTCATTCTTGGCCATGTACTTTATAAGTTGGATTTTTATTTATTTATATTACAAAATTTTATGGCCATGTGAGTATTTGAGATTATGAAATTAAGTGGGGATTAAAGTAAATTGTTGAGAGCAATTATGGACCTATATTTTTGGGGACCATGGGCCATTTTAGTTTGGCCTTTTGGCCTCAGAATTTTGGGCCCAAGCAGGCCCAAGAAACACCCCAAGGGTGTCGCACGAACCAAAAGGGGAGGGGAGAGTGCATGTCCTCCAACACTTGTCTTCATTGCCTCCACTTGTTCTCTCCTTTTAGCCACTTGTTCTCCTCATGAGAACACTTGTCTCTTACATGCAAAAATAGAGATAAATTGATAATCAAAGAGCAAAAAAGAAGGGGTTTCGGAAGTGAGGGGAAAAGAGAGAAAGGGAGGTGAGCCGAGGGAGAGAGAGAGCAAGTGAGCGAGAGGAGAAGAGGAAGAAGGAGTCTGCGCGTCTGCCGTCGTTCTTGCTGTGTTTTCCTTTGATTTGAGGCAAGTGAAGTCCTAAAACCTACTCTTTGCATTGCTGTGTGTAGGTGTAGTAGATGGTAAGTCTTGGTTGTGGTAGATGGGATGAGATTTCGGAGCTTTGAAGAGAGATTCGTTGGTCATGCATGCTGATTTCGGAAAGACCAGTCCGACCGTCCGCGAGTTTGTGTGTTGTATGTGACTTTTTAGTCGGAATCTTGCTTCGATTTCTTCATTAAAGTTGTAGATAACATCTTGAAGTATAACATACTAAAATTTGAGACAAAATGGACAAGTATTGATGGTTGAAACCCTTTTTGTACGAAAATGTTAGATTTGGAAACTGTTTTGTTGACCTCTTGGTGATTTTGTGTGTTGCATGTCACTTTTTACTTGAAATTTCAATTCTACCTCTTCATGAAAGTTATATAGAACATCTCAAAGTATAACATACTAAAATTTGAGATAAAATGGTTGATTTTTGTGGGGTGAAACCCTCCCTCTACGAAAAGGCTAGATCTGAAACTGTTTCGTCGACCTCTTGGTGGTTTTGTGTGTTGCATGTCACTTTTTATTAATAATTTCACTTCTACTTCTGCACAAAAGTTGTAGAGAACATCCTGATTATTTACATACTAAAATTTGAGGTAAAACGAGTAAGTTTAGCCTGGTGAAATGATTTTCTTTTCAAGACGGTAGATCTGGAAGTATGGTACTGGACTCCCGAGACTTCGTGGACTAAATGGTGACTATCCTTTGAGAATCTCACCTGGATCCCTTAATAAAAGTTGTAGTAGACCTCTTGAACCAAAACATATCAAAATTTCAGAAGAAATGAAGAAAGATAAGTAGGCGAAACCTCGATATTTCGGAGATAGCTAAACTGGACAGTTCGGTACTAGAAACAGGAACTTCGAACGCCTATAGTAAATTATCTAGGACGAATATGGCCTAGATGTCTTCATGAAAAATCTACCTTAGGGTCTCAACTATAACCGGTAAAATTTCATAATTTTTGGAGGTCATTCGGGTATTTTAATCGAAATATTTCAAGAACTGCGTAATCTGATTTTATCCGAATTTTGCATGCTGTATTGTGTGAGCTATATCTTCTTGTGTGTAGCTCTTTTGGGCATGTGTTCTTCATGGAAATGCTACTTTTATGTCTTGCCTACCACATGTTCTGATTTTATGATTTTTGAAGATCATATGGATATTTAATCTACATGTTTTCCGAAATTGTGCAATCTGGAAATTGTTTTATTTACTGTTTATTGGATTTATTATGTAAATCATGATATCCTGGATTATTACTCGTGCAATGACATGATGACATCCATACATTTCGTATGACATCGAAGGATTGATGGATTTTCATGAACTCAATGAAGTTTTCAAAACCATTGCATCAAATGATACTTTTCCCAAGGCATATTATATGATTTTAAAGGGGCTGTTGTCAAATCATTGGCATTGTTGCATCAAATGTGAAATTGAAAATGAGATGTATGGGAATATGCATTGTGGTGATGAGAAGGCCGTCGGAGGTGTGAGCCGACGATGCCCCGGAGTGTCGGGATGCCCGGAATGTGGGGGTGCCGGATGCCCGGTGGCCTAGTGGCATAATTCCTGAGGGTCCTCGGGAGTTTCGAGATGCCTGGTGGTATACGGTACGTAATTCTAGAGGGGGGGGAATCCTGGTGGTATGTCGGTACGTAATTCCGAAAGCCCCGGAGGTTTGTGCCCGGGGGGATGCCTCGTGATGCTAGTTGGGATGCGAGATGCCCGGAATGTGGGGGGCCGGATGCCCGGTGGCCTAGTGGCATAACTCCGGAGGTTCCTCGCGATGCCTAGTTGGGTGCGAGCGATGAATTGTGGGATGCAAACATTGGTCCCTGGAAAGAAAAAAACTGATGAGATCCTTGTGAAAGATAAGAATTGAAAATGAATCATGTGCATGGGTGTATGCATATGGCATGATGCATGATCGGCTTATGAAAATAAATTGATGCTATTTGATATTGAAAATGCGATCATGAAGGCATGAATGGATCTCATGGTGATGTATGCTTGATAGCATGGATGATATGAATCATGGTGGTATATGCACGATGGCATGGTGAGATATGCATGACCGCATGGTGGTATATGCACATATGGCATGGATATGCATGAATGCTTGATGATGAGTGCGTAGTGGTATATGCACATATGGCATGGTGATATATGCATGAATGCTTGATGATGAGTGCATGGTGGTATATGCACAAATGGCATGATGATATAAGCATGGCTGCAAGGTAAGTTATGCTTGAATGCATGGACAATATGTGCTTTGTATGATGCCTTGATTGTTCTGTTTGATGCATTGAGTAGTTTGGTGGATCTTTACTCACGCGAGTGGTTGTACTCACCCCTTTTGGGGATTAACATTTCAGAATAGATAAGATACCTCTGCCACCGCCACCGCAGATGGATCAAGTGGTTGGATATGACCGCGAGGAGGAGGATAGCAAAGGAAGGAACTTTTGGACGCCGACACCGATCGATGGACATTAAGTATACGATCTTGTTGGAGGATATGTCGGTCATCTTTTGAAGTGTAGCCAAGTATAGAAAACTATGGCATTTTGATGTACCGATGAATGATGCCCATATGGTTTAAGTAAATAAAAGTGTTCGGCTTTTACCTATAAATGTTTAGTTGGTGTGCATCGTTTTCTGAATATAGGGAAGGGAGTTGATGGATGTGCTTCCGCTATATGAATAGCGCAAGGGACCGATCAAAAAAAAAAAATGTAAACCCCCAGGTTGTATGGATCCGCTGCAATTGAAATAGTATCAGAGTGACATGTTATTAGGGAAAGTGAAAGGTAAGCGAACTGTGGTGACCCTAACGGATCGGGGGCCGTCGAGGGGTGCCACAGTCCTGGTTTTGGAAGCTTTTTAACACCAGTAGAATTCTCGTTTGCTGTGCAGGTTCTTGCTTTTTGTTTTATTGAGAAATTGCTTTAAAGTATTAATTCGAAACCCAATGTTCATTTTGGTCCTCTCACTTTGAATTAATAATTTACGGAACTATTATTTTCATCTAACGCTTTCTATTACTTTGACATCTTGATTTTTCCTTTAATCAATTCCTATTGAACTTTTCACAGTCCTATAATACAATAATTTGTAGTTTGACATTGGATTGTGTAGCTTTTTCCATATATCAATGTGTACGGGCGTGCTCTTTAACGTTATCATATGATCTTTTGACATTTGGCATTGTGGAGTGGTAACTTTGAATTAGATGTCTCAAGTGTATTATTTCGTTCATATATGATTCAAGAGGCTTAGCTGGTAGGCAATGTCAACTTTCATTTTTCTCCTTAAACCTAATATTTCAATGCCTAATACTAATGAATGTGGACATTATGGGATGCATTAATATTTTGACAACTATGTCTTCCTCGGTTTCAAATTACTGTACCATAATGCCTGCATCATCATCCTTTGTATGTGACTGTGATTATAATATCCATAAGCACTTTAATTGATAATTCTATCAGACTCCCATTTCTCAAAAATCTACTCGAAAGTCCATTGATTGATGAAAATGTTTCTCAAGAGAATCAAGCGAAAAATTCAGAGTCTTGCAACTAACAAGAGGCGAGCAGATTTGCTCATTCAATGGAGGAGAGAAGGCAAGGGGGACTGCGAGAAGTTGCCTGCAGAGGGAGTTGATCATCTCTAGTGTGATTGCAAATGAGAGGAACCGTAGGCTTGGCCTTCATTATATTCATGAATCTCTGGTTTGCAAAAGTAAAGCAGATTACTATGTCTTACTTGGATTTCTAATTATCCATAAAATATTGGTGGCAGCTCCAAGGTAAGTTTACTTGCAAGTTCAATCGAGAACTCAAGTTGCAGTGAATGGGCTTAGGAGAGCCTGGGTTAAACTCGAGCATTGCCTTGTGTGAGGGTCTATCGTTCCTGCTCAGCAATCCGTTAGCTTTCTGCATGTGGTTCACTTCGAGCAAGATCGCGACAGTAAGAGTCTTAGCTGAGGGTCTAAGTGTAAAAGGCTCTTTATAGTAGCAGATTTCCTACTATGTATATATGATGCAAGAGGCTTAGCTGAGAGGAAATGTCAATTATATTTTTCTCCTTAAACTTGACATTTCAATGCCCAATACCAATGAATGGGTACATCATGTGACGCATTAGTATTTTGACAATTCTAGATGGTCTTCCAATTAGTTTGGTGTATGCTTCTATAATTTGTGTGCATCTTTGTTCATCTTTGATTGTTGTGTGGATGTGACGCAATGGTCGATGTCCTTGTCTACTTAGCCAGCATAACTTTCAATCTACTCGAACTTGTGGTCGCTGAGTTGGATTTTGACTAAATATGTATTCTTCTCATGGAATTATGAAATTTGATGGGCACTCCACCATAGTAAGCTTAATTCACGGAAGACAAGGATGCGTAAATTTCCTGGTTGGGTTGAATATTTAGGTCCAAATGGAGGAACTTTCCCGCTAAAACCATTACGTGGGTGGTTATCAAATAATAAAGTCTAAACTTATATTCAGAAGTGAAATTAAAGGTTGCCGCAAAGGCTTCGAGTGCTATTTGGGCAAGTTTCGACATTTTCCATGAAAAAGACTTGACTTTGCTCTTTGCAAAAGTTGATGACTCGATTGGATCATCAAGTAATTAGGACTCAAACGCATTATGTGAAAAGATTTAAGATTTCTTGTGCACTTTTGTTGTTATGTTGGTGTAGAGGGATTTTTTCTAGGTGGTGATTTGTTTTTCAAATTATCGTACTTAAAATACCTTAAGAATTATGTACAGATTGGCTTGCAAGAGAGGAGGGAGGATAATTTTACCAAATAAGTTCATTTTTAACTTGTACATAGGTCATTGCGGTTGAATTATAAATTTGTAAAGGAGATTTTGAGGCTTACATTGTCATTCAGCTGAATCTTTCTGGGAAATTACACGAGTCTACCTTTCAAGTTCTTCTTTTCTTTTAAATATTGAAAGAGTAAGAATTTGGCAAGAAGAAAGCCACTAACCATCTTTTGTTTCTTTTAAAGTTTCTTTGCCGAGCAACTTTTTACACTTTTTCTTTTTGCCACACAAAGTGATATAAAGTCATGGACCATGTCGGTCAATTTTGAAATTTATCACTCAATGCCTTAACACTTGAGATTTCACTATCTTCATCTATTAAAAAAACCTTATGTGATGATACGTGGGGATTTCGTTGGACATACTAGTAATTTTTCTTGTTTGGCACGTGATGGTATTTGTCCACACAAAATGTACAAGAGTTTGAAATGAAAGCTTACTATCACCCCACAATGACTTTAATGGGGATACATGCTTGTTATTTTACAAAATGCTGTCTTATTCGATATGTGCAACACGAGACATGTAACGTTCAACGTGGGAAGTAATAGAAGGACCATATTTATTCTGCCATGACATCGGTTATACCATATATATGATATTCGTTTCTTATTTTGCTTGCAGCACCTGTCTCGTTTGGCGCTTGGATGAGATTATGGGTCAATGTCCTTGTCAACTTAGCCAGCATAACTTTCAATCTACTCGAACTTGTGGTCGCTGAGTTGGATTTTGACTAAATATGTATTCTTCTCATGGAATTATGAAATTTATGGGCATTCCACCATAGTAAGCTTAAATCACGGAAGACAAGGATGCGTAAATTTCCTGGTCGGGTTACATATTCAGGTCCAAATGGAGGAACTTGCCCGCTAAAACCATTACGTGGGTGGTTATCAAATCATAAAGTCTAAACCTATATTCAGAAGTGAAATTAAAGGTTGCCGCAAAGGCTTCGAGTGCTATTTGGGCAAGTTTCCACATTTTCCATGAAAAAGACTTGATTTTGCTCTTTGCAAAAGTTGATGACTCGATTGGATCATCAAGTAATTAGGACTCAAACGCATTATGTGAAAGGATTTAAGATTTCTTGTGCACTTTTATTGTTATGTTGGTGTAGAGGGATTTTTTCTAGGTGGTGATTTGTCTTTCAAATTATTGTACTTAAAATACCTTAAGAATTCTATACAGATTGGCTTGCAAGAGAGGAGGGAGGATGATTTTACCAAATAAGTTCATTTTTAACTTGTACATAGGTCATTGCGGTTGAATTATAAATCTATAAAGGAGATTTTGAGGCTTATATTGTCATTCAGCTGAATCTTTCTGGGAAATTACACGAGTCTATCGAGTTCTTCTTTTCTTTTAAATATTGTAAGAGTAAGAATTGGGCAAGAAGAAAGCCACTAACCATCTTTTCTTTCTTTCGAAGTTTCTTTTTAGAGCAACTTTTTACTTTTTTTCTTTTTGCCACATAGAGTGATAAAAAGTCATTGTCACGCCCCGAACCTCGAGCACATGCCCATCCCTTGGTGGTCGATAAAAATTTGCGACATCCTAGGACACATCGCCAACCCATTCATTTTTATGCACATGCGGAAACTAATACGGGCTAGAAAAGCAGGACAACAATTTGACAACCAAAACACTTTTATAAACAATTGGGTTTAGCTACAAAAAGATCGGTCCCAGAAAAAGCTATCCTATGACCTACTCGTCGGACGTAATCGCCGATCCTTCGGACTCCACTTCAATAGGCTCTGAGGCTTCGGGTCCTCCATCTAAGGACCTGAAAAGTTTAAGCCCACGACGGGGTGAGACAATGTCTCAGCAAGTTCACCCCCCAAACCCGACTAGGAAAGAAATACACCTAAAGACAGTCTATACATACAAAACAGAGGACTTACCTCGCCTCACTTCCCTCTGGCATGTCAGTACAATTCATATCACAGATGCATACAATAAATGCACACATCAATTGGAACATCTCACACAATCTCAATCAAACATGCGTTCCAATTTTAATCACGGCCCAATGGGCACGGCCTACTCGATATTCGGCGGTCTTCTGGTAGCTAGGCGTCGTATTTTAATCACGGCCCAATGGGCATGTCCTACTCGACGTTCAGCAGTTAATAAAGGCCCTATGGGCACGGCCTACTCGAAGTTCGGCGGTTAATCACTCAATTGCACTAAATTGCATAAATTATCAACCAATTGCATAGTTAGGCAATCAATATCACATATCATCAAGCATAAACTCTAAGCATGCCAAAAGTCGGCCACATCACCAAGGAAACCTACAAAACCACTACCGGTTCTAACCGGCAGAAACGGACCACTTGCGCATCTCCGAGTTCAAATCCAGAAATCTAATCAACCCAGTTCGGAAAATTCCCAAATTTGAATTGGTTATAAAGGACACACAAAAAAACATTTTTCATGCAGACATCTTAACCCAGATCCTTCTAGATTAAGCCCAGTAAATCACTCAATCCAGTACAGAAACTGTATCCGGTTCCAGAAAGTCTGTTTTCCGAAATCAGTTTTGTTCGAGACCTAAAACCTGTCTATTTTATCTGAAATTTGACTATTTTAAACTAGAAGATGTGAAAAACAACTTTTGTGAAGAAACAATTTTGAAATTCAAACCCTAAGAGTTGATAAAAACCCATAGAATCCCAAAAGGTCACAAATTCCGGCACAGTCCGAGATTCTATTTGCAAATGATGGAGCTGAAATCTCATACTTTAAAATCTCTAAAAATCATGATTAAAATATATGTTAAATGTGAAGATGTCTAAAACATTTGTCCAGAAGGAATTGACCTCAAATTCGCAACCCGTTTTGATCTACAAAAATGGAAAACGGTGAGGGTCCAGAGATCATAACTGCCGAAAGTCCACTGAATTGTACTAATCCATCCCCAATGGTGCTAATCTCACTAATTAGATTAAAAATAATCCATTCTAAGGCTAATCTAACCATTCTAGATTAGCACTAATCTATCTTAAGCTAAACTAATCAACCCTTAAGCATAATTAACCTCCTAAGCAAGGTTTAGTGAGTAAACTCACTGGTTTTGTGGGCTGGTGAGTCCACGGCGATCGCGGCGTGACGGCAGTTGAAACTTGGGCCTGCGGTGGCGCCAAAGGAAGTCGGACCGAGCCAAAAAGGCCTTGCAAGCCCACAGCGAATTGCTAGGCTCGGTTGACAGGGCTAAAGCTTGTGTGGAGATGAAGTTGGGCGGTTTACTGGGCTGGATTGGCGTGGGTTGCAGCGGCTGAAGATGGGTAGAAAATTGGCAGCAGAAGAGGAAGTGGACGTGTGGCCGCGAGCTGGGGGAAATGGGGCTATCGGTTGGGGACATTGCGGATGAAGGGGGAACGATGGAGAGAGATGATCGCGGGGCAGCTTTAGTGGGCTTGACATCATGGCAGAGGAGCAGCTGGATTCGGTGGTGGCGCCGCACGTGAAGAGAGTATAGCAAACGCTGGCAATTTGGCAGAGGCGGAGGGGAGTCAACTCTGGGGAAGGGATTCGTTGGTGGTTGACTAGTGGAGGGTGAGACATTGCAGCGAGATGGAGACACAAGGATGGAAGTTGGGCTGTCGGTGGGATGGGCAGAGGGGAAAGGGGCGAAGGAAAAGGAACACGGGCGGGCGTTGAAGAAAAGAGAAACATAACCGAAGGGGGTCGGGGGAGAGAAGAAGTTGGTCGAACGAAGAAGAGAGAGGGGAATGGAAAGAGAGAGAGAACCAAGCCTTGAAAGTCAAAAATAAATATCCTCATTCATGATTAGCAAACCACAAAAGTCTTCAAGCCACCCAATAGAGAATTTGCTCCCATTTCACCCAATTTAAGTCACTTTGGTGTAGATAATTATGCCCATTTTTACCCAACCTTTCCAATGGGTCGCCCAAGGGCCAAATTCTTCATAAATCCACACCAAATGAAGCCAAATTGAGGACCAAACTGTAGCAGCCCATCACCCCTACGAATTTGCACCATCTCCTCACCATTTACTTCAATTTGGTGACCCGAAACTCCTCAAATAATGCCCATCCGAATTTGCAACTCTTTTCCGAGTCGTCCGTATTGATTTTCCGTAAAAATCTCGAACTCACCGAAAATTCTTCGAAGGATGATTTGATGTTCCTAAAATAAATCGTGACATGATAGAACGTTCAATTTCTGAAATCGGGTTCAAATTCGGAGTTAATTTCAATCTGACGCAATTTTAGCGTGACCTAACCTATCGGATAGCTTTTAGGAATTTTTAGTGCAATTATTTTCGAGCCACAATGTACATCTTCGACACATTGGCGACTCTCGGTTGTCGTGAAAATCTCGAGATTTCAAATACGAGCACAGGGTACCCAAAACGACAAAAAAATCGGTCTAGTGCCGATCAACGAGAATTTTGCAATCATGTGGAATCACCCACACTTTGATCACATATCTCAATCGAATCAACCTATCTTTGATCTCTTATCGATTTTGACAGTGCTATAATGACCCTTGCAGATTAGCACGGTCGAGCAGTCAATTCCTAGTCGAATTCTCAAGTCTATTGCGTATATATTCCTTAATGGCTTCACTTGATAAGCTAGTTATCTCGTGAGTGATCAACTCAGAGAATAGAATTATAGGCACGGTGATGAAAAGCTCAACTTATTCAATCGAAAACAAAACTTGAAAATCATGATGTCACAGTCATAGACCGTGGTTGAACCTCAATCATCCGAACCAATTCATACGAAAGAGTAAGAATTGGGTAAGAAGAAATCCACTAACCATCTTTTGTTTCTTTTGGAGTTTCTTTGCAGAGCAACTTTTTACACATTTTCTTTTTGCCACACAAAGTGATATAAAGTCATTGACCATGTCGGTCAATTTTGAAATTTATCACTCAATAACTTAACACTTGAGATTTCATTATCTTCATCTATAAAAAAAACCTTATGTGATGGTACGTGAGGACTTTGTTGGACATACTTGTAATTTTTCTCGTTTGGCACGTGATGGTATTTGTCCACGCAAAATGTACAAGAGTTTGAAATGAAAGCTTACTATCACCCCACGATGACTTTAATGGGGATACATGCTCGTTATTTTACAAAATGTTGTCTTATTCGATTTGTGCGACACGAGGCATGTAATGTTCAATGTGGGAACTAATTGAAGCACCATATTTATTATGCCATGACATCAGTTATATCATATATATGATATTCGTTTCTTATTTTGCTTGCAGCACCTGTCTCGTTTGGCGCTTGGATGAGATTATGGGTCAATGTCCTTGTCAACTTAGCCAGCATACCGAGGATTGATGACATCGGTTATACCATATATATGATATTCGTCTTCGGTATGTCTTCCTTCCTGATCCTCAGTTGATGGTAGCTTGTCCTCAGGTCGATCTTGGAAAATATTGATGCTCCCTGTACTTGATCGAACAAGTCATCAATCCTCGGTAATGGATACTTATTCTTGATCATCACTTGATTGGGTTGCCGATAGTCGATGCAAAGACGCAACGAACTATCATTCTTCCTTACAAACAGCACTAGTTGTCCCCAAGGTGATGCACTAGGACATATAAATCATTTATCCAACAACTCCTACATCTGCACCTTCAGTTCCTTTAGCTCTGACAAAGCCATACGGTAAGGAGCTTTAAAAATTGGCTATGTCCCTTGTGCCAACTCAATCATGAACTCAATCTCCCTTTCTGGGGCCAAACTAGGTAATTCCTCAGGAAACATGTCAGAAAACTCCCGTACCGCGGTGATGTTCTCCATCTTTGACTCCTCAACTGTCGTATCCACTACAATTGCCAAATAACCTTGGCAACCCACATCTAACAATCGGGTTGCCTCAAGCGACGAGATTAAGCTAATTGAGGGTCCTCCTTGACTTCCAATAAACTCGAAACTTTCACCCGCTAACGGGTTAAACTGAATCGCTTTACGATAACAATCTACAGTAGCTCGTTGCTTGATAAGCCAATCCATGCCAATAATTACATCAAAATCAAACATGACCACACAATCAAATCTATCCTTTACTCTCGCTCACCAATCACTAACTTGCAACCAGGACACCCTACCGCAGACAATACTTTATCATTTATCGGGGTAGATATACTAATTACTGCTCCCAATGGTTCTGGACTCAATTCTACCAACTTAACGAATTGCTTAGCAATAAATGAATGTGTAGCTTTAGAGTCAAATAAAGCATAAGCAGCATGGTCATTCAGCGAGACCGTACCTGTAACCATGTCCTGTGAGTCCTCTGGCTCACTTTGGGTGACAGCATACACCCTTCCCTACATCGGAGGCTGTTCAAACTACCTTGTGGTGCGTTCTGCAATGCACTCCCTCTGTTCTGTCCCATCTGGGGTAGCAGCGCCTGTGCTCCCATAGGCTTGCGCGAACAATCTTTATGAAACAACCTTATCTTAGTTTCAACCCTCTTAGACTTTTAAAATACACATCACAAGCTTCGAATTGATAGGCCGCATGCCCCGATTGAGCGACGTTTAACCCTCAAAACACACCTTCGAAGTTGTGTGATTCTGCAGTAGTTTAGGTGAGTTCTAGGTTCTGTTTCAGTTCTGAAATCAGATTTTTCTATTTTTGTATCAATCTCTTATGGATTTCTAGAGGAACTTTCCTTCATGAAAGTTTCTCATAATTGTGTGGTGTATGTTTTGTATTTTTTTTTTTTAGAATTTGTAGGCATGATTAGCTAGGTCAAAATCACTCAAATCTGAGCCATGGATAGCCTGCCCTGTTTTGGTCCGAGATGAGTTTAGGTGGAATTGAACATGTAATTATCTTTGTTCAACCCTAAAACCTTCATGAAAGATGAACTACATATTGTATGTGTTTAATTGATGCATGATTTGCAAAGTTTTGATGATGTTTAGAGCATCAATTGCATGTAGGAAGGAGTAAGGGTGCTGCAGCAATATAGACTTTACATATTGCATGCCTATTTTGCCATTTTTACCATGACTCGCTTGATCTCAATTGAGTGTCAGACTCTAATGAAAAATGTTCATTGTTGTATGTTCTGTATGTGTGATTTTTCATGGGATTTTTGTATGTCTTCAAGAGGTCCAAAATCATGCTCATTCTATCATGCTAAGGTTAGGATGAAACCTTGCCACGTATGCACTTTGCCATGCTCGTTTGGATCTATTAGAGACCTAATCTTGCAATGATGCTTTCTCGACATTTGAACTGCATGTTATGAGGTTCGTGTACATGATTAGGTTGTTTTATTTAAGTGTCATTTTGCATGCAAAATTCGTGTCGCAAAAGTGCATATTCACCTAGAAACCCCCAAGCACGTCATTATGAATCTTGAACCATCTTGTATTGTCATTAGATTGTATGACATCTTTACATATCGACTTAGAGTTAGATGTTTACCCGAATATATTGTCACATCAAATCCTTTGTCGCTTGTGAAATTCAAGTCATTTGTGCATTACTTGAGTGATTTTGAGGTTTATTAATGCATGCCTGTGTTCTGGTTTTTAGTTACTAATATGTGCACTTTTAGAAATCTTAGTCTTAAAGCATCAAATTGACTTAGTTTGGACCTGAACCCTTCTAAGAAGTTGTAAATCACACCTAGAAGTTTCCAATGCCACTAATTTCATGCAATTTTTTTCATTGTTAGGTCCCCTTTCAATTTTTCCCAAACTTGACCAGAATCTGGACCTAGGATCAAATTCGAACCCCTGTCTCTACCCCTATTTGGACAGACACTTGACATTTTTGTGTCATTTTTTCTATAGGGATTCTTGACTCGGTCCCTTGAGAAAGTTTTTTTTCCATTATGTTGACTATGTTGTGTAAAAATCTTGTGATTTTTAGACCTATTTTGATAGGAAAAATCTAGGTGAAAATGATTGAAAGTCCTGCTGTCTTAACAAATTTCTAATGTGTTGTTGTTTGTTGATTGATTTTTATAAAATCATGTATAGTTCATTTAGGAAAACTTTCTTCATAAAAGTTGTTTTTTATCATGCCATACATATTAAGGAATTTTACTATAATTAGATTGTAGATGGGCACTACTTAATTTTGCTAATTTGCCATGTTTGGTCTGAAATTTCCTGATATGAACCTTTGGTTATGATTATTTAACTAGACTTTTTAAGTTAGTTTGAGCATGAAATTGGGCCACGTCATCTTCATGAAGTTGTTTTAAATGTTTTGATCTTTGTTGTTAAATAATTAGCCTTTCCAAATTGCATCTTTCAAAAATGCTTTGGTATATGTGATGTTTCCGAAAACAACTCTTTTAGAAATTCCTTTCCAAAGTTTGATTTGGCTTAAGGAAGAGTCATGGTTTGGATCATATTCAAAATGCCTGTAACGCTTGTTAATGTATTTATGCGAGTTCTTGTCTAGCCTTGGCAATTAAATGTGTTCCATAGCCTATATATTCCTTAGTCTCAAATGTTTTCAAATATTTTCAAACTTCTTCAAATCCCAAGTTGACATTGTGAAAATCATGGTTTTGACTGTATTCAAAATATCAGCGACACTTGTGAATGCATTTATACAAGTTCCAGGCTAGCCTTGGCAGTTGAATGTGTTCCATAGCCTAGATATTTCTTAGTCTCAAATGTTTTCAAATAATTTCAAACTTTTCAAATCCCAAGTTGACATTGTGAAAATCATGATTTGGACTATATTCAAAATATCTGCGATGCTTGTGAATGTATTTATGCGAGTTTCGGACTAATCTTGGCAATTGAATGCTTTTCATAATAGAGACATCGCTTTGTCTCAAAAACCTTTTCAATAATTTCAAACTTGTCTTTGAAACATTACATGTACCCCTCATGCATACAATCATGTCATTCCTTAGAAATGGCTATATTCGTGATTGGCGCATGCTTTTGGTTATAAGTGACCCACCGACGATTCACTCACCCGGTTGATTGATTAAGAAATAAGGTCTAAAACACCTGCTTGCATGTTTAATTCCTGTAATGCATGTGATTGCTAGATGTATGTTAGGGCTGATACATGATATTAAGGGTAAATCTCGGGATTACATAAAGCGCCTCATTAGGGACTTATAAGTATTATTGGCCATGTGATAATACAATTGGTCAATAATGGCTGTAAGTCATAAACTGAATTGGGTAGGTGTCTTAGAGGGACCTACGCATGAACTGCAATGGCTAACCCCGAGGTCCAAATGCGATTTGTGAACTGAATTTCTTTTGATTGATTGACCTTGGCATGAGGTCATATTTTTTATTGTTTTGACGTGTATGATTGTCTGTTTCCATTGTATGTACCCAGTGGTAGTTTTTTTAGACTATGTTTAGGATAGGATCTTGAAGACGAAGACGACGCGAAAATGGTGGAAGGTCGATGTCCAATCCGACCATACCTTTGTATCATTCATCCTCGACATATGTTTCCGGTTCTTATTGTCTATATTAAAGCTCGAAGAGTTGCGGGTTTCTTTTCTTTCTTTTCCTATTATTTTAAAATTTGTTTCCTTTTTATCTTTCCTAGAATTGCATGGTAGATTTACTACTTTTCTTGGTTTATACAATTGATTGTTTCCTTTTCACTTTTCTTAAAAGTAGAATGGCATGAAAACGACCAACCACACATGATTGCCTAGTTTAGGATAAAGATCCTGAAAAAGTAACGAAGAAATGCATGGACACTTTAGGTAAACACAACATATTGTTAAGTATCGAAATGGTGCTAATAAAAATATTGGCATAACCCAAGTTCTTGAACCTAGATATCTAGTTGTGTAGGAATCAGGAGAACACTCCCAACCCTTGATTGGGTTTCTAGCCGACCCCCAAAAATGAGGCTAGTGACGACTCCCATCTTGTTTCTAGGTTGTCTTAAACAACTAGAGCGTATAAATGAATTCGTTGTGAAGGGTTTGAACCTCACGAAAAGGTTCACAATCATGATTTAGTATACTTGAGATGGTGAGGCCGATAAAGATGAAGTGATGCTATCTGTAGTGGATGTACATCATAAAAGGGCTACCATGGTTGTTGAAAATACCCTTAAACTCACTTTTATGTCCAGAATCCTTTCGACCTTAAAACTGTCAATCAAGACGTACCGTGATATCAAGGTAAGGTCACGACACCTTCTGCCGTCACATGAGATACGAGCTTGGGAAAGCTCACGATTATGATTAAGGGAACTCACAAGAGGTTCGTCTGAGGGGTAAGGTGACGACACCCCTGTGGTTGAGAACCGTGAGGGAACTTTCGTAGTCAAGTATCCTTAAACTCAACCTTTCCATTTTTCTTTCCTCATGAGGGATATTGGTGGCGAGGTTGGGTCGCGACAACCCTGAAAGGGTAATATGACATTAAGCCCTTCAACCCCACGAGGGGGAGTGGGTCGTCAACTCCATTGACAAGGCGCACCTCAAGATTCCCAAGCCATCAAACATGCCATTAGATTAAGCTAGGGGTGAGGTTCTTGAGAAAATGGAACCATATAGAGAAAGACCATGATAGAAAGAATTCATTTCTTTGGTGAAACCTAAGAATAGGATAATGATATTTTGTGACATCAACAATCCTCATGTGAGGGGCGAATTCTTTTATATGCAAAAAGAGCCAAATTTTGAGAAGTCTTAACAAGGCTCTAAGAGTTCCTCGGCCATTTGCCTTGAAACGATTAAGAGACACAAAAGTTTCGGTGAGGATCATGTGTGTAAAACAACTAAAGGCGCACATTTGATTGACAATATGAGTGACTAAAGGATCCATTATTTTTCGGGTATGCAGGGATACCACGAAACCGAAGAATATGAGAAAAAAGACACAAAGAATTTGGTTCTCAAATTTAGGTTCTAGGCTAAGAAGGTGTTGTTCAAGGAATGAATAGGGCATGGAATTTGAATTTGCTTGGAGAATAGCCCTAATTTTGTTGGTAGAGATATTAAGGAAATCACTTAGGAGAGAGATTAGATCTTGACCAATAGGAGGGGTAATGAAACCTAAGGAAGTTTTGCTTAACCTAATGACTTTCCGAAACTTCTTAATTATAGGGGTTAATTCATATCGATTAAACATGAAAGTGGAGGTCATAGGATTCCAAAAATGAGCCAATGCCTTCACCATTGCGAAACATGGTTCGACTTTTAGCAAACTCGGGAGGAAGCCTATGCACTTCTCCACGTAATCTTGATATCTTGGATTGAGATTCTCCCATATAGCCTTGTCATTCCTCGACACCCGGATAACATCCAATTCAGACTTACCCACCCAAGCCTAAACCTAAAGGGCCATTTGTGATTAAAACGTATCGTCGTTGAAATATAAAGTATGTAATTAAAGCATGAAAAGTAAGAAGATAAGAATGATAAGAATGGAACGACGTCTTATCCACCAAAAACATTGCAAGCACAAATCACATGTCATATGAAACTATGAGGTTTCGACGCCTAAGGTGAGGGTACTAAAGGCTCAAGGTCCTCATCCCAAAAGATAAAAATAGTTTACCCACTGCTACTATCGTCGATCAGTACTACTTTTATTACTTGGGACAAGCAAGTTTATGTAAATAATGGATTACCACGAGCATTCATTTGCGGATTTTACCCATAAACACTCCTAAGGTCCTAAATGGGGCGATCGGGGTTTTAAACAGCGGTTGTGTATGCAATGTTGTGCTAAAGCTAGTAAACACTTGTTTTTAAGCTTAAACAATCAACACTTCAATTTAAACCCTCATACGTTCATATATCCTTACTCCTCCTACAAACCAAAGAGTTTACAATCACGCCTCCCCTTACGACTCTCACCTACAAGAACATTTAACACTTTATTAGCGACTAACCTAATTATCCACGCGACTTTGACATGTAGGCAATCCTACATAAGACACATTAGCTAAACACAATAACCATTTCTTATGGCTTCAAGTCCTCTTAATCTAGTAACTAATCCCTAGTGGAGTCGCCAAGCCTATTGCAACCTGATCTTGCCGCCATCATTCATGAGGAAAGGAAGGGGAAAGGTTGGGTTAGGAGTACTTGATCAGGAAAGTTCCCTCACAATTCTCAACCACAGGGGTGTCGTCACCTCACCCCCCGGACAAACCTCATGTGAGTTCACTTAATTGTAATGGTGAGTTCTCCCAAACTCGTACCCTACATGACAGCGGAGTGTCGCAACCTTACCTCGACGTCACGGTACATCTTGATTGACAATTTTAAGGTCGAAAGGAATCCGGACATAAATGTGAGTTTAAGGGTACCTTTATCACGATAGCCCTCTCGATAGGACATTTCTCCTATAAGGATGGCATCACTTCATCCTTTAGAGGTACTGCCAATATCGAGTATGCTAAATCGCGGTGACCCATACCCCGCGCGACGGGTTCATTTATAATATCAAGTTGTTTAAGACAACCTAGAAATAAGACAGGAGTCGCCACTAGCCTCATTTTTGGGAGTCGGCTAGAAAACCTAATCGAGGGCTGGGAGTGTTCCCTCGATTCTTATGCAACTAGATATCTAGGTTCAAGGACTTGGGTTACACCAATATTTATATTAGCGCACTTTCGGTACCTAACAGTTTGTTGTGTTTACCTAAGGTGTTCATGCATTTCTTCTTTAATTTTTCACGATCGTTTGTCCTAAACTAGGCGATCATGCGTGGTTGGTCGTTTTCGTGTTATTCTATTTCTAAGAAAAATGAAAAGAAAATAATCAATTGTATTGAAATTGCGAGACAGTAAATAAACAACCAAGGAAAATAGTAAATTAAAAACCAAAACACAAACATGCATCATTAGACATCAAAGTCACTCAAGTAATGCTCAAAAGGTATGAAGAATCACACTCGACTTAGAATCGGATGCAACAAACAATTTGAAATCTTACCCTAAGTTGGCATGCGAAGATATCATACGATTTAATGACAATACGAGATGATTCAAGATTCATAATGACGTGTTTGAGGGTTTCTAAGTGTAACATGCGCTTTTGCAACACAAATTTAACATACGAAATGACACTTAAACGTAATGAGTTATACATGAACACAAATCTTGTAACATGTAATTCAAACGTCTAGAAGGCATTATTGCAAGATTTGGTCTCTAAAAGACCCAGACGAACATGGCAAAGTGCATACATGGCAAAATCTAGTCTTAACATTAACACCATAGAATAAGCATGATTTCAGACCCCTAAAGACATGCAAAAATCCAACAAAAAATCTTATATGTAGATCATGCAATTAAGAATATTTTTCCTTAAGAGTCCAAAACTTAAATGGGATCATACGAGTCGTGACAAAAATGGCAACAACAGACATGCATCTTCAAGTTTTACATTACTACAACACCCCGTTACATTGATACATGCAATTGATGCACTAAACAACATCAAAACTTTGCAAATCTTATATCAATTGAACACATACAACATGTAGTTCATTCATGGTGAAGGTCTTGGGGTTGAATATGGTCAATTTCATAAATCTCTATAAATTCATCTCGAAGTAAAACATGGCAGAATGACCTTAGCTTAGACTTGAGTAGTTTTGACATAGCTAAACATGTCCAAAAATTTCGAAAACATTATAGGACATTCTTACACGATGACAAACAACTTTCATGAAAGTAAGATTTTCCAAAAATCATCATAGAAAACAGCACGAAAATAGCAAAGTAAGATTTCGAAACTAAAACAAACCTAAACTACTGTAGAATTGAACAGATTCTGAGGTGTTTTTCGAAGGTCAAACGTCGCTTAATCGGGGCGAATGACCTGTCGATTCGAAGTTTATGATGTGTATTTTCAAATCTAGAAGGACTCAAACTAAAATAAGGTCATTTCGGACCTCATTTCGACCAAAACAGCAAGCCTATTCAGTAGCACGAAAATCATGGATTTGAGGCCAATCAAGTTCAATCATCCAAGTTTATCATTCAAAGAAAAATCAATCATAGTAGAATAACTATTCTAATCCACCAATCAAGCATCTAAATATAACATATAGTCCTAACCCTAGCCCGTTCAATTAGTGTCACAATTGTCTTATCTAATTAAACACCCATATGTAAGATCACTCGTCGCATTCAAATTGACCTCGGATGAAAGTGCTTGAGCTTATGTCAAAAAAGAATCTAGGTCAAATATTGAAATTGGACTTAGATTTATGAAATTAAACCATAACCTTGAATGGCAACTTGAACTTTGCCAATTAAAGCTTAATTGCTTGACTTTCTTATGTTTGGAAGAGTAAAATCCTTCAAATTAAGAAGTTTTGATGTGAATTTATCAAAATTGATTTCGGATTTGGACTTATCTTAAGAAATTGAGGGAAGAATAGTCATCCATTTGCAAGTCATGAAAAATCGATTTCAATCCCCTAATTATGACTCAAAACGGCAATTTGTATTTTGATCCGACAATTCACGAAATTGAATGCACGAGTGGATTTCAAAATAGTCCTTAAACCAAATGTCAAAGGAGGAACTACACCTAATTATAACTACGATGAAAGTAATTTGATTTTTGGCGATTTAGAACCTAAAATCGAAAATTTTGGAAAATAAGGTTCTTAATCGAATTTTACGAAATTTTTGACACAAATGTCAAATTTCACATTAAAAGAAATGTATTTGAGAATTTTTTATTTTTTCAATTTTTTTGGTCAAATGTTTGACTAAAAGTCAACCTTTTTGTTGACTTCTCCTAAAAAGTTGATTTGACAAATAAATCTAAATTGCATCCTTTTGGGTAAAAAGTTAATTTTTATCTCGGGTTGATTCTTGGTCAAAGGGTTGACTTTAACCCAAAAGTCAGCCGTTTGACTTTTCGGGTTAATCTAGAAAATGACTTGGAAATTGCTTTGAAATGATAGTACAAAACAAAGAAATGAAAAATGACATTATTTGGTTGAAAAAATGAGCTTTGTCGCGATCAAAAACCCAAATCTCAATTTCTTTTACCTTTATCGACGCGTCGACTAAAAATCAAGTGTCTACACCGCCGGTGCCTCCCTTGACATCCTCTCTCCTCGGTTGCAAGGCCAAGCCACCATTGGAGAGGCCGGAACTCCATGCCCAAGCCGATCTACCGATCGGACGCTAGAATCGATGTGGACTTTGGCGAACTTCCCCGTAGCTTCATCGGACCAAACTGGCATAGAAATCCTCCTTAGGCAGATCGATCGTCATCGATCTCTTCATCCAAAAGCTTCCGACCTTCTGGTGGTTAGAGTTCGACCCATTAGCCACCGGAAGAGCTCCGGTGGCCTGATCTTCAATTGGAGCACAAGACCAGTCCATCTCTCGGACCGGTTCTATCCTAGGCTGAACTAGCTGTCCACCCAGCCCCTTTTGTGGTCCATGACAATCTGATCCGTTCCTTAAAGATTCGTTCGCGCTCCAGTTATGATTACTTCGTCCAATTGTGTCCAAAATCGAAGAAAAATGCAAAGGTTGGTATTCTTGAACTTAAATTCAATGAGGCGAGATCGGCATATCCAATCAGGGCTAGGATGCAAGCTTAGATTTATTTAAAATGCATAGATCTAAGATTGATGATGTAATGGATTGATCTGCTGGGGTTTGATTGTCATTGATCTTGAGATTGTGGTTGATTGAACTTGATATTCATTAATCTGCAATTTTCGTACCTCTGTAAGTAGCTTAATGTTTTGACTTGAGCGAGGTGCTAGATGAGCCTATTTGACTTCGATCCCTTCAAGGAATAGAAAATAGATGTCAAGAGCTTCGATTTGATAGGTCGCACATCCTGAACGGACGACGTTTGGTTCTCCAAAAACACCTAGTCAATTCTGCAGTAGTTTAGGTAGATTTGTAGTTCCATTTTTCCTACGATGTTCGATTTTTTTTCGTATTGATTTTTTTGATCAGATTCTGGAAAAATTTTCTCCACAAGATTTGTTTGAAATTATCTTGAGCATGTCATACATTTTTTCTAGAATTTTAGAAAGTGTTTCGATTAGGCAAAATCATATAAAACTGAACCTATATCAATCTGCCCTACATTGATCCGAATTGCATTCGTGTGAAATTGAGCTTGTAGATGAGTCAATTTGACTTCATGATCTCAATGAGACTTGAAATACACAGCATATGCATTCTAACTGTTGTACTTTAGCTAGTACATCCATGATGGGGTGCGATTGGACCGCACCATTTGGACTTGATATGCTACGATGGAAAGACACCCTTTTGAAAGGGTATGAAGGGTGTCGTATATAAGTCCTTTGTAGACAACCGTTGGACTAGTTGGTAGAACATACGCACCAAATTTCTCTCCCAGAAAAAGGAAGGCATTCCATTTCAGTTTTACAAGAACGATCGGCATTTACGCTGTGGAAATCAGGTGTTTTCCTTGTGATTAGATTCAAACCAACGTGAAGTATTATAGTTCGTGATTCATCCGCAATTCAACATTCGTTCCGGGGTTAATTGTTATTTGCGCATCGGATAAAGGTAAATCATCTTCCGCCGATGTGATTTCCCACATTGGTATCAAAGCCCAGTTGTGATTTCTGCCTTGTTTTTCATTGAACTTTCTCGTTTACCATTTGATATCGAGATCAAGAGTATGAAATCTACATTGTTTGGATGTCTATTGGTCGGAATTGCTATCAGAATTGTCGAAAACGAACCGAAGCGAAATACGGGTTCGGGGTCGGGAACACCCGTACAGTTTTGGCCATTTTTCGAAATTTTTTTCGGCCAAAATCAATTTTCAAACATACAGGGTGAAAGTACTCGTCGAGACGAATCTGACAATGGGTCGCGCACCACCGGAGGACGCCGAACGCGCCCACACGCGCGGCCATAAGCCGTTATGCGTAGGATCCACGCGCCTGACGCACTACGCACGCCAGCGAACCGGCGCGTGTTGTCACGCGCTGCGTCGGTGAACCAGCGCGTGAACGTCACGCGCGTCTCGGCGAACCGACGCGTGTTGACGTCATGGATGACGTCACTGATGACGTCATCCCTAACGTCATCCAACAGTCGGTAATCGCCGGATGACGTCACCGATGACGTCACTGCCGACAACAGTTGGCCGGCCGGTCACCGGCCGGCGACCCGACCGACGACCTTGACTCGACCCGAGGCCCGACCCGTTGACTGGTCAACGGCCGGACCTGTCGTACGGGACTGGCCAGGAGCCCTTTGGGCTCGCTGGCGCGTGCGCCACATGCGCCACGCACTCAGTCGGCGCGTGGAGGCACGTACAAGCTCTGATTGGAACGTGGTCAGTGGCGTTTGGTTCATATGGATGTCCCCTACACTTGTGATATAGTTATTTTCATTTTTGAATTTTATAAATGTATGAAATTGTATATGGAACCATAAGTACGCGTATTTTTAAGGTATTAATGCACAATTTATTCATTTGTAGCTAGTATTTTCTTATGTTTTAGGAAATATAGTAGCTGACCTATATGAAAATGATGTCATATATGTTGTGTAGAGCTTGTTTCGATGATAGCATGTATATAGTTTAATATACTTGCAATTTACTAGTTCTATGAAAATTCGAACAATGGTAGGAAATCCTTGATTTTCCGTTACATGTTGAATTGCGGTTCTAACTGCAGTTATAGCATGATTGTTTATTGTACATTGGTTTACATTATGCTCTACTTTTGTATTAATGGAAAAATATAGTAATTACATGAGGTCATGTAGTTATTTTTCCTAGTGGGATTTCGTAGGTTGGTAGAATTTGAAGGAGTTCTCACCTAGAACTTAAAATTTGTGCAAATTAAACTAATTAATGATAATAGAACAATCGTACATAGGAGCTGATTGGGAACATAGAGAACTTTCGTTTCCGTGCCTTTTGTTGAATTATCATTAATTTAGTTTGTCTTTGCTGCAAATTAAATATGTGTTACTCTGAAAAGTGTGCTAGTATTGATTCTGCGTTTATTATGTCAATGTGTTATATCAATTGATTATGGTTTCGGCATCCAAGACCATTGTGGCTGACCTCAATAAGGGTGAGAAGATGAACGGTGACAATTATGATATTTGGCACCGAAAGGTTCAGTACATCCTTGAGGAGCAAGAGGTTTTGGAAACCCTCAACCACACCATGGATGAATCTGAGCATGGAACTTCAACTCAACACGGGAGAGATCTAGAAGCTTATCAAGCTTGGAAGAAGAAAAATAGCATTGCTCGCTTCACGTTGCTTTGCTGTATGCAAGATGATATCATGTGTGAGTTTGAAAGTTATGATAAAGCTCAAGCTATGTGGGTTGCCTTGAAAGATAAGTTTGGGGGTACATTTGCCACTAAGCTGAGAAGACTCACCATCAAGTTTGACACGTACCGAAAGTGCTCAAATGTAACGATGAGGCAACATCTTCGGGAGATGTCAAACATGATTCGTGAGCTGAAGTCGGCAGGTCACTCCCTTACTGATGAACAGCAAGTTCAGGCTGTTATAGGGTCTCTTCCTAACAATTGGGAGCATATGAAGATCAATATGACGCATAATGAGAATATTGTCACTTTTGATGATATTGCGCGTCATTTGGAATTAGAGGATGAGCACCTAGAGGCTGCGTGATCCTCTACCCATGCTTATATTGTTGAATCGAGTTCGCGCAAGGCTTCGGGCTTTAAGCGCAAAAGGAATTCTCAATTCAACAACAAAGGAAAGAAAACTTATCAGGCACCTAAGAGGGCTAAGACCTTCCAACGCAAGAAGCATGGTAGGAAGAAGGACAAGGCCAAGATGAAGTGCTATAATTGTGGTAAGATGGGTCACTTAGGTCGTGAATGCACTGAGCTGAAAAAGGTACCCTATCACTCCATTACTTTAAGTAATGTTTTTGTTTCCAGTACTGTAATACTTGCTAAATCACATCCAATGTAGACTGTAGACTCAGGAGCAGCAGACCATGTAGCTAGAGACCGAGAAGCATTTGTAGAGTATCATCGGATACAACCTGGAAGAAGATGTAAATTAATTTTACGTGGTGGTCGAAATCTATTCCTACATGATGTCCTCTATGCTCCGGATATTCGAAGAAACTTGGTCTCCGTAGTTGTTCTTCTTAGCTTAGGTTATGTATTGAATTTTCATGGTGATTGTGTTGACATTTTGTATGGAACAGTTTATTAGGGTTCAAGTCATGTATCGAATGGTTTTATGGTGTTAGACATTGACTATGATCAGTACAATATTAATGTCGATGGTTGTTTTTCTTTAATTGCATCTTCTAGTAATGTTCAAATTGATGCAAGTACTTGGCATGCTAGATTATGTCACATTGGGTTGCAAAGAATGCAAAGATTAGCTAGAGAAGGCCTTTTAGGGTCACTCACTAACGTTAATCTACCCATATGTGAACATTGTCTAGAGGGAAAAGCAACTAGAAAACCATTCGGTAAAGGAACTAGAGCCAAATTTCCATTACAACTCATTCATTCTTACATTTGTGGTCCTTTGAATGTGAGGGCGAGGCATGGAGCCACGTATTTCATCACTTTCATAGATGACTTCACACATTTCGGTTATATCTTTCTGATCTCCCATAAGTTAAAAGCATTAGACTACTTTAGACGATATATAACGATGGTAGAAAATTAGTTGAATAAAACAATAAAGGCATTGAGAACCGATTGTGGACATGAGTATCTATCTGAGCAATTCAAGACTCTTTGTAATAAAAAGGGAATTGTATGATAATTGACTATTCCTGGTACTCCACAACAAAATGGGGTAGCTGAAAGAAGGAATAGAACCCTAATGGAAATGATTAGGTCTATGATGGCACAAGCAAATTTACCTATCTCCTATTGGGGAGATGCATTATTGACCGCTGCCTATGTACTTAACCGAGTGCCCTCAAAATCGGTCACTTCCACCGCTTATGAATTATAGACTGGTAGAAAACCAAACTTAAGTAGTCTACGTCCATGGGGATATGCAGCTTATGTTCATGATTCTTCCCATAAATATGGCAAATTAGGTCCTAGAGGGAATAAATGTATTTTTATAAGATATTCTGAACACTCCAAAGGGTACGTGTTCATAGGTGAACAAGCTGATGGAAGTGTAATTGAAATGGAGTCACGAGATGTCACGTTCTTGGAGAACGATTTTCCTAGTAGAGGTGAGATTGATAAGGACTTCCAATTATATGAGATGGAAGATCCTGATAACACACTCAGTAATGTTATAAAGGGAAATGAAGATTTACCTCAACACACAAGACCTAGTGGGAGTGTAGCATCGCCTACCGAATTGAATTCAAGAGAAATTCAGTTGCGTAAAAGTAATCGTAAAAGCATTCCCCGTCGTCGTTTTGAGATTGAAGGGGAAGCATTTATGATTGCTCAGAAAGACGATGCTGAGCTTAAGACTGTTCAAGAGGATCTCTCATCCTCTGATAAGGAAGAATGGAGAAATGCTTTGGAAGATGAAATAGAGTCAATGAGGGCAAATCATGTCTAGGACTTGGTTGATCCACCACCCAATCGCAAGGCCATTGGAAACAAGGTCTTTAAGATTAAGTGAAGGGCGGATGGATCCATTGAAAAGTATAAGGCTCGCCTTGTGGCGAAAGGTTATACTCAACAAAAGGGTATAGACTATGAGGAAACGTTTTCATCAGTTGTAAGGTTTGCCTCAATACGCCTTATTCTAGCCATCGTTGCACATTTGGACCTTGAATTACATCAAAATAGATGTAAAGACGGCATTTCTCAATGGAGAACTAGATGAGGAAATCTATATGAAACAAACAATAGGTTTCATAACTAAAGATCAAGAGCATAAAGTTTGCAAACTTCGTCGCTCAATATATGGCCTTAAGCAATCATCTAGACGGTGGTATCTTCGTTTTCATCGAGCCATAACAACTTTTGGTTTCACGATGATCAAAGAAGATCACTGTGTATATGTCAAGCGATCCGAAGATAAATTTGTGATTTTATCACTTTATGTGAACGATATTCTATTGGCTGGAAATGACAAAGTTTTGGTAATCACCATAAAAGAATGGTTGTCCTCCAATTTTGAAATGAAGGACATGGGATAAGCTACTTATATATTAAGAGTTCAGATCGAAAGAGATCGATCAAGGAAACTCCTTACTTTATCACAAGAGTCTTATATTATGAAGATTTTTGAACATTTCAATATGCAGCACTGTAATCTCGTTGATACCCCTATCATGCAAGGTGAAGGCCTAAGTACTGAGATGTGTCCTAAGACTCCAGAAGAAATTAAAGTAATGAAAACTGTTCCTTACGCTAGTGCGGTCGGAAGTTTGATATATGCTATGATGTGTACTCGACCTGACATATGTTATGCCTTGGGATTGGTGAACCAATATCAATCAAATCCCGGTCAAGCACACTGGAAAGCAGTGAAGAGGATCCTGAGATACTTGAAAGGCACTATGGACTATCGACTTTATTACCAAGGGAATGATTTACGTCTATTTGGCTATTCAGATGCTAATTGGGGTGGAGACCTGGATGAGCATAAATCGACTTCTAGATATGCGTTCTTGCTCAATGGAGGTGCAATTTCTTGGAATAGTAAGAAACAGACATGCACGGCCTTGTCTACTATGGAGGCAGAATTTATTGCATGTTCTGCCGCAATGCAAGCGGTTTGGCTAAAACATTTCTTGGAAAATTTAGCCACTATCACTGAGATTCCAAAACCGGTGATATTTTATATTTTATTGCGATAGTTAAGTAACCATTTGCCTATGTAAAAGATCACAAGTATCATGGAAGGACGAAGCACATTGACATAAAGAACAACTTCATCAGAGATATTATAGCGTAGAAAGAAGTGATCCTACAATACATTTCAACCAATAGAATGGTTGTTGATCCATTTACGAAGGCTAGTCCTAGAGACATATTCTTGACCCACAAGATGTCACTAGGATTACGTAGGATGTGATATGTGTTATTGTAGAGGATCATTGATTTATGTCTATGTGGACATATGTATTGTACTTGTTTGTTTATTAGTGATTTGATATTTTATCAATAAGTACAAATCCACTATGAGACTAGCACATACACACATATATTATTGAAAAGTATGTCAATAGGCAATGATTGGCTCACTCACACGAGCAATCACCTCAAGTGCTATAGTTAGCACGTTGAGATGAGACGTTATGTACAAATGAATGCTAAAGAGCAAGTTTAATACATAAAATAAGACGTCGCCTTGATTGGAGTCAAGATGAGGTCTGTAATTTGTTTATAATAAGACCGAACATGATAGTCCCACAATCATGTATGCTTGAAAGATGCTGGATGCGAGTACTTGATTGGGCGCTATAGAAAGCGAGCTGATATAGCACTCAAGCTAAACATGAGTACATAAGGAGCACCTGACCATGTTTAGGCTAAGATCCATAAAGTGGATATATTTTGTAAATGACATACGCTCTTATAGAAAGAGAAATCCACTATAGCATGTAATTCATACTACATGTGCATTGTACAACCGACAAGGGAATGTGAGTAAAATTATCCCTATTTACTCATCGTGTGAGCCCTTGAGGTAGTTTATAATTTACCTCATTTTGTGCCCTATGTTACTTCTGACTATGTTTTCGAAGTGAAAGATCAATGTTGCTACTTTAGCATGTTGTCGACAGTCATGAATGGATATGGCCTTATGGGACGTGTCTAGGAAAGCAGTTGTTCTGAAATGGAAAGAGACATGAGTGCAAAGGAAGACTATTGTTGTTTTACATCTATCACATGTATTTACTGGTCGACCAATTATATCGCCCTCTGTGGTTGCAGATATAATTATAAATACATGATGTTTTTTAGGATAGTCAAGTATAGCCTTTAAGGGATAGGTATACTTGGATTGATGTAACAAACTATGTCTGGGGCACTGTGAGACATCAATTGTTTATTTCTTTTCAGGGTTGTAGCCATTATGTCATCCCTAATAGGTGCATAATTTAAGCTCCCAAGTGCAGGTGTACTCACTGGTCGCACGGCTTACTTGCCAGTATGAATTGTTTTGTAAAGTTGATGAATGTTGAATATCTTATATTCTTGATAGAGCGCTATCAAGCCCATCATGTCCGAGTGGGAGATGTTGTACTTTAGCTAGTATGTCCATGATGGGGTGCGATTGGACCGCACCATTTGGACTTGATATGCTACGATGGAAAGACACCCGTTTGAAAGGGTATGAAGGGTGTCGTATATAAGTCCTTTGTAGACAACTTGTTGGACTAATTGGTAGAACATACGCACCAAATTTCTCTCCCAAAAAAAGGAAGGCATTCCATTTCAGTTTTACAAAAACGATCGGCATTAACGCTGTGCAAATCGAGTGTTTTCCTTGTGATTACATTCAGACCAACGTGAAGTATTATAGTTCGTGATTCATCTGCAATTCAACGTTCGTTCTGGGGTTAATTGTTATTTACGCATCGGATAAAGGTAAGTCGTCTTCCACTGACTTGATTTCCAACACTAACGATACATGATTCACATGATTTGATCATCGTTTGGTATGACAATTGCATGTGTAATCATGATTAGCTACTATTGCAATTAATATGTCATAGCATGCATCTGTTTGCTATTTTTGCATAGATTTGTGATCTCAATCGAGTCTTGATGTTTTCACCAATAATGTTCGCCATTGTGCATTCTACATGTAGATTTTTTGCATGTCCCTAGGCAAATTAAATCAAGCATGTTCTGTGATGTTTGTGCTAGTTTAAGGGTTTATCACGAACATACTAAAATACCTTTGTTTGGGTCTCTTAAAGACAGTACCGTGCATCAACGCCCGTTCGATATTTAAAATACATGTTGCAAGGTTCATGTTCATATATGGCATGTCATGATTGAACCCCATTTGATATGTGAATGTCATGCGTAAATTGGGCTAGTTGCAATTGAAAATCATTAAGCACGTCATTTTAGTTAAGTCATCTTGCGATGTCAACGACTGGTATGATTCTTTCGCATCCCCACCTAAGTTTAGATGTTTTACCTAAATCATTGTCGCATCCAATTCTTCGTTGTATGCGAATTTCATGCCATTCATGCATTGTTTAAGTGATCTTTCAAAATCACGAGCATACATCATGTTTTGTCTTGTTAGTAGCTGACATGCACGCTTTCAAAAAAATTTATTTTTGACCCTTGATTTGACCTTGATTGAACTCGAAGCCTTCTAGGAAGTCGTAGGAATTGTCTAGATCTTTCAAATGCTGTTGATTTTGCGCAATTTTCTCACCATTTGATTCCTTTTCTATTTTTTCCAAGTTAGTTTGGAAATTTGGCTTAGGTTAAATTCAGAACCACTGTTTTACCCCCGTTAAATTAGATTTTGTTATTTTTGTATGATTTTTTAGACCGAGATTCTTTAGTCAAACCCTCAATGAACTTTGATTGTCACTCTTTCTTCTATGTTGTGGTTAAATTTTTCATTTTCTAGATCCCGTTTACTAGGTCAAATTTCAGTTGTAATGGCATGTCACTCTGCTGTTTTGTAAAATTCCTGATGTGATGTTGAACTCCATCAAATTTTTAAAAATGCTTATGCAATTCATTTCAGTAAACTTTCTCAATGAAGTTTGTTTCCCGTGATGTTGTGCCCATTATGTAATTTTCTTGGGATCATTCATCATTGGGTCCTTTTCCAATTTTGCTAGTCTTTTTTGCCCTATTCGCAATGCTTTGTTGAAGATTCTTTCTGTGATTTTCTATTATGATATTTTAGGATGATTTGCATGGGGAATCAAGATTCATCATCTTCGTGAAATCCATTCCAAATTCCTTGATCTTCATTGTGAAATTTTTTTAATAAATGAAATGATCTTTTGGTGACATTTTCTCCAAAATTAACTTGGGATGTTCATTTTGCATACCAAATGGATTTGGTACATGTGATGCTTCCAATATTAATTGTTTGGAATCTTTTAAATTTTCAATTGGACATTGGAATTATCAAGGTTTAGACCGTATTTATAATATGCACTCATCACCAAGCAAGGATGGAGAACGAGGATACCCGTACTCGCATAATTACTATGGAGAATCAAATGGCTCAAATGATGGTGCTGCTAACCAATCTCTCCAACCAAGTCAAGAATTTGACACTCGAGACTCTTGCTGCTGCGACAAATATTCCCACCGCGCCTGCTAACGTGCCAGTGGTTGATCCCACTGGGAAAAGACCTACTGAAGAGGTTCCCGCTACTACCCTAATCGTAATAGATGTGGAGGCTCCATCTAAGGAGGTTCATACTCCCCACTTTGATGAGGAAAGCGTGAGATGCCTTGCGAAGATTGAAGAACGCCTACGCATGTTGCAAGGCTATCAACTTCAAGGGTTCGACAAACTGTCGCTCTTTACTAAGGTGAAGGTCTCAAAATTTTTACAAGGTACCTGAGTTCACAAGGAAGTATGATAGGACTAGGTGTCCAAAGACCCATCTCAAGTACTACTTGGGCAAGATGGCCCGTTGTTCCAACAACCCTCCATTGCACATCAATTCATTTCAAGATAGCTTGGTTGGTCCCGTTTTAACATGGTTTATTGAACTAGATTTGGAGAAGATCCATAGTTGGGAGGATTTGGTGGATGAATTTTTTGCGACAATACAAGTTCAATACCGAGATCGATCCAACTTGAGAGGAGCTGGTCCGAGTTGACAAGAGGAGACGCTCAAAGGTAGAGGGCCACCGCATCTCAAGTTAAGCCTCATCTGTAACATCCTCGATTTCGACCCTTATTTTGGTCCCGGCTAGTAGGCTAATGATCGGTACGCCGATAATGAGAATATGCCATGAATCAACTCAAGGGTCGGTTATGGGCCGTGAATTGTGGCACGGGACCTTGGACTCGCCATAGAATCGGCCCTAGGATTAGTTGACTGGCCCAAGGCCTGGCCCTTGGACCATCCGAGCTCTTTTACATGGTATAAGAGAAGTCCGAACTTGGTTTCACCAGTTAAGCCCGGTTGTGTCCGCTTCCTCTGATCATGTCTTAGGCACGAACCTCAAGCCAAATAAGATAGTCGATTGTGGTCAAACTTGATTAGTCCCCACCTAATGTCAAGGCCTTCAAAACTGAGATATTCCAAGTGCATTTAATGCCCTCATCTTGTAGTTAATTAAGGAGCATCGACTGAGATTGATACATAGCACATTAGGCTTAGCCTTGGAAGACAAGTATGAAACTTCGACTAGTCAAACTTTCTTAGAAAAACAAGTGTGGACATATGTGAACTAATGTGAATGCATTAAATGATGAGTGGAAAAGGGTGTCCCTATAGCTTAGGCCTAATCATACCCTAAATACATAAGTGTGAAATGTGGACTTTGGAGCCCACAAGGAAAAGGCCACACGCCCAAGAGGAAAAAGGAGAGAAGCCAAGTCAAGTCCAAACTTTGAACTCAAGATAAGTTCACATTAATATCTCTTGGAATTTAGCCATTCAATGAGCAAGATGAAGTGTCCACCCTAACCTAGGACTAGTTGGAAACTTGGAGGATAAGGATGTCCAACAAATAATGCTTCTTGGGGTACCACCTTTTTTCCAATTAGATATGCCACCTTTGATTTTCTAAACTGCTAGACCTTTCCGACTTTCCAATTTTATAGAGCTTTTTGTGCTTGAAATTTGGAGAAACTTCCTTCATGAAAGTTGTTCAAAACATCTTGAGCTATAACATAATTAAATTTCTTTTTTTTTGGGTGAAATAGTTAGGACAAAGGCCCAATCAATTACCCTATAGAACCTGCCCAGTATAGTGAAAACGGTAATCAGGTTGCTTTCTCGAATTTTTATAAAATCTTCCCTTTTGAATTTGGACATGTTTCTTGCGCAAAATTTTTAAATGATATCTATATCTAAAACGTATTAAAATTTCAAAGAGTTTTGTGAAGATTTGGATTTCAAAATGAGTCTCTTTCTCCGACCATTGAATTTGTTCGACGAATGAATTTTTGGGTTGTGTTCAGTGAATTGCTACTCTTTCCACAGCATGAATTTGGATTGGATTCCTTCATGAAAAATGTTTTTTTAAGATCTTCTCTACAACATATTAAAATTTCATAATTTTTCGCTTCCGTTTAATGGAGTAACGACACTTGTGACATCCTAGATTTTCAATCATGTTTTCTATTGAATAAATCGGGCATTTCATTGACGCGCTTTATAGGGCTATTCTCAGCTGATCACTCTCGAGATAACTAGGCTATCTAGGGAAGCCATTAATGAATTTTAATGCAATAGACTTGAGAATTCGACCAGGAATCGGCTTCTCGACCGTGCTCATCTTTAGAGGCCATTACAGCACAGTTAAAAATTGATTTGAGATCAGACATAGGTCGGTTCGACTAAGATGTGTGGCTAAATGTGGGTGACTCCACTAAATTGGAAAATTCTCATCGGCCGGCACTAGATTGATTTTTCTATCATTTTGGTACCATGTGTCCATATTTGAAACCTCGAGATTTTCACTACAACCGAGAGTCGCCAATGTGTCGAGTGGGTTCATTGTGGCTCGAAGAAAATTGACCATGGGTCATTTGCACTAAAAAATTCTGAAAACTACCCAGTAGCCTAGGTCATGCTAAAATCGCACCGAATTGAAATTAACCGCGAATTTGAGTCTAATTTCAGAAATTTGAAGTTCTGTCATGTCACCATTAATTCTAGGAGTGTCGACTCAGTCTCAGAAGATTTTTCTGCAAACCAAGACTTTTTGGGAAAAAGTCGTCCTATGGCCGTTTTCGTCCAAAAAAAGTCAAGAACTGTTTTTGATCGCGCAATTGGGAAGCAAGTGGGATCAATTGGTGAGGAAAAATACCAATTGGATCGGTGAGGTGTCGATTGAATTTATTGAGGTCGAATTGTGTTGAATCAAGTGAGAACAAGTGTCCAATTGGAAGGAAATCTTAGCAAATTCGTATAACCCCCACCACCATGACTTATGGACCAATTCAAGCTTCTAGATGGCGGCAAATGGGTCTGGAAAATGCTAGTGGAAGACAACCAACAAAGGGATAGGGTCAAGGGGGACAAATAAATGAGGTTGGACCAAAGGTGGCCCCATCTTGCCTCCTCTCTCCCTCTTTCCCCCTAGTTGTTGCCAACACACCTTCCCCCTTTCTTCCTTGTGCCATTTTCGAACCAGCAGCCAAGGAGAAGCCTCCGGCCGCCGCCTGCACGCCGTCCCCGCTACACACCGCCGTCCGCCGTTCACGCGCGCGCCGCCCGCACGCATGCCCTCCGCCCCTACACCGTCCCAGCTTGCTGCCTCCGCTTGTACCCATATCCCTCAAGTCTGGCCAAGCCCAGTCGGAGCCCCTGCCACCGCCATGAGCTGCTACCACCGCCCGCCCGAGTTGCTAAGGTCTTCGCCGGTCCACCGCCTACCTTGCCTCGCCAAAGCAGCTTCGGTTCTGTCGTTTCCAGCACCAAGCAAAGAGCAAAAGTTGTGGGCTCCAGGAGTCTTCAAGGCCCGTTTTGAGGTCGTTCCCGGCCCCAAAGTTAGGCCCACCTTGGAGAAAATCGAGCCCCGTTGCGTCCCCGTCAATTTGCACCGACCGAATCGACAAACAAGTAAATTTAACTCACTAATCCTCACTTGGTAGGTTAATGATGCTTAAGGGCTTATTAGATTAAGTTAAGTATGGTTAGGTGGATTGTTAGATTAGATTAGCGAATTTAATTAATTACCGATGGGTGGTTAGTGCAATTAGGGCCTAAACAAGCTCTAGTATTTATCTAGAGTGACTCAGAAATTTTCCGGGTCCATTTCGGCATTCAATTAGGCCTTTCGGGCCTAAGTTGATTTATTGGCATTTATTCAATATTTTTCTCAATTATTTATTTATTTATTTATTTATTTATTTATTTATTTATTTATTTATTTATTTATTTATTTTTCGGAAATTAGATTGGGATAACCGACCGGAATTTTATGCTAATTATTGTGGTACAATCTGTTTATTTATTTGAGCTCTAATTTGTGCTGAATTGATTTAATTGTGATTTTAGGATTTTATTTCTAAATTAATTAATTTTGGTAATTGATTGGAAAATAATCGAGCGTCGATTTACAGCACCAAAAATATTTTGGTGGACTATATAAAATGGTGGGAATTGTGGAAGTGAAATTATGGTATTTTGGTTAAGGCCGATCGTGTACCCACACACGAGTATTTTTATCGGGTATGATAAAAATGATAAATTTATTGTATGGTGGGAGTGGTATACTATATTGGCTTGGGGGCCCTAAATTATCAGCTTTGGGTGAGCATATAAATAGTATACCATAGTATCAGCTTTGGGCAAGCAATATATTATGAACTTTGGGTGAGCATATATAGTATACTATCTTGGCCTGGGGGCCCTAAATTATCAGCTTTGGGTGAGTATAAATTATCTATATTATTTTGGGCGAGCTATACTATTTATTTTTAGCTTTGGGTGAGCGGTCCCGATTTGATAGGACATTATAGATAGTATTGAACGTACCGACCAGGGGAAGGTCGTGGTGACATGTAATCGACTGAGTCAATTGATCGATGATTCGATCTGAGTGAATAACCGTTTGAATTATATTGTCTGATAGGACAGAACTGAGGCCAAGGTAAGTCCTCTGACCCGTGTTGTGCTTAGGCAGCCCTTAGGGTGTATTTGCTTCCTAGTCAGGTCTTAGGGAGTGGAACTCGCTAAGACGTCGTCTCACCCCGTTATGGGATAACATTTCAAGTCCATAGATGGTAGTACCTCCACCTCCTCTCGAGCATTTTGGTATACCGGAGGACATCACTGAGATAGGTTATCACATTCCGATGCACCATCACCCTGAAGGCTTGGAATATGTACTGGTGAAATCCACCGTTTGGGTTGATGTGGGTAAACCCCAAAAGGTGCCTCACAAATACCAATCATGGTATCGCCATTACAATGATGGACGAAGGGTAGGCCTTGTACCGGAATCTGATGTACCTCTGTACGTTTTGGAGGTAGCGTTCGGGAAGGGGACAGCAGATCCCAAGGGTGGATCCGTGGTAGACGCGAAGGATCCCAAGCTTGGTGATGATCCTGACTCTCCGAAGTATTCAGCAGTGGGCTCCAGCTGGAGTATGGAAGAAGGAGAGATCGTCGAGGAGGACCCGGAGGAGGATCCAGAGGAGGACCCAGAGGAGGATTCAGATGAGGATTGAAACCCCCACCCATGTTTGCAAGACTTGTGTACTAAACTAGCTTGAGTAGAACCTGAACCTATTTGTGTAGAACTGAACCACTATAGTTTGTATTGTATATATATGCATCGGTTTGCATTGTCTATAAGTGTGGTTGCTTTTCAGGTTCAAAGTTTTAGTCTCACTTTCCTATCCCATTATTTTATTATCTGGGGATTTTATATCTGCTTTCGCATGCGTATTTAAAATGAATGGATTGGCGATGCATCCTGGGACGTCGCTATTAATCGACCAGTGAGGGATGGGCGCGCGCTCAAGGATCAGGGCATGACATCCCCATTTAGTGGTATCAAAGCAATGGTTAAGAATTGGAGTGATAAGGTGCGATGGTTCATGAGATAGTAGTAGGAATGACTTTTAAATCCATGCTGGTGCATGTTTGTGGTAGCTGATTGGTAGACTTGCTTGTCTTTTAGATCACTCTGTTTCTAATTCAGTGTGGAATTAGAAGCAGTTTTCAGTAGATACAAGCTGAGCCATGAGTGAACAGGAGCAAAGGACTCCTACTAAGAGGACCGTTAGGGCCGTGACTCAGGGTAGAGTGCCGACCAAGGTTGGTACCCGAGGAGGTCGAGGTCGAGCAGCAGCTCAAGGTAGCGCAAGTGGAGTGGCACAACCTACAGTGGGTGTCGAGGTAGCAACCCCTGGTGATCCTAGAATCGAGGGGATCATGTAGGCGCTAGAAGCCATGAGAGATGTGATGGCACAGCAGGCACAGAATCAAGCCATTGTTGCTATCGCTGCTGCTGAGGCCGCACCCACCGCCATACCTATTGCCGCATCTGCCAAGGTTCAACCTAAGAACGTAGTGGTGAAGATAGAGAGACCAATGCACAAATTGGTGGAGCAGTTTTTGAAGCTGAGCCCACCAAGATTCACGGGTACCGGAGACCCTGAGGCCGCGTCTCTGTGGATACAAGATCTAGAAAAAGCCTTTGCACTTCTAATGTGCACTGAGGCCGAGAAGGTAACCATGGCCGTCTATCAGTTGCAAGGCAATGCCAATATCTGGTGGAGAGCCACCAAAGATATAGTATTTCTAGAAGGCGTGGTCCTAGTGTGGGACACCTTCCTCAAAGCATTTAACGATCAGTATTTTTCAAGTACTGCCCGAGAACAAAAGATGGAGGAGTTTCAGCGTCTCTACCAAGGGAGTATGACTGTCGACCAATATGGGGTCAAATTTGCAGAGCTATCTCAGTATGCTCCGAGACTAATCAAAGATCCAGAAGAAAAAGCCCGAAGATTCAGAAATGGTCTTCGTTACAACTAAAACAACCTCTGCTGCCGTTAGATTTGACGATCGAGAAGTCTATCATCGAGCCCAGATGATAGAGAGAGGTTTGAATGAGCAAGCTGCCTCATCTGGATCAAGGTTTACTTCACATCGAGAAGGAATCCGCCATGGGAAGAGGCCCATGCCTGGAGGTTGATTCCAGGTTCCGCCCAACAGGAAGGGTGGAATTGGAAAATTAGGGTCAAATCAAAATGGCCTATATTGCTTCCGTGGAAGGTGACATGGTTCAGCTCCATGTCCCCGAAGGCCGGGTGTTTGTTTTGGATGTGGCCAACAGGGCCACATGATCAGAGATTGTCCTAATAGACTAAAAGGACAACCGCGATTCTTTGCCGCCGCCACCCATGGGACAAATCAGAGGGTATGCGTCTCAGAATGGGCTACAAGGAGGACAACTGAGACCACTAATTCAAGGCATGGTGTATGCCATCACACAAGGTCAGGCAGAGGCTGCGCCTGACGTGATCACAGGTATGATTTCGCTGAACAACCATCTTGCTTACGCTTTATTCGATCCAGGAGCAACCCATTCCTTTATTGCCGAGCAATATGTTAAGTTAATAGGAGTCAGTCCTATGTTATTGGAGTCGACAGTTTGCATATCTACACCATTAAAGGATAAAGTGATAGCTGCTTTGGGTTGTTCTGGTTGCAAATTAGTGATTGGTGAGCAAGTAGGGAAAATTTGACTTAATTATTGGCATGGATTGGCTCACCAAGTAACGAGCTAAGATGGACTGCTATCGCAAGGCAATTCAGTTTGACTCGTTAGAGGGTGAGAGCTTCGAGTTCATCGAAAATCGAGGAGGACCCTCGATTACCTTGATCTCGTCGCCAGAGGCAACTCGTTTGTTAGACGAGGGTTGTCGAGGGTACCTGACAACTGTCGTGGATACGACAGTTGAGGAGCTGAAGATGGAAGATATTTTAGTCATGCAAGAATTTCCAAATGTCTTTCCAAAGGAATTGCCAAGACTACCGCCATAGAGAGAAATTGAATTCGTGATTGAGTTAGCACCTGAGACGGAGCCAATCTCTAAGGCTCCTTACCAGATAGCGTTATTTGAGTTGAAGGAACTGAAGATGCAGATGCAAGAGCTATTGGATAATGGATTTATTCGTCCTAGTGCATCACCTTGGGGAGCACCACATCTGTTCGTCAAGAAGAAAGATGGTTCGTTGCGCTAGTGCATCGGCTATCCACAACTCAATCAGGGAACAATCAAGAACAAGTATCCACTCTCGAGGATTGATGACTTGTTTGATCAGTTACAAGGAGCATCGATATTTTCGAAGATCAACTTGAGGACAGGATATCATTAGCTGAGAATCAGGAAGGAGGACATTCCTAAGTCAGCATTTCGTACTCGTTATAGTCATTACAAGTTCACGATGATGCCATTCGGGTTGAAGAATGCTCCAGCTGCCTTCATGGATATGATGAACCGAGTATTTAAGAAATATCTGGATCAGTTTGTGATCGTGTTCATCGATGATATTCTGGTATATTCGAGAAGTGAGGAAGAGCACGAGAGTCATTTGAGATTAGTGCTACAGGCGCTAAGAGTTCATCAGTTGTACGCCAAGTTCAGCAAGTGCGAGTTTTGGTTGACTCGCATTGCTTTCTTAGGTCACGTGATTTCAGGCGAAGGAATCTCTGTGGACTCGAGCAAGATTGAAGCCGTGATCAATTGGCCAAGACTGACTACAGTGGTAGAGATCAGAAGTTTTATGGGTTTAGCAGGTTATTACAAATGGTTTGTGGAAGGGTTATCATCGTTAGCGTCACCATTGACAAGACTCCTGAAGAAAGAAGAGAAATTTGTGTGGACAGACAAGTGCGAGAGTAGTTTCCAAGAGCTTAAGCAAAAGTTGACTACCGCACATGTGCTGACCATTCCATCTGGTCCTGGAGGATTCGAGATCTATAGTGATGCGTCGTTCAAAGGATTAGGTTGCGTGCTGATGCAACATGGTAGGGTTGTTGCCTACGCCTCTCGTCAGTTGAGACCTCATGAACAAAACTATCTAACGCATGACTTAGAACTCGCGGTGATTATCTTTGCCCTAAAGATTTGGAGACATTATCTGTGCGGAGAAAGACTTCAGATCTTCACAGACCATCAGAGCCTCAAGTACCTATTCTCTCAAAAGGAGTTGAACATGAGACAACGCTGATGGATGGAATTGCTGAAGGACTACGACTGTGATATTTTATATCACCCGAGAAAGGCGAACAAGGTCGCCGATGCTTTGAGTCGAAAATCTTCAGTTGCTCATATATTGATTAAGGAGTGGAACCTAATCGAGAGAGCTCGAGATTCGGTATTCAAGTTTGAGGTAGGCCACCTTTCAAGTCTTATGGCCACCCTCAGAATTGAACCGGATGTCCATATCATAATCAAGCTACTCCAACCGATAGACCCGGATGTGCAGAAGATTCTAAAGGAGGATACTGAGAAAAGAAATGCTGACTTTCAGATTTCTAATGAAGGAACACTGAGGTTCCGAGGGCGTTTGGTTGTACCTGACGATGTGGAGCTTAGAGAGGACATTCTAACAGAAGCGCATCGTAGCAGTTACAGCATTCATCCCGGTGGAACCAAGATGTATCAGAATCTGCGTCAACATTATTGGTGGTCAGGTATGAAGGCAGACATCACCAAGCATGTCGCCAAGTGTTTGACGTGTCAGTAGGTTAAAGCTCAGTATTGCAAGCCGAGAGGACTTCTGCAACCTCTCAAGATCCCAGAATGGAAATGGGAGCATATCACGATGGATTTCGTGACTAGACTACCAAAGAGTCAAAGAGAAAATGATTCGATTTGGGTAGTAGTCGACAGACTGACGAAGTCGGCTCACTTCATTGCAGTTCGAAAAGACCTCAATTTGGATAGACACGCAGACCTGTACGTGCATCAGGTAGTTCGTATGCATGGAGTGCTGGTTACGATAACTTCATATCGAGATCCGAGATTTACCGCCGCTTTTTGGAAGAGCTTGCAAAGTGCTTTAGGTACCAAGTTGTAGTACGGACGGTCTATCATTATCGACGGATGGCCGGTCGAGAGGACAATTCAAACCCTTGAGGACATGCTAAGAGCTTGTATATTAGACTTCAAAGGAAGTTGGGAAGATCAGCTACACCTGGTTGGAATTTGCCTACAACAATAGTTATCGCGAGCATCCAATGGCTCCATTCGAAGCATTGTATGGTGGGGAGTGTGGATGCGGGACACCAATGTGTTGGGATGAAGTTGGGGAAAGGAAGATCACGTAGATAAGCCCGAGTTGGTCCAAGTTGGTCACGTGGATGCCATGGCGGGAAAATGATCGAGGTACGTAGGTCCATTTGAAATTAAAAACCACGCGGAGTAGACAGAAATTAAAGACCGCTACATAAAAGTTACGATAAGCGTCGGATATCATTGGAATTCCAAGTTGGTGATCACGTTTTTCTGAAGGTGTCACCAAAGAGGGGAACTTCGCGCTTTGGAAAGAAAGGAAAACTGAGTCCGAGGTACGTAGGTCCATTTGAAATTCTAGAGAGAATCGAAACCTTAGCATATCGTCTTGTGTTGCCGCCGAGATTGGTGCAAGTGCACGACATCTTTCACGTGTCGATGTTGAGGAAGTACAAGCCTGATCCGACCCACGTGCTTAATTTTGAAGAATTGGACGTGGATGACCGAGTGTCATACATTGAAAGCCCGGTTCAAATCGTGGACAGAAAAGAGCAAGTTCTGCGTACAAAGACCATTCTGTTGGTCAAAGTGGTCTGGTAAAACCACGATACTGAAGGAGCGACATGGGAGACTAAAGAGTCGATAAGACAATTGTACCCCCTACCTTTTTGCTTAAGTATTGTAATGGTTTAAATTTCAATGACAAAATTTTTATAAGAGGGGAAGAGTTGTGACATCCCAGATTTTTAATCCTGTTTTCTATTGACTAAATCGGGCATTTCATCGACGCGCCTATAGGGCTGTTCTCAGAGCTGATCACTCTCGAAATAACTAAACTATCTAGGGAAGCCATTAAAGAATTTTAATGCAATAGACTTGAGAATTCGATCAGGAATCGGCTTCTCGACCGTGCTCATCTTTAGAGGCCATTACGGCACAGTTAAAAATCAATTTGAAATCAGAGATAGGTCGGTTCGACTAAGATGTGTGACTAAACGTGGGTGACTCCACTAAATTGGAAAATTCTCGTCAATCGACACTAAACTAATATTTCTATCGTTTTGGTACCCTGTATCCGTATTTGAATCCTCGAGATTTTCACGACAACCGAGAGTCGCCAATGTGTCGAGTGGGTTCATTGTGGCTCGAAGAAAATTGACCACGGGTCATTTGCACTAAAAATTTATGAAAACTACCCGGTAACCTAGGTCACGCTAAAATAGCGCCGAATTGAAATTAACAGCGAATTTGAGTCCGATTTTAGAAATTGAAAGTTCTGTAATGTCACATTTAATTCGAGGAGCGTCGACTCAGTCTCAGAAGATTTTTCTGCAAACTGAGACTTTTTGGGAAAAAGTCGTCCTAGGGACCGTTTTTTATCACGCAATTGGAAAGCAAATGGGATCAATTGGTGAGGAAAAATACCAATTGGATCGGCGAGGTGTCGATTGAATTTATTGATGCCGAATTGTGTTGAATCAAGTGAGAACAAGTGTCCAATTGGAAGGAAATCTTAGCAAATTCGTATGCCTCCCACGACCATGACTTATGGACCAATTCAAGCTTCTAGATGGGGGCAAATGGGTCTGGAAAATGCTGGTGGAAGACAACCAACAAAGGGATAGGGTCAAGGGGGAGAAATAGATGAGGTTGGACCAAATAGTGTCAAAAGTTTTTGTCGACTCACTTAAGTGACAAATTGGAGAAAAAATAATCACTTAAGTGCCAAAGCGAGAAATTCCGGCCAAATCAATTACGCGACATTTATCATTGAAATTATAATATGACTTGGCAATTTTTTTAAAAACTCCAGTTCAAGCGTGCTTGGCACTAAAGTGATCGTTTTTTAACAACAAATGGCACTGAAGTGATCATTTTAAATAAAATATGACACTCAAATGATCACTATTTACAACTCTTAGATGACGTCGTTTAGGGATTATATGTTGACTAGGCACACCAACAAGCCATGTATGACTAATAAATCAATAAAATATAGGCACGTTAGATTTCCGACCGTGTGCCCATCCCTCACCTAGTTGATTAATAGCGACGTCCCAAGACGCATCGCCGACCCTTTCATTTTCATACGCATGCAGAAGCATATAAATAAATTCTCAGACAATAAAACAATGGGATATAAAAGTAGGGCCATATTTTTCACAACGAACAACCACAACCAACCTTTTATACAATACAAACCATATAGTATATATTACAATACTATTCATAGAAGTCTGATCTATCACATCAGTTCACAACTTAGGGTTTGCAAAACAAGATGGGATCTCAGTCCTCATCCGGGTCATACTCTGGGTCATCCTCTGGATCCTCCTCCGGCTCCTCTTCCGGCTCCTCATCTTCAGATTCCTCCTCTGCAGGTTCTCCCTCCGGCTCTTCCCACTCCTAATCCTCCTCCAGTCCCTCCTCTTGCTTGACTATCTCCCCTTCCTCTTCACTCCAATTAGCACCCTCGGCTGAGTATACTGGTGACTTTGGATCTCCCTCGAGCTTGGGATCCTTGGCATCGACTATCAACCCATCCTTAAGGTCTGCCATCCCCAGCCCAAATGATGCCTCCAGAACATACAGAGGCACATCACCTTCCGAGATGGGACCTTCTCTTCGCCCATCATGGTAGTGACGATACCATGACCGATACTCGTGGGGTACTAGGTCGTCTCTATTCACATCAACCCAGACCTTGGACTCTACCAACACATACTCAAGCCCTTCTGGTGGTGGTGTATCGGGAAGTGGTATCTTATCTCGGTGATCTCTTCAAGAATACCAAAATGCATAGAAGGACGAGGAGGTGGAGGTGTTGCCATCTAGAGGCCTGAGATGGTTATACAATAACCAATGAGACCATGTCTCAGCGAGTTCTACCCCCTAAGACTCAATTAGGAAACCAATATGCCATAAGGGCTGCCTAATCACAACACAGGTCAGAGGACTTACCTTGGCCTCAGATTCCACCTGCAAGTCAGCACAGTTGGAATAGGCTCCCAAATCAATCAATTCACCACAACAGATCAAATCATTGATGAATCGACCTAGTCGATTACATGTTACCACGACTTCCCTCCAGTCAACACATTCAATACTATCTATGATGTCCTATCAAATCAGGACTCGCTCACCCTAAGCTGATAATAGATAGTATAGCTCGCAAACTAAGCTAATAGATAGTGTATTGCTCGCAATCTAAGCTGACATATCGAACCATTGGGTTGATATAGTACATTAATAGTGCTCCCTCTAAGTTGATAATAATATAGCTCACAATCTAAGTTGGTAATAATATAGCTCACAATCTAAGCTGATAAGGTATACTGCTCGCAATCTAAGTTGACATATCAAACCCTTAGGTTGATATAGTATACGGTTAATGCTCTCTCTAAGCTGATAACAATATAGCTCACAATCTAAGCTGATAAGGTATACTGCTCGTAATCTAAACTAACATATCGAACCCTTGGGTTGATATAGTATACTGTTGATGCTCTCTCTAAGCTGATAAGGTATACTGCTCGCAATCTAAGCTGACATATTAGAGCCCTTAGGATGATATAGTATATCGGTATACTGATCACAATCTAAGCTGACATATCGCCCGTAGGTTGATATAGTATACCACACCTAACCATTCAAATAAATTCTTCAATTTTGTCATATCTGATAAAAATACACGTGTGTGGGTACACGGTCGGCCTTAGCCAAAATACTATAATTTCCTTTCCACAAATCCCACCATTTTCTGTAGTCCACCAAAATATTTTTGACGCTTTCAACCGATGCCCGATTATTTTCCAATTAATTACCAAAAATTAATTAATTTAGGAAAATAATCATATAATCATAAACAATTCATTTCAACACAAAATAAAGCTCAATTAAATAAACGGACTACACCACGATAATCAACATAAAATTCCGGTCACCGGCCATCCCGGTTGAATTTCCGGAAATTAATTAATTAATTAATTAATTAATTACGAAAAATAATAAATAAATGTCAATAAATCCAACTTAGGCCCGTAATGCCTAATTGGAAGCCAAAACGGACCCGAAATTCGTTCAATAAATATTAGGCTCTATTTACTTGCTAATTACATTAACCATTTGCCTAACATGCATAGGTAAATCCCTAATTTAATTATTCTAATTTAATATATCCATCTAATTGCACTTAATTAAATCTAATCAACCCCTAAGCATCATTAGTCTACTAAGCAAGGATTAGTGAGTTAAACTCACTTGTTTAGCGATCCGTTCGATGCAACACGTCTGGAACGCAACGGGGACCAACTTTTCCAAAGGCGGACCTAGGTTTCGAGGCTTGAAACCACCTCAAAACGGGCCAAACAGCCACTACGATACCCACAAACTCAGCCTCTATTTTGAGCTGTAAAACAGAGAGAACAAGTTCGGTTTAGGCGGGAATTGATTGGCAAAGGTGGAAAAGGTTAAAACGAGCCTTGACACTCACGAGGGTCGGAGGTGGGCCAATGACTCGACACGAAGCTAAGGGGCTGGCTGAACAGCGTGAGGACGACGAGCCGGGGCGGTCGTGCGCGGGACAGCTCGCACAAGCGGTGGCACGGCAAGGCGGTGAACGACAACAGTGGTAGCGTGCGAGCGGCTTGCTGGCTGCTTCCGGCGATCCTCCTTGGCGTCTGGGGTCTCAAACAGCAAGGATGGAGGAGGAAGATGGCTTGGACAGCAATGAGGGAGAGAGAAAGGGAAGGGATAAGGGGGTGGGCCACCATGGCCATTTTCTTCCACATGGTTGTCCCCTTGACCCATCCATGGCCAAGTGTTGTTCCTTGGCTGTCCTTAGGCCACCAATGCACTTCACATAACCTCTGAAACGGTCCAAAACCATAGGGGATGGAGGGGCGTACGAATTTGCACGATTTCTCCTCAAATTGGTCACTTACTGATTCTCAAATCAACTCAATTTGGCCTCAATAAATTCAATTGACCCTCCATCGATCAAATCGATATTTTTCCTCACCCATATATCCATCATGCTTCCCAAATTTGTGATCAAAACAATCCCCGACCTTTTTCTGAATAAAAATGGTCCTATGCCGACTTTTTCCCAAAAAGTCTTGGGTTGTAGAAAAATCTTCTGAGACTAAATCAATACTCCTAGAATTTATTGTGACATGATAGAATCTTCAATTTCTAAAATCGGACTCAAATTCGCGGTTAATTTCCATCTGGCGCGTCTTTTGCATGACCTAGGCTACCGGGTAACTTTCAGAAATTTTTCAGTGCAAATGACTCGTGGTCGATTTTCTTCGAACCACAATGAACCCACTCGACTCATTGGCGACTCTCGGTTGTCATGAAAATCTCGAGGATTCAAATACGGACACAAGGTACCAAAACAATAAGAAAATCAGTCTAATGCCGCCGAGAACTTTCTAATTTAGTGGTGTCACCCATGATTAACCACACATCTCGATCAAACTAGCCTATCTCGATTTCAAATCAATTTTATACTGTGTCGTAATTGCCTCTAAAGATGGACACGGTCAAATAGTCGATTCCTGGTCGAATTCTCAAGTCTATTACATTAAAATTCCTTAATGGTTTCCCCCGGATAGTCCGTTATCTCAAGAGTGATCGGCTCGAGGACAGCCCTATAGGCGTGTCAATGAAATGCCCGATTTATTCAAGAGAAAAACAGGATTGGAAATCTGGGATGTCGTAGTGTGCACTTAAGTGATTTTTTTTTTTAAGTGGCACTTAAGTGATCCATCTGAAAAGAAAACTTTTGACACTAAAGTGATCGTTGTACATAACTTTTACACTTTTAGTGTACTTATCCCAAGAGTTTGGAAATGAAAGCTTACTATTGACCCACCGATGACTTTAATTGGGAGTCATGCTCGTTATTTTTTAAAATGATGTCTTATATGATATGTGTGACACGAGGCAAGTAACGTTCATCATGGGAAGTAATTGAAGCACCATATTTGTCTTGCCATGACATTGGTTATGCCATATTTATGATATTTGTTTCTTATTTTCCTTGAAGTACCTACCTCTTTTGGCGCTTGGATGAAATTTTGGGTCGTTGTCCTTGTCAACTTGTCCAGCATAACTTTCAATCTACTTGAACTTACAGTTGCTGCGTTAGATTTAACTAAATATGTATTCTTTTCATGGAATTATGAAATTTGACGGGCACTCTAGCATAGTAAGCTTAATTCACGGAAGACAAGGATTTGTAAATTTCCTAGTTGGGTTGAATATTATGGTCCAAATGGAGGAACTTGCCCGCTAAAACCATTATGTGGATGGTTACCAAGTCATAAAGTCTAAAGCCATATCAAGAAGTAAAATTAAAGGTTGTCGCATGGCCTTTGAGTGCTATTTCGGCAAGTCTCAACATTGTCCATGGAAAATGACTTAATTTTACTCTTTGCAATAGTTGATGTTCAATTGGGTCATCAAGTAATTAGGACTCGAATGCATTCGGTGCAAAGATTTATGATTTCTAGTGCATGTGTGTTGTATGTTGGTGTAGAGGGATTTTTCAAATTATCGTAAATACCTCAAGATTTCTACACATATTGGCTCGGAAAAGAGAAGGGATGATGATTTTACCAAATAATTAATTTTTAACTTGAATATAGGTCTTTGCGGTTGAATTATAAATCAATAAAGGAGATTATGAGGCTTATATCGTCATTCAGCTGAATCTTTTTGAGAAACTACACTAGTCTACCTTTTAAGTTCTTCTTTTCTTTTAAATATTGTAAGAGTAAGAATTGGGCAAGTAGAAAGCCACTAACCATCCTTTATTTCTTTTGGGGTTTTTTTTTAGAGTGACTTTTTACTTTTTTTTCTATTTGCCACATAGAATGATATAAAGTGATTGACCGTGGTTGAACCTCAATCATCCAAACCAATCCATAGGAAAAAGTAAGAATTGGGTAAGAAGAAAGCCACTAACCATCTTTTCTTTCAGTTGGAGATTCTTTCTAGAGCTACTTTTTAGTTTTTTTCTGTTTGCCACACAGAGTGATATAAAGTCATTGACCGTGGTTGAACCTCAATCATTCATACCAATTCACATGGAAGAGTCAATCTTGAAATTTATAGCTCAATGCCTTAACACTTGAGATTTCATTAAATGTCTTCATCTGTTGGAAACTTTTATGTGATGGTACATGCAAATTTTGTTGGACATACTAGTAATAATTCTCGTTTGGCAAGTGATGATATTTGTCCATACAAAATATACAAGAGTTTTGAAATGAAACGTTACCATTGCCCCGTTGATGACTTTAATGGGGAGACATGCCCGTTGTTTTAGAAAATGATGTCTTATTTGATATGTGCGACATGAGGCAAGTAATATTCATCATGGGAAGTAATTGAAATGATAGTTTGAACACTTAAAGAAAAAAAAATTAAAAAAGTCATGTACAGGTGTATCGTATGTGAAATCATTGAATAGAAATTACATGCAGTCAAAAAATTAACTTACTAAGAAATCAATCAACTATCAAATGAGTAGTGACAAATATGATGTGTAGCAGAAAAGTTACATGGCCACCCTTGGACTATGTAAGTTGGTTACAAAGTCATCCAAGAAAAGTTGTATAACTTTTGTGTACGTTTATGGATACACATTTATGGCTATCTTCATTGCCATCGACATTGAAATCAAATAAGCAAGCGACCAACACCTTTTGGGATTTGATATCATCACAATCTATTATCACCTATAATCAAGTTGTGCTCATTATCATTAAACTATGTCAAACTGTATGGAATAAGGTGCGATTGTTGACAACTAAATTTTGACCGACTAGTTAGAGTTAGATTACATAGAAAATTAGGGATTAAGTTTTAGCCCATTAACAAAAATAATTTCCATTAAATTACACAGCAAGTAGGTATGAGGATAATTTGCATAAATGGTGCTAAATTTTACTAATTTCGTTTAAAAAATTAATTAATTAAAAAATAATAAAAATAAATATATCAACCCCAAGGAGAGGGCCGGGCCTGACTCGGCCCTCCCCTCTTTTCATTCCCCCCCCGGGCCCACCCACTTCCTTCCCTCCCTGACCTAGCCCGCGCTCATCTCTTTCCCCTCTCTCTTCCTCCTCGCTCAACCATGCGAGGGAGGGCCCCCCAGGGGCCACCGCTTGAGGCGGAGGATCGACCGACGCTCTAAGGACCAACGAAAGGGAAGCTTTGGCCGATTTGACAACTCAAGGTTGTCATTCGGGTTGAGGAGCTCAGGGCAGTAGGTCGCAGGGAGGAAAGAAAGGGATCACCGATGCACCCAACGGACCGTCGTTCGCACGAGAGACTGGAAGGCAAAAGGGCTCCTCCAATTCGACTGTTAGGCAAGTCAATTCATGGAGGAACGGGCTATAAAATGGAGATAAGTTCGGAGAGAGAGAGGAGTCTGACGGTGAGAAATTGAGGAAGGAATCGGGCAAAGAGAGTGTGAGAGCGATGAGTCTCAATCAGTACCCTCCACCTCGCGGCTCCCGGTCCCAAGCCCCAGTATGCTTCCGTTTTGCTCCAGTCCAAGTCCAAATTTCCCTAAGGATCTTGGTTTGGTGACACCAAGGCGGCTAGCCATAGCCCTACTCATTTCGGGCTAGTCTTTTGGCCACCATCGCCAAGCCGGGGAGGGATCTGCAGCCGGTATCCCTTTTCTATACCCCATTTTCCCTTTTCTCGGCCAAACGGGGCCGCTACTCCCTGATGCTTGCTTGCACTCGATTTCGAGCGTTGGCGAGCCTTCCCTGGTCTTTGTGATGTGTTCATTTCCTGATCTGTGCTGAAGGTTGTTGCAAATTCAAGCCTTGATCGACTCGGCTTTTCCCTCCTGGACGGTGCCTACCACACGCTCGAAGAAATGCTTGAACCAAGCTTGTGCAAACTCGCCTTTGTATTGTGGACCCGAACTGACTGCCACATGTTTGTCAAAATGCCTAAACCAAGCTAGCATAGGCCATTCCGAATTTGAGCTACTCTGAACTCTCATAACCTTGTTTGTGTTCATAAAAGAAGGCATCCCGTTGACTCGCAAGCATGTTCCCCATCGGAATCAATGGGTTTGTGATATTGGATGTGCACATTTTCTTTAACATGTGTTTCTTGGTTGTTGATGTTGGTTATATTGTTAATATAGTCCTAAATAATATGTTCACATACAAGCCCCGGTAGGTGAAAGCACGGTTATTTAGATCCATATGGGCCAAAGCCCAATAACTTGCATATAAACTCTAGGGTTCTCCTACGCTGGAGGTAACATTGTTGAGCGTTCCAAACTTGACGTCCCTTGGTGTAATACTTCAAGCAACCGCTTCTTCTCTCTCAAACCTATAACCTCCAACAATCTTGAAGTATTATATTCGTATGTTGGATTTGAGCAAGTAAGGTGTCTTCTTGAAGATTTCATCAAGACGAATTCAAAGGTGTAATTTACTTTCAATTTCGACGATGGTATTGGCCAGGATCTGAGTTTGAAGATTCAGGTGACCAAAATCTTTGATTCAAAAACCCAAAAATTATAGCCAATTTTAGAGGGCGAAACCACTTGGGCTTTGTTCTACTTGTCGATACGAACGTTTTGAGTGGTCACTCGCGTCAATTGGAGGTCAGACGGAGAAGTTACAGCACCCAGAAGTTTCCATCTGAATTTCTAGCGAATTTCAGCGACGAAATTTCCAGCAAATTAACCACCCGTGGTGGTGGCGTAGTTGGTTGGGCACTGGTTCCTTTCACGAGAGGTCCAGTGTTCAATTCCCTGCGTCGTCTGCCTTGCGAGAAAAGAACCCATGACTTACACGGTAGGCAAGGGTGGTGGTGACTCTACCTGTCCCCAGGGTTTACTCCGCCGCGAAGCGGCGAACGGGGTTCCCTAGGTTACCAAAAAAAAAATTCCAGCGAATTTCAGCGGCGGAAATTTCCAGCGAGTTTCGGCGACAAGGGCAATCTATCTTAAGGTTTTTGGGCGCTCCAGATCTGTTTTTGGCATTTGTTTGGGCAAATTCCATCTCTACAAAGCGGTTTGATCAAGGTTAGGAGAGTTATTCGATTTTGTGGCTCCGAGGACTCCAAGGTGCACTCTTTCTAACACTTTGCTCTAATTAAAATGGCAAAGCATAGTTCCTATGATATTATAAAGTTGTAATCATTTGATGTTATTGAATTTCATGGCTGGAAATTACATGTTCAATTTGGCATGAAAGAACGTGACATATTCTATACTGTATTAAGTGATTTTGCATTTACCACTGAAGATATGGATGAATATCAATGAAACAAAGATGAGGATTTTTGTAGAGATTACTTGTTGAACTCTCTAAATCCTAATCTGGCTCACTATAAGACGGCGAAAGAGATATATGATCACTTGAACGCTAAGTTCCAAAAACAAGATGGGCTCTCTAAAACTCTCCTAGCGGAGAAATTCTTTGACTTTAAATTCACTATGAATTCAAGCATTACCTCTCAGTTAGTTGAATTTGAGAACATGAGGAACAAGCTGAAAGATGATAACTATGATATGTTTGATAATCTCTCTGTCGGTCTTGTGTTAAGCAAACTACCAACTGAATGGAGTTCTTTCAAGACTGAAATGCACAAACGAAGGTACAGATGAGACCAGATGAATTAAAGAGGTATATACACATTGAGGATCAAAACATTACTAGAAAGAGTTTGGAACAAATAGAATAACAAAAGTCAGTTGCCAACTTAGTTTCACACTCCAATAAATCTCAGAAAAATTCCAAATCACCAAAAGGCAAATCTTCTTTACAGTTAGAGGCCAAAAAGACTATCTCCAAAAGAAGAAGAATGGCAAGTGCCATAACGTGGAAAGTGGGGTCAGGCGGGCGCGAGTGTAAGTTACCAAAGAAGCCAAAGAATGACACACCACAAAATGAGGCCAATATGCTAATTAGTGAATCTAAGCCTCGAGCCTTTGTTGGAATGATGAAGAATGGAAAGGCTAGCGTCTCTTCGGAGTGGTGGTTGGACAGTGGCGCTACTTGTAATGCTACAAATGACAAGAACTTACTAACTGATGTCACAGAAATGAAAGACACTATGGAAAATTGCAATGATGGTAAGGTAAAGGTGACTCATGCTGGAACTGCAAATCAGGTGCTTTCTTCGGGTAAATTACTAACTTTGAAACATCTTAGAGTAGTACCTTTACTTAAAAATAATTTGATATCTATGAGTTTACTTGATAAAGCCGGTATGTCTTTTTCAACTATGAATGGTAGAGTAACTTTATCTGTTAACTCATATTATTTCAATAGTGCATTCATGGTTAATGGTATGTATAGATTGAGTTTAAATACTGATAGCATAAACAATGTGAATTCTGCTTTGATTGATCCAAAGTTGCTACACAATAGACTTGGACATGTGAATTACAGGAAAATGCAACATCTAGCTAAAACTCACAACATTCCATTAGATACTTATATTCGATTTGACAAGTGTGAAGTGTGTGCACAAGCTAAAATCACTAGAAAACATTTTAAGTTGGTTTCTAAAAGCACACAACTTCTTGAGTTGATACACTATGACATTTGTGACTTTAGAAATTACATTACTAGAGGTGGTCGGAAGTATCTAATAACATTCATAGACAATTTTTCTAGATATCGTTATGTCTATTTGTTGAAATCGAAAGATGAGGCTTTTGAAAATTTTAAGATTTTTAAGTCTAAAGTAGAAAATAAACTCAACTTGAAAATTAAGAGGTTTAGGAGTGATAGATGAGGGGAATATACTATGTCAAGGTTCAAGGAATTTTGTACTTTAGAAGGTATAATACTTGAACCACTGCTCCTTATTCACCCCCAATCAAATGGTGTTGCAGAGCGTAAGAATAGAACGTTAACTGAAATGTTAAACGCTATGTTACTTACAGCTGGCATGCCTTCCTCCTATTGGGAAAAAGCAGTTCTAACTACTAATCACATCTTGAATAGGTTGATGCACTCTAAGTTGTCAATGACACCTTATGAGATATGGCATAAGCGCCCTCGTAGATATGATACTCTTAAGACTTGGGACTGTATTGCTAATGTAAACATACCAGATCCTAAGAGACCTAAGGTGGGACCTAGAACCATTACTTGTGTATATCTAAGTAGTGCAGAAGATAATGCTGCAAATAAGTTTTTAGATCTATCTATTAACATAGTGATAGAATCTAGAGATGTAGTGTTCTTCGAAAACAAGTTTCTCAGAGATCAAGGCTTGAATGTTTCTGGATCTACAGATATGATTTCAGAATCTCCTATAGAATCTGAAGCGGGCCCTTCTGACACTAATTCCACATAGTTGGCCGTTAAACCATTTCCAGTTAAAGTATCTACAAGAGTGAGAGTTCCCAAAAATTTTGGTGAGGACTTTGTTGCTTACCATTTTGAGGATGATCCATTCTCCTATCAGGAAGCAATGAGATCTAGGGAATCCCTACTGTGGGCAAAAGCCATAGATGATGAAATGAGCTCTCTGCTGCAGAACCACACTTGGCAGCTAGTAAATTTGCCCAAATGGGCTAAAGCTATAGACTGTAAATGGGTGTTGAAGAAGAAACTGAATAGTGATAGATCAATAGCCAAATATAAAGCACATTTAGTAATTAAAGGTTATAAACAGCAGAGTGGAATAGACTATTTTGATGTCTATTCACCTATGTGTCATCTATCAGCTATAAGAATTCTTCTTGCTTTGGCATCTATTGAACACTTTGTAGTGCATCAAATGAATGTAAAAACAGCTTTCTTAAATGGGGAGTTAAATGAGGAAATTTACATGGAACAACTGGAAGGATATGTTATGAAAGGTCTTGAAAACAAAGTTTGTAAATTGAATAAATCCTTGTATAGTCTTAAATAAGCACCTAAGATGTGACATCTTAAATTTGACAAAGTGGTAAAGAGTTATGCTTTCAGTCTAGTTATTCAGATAAATGCATTTACCATCATTCTATGTCAAATAAGATAGTCATCATTTGCTTGTATGTTGATGACATGTTAATTCTTGGTTCCGATCATTCTGTAATGAATGACGTGAAAGCTACTTTAGCTAAAGAATTTGACATGAAAGATCTTGGTATTGCTAATACCATTTTTGGTATGAAAGTAAGCTTTAAACGGCAAGTCATCTCCCTTAGTCAAACTCATTATATTGAGCAGCTACTTTCTACTTGAGGATACGATAAGTGTAAACTAAGTGAGACACCATGTGATTATAATAACAGACTGAGTCATAATGAAGGGACCAACGTTGATCAGTTTAAGTACTCGAAACTACTTGGTAGTCTCATGTATGCTATGAGTTGCACTAGACCTAACATAGCCTTTACAGTTGGTATGTTGAGTCATTTTACTAATAATCCTAGTAAAGAGCATTGGGATGCCCTTGATAAGCTAATGAGATACCTTAAAGGTACTAAAGATTATGCTCTCTATTATTCTGGTTATCCTCCAACTGTGGATGGATATTATGATGCCTCATGGTGCCCAGATATTGGAAATAGTAAGTCCACTAGTGGAAATGTATTCACTTTGGGTGGAGCTGCTATTACTTGGAAATCCAAACGACAGACTTGTATTGCATTGTCGTCTATGGAATCGGAACTTTTTGCTTTAGCCTCAACCGGCGAAGAGATCGAGTGGATAAAGAATCTGATTATGGATATTCCTTTAACTCGGCTAAAGATTAATTCTTTAATCATATTCTGTGATAATCAAACAGCTGTCCAAGTCGTCAAAAATGCTCTCTTTAATTCAAAGCGAAGACATGTGAGACTGAGACATGCGTTGTTGAATTATCTGAGAGAACAATGAGTTATCACCTTGATCGATGTAAGATCGAAGGATAACATAGTCGATACTCTCACCAAAGGTATGCTAAAAGATCGATTATTCAAAACAGTGGGGGAAATGGGGTTAAAGACTATATAGACAAGTCTTAACTACCATTTACTTACATTATAATTGTGTGTTTTGAATTATCGAATCTTCCTTTATTGGCTACAATGATAAGCACAGTTTATATGTTTCATCGATGTTCACAATTGCTGACTAATTTGAAAATTGTGAGTTGTCTCATTCCAAACTTGATGAAGATGACTTTAACCTAATTCAAATGTTCTATCAGGGAAACTTGTGTCATTCCAAACTTGATAATACAATTCAACTAGGTTGGACTATCCTTTTGGTTAAATGATCTCATTCCAAACTTGATGCTAGATTATTTGACTTTAAGGAATCAGTAATTATGACATTCCAAATTGAAACATAGAATTAGTTGTTTACATAAGAAGCCTACTGGTCTTGCTCTTAATTGAAACTTGATATTACATGATTAGGTTATTGTGAGTGACTTGACTATTGGTCATGTTCTTTGAAACTAGACAATAGTTATTCTCTTACAAATAAACTTAAGTTGATGGCTTTTTGTAAATCACATTGTTTAGGTCTTGTTCATAATTTATGAAACTAGCTTGATGCTTATGAACATGATATTATGATGCTTTATGACATCAATTTATGTTCTTCTCTGCCTGATGGAATGGTGCTAAGTTTTTATTCAAATGATTGAATTCATGATAATATGAAATTCATATATGACATTTTACAAGGGATGGCAGAGATGGAGGAACGCTTAATGAGTGGGATCCTGACTAGGATAACCTACTTGATGAATGAATATATATCATTTAAAGTTTGTGGGGACTTGACAGTTTACCTGCTATTGCCTATTTTGATAAAGTCCATTTACTTGAAACTTGCATTTTGCTATTTCTATTTTGTGAACATTATTATGTTTGTTTCTTATATTTGTAAGGCCTTGGACTATTTTGACTTGCCTACTTATACTCGACTATTATGCATATATTGGTTGTGAACTGAGTCTGAGATTTATTTTTGGGATTTGGATGAGTTTAGACTAAATTTAAAACTCCTAATACTTATTTTGATTTGTTGATCTCTGACCAGATTCATGATGCAAATGATGATTTAGTTTAATACTTTAGTGCTGAAAAACTCTTTGACCAATCCGAGTTGATTGTCTTGGACTAAATGTGGATGATTCCTGTTGTCTGAACATTACACTAACCACCTTATTGGATTGTGTTGTATGGTGAACATGGGAGGAGATTGTTGGATATATTGTAAATATAGTCCTAAATAATATGTTCACATACAAGCCCAATAGGTGAAAACACGGTTATCTGGGTCCATATGGGCCAGAGCCCAAAACTTGCATATAAACTCTAGGGTTCCCCTACGCTGGAGGTAACACTGTTGAGCGTTCCAAACTTGACGTCTCTTGGTGTAATACTTCAAGCAACCGCTTCTTCTCTCTCAAACCTATAACCTCCAACAGTTGATGTGTTATAGTTGTGATGTTGGCCTTTCCTTTTGGTGGATATTTGTGAAGAAATGAAACGAAGATTCATGGTGAATGCTAGTCCCTCATGATGTTTGATTGGATTTTTGATGGTTTGTTTTGTTTAGCATGTCATGCATCATCGTATTTGTGTTTGAGAGTGGCTGGTGGCCGGTGGTGGCCGTTGGTTCTACGCCGGCGGCATCGGTCCGATGAATGCGTGTGTTCGGCCTACTATGGTAGGACTAGGAGGTGCTCTGTTCTGGAGTTGTGATCCTAGGCATGCTCGAAGAAAACGACACAAGAGGGGGAGTAGTGCACTTTGGAGTCATTTTCAATTTAGTGAGCCTTGGGCTTGAAGTGTTAATTTGGGTGAATTTGGGCTTTGTTCTTACTACAAGCGTGTTGAGTGTTGGGTTTAATTTGGCTTGTTTGGGTTTATTTTTGGTTGAGTGAGCTTTTATTGAGCCCATTCCTTTTTAGGCCTTTGACGTCCGTGGCCCAGTCTGCAGAACAGCAGCAGCCCATGCTCATCCATGGGCCCAGCCCGAATCCCTATTTTCAAATAAAAAATTGTTGTTTTTATTTTGCAACAAATAAATAAATAAATATTGCAAAAATCTTCAAAACATTTATTTTTTCTAAAAATTGAGAAAAAGCTTAAAAATTAGTTTTTGAATAGTTTTCTCTTAACATGACCAAAAAAAAAAAAAAATCTTTTGCTCAAAGTTGGATAAGCCCTTAGGGCTTTACAATAGGGATTGAGTGTTCTTGGAAGCAAATGTTCTCTTGTTATTTGCACTTTTCCATTATTCCAATTGTGCTATTTTCTTAGCCTGGTTAGGAATTGAATCCTAGGATTCATAATGGTATAAAACACTTCATGAAGACTTCATTTGATGATTGATGGTGATTTAGATGTTGAAAGGGCACTAGTTGATTAATTAATATAATCAAGTCCCCAACTTTAAATTCTCTCATTTGTAGGAATAAAGTAATTTTTGCATTACTTTACTTGAGTATCTAATCGATCCATCAAAAATTGATCAATGGCAATTCCTAAGTGAAAATGATTTGTATTTAAAAACTTGAATTATAAGTTGCGAATTGATATGGATTTCAAAAGAGCATGAGCTAGGTTTAATCTTAGTAATCCATTGCAAATTGGTATGGCCTTGACCCAAGTTGCCTAACAGTGACATTGACCTTGATCCAAGACTGATGGCCTCCTTCAAGTCATTAATGACCTTGGCAGCTCTGAACGTCCAACAGAGGTCGTGGGCCAAGGTCGTCTATGGCAACTGACGATCTTCAATTGAGGTATTGAGCTGCAACAAAATCATGGATGCACTCGATTGAGTCCATCCATCACGATACGTGACCTCACTAGTTGAGGGGAGGGGGTCGATGGTATTGGTGAGGAGGTGGGTCAATGGTGGAAGATGACGGTTAGGTGAGGGGTTTGTGCATGATGGCAGGTAGCACTAGAAGGCTTGGAATATCTAAAGAGGGGCAATTTGACCTATCAATAAGATTTTATCTTACGATGGAAAGCAATATTTGGAGAAATAGGGAAATAGAGTTTAAGGTGGGAAGAGTCTTGATTCTTTTCCTTAAAGACAAATAGGCGTTAGTGATGGTGAAAAATGAGAAAATTACTTATTTCATGATATTTTCATGAAAAGAATCAACAATCGGGATTTTCTATTGGGAATTGATAATTGATATAGTAGAATTCTAAATATAATAGTAAATCACATTGAGAAAATTTTTCACGCCTCAGTTTTCTTTGGTAAGTGGATTAGTATACTATCTCCCATTCCAATTTCCTTTATTGCAAATCTCTGAACTTTGGCCGTAAATTGTGTTAATACAAGCAATGCTCCTGATAAATGAAAGTACTGAAATATGTAGGGTATTCAATTTATCATTAAAAAAAATAGAATTTGTATTATCATCATAAATTTTAAGTTGTTGATTTTGTAACGACTGTCTAAATAAAAGAAGCCAAGTCTAATCAGTTTGTCGGAAACACATTCCCGCCATACCTTGGGGCTTCTAAAACCCAAACAAAAATAGTGTGCCGATATTCAAAAGCCACTTTTTATCAAAGGTTGATTTGGCTTTCCTCAAGCCATAGCTCATTCCATGTATGTGAAATGGATGTGCTATGAACCTATGAATCCGATGTACATATATTCTAATAGCCAAAACTTCAGATTCAAATCTACAATATATAAGTGAACTCATTGGATTTCAACCTTAAAACTTCACTTAAAAATTTCATTCACGCCTAAACCTTCTGTTAAGATAAATTGTAATATTATGTTACGATATAATGGTCAATTAAACAATAATTATATTAAAAACTGCTCCCACAAAGATCTCATATTCTAACTATATTAAAAACTAAATGACCTCTGGGATTTCTTTTCACCCTACAAGCCCCTTGAACCTCCTAAATTTGGGCCTTTAACCTGTGTAAGTAGCCCTAAACCACAACAGTTTACACCCAATTTGTAGGTTTCCAACGGATAACAAGTTTCCAAACTGTAGATTCCCCAATGCCCGGACAAATTGCGCCAACCTTGGGGTTGATTTGTCTAATGTCAAAGCTAATTCATTGAGTATTCTCTGTCCGGCCATTTAAAACCATTTTCTTCTTTTTCGTTTCATGCGCATAAGTATGTGTGCTTACACTATTTTGTTAGTGTGCGTGAGAAAGATTCGCATGAATTCATATGATTAAATTTGGGATGCATGGACATCCGCATAGATAAGATCATGTGTGAGGGCATAAGTGTATATGGTCATGCGAATTGGTGTCCATTAGCAGATTAATGAACTTCTATATGTGTGTAAATGGGAATGCGGTGTATGTACTTGAAATTCCGATCTTTGAAAGAATGTAGTCGCTCAAATATGCAATGTGTGATCTCATTATATGCACACTAACACAGTATAAAATGAACTAACCTACATCTTTTTTCCTCTTATATCAATGGAAAAGTTTGGGCATTCTTTGAGCACCTACTTATTTTCATCTGGTGTGACAATTTTCCCATTCCACACACAGTTCGGTAATCTTTGAAAACAATTATGTCTAAGGTGATCCCAAAGGAATGTTGCGACAGTGCTCATTTGAACCCATGTGTTCAATACCTACTTCCATTCTATTGAAGTAAGTTGGGCATCAAATTGCTTCTCTATCTAGATACTAGCGATATTCGAATGCTCTGGCACCTTCCTCTATGCACCAATCGAAATGATGTACCCATAAAACGACTCACTCAACTACCGGCAACAACTCAATCGAGAGTACCAAAAATCCAAATTGGTCGATGTATGTGGGGGCTTTGTCCCTGATTGTTGACTTCCTAACTAGACCATCAAACTCCCAATCGACAGTATTCTCAGATCATTCTTGTTACACTGTCGCTACGCTCACGTACCTACGTGAATGTAGAGCTTGAGCACTGACAGATTCGATAGTTTTTCCCAATAATTAAAACCATCAGTGCCTTAAACAAGATCCGTCACAACCAACTCCGTTACGGTAATCAAAATCCCAAGGTCAAACGTTGTGATGCCATCAACGGCGACTCTCTCTTTGGTCGTCCTTTGCAACCTAAAACACGAAAGAGACTTTTGTGACAAGTCAACTGCCCTCTTCTTGCGAAAAGTCACTCTCCAAGCCTGGAAAAAACCAAGCGTAGCCAACGCATGGCTGGCGATGTGAAGGAAACGAAGCATTTTTAATAATTACTATGCGCTTGGAAAAAAAAATTAACTCTACATACTAATTTGATTATTGGTGTGTAATGTATTCGATATACAAAATTGTTTCTTCTGCACAATTAATGACGGATTAGGGGCTGGCGAGGGTCGTTACTCGCTCTAACTCCCAATGCTTGGTTCGCTTTGTTAGCAAATTTAAATGCCATAATCTACGAATTCATGCGAATTTTCGTCTCCCCCACTAAGCTAGGGTTTTGCAAAACTCTTTTTTTCTCGCTCGCTCAATCTAAGATTTTCTGCTTTATAGGGCACGTGTGAGAGTGTTAAGCGATAGAAAATTTTCTATTTGATTAATAAGGAGCCGGCATAATGCAAGAGGCATGAGCTAAGCAAAAGAAATCTCTCATCTAAATATATTATAATTGTCCTATAATTCATTATCTTAAATTTTTAAATGAACGCGATCTCTCTTGGTAATATTTTCGGACGAAGGATCGGGTTTTTACTGCACATCTCTATGCTCTATCATCTAAATGTATTATAATTAGTCCTATAATTTATTGGTTTAAATATTTAAATGAACACAGTCTCTATTGGTGATATTCTTGGACAAAGGTATCGGGTTTTTACCGTGCGTCTCTTTGCTCTGTACGTCACCGTGTGCAGGTCCTCTCATGCATGGCCATGATCTCATTTCATATGCATGGAATGTGGGGATAAGAACCAAGTCAATTCCGCGGGTTGCCAAATCTGATGGGTTTGTTAGGGCGGCCTTGACCTTTGTCGTGCGTTAGGGGAAGGAGAGACACTTTTTCGAGGGTTTTCCGCTCAGCTATTTTGTCTTTCATGCATGAATTTCAGTAGTTTATTATTATCCCATAGCTGTGCACTTACGACAGCAAAACTGAGACCATTTGGAAATTATAACTTTTCGTAGGCTGCTTATCCTCGAAGCAAGCAATTTACGACGTTGAAATTCGCAAAAAACATTTTCCTAATGATCCCACCATGCATTGGTACAAGTGACGATTTTCGTCCGCTCTTGGAACGATATGACGAGTCTTTTCTTCATTAGTTTTTCCGTGCTTGTTACGAAACGATTTTACATAAATCCTTCGTTGGCTCTCTAGAGTCAATGCAGGCACCTATAAGGGCCAGAGAGGCCCCTAATCAAAATATTCAGATCCCTAGTCAGCCGCTCCATATTTAAGTCATCGGGAGTTATTAAATCGAACTAAGAATCCATTTATTTATTTTGTAAAAATAAATAATTCGAAAAAATATTTTCCTCAAAATAATTGTTTTTATCACTTAAAAATGATTAGTCAATGAAAAATTTTCATTATTGACAATAATTTAATACTAAATATCTTCATGAATGATGAAAATAATTTTCACTTATTCATTTTTATAAACAATACAATCGATCATTTTTTAAAAACAACATTTTTCAGATAATTCATTTTTATTGAAACAAACACACATTCATATTAAATATAACTTCTTGGGACACAAAATCATCATCCACAATCCAAATGTAGCAAAAGAAAAAAAAGGGCTACATGTACAAAGTTTATCTTTGTACTTTGAAATTGATAGGTTGACAAAATGGTGACCATACATAAGGCAGAGCAGCATTGAAGCACTACTCTCAGCTTTACCTTTTTCAACTTACAACTTAACCTCTACACAAAATTAGTGGGAAAATTACCCAATCAATCCTAAATATATTGAACGGATGTTAATTCAGTGATAAGTCTTCTAATTTGTCAATTAGGTCATAAACTTTTGTAAAAATTCTAAAGTATTCATACTAGTCAATTTTCATAAAAAAATCATTAAATTTATATAAATTCACACTTAATTTAACCTTTACCTATGGTGCGTGTATTGTTAATTTCTTGACACGACAGAGTAATTGTAATTGTGCCAAAATTTTGCTCGCTAGTTTTATGCTAATTCGTTGTTTATCAAGTCATCTATGCATTTTCAAATTTATCAAACAACCTAAGAAAGTGGTGATTTTTGTCATGAAAAGTAGGTTGTTAGCAACATTTCTATGTTTTCTGATGCCTTAAACCTTTTTCAAAAGTTTCTTTCATGTTTGAATATTTTTGCTCGCAAGATTAAGAAACAATCGTCCACATACTTTAGGTGAAACAATTATATGTATTAGTATTGATAGAGGGCACTTTGTTTCGAACCGGCTTCAAGTAGATGGTTGTTAAAATTAAGATTTACATTGTAGGACGGACGATTTGTGATCCTAAATCTACTAAACGATGCCAATTTTACAAAAATCGGATTAGAGGTAAAATCATTTGTCAAGATCGATTATATTCCTGCTTAGTCAAGATAAATTAATTTTGATTATATTATTTAACCCAAAACTCCAAATAGCACCTTAGACAAATTTGTTATTTTTTTTATACCAAGGATCCGCCCGACATAATTAGACTAATTTGTTTGTACTAATAACGATGATTTTTGTGATTGATAATGAATTTGATGAAGCAAGTTTGATGGGACCGGTTACAATCTCAATCAAGATGTCGAGATGACAGCCGCTAATTTATTCTAGATTTTCTTGTTAGTTTTTTTTTTTTTGTGCGTTTTTAATGTCATACTAGAGAATTTTCTTTACTTAATGTGCAAGTATCTTTTTTGATGTTCCTGTTTGATATGGATGAAAATGATACTATGGAAGTGTATGATATAATTGAAACTAGTGGTAGTGAAGTTTTTCCATGCTAGACCGATTTGTAGTACCAATAAGGACTTGTTTAATTTGTTCTTATGACTTATAAAAAGATAGGTGAAAATTTTTTTTATCACTTCTCAATAATTGGAGATTTTATGATCCGATCTTGCCGGTCACGTAATGGTCTTCCTTAAAACAGTATCTTAATAAGCCTGTACGGCAATTCAAAAGACGATAATCTCGGGCCTCCGCTGAATGTCGCACTTAAGAATTAATTCTTAACGGTCATGGCAACATTCTATTACTTCTTACTAATCCGTTTGCGCCATGCTTTTCGCAATCTTAAATCAGAGGAAACTCCATTTAATCAACCTTTGATTGATGGATTAGGTATTTAAAGAACATCACATGTAACTCCAATCATGTCCACAATGGAAAGTACAAATTTATGGGAAATTACCAAAAAAGTTCTAAACTTATTGTAATTATACTAATTTAATTTTAAACATTTCAATTTATCCATTTTAGTCTTAAATTTTTTGATAATTTGCCAATTCAGTCCATCTAGCTAATTTTTGTAGAAATCGTTGACATGGACATCAAACATCTTATATGGCACTACCAGAGTTGAGGTTGATAATTTTTATAATTTTTTAAAATTTTATGATTTATTTATTCTTTATTTTCTATTTTTTTTTTTGTGGCCGACAAGATCGCCCATTCCCTAGCAAGGTTAGGCCTTGTTTATGGTCAGCAAGGCTTGACCCTTGCTAGATCCGGCAATTGCAAGCCTTGCTAGCCCAACCTTGATGAGGCCAACTTCGCCAGCCAAATTGACAAAAGGTTTAAAAAAATTTGGTAATTTTTTTAAGATAAATAGAGTGTGTTTTGGCTTGGACAAGCTAAGTAACTCCAATTTGCCGTTACTGCTCCTTCTCCTACACTACAAGCTCTAACGAAACGTACCTTTACGATTTTCAGTCCAACTTCATCACTTAATTAGATAGGAACTATAATCTCAAAAACAGCAGCTTGAATATCCACCATGTCATTACACAATTTTTGTGTTGATTTAGTCATGTCCAATCAACACACAATTTGGCTTGTCAACTTAACCCTGCATCGTATGGATACAAGGACCACGTTGTCAACTTAACCCTGCATCGTATGGATACAAGGACCACGAACCGACTCCTCCGACAATGGACCAGGAGGATGCCCCCACCGAAATAGGAGAAATTTTAAATGAATTCGGCGAATGTGACCTCAGATCGTTGGATGAGATGAGCTCCACTTGGGATTATATAATCTAACGGTGCATGTGATTTGAGCTAACATGCACGAATACTGTCATTGTTAGTTTCGGTAAGAAGAACGCATCGGAAAGTAATTAAAATGCTTCCGCATTTTATTGCAAGTGCTCTTTAATATAGAAGCAGTGAGTGCCCTAGAGAAGAAAAGGAAATAAGCAAGACCTGTGCTGCTTCATGAATGCTACTTCTTTTGTTTACCGAGGAAAGTTCAATACAAATGTTTGTTGAATTGAGCATCTCCTTTGCCTGCTTTCCTCGTACGACGTGCTACTTACTGATTTGTTGATTTATAACGAATAGCTTTATTTAACACTTTATCCTAGATTGTTTGAAAATTATAAACTTATTAGCCAACAGGGTACCCAATATTCTATTTCGATTTTGCTCTTTCTTTGGTGAGTTTCTCATTTTAATTGTTTCGTGGATTTTTAATTGTAATTTGATACTTTTTAAAGTAATTAGTTAATAAGTCAATGAGAAATTTGTTTATACTTTTCAAAATACAAAATTATTGGCCAACATAGTACCCAACATTTTTATTTGATTTCTTTAGTTAGTTTCTCTTTGTTATTGCTTTTGTGATTTTGCAAATAGATTTTAATTGTGTTAATTCTTTTTTCTCTATATTTTAATTTTGGTGTGATTTCTTGTGGAGGCTTTTGATTGGAGGAATCGTACAGATGCCCCATAGCAAACGAACCATGTGTCAAGAGACCTTAGAAAATTCGAAGAATCCTTTACTTTATTCCTATGATATTATCGATATGAGAGGATATTTTTCATTGACCAAACCCTAATTTGGCTTTGCTTTCTTTCTGGCTCGATGTCAAATCTAAGTTCCGATATTAACCATAATATATGTACACGTACAATTTGCACTACAGTGAAATTAGTTGAATAAGAACTCCGTGTTTTCTATATTATAATCTCCCCTTCACACATATACTGGACTTTGGTCTTAACATAAGGTATGGAAATATGCAATTGATGAGACCAATAGGAGCCTACAAAATTCGAATTCAAAACTTTATAAATCTGATATCATGTGAGATTTTGTGAGATCACATTCAACAATTACAAATAATAAAAACCGAGATAGCTGAAGACGTTCATGGTGGCTTATTCAACTTATTATGCCTCAGGAAGTTTCATCGCGCTTACTAAGACGTATACAATTTCTTCTGCCAATGGGAACTTATATCTTCCTACTTTCCCAAGCGCCAATTAGCATAAATCTGGATGCTATAACAAGAAAATTCCAACCAAACGCGTTCTGGGGCATATTTTTTCCTCCAGACCTTACGTAATCAGGTTTTTGTGACTTGGCAGGGTTTAGAATAGTTAACGTTCTCCGAATGCATAACCTAGGGTTTCATGTTTGAACGTAAGAATAAGAGGCCAATGTTGGTGTCCAAAAGGTGACGATAATGACACAAAAATCACGGCAATCTCTCGTTGAAATCTTTACTGAAAATCAATTAATTAATGAGATTAATACCGAGTAGTATTAGTTTGGCTTATTATAATAATTTCCGGGTGATCCGATAAAGCATAAATGGACATATAAATGGTTAAATTTTAAGAACTGATGTTATTAATCTCAATTATTTTTCTTATTTAAATTCTCGACAGCCCTTTTGGTAACGGAACATTTCAAGGACGATGACGACAAACCAAAAGCATATTGGAGGGTTCTTAGCATGTAGTACCGGTGCATTTGGCATTACATAAAACTTGATTGACCACAATATAAAGAAGGCCAATAAAATAATCCCAGAATGAAGAAATCTGCGATTTGCTTTTTCTCTCTAGTTGCCTGCAGCTTAATCACATAGCATGATTGAATTAAATAAACATGATGGGAAATTTCAAAACCACTCCAAAAAAAGGTATAGAGAGAGAGAGGGTAGAACAAACCCTAGAAGAGAAACAGCGTTGAACAGTGAGGGAAAGTGAGAGGGTGAGGGTACGTAGAAGACTTTTTGTCCTCAAGAACATCCCATTCAACCGCTCTTCCTTCTTATAAATCTTGTTATATCTCCTCCACTTTCTTATAACAATCCAAAGAAGAAGTTTTTAATCTGTATTGATCTTCATCAAGTCATCCTTGTCTCCAAGAACGAATTGATAAAAGAAGAAGAGAGGAAGAAATCTCTGAGCAGATATGGGTCGAGCTCCGTGTTGCGACAAGGCCAACGTGAAGAGGGGGCCATGGTCTGCTGAAGAGGATGCAAAGCTCAAGGATTATATCGAGAAGGATGGCACAGGAGGAAACTGGATTGCCCTTCCTCAGAAAATTGGTAAAATGTTAAAAGTTGATCAGTTTTTTTGCTAGGGCATAAGGTCTTAATGGGAGCAACAAGCTAAATGCGAGATCTTTTCATGTAGGCCTTAACAGATGTGGGAAGAGTTGCAGATTGAGATGGTTGAATTACTTGAGACCCAACATCAGGCATGGTGGGTTCTCTGAGGAAGAAGACAACCTAATCTGCAGCCTTTACATTAGTATTGGAAGCAGGTCTCTCTCTCTCTCTCTCTCTCTCTCTCTCTCTCTCTCTCTCTCTCTCTCTCTCTCTCGTGCTTGCATGTACTTTTTGGAGTTTTGAGCCTTAACCCTTTCTCCCAGTCTTCAACTGGTTGTCCTATTTTACTTCTCCAATGATGTCACTTTAATTTGGAGTTGTTGAAATGAGATGCTTTGCTTTAGGTTTCCTGGAACAAAGTTTCTAATTTATTTCTCAGCACGACTGCCAATCTTGTTGTTTGGGATTCTAGATGCTGAGGATCATGCTTATTTTAGCCCTCATCCCATTGTCCCTTTTGCTCATCCATGAGGCTATCGCCAACTATTGATCAGCAGTTCAATTTATATATTTCAGGATTCTTTTAACTCTAGGTCTTGGAGTAAAAAACGATATTGCAATTTCTTTTCATTCATCTTTGGAGATGATTGTTCTGTTCAGCTGAGAATTATTTCAACTTTTCAGGTGGTCCATTATTGCAGCACAATTGCCCGGAAGAACTGATAATGACATCAAGAACTACTGGAACACCAAATTGAAGAAAAAGCTTCTGGGTAGGCGAAGGCAGTCTTTGCTCAACCGTTCATCTTCCATGAAAGATGCAAACAGTTCCAAAGATGCTACAAGTTCACAGGCCTTGAGCAATTCTGCCCTAGAGAGGCTTCAGCTTCACATGCAGCTTCAGAACCTTCAAAGCCCTTTCTCTTTCTACAACAATCCTGCACTTTGGCCCAAAGTGCCTCCTCTATTGCATGAAAAGATGACCCAAAGCCTTCAGGTCTTGAATGAAAGTCCTTATCTGCTGATGCAACCTACCCTCTCTAGTAGTTTATCGCCCAAAAACGACCAGAAGGCCGAGACACACGAGTCCTCACCTGCTGCCTCTCATTCAGCTCCTAGTGATTTTGCCAATCTCAGTTTCAACGATGCTGATTTCAGTGAGTTGGCAAATTCCATGACTAATTGTGTTTCATCTTCAGACCGCTACATCTCGTTACCCGACATAGGAGTTAATTCGATTGATCAACCAAATATGACACAGTTTCTCCCAGATCCCATAATCCACACTGAGCTGGACAATTCTCTCAACTACAATAAATCTGATGGATCTATGTCGCAGCAGAATCAGGTAGATGAATTTTGTTTCAAGGACATGAACAGCACTTCTAGAGACACATTGCAGGCTTTGTGGTGTGACAATGAGTACAGCACGCAATCAGCATCCTCTTATTGTTGGGATTCAACTTCGGCACTTCTATGTGAGGGCATATCCCAAGATTATGGTTTCGGCTATAACATGTAGTAGTGGGTATAAACCTACACTTTTATGAGGTTTTATTTCTCAATCATAATAAGACATGGAAACTATGGTGCTATAGACAGCAATGCTTGTATATCATATGAATAATGTGTATCCAGGTTTTAGGATTATTGTTGGACCTAGATTATGCAAAAACTACCATGTATTTCGTTCATCTTTTTTTCCGATAATGTGCATTATACGTACTTGTGTCATTGCATTGACACCAAGAAAGCAAAACTAGTAGATATTTCCTTCTTTCTATATGTAACAGAAGCTAGTTCTTCTGTTTTCTTCTATATGACGCAATCACACAGATAATAGTTATGTCTTTATTCCTATTGTAGTTTTGACAAATGGATCTTCACATTTTTCGACTTTGAGATCTGCTTGCTCTTTTTATTTAGCAAACTTTGTCTTCCAATATCATTGTATAAAACCTTGTAAATTAGTACAATTTATCCTCGCTGTTAGGTCTCAAGATGGTCCTGAGTATGTTGGTAAGACGGCTTATATATGTTATGGAGTTTAATTAGTTTTTTTTTTCTGCTAATCAAGTTGTGCTGGAGGATACATTCATGAAAGGAACATGCTAGTCAAGCAGTAGTCTCTAGTCTCGTATTAATTCTTGTGGAAGAGCATTATCTTTATTTTTTCTTGCCCTACTACGAATTATATTCATCATCCCCATTCATAGGTATTCAAACAAAGGTTACATTTCTTTTCGGTAAACAATCATATACTAATCATTCTAAAACTTAAATACACATACTCCGCATATCATCAATTACAAAATAAAACTCTCTATATTATCATTGTCTAACAATAATTCAGCTAAATTAACAAAAGACGTAGCTTATCAACTAAAAGAACACTGAAAGAACAAGTTCAACCTCCAACATTTGCCCTCTTAAACTTGTCTTCCGATGACTCCAAGCATCATCATGTGGAAGATCTAAAAGATGTCATACTTGAGTGGCTTCATAAAGATTGATGCAAATTAATCATCCGAGTTTTATGTACTGAAGCTGTACTTCTTTCTTGGCAATGCAATCCCCATGGAAATGAAACTAGATGGAAACGAAACCTTCTGTTAAAGTGCTTTCTTCGTTAATGACACACAAGATTCTGGGCCAAAGTAAGTGCAGACTTGCTGTTGATACTTATCTTTGTGGCCATCTCTTCTGGAATTATAGTTCTCTCAATAGACTCCTAACCAAAGAGCATGAAAAACACATGATGCGGCAGCTAGATGTTCAGTTTCACCTGTTGATAAGGTAATCGGGGGCAGTGCCACAGCCAACTCAGTGGAGTCAATGGAACCCATTGACAATTTTTTTTCTTTAGTTTGTATGTACATGTACATTAAAATTTTTCAAAAGCAACTAAGTGACCCAACTGCTCAACTTACAAAGGATAAGTCTGAAATTTAAAATGCATCAGCAATCACAGGGACAAAATTATTTAGTGTCTAAACTTCCCGATTACTTTCTTTTGTTAAACTTTAAGCAAGTTGCATCAATGCATCTCATTTAGCTCAATGAAAAATAATTTTCTACTTTGAATCTTATTATCTTGAGATAGGGTAATTTATAGCAAGAAGAAAGAAATACCCATGCACTATTGCTGACACGTAAAAACTCATCGCTATCAATCATCATATTCATAATTGCTGCTTGAATAAAATTGTATTGACATACTGTAATTTGTTTTGGTTACGTATTCAATTCCATGTTTTATAGGGAACCAAACAATAAAATAATCACCTTTATAATAAATAAAATGTCCTCACTTTGCTCTGCCACTAAAGGTAGTGCTTTCTATAATTCCAACCTTCGGCCCAACCAGTCCACCTTTAACCTTCCAATTCTTTCAGCCCCTTTAAATGACAGGCTATTGAGGTCCTCGTGTAAAGAGTAACCAACCCGACTCTGGAAAAAAGTTCGATTTAGTACATGTTAAGTATGTCAAATCTTAATTAAGGCTATGTTTATTTTATGAAAAATAAATTTTTAAAAAAAAATTTGAATGACCACTTATATCGTTTGAAATAATTAGTCAATGAAACATGTTTACTTATCTAAAATAATTATATCTAAATATTTTTGTGAACAATAAAAATATTTTTCACTCATTCATTTTTATAAACAATACAAGTGACCATTTTTACGTCATTCATTTTCCTTTAAACACACTCTTAAGTTTTTGAAAACAATTGGAGCCACCTTTTCTTCTTCGTTAGGGTTTGGATTGTTTTGATCCACATTCGGCAAGTGTGTTCACCAGCTTGCATAACTCAATTTTGTGAGGAATATGTCTTTCTTCTATTTGCTTCACTTCAATCTGAAGATACAGAAGGAAATAAGTCGATATATATCATTTAGATCTCCTTGATTTTCGTTACTTTGAATTACTGGAACATTTAAAATCATTTTTGGTGAAGACTAAACATTTGTATACACACAGAAAATAGTTTATCATCATTTCTATGGACTATACCGTAAGGTTCACACTTGTGGCAAAAAGCTTGCAGTGAAGAAACACCATTAGGTACTCAATATAATCCTCAGCCTTTATATCGTAAGGTGATGGTCATCTAGGCTTATCTCCTAATACAGGTATAGTATCTACACCCATTATAGAGCCTCTAGCACTTGGAGTAGGTGGTCTGGTCCTACGTCCGAAAGGTGTAGATCATTGTCAGATACTAGGGATGGCTTAGGCTTAGGACTGTCTAGTGGATGGGTCGGGTCAGCTTTAGATAGGATCGAAAATAGGCCAACCCAAAATGACCCATTTATATAGAATATAAATTTAATGACTCATATCTAACTCAATCCGAACTATCTACTAAAATACTTCTATATTTAATCCAACCTATGAAAATCTATATCCACCTAGTTAACTCACTTTAAGCACTTTATGTGTGTGTTATTTGGATAAAATCGCTATTTCAACTATAAGATACTAAAGAATTGGCTTTCTAGCATTGTATAAAATTTTCAATTTTTGTATTGTTTCATAATGAAGAAAAAGTTAGTACTTAGTAGTAGATTTATAAGATTATAGCAACAAATAGCGTGGACAAATTGTAATTTTAATAAAATGGAATGTAAAATATTGAAAAATATTATTTATGCTGACCATGAGTTGCAACGACAAAAACTAAGATTAGAATAATACGTGAAACTAACAATACCACATACAATCAAGAAAAGATATACTCCAATAACAATTACAAGATTAATACAAATAAATAATAATCGGGAAAAAAAGAAGCCGATCTTGATATTATTAATAAGGGTGAAGTCCAATCCATCTTGCAGGCCCACCAAGATTTCGTTGAACTTGGAACGGTCCGAAAAATCCATTATTTTCTCATAAATGGTGAAGAGAGAATCACATAGGAGAGTTGAGTTTGAGTAAATTGTGAACCCATTTAACACTTATATTTGTTAGGTTTTACCATTTTAAACCCATTTATAACACTAGGCACAAGCATGAAAGGAAGAAGGAAAATAGAGAAATGAAAAAAGAAAAAGAAAATGGATAAGTGCACTGGAAGTGTTAACTTGTTATAAAAGTGCAATTAAATTCTAAAACTTGCAAAAACTGCAATCAAATCCTAAAATTTATCAAATTAGTGCAATCGAGTTCTTTTTTTAACTCCATCCAACTTGGGTAATGAAAAATATTGACGTGGCTTTTTTTATTTATTCTTTATTCTAAGTGGTAATGACGTAGCTAAAATTACATCATTTTGGTCCAAATCTGATTTTTAATACAAAAGTAATTCAAATTAAATTAACTTTTTTAAAAATGACCCACCAGCCCTTCCCAGCAATGGTGTGGCAGCAATGGCGATGAGGGCTTGCAGCCCTGGCTGCCTTGCTCTTTTTTTTTTTCCATTTATCTTATTTTTAATTTAATTTAAATAATATTTGTATTAAAAATCATATTTTGACTAAAACAACGTCATTTTAGCTTTATATTTCATGTTATAGCCAAGCCATCACCATTAGGAGAGAGAAAGTATTAACAAAAGGCACGTCAGCCTTTTTTACTGGCTAAGTTAGACTAAGTTAACAGAAGAAGTCGATTACACTAATTTGACAAATTTCACAACTTCATTATATATTTTATGAGTTTTATGACTCAATTACACTTTTGTAACATGTTACAAGACTTCCAATGCACTTATCCCAAAAACCAAAAAAAAAAAGGAAACAAACAAAATACCCCTAGACGAAAATGTTCCCAGCCACGGCTTGAAAAGTGGCACGTGGATACCTGATTGATGAGCTGGGGACGTTTTTTTAGAATAAGTTACTCAATTCACGAGATTATTTAAGACAAAGTCCATCTTGGGCACTCTTGTAAGAAACTGGGCCTGCTTTAGGGCCCTATTTGAATTCCCAATTTTCTTTTTGGTTTTCACAATCTTACAATTACAATTCACTTTAATATGCTCCCCACCCCCCGGCGGGGCTCATCTTCTTCTTCTTGAATTCCCTAAATCCAAACTCAAAATTCATAAGAACGACACAGCCGAATTCATTTGTATTTGAATGATTTTGATCTCTAGGACTTGTTTCGGGTCATTTAGATTCATGAATGGGGTTAGTAAACCCAATTCATCATCCATACAATAGTGTTATTATCATGAGTATTTTATGCTATAATTGACATCAAAATTGCTATATTGTTCAATATCTTACACTATAATCAACATCAAAATTGTTATATTGTTCAATTTCTGCTCTCGGTTTTTAAGGTACAATATCTTCGTATAACGTCAATGAAAGTGCTTGGGGCGGACTGAAACTTCAAAACAAAATATGAAATTGTGGCAAACATGTTTCTATGGAAATTGGAGCGTTTTTCTGAGCAATTGAAATGTGATATTAAGAAAATAAATGAAAGGATCGAATCATAACCTAGGATCCGTAAAAGCTAGGTTGATGAAATGTATGTTTCTTTGTTGTGCATTTTATGTTATTCTATTAACTCTAGTGCCTTGCAGGAAGGAATTAGGTTATCAATTTGTAGATCTTACAATGACATATGGCTTTACTTAAATTAGAATTGTTACTTATGTTGTCAACGACAAAGTAAAAAATTTCATGTTTCAAATCTTTAAAAGTGAGATTTTTACACAACTCTAAGCATCGTAGATCATCAAAAGATTTTGAATGATATAACATAAAACACAATGAATGAAACTAACAATGCCGCCAGCCCTCCTCCGTCCCTTATCCTAAAACTTAAATCTGAATCTCAACACAATGAATAGATCCAATTAATTTTTCGTGAAAAAATAGAGTAACTTTTCTTAGAAATCGAGAGCTTCTCACATGGCTAACAAGGTCAAATTGCAAGTTGGAATAGCCAGTGAACCAAAAGCGCTAAAAACGGGGGCGTTCGCTCTGATTTGCAAACAACAAGACGAGGGTGCATCGTGGAAGCACAAAAAAAGAGTCACGAGAAACATGTCACGCAATTATACTACAAACAACTCGCAAACGACAACCCCCAACGGATACAATCGCAAATGACATCCCGCAATATTGCAATGGGGTCGATTGCATCTTTTTTATGAATTTTTCTTCGGGAATCTGGATTTAGGGATTTGAGAGGGGAAAAGTACCAAAAAAGTTTTAAACCTATTGCATTTGTACCAATTCAGTCCTAAACTTTTCAATTGGACCAATTTAGTCCTAAACCTTTTGATATTGATACCAATTCAGTCCATCTGGCCAATTTTGACCAACTGGCGTTGATGTGGACGTCGGCCAAACGCTGACGTGGCAATTTTTATGATTTTTTTATTATTTTTCGAATTTTTTCTTTTTTTATTATTATTATTTTTTCTTTTTTTCTTTTTTCCTTTTCCTTTTTCTTTTTCGACGGTGGCTGGCGAGCCTCCGGTGAGGCTTGACAGCCACTAGGCTAGGGCCGCGAAGCCCTTGCCTCCGACGAGGGTTGCCCGCCGCCGCGACGAGGGTCGCGGCCCTCGCCCAACCTCTCCCAAGGTCGTCGGCGAGGCCATGGCGGCCATCACCGGGTGGAGGCAAGGGCCGCGAAGCCCCCTTGGCCTTGCCACAGCGAAGGCGGCCTCGCCCGCGGCCGGCGAGGCCATGGTGGCCATTGCCGGGGCGGAGGCGAGGGCCGCGAAGCCCTCGCTAGCCGCGAGAGGCCCGCAACCCTTGCCGACGGCTAGCGAGGGTCGCGATCCTTCCCGCCGGCTAGCGAGGGCTTCACGGCCCTCACCTCCGCCCCCTAGCGATGGCCACCATGGCCTCGCCGGCGGCCCCGAGAGAGGAAAAAATAATTAAAAAAATCATAAAAATTGCCGGGCAAGGGCCGCGACCCTCGCCGGCGGCGGCGAGGGCTTCGCGGCCCTCACCTAGTGGCCGGCGAGCCTCCGGTGAGGCTCGCCACCACCGCCGGAAAATAAAAGAAAAAAGGAAATAAAAATTAATAAAAAATTTGAAAAAAATAATTAAAAAATCATAAAAATTGCCACGTCAATCAGCTCTGTGCAAAGTGGGTCTCACCTAGCATTTATGTCCACATCGGCGCCGGCCGGCCAAAATTGGCCTGCATCTGCACATAGACGAATTGATACCAATATCAAAAGGTTTAGGACTAAATTGGTTCAATTGAAAAGTTTAGGACCGAAATGGATACATTTATGATCCATTTATGTCAATAGGTTTATGACTTTTTTGGTACTTTTCCCAATTTGAGAGAGAGAGAGACGAAATCAAAATACAATTGTGGATTGTGGAAAGGAAAAAGAAATTTGGAATGTTTTCACAATCTTTTTATGAAGATAGATTTTTCAACCTATACCCAACTCGACCCATATTAATAAATTATATATTTAAAAACTAAAATAGTTTTATACAACACAAATTTAATAGACAATTTTTATAATTTCTAAAATAATTATTTTAAAAATCGAATTTTAAATATTTTATTTTTAAAAAATCCAATTTTAATTATTTTTATTTTTTTAAATTTTTAATTATTTTTATTTTTATTTTTTAAATATAATTTTTTATTTTTTATTTTCTTTTTCTTTTTTTCTTTTTTGTTCTTCTTCTTCTTTGGCCTATACGTGTAGTTTGTGGCAGCTTCTTCATTCGGTCAATCAGCTCTGTGCAAAGTGGGTCTCACCTAGCATTTACATCTCAATTATTAAAAATAAAAAATAAAGAAGAAGAAGAAGAAGAGTAGGCCTGCATCTGCACAAATAGCCACTGGTGAGTGGATTTGCATACATCCCATATGGCGCTCATGTAACCTTGGCATTATGTACCAGTTTTTTCTCTTGCTGAAGGCTTTGATCTTACAATTCTTTTTGGGGCTAATACTTCTGTCTTTTCCAGTTCTAAAATGGATTCTATTGAACATTTACTGAGCAAATTAGTACTGCATTTAGATTATTTTGTTAATTTATTTCCTCCCGGTATTAGTAGTATCTATGACTCATACTTCATTACTCTTTCTGTCCTCTTTAATTAGTGCTCGTCACAACACATGCATAATTGTCTAATTTTTTTTTATAATTTTTTCATTTTTTAAGTTTTCTTAGCCTATTTGCTTTATTTACTAATCATTCTAAGTTGTTAATTCTCTTTTTTAAAATTGATATAAAATTCTCTCCAAGTAACCTACTCACATAAAGAGCTTAAAATGCATTAACTGAGTGGATATAAATTTTAATAGATTCGATTAAATATGGATGTATTCTAATATTATGAATTTGGCTGACTGCGAATTTGATTCAGATCGGATATACATCGTTATATTGAGTTACATAATATTAGATTAATATGGGTTAAATGAATTAATTTGAATCGAATCCATTTTCAATACCCTCAAACCAATTTCAACCTACCAAACGGGTCTATTCACCACCATACCAACACTACAACTCTCAATCATCATCAACCTTTCTTCCCCGCCGATTGTCTGCTCCACTGCTCCCATCGGCATTGCCTCCACTCAGGACAAACCATCACGCTAACACAACCTCCATCACCACAACCAGAATCATCAAGGACTAAAGTTATTTCTCTCCACTTTTGGGAATTGACACGCTACAAAGAAGCTAAACAGTTAATTGACGTGTTTCTTTAGGTCTGAAGCAAAGTAAAAATAAGACGATGACGGCATTGAAAGAAGAAACGCCCCAGATGGCATGAAATTACAAAAGAGAGCAAGTCCCTCACGGAAAGTCCAAAGTCTTCCATAAAACCATTAAAGTACACATAATATAGCACTTGCTACAATTATACCATAGAAAAATCAAAGAGCCGATGTAATTCGAGCCATGTGTATTTATCCATATCCTCAGCAGAATTTTTCCTTCATGGCACTAAAACCCAGTACTGCAAAAGAAAAATAATCACATTACACGATTGCCAGCAGTTTAGTCAATCTTCATAGTAACCTCAAAAGAAATGAGCAAGTCAATGCTCAGTGAGAAGAAAATGTAACATATGCAACGAGTACAACAGTACACCCCTTCTCAATCATAGTAAGATGGGTAGAAATCAAAACAAAATTGCTACCTGTTTCTTTCTACTTATTCTTGTTAAGCAGGTTGCTGGTAGCTGGTGCCTTAAAATCAACTCCTGCTGTTTAATCAGGAAACTCTATTAACTTTAATTTAATCAAACTTATATATCTAGAGTACTATATAAAAGCACGAAGCTCATCTGTGTTCCTGATCTTTTTCTTCCCACTCATTCTCTCCTAATTCTGTCCGGTTCTACCACCTAAAATTCTTTTGGGTTTCATTGAGACAGAATGGAGAGGTGTGTCAGGTTAGTTGAGTCTCGATGAACTTACAGAACTGTTCCAGAAAAACTGCCCACATTCATTCTAACTCTAAAACAACAAATTCCTAAGTGATTTGTCACCATCTAACTCTTCCATCCTCATTTTCTTCCTCTCACTGATGCACTTCACATCACTTCCTTCTATGCTCTCCATCCTAACAGAAAGAAAGAAAACAAGAATTATCTAAATTGAAGCACTCAGACTTCCAACACTTTTATTCTCTTTCCTCTCCACTTTCCATGCGGATTTATGCTCATGGGGATCATCCTTATAGCAATCAAGCAGCCATGAATATTATGGTCGCTCTCCAATGTATTTGTGGCAATCTCAGGTTTGTCACATCCTCTCCCTGATTCATTGGACTGTTTTCATTTAACTCCAATGTCATTTGCTATTTTCTGCAACAGGTTGTCATTTCTCTACTTTTGCGCTTTTCGAGAATCGACTCCTTTCAGATAATGTAGCCAGTATGTTGCATATGACCTGTAGACATCATTCCATTACCTTTTACACAATTCAACTGTTTGTGCAATTGCCTCCTCCTCGGACAAGATAGAACTCCACTTCCTATTTTGTCGAGCGTTCTATTATGATTATGCCATGATGTCCTTGTTACATATGGCCCCATCATTCGAACCTCACCTTACTTCATATATCATGAAACAACACTGATCGAATAAATAAAGCAAAAAGTCTTCAAGCTTTAAAATTTTATTAAATATTTTTGCTTTTGGAAATTCAGTTCTCTAACTGACAATGATTTATTACTTCAAGTTCTTTCAAATTAATGGATGGCATCCCGATTGATGCAATTCCAGTAGTAAATGATGTTCGCTTCCTTTCTTGAAATGATTTAATCTGATGATTCTCATTAAAGTATAACATGAGAGGAGATAGAGAAAAGTTTCTTCTAGATTAGCAAAAGAAGCCTTCATAAGTTTATGCAGATGGCATTCGCAATTTAGTAGGCCATCATGTCCATCAGACTTTATGATACCCAAAGAAAATAATCGAAAAGTAGGATTCGGTCAAGGTACATCTAAGATATGGAAAAACACACCAATCATATTAGCTCCAACGATAAATTTGATCCACAGTGCAGGTTTAAAAATCAAAATAGGTTTTGTCATTTCTCACATCAAGACAATGCAGTGAAATCCCATCGAAAAAGGAAAAAAAAAATGCAGTGGATACATGTACTTAGACCCAAATACAACTAATCCTCCAGCGGATATAAACTATACAGAACCCAAATACAACTAATCCCGCAGTGGATATCGACTATCTAGACTGGCCTGTAAGGAATACTTCTAGATGCTTACAAAGGTGCAATCAAGGATATGATTCTTTTCTCACCTTCGAGACTAATTCCCCAAATCTTTTAGATCCTAACAAACAGTCAGTTAACTGATTATATTTCCTCAGTCAACACCACCTTTCCACCCAATTAGCACAAAACCAATAGTTTTCCCACCCACCCATCCTTCAAGCCCGCAGCAAACAAGCCAAAGTCAGTGGAAGGAAAGGAAATTGAAAAATCCCACAACTGGAGATTGCAAAGAACCTTGTCACCTTCAGATAGCTTCATACTTAGTGAGTTATGTGCTAGATTACTGTCAGTCATACTGCCTTTGGGTGTAACCCCAGTTAATTGCTTCTTTGGCTTAATTTCTGTCAATGCTCTACTGGTTGCCACTTCCAACTTGATTGCCATGATTGTGGTTGTGGGGCATTGTACAAGATCAAGCAGCAGGTGCAAAGCTTATCAGTTGAGGGTCCGGATCAGAAAACTCAAACCAGACAACATGTTTAGGTCTGAAATGAAGATTCTTACTGTTAAATCGGCAAGAGCAGTAACAACTTTGGGTTTTAGCCATTCGGAATTGATAGATGCCCAAAAAAGTGAGGGTTTCTTTGCCTTGCATGGAGACATGGAACATTATTGCTGCACCCAAAGACTCTGGTCCCAACAGAAAACCTGGTTGTTTCGTGGCATTTATGGGAGACCAAGACAAACATCTGCCAGATATTTTTGGAGGGACATCAATAATGAGGTGAAGGTGTTTGGAAGACCCTCTCTGATTATAAGATGTTTCTAACTCATGTTATGGAGTAATGGAAAGAAAGAACGTCGAGAGGAAAGTAGCTCAACTGAGAGGTCTATAGGGATTGTCTTTGACATGGGACTTCTCAACTGGGGATTTGCAGGGAATGCATTTACATGGAGTAAGATAAGAGAGGAAAGGCAAATCAGAGAACGGTTATCTTATACATTTTCAACTATGTTTGTAAGACCATTTATATATATGAATACAGATATATTCGCTCAGTTTAAAAGGACCTGATTTAGATAATTACTCTAATGGTTCTGCCATTAGTCACGACTGTAATTGCAAAAGGCACTGCACCATATCGTTCGTAATGACATTACCTGTATGATCGAATGGTGTGTATGATTGAATACACACAGCGTAGCAAACATGAACTGCAAGAAAAATACGAAACTACAAAAGCATGCTTCATATCAAAGCTTACAGGAAGAATTACCTAGAAGTAATGCTCAATTATCCATTCACAAAACACTTCCTCACAGTTCATCCTCCTCTTTTCCATCAATTCCTAGGAGCTTACTCAATTCACCACTTTCATATGCTTCGACCGTATCTGCAAGGATAATCAACAATAAGCTCAAATTTTTTGTTGGACCCGTTATTAACAAAAAGCAACTTAGGAGGTACATAGTCAGTTTACCATCGGAACCTCCAATATGCTTGCCATTTATAAACACCTGGGGTACAGTACGCCTCCCTATTCTTTGACTTAAGGCATCCTGAATTTTCCATCCATCATCTGTGGACATAAAGGAGCTCCTATCAATTAATCACAAGATATACTTTGACGTATTCAACCACATTTCAGATACACTGCTGCAGCAAAAATCATGATCTACAAATTTTCTGTCAAGAAAAGTTTTGGAGGAATGCAAGGTTGGACAAACCTAGAATTATTTCATTTCAGTCAGAAAAAACATTAATTAGGCTTTACATCACTTATACATCAATCCATTTTTTCTTTTCTTTAAAGAGCTTCGCTAATCCTTGTTTTAGTGAGAAGAGGCCACTACTCAGTTGTCCTACCAACACTGAAGAAATCATCAAAGAACTAGCAATTTCCAGACAAACCTCTCTCATCAAGCTCAACAACATGAGGTATCTGGTTTAATTCCTTGAATACAGCCTTTGCCTTCCTGCAGTACCTGCATTTATCCATGAAAGGTGTTACAAATGTATGTTTGTCTACTATGTCCATTAGCTGCATTAAACATGCAAAGAAGAAGACAATCCAGCAAAAGCATCGTACTAAACCCAGTCAGTTGGATGAATAAGCAAGCAGTTACACAATGATATCTCGGGTTTCTCCCAAGAGGTCATCACATCTACCACAATTCCCTGGATTCAATAGGACGCTGCATATCATGAATGGAAAAGAGACATCCCATGATTTGTCCGACTTCTTTTTAATTTTACAAAAGAAAACATATTCTGGTTTAAGGTTCATATCATCTATATGACTGAAACAGAAGAATTCACAGATTGATTGGATTTGTCAATCTCTCTATAAATACACAACAAGGGATAGCAGGCACAGAAGACAACTTTACTGTGAGCACAGCCATTACAACTACAGGTAGAAGAAAAAGAAACAACAATAAAAAGCAGTTAAAGATGTTAATCTTATTTCCCCGAACTAGTGTCACCCAAAGCAATTCAAAAGTTCCAAATTTCAAAGTAATTGCAAAATAACCACATGAACCTTCTTTAAACAAGAAAGGCCATAAACTACCTCAAGCATGTTCTTTTCCCTGGGCCTTAGATTTAAAAAAGCAGAGAGACCAGTTTCATGTTTAATCTGTAAGGCTACATTAGGCAATTAGTTCTTCTCCATACCACTCTCTGGTAGAACATGGCAATTTAGAAGTGACAGAAGTCAGAACAGGATCAGTTATATCAGCAAAAGTAACTGGAGACGACACCCTATCCTTCGAAGGTCTAAGCATCGTCTGATCAACCATATTCACCATCTCAGCGTCATTACTTGAATCCAAACAGGAGAAGTTGTTTTTCATACGCTTCTGACCCTGCTTAGTGCACGCCTAGTTTCAACAGGTCGAGAAATCCCTGTAGATTGAAGTCGCCAAACCGCATTCCCATCTTTTTGGATTTGCTGAGCAACGTCTAATTTCTTGTGTCTACAAACATCCTCATCATGCCCAATCTCATCACATCTCTTACAAGCGATGGGCTTCCACAAGTACTCAACTTTCAACTCAAAGCAAGTGCCATCCCCAAGAAAAACAGGGACTGAATTAACCAACTGGGAATCAAGAGGGAACCTCCACCCATTTCCCAACAAAATCCAATGTCTGCATCAATTGCGTGGATTTCTCCACACACAAAGGAATACCTATTGTCCTGCCAATATAGCTTAGAGCTTCATCCAGTAACCGATGAACAGACGAACCCCGCAACCTCGAAGCAGAAGGATGTAACAGAGGAATTCGAGTAAAACTGAGTAAAAATTGGGAAAAGCTCCAGCTGGGCGAGCTATAAGGTTTTAGCGAGTGACTTTGAGCTCGATCCACAAGATCGGGCATGACCTGACGTCGCACAGGACGGCATAATCAGTCTGCTCTTCTAGAACTGAAAACTCGACCTCACGGCAACCAAATCAAGGCGCACACAAAAATCAATCGATTCCAGAACGGACAGCATGCATTCCAAGGAATCGAATCCTCTCGGTGCGCGAAACCCGAACACCACAACAAAAGAGAGAAACCCAATAAAGTTCAAGCGACAGAGAGAGAGAGAGAGAGAGAGAGAGGGATTGTACGGGCAATAGGACTTGGAGAAGATGACGATCTTGTGAGAGGCGATGGTCTTCTTCACGAAGGACGATTCGGGGCTCCCGGCGGACGATCCCAGAGAAGATCCCAGCACCAGCAGCGACAATGCCGCGTACAGGACGCACCTCCTCGCCGCCATGGCCATGCTCGCCCTCCGAACGGGAGCTTTCTTCTCAGGGGTTTGACGAGCTTGCGGAGAAGGAAATTGCCGGGTGGCCTTGTGCACTTTCTGCGAAATTTAGTTCTGGGTTTCCTCCTTTATTTTTCCCTCTTCCAACCCACCTTTTTTTCACTCAGAAAAATTACAGAGGATGTTTCCTCCCCCCATGTGCTCTTGTCTGAAATTCAAAATTGTCTCCCTACTGTTTAGAAAGAGTCATCCTCATCCTAGTATCCTTCTGTTGGATTAAGCTGCTGCTACGGGAGAGTAGTAGTCCCGATAGCATGTTAAAAAGTCCGATCCAAAAATTCAAACTCATAAATGGAGAGAGAGCACATGAATATAAAAATATAAAGAGTTACAATCCGTTATCGAGCAACGTGGGATGAGACAGATTGCAGCTGAAAGAGCCACCAAGTCAAATATTATATGTATTTTTGTCAAGTTGTGATGATTGAAAAACTCAATAATTTCAATGATTAAAAATCAATTGAAGATGATCGATGGCATCGAATTTGACAATCAAAAAGAGAATGGGTTTTGATGTTCCTTGAAAAGCCTCAAAGATTTTGTGAAACTAGAATTATGAAACGGTGTATTGACAAATAATTGAAAACCACAAGAAAATTATATGGAACCTTGTTGGATTAGAACTAATAGCTTACATTTTTGAAGGAAATACTTGCTTGATAGTTGAAATTGAACTTAGAACTATTGATGAAGATGACTCAAATGCGAAGAGAAAGTTAAAAAGCTTATGAAACATGATTGGAAAGGTTTTACAATCAAAGGTAATACTGTAATTAGAAAATCTAATATAATTCAAATTTCAAATTCATACTTTAGATATAATCTAATCTAAGTCAATCTAATATGAATATTTTCCTATCTTCAAAACTTTGATGTGCTCTTCATGCTTTCTTGATTTCTTGATTGCGTATGTGTTAGATTGATGTTTTGTAATGACTGGTTGTTGAATGTATATCCTCAATTTGATTCTTCCTATATCTTTAATGAACCCTTCATGCCTTATTTCTGTAAATCAGAAATTCACAAATTCGAGGATTTGGTTATGTTGAAATCATTTAAGGCCTATAATTGATACCTTTTCTTTTTTAATCCACGCATAAGTGTTCAATTAATTAAGATTAAATCAATCAATGAGTAAATGAATAAAGTGTGAGGAAAAGAAAAAACTTGACCCATATTGGGCAAAGACTAAACAAGGCTTCATAATTGAGCCTTGAGATAGGACCCGTCATTCCCTCAGTCATGCTAAAAATCCAAGACGTCGGTAAAGGCCGATACTTTAATCCATTTTTTTTTTTAAAAAGGCTGACACTTTGATAAATTTCTAAATATCTGCAAAACGAAAATTAATATATTTCCAAAAAACGCAAATAATAAAGACAATCATGCTTAAAATAACGTAAAAACAAATCTAATTTCAAGGGAAACATGTAGACAAACAACTGGATTAGATCGAAATGCATCGAAGGGGCTAAACATGATTTAACATGCTTAATCCAATATTCACACGCCAAGGAAAATGATTAGACAACATAATTCATCCTTAGGTGAATCTATGCAGAGAGGATAAAAAACATGGTGAATTTCAGATGAACATGATGAAATTCTTAGTTGATGTTTACCCTAAAGAACATTTTATGATCTAACACACGCATGGCTTTTGGACTCTGCAAACAAATATAGAGAAGCGAACATGGAATCTCATTATAGTGAAACCGACAGATGAACGGAGATGGGTAGAAATTAGTGAACTGTACCTCGATGGAAACCAAAAACCAAGGCCTTGTGAATCTGGAGTCTCCTTTGTGCGTGAACGCAAGGAGTGTCCTTCGTGTCTTCAAAAGCCCGAATTTTCATCCGAAAAAAGCTATAAAAAAAAAAAAAAAAAGTCAGCTTGAAGGACTGTTAAACCAGTGACAAACCGGCATGAAAGGTGAATCTCCCATGCTTAAATCCCTTTGATTGGATTGAAGAATAATGAGTTATAAATGTTAAGATGCACATGTGAATTGTGTTAGAGAAGTTTCACATCGAAAAATTAATGCGGTATAAAGCAAATTAATATATCCAAGTTGATTCATTCTTTTGAGATAAGGTATATTGTCGGACTCGGACTTTGGCTTCCATTTGGTAATTTCCTCGGTCGTTGATCTCAACAAATAATATCAAAGATTCAAAGTCCATAATTGATTGGTGGCCCACTCCTTACTCCCAATGTGTATCAATGTTTAGTGAATATCTCAAGAAAATGAAGGAATCTAGTGACCAACCGGGTTTACGGGTAGAGGAGCATTGTGGTGTAGAGATCTCCTCAAAATTTCAGTTTATTCCAAACAAGGAGCAAATGCATACTCACTATTTTCGCACAATTGTTCATTGGCCTTTCCTATTTTGATTGAGCTATCCGACTAGTTTTGTTTTCGCTATCAAAAACTTACATCCAAATATTTTTCACCATATCCACAGGCCAAATTCAAGAATATTGTCCTAGCATACTCTTACAACATATTAGCACACGATCTAAAGATAAACCAATGTGCACTCGTCAATTTCATGAAGCAGTGGGCTGGATTTTTGTACTTGCCAAGGATCCTCTTTGGATATGAGTGTTTATGTGTGTGCTTAACCCGTTGAGCGACGCGGATTTCATTTCTATTTAATCCACTAGAGATTACCGCCACACATTGGGGTCGTCAAAGAAATCAACCGCCAAGTAGTCCATGGAGCACCATAATGATTGGATGTTCAGGAGCATAATTTAACTTTCCTAGGGGCAAATCATGCCAATCGAGATGATGAAAGGTGATATAGCTATTACTAACATCTAGAGGGGGTGAAGAGGTATTTGAAGAAATTTTACCAAACAATTGCAGAATAAGATTAAATTACTAGCAAAGTCTAAATGAGGAACATAATTAGATTTGTGAAACACCAAACTTCTAAAATAGTAAGCGTGCAACAGACTTAAAATAAATAGAGTTAAGGAAAGAAAAGATTGCACACAAATTTTATAGTGGTCCGACTTAAATTAAGCCAACGTCCACTCTCCTATGTTGACAACCTATTGACTAGATTTCACTAAATGATCAATAGATTATTACAATTTATGAATTCAAACACTCAGTGGTAAATCTCTCTAGCTCACTAAGACATTCTTTTTGTGTTTTCTCTCTTGATCACAATTTGTAATGCTTAAAGACAAAGACAAGTAATTGAGAATATGTTCAAACTTTGGAATTTCAAATTCTCGTTCCCACTTCTTCTTGACCGAATGACCTCCTTTAAATATACCTCCATGCTTCACAAGTTGTTGATATTCTCCGGAGGAATTTCTTCCAATCAAACCGTTTGACAGAATCTTTAAAGTGATATTGTGGCCGTTGAAGACAAGAATGAAATTTCCACTTGATTATGGTCACCCATATAATTAGAATCTTGGTTTTCATAAGTGATGCTTTCCAAAAAGGAACTTAACTTCAAGAAGGATTTCATTAATTTGTGATTGATTCAATCAATATTTGTATAAATAGAAAGTAAAATCCTTTGCTAGCAAACTATTCATTGTAAAATAATTTCCAAACAAGTTCTTTTTGGATTTGTGTCGCAAAAAATGATAAGTCTACTTCTGGCACTATTTCGTTATGGACTCATCATAGTGGGATATGCTCTTGGGATAAAATAGACTTTGATAGATGTCTCCATTAGTTCCCCAGAAATAGCGTATAATCAATATGTTTTCAATAATCTAGTGAAATAGACATTAGAACTAGAAAGTTTTGTGAATTTCAAGACCTAGTAGGAGTTTTCTCAACAAAAGGTAGTTCATTTCTCATCCCAACACATGTGAACCATTGCCAAACCCTTTGGGCCTTTACAATTTGTGTGCCTACGTTTTCATTTCTCAAACAAACCCTATCAAAGACCACCCACGCCGAGACATGTTTATCTCTTTTAATCTTTTGTGTGGATAAGCGGGCATTCATAATAATTTCAGTTTTGAATAATGTTAGGACAAATGATTACCTTTAAAATGATGAATGGTAGTTTAGTTCTGCAATCACAAACACTATAGGTAAACCTTGCTATACCAAATTGGATTTGTTGGTTCCATTTCTAATGACTCTTTATTATCTCCTTTACCAGGGCAAAGCGAGATGCATTCCCTTCAAGCTTGCTTACTGTGTAGATTATTTAAATCTGAGAATCTCAAGATTAAGCAAAAATCGCTTAAGATGACGAATGACATTTTCTTTCTCTATCCAAAATACGATAGGTGACCTTAGTCGTGTGCTTATTCGAGCCTGAGTGTTTCCTTTCTTTAGGAAAAGCCAAAATATAACCAAGCATTAAAGGGATGACAAATCGCGAATATTAATTTTGGCATGCCACCCACCGACAAGAAATACATCATGGGATATTGGCAACCAGAATAAAAGAATTTCCTTTAACTTCCAGCCCTCATCCAAGGATACCAAAAACTTATCATTTCGAATGATACTGAAAACCTATAGTAAAGAAATTTGACGTCCCTTCCTTCCGCATCCAATATAGCTTTTGTGCTTTGTGCTGATATTACGAATGCTGGTGAATTGGGTTAAATTGAGTCCGAATTGGGTTAAATTGAGTTTCTAACTTGCCCAAAACCCCATATCGATATGATTGATTTGATCGTAGTACACTAAATTATTTTGGTAATAGTTGATTTTTGAGTTGATATATGTATTTATGCAGAAATTTTTAAAAGAAATGTAAATTAATTAAGTTCCAAGCTCCCGCATATCCTTTTTTATTTTTGACTGAGATACTCTTTTGTAAAACTCAACTTGAATTTGGGACAGTAGAAATTAGTTTCGAGTTCGAAGTAGGGTCAATCCTCTCAAATCTACCTCGTTGCAATCTCTAACTAAAAGAAATTACTAGAGATTGTGAGCATATAATGCCAGCCGACAATGAATTATTTAGTGTAATTCAATATAAAAAATCTATTCGTATGATGCGACGCCAAGTCTGCCTAACAATAGCATAAGAGGAATTATTTTGTAACTACTAGTTTCAAAATATATAAAATGATATAAATTGAAGTGCAAGTAAATAATGATGTCATATAAATTAGTTTCATTGGTGACATAAAATGAGATGCATCATAGAAAATGTGCATAATCGTAATTACATATCACAAAATGTTCATTCCGATAAACTTTAAGCATTATAATATTGCTTCAATATGTTTGTTTGTTTAATTAAGCGTAAACTAAGACTAAAACACATCCTAAAAGCTATGTAGCGTTGTAAAAAGGCCACGACTTCCCTAGGACTGGAAGAGCAAGTTGTCCGGTTCCCAAAACAATAGTTACGTGATCATTAGCATACCACCACTCTCCAAAACGTGACAAGACCGTCTTGCTCTCTCTCTCTCTCTCACGATGAGCTTGTAATTAGTTTTAAGTGTCACGTGCCATGGTGGGACTACTTTCTCACTTATTGGAGAACTCGGCCGTGTCACCATGTGAAGTGGAATCCCTAGTTACTACTACGATATAATTCGTCTAAAAGGAGGGGAAAGAACTAGAAGTAATAAAGAGCATAAGTTGATATAAAATCTGTTCCGAAATTCCACATAAACCAGCCATTCCAAAACAACTCACGAAACGAAAACGAGAACGGCATCCGATTATTCTATGAAAGTGTCATAAGAAACTCCTTGCGCGGTACCAGATCCATCGTACGTACTAACATATAGTGAGTACTCAATACTTCTTTTGGGTCAGGCTGTTGTTGTTATAACCCTTGCCATTGCGCCCGCTGCCCTCGCCGTACGTGACGGTCCGGAGCCTCTCCTGGACCTGGTACTCGGAGTAGCCGCCCTTGTTCCCGACCCTGACTGTGGTCGTCTCCTTGTGCTCGTCCTTGTACCCGACCCTCCCTGTGGACCTCTCCTTGAAGGTGTCGCCGCTGGAGAAGGTGTGCTTGGTCGTCGCGCGCGCGTAGTCCCCGGTCTTCCTGTCCTGATGTCCAGCCCTCGAGGTCCACTCGTAGCTGCTCGCCGAACGCCCTCCGCTGACTCCCAGTTGCTTCGCGGATTCGTTTATCGGCTCGGCCAGCGCGAACCCGGTCATGTGATACACCGGTCCCTCATCCTCTGAGTCTGAACTCATCCTATTATAACCGGAGCTTAGGAAATTAAAGTGAGGGAACGGCATTTCTTTTTATCAAAAATCAAATTTATAGCATGATAAAAAAAATTCTAGTGCCCAGGAATTTTCCCACGTCGTCTATTCCACGGCGAATAATAATCCATATTTAATTAAGCAGATTGAATTTTCTATCAGCTCAAAATACACCCATTCTGGTTGCAGATTTTTCGGCTTAAAAGTACTTAATCCGTTAGTGGTTTGATTGACTAAATAAAGGAAGATATGAATGATCCAACCAAAACAAGAGGCTTCCTGTATCCCGCTACATTAAAGATCCGTTTATTGAAAGAAAACTGTTTCTTAAAAGTTGTTTTTGAAACTTTTCAGTGTTTGGACAACGAAATACTAATTCTTCAATGGAAAACGTTTTTCATAGACTGAAAACAAGTTTAGAAGGAGAGAAAAAGACTTTTTGCTTCTAACAAGAATTTTTTCTTTGAAAAAGATTTCTATGAAAAATAGTTCCTTTTATCATGAAGTTCTCAACAAGATAAACACATCCTAAAATTGTCACAGGATTAACACCAACAAGCAAGCGCAGCCACACTAGTTCATCATCATCCTCTAAAGCATACATCATAATCATCTGTTCAATCAATCGCAATGAATGTATGCATAAAGAAGAGAAAAAAGAATGATCATCTTTGTGCTAAAAAATTCTCAGAAGAGGCTGGGAATTAATGAAACTTACCTGTTCTTGCGACTTGCCTCGCAAGAGAAAAGAATATGTTTTGGCTATAGGGTTTCGAGAGCAAATATGAAGCGCCGTGGCTGCGGAGTGACCAATATATAAGTGCGTGATCATGCTTTTATAAGGCCAGAAAGTAGGTAGATGAAAGGAAAGTCATTTGAACGAAGAGGAGGAATATTTTCTGAAGATTTTAGAGTTTTCAATTTTGCTAATATTTCGCAGAAAACTTTATGTAACTGACAAAATCTGGGAAAATGAGGAAAAGATTCGAAAGGGAGATAGGGTGCGATTTGCGATGCTTCCATCCTCGACAGGCATGCCATTTTTATGTATCAAAATTATTTTCACAGCTGTGTGTATCTTGATAAATGAACAGCTTTATTAAGAATTTAAGAAAACTACTAGAATTAAACAGGACTATGCGCACCTCAATTTTGAGTAGTTTTAATAATTCTTTTTGAGACGTCGTGTAGAGTTCTACATTGCTAGACTTGATTATTTGCCAACAAAGTTGTCAACGCAAACTTTTACCCAAATTGCGGATCCTAAGATTCCCGTATGCTAAGTGTCAATTTGATATATTTATGTTGATTACGATCCTAAAAAGTAACTTAACCATATGACTAAGATATTCGAATCATCACATGAAAGTAACATAACTGAATGACAACCAACATGTCAAAAATAGTAATAAAATGCGGATAGAAGGTAAAGTGCAGTAAATAACTCGATACGATGTTAGGGAAATAGTATCACATGGCTTTATTATTAAGCTTGGGACAGGATTCCCGTGACCTAAATTCAAAATTAAATCCAAGCCTAGTTCTAGACTATGGAGAACTACTCATTTAGAGATAAACTGCTAAACAAGACTCAAAGAGAAAACATGCACCAAGCATTTAGAGATAAATGTGGTGTTTTCGGAAATTATTTTCCAGAAAATCATTTTCTAAGAAAATAATCATATTTTCAGATATTCAATTGAAATTTAAGAATGAACTAGAAAATATTTTCCATCGTTCGTAAAGAAATATTTTCCTAAATGCCTCATTTTCAATAAATTTTTTTATTGTTTTATTTTTAAATTTTTAATATTTTTCCTTTCATTTTATTTTCCTTTTTTTTTCCTTTGTTTCCTTCTCTTTTTCTTTAACCTTGACCGGTTGCAAGCCACGCCAGCAGCCAGCACCGACCATGGGCAAGCTCCAGTGTTGACATAGGCTGGCGAGGCTGTACCTCGCCGGATATGGCGAAGTCAATCTCACCCAAGACTGAAGAGCTTGGGCCTTGCCAAATCCGGCGAGCTAGGCTCAGGCCTCAAGCTCACCAGCCTCAGGCAAGCTTGGAGCCTCACCCCAAGTTAGTGAGGCTCGATCTTACTGGAATCTTGCGAGCTCAAGCCTTGTCGGCCTATGGCGAGACTCGGGCTGGCCTATGGTCGATCGCTAAGGCCAAAAAAGAAGAAGAGAAGGAAGGAAAGAAAGAAAAAATCTCAATTTTTTATTAAGAACATAAAAATGAAATGAAAATGTGTTTAGTGAAAGACAATGAGGTGGAAGAAATTATAGAAAATGTTTTCTATTTTTTTAAAGTGGAATACATTTTTTTTCCAATTTTGAAGATGTTTTTCTTTTTCTTTTTTTCAATAGTGGAAAATGTTTTCCTTATTAATTCATTTTTTGTGAAACGAATGCTAAAAAATCCGAAAAATATTTTTCAAAAATTTATTTTTTATAAAACAAAGGGAACCTTGATCTCTAAATGACCTCTAATCATAGCACAATTATTTTTTTTTTATCATTTTCTTTGTTTCCTTTTTTTTTTTTTTTAAATCTAAAGGCAGGCAAGACTTAGATCTTAAATCTAACCGTACTAAATGCACTAAACTAATCTGACTAGCAAGCACCAATTGTAGTTTTTCACTGTTGACTAAATTTCTTGTGCGCTCGACTCCTCCCATCTTCTTCTTCTTCTTCCCCATACTTTGTTCTTTTCATTCCCCAATTTTTTTTTACCAACCAAAATGTTCTCCTGGTGCAATGCCAGCACATACAGAGAGAAGAAGAAGAGAAACACCATCCAGCAGTCAGCTTTGCTTGAGAATGACAAAAAAATTATCGCAGCACGACACTTGGACGACGATAATGTCATCCTCGCGAGTCGCGACTGAAAAATGTGACATTTGTGTACCTGAATGGGTGTAGCTAGATGGAAGAAAACAACCCAAGATGGCAGCGACAAGAGCAGACGAGATAACACAATGAAACTAATCGAGCACTAATGAGGAGTTGGCCAAGCACTTCACAAGGTCCAACGAGCGGCATCAGAACTAACAAAACAAGGCCCAAGTCCTACCTTGAATTGGTGAGAATGAAGATGGATGAACTCACAGCTTCTTCACTTTCAAGCTTCCAGCCCCCTCTAGATTTTTGACCTTTTTTTTTTCGTTTCAAAGGTCGCTTACCCTTTTCTTGATTCTAGCCTCTCCTCTCTTTTTAAGTCTCCAGGCCCTCCTTTTCTTACCCGGGTAAAATCCACCTCTTCCCCTCTGTTTTTTCCCCGTCATTACTTTCAATCGCAGCAGGTCCTTTTTTTTGTTTTGTCCCTTCAAAACGGTCCTTGGATAGTCAACAAAGGTAGCTGCATTTCCTCTCTATTTCTAGCTCACGACTGCTGTCAATCTGTCAATCAGTCCGCTTTCTTTGCCCTGCGTGCGCCTGCAGCAGTTCAGCTTCTTGGGACTGAGTTAGTAGCTCCTTTTGGCGAAAATAGCAGCAGGTTTGCCACAGTACGGCAATGCATCATTGCTTCCGCTTTCTTTTTAAAGATAAGTATAATTAAAATCCTACAACTTATTTTAATAATATAATTAACTCTTCAAATTTATAAAAAAGTATAATTAAATTTTAAAACTTGATAAATTAATTTAATTAAATCCTAAAATTAACACCATCACACCTATTAACAGAAAATCCTTACGTGATGCAAATGTGGTATTTTTTAATTGCTTCTCCATCCTACGTGATAAATAGTTATATATATAATATATATATATATATATATATATATATCAACGCACACAAAACGACGTCATTTGAGCGTCCCTCCTTCTTCACCATCATATCAATATATTAACACACACAAAAACGACGTCGTTTGAGCGTCCCTCCTTCTTCACCAGCGGATCTTTCCTCCCCCTCTCCCTCTCCTTCCCCCTTCTCGCGAGCGTCCCCTTCCCAAGCGTCGTTTCTTCCTCTTTCCTTCTCTAAATTGTAAGCCCCAAATTCTGCTTAAACATGTCTTCTTCTTCTTCTTCTTCCCAAATTCTTCTAAATCCTAAGTCCAAACTCATCTCCCTCTTTTTGAACGAAATTGACACTCGGTCTCCCTTTAAACCCTAAGCCCCAAATCAAATTTGATGATTTGGAGTTCCCTCGTGATTTGGTTCCCCTCACAAGTTATAGTTCAATGCCTATCGTTATTTGGAGTTCATAGAGTTCACATTCAACGCCCATCGTAAGTTCGTGTTCTCTTCTTTGACGATCGCGAGTTCGTGTAAAGACCTGTCTTGTGGGAGTCTTGGCGGCGGAGTGAGCAGCGTCGACGATGGAGACGGGGATAGCAAGGGTGACTTCTCACACAGGTTCTGTTCACTATCAATGGCTACTCGAAGAAATGACTCTTGGGAAGTGGATGCTTGGGAAGGGGGGAAGGAAAGAGAGGGGAGAAAAGACACGATGGTGAAGAAGGAAGAGGGACGTCCAAACGACGTAGTTTTGTGTGTGTGGTTTTTTTTTTTTTTTAATTATTTGCCATGTAGGGGAGAGAAGCGACTAAAAATGGCATGCTGGTGCCACGTCAGCGTTTTTAATAATAAGTTTGACGGTGTTAATTTTAGAACTCAATTAAACTAATATAATAAGTTTTATGATTTGATTGTAATTTTAAATTTTAGAACTTAATTATACTTTAGGCCTTAATTCTATTTTCGTGACAAGTTTTGAAACTTCTATCAAAATTCGTTTTATGAAATTGCCGCCTGATGCAGCCCCATCTTCCGGCAATTCCTGCCGGAAATAACCAAGCATTGGTGCCAGTTTGGGAGCTAGTTTGGTTCTCTTGCTCTAGTTAATTCCTAGTTCTGTTTAGCTCAATTTCTAAGCCCAATTTGGACTAGAGGAGGATGGCCGGTTCTATGATGCTTAGGGTGTGCAAAAACGTGGGAGCGGGTGTTTAGGGGCGTGAAACGGTGAGGAAGTAAAGCGAGCACCTCAGATCAGACATGGTCTGATCGTACAGTCACGCTAAAATGGAGAGCACGCTCTTCTTGTTGGTCCGATTAAGCTGAAATTTTGAGGGGAGTGAGTTAACATGTGGATGTAGGTTGCGTAAAAATTTAGCACCAAACGGATATCGGAAAGTCCATTTTTTTGGAGATAATACATCACCGTTTTTGCACAGGATGGTCAGTCGACTCCAGCTCGGAAAAAAGGCAAAGCTGGGGAGTTATGCTTAGACTAGTGCTCAGGCCATAAATCATTGGGAAAGACACTCAAAAACGCTCGTCGTGACTCGTGACACCTGGTTTGCAATTTTCTGGAGTCATTTGGGCCTTCAATCGGTCTGGGAAAGAGAAGCCAAAAGTGTCGGAAAGGAGGTTGAGACCAAGTATGAATTGAGGCGGTCGAGACTCCCTGGAGTTTCCATTGATCAAAATTTTAGCAGTTGAGCTCGAGATTTTAGTACTACGATGTCCCAAGCTTAAAAGTGTAGAAGAAACAAAGTGAAAAAAAATGGACTTGGGATGATGTATTGCAAATATTTTTGATGAGGGGTCAGATTGCAAACGTTTTTTTATTATTAATCTTCACGACAGGCGTGGATGGCATACAAAAATTGAAACATAACTATTGGTGAACTATCATGGTTATAGTATACACGTGCAGAAGGGGCATGACGAAAACAAAGAATGCAAGGTCATATAAGCTAAGTTGTTTTTTTTCACAGGGATCAACTCCTGACATTACCAGCGAACTTGATTCCCAAAATTTATAAGTGATACAAGTGAACGTTTTTAAGAAAATGTTTTCCGAACCATTCATTTTTCATTAAAACAAGCAATTAGTATTAGTCTTGTCACCATTCGCCACTTTAGATAACACGGCGGTTCCATTCTCGAGATGCATGCCATTTTTATTTATCACAATTATGTTCCCAACTGCACGTATCTAGAGTAATGAACGACTTTATTGAGAATTTAAGGAAACCACTAGAACAAAACACAAGGACTACGCGCACCTCATGCATTTTGCGAGGGATTTTTAGTAGTTTTTATAATTCTATTTTAGACGCTGTGTAGAATTCTATGTTAACTTACTCATGGGAGGCTAACCTTTGGGTTTTCTTTATGGGAAAACCTCCTATTTTATGGTTGCTCGTTACAGACTTTCTTATAATTGGTTTTCAGGTATCGGATTACCGAGCACTAAATAATTTTGGTAATGAATTATCTTTGAGTTGATATATCTATTTGTTCAAAAATAAAAAAAAAATGTTATTTTAGGTTTCTCGCATATTTAAGTAGGATGTGTTTGAGATACCTATTTGAAACCCAACTCGAATTTGGGAGGGGCTCGATTTTTCCTTAGAACATACCAGTTTCGAGTTTGAAATAGGGTCAAGGCTTCCCAAATTCACCTTACAGCAATCTCTAAGAGAAATTAATTTAAGATTGCAGGCATTTTATGCAAGAGGGAAATGAATATTTGGTTGAATTCTATAACTTAAAATATATACAAATCTATCTAAATGAGACGACTTCAGGTTTCGGTAATAATAGGCCTAATACTCTAAAAAAACCTCCAACTTTAACTCTTGTTCCAATTTTACCTTTTATCTCATACAAAACCTCCAATTTTAGGTCATGTCCAACCCGACAAAAAAGAAAAAAAAGTATAAGAGACAATAAAAACAATTCTCCGTAAACCATAGGAAATCTAACAGGCGAAAAAAAAAAAGCCGAATCTCAATCAAAATTGAACAACAGTTTATGCAATTGAACACAACGAATGCAGCATTCAAATTCACAGTGTATCAGAAACGGAAAGAAGAGATTAGGGTTGTATATTCAAACTTTTCTCAAGAAATTGTTTTCTGTCATTCCAGTATTTGGATAACCAAATACAATTCGATATATGGAAACTGTCTTCCATGAATTCAAAACAAAAAGCTTAATTGAGAAAAATGACTTCTCTTTAGGATATCTCTTTCCTAAACCATTAAACAAATGAAAATTAAGGATCTTCCTTGAAATCTCAGGCAATGTGAACATGAAACTTGCTTCCCGAGTCTCAGAAGAGGAGGTCGAAAACTAAACTGTTTCTGCGAACCGCTCGCAAGAGAAACAAGGAAGTGGGGCTTAGGGTTTTATATAGAAGTTCAAAACCGTGAGTGGGACGAGTGATTTTCGCACAACTGCGTGATCGTGCGCGATGCTCCTGGAAGTTGGAGGAGATTATGGGACGCTCAGTGGCCAAAGCCGCTTGCACTCGTTCATATGTAAAAAAGAGAAACAATCTTTTATAAGAGATTTTGAAATTCCTGTGCAGAATTAGTTGGACATATCATCAAAGGTAAATTACTATTCCTATATTTCAAAGATCCTCCACAGTTTGAAACTGGGAAAATGATACAAATGAAAGCTAAACATTAATCCAACGTACAATGTCGCCCTATACCTAAACGCAAATTTCTGAAATGCTATGAATGAAGAAGCGATCGAACTTAATGGTAACATTATGGGGAATACAAGAGAGAAATATGAATGACAAGATGAAAGATTTGCTTGGCTTTTACTAGCAAAGTGTATTCCACCATTTTGAATTACGATAATGAATTATTCATAATTACCCAAATCGATAAAGATAATTAATGCCAATATAAATGGACTTCTTCTAAGTTTTACAAAAGATAGTTACGACAAAATAAGTTGGGAAATGATTAAAGAAAGATATTGGAGAAATGAAATTATGTCTTGTTTGTTTGAATTGTGAACTGCAGCTAACTTTCTATTAGTGGAAATTTATATATTTGTCCAGAAATTCCTATAGATTGTTATTAAAATATCGATTAACTAAGGTAAAAAAATGGAACCTTAGAGGGTGTTCTTGTCCTTAAAATTTGAAACTTGAAACCCATGTTCTTATCACATATGGTTAGCAAAACAGTACGCGTTCCGTGTAAGGATATTAGTCAAAGAAGTTTCAAATAAGTAAAGAAAGATAGAATATGAATCACTTTTGATTATTTTGTTAACTTTTCGATGACGATTCTATCCATGATTATGGATGAGAGAAATTCCTTATTTCCTTTGTTTGTTTAGAATTTTGGAATGGAATGGAGGAATCACTATTCCTTTCATTTTCTTAATTGAAAAAATCAAATAAAATCATATGACTGACAAAATATTAATTTTTATAACTTAATTACAGTTTAAAATGTAAAATATGATTAATTATCTATACTAAAATCATAATTATAGAATATATATTTTACTTTTTAATAAAATAATGACAATTAATGTCTTTATATTTGATTTTAATTAATTATGAAATATAGTTAGAAATCATAAATAGTGGATGATATGAAAAATATGGTTATAATTAAAAATAAATAATTAATCATTCTATTTTCTATTGATTAAATATGAATTATTATACTATCAATGCATGTCTTCTATAAATTAAATTTATCAAAAAATTCTCATTCCATTCGATTCCCTCACCATTTTTTCTTACAACCAAAACATAAGAATTCTCCTTTCAATTCAATCTCACGTTTATCCCAAAAAAAAAAAAAAAAAAAAAAAAAAAAGGAAAAAATTCCTACCCTCATATAATTTTTTCCTAGTGGGGTGTTATCGTCCCAAGTCTAGATTGGATGCCTACTAAAGAGGAGCAGAAAAAGACTAGCAAGACAAATTCAATATCTATTTAACTGCTTAAGGGATGGAAATTGTCATGAAGGAATTAAGATTGGTATCAAGAAGGAATCCAACTATCAAGACACTCCTACCGGGAATGCCACTCTTTCTATTGACAAGGCATGCTCTTTGGGAATATTATCAAATTAGTCTATGTACTTAATTTTCTCAAACGAAAGGAAATGACAATTCAAGTAGAGGGACCTTAGACCGTTGAACCAACAAGATTGACGGGTCAAAAGGTGTCGTCCAAAAATAAAACCACCCAAATGATGAGTGAGTCCCATTAGCCCATCAATTTTGAGCTCAAATATATACGCTGATTGCATGCATGTCCCGATCCCAATGTCTTTCTGCGGAATTTATCGATGAATGGCTAGTTAACATTAGCCAAAAGTCAAGTTATTAGTCTTTGATTTTTTGATTTGGTGTCAATTCAGTCATTCAAGCTAATTTTAACTGAGTTATTGCTGATATGGCACGATCAGCACTGACGTGAACAACTTTGAATAATTTTTTAATATTTTTTTCAATTTTATTTTATTTTACTTTATTTTTCATTTTTCCTTCTCCTCCTCCTTTCTCCAATCGATGAGGGGTGAGGCTCAAGCCCTTACCAAAGGTCGTGAGGTCTCGCTTGCTAGGGCTCAAGCCCTTGCTAGTGGCCGAGTGAGGGCGAGCTTCATTAACCCAACGTAAGGCCGCCCTCGCCGCTTAGGTAGCCTTGAGCTAGACTTGCCAGAGGCTAGCAAGGTCGAGCCTCGCCCATGGCCGACGAGGCTTGACCCTCGCTTGTCCAGCGCAAGGGCAAGCCTCACAACCTCGCCGGCCATCGCATTTTGGAAGGAGCAGGAGAAGGAAAAAAGAAAAAGAAAATAATAAAAATAATAAAATATTATTAAAAGATCGGCATCCACATTAGCAAAATCCAGTCAAAATTAGCCAAAATGATTGAAGTGACGCCAAATCAAAGGTGTAAGACTAAATTAGCACAAAATCAAAAGGTTTATGAATAAATTGATACTAATAAAAGATTTATGATTAAATTGACACCAATGCAAAAAGATTGAGAACTTTTTCGACGTTTTCTTAGCTGAGTTACTTCAAAAAGTTTCAACGGAAGAGCACTTCAGTTAACGAACGGAAGGAGCAAATCACAAAATCCGGCAAACCCAATTCAAGGAACAAGCTCGCTGTCCATGTTCAGGATCGGAATTTCAGAAAAAAAACCTTTGGCTCTATGATTGTATCGCCACGAACTTCATATAGAAATTCAATGCGATGCCGAGCTATTGCAGAGAACAGAGAGAAACACGCTGATGATCCATTACTCCAAATGGACTCCAAATGGCAAGAGTAATCAACAAGAGAGATCAAATAACAAACGCCTCGGTTCTCCGAGTTCATATAGGCTAGCATGGCTTGTTGTGAAGTCCCAACAAGCAAGGTCAGAAGTTTAGCAAACCAAAAGTGAAACGTGCGAGTTCACAAACTAAAGCATATGTCAAACAGACAGCACGTCTAGAAACTAACCCCTGGAAGCAGAAACCGAGTCTTCAAACATCACTAGATAAAGCAGTAAAGTCTTCAAACATCGCTAGATAGAGCAGCGGATCAGATGAGGTCATTTATGATCCTCATTTCTTCTTGTCGGTAATCCTGAGCTGCTGCTGCCGCCACTGCCCTTGCCGCTGCTTTACCCAAACTCGACAGTCCGAAGCGTCTCTTCCACACGATACTCAGAGTAGCCTCCCTTGTCACCGATAGCGACGGTGGTGCTCTGCTTGTATTCATCCTTGAATCCAACTCTCCCCGTGGATCTCTCCTTGAATGTATCGCCACTGGTGACCGTATGCTTCACAGTCGCGCGCGAATAGTCCCCTGTTTGCTTATCCTGATGCCTGGTGCTCGAACTCCATCCATAGCTAGTCGCGGGATGTCGCCCTCTATCGACTCCCGATTGCTTCCCAATGCTTCCATTCATAGTTTTTTGCGGTCCATCTTGGGTCGGATTCACAATCACGTTTCCTGGTTGATCATCCAATTTCTCCAACAACATTCCTGTAAATATGGAAGCTAGAAATATGAACAGCGACACAGGAAAAACTTCAATTCAAGCAGACATATAGCAAGCGAAAATTCAGTGCTGCTCCCGATGACATCAGTGAACACGGTAGATCTGCACTCACCTACCCTGCCGGTCCATTCAGGCGATTCACTAACATATTGCTGCACCGAGTGATCATCTACATAATAGCCACCGCCCTCTTCCTCTCCCCAACCACCGTCCGAATAGTAATCACCGTCATCAGAACTATTTCCAGCCATCAATGATGTCTACAATATGTCCTCGAAATTTCAACACTTAATTCATCCCCGATTCTTCCTACAGTCTAAACTGAGCGAAAGTTCTACATTTTATATAATTCAGAACTTCAGAGCATTTGAACCCGTACTCAATACATCTCCACGAGCTTTTAGACCGTGAATTTTGGAAGACAATATTGTGTTTAACCACATTTCATCTCCTTAATTCAAAGAATGTATTCACCCTTCAATTGAAGTAAAAGGCTCCTAAGTTCACACTCACGCGGCACGGAGCATTGAAACATTCTTTATAAAACACAAAATGAAGAAATAACTAAAGATTATCGCTACACCGTCTCCATCACATCTTTCGATACACAAAACCAAATGTAAGAGCAACAATTCCTGGTACGACAGGATCAGACTAACGTAGGCAAATTGCACCTACTCGGAAAACAGGGCAAATTGAGGGATTAAAGTGGTATCCTGTTTCGAAAGAAATTGCAAAAGTACGAAATAATCGGACATAGAAGTTGAACGTTAATTTATGCTACATTCTTTTGTTGACAAATTATTGTATTTTTGTAGCCTATGAGAAGTTCAAAGGTTCTTATCTCAGGCCCAACTCAAGAATCAACGGTTGCACCAACAAAAAAGAAAACATCAGCTACGCCAACAAGAAAGAAGAGCAAGAACCCAGTTGCAGGTCCATCTGATTTAATTCAGCCTGGGACAGTTGCAGCTCATTTTGAATCAATTCAACCAGGGACATTTGCAGCTCCATTTGAGTCAGTGGATACTGAGAAGGTTGAAGAATAAGTTGCACGTCAAGTTAGAAAGAGTGCAAAAATTATAAATCAAGTGAAAGGCCCATCAAAAGGAGCACGAACATGGGGTGTTGTGCATATTGATTAATGAGATAGGACGTGATAGGATTTGTGGAGCTTAGGAGTCAGTTTTGTAAACATTTATAATAACAAGTGTTGGTGTTGGATTTGTGGAACTTGCTATGGATGGTTATCTTCTTTTTTTTTTTTTCTATAGTTTGTCATTGATTTTTTTAGACTTAATTTCAATATCAATGGAATGATATTGCTACTTGTCAAATTCTTTTGCTTTTTGTAAGATATGGATTCTGCTTTTACCTACTGCTGTTGGTGTTGGGTCTATGGTGGTAGCTGGAGTGCTAGTGTGGCTGGTGGTGAAGAGTTTGTTGTTGTGGTTCAATTGAGGGCTCATGCTACATCTGGTTCAAGTGTGCAATGTACACATTTTGCACCAAGTGGTACCAACACCTTCTACAGCAGACCCACCACCAGCATAGTGGTTGTTAGGTGGTGGCCGGGTGCTAATGTGGTGGCTGGGATGCTATTATGGCTGGTGATGCCTGATGATTATGGGTTTGTGGTGAGAGTTATGGGCTTATGATGCACCTGGTGCAAGTGTGCAGTTTGCACATCTTACACCATGTGTACTGGTGCAAGCTAGTGCAAGGCTCAGCTTGCACCAGTACCTTGTGCAGCAACACCACCAGCACGGTGGTGCCTGGAGAGCCTAGTGTGGCTAATGGTGATGGCTAGTGGCGCAACCGATGGGGGTGGCTAGCGCAATTTTTAGAAAAAACCTACAAAAAAATTGGCACTTAACTTATCACATTCTAAAAAGCTTGGCACTTAAGTGTTCACTTTTAATTACGAGTGACACTTAAGTGATCACTTAATAAAACTTGATACTTAAGTGATCATCTTTTTATCGCGACTAGCACTTAAGTGATTACTAAATACAACTTATGGCACTCGGGTAATCACTCATGTTTGTCTTGTGTATATGCTGGTCTGCAGCAAAACAGAGAAGGTGATTGTAATTTAACTTATGGCAACTCCATTCAATTCCAATATTTGCTGCTAGTTTATGTTTATATTTGGTTCAAGTAAAAAAGTCACCACAACACATTGACCCAATACACACCCATCATTATTGGTTTATATTCAAGAACAAGTAAAAACATAGTACAAGTAGCATCTAATTCACTCATTCCCTTTCCTTAACCTCCCCACAAACACAAGAAGTAACCCACAATACATATGACAGAACAAACAACAACAAAGCCACAACGATTTTGTGGAACAACACAAACTTCTTCTCATCTTTCAAAAAGAAAAAAAGCCTACATTTAATCCAAAACAATTACATTTGTCCACTCATTTTTAACTATGGCAATCGGAGAAACTTTTTCTCATCTTCAAGTGCTTTACATTTCATCATAAAGTATAATAGACAATAAAACAACACCATGATAAATGCTTGGTAATACTTCCGTTCAATTTTCATCCTTGAAACTTCATTCTTGAAAAGTTTAGCTAAAGACGCTTGAGCTTGCATTGAGTCAATATCGTCCAAGTCATCTACATTAATTGATATTGTAATTTACCATTTAACGGTTACCGTTTTACGGGGTTTGGTCTAAGGTGAGATAGAATGTTTCTTAATTAGTCTAATATGGGGCTGGCTAGTATGGGCCGAGTTGAGCCTGGCCCGAGCCTGGCCCGTAATGAGGGGGCCTGGCTGGAAACTCTATAAATAGTGCTCAAGTTTCTCCTCTAACCCTAATTCTCACATGTATCCTCACATAAGGGGCGTTTACCTAACGCTAAACGTGAGGGGGGCTGCCTCATTGAGCCAGTGATACATAGGGCAATAGAGGAGAAGGACTTGATGCGTGGGTAATCCCCTGATGCGTGGATAATCCCTTTTCCGCTTCTGCTTCAAGAACGATGGATCACAAAATAGGTGCGTTAATCTTTCTACTCAATTATGTTTGCTCTTGTTCTCGTTATGGAGATCTTGGGATTGCGCAATTTGCATCCAACATGTGGTATCAGAGCAACCATAACTCTAGAACTTGAATGCATAAAGTTTTTTCCCTAATTTGTGATTTTCGAGATTTTTTGTTCAATAAAAATTAAATTAAATTACAAATTCGGACTAGGCTCAACGAGACGAGCAAGACGGTCGGTGGCGCGTCGCCGGGGGAGGCCTCACGCGCCCCCACGCGCCGCTAGGGCGTCGGAGACGCTCCCCACGCGCGGTCACGCGCCCTCACGCGTGGGGCACGACTCGCGTGTGCGCTCCACACGCCGCGCACTCAGGCGGCGCGTGGGGGCACGTGCAACCTCCGTTCGGCGCGTGGTTGGCGGCGTTGGATTCGTATGGCCGTCCTCTATCTTGTGGTGAATTTATTTTACATGTTTGATAATTTTATGGATGTGAAAATACATACGGAACCCTAAATACGTGTATTTTTAGTGTATTTTTTGTGTATTTTTCTTGTATTTTCTGTGATTTTGGAAATACAAGTATTGGGTTACAGGTATATTATCACATAAGCATTATAAATGTGTGATTTATTAATAAAAATTAAACTTTATTGTGAACTGAAGCTGGCTTAATGAGATATAACTATTATGGGAAAGTATTTGAAGTATGTATTGAAGTTATGAGAGACAGTAAAAGTTATGAAACTTTTGTTACTCAAGCATACTCCTTTACGTGCTGGTAATCTGTAATCGGGGTGCACAAGAGATGTTTTCTTTTATGTTATGAGAAGTTTCTTGTGTTACTGTGATCCGTGATCTCATTGGAGTCTGTCATTCAGATCATATATATATATATATATATATATATATATATATATGTTTGATTAATTTTTATTAATGAATAAAGCAGTGTAATTAGCATGATATGTGATTTTGGTGATTTACTGCCTCTGTCACTAAAGTTAAAATCACATATATATGGCGTATGTGAGCAGTAAAGTTTATATCCCTGATATGAGAGAGTTTCAATGATTCAATTGAGTAGTGACCGCCAAAGTGGCACGCTTGATTGGATTTGAGAAATTTCGGTCTCATATATTGATTGGGATGTCTCCTAATCTAATGCATAGTCATACTCCCAAAGGAGGTGATTGTGTATTAGTTTATAGAGGGATACATGATGGTATGGTGGAGGAGTGACTAATCCTAGTAGTTCATATGCCTAGAGGTGTTGAATTTACGAAGATTGGAATATATTCTCATGACCGCTATCATGTGGGGAGTATACAATTGCATGTCATATATTATGCCCAAAGGTGATTATATGATTTTGCATGTAACTCTCTGGATGTGTACTTGTACCTCAAGTTACACAGTGCTCACATGATACGAATTACACACATTGTTTGTTATGTGAGCAATGAGGTTTATATCCCTGATATGAGAAAGTTTCAATAATTCAATTGAGTAGTGACCGCCAAAATGGCACACTTGATTGGATTTGAGAAATTTCAGTCTCGTATATTGATTGGGATGTCTCCTAGTCTAATACATGGTCATACTCCCAAAAGAGGTGATTGTGTATTAGTTCATGGAGGGATACATGATGGTGTGGTGGAGGAGTGATTGATCCTAGTGGTTCATATGCCCAAAGGTGATGAATTTACGAAGATTGGAATATATTCTCATGACCACTATCATGTGGGGAGTATACAATTGCATGTCATATATTATGTCCAAAGGCGATTATATGATTTTGCATATAACTCTCTGGATGTATAATTGTACCTCAAGTTACACAGTGCTCACATGATACTAATTACACACATTGCTTGTTATGTGAGCAATAAGGTTTATATCTTTGATATGAGAGAGTTTCAATGATTCAATTGAGTAGTGACCGCCAAAGTGGCACACTTGATTGGATTTGAGAAATTTCGGTCTCGTATATTGAGTGGGATGTCTCCTAGTCTAATGCATAGTCATACTCCCAAATGAGGTGATTGTGTATTAGTTCATTGAGGGATACATGATGGTGTGGTGGAGGAGTGACTGATCCTAGTGGTTCATATGCCCAAAGGTGATGAATTCACGAAGATTGGAATATATTCTCATAACCGCTATCATGTGGGGAGTGTACAATTGCATGTCATGTATTCTGCCCAAATGTGATTATATGATTATGCATGTAACTCTCTGGATGTGTATTTGTATGTCAAGTTACACAGTGCTCACATGATGCTAATTACATACATTGCTTGTTATTTTAGTCACATTTTCTGTAATTAATAACTCAACTATTATTGAGGTTTTTACTGCTTCAAATTTTAAGTTATGGACATATGCTTTACTGCTTGGAAAAATAGCAATATAATTTGCTTACTGTCCATGAAGCGTTCCATTCTGGAACACTTGAAAAGTGGCTTGTCTATTGATTGCACTGCTAAAAGATTATGAAAGCCTTAGTTGATTGAAATTATGTCTTGTCTGATATCGAAATTATGACACATCTGCAAAGATTGTGTTTAAGTCCTAATGACATATACATCTAGTATATGGTTAAAAGATTGTTTCCAAAACTTTTATATTTAAGGAAAATGGCCGAGATAAAGAATGAACTGGTTAAAATTAGTCTTGAAGGTTGTTAGGCCTAATAGTAGCGGTAAGTATTTTGGCAAGTATGATAATACTGAATTGCTTAAAGGGTCATTTGTCAAATACTTGGTAAATTCTGGGGTGGTAATTTAATTACTATGCCTGAAAATCCTGACAAGAAGATTTGGCTAAAAGACATGAAGCACCATAATGAACATGGTGATGAGTATGATTAGTAAAACTAATTTATCCGATCTTCTGTGGGTTGATATTTTGAAAGCAACTCTTTTCACATACAAAAGGTGTTTTCTTACCAACGTTGTTTCATAAATTTCTTTTGAGTTATGGATTGGACATAAATTACTTGAATTATATTAAATTTAGAGGTGTCATGCAGAAGTGAGGTTATCTAATCCAATATTAAGTGTGTTGGAATTTAGATCCACTCGAAATTATTTTGTATCTTACTCAGATTGTTCAAAGGGGTATTGATTTTATGACCCTAATAAAGGTACAAGAATTATGAAATCACATACATTAAAGTTTCTAAAGTTCGATGTAATTGTAGAGGATAGCTGCTCTCAGACTATTAAGGATAATAGTACGATGGAAGATTACTGTGTTTTTGTCTTTACCTATACAAACAATTGTGCTACAGACAATTGTGGAATCTCATATATCATAAACTAAACTTGTTGAGATTCAAGGTACTATTCTTGATATAGTTTATAATGAAATTTCTCAAACCTCTCAAGTGTAGAATGAAGCGGTTGTATTAGGAGATTTGTTAGGGAAAGACGATCAGTTATACCATCAGACTATATAGTCTATTTGTGAGAGCATGAATACAATATCCACTACATGGTTGATTTAGTGACATATATATAAATGTCGTTTTTTTATTCTTAGTGAAATATGTGATTAGATGCCATAAAAAATGATAAAGTCTTCACTCTGAAAGAGGGGTGGATATTTAATAGTGAAGAAATAATTATTTCTTTCTAGTATTTAAAAGATTCTTTCAGAGTGAATGTGGCATTAATAGTTTATTTCGATATAAAGTTACGCCAAATAGATACAAAATCTATAAAGCAACTTGAGGGTTTTTGCAGCAGATGATTCAAGTAAACTTGTGTGCAGACTTAAAAGTTTTAACTCATGGTCTTAAGCAAATTTCCAGACAATATTATTAAAGTTTCATAGTGTTGTTATTTTGTTCAATTGGGAACAAAGTAATTCAATATACTGCAAGGTCAGTGGGAGGAAATTTATTTTTCCTCATACTCTATGTACATGATATTTTGCTTACAAGTTGTGACCTTGAGACATCTTATATCCCTTGTACTGAGGTCTGTAAGGATTGTTTTTGCCATATTATATTAGATTTTCTCGGAGGACATTTGCTGATTGTATATTGGAAATATTCAATTTACATCAATGCAAGCCAAGAATTGCTCCTGTTGTTAAGGGTGATGGAATGAATCTATCATATTGTCCTTATTTAAATATTGAGAAAATCTAGTTAAATGGTGTACCTTGTGTCAGTGCACTTAAAAGTATAATGTATGCTTGAATTTGCACTAGACTAAATATCGTCTTTGTGACTAGACTTCTAGGCAAATATCAGTTATATTCAAGACACGATCATTGCGTTGATGCCAAGAAGGTTTTAAGGTACTTAAAGAGGACAAGAGATTATATGCTAACTTATAGACATGTTCAATTCTTGCGGCTAGTAGGGTATTTAGATGTAAACTTTGCTGACTGTTATGATGACATGAGATTAATAATAGAATACATATTTATGTTAGCAGGAAGTGCAGTAAATAAAGTTCTATGTCTACTATGTAAGTAGAGTTAGTAACATTCTTTTAGGTTGTTACTTGGGCTGTTAGGCTCCGGAACCTCATTAAGGAGTTGACCGTTTTTAATTTTATGGATTGACCCATATGGTTGTATTGAGACAATAAATTTGTAGTATTTTTATTAACTACAGAGGTCTCAAGGGGTCTATATATATGATAGTTAAAATTTTTGAATATAAAGAAACGGTATAGAAAGGTGACGTTATAATATAGCATATTTTCACAGATGATATGGTTGCAGATCCACTAACTAAAGGACTATGCCCATGTGTATTTGAGTGATATGTCATTAGCATGGGCCTAGGAGTATCATGAGATGTTGTTTAGTGGAAGCTATTTTGGCTTTACTCTAATAAAGTTTACATCTGTGTTTATTACATTTAGTAATGGTTTGATATGTATCAACTTTTGCATTCAATAAAATATTGTTGAATGTGTTTTTATTATGTTGAATACATATTGATAAAGTCTCAATGTATTATATAAACCTTGAGTGAAGGCTAGGGGCATTCGGTTATTAGCCTTGTGCATATGCCTTGTTATTAATAAAGAAATGTTAACCATAAGGACAAAGCATATGTGGGTTCGTTAGAACCATAAAGACATTCTCTAGTGGCATAAGTTTTTTGTAACGCTTAAGGTAAGAGAATGGGCATTCTCTAGTGGCATAAGTTTTTGTGACGCTTAAGGTAAGAGAATGGTGACTGACAAATGGGATCTCTCTATGAGAGATGTTATCCATTTGACACACTACCATATTGAATCCATATCAATAAAGTTGAGAACATTCGTGACCATGGAAGGCTTTGTGTGTATACATGCAATTAACGCCATGATTCGGTGTTTGAGACTTTATGGGATAGGATTGGCTATTAAGAATTATCTCTAGACCAAAGTGCGCACATACAGTACGATTTCAATTAATATAATCCAAGTGAGAGAATGTAAGAGTTTTCCTAATGTGGACTACATTAATTGATATTGTAATTTACCGTTTAACGGTTACCGTTTTACGAGGTTTGGTCTAAGGTGAGATAGAATGTTTCTTAATTAGTCTAATATGGGGCTGGCTAGTGTGAGCCGAGTTGAGCCTAGCTCATAATGAGGGGGCCTGGCTGGAAACTCTATAAATAGTGCTCAAGTCTCTCCTCTAACCCTAATTCTCACATGTATCCTCATATAAGGGGCGTTTACCTAATGCTAAACGTGAGGGGGGCCGCCTCATTAAGCCAGTGATACAGAGGGCAATAGAGAAGAAGGACTTGATGCGTGGGTAATCCCCTGATGCGTGGATAATCTCTTTTCCGCATCCGCTTAAAGAACGATGGATCCCAAAATAGGTGTGTTAATCTTTCTACTCAATTATGTTTGCTCTTGTCCTGGTTATGGAGATCTTGGGATTGCGCAATTTGCATCCAACAGTAGATCCAATATCACCTCTGTGGCTCGGTCAGAGAATTTCGCATCGACCTATTTGAAGTATTTGCACTTCGAGCCTTCTTTATATCGGGCGCATCCATAAAATCTTCTCCCAAGATTGATTCGAGTCCATGATGTTCTTCTTGGACTCGGTAACCCACAAAAACAGAAACTCCGGCTTTCTCCTTCGCTTCAGTGAGAGGAATTTGAGGCACTGCTGCGAGTCCTACTCTCCATTTCCAATATTCGACGATGGAATTTTGGGCAAATCAAAATTAGGATGCGAGACTTGGATTTGAGCACTTCAATAGGAATTCTGGCCGATTTAGGGTTTTAGATTTGGGGCAATTTGGGAAACAACGTCGTTTTGGTAGATTTGGGGCTTTTATTTTGGCCAACTATGGAAACGACATTGTTTTTGGTGAGTTAAAGCCGAGTTAGCCCTCCGGCGAGCCACGTAGGCAAGCAAAAATAATAAAATATTGCCACGTAAGATTTCCGGCCAGGTTCGCCAGAGGTGGCACTTAAGTATCCCACTTTTCAAAGAAAGTGGCACTTAAGTGCCACTTTCCTAACTTTTGGCACTCAAGTGTTTATTCATACCAAGTTTTGGCACTTGGATTGTACTTCTGCCCCAACCCTTGCTAGTTTAGTGTGAGGCTGGCCAGGCCTCACCCTCACCTAGGCGATGCCTAAGGATACTGCCCTGGTCTGGGCAGGGTTTGACCTCACTAAGTTTGGTAAGGAGGGCCTTGTCGTCACTCACCCTTGCTTGTGGTGGTTGAGGGCGTGTCTCACCGAGGGAAGGCTAGCGCTCATCAACTAATAAAAAATTATTAAAAATGAGTGCATGCAGGAAAAGATTTTCCTTACTGAATAGCGGAGAATACTTTCTAGTTCATTTTTAAATTTTAATTGGATGTTGGAAAATATGGTTATTTTTTTTAAAAAATGACTTCCTAAAAAACAATTATCGGAAATTTTACATTTTCTGCGAAATGAACGGAATCTAATCTCTGGTCCCCTTGAAGAGGTCACAAAACATTCTATCATGCACATAAGTTAAGGGGTGAAAAATGCCTTATATAGAGAAAATTATAAATTTTAATCTTGAAAATTGCAATAAAAAGAAAAAAAAAGTGTGGAAAGAAATTGAATAGTTGGCATTTATTTTCGGTTACGTTAATGGCCTTGGGAGATGGGAATCCAATCTTGCATTACTCGCGATTGATTGAGATGGGTGACAAAGAATGCTTGACCAATTTGGCAGTCACCCCTTGAAACACACAGAGCTACAGGAACCTGCAAAGCCCATTTTTGTGCTTTTTTAGATGAAACTTTGTATATCTAATGCTTGAGGGTGCGATTATCTTTTAACGTGCAATTTCCCAATTGATATACCTTCCCAATCAATAGTCTCTTCCCAATTGATATATCTTCCCAATCAATATTCTCTTCTACTAAATTAGATCAAAATTTAAGTATTATGAGAAATTAGGGGTGAGAGCGGTTCCTGGGTAGAACCGGGAACTGGAGAACCGCACTGGAGGGTCCTGTTCGGTTCCCGATTCTAAAGAGACCGATTCCGATTCCCGGTTCTAAATAGACCGGTTCCGATTCCCGATTCTCTTTTTCTCGGGAACCGAAATCGGAATTGGAACCGGTTAGGGTTCAAAAAAAAAAAAGAAACCCTAAACCCCCCTCCCCCACGTGATTTCCCCCATTCTGTCGATTCTTCCCCCTTTCCCCTTTCTTTCTCTCTCTCTCTCTCTCTCTCTCTCTCTTTCCCCCTCTCTCGACTTCCTCCCCCCTCCCCCTTCTTTCTTCTTCTTCTTCTTCTTCTTCTTCCTTCCTTCTTTGCTTAGGGGTGAGCACGCCCGGGTAGAACCGGAATCGAAGAACCGAACCGGACCCTCCCAATCTCTGCCTCTACCCGTCGTCAACATCGCCGCCCTCGATGCCGCTGCCGAACGCCCTAACCCTCGACGCCGTCGCGGACGCTGCTCGCCCTCAACGCCGCCGCTGGACGCCCTAACCCTCGACGCCACCGCCGGACGCCGCTGGACGCCAGGCGCCCCACGCTCATCTCGCCCTTACCTCCTGCTCCCTCGACGCCGTCACCCCTCGCTTAACTCGCTGCTTAGCCGCTCACCGTCGACGCCACCAATGGATGCCGCTCGTCCCCTCGGTGGAGGCCGCTCGCCACTCGCGCAACTACCCCCAATGCTGCTCGCTCGGTCGCCCTTGATGCTACTCCCCCCCGACGCCGCTCAGCCAATCGCCCCCAACACCGCTAGCCCAGTCGACAACGCTCGTCCCAAGTCTGTCTCGATATGCTTGTAAGGAGAAGCTAATTTGGATGGTTTAACCTGGAGATTATGATTCATGGGCACTTGAGTTGGGTTCTTCAGGTTGGCGATTGCCATTTGCATTTTGCTTTGTGATTTTTGTTTTATAATGAGGCATAACTTGTCTAGTTCGTGTCAAGTAAATTTGATGGGACTTGTAATACTTATGCGATCTGATTATACTTGTTTTTTTTATGAAGCACGTCTACGAGGTGAGCTGTTGATCCACCGCCCCTTCCTCAAATCAAAAGATGGGATGTGTTTTTAAGTCATGAGCAAGCATATTTGCTCGTCTTGTACTGAATTTTCATTTTTAAGTCATGAAGATGGATATATATATATCCTATTGAAACTTGGAACCGACCCGGGAACCTGTGACAGAGTAGGTTGTAGGTTCTTGGTTCTGACGGGTAGGTTCCAAGTTCCAAAAAATAAGGAACTTGTACCCGAAGGTAGGTTTCAGGTTCCAGACGGAACCGAACCGAAACCGGGAACCGCTCACCCCTAGGAGAAATAACAGGAGATATTTTAGTAGTGTGATTGGCATAACTATTTACAAATTTCTTATCTGCTAATTCTATTTCGTGCTCAATTGTGGGGTCCTATCCTTAAGCAGTTACCATTTGGCTTCATCTTTATGCCTGCAATCTTTATCGATTTCATGATCAACTGGCATCTTTCCTTTGCAGTATCGATTTGCAGCTTGCACCTATTCTAATTTATCGATAACAGTCATCCGTCTTTGTTATTGACTTGTGATGGTAGTATGCACCTGACTTGTCGACGACACACCAAAAGCTTTATCCTGACTCGGATGTTTTTGGAACGAGTGAAGACTCTTTTCAGGATACTTTCTAGATAGTTACATTCTTATTATTATGCAAACGGTTTCAATGAAAATATTGACTTTAAGATATAATGTCTCACGTAGGAATACAATAACGTAGTCCCCCCCTTTTTTTTGGGTCTGTAGAATAATGAATTTCAAAGTTTTCTTTGATTATGAATTCAAACCCAAAGAACGTTATAGAAAGATAGCAGTATTGTTGGAGAAGAACACAAAACTCGGTCCAATCTAATCAATCGACATTTCAACCTTTCAAAATAGCCTCGCACTGTTCTGGACGTTGGAGAATATTTGTAACACCGTTTCAATGAAACTCAATGGTAGAAGAAAACTTTCTGTAAAGCCAGCGTTTCAAATTGGCATTGAACCAGCGTCGGTCAAAGTCGACCGATTTGTTTTATTTTCTTCTATATATTCCTTTTCTTTTCAATTTTTCTCCAGCACAAACAGCTAAATATTAAACTTAATATAAAAATTCGATCGCCACGAATATAATTTATGATTACATAATCAGCGACCACACAAAGCACAGAATAGCATGTGCTTCTATGCCGAAGCCCATCAATAGACTTCATGTAAAATAGTTTCGACATCTGAGAGCTCACAGAGACACCCCAAAAAACTAAGAAAGACACATAAGATCAAAGGGTGTCTCCATAAGCAAGACTAATGCATGCCTAATCAAGGGGCACGGGTTTGTATATAGCTGACACAAGATAGTCCTTGGTATCATTATTGGGAAGGCCGAATCCATCTCCATATCGGTAAAAAGTATGAGAAACTCGTGCCAGGTTTAAACAGGCACCAAGAAAAGGCCTTAATCCGGGAATTGGGTAGTCTTCAAACACGGCTCTATTCATCCACTTCCAGGCCTCACGCACCGTATGCATGATGTGTTCACGCGCGGCCTCTTCCGACGTGCCGGTTTCATTCATGTAGCATTCCAGCGCCTTCAAGTTGTCTCCTCGTGCCAATTCATACTAAGCATGGACAATTATTGTTGGGTTATAAGCATAAGTCCAAATACTCATCCCACTTTCGTATTAAAGAAACAAAAAAGAAGATTTACTCTTTTTTTCTTATGAGCCACTATTTACAAGGAGAAGAACAATATAAAAGTAAGTTACCGATGATGTACTGAAATCATTGATGAGTCGAAGCATCTTGCTAGAACAATGCATGATGCTCGGGATTTTCGACACGTAATTAAGTTCCTCTTCTGTCAATTTGTCTGTGGTTAGGAAGTAACTGGCCAACAGCATAACCAGCCCTCCGGCTGAATACGTCGCAACATCCATGTATTCCTTCAGGGTCGGTTTAATGCCCTTGCTGCACCAATGGACCTCCTTCAGGTACGCCTTGCATTCATCGGCCCACTATAGGATTAAAACTCGGAAAAGTAAGTCAGTGACCAAGTCGAGGGACGTTCTCTTCTCATACTCTTTCGGATTCTCAAACGTTCAAAGAGAAGTCATAACGAAAGTTAGAAGTAGAAAAATGAGCTGACTGACATGGACTAAAAATTACTGGGTGAAAGATTTAGCAAGTTGAAATTACCACTTTCTGCAGGTAAGGGATGGGGTTGATTCCTCGCTCTCTCATCGTCCAGTACCCAATTTCATTGGTCGTGTTGTACAAGGCCATGAAACTATCCCTTATTGTTGGAGGAAGCCTATCGATGTCTGTGATGTCCCACCTTAATGAGTTATCACAATTTTAGCAATCTTATGAATTTTACCGTCATTCAATAGCAATAATGAAAATTAATGCCAACCATTATTTTATTAGCCCAAACCACCTACGTAAACCATGATATGTCCAAAGCGCATTGAAGAATATATTTGGCAATATATAATTTTTAGTATTTATTTTCCATCGCATTCATAGACTAATTAATTCCGTCTTTTTTCTTGGCAATAATAGTTACAAGGGAAAATGATGGCAGGGGTGATACTAGGCAAACCTGACAATGAAATCCGTTAAGAGCTCAAGCTCTTCCAGCGTCCCATATACATCATAGACGTCATCGATAAGTGTCACCATACTAGCGATCTTCCCATTCATTTCTCTGAAAGCTGTATGCTGAGGTTCAAAAACCATAATACTGCTCCAAAAATAGTTTTCCACTAGTCTGTCCCTACAGAAGGTCATCTTGTTCACCCCAAGTTCAACCCACCACCTGAAAAAATTGTCATATGATGATTAAGTCAATCAAAATGCGCTCCCACGCTACCAGATTGATTTTGTACCTTGCCAGACTGCTGACTTCCTTTATGTAGATTGATTGCACTAAATTGAAGTCTAATTTAGCCAATCGTAGCAAAGAGGGGATCATGTCTTGTTGTTTCTCGCACATGTCAATGAACCACCGAGCCTCCAACCTGTTTGGCCTCCAGTGGATCGGCATTTCTAATGCATGATCCACATGGGTCGCTAAATTAGTGGGAATTTCATCGAGGTTTAGATCCTTCAGATGCTTAGAAGCAAAGGTCCAAGCTTCATCGAGTATGGTTTCACCTTCCAATACATGAAAAGAAGCTTCATAAAGGCCAAGAAGCCCCTTCACATCTTCATTGAGGGATTCGTTGAATGTGCCCGACTTGCTCATAAACCTTTGAAACACATCTATATGTCCAACAAAAGGAATGGAAGGGTAATTTTTTATGCATCGACATAATTCACAAAAAAATTTATAGTTGGCGAGTACCTTGTGATATGTTGAATCCATGTTGTCTAAGTAGCCGGAATTGAAGGGAAACAGCATCAAGATCATCCGAAAGTGGAGCATCTTCGGTGTTGTTATAGGTGGAACTTAGAGCATTCTTGATCTCCGTCTCAAATTGGTATCCTAGTCCTAGTCTTTGAACCACATCAATGAACTCGAGCTTGGCCACCTGATCCATCTCCCTGTCGAATAGACCCTTAACTTCTTTCTTCAACCTTTGGACTTCCTCGGAATATTTATCCTCCTAGCACATGAAAAACTCGGAAAAATGAGATCTTAATCAAAGTCAATGCACAGGCACTGTTGAGCTCTTGCCTTTTTGTTGAAAATATGCCGTTTTGACCAGGTTTATCGATATCTCCTATAGAATATTGCTGTGGTTGGCCGTACATTTGATACTGTGGCAATGGATGAATGTGCAAATTGATTTTACATATCTCGAACGTCATATATAAATCGTATACAGAAGTACATAAGATGTATACATCCATAAATCAGATTCAAAGTACAGTTTGTCCTTTGTTTCCATGCCATTTTGGGGTTTACAGACTCGTCTCATCAAAGTAAATAAAAATTAGGGAAACGGTGCACTTCGGTCACTAAATATATTTTTTTTTTTTTTTTCATCGGCGTTGGTAACTTAACATTTGAGCACGGCAAAGTGAAGCCGAGGTATTAATCGATGCAAAACAAAAGCATAATACTCAAATAATTAGTGCTATCATCGAATAAATTGCAAAGAATTACCAAAAAAGCCATAAACCTATTGTAATTGTGCCAATTCAGTCCTAAACTTTTCATTTCCAATTTAATCCTAAACATTTTACAATTGTGCCAGTTTAGTCCATCCGGCCAAAATTGGCCGGCCGGCATTGACGTGGACACCGGCCATCCGACGAAAGCTGACATGATAATTTTTTAATTTTTTTTTTCAAATTTTAAAATATTTTTTAAATTTTTAATTCTTTTTTTCATCTTCTCCTTCCTCTAGCCGGCGAGAGCCGACTCTCGCCGACACTGGCGAGGTCGACCCTCGCCATGGCTGGGCAGGGCCAAGCCTCGCCAGATCTAGGGCGGGGCCGAGCCTCACCTGATCCAAGGCGAGGGTCGACCTTGCCGATGGCCGGCGAGGCTCGACCTCGCCATGGCCAGCGTCCACGTGACCTCGCCGACCCGCGCCGGCCGGAAGGAGAAGGAGGAACAAAAAAGTAAAAAAATTTTAAAATTTTTTAAAAATATTTAAAAAATCAAAAAAAAATAAAAAAAAAAATGCCATGTCCGGCCAATATTGACCGGATGAACTAAATTGACACAATTGTAAAAGGTTTATGAGTAAATTAACAAAAAAAAAAAGGTTTAGGACTGAATTGGCACAATTGCAATAGGTTTATGACTTTTTTGATAATTCTCCCGAATAAATTGTTACCGAAATTGTCATAACCATGACCAAAAAAATTGTCGGGAAATTTTTCCAAGTTTGAGGACCAAATGCGAATATTTCCCATAGTACTTAAGCTAGGCTTGGTTTTATGCAAAAAAAAAAAAAAAAAAAAAAAAAAAGAAAATTCATTACTGTGTAATCAACACTGAGTGACTGCACAAAGTCATAGTCCCAAAGGTTAGGTTGCCAATTTGCCGAACGTCTCCCGATCTCTTGAGCTTCAATCTTCAAAGGGCATGTCACGAATTGAGCACCGGAGGAGGTGGAGGAGGTGGCGGCGGAGGAGGAGGAGCAGAGGTGCCTAAAGAATAAGAGAGAGGGCTGGTTATGGTGAATTGAGGAGGGGAGGAAGCTTGTGGACAATGCCGGAAGGGCCATTGCGAATTTTGTTGCGAGTCACTTAGTATGCCAACCATCCTTTATATAGGGGCTGGTGTGGAGCCCCCCTGACGGAGACAATTTGTAGCTGCTTTTAGAGCAGATTTGTCCTATTTACTCGAGCCATTATCTAAGCATTGTCATTTATGTACTTTTTTTATTTTATTTTTCTGAACCAGCTCTCCTCGACACACCATGATTAATTCGATGAATAAGAGCACGGTGCTTCGGAATTAGAGGTGCTAAATGAATAAAAGATCCATTCTTTGACTCATTTTTACAAGCAGGTTGTACATGGGTTCTTTAAACATTTAAAGGGTAAGGTGAATGAACTTAAAAATTTAAATTTCAATCAGATTGGGTCTTAATGGAAGTTTAGATGAATTATTTTTGTTTCTACATGCAAAAACGTTGGCAAACATATGAAAGAAAATGAGTGAGGACTCTCCAAATTTCAAGAAGAAACGGTAAGAAAATGTCATAGAACATCTTTGCGACGTTCGGTCAGGAATAAATGCGAAGCACTGTATAAAAAATAGACCGAACGCCGAACAAAATCCCGAGCTTGGAGATCTCTGCACTCAAAGCTAAAGGTCGTTGGCTGTCGATTGAATCTCGTGTAGCAACTGTTTTAGGGAGACACACCCCCTGAAAAAAAAAGCCAAATCTAATGTCCCAAAATTTAGCCGCCCCTAATGGATAGGGCGTCGCTAACTCAAAGTTAATGTAGGTTTGGTTAGGGTGGCTTTGAATTATAGGACATCTCTCACATTAAAAACCCTTTCCCCATACGTGGTGTCCTACAATGCCCACAATAAAAAATCTGCTCTACAGATGTAACTTACGATGGTTGTTTATTAATAAGACTGAGAAATCATAATCAAAACGAGAAGTCGGTGTCCATGAATGAACTCCAATTGGAGCTTCCATCAATAATTTGTTGAATTAAAGGGTACTATACCAAAGTTATAATCTTAATAGGACGGATCTAGGACAATTGTTATTGTTAGTCTGGTGAAATTACATTATCTACTAATGATAAAGTCAAATTATGTCCAAACTTTCAAACATCTCATCATTGTCAGGCTTGTCTGATGACGATCATTTGTCTTGTGGCCACCAAACAATGATTTAAAATTACAATCTATGAACCACCAGTTTGCTTGGAAGCCTGTAACTGCGATAGTGTGGACAACAAAGCCGTTCATTTCACGAGGATCATGCCTCAAAAAGGAGATTTCTTGTTAAGTGACCTTTGACATAAATAATTGACTGTATCAAATATGTGAGAGCCACCTAAGGGAGGAGATAAATATATTGATTATACAGCATTGTCATGCTTGAAGAGCATTACAAGAACCCAAGAACCACAAGTTTGCTTGGAAGCCTGTAATTACGACAGCGTCGACCACAAAGTCGTCCATTTCACGTGGATCATGCCTCAAAAGAAGACTTCCTTTTAAGTGACCTCCGACCTAAATAATTGACTGCATCAAATATGCGAGAGCCACGTAAGGGAGGAGAGAAACGTGCTGATTATACGGCATTGTCATGCTTGAAGAGCGGTACAAAGACGTTCAAGATGTGATTAGTAGATGAAACTTTATATATCTAATGCTTCGAAGATGCGGTTGTCTTTCAACGCGCATTATCCTAATTGATATATCTTACCTGGCAATAGTCTCGTCTACTAAATTAGATCAAAATTCAAGCACTAGGAGAAGCAACATGAGATTTTTCTAGTAGCTTGATTCATGAAACTACTTAGAAATTTCTTATCTACTAATGTTTATGCCATGTTTTACTAGTTTTTTAATAGATCATTCCTTTTTCAATAAGCTATTATTTTTCATATTAAGGGAGAAATTGCTAAAAATTGAATGATTGTCAATCTCAAGAAATATCTAAGTGGAGTAAGCCAATTATGCGTGATATTTTGATTGATAAACAAATATTCTAAAAACTGATTACTTTTCATAGTTCCACCTACTCTAATTTTGGAAATCGGAAGATTTCATTGTATAGGTGAGCAAACCTCCTAAATCTCGGATTCATTGGCTTCATCAGCAAGATTTATCTTGTCAACAATTGTCCAACGGATAGCTTGGCCTCTTAAAGATTATCCAATGAGAAGATTGGTTACTGAAGAGTATAAAAAGAGATCAACAAAGGTCGCAAAAACAATGAGGTCAAAAGAGACAAACAATCCATTAACAGAGAAAGTTTTACATCCTTATATTGTCTTTGACACTGAGACCCTGGAGTGCCAAAAGTTGGCACAAATAGACACTTAAGTGTCAAAATCGGAGTAAAATGGATCACTTAAATGCCAATCCGGTCAACATCCAGCCAAAATGATGACGTGGCGATTTTCCAAATGGAAGCAATCGCAAAACGGTGTCGTTTTGGTGCCGACATGGTGAAAAAATAATATAAAAATTAATTAAATTAAATTTATTTAAAACATTTAAAAATAAAAAAAAAATATTTAAAAAAATTTAAATTTAAAAAAATTTTAAAAATTTAAAAATTTTTAAAAAAAATTAAAAGGAGGAGGCGACTGAGGGCTAAGCCTTCAACCGCCTACTCCCCCTTTAATTTTTTTTTTTTAAAATTTTTTTAAATTTTTTAATATTTGTAGTTTTATTTTTAAATGTTTTAGATAAATTTAATTAATTTTTTTATTATTTTTTTACCACGTCAACACCAAAACAACGTCGTTTTTGTATTGTTTGACCGCGTCGCGTGCAAAACGACGTCGTTTTGCACTTTGCCGGAAATTGCGCACGTTAGTATTTTGGCTGAATTTTGGTCAAAGTGGCACCCAAGTGATCAATTTCTCTCCGATTTTGGCACTTAAGTATCCATTTGTGCCAACTTTTGGCACTTGAAGCGTACTTTTGCCATTCATCAATAGTTTGGGATCACTTTGGGTGGGCCATCCGTGCATTTCATGAAGATGAGCGATTGAATTAGGCACAGTTTGACCCCTAATCGAAAACATTTGTATTTTGTCATCCTATGTCCTTATATATATATCACTGTGTTTCTTCTACACTTCTAAGCAAGGGACGTTGTAGTATTAGAACCTCAGGTCCGACCGCTAAAACTTTGGTCAACGGCAACCCTAGAGAGCCTCGATTAGACTCAATCTTCTCTCCGGCAAAATTGACACGCCTTTTCCCTGATTGATTGAAGGCGCAAATGAACCTAGAAAATTGCAAACCAAAGTGTTACAACGAGCACCTTGAAGTGTATTTTTCAACGATAAATGGCCCTTACGCTAGCTCTACGCATAACTTCGTAGGCTTTCCTTTTTCCGAGCTGGTGCCCTGGATGAAAACTAGTGATGTATGTGAGCTCTGAAAGTGGAATTCCCTATATCCATGTGGCGCGAAATTTTAACACAAGTTAGGATGATATGTTAACTCATACTAAAAAAGTTTCAACTCAATCGGACAACAAAGAGCATGAAGTTGCCGTTTTCGCTTGATTGTGCATTATGCCCCTACCAGACCCGAGATGCACATTTTCCAATTTCACCACTCTAATTACCCGCTTAATCCCACCCTTTTTGCGCATCATTAAGAACTTAAGAATCAGCCATATCCAATCCTAAAAGAACTAGAAGACTTGAGTTGAAAGTGGCCCAATTAGAGAAGGGATGAGTGATTCCAGGTTACATACAAGTTCTATCTAAAATCTAAAATCTATGCACTAGAATAGAGTTTTTATTTTTTGGAACCTATAACCTATCATGCATACTTTAAAATCTAGAACCTACCATATTATAGGTTCTAAATTCGATTCCGAGTTTTATCCAAGTTCCATTTGTGTTATTAAGTTGATGATCATCGCTTGATATTACAATCTATTGACTGCAACTTATATTTAGACACAATAATAATATAAAATATTAACAAAATAAAGATCTCAATCATTAAATGGAAGTTCAGACTAGTCGTTTTAAATTACATATTCGTTATCATATGCTATGGAATACCGTAGGATCGCGTGAAAATAGAAACAAAGAAAAATACAAAATCTTGTTACGAGTTTTAAGTTTTAGGTTCCACCTGCATAGAACTTAAAATCTACCTATTGAAATATATTTCCTAATTTTTAGAATCTGAAATTTATATTACATATCTTAAAATATAGAATAGAATAGGTTCTACATAAATTATACTTATCTCTAAATTAGAGAGGGCCAGACCGGTCCAAAATCTGCAGCTGGAGCAGGCGTGAACAGCAAGCAACCAAGGACGGTCTCAGCTGATTTTCAGCTGGAAATGTGAAGAGAAAAAGGTTGAGGTAGGGAAGAGGGCAGCAGCTGTTGGATTGACTTGAGATTGATTGGAGTGCGATTGTGGCTGATTTGAGGTGACAATTCAAGCTAAAAAACTAGTGGATACAAGCTGGAACTAAGAAGGAAAAACTTGCCCGGCTAAAAGCAGAAGGGAACTTGGGCGTGAGTTTGGGTGGTCTCTCATTGGCCATTCTCCACCGAAAATACTCTGTGAACAATGCAGTGCAAAAGTGAGAGCAAACTGGACACGAAAACTAGAAAAACCGAACAGAAATAGAAGGGGAGCTTGGGCGTGGAGTTCGGTGGTCTTCCTTGGCCACTCCCTTCCCAATATTTTTTGAGCCTGAGGGCGAAGGTTATTACCCAGCAGAGTGATGACAAACCGTGACCAAGTTGGAGAGTAAAACTGAGAAACCATGGAGGAATTACTCTCTCGTTTAACAAAATTCATATGTAAAATTGAAAATCAAAAACTAAAATCAGAAACTAATTAAAAATGACAACAATTCATGACGAAGAACATTTGGTCGCTACAAGTTAAGGTGACAAAAACAAGGCGCTATGACAATGGGAAACCAAATTTCATCCCGTCGAAATGTCTGTAGCGACAATTGTGCGTACCCTCCCCATGGCTAATCGCGTGATTAGCGACTTAACCAAGAGGAGATTACATCTTAACCCTCAATTTTTGCAAATTGGCCCCCAACTTTTGAAATTTGTGACCATATGACCCCGTGTTGACTCCAACCTAAATTTTTTCACGCATTTGATCTGACCATGTAACTAGCTATGAACGGCTACTTGGTCGTATCTCATTTATATATGTGAGGAAAAATATAAAGACTACTTAAAAATGTATTGCAGAATTATATATATATATATATATATCTCGATGTATATTTGGCATTAAATCTTATCAAAGTCTTATTGGAACTTTAGTCACATGCTCTTAATATATTTTCGAGTAATTCTTCTACCTCTTTTATGTGCACATACGCATTAAGACAAATTTCCCCTCCATAATCATGTACTGGCACGTGGTCGGAGCTCCAAACAGAAACCAATTTCTAAAATTCAGCAGGCAAATTGCGGCAATTGAAACATGGGGAGGCAAAAGGGCAGTATATTCAATATCAAGATATCAATCGCATGTCTGCACGGATGGTTGCGTGTTTGTGTGTATGGAGATAGATAGAGTTCTATCTGTACACAAGACATTGTTTCTAATGCAGAAAAATGTTACAGAAAAGCCAAACTTGCAGCCCATACAGGAAGGGCTACAAGCATTAAATTCTGTTTCAATTTCGGATGAAGAACTATAAAGGGCAGCTGGCTATCTGATATTATTAGGGATGACTCCTTAAGCACCAGAAACCACAGTGCCCACTTCTCCAGAGTTCACAGACATAAAACACCGGAAGTCTAGCTAAGAAAGGATATAATGAAAGATTGACATTATAAAGACCCCCATATGAACATCAAGAAGTGAGAAACAAGCGCAAACTGAAGGGCAGCAGAAGCAGGTCTTGCAAAGGGAACAGCTTGACATGGCGAGTATGGTTTATTCAAAAGATCAATGACCATCGCAGCAGTGAACATACCGCACATGAAAACTACTACTCACTGTCTAAGAAAAACTTCGAATTAATGAGTGAAAATACAAACTTTTAAATCAGTCTGCATTGGCAACGCCAAAAAATTTTTATCAAGCTACAACAACAAAAGTTCAAATTAAAACATACAATTAATTCAGATAGGCATGAAATTCGCAGCTACGCTATAAAGAATGACAAAGAACAAAGAATGCTGACGACCTGAAACTTTCAGCCAACAACACTCTTAATCTCCTTCCAACCAACTATCTCAACACCACAGAGAACACTGAAACAGAAGCACCAAAGCAAACTCAAAAAAAAAAAAAAAAGCAAGACAAAAGCACGAGGACAAAGCCAGCAGCCTCAGAACTGATACAGAATCCACCAAGATTAAGTAAATCAACAAATGGACAAACCCATTTATTTTCTACCGCCCAAACATGAGTCCAACTTACTCTCATTTGGTAAGTGGTCAAACCTGATAACTTTGAAGCTAAAAAAGGCACAATTGGCATCTATTGGACAGGGAAAATGAAAGCTACTCATTCTAGTAAACTAGCAATCAACTAAGAGATTGCTACTGTGTACACGCTATAAAACATACCAGAGGCAGAAGACCATCTCTCCAAGCAGAGAAAAATATAGTCTAAGAAAGATGCAAAAATGACATCTTTCAAACGAAAATATCAAGTACCAGGATATATAGATTACTGAACGGCAATTTGCACGCCTACATGCATATGGTATTATCTCGATAAGGAGTCTCAATATTGTACATCTGACTGTCTCGACAAAGAGCAAAAGAACTAAAAAGTAAATGCTCTCCACAAGTTTCAGATCCAAAAGAAGCTAAAAAATTTACACAACCAAAATTACAGTAGTTCATGGAACTCAATTGCACATTTACACAGTTCTCCTACACAGGCGACCAGCATAATGTAACTTTTTTTCATTGAAAATGCATGTGACGTGTCATACACACATAAGGTTCTATTCTAGCCACAGTGATAGCTAATTCAACAGCACATCACATGACTTACTAATCTTGCAAGCAAGATTGTTCCCAAAAAAATGCTTATCTAACAAGTGGCCCCTATTTGGAGGAAAGAAGTGAGACTTCTTTATCTATAATGAGCTCATAGAAGTAAAAAGAGGCTTATCTGCTTTGCTTGTGTGACTTGTGAGTTACCTTAACCAACCATGGAACATGTGGCTAAGAACTCTTTCTTATCTTAGTACCACATTGGTCATGAGAATGGAACGTGTGGCATTTCACTTTATCAAAAAATACATAACCTTGCAAAGGTGCTTTCTATTAGGCTTCTTTGAGTTCCAAATCCATCTATCTAAGGAAACATATAATGCAACAAATATTTTTCATCTAACAATAGTGGCTTGGTTAATGAATAATGTTCATGGCACATGAGTTAACTGAGACCACGTATTTCCCATCATAACATTAGCTTCTCGGATTTTGCATGTTTAAGTGAAATTGTTCCAACCTGAAGTTTAAAGATGTCCTTAAAAAATTACAGTACTTCATGAAAATATATGCTCTCCCACAAGTTTCAGATCCCAAAGAAGCTCCAGAATCCACACAACCAAATTTACAGCACTTCATAAAACTCAATTGCATATTACTGCAGATCTCCTGCTCAGGCGACTGCAGCACCATAAAACATTCATTTCAATGAAAATGCATGTGATGCGTCATATATACGTAAATGCAGTATCCATAAGGTTCTACTTTAGCAAAGCAAATAGCTGATTAAACAGCACATCATATGACTTTATCTTGCAAGCCAAATTGTCCCCAAAAAAATTGCTTATATCATGTGGCCCCTAATTTGAGGAAAGAAGGGGGACTCCTTTATCGCTAATGAACTTGGAAGCAGGAAGAGGCTTAGCTGCTTTGCTTTTCATTTTGGCTTAACTGATGTAAAGAGCAAGCTCAACAACAAAATATTTGAAAAATCCATCATGTCTAAGGACTCTTTCCTGTTTTAGTACCAAATTGGTTATTGGGCAATGGGCAATGAAAGTTGGAACCTGTGGCATTTCACCTAGAAGAACATAACCATGCAAAGGTGCTCCGTGAAAGGCTTCTTTGAATTCCCAATACATATATAAGAGGAAACACATAAAGCAACAAATTTTTTATCCAGAAATAATGGATTAGTTGATGATGATGTTCATGGCCAAGAATTGAAAGAAATCATGAAATTCCAATCATGGTTGCAAGTCCCCATGCTTGGAACTACAAGAAAAATAATAAAGCATACTCCATATCCTTCTTAATGACTGCAATCTCTAGATGATTGATTTATGCCACAAATTGTGTCTCGATATTCTGCTTCTTGGTACTTTAAAGCTTCCACACAAAAATCAAAACGAGGACATCTTTTGGTCTACTGGATTTATACAAAAGGGGAATAACCCAAGTGATACACCAAGTGTCACTCCAAAGAACAATAGGAGAAAGCACAAGACCATATGAAAACTCTGTCCAGAATATGTCCACACCACATCTATATCTCAACTAAAAGTCCTAAGGCACCTCATAGATTAGTTGCCAAGATATCGTTCAATTAGAAGATACCAAAGCATTTATAGGCAGACACACACGAGCGCAAGAGTACAAGCCACATACTGCAGAACAACCTTCACTGGTAATTCCAAGTCAACTGGTTTCGGACTTCTCCAAGGCTGCATCAAATCAGAAAAAGAGACATAAATAAATACAGATAACACATCTTAAGAAGCAACAAACACAATATATATATATATAGTGTATGAGCAAGATAGTTATGTTTGCACACAATTTGTGTGTCCACATGCGCATGTGCCTCTGTGAGAGAGAGAGAGAGAGATTACTGTTGTAGTTCAAAAGCTTCTCAATGAGGTCAACATGAGTCATCAGCATTCGCCTACAGCAATACCTGACCAATCCCAATGCATCAAGAGCATCTCTGCACGCCAAGACATCAAACTTTCAAGAATTGAGAATTCCTCACAAACTTATTGCTGCATAACTACAAGCATTCGAAACTCGTATTGAAATCAAGGAACAAAACTGTCTGTACAGAAGTAAAGACAGCTACAAACCAGAAATAGAGAAGTCTCACCCACTCCCAACTCACAACCACTTCTAACGGCATTATTATCAAATGCCAACAACGAATGGCCACTCTGACGAAATAAAGTTCCTTCCTTCGATCTCTCAACCATATCTATTACCCTTCTAAAGATATTAGCAAACGCTGTGAAATCTAAACAACCATGTCCACGAACAACCATAAGGAAACTAAAGCATCATGCTAATTCATAACAGATCATGGACCCAAACAAAGAAAAAGTCCTCAAAGTTTTAAGCATCACCTCTGGTCCTGCTTTCACTCTATATAGCTCTCTCCCATCACATCTTCATTAATTGTACAACCAAGAATAAAAAAGGCACAAAAAATACGAACAACCTCCTCCAAAACTATTTAGCTTGAATAACAGGGACAAAAAATGAAAAAGCAGAAGACAACGATGAGCATCACCCTTCCGGATAATCAGCCTGGAGGAGATCGAGATACTGATCCCACTTGTTTCCGATCACCTGAAACCAGCAGCAATTATGAGCACATAACCTCTTGAGCAAATGCTGACCAAAAACAAAAACCTCTTGCGCAAAATCACAGCAGAAAACGGAACCCTTAAAAGCCTTGTACAATATAGTGTCAAGAACACAGACTTTCGAAAATTGAACCCACTTTCTTCGTTGGACAAGCACCCAAATCCCTAGACACAGGCAACAGTCGATACCACAAAACCAAGAAACCAGATAGATTTTGCGAATAAGCAATGAACCCGAAATCGCACAGACAGCGAAACACCTCGCCGCGGGTGAAGCAGCGGACGGGAACAATCACAAGAACAAAGAAAACGGAATCCAGAATAGAGGGTCGAGAACACGAACTCTGAAGAATCATCCCAGTTTTTTTTTTTTTTTTTTTTTTTGGGCTTACACAGGCAACAGTCGATACCGCAAAACCAAGAAACGAAATAGACTTTGCGAATAAGGAACGAACCCGAAATCGCCCAGACAGCGAAATACCTTGCCGCGGGTGAAGCAGCGGACGGGAATAATCACAAGAACCAAGAAACGCAATCCAAAATAGAGGGTCGAGGACACTAACATTGTAAATTTATCCCACTTTTTTCTCTGCGGACACGGGCAACAGGCGGTACCCCAAGAACAAGAAACGAAACAGATTTCGCGAACGAGGAAGGCACGCGAAACCGCACGGGCGGCGGCCATACCTTGCCGCAGGTGAAGCAGCGGACGGGGATGATCATCTTCGCCGGCGATGCACTTTGCCCGTCTCTCTCTCTCTCTCTCTCTCTCTCTCTCCTGGGCTCGGCTTGCGACCGTGTGCAATTCGAGAGCCGAGAGCGGTGCTTCTGCTGCTGCGTGCTTGTCAGGCCCTCTCTCTGACGCCGTTTAAGAACATCCGAGAAAAAAGAAACGAGAGAGAGAGAGAGAGAGAGAGAGAAGGAAAACGGGTTTAGGGTTCTTCTGTCTAGTTGCGGGCCGGGCCGGCCGGACAGGGTTTGGGCTCATTCTACATTGTATAGCCCGAATTATTATTATTATTTTTATTTATTTATTTATTTATTTTTGCGTTTGGTTCACAATTTTTAGTCTCCATTTGCCGAAATGCTAGCATTTCGGAATGCTAGTCTAAGGTTTAATGAATTTTTTTCTTTCCAATATTGCCCTTACTGATAATCATGTTTTTCCCTTTTGCCATCTTTCTCTACTGTTCATCATCTTCTTCAAGTCCACCGCGAAGCTATCGGTGGGCGGCACTCAGCCGCGAGCGGCCGCCGGGGGGCCAAATCTGGTTGCCAAGAAGCCTCGCCGAGGTCGAGCGACCTCGGCGTTGCTGGGTCGCGCGACCCGGCACCACCACCCGAAGTCGAGCAACCCGGGCGATGCCCCGGGTCGCCAACCTCGGGACCTCAAGCGAGCCGCCTCCCCCATCGCCACCGCCACCGCCACCAGCCGCCTCCCCACCACCACCGGCGCCGGTGCCACCGGTCGCTCCCCCACGATTTTCAATTGCATCTCCTCCTCCCCTTTTCTTTTTTTTTTTTCCTTTTTCTTTTCACCTCAAAGTTACTTTGCAAAATATACACAAAAATTGAGTTTCCAAACACACTTGCCTTCGCAAAATGCCCATTCACTTGGGGAAATGCAAAGCTATTTCCGCAAAGTTGAACCAAACGGGCCGTTTGTCTATCTCTCTACAGGACGTGAAAGTCGAAACTTACATTTGAAAATAACACGTGTCCATCCCAACTCATCTTTGTTCAAAGATGTTAGGATAATAACATCTCTAATTTGGCCAAGCTGCATTTCTTAGAGAATCTTTTTTCCATATAATAAGAATGACCATCAAGGCAAATTTAATTGATTGTGGCCCGAACTACTTGATTCGACTCTCCTTCCATCTATAAGCCATTTATATATTTAAATTGTTATATTCAACATTTTCCATTCCACTTAGATTTTAAGTAAGCTACAAGTCGAAAAGGTGTCTTTATCTAGAGAAAGAAGAGTTGACTCTTATCATATAATAGAGATTAAACCATAATCCATAAAAAGTTCACATCTCGCATAAGAGTAATACCAACATAGGGGCGAGATCTAGTAAGGTCTTCTCCCAAGAACTCAATACATAGCAAGATTTCTTCCCCAAAGAAAAAAAAATTAATTTTCTGTTTAAAGAAAAATCCAACCCAGGTCATCTGATGCTGAAATTGTGCTCGTGATGCTTGAAACTTCACTTACGGTTGTCGGAATGATAAATAGAAGGCAGGTGATTTCTCTAATTTCGTGGTAATTTCTAATGTTCTTTGGCTTATGAAGGAAAAATTAAAACACATTATCAAATGCTTGAGTGCGTACTTTTGTCTAACTAGGTGACTTTCTTACTAAAAGGTTAATTAAGAAATCAACTAGAAGCATTGATAGTAGTATTGATATCAATTTCAGCTATGCGAGACGGTTCTAGGAAAGGCTGAAGCCTAACCTTAGTCATTGAACAAGTTCCAGTTCAGGCCCATGAAAACACGTGTTGGAAATTTTTGTAAATTCCCGAGGGTCAGTTACTTCCTCGGGAGTCAGTTACTTCCTCGGGAATGTGTGGCTGTCCGATCAAACAAGAGTAAATCTCATCCGTTGATCATAAACCTCTTAATCTTGGGCATGGTGCTGCCTTTTGTATCATAAGGTCCAAATATATAAGTCAAGAGGGAGATGAATTGGTTGAAACGTAACCAAATATGATTTATGAAATTCTTTTTGTGCGGGTACGAATTTCAAAACTTCTACAAACTTGTACTTTGAATTTGTGAAAGCAATCTTGAAAAAGTAAATCCGGTAATAAAGTAAAGATAAAGATAGAGAATATCAAGACAAGATCTATGGTTGTTTGGTTTCCTCTTGACAACTCTACTATTCCCACTTCTAGAAGCCTGGTCAATATAATACATAATGGAATAACTTTAATCAAATTGGGCTACTATATTATATGATATAACAAGAAATATATTCAGGAGTTGAGTCTTAAATAGTTAAATCTTCACGAGCTTGATTTTTATGAGGAAACTTTCAGATTTGATGTTATGCAACAATAATGTAAAACATGTCTTCCTCAACTGTGGCCTTCAAATATAACATAGTCATGTTGTGTCCACTGTGTGTTCGTTCGTTTTTTTTTTTCGATAGTTGTTAGATGAATGTAGCATTCAAAATGCGAATACTTCCCTTCGATATTTCCATGTGCTCACGTGAGATGGCACAGACTCAGTTGAAGATCTTTATTATGCGATAATTGTTCTGCATGCACTAAAAGAACTCATTAAATACTTCTACTAGATTTCATCACCAACATGATTTCAAAGATTTCACTATTGGATGTTAATTTATCCAAAAAGTATAAAATTAATATAAAAATGCATGTACTTGTGGCATGCACCGCTGATCACATGCATCATTAAAACTAGGGAAAAACTGTCTAAAAAATCTTAAATTTATTGTGCTTTTACCATTTGAATCATAAACTTTATATTTATGCCAATTAAGTTATAAACGTTTTTACATTTTACCAATTGAGCTAATTTGGCTAATTTTGGTAAAAAAATCACTGATATCAACACTGATTGTCTTGCGTGACATAACCAGTGTAGACAATTCTTAATAATATTTTTATATATTTTTGAATATTTTTATACTTTATTTTGTTTCTTCTTTTTTTCCTTCCCTTCTTTCTCTAGCTAGTCACAGGGCCTTAGCAATGACTGATGATTGGCCAGAGGCAAGGGTCAACAAGGTTGACCTTGTTTTTGCAGGGCAATGTCAGCCTCTCCATGGCTAGGTGAACCTTGCCTACCCCTAACGAGGTCAGCCTCACCCTCATCGAATCTAGTGAGGGTTGAGCCTTGCTAGTAACAAGGTAGTGTCCATTTCGCTCAACTACAGTGAGTTCAAGCTTGTTAGGGACAGGCGAGGCTTGCCCTCGCTAGTAGTCGACAGCAACACCTCACTACGTAGGATGGGTCAACACCTCACTTCTAGTTGTTTGTTAAGACTTAGCAACTACTTAGAGAATGAAGGGAAGGAAAAAAAGAAAGAAAAATTCAAACATTCAAAAATATAATTGTTTTTTTCCTGATATCAACCCGCTCATTGGTACTGAGGCTAGAGTTCTCACCCTTTTCTTTACGGAATGAGGCAAGTAAGGCAATCTCCGTACTGGACTGAGACGATTTACTTATCAAACGAAAGCTAAATCATATGTTATAAGCGCTACGCACCCCAACTATCAATAGGGTGGCACTGGCAGGCGCTGGTAATTTGAGATCTGGGATCCATCAGTCCAGTCGAATATTAAAAATTGTCTATGCTAGCACCGACCTCACTACGTAGGATGGGTCAACGTATTCCAACAAAAATTGGCCAAATAGATTCAATTGACAAAACATGAAAAATATTTAGAATTCAATTGGCAAAATAAAAAAGTAAATGACTGAATTGGCAATAATGCAATAGGATTAAGATTTTTTGGACAAATTTTCCTTAAAAGGGGTGAATCCTATTGAATTTGGCAAGTAATTAAAGCCAGATTTTCTCTTAAATATCATAAAAGTAGTCAAAGCATTTTCTCCATGTAGTATGCGTGAATGGGTACAGAATGTCTCCATCATTAAAACCAAATCCCATCAAATTTAACAGGTCATTAAAGCCAGATTTTCTCTCATATCTCATCAAATTAGGCAAGCATTTACTGCCTAGAATATGCGAAAATGAGTATTTAAAGGGTTGTTCTTGTGAGAACACTTCACACAATTTACATCTTGCTTTGTAACTAGGAAGACCGGAAGCATGGAGACAAAGCACCCTTACCCACCTTGTGATGATCGCGGATGCACCACCATCGAATGCTGCCTTCGTAAGCCCCCGAGAGGCTTACGTCTTTTTCTTTTCTCTGTTTCTAGCATACAATGTTGTTAATTTACATCAATGCTTTCCATAGTTTGTGTCATATATCATTTGGACATTCGAGCGTGTGAAATTTAGTAGTACGCATGGATGACGAGGGCATGCAATACTAGTCAAGTTTTGATGGCATAATCTAAGGTCGAGGTTTGATAAAATGGTTGATTGCAGTTCTTATAGGGGCCCAAGGTCGACTCCGATGGCCTGAGTTGGTGGGACAGAGCGGAGATAATGCGAAGAAGGCGATCGAGAAGGACAATCCGGACGTGACGGCTGTGCTGATACCGATGGGAAAAGTACCTGAGGGTGATTTTTGTTGTAACCGGGTGTATGTTTGGACTAACGAAATGGGCCTTGTCTCTAAGGTACCAGAGGTTGGATGAGGGGGAAAAATGTGAACCTGAGGAATATAGCTCATGAAGCTATTTGATATACTAAAATGAAATAAATAATCATTTGATGTGGCTTTGTTCATTTTTTAAAGATTGTGAGAGATTTTGAGAATTTCTACTGATTGTTTGTTAACTTTCGAATTAAGATTCTAATCTATGATTGAAAAATGATCACATAAAAAAGTTCACCTTAATAACTTGACTGGGTTTTCATTGAATTTTATGTGAAAAGTTTGAGGTCGAACTCCTCTTTCAAATTTGCTTTATATACTATTAGAAATGATGACGCAAACATATCAAGAGTGAAAAAAATGAGATTTGAGAATGAGAATCCCATATATGATGAAAATGAATCCTTATTAAGGGTGCGTTTATATCGCGAAAATGGATGTTTGGTAAATATTTTCCCAAAAATGATTGTTTGTGCTATTAACAAAAATGAACAAACGAAAAGTCTTTTTATTATCCATGAAATTAACATAAGTTGTCGATAAAAACTATTTTTATTGACAAATTATTTTAAACAATATAAGCAATTATTTATTTGAAATTATTTTACAAAAATCATCTATTTGCTGCAAAATCATCTATTTGCTGTTGAATCAAGGGATCACTTGTTTATGAAGTGCAGCTGCTAAGGAGGTCTGGAGCAAAATATATCAGGGATGCTGTAATGGGCATGGATTACTCTGAAAAGGCCAATCTATTCGCTGTCTCATCTTCAAAGTTGCCTGGTTGCAGCAATTCCTGAAGACAATTTCGTAGTTTCGTGCAATGCTATATTTTTTCAGATTCATTTAGAAGTTTGGTAGAAGATTGAATGATGAGGGGACAAAAAAAGGATAGGCTCTTCCTCTCAGCCTATAGCCATTTGCAGGAGGTGGAGGTAGATGCCATAAGGGGATATGCCGCGTTTTGAACATTTTACTGCAGCAGAGAACCCCTCCTTTGGTTTATGAAGTCAATAAAACTCACTGCTTATCCAGCCAAAAGTTAAAAAAGGAACAACAAATCTTTGATACTTTTATTTGCAGATCAAGGTTCAACCCGAAATCAAAAAGCATTAGCTATGCCTCATCTTTTTGACGAAAATTCACTCCCTATAGATATTGAAAGGTTACAATATGGGAAAAGGAAACTAAACAAAATCCTAAATGTCTAGCAAAAATCCCTCGCTGCGGCCGAAAATTCTATTTCTCACACCATCAGTCTGCCAGCTAAAACAACGATGAAGGGAGGCTAAGAAAGATAAAAGAAGATACTCCCGAAAGGAATTTTGCTCAACTACATGACTACAGAACAGAATCAGCTAATGATCATCTTATTAAGGAATTCGGCTTGCTCCGGAAAATACTCCAGCAATTCATCCTTGGTGACCCAGACAAAATCCTTGCACTTCCGAATGTTAAACTTGTTCGTCGCAATAACTTGAGACTTAAAGAAGAATCGCTGAAAAAGAAGGAAGAAATCAGCAAACTTAAGGCCAAATAATCTCTCTCATATGTCCTTCCAGAATGAGGACAATATATCATTTCTAAAGCAGAAATGGACCACATATATAGACATGAGTGTGCATGTATGACTGATGAACGCGTCATACCTTAAAAGATGGCACTTTCGCTGAATCTTCTGTTTGCTGTATGACTGTATGACCCATAGGAGCATTTCCAACGAAATAAGTATGTGACAGATCTCCTAACACGGATTCCAGTGCTGACTCTGCACACTGGAGAAATGAGCCATTATGAGAGCAGGGAAGATGAGTGCAACGAAGAAATGTAGATGATGCAAATTTCACCACCTTTCGCAATGTCTCCTCAGATTCATAAACCTTTTCAGGAAAATGCCAGACAGGATTAGCAGCAGGAGAACTGTACGGGTTACCATAAAGAAGAAGATACAATCTCCGATCTAACGCTCTTTGTAGAGACCTATTATACATTCAAAAAGACACGTACCATAAGAGGGTATGTAAAATAAGTAGATCCCAGAACACCTATTTAATCATCATAAAACTGACTCTAACAGTAAACATTCTTCAATATAAAAAAATAAGGTTCAAACATTAATGACCCCACAAACAGGAAATAAAAGGAACACCCATCATATTTTTCGTTGTATTCAATTTATTATCAATGACAAACTCTTGTCACAGAACATTGAGTATGGCCAAATTGGACCACATTTGATTACAACAGAACAAATATGCTTGGCTTTCATCACCAATGAGTTTGCAATGTCTGAAGAAAACCAGCAAACCAAGAATTCGTGCAGACAATTACTGTGTTGTTCAAGATACAAAATTCATTACTTATGAAAGAAACAATCGCCGGTATAAGAGTATTTCCTTTCCATTTTACACATCTGTATTGCAGGACAGGAATTCTAGTACAATGTGTAGGCTATCCCAAACAGGATATAAATTTAGAGGTCTATCATGATTCACAAAAGCCAAAAAGGCCCAAAAGAATTGGAGACACATATTGAGGAACACCACTCAAAGAAACAAAATAAAAGATATCCAAGAAAAGCAACTTGGACTATTCTACTTCAACAAATACCAGTAACAGCATCAAACATGCACCGCATAGGAATGTCCATACTTTCTATCATTTGCTTTGTCAGCTTCAGTGATCCGTGGAGCCGGTACATAGTCAATCTGGTAATCACCTTTTCCCCTAGTTGAAAGAAGAGGACAAAGTTTGTGAATTGAAAATGTGATTGATTGTTCAATACGATACATGAGGAGGGGGGGGGAGAGAGAGAGAGAGAGAGAGAGAGAGAGAGAGAGAGATGATAAACAAAAGAAAATATATATGGAATCTTCCATGCAACTAATGCACAATCATGATCAAACCAAATGACCCAGAGAGAGAATGGGCCACTGTCTGTGATCATGTGGTAGAACATCGAACAATTTGTGAACCCACAGATCCATGAAAAAAAGGAAAATACATAACTTAGATTCAGGCCTTGCAGTAAAGACCAAAAAAGAAAAATTATAGATCAAGAGAGCTTGCCACTCACCGCATTCGAAATAAAATTATGCCAATTAGCTTCAAGCCTCACATGAGGGATAAAAAAATAGGTGGAGAGAGACTGGGGCTCACAGAATTCAAGATAATCACAATTTGTGTCAATGACTAGTCTCTCAAGTCTTCTAAGGGGAGAATGAATAAAAGGGGGATGCAGAAGTCCTCTAAACAATAGCATTTGATGCAATTCTTACTCGACCACAGTTTTAGCTCCATGTATTCATCATAGTTTTGTTTTACAACATCTCCTCATTATGGGGAAGTGGACAATCCTATACTTATGGATTGAGCTTGCTCAAACAATTACATGCTTCTTTATTTATTTTGCATGCCTCTGCAGTAACTTCCTTTTGAAAAAATAATGAAATGAAGTAAAAAGATCACTAAAGAATTAGAAATATCAAATCAACTGTCACCAAGACTAAATACCTCGAACTAATTGATTCAAAGATTTATGCATGTTGAGAAGGCAATGTTTTACACAATTGCCAATATCAGCATATGAATCTGAAGTTTGAACCCTCCTACACTGAACAAGAAGTCAGTTCACCAGACAACTAACATGATTCAAGCTAAGCCACAAAGACATTATACAGACAACATAGACAAAGAGACTCATTTCACAAACTCAGTTAAGACTTTCAATACCAAAAAAAGGGGCATATGTCAAAGGAATTTGCTTGCACATGTGCACGTCAGATCAAAGTAAATGAAAGTAATGAGAAACAATTGGCAATGTGCCATTATAGCTGGAACTAGCAAGCCAGAACTAAGTACTAAGAAGACAACACAAGGTCGAAAAGGTTCGATCGACACACAAACATATGTACCTGGCATTGGACTTGTCTAGAAACTCATCTGGATATCTCCTCCGATACTGCTGACACCAACGAAATCTGAGCACACATGAAAAACAGGCAAAACCAACGTATATCATTAGCACACAGTTTTCGTTCCCGTCACCAGCCCATCTTACTGATTCAGACCGGTCACCAAACTCAGTCTCCCGATGAAATTTGTCCCAAAAGTGAAAACCCCAAATTAGCACGCCCCAGGATCCGTGTGAATCCATGAACAAAGAAATAACAAATCTTCACTCTCCAAAAGCTACCTATTGAAAGAAACTGGAATGTAGCTTCAAAGTGCTAGGGTAAATTCAATATGCTAGTCTTGAAATAAAACCCCACGAATCTTTGAGCTGACTGAGATGACCATCAGTTCATTTTCGAGTAAAGAAGCAAGGAGCATTTAGCCGAACCACAGCCCAAGTCAAAGCACTTCACTTTCCAGAAGAAAAACGAATTCCAAAGACTACCCAATTGACAAATGACTCCTACCGCGACCCTCATCCTCAGCTCCGAAACAGAGCAAAGAAGTGCAATAACTCACGAGAACTCCTGAAACGCGTAGACCACGGGATCGATTTTAGGGACGACGACGGGCAGCCTCTCGAACAGCACGGACGCGACGACCTTCTCGGGCTTGGTGCAGAACCCCCGCGCCGGCCGGACCAGCGACGACAGCGACCGCCGCATCTCCGCCTTCCCTCCCTGGATCCAACACGACGCAAAGCGGCATCAGAACGCAGCACGAAGAAGAACCCAATAGAGCAAAACGTATACAGACACGTCAGAGAGAGAGAGAGAGAGAGAGTGCCTCGCGACCTTCGCGGCGGACGCTGGAACCCTTCGGGACGAGACGGCGGCGGCCGCGAGCTTGCTTCGGTTCAGAGCAAGGATGCTGGCTGGCGGCTGCAGAGAGTTTTACCGGGTACCGGCAAACGCAGGGGAAAGCGCAAGCCGTTGCTCTGATGCTCCGCAGAGTTGAGCTTTTTTGGGCCGAATTGGGCCGGGCCGATGTTCGGGCCTGATTCGACATTTTTGCTCGGGCCGATACGGGCTACCGAGCCTGAGAGCCCCAGCCTGAACTAGCTCTGCTCGGCCCGAAATAACTTTGGAAAATGAGAATACGTGCTTAAAAAAAAAACTGTGGAATGGTTTTTTTGTTTAGGGTTAATATTCTGAAAAATCTCAAACTGGTACACATGTGACAAATTTACCCAAAACTATTTTTTGACCACAAAAAACCCAAAACTGGTATACATTTGACAAATTTATCCTAAACCCAGACACTTGTGACAAATTTATCATATGTTAGTTTTCATTAAATTTTATTGTCAAATTATGACACGTGACAGTTGATTGATATACTAATTTGAGATTTTATGCTCCGTTTGTCACAGTTTACATTTTTTTGTGGTATTAATCCAATTTAATGAAGGGTATATTTGTCACAAATTTATCAGTTTTGGATTTTTTGTGATCGAATAAATTAGTTATGAGTAAATTTGTTATAAATGTACTAGTTTAGGATTTTTTATGGTCAGACGGGATAAATTTGTCACAGATGTACCGGTTTAGGATTTTTCATGGTCAAAAACATAATTTGGGGTAAATTCGTCACATGTGTACCAATTTAAGATTTTTTAGAGTATTAACCCTTCTTTTTAATATGCCGATGACATATTAATTAATGACAAGCACCCAACGGTCGAAAGGAACAAAAGAAAGCGATGTTAGGAGTCAGAAATGGAAAGGAAAAAAAGGGTGCTCAAAAGTGGATCTTTGAGACTGAAAATTGCCTTCCGACCAACCAAAAAAAAAAAAAAAAAACCGAAAATTGCCTCAAACAACATTCGGGCTCTCAATAAGTTCTTTGAAATCGTACTTTCGGGTCCTTCAAGTCCATCCGAGTTAAAAGTTATGCTCTGCAAGATCCATGTGCGTGATTTCTTTTTCTTTTTCTTTTTTAAATGAAAATTTGTAAAATTCGTGTACTTTTTCCCTTTAATTATTCGAACGGAGGTCAAGGTTTTGGAATTTTGGTTGCGAGTTTAATAATTTCATGTTACTCCCCGTTTTCATGAATTCTAATAAAAATGTGAATGTCTAAGACATGAACACATGTACAAGTTCATAATTTCGACTCCATTTCTTTTGCGAAAAACAAATTATATGGACATCATCTTTCTAAAAATGATCACTTATATCATTGAAAATAATAAGCCAATAAAGATTCTTTCATTATCAATAACAATTTATATCTAAATATCTTCGTGGACGATGACAAATTTTTTTATTCACTCATTTTCCTAAGTAATTTCTGTGATCATTTCAATAAAATATTTTTCAAATCATTCATTTTCCGCAAAACAAACGGGGTGTTACTTTTAAATTTTAGTTGCACCTCAAGCAACAAACCGCAGGGAAACCCGGAATCACAGTAGATGATGAATAAATCCATGGAGGAACAGAATAGAAGGCATACTCTACAACATAGCTGCGATGTCATATCCCGTTGATAAGAAAACATCCCTCAATCGTTTGTACAAAGGGCCAGTTCCATTTGTTATGTGGGGCAACTCATCTAGATCACAATGTGCACTCGGCAAATTTATGGTCGAATGGTCTGCACGCCCCGTCGACATGAAGATCGCTAAACCCCGAGTTGGATAATCCTTGCACGTTCACATTTTCATTCATAGAACGGAAATCATTGAACGGGATACACATTGCATTAGAAAGAGGTAAAACAAGACACCGCTATGGGAAAAATGACATGGATCTACAGGATGCCAATGGAAAGCCTTTAACTTTATGCAAATTAGAGGAAAGATTATGAGAAAATCTACGGTACGGCGCCGGGGAGGCTCATCTTAGGACCACATTTAACTTGCTCTCCACTTGTTCTCTCACCTTCCACTGCAAAACATAACATTGCTCTGCTACGTTAGTGACTCATCCTCATGGGCGAGACGTTAAACAGCAAAGCGAAAATTGAAATGCCGACCAGAAGCTGAAAACGTGTAGTTCTCTTACCTGCAACTCATTGATTTCTTCGTCTGTCAGTGAACGCTCCATGGAGCGATACGCAACCCTGTAGCAATGGCTGGTCATCCCCTTCTTGTTTGTGAAATCATCAATCAAGCATACCTGAGAGAAACCGTTCAAATCAGATCAAAGTATGCTTCAATGTCGGAGGAAAATAACCAGCAGAAACAATAGGCAAGCCTTTTCCCAAATTAGTTGACATTGTCATAGGCACATTGAAGGTCAACAAGACGAGACCTCCTTACAGAGATTTTGTCATCTTTTTTCTCATATCAGTTAACAGAGACTGTTGCCTAACATAGTGGCTTATCATCCCCATTTTGTTAATGTCTAAGCCAACAACATACTTTCATCTTGACCATAATTCCTTTATGCACATTTTCACGCTCAAACGAGAATTGGTGTTCGTAAACTTAAAGTGGCTACCAAGCAACAAGTCAAGAAGGCTTGGGCAGAAAGCACGAGACAATTGGACAATAAAGAAATCACTGTGGGTTAAATACTGTTCTCTGCATGGTGAGTCCCTTTTCTTTTGGTGATTAATGTGTTGAACCTGAAAATTAAAGGAAGACAAAATGATCTAGCAACAAGGTAAGTTTTTCTCTTCACAGAAACTAGCAATAAATTGACCCAGGCAAACTAACTGCACCTTTATCATATATCTACCAGAATATCATTAATCTTTCATCAGTCTAGCCCTATAATAGTGGCTTTTTATAGATCCCAGGATACTGAAAGTACTCAACCCGCCAGCAGTGAAGTAAATGCAAGCCAGAAGCTTCAGCAGTCTAAGTTCAAGCTCCAAAGTCCATTTATCATGAAAATCCATCTAAGTGGAGTCTCAGAATTTATTCAGAGACTTGCAATGATATCTATACAAAGCAACTCTTAAAGAAGACATGTAGAAAAGAACAATGCTAGAATGCAAACCTCCTCAACGAGATCACCAGCAATGCCTCTGATCACTTCACACAGATTGTTTTCAGTAAAAGACTCATTGATCCAGAAGCTCATGTCCTTGTAACAAGGAGGAAACTGCCACAGGAAAATCATTTCCATAGATTAAATTGTGGGAGGATTTCCATAGTAGGTTACTAACTAAAGTAAACGATAACTCTTCCAACTTAACCGTGCAAAACCCTGTATTTCTTAGGTACTGGCGGTGAAAGTTTTCTTGATGACCACTCATGCATCAAATTCTCATATGGATATTCAAAATTAAAGGAATACAAACAAACCAAAGATAATCCTACCTTTGAAAATGGCTTGAATTTGACACCAAGCTGGCCTTCAGAGAACTGAGAATTGAAGCACAATACAATACTCATATAATCTGGTCCACAAGGATCTCCCACAAAACTTGCGCTGCATAAATAGTCAAAGAATAAATGACATGCAAAATCTAAACCAGAAATTACCTGAGAGGTAAATCGCTCATCAGTCGTCCAGAAAAGTCGAATATCTGGTATGTCAAATAAAACCATAGCAAGTCGCTCTAATCCAAGTCCAAATGCCCAAGCAACATTATTTGAGTTACCACTTCTCTTCAGAATTTCTTGTTCAGTAACACCACAGCCCAAAACTTCGAGCCACTTTTCCTGACACAACAAATGATAAGCAAATGAGATGCAATTCCCTGTTATTAAAATCTGTCGACTGTCACCAAGCAGTCCAATCAGTACATTAGCAACATATTATATATATATATAAAAAAAAAAAAAAAAAAAAAAAAAAAATCTTAACAGAGTCTTCAGTCCTAGTTCAATCAACCCTACAGAAAAGCAGTACCACTATCATAGATAGTTACTATGCATACCCTGCTGGGAATGATAATGCAATATCAACTAGAGGAAAAAGAGTAATTATGTTGAAGTAACAGGCTTCTTCTAGAAGGTTGTCAATTGTTTATGTCGTCTCTGAACTCCACAACATAAAGAGCAACAACATTTGTTTTAGCTCACTTTCCTTGGAGAATAACTTAAGACGCTGCAAGCACACATTTTGTCCTTTTGGATGTAAACTTCAACTGCATACTTTGAACTTGTTTTAGAAATAAAAGCCTACACTCACCACCTAATGAGTGCAAAATTATTGTAGCTGCACATATTATTCAGCATCAGTTAAAGTAGCTCAGACTCCGGTTTTGATATATATTTACAGCATATAGGACCAATCACACTACTGTAGGAATATAGATTATTTGTACTCTCCACTTACAGATATATGATGCAAAAATTGTCAAAACACTGGAAGATGATATGCTGCAAGAGAAAAGTAGTAGACAGAAGTAACAGCTAACTTCCGCCTAAAAAGGGGAAAAAGGATCTTTTGAAGTTGTCTTCTTCGTTCTTATACTTGTTCTCTATATTACTTTCAGAACTTATGGTCATTGCATTACAGAAAAGTCGTTTGCCTTTATGAGTAAATGGTTATTTTCCCATAATCAAGCTCACAAGAAGGCAAGACCCGTACCTGAAAATATATCTCAAGCTCAAATGATGGATCAGTAAATGGGAAATATGTATCAATCCAGCGCATTTCAACAGCACCTAAGAGTTCCAATGTACTGGAATGGTGAGTATATAATTCTAAACATACCAGACAAGTGCGGTAATCAGAAACAACTTTGGATTGCTTCATTGACAAAATCATCTCAAATTTTCTTCAATGAAAGGACAATAGAAGTCAATTACTGTAGCACACTATTATATTCTAAAAGATTACACAAGCTTATGGCATCATTCTGCAAACTGAACATATTATTGGAATCATTCCAAACTCCATTAAAATTACAAAAAAATACACCACTTCCTCTGTGCCATAACAAGTTCCTAGTCAGGGCATAATCTTCCATTTCTGCCAGTTTCTATTGCATATGAGACATCATATCTACCTTAATGGCAAACTCTACACTACCCATTTCTAGTTTCATGGAAGCACAACACACTTTATATAACAGGCTTTCAAGCTTCCCATGTGAACTTACCAAATAAGTGGCGTGCCAATCCTTCCAAACATTTCTTTAAATCCTCTGCTGCATAAGCAGTGCCATCCTGGCCAGATGACTCCCAATCATTCGGAGAAAAAACACGAACACCTTCCATCTGTATAGTTCATTGCAAATTCAAAACCAACACTTGAGAGAATAGTGCTATGCGATTCTGCTATATACATCTGATGTAAAAGTAGATGGCACTTCATGATATAGAGAAAACCTGATGAAAAACTGGGTAATGCGTTGAGTCAATAGAATCTCTTCGATAAACATCTCCCGTAACAAGGAATTGTGTGTGGCCTTTGCTTAAAAGCTCTGCTTGATGAGCACTTGTATGGCACCTCAAAACTGTTTGAGGGTCAATGTAATATGTGTCATTGTAGCTCCGGCTTACGTGATCGGCAGGAACCAGTACATCATCAAAATTCTGCACGACAGGGTTTTCAATGAAGCTAGCTCTGTGAGAACAATATAATTTGCAGCCTTAAATCTAAAAAAAGTGTAAAATTGTTAAATAAAGCACTGCATTTGAATATGGCAACCACCAAATTCTCATATAAACACTTGTAATTAGCAGCATATCTTGGCAGATTTAACCAAAAGATGATGCATTTCACATGTTTGTTTGTTAAACTTTGACCTAAATCTCGAAAACTTACCAGAAGCATCTCAAATTGATAGTTTAACATAGTTGACTGCAACATTCCATACTTCAGGGTTGCCAGTACAATAACACCCATACTTGAGGATGATATGATGATCATTCAATAGTATAACTCATAACTGATTTTATCCTCAGCTTTCTTCTTAGTTTCACATCTAGCCACACGATCAATTTCTATCAACCAGCAAATAATCCGAAACACGACAATAAGGATGCTTAAGCTGCAGCCTCTTGTGTGTCTAAATAATCAACAAGCATATTATTCAGGTCATGCACTCAAAAAGACAAACAAATCCTTCCAAATAATTTGACTCCTCACCAAGAAATTGAAGATTAACAACCAAAAGAAATCACCATTCTGGTCAATCAGTTAACTTGAATAGACAAGATAGAGAAATACTAATCAATCAAGTGATTGAGCATCAACCATGGATATGGCTTATTTCCTTATCCCATACGGAAGATCGTTATATGATGCGCACCATATTCAGGTTCACTTTGTGTTTGCTATATCAACAGATGAGCTCACAATGGATGAAAGCTTGTCACAACCAGTGTCTTAAATACCGGACCACACCAGCTAGTTCAACTGGTTCAACCGGATAGCGGTTTGGCTTCCAGTCCTATTCGTGGTTCATGGGTCATGGTCTAAGAAGAGCCCAACATCATCCTGTTGTTTCCTCGGTCAGGATAAAAAATTCCTTTGTGATTCTTTAGTGGCCTTTAGCCTACATGACTTTTTATGTTGGACACCACAAATAGCTCATTGTTTAAAATCTACCCAGAAATAACATCCATTTCTTTCCATGTATCTGTTAGGCTGTCATAGCATGGAAATAAACTAATATAATAAACATATTGAAGGGAGGACCTTTAATTGATATGAGAAATGCATAAAGGAAACCTCCATATGATTATACTCTTTCGATGTAAAATCTAGTGAACCCCATGACAACATTTTCCTGCTTCTTGCACTGCCTTGTATACGTAAGAGTTGCCAATCTTAGAGGCCTACTTCTATGCAGAACCTTCTCTCAAATACTGATATTAATTTGATAGACAAAGTAGATGAATAGATTCACACCTAACTCCTTCTGTTGATAGTGGTAAGATCAACTCATATGGCCTCATCTTGCTGATGGAATGAAAATATAATAGAAATCATTTTTTAGAGTTGCATAATTATTCTCAAGAACCAAGAAAACCAAAAAAACAAAAGCCACAGAAAAACCATCAAATCCCCTCAGGAACAAAATTAACAGTCGCTTCGCTACACATAAGAATATACATTGACAGTTCCTTCATGTTGGAACGTTTCCAGGCAAACACCTAAATACTCACAAGAGACTAATAACATCATGATTTTTCTAATCCATGAAAATATGCCATAGGAAGTACACATAAAAGCTAGATTTGAAGAAAAAGATCAAAAAATCTGAAGTTAAGATAATAATTTTAGCTTTTATTTGTTCAACATTAATCTGAAATTCAACTTTTGTAGAAAGATGGGAAGTAGTAAAATAACATCAAGATGGCTCCAGCTGAAAAAGAACCTGATAAGAAGATCCCAAGCATAAACAACTAGGTTACATTTGGTCTTTCGGATTTCTAACCAAGATAAGACCGAATAGGATAAGATAGGATATGAAATCCATGGATTTTTGCTATATCTTATCTACTAATTGGTGATTGTAATAATAAAGTCAGATATATTCACATCATATCATGTACATTATTTGGTATAAATGACATATTAGTATAAATAAACAAAAAATTTTACAAACGGAAATGATAAAAATCTCTTGCAACACTCTTGCCCACTTTATTTTTATTTGATTTATTTTATTTTATTTTCCTCTCTTTTTTAATTAATTTCTTTTTTATTTCTTTCTTCCCCCTCCATCATTCTCTAATAAAATTTTATTAAATAGTAAACTGTACAGATATACCTAAAATATCTAAAATATGTAATAAATATAAATATATATTTATATTTATATATTGAACTTATATTATAAAAAAATAAATTCGAATATATAAATAAAAGTAAGATTAAATTAAAATAATTAAATTGTTTTTTTTTTGGTAAGGTAAAATAATATAATTAAATTGTTACTTTTTATTATTTGGAATTTCTTATATTAGAATTCAAATATCATTTATATTGAAATATAAGTTTAATTTTGTTAATTTAAGAAGTTTGTTATTAGAGAAAAATAACTTTTCTATTATGGATATTAGAAATCTTATCCACTTTTATTCCACCTCCCCCAAAAGATAATTTTATCCCGTCTTGAGCGGGCACCAAACGCAAATTTTATCATATCCTAAATTTTATCCCAACTGCCAAATGCAGCCCTAGAGTTCTTGCTCTAAAGAAAGGAATCAAAATGTGGTCACAATTCAGCAAACATTTTCAACAATTGCTCAATCACAGGTGGCACACTTTTAGGAAGAATATCACTTGGTGGCACGAGGCCTACGACAAAGACACTTCGATGTTTGGTGTGATCTAACAGCATGATTGCTTAAATTGAAACTGTCTTCCTTCTGATCATAGCAATGATAGTATCACTTCCTAGTTATCTCAAATATGAATTGAGGAGCTTTTCCCTTCACAAGAATCTGGATGACATTCTTTTGATAATTGTGTTTTAGCAAGAACGAAATGCTAATGTGCCAAAAACATTTTATTCATTAGAACTTGAATGAGAAGAACACTACACACAAGTTCCACAATTGCACTTCCTCTTATCAAAATAAAAGTAGAAAAGACAAAAAGAAAAGGATCAAATTCAAAAGAACAAGTACGAGACAGGCAGAAAGACAGAGACAAAAAATATCAACAGTATACCGAGATACTCACCAAAAAAAAACCATACATATCCTAGCTTTCGTGATTGATTAGATTATATCAGATTGTTTGACAAGTTTGCGGCCTGACCTGTTTTACGGTGACGATTGGACAGAGATCATCAAACTTGTCAAACTTGTTCTCGTAATTAGAATCAAAATAATTATGTATCGCATTCTTCAAAATTCCTATTGGATGTTGGTTCCTTCTGTGAAGCTGCTGTCCAAGTTTTGTAAATATAGTGTCTGGGATATTGTTTGTAGGCTCATCTCGCACGACATCTGCAACCAACCAAATGGTCAACCATTAGAAAATCTAACAGCATAACAGAATTTCATCCATGATCTACAGAGCCATTTCAGAGAAGCTGCCTATCCTGAAACCATGTACTTCCTCATCAGGCAGCATAAGGGCAGGGATAAGCTCACCAACCAAGCAAGATTCTTATAAAGAGAAACCTTATAATCCTCTAACTGTACTTAAAAAATAGTCACAGGATACAGTCCTCCATTGAAAAACTTCAATCTGTTCAATATACTTCACAAAACTACCACGCCACACCAATTTAGGCATGTTTGAACAATTACAATTGGGATAAAATAGTTATAACAACCTGAAGGAAAACAAAAGGCACCTGCAGTCATTTTAATATAATTATAAGCTCATAATTAAAAAGATAGTCATAGACTTAATAGCTCATGAATACACATTATTAGATCACTAATGTGATGACGAAGGTGATGCTGCATACACAAAACAAGGAATTCACATAATCAAGCATCCATTCACTTTGTCAGTTCATCATAACTACTGAGACATAACAAAACTAAGAGAATAAATCAATTTGTCAGTTCTATACATATGCATGAGCATTGCAGATGCTCATAATAAGACAATGAAGAGAAACACAGAGCCCAGCATTCCCAATAGTTTACGAGTTAGGTAGCATTAAAGAACTAATTGGAGAACAAGACTAAGCAGACCTCACTTTTTGCAAAGATAAAAATAAACCAAGTGCAAACTTACTGAAACAAAACGACTACAATAATTCATCTTTCCAGGTATTAGTCTAATTGTGCAACTGTAATAGGAAAACCAACACCCCAGCACATATACAGTTCCAATCACAGACCCCCTATCCAATAAAATCACTCACTAACCATGAAACAGCAAAGCCAAGGTAATTTGTAATTCACTAAGAGAATTTAGAGTGATATGAAAAGAGAATTGGGTGTGAGAAAAAGAAATCAGAGTGATGAGATGAGAGGGAAACAGAGAGTGTCGAGGGTCAATAGGTGAGAAAAGGCATAATTCCATTCATCACTATTGAATTATAATCAAAGTGAAAATGAGCTTATATGGCCTCACAATTCAGCCTTAGTCACATCCCACTCACATGACAATCGCAAAATAGAAAATACCTAGTCAACCCTAACTAGTTGATACTTCAAAACAAATAGAAAATAACAGAATCAACACCTATTGCTAGCACACTAAAATCATGCCATCACTTACAACACCATGGATCATGACACTATCCACATGACAAACTCTTCCTTGTGCTTAGGGAACGCATTATGGATACGACTCAGTATTTTTACTATTTTCTCCAAAAGCACACCTTCTTCACTCCTTTAGAGCGCTTCATGCTTCAACCGAGACCTTTAAAATTTTCTTGCCAAGACTCATACCTTGGTTTGGCTACAGTGCCACCTGTTTATAGCTCGACATTCTCAAATAACAGGTGCTCTTCAAGTCCCACTACAGGTGAAAGAGTTATAAATTGAGCGTTGAAGTCTTCTGGTGGCTATAGTCTAGAGAGATAAGGCAGTGCACACAACTTCACAATTTCCCTCTTGACACCTTCTATGCACCTGAAGTAGCTGTTTTACAGTTGCAGAAAATTCAGGTTGTTCAGGACCCTCTACTTGTCTGCTACTAATGTCAATTCCAACTTCATTCAAACAACTGAAATAATGAAATTGTTGGAGCGGATAACTAATTCCAATTTGAGAAGGAAAAATATACAAGGAGCTTGTCCATGTAAAATTTCTTGTCCCCCCCTTGGAGAACCTAAGGGCAATTAAGAACCACAAGGTGTCACAGCAACATGTCTCATCATCACTCTGCCCTTTTGATTTCTGGTAGAAGAGCAAGCAAGTTGCAATATGTCTCCTGTTTTATCACTAGGCAAGACATATGTACAGAAGCCAATTTGCTTACGCTTCCAAGTACATCTGAAGAATAGGAACGCCGTTGACCCAATGTTAAAATCCTGCATTGTGCGGTTTACGACATCAACACTATAGGCCCACAAGGAACCTAAGATGCAACAAAACGCAATTTCATAATGTCGTCGTAAACTGAGCTTGAATATTCGCTTAATGTAACTTACCCATCTTGGCTCCTCAATTTTGAATATGGTAGGCTAACTTTTAAATAAGCGAATATTCAAACTCTGTCTATGGTCCAGTTGGATAGACCCAACTGCCTAGCACCTCAAAGTCTTCAAGCAAACACTCATGCACAAGGTTGTTGCTGATGTTCCTACTATAAAGCATATATTCATCCCCAAAATGTACAGAGTTGAACACAATCCATACCTTCAGGAAAAGTACATTGCAAAAAGGCATGATATCACTCCAGTAGAGAAGTAGGTCAACAACTAGTGATTCCACCTCTTTTGGACCAGTATTGTGCACGTTCCAAGAAGCCTTTCTTTCTATTCAACATGGTCTATGAAGAAAGCATTATTAACCAACTTCAAACGATTGAGTCCCTCATCATTTAATCCAAGACAGAGTGCCGGTATATGTGATGACTGGTGCCTTTGCAAGACGCACACCCATCTCATAATATCACCCTAGCAAATACCACGCAATTGTGCTACCCGCATATCTCGACAGTAACCAAGTCTCTCATGCTAATCTCAATAAGCTGATCCACACCCATCAGCAGACTGATGCAAAAAAGCTCCCAGTGATCTGCCTTCCCCGTAAATTCAACACAGGCCAAACGAGCTATGACTTCTGTAAAGTGGATGAGACAACTTCACAGAGAAAAGAAAGCCCATTTCATTGACTAATTGACCATCATGAGTATAGTGAGCTGATAGAATGGAACGACAGAGTGCAAGCAAAGCCCAACAAAATGGTTTGGATACTCCTTCACTCTTAGTCCTTCTCTGAACTTATTAATTTCTACTATGCCCCACATGAACTATCCGCTTCAGTTACAGTGGGATAATATTTTGACTCCTTTTACCATTGTGGATTAACCACCCCGCTTGTAAGTCAATGAGACAGCTAAAGGCATTGATGAATCTTCCCCGTTTAGCAAACATAGCATTCGGGCACAAGCCAATTCTTTTCCCAATTATCACTTATTTGTCTTGTATGACTGAAAGTCGTTAAACTAGGACTGGTCAGAAGATCACTAATGCCATCTCCCAATCCTCCTCCAGCATTTTATCAAACAGGTTTAGCACCGTACTTGTCAATCTCTGTCTAGGTGTACCTAAGCACGACGGCACTAGAGAGAACCATGTTTTCACATTCAATAATTCATTTAAGATAACACTCCAAAGTGAACTGCCTCTTATTTGCCTTGTATCAAACAACATATAGGCAAGTTTTAACTCATAGACAAAAGGCTTACTTATTACATTGCCAAACACCAATGGTCATCACAGAATTACTCAAGCATCGAATCAAGAATCAATTCCCAGGACGCGAACTCTGAATTCTACTTATCAAACCAACCGCGACCACAAGAAAGAATCGGAGGAAACCAAACGAACCCACGAAGCAAGAACGCACCACCAACCCAATACTGCCGTCCTTACCGTCTCTAGCGATCTTAACGCCACCTCGCTCAAGCACCGAAGCGACGGGTACCCTCCATTTCTGGCGGCGAACCTTGTCAGCAGCAGAAAACGCCAAGGAAGAAGAAGCGGCGGTCGCGGACGACGAGTAAGGCGCCGAGAACGTGGTGAAGCTCCTCCTGCCGTTCCGGTGGAGAAAGAGCAGGGCTTTGGAGAAGGCGGCGGACTGACCAAACGCGATGGCCACCGCCATCTTCTCTCTCTCTCTCTCTCTCTCTCTCTCTCTCTCTCTCTCTAACCCAGAATCGGATTGGGTCTGTGACTCTGGGATGGAGTGTCAATCTCAGTAGCGATTTTAGTGGCTAATGTTCTTGTGAGGGTGTTTCCGGACAGCAATGCCAGGCACTAAAAACAGAGGGCGATTGGCAAGCCAAACCAGGGTCGGCTTTGAATTTACCCTTAAAAGACCCAAAAATATTTTTCCCATAAAAAAAATTAATTAAGCATTGATAATGTTCCTGTTCTTTGTTCTATTGTTTTTTTTAATAGAAAAAGAACAAAAAGCGATTTGGTAACGTCAGTTAATTTTTTTATTTTTTGAAATAGGAAAGTGACTGGGAAATAAATTTGTAATGAAAATAAAAGTAGAAAATGTAGTTTCATGTTTTCAAAAATAATTTCTAGAAATAAGTCATTTTTTTTTTCTTTTCTCCTTCTTTCTCACCACTCGCCGTCCGCTGCCCATCACTGGCCGCTGTCTGCCGCTACATTAGCCCACCGTCATTTGCCACCTACAGCCAGGCCACTCGGCAACCAACTAGAGGAGGAAGAAGAGAGGACAAAAAAGAAAAAAATTTAAAAAATTATTAAAAATTAAAAGAAATTCTATGTACAAAAAAAATTGTGGGTTATATCAAATGCATTCTTATTTAATTTCAATTTCGGAAATAGAAATTTTATACGGTTATCAAATGTGTTATATTACTTAGAAATGGTTCCAAGGAGTATAAATTGAAAATAACAATTTGTGAAAAGAAATTGTTCCCGAAAACAGAAATGTTACAAAATGCACACAAGGAACAACTTTTCGTCTCTTCGCAAAATTTAAACTAATATTAATTTTTTTTTAAAAGTTATATGTTGTGGTAGTTTCCGATGCTTCAATCAAAATGTGTTTGTCATAAGATTCAAACTAAACAAACATTCAAAATACTACAATACCAATATGTAAATGTATTACTATATTAATTTTTTTTTCATGATTCTTGCAATTCAACATTTCTTCTCATCTCTAAATTAATTTTTTCACAAGTGCTCACAGATACTTGTTAAGTAATCAATTTAGAAAACTTTACATTTTCCTATGCTTTGACTTTCCATCAATGGAGATTTATCCACCAAGTAGCAAGCCGTATTGAATGCATCAACTAAGAATCTCTCCCTCATGTCAAGCTAACCATCACTAACTCAAATATAATATGACTAACCGAATAATGTTTAATATGGGGTTGTTAGCAACGACATCTAATTGTTGTTAGTGGAGGTTTATACACCAAGTAGCGATTCATATTAAGTGCATCCATCTAACATCTCTCTTGTATCATGTTTAATTATCACTTACTCGAAACATGTTTCGAACATAACATGGATGGTCAAATATCATTAAAATACATTTGTCAGCAATGTTATTAGACGTCGTAGTGTTGTTGGTGAAGGTTTATACGCCGAATGGCGAGCTGTACAAAGTACATCCATCAAGCATCTCTCGAGAAAACAACCACTGGCTATGATTATCAACTTTGTAATCTAGTTCACTGGCACCAACTTTTAAGGAAAAAGACTTGTGGAATTCATCAAACAACTCCGTGAAAAAAAGTCAATATTACTGCCAATTCGCAAATGCTCGATCTTCTTATTGGTTTGCGTTTCAGTCATAAGGTTCCATTGCCTAAATCTAATGACAGCATAAACTCTACACCCCAGCACAAAACGCCTAAGGGAATGTGGTATACTAATTTCAACATTTATTATTAAGGGTCGTTCATTTCGAGAAAAATATCACGTTTTCGGAAAATATTTTTCAAGAAACTATTTTCCAAGAGGATGACTATTTTTTGGTATTCGACTTGAAACCTGAAATTTAAGTGGAAACAATTTTGTATTACTCATTATCTAGTTTGATTTTTTGAGAAAAAATACCAAAAAAATTGAATTTTATTTTTTTAATATTTTTTAAAAATTGAACTTTTAATTATTTTATTTTTAAAAAATCGAATTTTTATTGTTTTAAATTTTTCTTTTTTCCTTTTTCTCATCCTCCTCCTTCCTCCTCCTTCCTCTTCAGTGTACATGGCGGTGATATAACTCACAGAAAGAATTCCGAAAAAAAGGGGAGGCAGAGAGATGAAGAGAACGTTATTAAAACGGGAACTACAATAAGTTGCACTAACATCACCATTTCATTCCATCGCGTACATCCGCAACCGAAGCATAAGCATATTACTCCAAGAAGGAAACCTAACCAAAAGAAAACGAAAAACCAGTAGAGAGAGAAAGCTTCGGGCCCAAAAGCGACGGCCAATCAATGGTAATTGACGCGCTTGCTCTTGGACTTGGGAGCGGCCTTGACGGCGGGTTGGTACGTGACCCTCTTGAACTTCACCTGGGTCGAGTACACGTCGGTGCAACCACTCCACTTGTCGTCCACCTTCACGGTGGACTTGTACTTCAACTCCTCCTTGAAGCCAGCGCGCCCCGTGGTCCTGTCCACGAACCCCTCGGCCTTGTGCTTCTTGTCGAACTGGGTCGCGAACCCGCCGCCGAACCCGTCGTGGTGCGAGCTCCGAGTCGTCCTCTCCACCTCGGCGCAATCGGTAATCAGAGGTCTCTTGTTGGAGGGCTTGGCCGGGGGCTGTGGAGGAGGGACGAGCTCCACGATGCCGCAGCAGTGGAGCTTCGGATTGTCGGCCATGGCTGCTTCGACGGGATATAGACAGAGAGAGAGAGAGAGAGCGCCCTTGGCTCGAGCCTGAGGTGTGGATTTATAGCGTGAAGAAGTCAAGATCGATAAGATCAAGAAATGAAGAGTTCGCCGGGAGAGATCAGCTAGAGAGGGAGACGAAGGGGTTTGGGGGATTCAGTGAATGCAGAGAGCATCTTTCGAGGGAGATTGATGAAGAAGCATCGGAACTCGTTCGGCCTGGTTGCGTGGGAGCGATGTCCCATTTCTTGAGTCCAAGAATTGTCAAGAACATTCAGATGCAAAGCATCGGAGGTGCGTAACGGAAGAAGCGGGACCGTATCTAGGTTATGTTACTGCACCATACAGCCAAACGGCAAACGTACTTTTTTGATAATTTATTAGACGACTAATGTATATCTTGTATGATACGTATGATACATCTGGCCGATTATACGACAAAATATCTTACACTTTTGAGGGGACTCACATAAAATAAAAGATTATCATGCATCACTTTTGACTTGGAGTACGACAAATTGTTACATGAGTATCGTAAAATTTCAATTTATAATGGTGCGATTAAATGGTGCACATTTCCATGATAATGTCTATGATATAAAAAAATGGCATACTATGGTTTTCGCCTGGAACATGGTGTTACGTTGTGCAGTCATATTGAAAAAAGTTCTTTATTTATGAAGATATGACATAGGATGGTACAAATTTATAACTATCGTAACGTAATAAAAATCATGTACTATCATATTTATTGGCCTTTAGGTGTGATCAAACTTCATATGTCTTACTAGAATGTGGTATTAGAAAAGGTAAAAGACGACTGGCCTTGAGTACAACAGAAAATAATACGTTTGGTAAGATGTCATCTAATAAAAAAAAATATTTTCAACCTTAAATATTTTGAATGTCGTACGCCTTGGGAAAACACAGTATAAGTACAAAAAGAGACATGAAAATTGGCCTTACGCATGACAAAACGATCACATTTTAGCGAGACACCACATCTACCACTTAAAAAAGTCAGAAAAATCTGCCCGTTTCTAGAAATTTAAAGTTTCTTATTTTACTCTAAAATCATGTAATTTTAAAAATTTCAATTTTCAATTCTACCCTCAACACATTGAAGAAAACATCTAACACAAAACATTGTCCTCTCTAATTTAAATCCTCAACAAATCTATTGTATATAGTTTAAGCCAAGGGCTGTGAGAATATTCGTTCCCGTACTTGTCACGTGGTATTTCTCTTTATTTCTTGGGTTGGGACACATGCCAATAGTTTTGGGACGTGGCCACATTCGACCAATGATCTATCTTACCTAGTATATTATCCTCACACATCTATCTTTCATTGAGTTTAGAATTTCAATGAATAAAGAGAAAGGATCTCAAATATGTTCTCAAATGATACAGTTTGTTTTGAACATATATTCGCCAGTGATATAATACTGAATGAACCAAATTTTTACTAAGAATGATGGATCCTTGCAAATTGATTTACATGTCGTATCCAAGTTGATGTATCGTAATGCCCGTATAATTTTTCAATGCATTTTGCATAAGAATTATGAGAAAAATGAAAACAAGCTATGATAAAGCGTGGAAAATTATCTAAAAAGTCCTAAATCTATCATGGCCAATTTAGTCTTAAAACCTTTTTATTATGTCAATTTAGTCATAAACATTTTCATAATTTGTCAAATTAGTTCTAAATCTTTTGACGATTTGCCAATATAATCCTTTCTACCAAACATCCAAATAATAAGTTTAGAACTAAATTGGCAAATCGTCAAAATGCTTATGACTGAATTTGCACAATTTAAAAGTTTATGATTAAAATTGCCTCCATACAATATGTTTATGACTTTTTGCACAATTTTCTATAGAAGATGGTGTTTTTCATGCACTAGCGGCAATGTGACATAGCCCCATTTAGAGATGGTCTCTAGTTGACATATAACAGTAAGTGAAAACGCGAGCACTTCAGGTACATGCGGCAGGCTGTTCCACGTTTTTGCTCCTTATTTCAACTCCTTGTCATTGATTAATCGGTAGACTGCAACAGTTGCGGGTCTTGTGTTATACAATCAATTTGACATTTGTTTCAGGCTTTTGGCAGATGCTCCTTACAAGCGACAGAATGAGATTCAGATGGATGATTTCATCATTCAGCCAAGTTCTAAAACTGGGATGCAATAGTTGTCCACCTTAGCTTCGTGATAACAACGCAGTGGTCTAATTCGTGGCACTATGTACTCTATGAGATGTTTTCTTTGCCTACGATCACACGAAATACAAAACCTCGTCAGATAAGCTGAGTGTGACAACAGAATAGTCCAATACGATTAGTCTACCGTATGTCACTTCTTCTCCCAATTGGTGCATAATGTCACGATGGCGAGTGACAATGCTTGAACCAGTTTTGCAGCTATAATCCTGGACCAGAGGCCCTGCAGTTCCAATTTTCTAAACTAAGCAAAGCAAATGTCATAATAACATCATCCATGATAAGTTAATGTAGAGGAACATATCTGGGTTTTACCTTCCCACCGAGGTGACAAGCAAAAGCTGCTCCAACCATTTAAATTCCACATCCTGGAGCAGTGCCTGGAACAAATGTAATCTGTAGAATCATAACAGTCGGAGTACCTGTCCAAAGATTTTGTTTCAGACAAAGGAGGATTTGGAAGATTTCATTATTTGCCATCTTCCATTGCTAAGTATCAGGATCAGCAGTAACGGTCAAACCCAGGAACACTATTCAATTGCGAGAGTAAGCAGAGTTCCCGGGTACCGCAGAGAACGGACTGAACACCATTGAAGCAGAGGGAACACGCAATCAGCACCAGCAGATCTCCGACATATTTCACCACTTTTTCTTCTTCTTCTGTGCTATAGAGGTAGCCCCATGCTCAAGAACATGAGAGTACCCATGGTCAAGCCTTCGGTGGTGAACATGATTAACGAGGCACAAATAGCCAAACAGACAGCTTGTGGTCTCCCAGCACCGAGTTCATTTGAAACTCTTGTGCTAGGACAAATAATGATATAAAGAGTCGGAGACAAATATTGTTATTACATGATATCTACTGAAATAATGACAATCAGTGCCTTAGCCTTACCTTATTGAGCCACCGAGACCAAAAGGCATCATGTAAACGAGCAACCGGTGTTTAGGCTGAGACAAACACAAGAATATTAGGATGAATTCATTTAGAAAATTGATAATTGATGCCTATTGTCGAGCCTCTAACTTGTATGTTTCCTGTCAACATAAAAAATTGTGTAGAAAATTGATGATTGAGAGGAATGAAGTTTCAAGTTTTGTATTAGGAAGAAGTCCCGACAATAGGACCATCATCTTGAAGGACCAATTCTGGAAGTTGTTGCTGCAATGAAACTATCAGAAACGTAATTTTTAATTGATTCATCTTATAGAAATCGTGGAAACAAAAAGAAGAAAATCCGAGATGCAGCAAGAGTAGGGATTACTGTTTAGAGCCAATTAATAAGATGGTGCATTCCCTTCTATTCTAAAAGAATGTCATGACCATGTACTAGATTAACAGTGATAATTTGTCAGTTTTGGATGTCAAGCTATTATTTTTATGAAACTATTGTTATTATAGCCCGCTAATGAATCTGAAAAAAATGATATCAGTATAATCAATTTTCTTGAACTCCCTTAGCGTCCTTTGTTGAGCAAAAGTAAAATAGGAGAAGCATAAAGCTTCAAGAAGCACCAGAGCATGACAGTAGAAGGAATTGCTAACTTAAGAAACCCAGGAATCCCATGAAAGGCCTCCTTGGAGAAACCGGTCCACGTTCTTTTACAAGACGGTGAATTCTGACATATATTGCCAGTAACAGCATGTTTATCCAGTACGAGATGGCATTTGCCAAAGCAGAGCCTTTGTTTCTGAGTCCAGACTCAAACACCAGAAACTGACATATGAAAATGTGCAGCTATGTAGTAATCACTGAACTGATCATCATCGGAACGCCATTGTTCTGCGTCTGCAGGAACTTGGCATGGCATTGAAGGAGAGCACATGAAAAAATGCTGGGGATCATGAAGCGAGCATCTGTCCCTACCTCCGCCAATATATCGGGATCTTGCTTGGAGAAGAGAAGGATTTGGCCCGCATTGGCCAATAAGATCGTTAACGGAATGCTAGCTGATAGGAGAACAATCATAGCCCTCTGCATGTGGATACCAAGCCTGCAGCACTGCTTAGCTCCATAGGAACTGGTCACAAAATGTATCCAATGCACTCGCCATTCCTACCTGTTAGAATGATGAAATGATACAAAAGCACAATCATCTATGAAATCATGTTTGGAACAATTCATTCACATTGACAAATGAAATTCCGGAAGTTTATAGATATATCATAGAAACCCACTCTGTGGCATGCTTGAAGCAGTCAAATGGATTGAATTGCCATAATTAACATGTATCCAAATGCGCAATTAATTGCAATATTGGACTCGGGGGAGGGGAGGAGGGGAATTATGCCCTGTCTCTTGTCCTGAACAATCACATAGAAATGTGCAGGATAGATTTCCTATTTCATGATGAACACCAACATTTACGTCTAGCTAGAGGGAAAAGAATCATACAGCAACAAAGCATATTAAGAGATGACATGTTTAACAGATTAATCTTTTTCAAACTGTAAGAATCTTGAAGGAGCAAAGGTAACTGGCGGTACATTGTTATCCCATTTCCTAACAGCTTTCGGGAAATAACAATCCTGTCTTTGTCGCGACCTACCCTTGAGGGGAGGGAACATGTTTAGGGGTATTGCCTAAAGGACGGGTCTAAGGCCCATTATTAGGTGCGGGCTCTCCCAAACCTATACCCCGCGTGACATTGGGATATTTCTTAAGAATTTTGCAAAAAGGAGTCGCCACTAGCCTATTGGGGTCGGCTAGAAACCAAGTGCGGTACGGGAGTATCCCACACTTCCTACGCAACCAGAGAATCTAGGGTCGGGGACTTGATTACACTAATTGACTAATTAGTGCCCTTTCGGTACCTAATCTTGTTCATTTTAACAAAATAATTTTTGGCAAGCAGTTTGGATTGATTTTATACCTATCCATGTGAGGTGATCATGCAAGTGCGCAATAATTAAAATAACAATTATAGCTACCAATATCCTAATTGCGAGCGAAATTAAACACGTGCAATTAAACATAATTAGATATGCAAATTAAACATACGATATAATCAAAATACGAACAAATAAATGTCTAATTACACTAAAAAAGCAAGATATGACAATTCCTAACTAAACCCTATATTTTTTAGATTTTCGAAAAAAAAAAAATTTAATTATTTTTTAAAATTTTTTAATTTTTAATTTTTTTTAATTTTTTTAAAAGAAACTATTTTTTAATATTTTTAAATCTTTAATATTTTTTAAAAGAAAACATTTTTTTAAATTTTTTAATTTTTTTTAAAAAGAAGACATTTTAAAGATTTTTTTAAAATTTTTTAAAAAGAAAAAAGGTGAACCGGGTCGGGTTCGGTTCGACTTGACCCGGTCAAAGCGAATCGGGTTGGGTCTCCGACCGGACCCGGGTTCGGTCCGGCTGGGAAGCGGAGCCGATCGGCCCACCCCAAAAGCGCCCGGCGAAAACCTAGCCGGGCGGCTAATGTGCGAGCCCGGTCCGGTCTAATAACCTTTTTTTATAAAAAAAACCCACTACCTAAACCAGCCCAAACCTGGCCCGCAAAGCAAAATAGGCCCAAAAGCCCAAATGGCCCGTTGTGACAAGCCCAAACGAATGAAAACCCTACCCGAGAATTTTACCCGACCCGGCTCGCATGACCCAGATTCTGGAAACCTCGAGCTCGGTGACCCGCGGCGCTAGAGGGGTTGGGCGAGACGTCGACGGCGGCGACGCGACGACGGCGGGACGTGGTGGACGGCGGCTTGGGTTCCGGGTGGAGCGGCGGTGGCGCGAGGAGGCTCGGGCGTCGTCGAGCACGAGGGGGTTCGACCGAGGGACGGCGTGCGGTGGCGGAATGGTCGCGGCGGGAGACGGCGGGGGGGAACGGCACGACGGTGGTCGGCGGCGGTGTCGGAGGCCCCTCTTCTCCTCTTTTGCTCTTCCCCGCTCTCCGTTTTCCCTCTTGCTCCGGATCCGGGTTCCTCGGGCGGCGCGCGGGCGTCGCTCGAAAGGGAAAATGACTCGGACCGGCGTGGAGGGGGTCGATGCTCGATCGACGGACGGAGAAGGTGGGCCGCGACGAGGGAGACGGAGTCGCGACCAGGCGAATCGCGGGCCGGCGCGGGCTCCAGGCGAGGTGGGGGGTGAGGCGTTCGGAGACGGCGACAGAGTGGAGGCGGCGAGAAGGGCAGCGGCTCGGACGGCGTTGGGCAGTGCCGCCGCTGCACTCCTCCCCTCTGTTCCTTCAAGTCGGGTTTCGAGGTAGACGGCGGCGATTGGCGGCGATTGGGAGGTTCGTCGGCGACGGCGGCGGCGGCACGACTCCCTCTTCCCAAGCTCTCTCCCTCGAGCTCTCTCTGTGTTTTTTCTCTTCTTCTCTCCCCCGGTTTTTCTCTCTCTCCGTTTTCTCCTTTGGTCTCCCTCTAGGGTTTTTTTCTCCTTCCTTTTACCTCTCTGTGCGTTGCCTCCTCTTTTCGTTTCCTCTCCCACGCTAGGGTTTCAGCGTGAGGGAGAAGCCGGCATGGGCCGGGCCAAGGCGAGATCCGGCCCGGCCCCTTCCACATTTTCTTTTTCTCTTTTTTTTTTTGTTTTTGTTTTTGTTTTTTTTTTGTTTTTGTGTTTTTTTTTGTTTGTTTGTTTTTTTAAAACAACTAATTTCTAATTTCGTACACAATTAAATCCTAAATGAAAATGGAAAAATTTAGGTGTCAACAGCTGGCCCTCTTTGAATGGGAGCTCGAAGAGGTTGCGTTCAAAGACAGAAGACACTTAAATTATTTCGACGGTAGAGAGACCCTAGGTGCATAGGAACACGTGAGGTTGACGGAAAGGACTCATAACTATGCAAGCGTGTCTTGTCGATAAGAGGAAAAAGGACTCCGGGCTACAAAGCTCTCCGGGCTACAAAAGCTCTTCGGGCTACAAAGCACATCGTGCATAGGAAGGACTCCGGGCTACGAAACTCTCCGGCCTACAAAGTTCACCGTGTCATAGAAATAAGGACTCCGGGCTACAGAAAGCTCATTGGGTCATAAGAAGGGGTTGAAGGACTCCGGGCTACGAAAAACCCACCGGGTCATAAAAAGGGGGTTGAAGGACTTCGGGTTACGGAAAACCCACCGGGTCATAAGAAGGGGGTTTAAGGACTCCGGGCTACGGAAAGCCCACCGGGTCATAAGAAAGGGGTTGAAGGATTCCGAGCTACGGAAAGCCCACCGGGTTATAAGAAAGTAGCCCATCGGGTCATAAGAATGGGGTTGAAGGACTCCGGGCTACGGAAAGCCCACTGGGTCATAAGAATGGGGGTTGAAAGACTCCGGGTTACGGAAAGCCCACCGGATCATAGAAAGGGAGGAATTAGGTCTCACCGTGTACGAACGGGTTTCAACCGGATGATAATCTCACCGTGTATGAACGGGTTTCGATTGGGAGGGAGGTCTCACCGTGTACGAATGGGTTTCGACCGAGTATGATAGTCTCACCGTGTACGAACGAGTTTCGATTGGGAAGAAATGTCTCATCGTGTACGAATGGGTTTCGACCGGGTATGATAGTGTCACCGTGTACGAACGGGTTTCGACTGGAAGGGAGGTCTCACCGTGTACGAACGGGTATCGACTGAGTATGGTAGTCTCACCGTGTACGAACGGGTTTCGACTGGGAGGAATGTCTCACCGTGTACGAACGGGTTTCGACTGGGGGGAAGGTCTCACCATGTACGAACGGGTTTCGACCGGGTATGGTAGTCTCACCCTGTACGAACGGGTTTTGACTGGATGTGGACAAGTGTGGTTTTCGGATGAACCCACAAGCCGTGTGGTTTAGGAAAAGCCACCAACCCGATGGTTTAAGGAAGAAGTCCACCAACCGTGAAAATGACATGGTTTAAGGCTAACCATGAACCTTTTGAGATGGCATGGTTTAAGGCTGACCATAAACCTTTGGAGATGACATGGTTTAAGGCTGACCATGAACCTTTGGAGATGACATGGTTTAAGGCTGACCATGAACCTTTGGTTTTTTAGGGAAGCACCCGCTAACCCCTTGAAAATTGCATGGCTTCATTGAGGAATCCTGTCAAACTCAACTTGAGCAAGCGACATTAAAAACATCATCAAAAGACGTATTGGCAATATTACAGCATTAATTGAACAAGCTAATCAGGCTAAGTTCGATTTTCTTTTTCCTTTTTTCAAAAAAAAAAAAATATTCAATGTCAATTAGCATCATGTAGCGCAAAATTGTCATCTTGCTTGGGGATGTATCATTAATCATCAAATTCTCTAGGAGTCAAGTTCTTATCAGAACGGCTACGACTCATGAAAAATGCTCATTAAACATGCCATGCCAAACTAAAGCTTCCTAGTCAAAAAGGGTTTCTCACAACTCTCGACAAAATGGCTGCTTGATCCAATCCATTCGCGTGGGAAGTAACTGATTGCTGAGGATATCTCACATAACCCACGTCAAAGGCTTTCAGAAACATTCGCAATGAGCACAATCTAATCAATCAAAAAGGTCTTTTGAAAGGACCGCAATATAGGCTTGGTTATGACTTACACAAAGGAATTATCGCTTTGAGGCCGATAAAAGAACATTTGTCGCTATCTTCATTGGTTTACAAGTCGAGAACTTGGAAGATAAGACAAGATAGAATTAATTCCACTCCTTCAAGCAATAACTTCTTTGTGGCATTCTCATTTTCACTCAAACCATCCCAATCAGAAGAGACTTCGGAAGGGGGTTGTAATGTTGGCTCGGGAGAGGCTCAAAAGGCTTAAACTTTTCAAGGGGGTTTTTTTAAGAGCTGATGATCAGCATGGCATCGTGACCAGGTCAATCGATCTTTTGAAGTCATTTGGATTTTGGAACACAGCGCATCTCGAAAGTTCCTTTACTAATCATTTCTTCATAGGAGCTTTGCTCATTTTCTAATTTCATTTGCACTTGCGATGATTTTTTACGCAGGCACTTTGACTTTCATTATTTTTTTTACATAAGATGCAGTCTTTTGGCTATTTTTCTTGACGGGCATTGGCCTTACTTTTACCAGGCACACTACTTTTTCATGCCCCCTAGTTCGTCGAACTTTTTGTTTTTGCACTTTTGGAGCTCTTATGACTTTCGAGATACTTTTCACATTTTCTCGTGACTGTCCATTGTATTTGATCAATTCTTATGCCTTGCCCCAGTGAAGGGAAACGATCATCGCTCGGGGTTCAGAAATGAATAATCAGGTCCAAATTGGTTTAAGCAATGGGTATTAGTGTTTGGATAAAGAAGGGAATGCTCTTCTTCACTTTGGAACGAGTCAAGCTTTAATGAGAATTCCTCTGAAGCTATCACCAGAAAATTGATACAAGTGAAAGTAATAGAATCTTTCTTAATCTTTCACTCTACAACACAATAATAACCTCCTATGCTGCCCTAATGTAGGGTCAGTCCCGACAGGGGTACTTTGAAGATCATCTTATTTGGCCCAAAGGGGTAATAAGAGATCAGTGCAATACTTGGATTTCATGAAGGAAACACCTTTATCATTTCGATCTTTGCGCTCAATGCGAATGAATCATTTATCCTAAGAGAATGTTGTTTTTTCGCTCAACTTTCAAAAGTGTTTGAAGGACATGTTTGGAAATGGGCTTGCCTTTCTTCATCCTAAGCACTTCTTGTTTGGCACGATTAACATCCCCATTTCACTTTGTCGAGATCATATGAGTAGATCAATCTTCATAGAGAAATTTGATTTAAAATGAATAACCCACAAAACGAGAAAACAATGTTGAGATAAAAATGATGCTTAAAAAGTTTGAAGAATTTTTTTTTTAATTTTTCATTTATGTGCTTATCTCTAAGAAAGCGCCAAATGTTTTTTTTTTCTTGTAATGAAATTCTTTTCTTTTTTTTTTTACTTAAAAAAAACTTGGGAAGAATGGTACTTAAAAAAAAACTTGGGAAGAATGGTACTTACCTGCAGCATGGTGACTTAGTGACCTTGTAAAGAATGTGAAAGAATATGTTAGTGCAAAAATCTTTAGGGATTGAAATGTTGGAAACGATACATTATTACCCTTCATTCGCTTTCATCATTTGGGCGCCAACATCTCTTGGATTCACCTTCGTGGATATTTGGTAACTCGACAATACCCTTCCCTTGCATTCGCCTTTAAGTGCTTCATGTTTTCCTGATTCCTTGGTAGAAGATACCGCTTCTATGGTTAGGGTGCAATTTTTCCATTTATCACCCTGTAAGAAGGGGGGATGAAATGAGTTATCTCCATTCTTAGTTAGGTTCAACTGAGGAATGATACATCCTTCTTGATAAATTTGACGATGTTGTTCCAGCACCATTCATTGGTGGGAAGATGAGAGATTTTTTTTTGCTAAATCAAACATAGCTCTCCCACTCTTTATTTGACAAACATTTGTTCTGTTCGAATCTGTCCTATATCAAAGAAAAGGACGTGTCATTCTTTTTTTTTTTTTTTTGCTGAAGAGAATCAAGTTTAGGAACATGATACATCTTTTTCAAAGTCGGGCGATCAACATCTCAAAGTATCTCTCATGGAGGAATAGATAGTGTTGCCCTTTGTTTCATTTGAATCTTTTTTTATTTTATTTTTTATAGATGAACAGGACTTTGCACCATCACGTTTGTTGGAGTGTTACAAAACATGGTACTCTTGATGTCTCCTTGACAATGAAAAGAAAGTCATGTCAGAAACGGTATTGGAAATTGATAATTGGAATCAATATAGTTTACTCTTCTTTCGAATTCGCGCTTTTAGATGCTTGGCAACTCCCTTCATTTGTCTCATCATGCAAAGTGAATGAGATCGACAAGCTATTTTGGCACCTAAGGCATTCGCTCCATTTCCTTGCGATAAAGCATAAAACAAAGTAACATTTTGCGACACGAATCTCGAATGTTGATTGCAGAAAACTCTTGCAGCCAAATGTTCAAATGCTTTAATTGCCAAAATGCGCAAGAGCCCTAAGGATAGCCTTTTAGTAACATATGATGTGGCTCTTGATAAAACTTATTAAAAACAATTTGGTGATGGTGATGCCCAATCTCCAAATAAAGAAATTTCCTAGAACGAAATTCAGCTTCTATGGAAAATTGGCACCAACGATGCGCATGCTTGCTTCTCAAGTTCCATGAGCCTACACTTTTATCTTTTAGAATGGGCAAATCCTCGTCCTACCGGAGAAAGCGATTTTGTGAAGAGAGGGCCTTAAGCAAAGCTTTCTTGAAATTCATTTTGGAAGATAGACATGAAGATTCAGTTGAAAAACTTCTGAATTTGTTTTTTTTTTAAAGAGTGATTTTCATGAAATTGAATTCCATCATAAAAAGTGAGTCGTGTGATTTTACAAAAGCAACAATTAGATTCGCAATCAAAACTCAAAATGAAAAACATGATTCTTAACAAGAATAAAGACATGATAAAATACAAGAAACTCTTGCATAGGTTAGAGTAAAAATCAATTATTGTTCTAGCTCTAGAATTCACTTCTCCATATGGTCGAACACGAAAATGTCAAGGAGCATCGTGCATAACCCGTAAAAAGACGACAATGTCAGTACGTGAATTAGAAAAAATGATATCTCAATGAAGTCGCTTCTTACAACAAAATCAAGGCGACGGTACATGCCCCAAAGTCCTTACTACAGGATTTTTGTATTTCGCCCAGATTTTATTATAAAAGAAGACATCATTAAAATAATCAGTCCACGGCCATCAATCGAATGTCCACTTTTATTCCAAAATTTTTGTATGCACAAGTGGCTTTGTTGTTTTTTTTTCTTGAAGAGATTGATTTTATGTTTTTACTCTTGCAAAAAATGAAGTGACTTATATTTTAAGAAATCTATATAAAATGTGATTTGCATTTCGGTCCCATAATGTGAGAAGGAAAGAGTTTGATAGAAATGCAATCTCAATTTTTGTGCCACAATATGAAATCACAACTGGCAAGTGTTTTTTTTTTTGTTTTTTGTTTTTTTTTTTCAAAATGATTTCGAGCCCATAACTAGAAATTTAACAAAATCATGTGTTCAACATGGCCAAATCAAAGTGTTTAGAACTTGCATTCAAGAATGATTGCCAACTTTTTTTAAATCAAAAGCCTATAACACCGAGGGCATTCGATTGATTTCCGCGAATTTCAAGATGAAAACGCAATACAAAATGATCAAATAAAAATAAAAATGATACTCACAATGGGTGCCGACTTTTGTCTCTGTTTTTTTTTTTCTTTTCCATTACATAGACATGCACATGAGCTATGGCTCGATTTCTACTCTATTCGGCTCAAAATGGAGCCCTGGGGTCACAGGACTGAACCAACAAGCTTGTGGCTAGGTTGTGTTACCCATGACTTCGGCTTCGTCAAAGAACTGACCTGTGTCACATGCTCGCAGACCAGGGTGGGGATCTCTGACATCAAGAAAGGAATTTCGGGATTGAGATGGGGGACTCGTACTACATGCTTGTAGTCGGAGTGGTATCCACCTCAACACCATCCTAAGTGATCCTATGCGGCCCAGGTCCAGCGGTAGGTTGTGCGTGCTAAGGTGTAGTGCAATGCAGAGGATACATGCACAACAATTTATAGACAAACAACACTCCATACTTAAAAATAAACCATACATTCCTACATCTCCCTACAAGACAAATGTAAGCAAACACTTCCCCTTATACCTCCCATTCTACAAAAACATTTAACACCTTTAATGTTAGAGGCGTACCTGGAATCCTCGATGCCAAACAAAGATATTTTTGAACAAGATTAATTTCGGCCTAAGTCCTCTAAGGTTTAAAACCAAATCCCCAGTGGAGTCGCCAAGCTGTCGCGACCTACCCTCGCGGGGAGGGAACAGGTTTAGGGATATTACCTAAAGGACGGGCCTAAGGCCCATTATTAGGCGTGGGCTCTCCCAAGCCCATACCCCGCGTGACATTGTGATATTTCTTAAGAATTTTGCAAAAAGGAGTCGCCACTAGCCTATTGGGGTCGGCTAGAAACCAAGTGAGGTACGGGAGTATGCCACACTTCCTACGCAACCAGAGAATCTAGGGTCGGGGACTTGATTACACTAATTGACTAATTAGTGCCATTTCGGTACCTAATCTTGTTCATTTTAACAAAACAATTTTTGGCAAGCAGTTTGGATTGATTTTATACCTATCCACTAACATGTGAGGTGATCATACAAGTGCGCAATCATTAAAATAACAATTATAGCTACCAATATTCTAATTGGAGTAGAATTAAACACGTGCAATTAAACATAATTAGATATGCAAATTAACATAAGATATAATCAAAATACGAACAATAAATATCTAATTACACTAAAAAGACAAGATATGGCAATTCCTAACTAAACCCTATATTTTTTAAATTTTTGAAAAAAATTTAATTATTTTTTTTTAAATTTTTAAATTTTTAAAATTTTTAAATTTTTTTTTAAAGAAAATATTTTTTAATATTTTTAAATCTTTAAATTTTTTTAAAAGAAAACATTTTTAAATTTTTTTAAAAAGAAAACCTTTTTAAGATTTTTTTTTATTTTTTTAAAAAGAGAAAAGGTGAACCGGGTCCGGTTCGGTTCGACTCGACCCGGTCAACGCGGATTGGGTTCGGTTGGAGACCGGACCCGGGTTTGGTCCGGTTGGGAAGCGGGCCGGTCGGCCCACCCCAAAACCGCCAAGCGAAAACCTAGCCGGGCCGGGCCTCGATGTGCGAGCCCGGTCCGGTCTAATAACCTTTAAAAAAATAAAATAAAAAGCCCACTACCTAAACCAGCCCAAACCCGGCCTGCAAAGCCAAACAAGCCCAAAAGCCCAAATGGCCCGTCGTGACAAGCCCAAACGAATGAAAACCCTACCCGAGAATTTTACCCGACTCGGCTCGCGCGACCCGGATTCTGGAAACCTCGAGCTCGGTGACCCACGACGCCAAAGGGGTTGGCTGAGACGTCGACGGCGGCGACGTGACGGACGGCGGCACGTGGTGGACGGCGGCTTGGGTTCCGGGTGGAGCGGCGGTGGCGCGAGGAGGCTCGGGCGTCGTCGAGCGGGAGGGGTTCGGCCGAGGACGGCGTCGGTGGCGGAACGGTCGCAGCGGGAGACGGCGGGGGAAAGCGGCACGACGGTGGTCGCCGGCGGTGTCGGAGGCCGCTCTTCTCCTCTTTTGCTCTTCCTCCGCTCTCTCGTTTTCCCTCTTGCTCCGGATCCGGGTTCCTCGGGCGCGGCGGCGTCGCTCGAAAGGGAAAATGACTCGGACCGGCGTGGAGGGGGGTCGATGCTCGATTGACGGACGGAGAAGGTGGGCCGCGACGAGGGAGACGGAGTCGCGACCAGGCGGATCGCGGGTCGACGTGGGCGGCGCGGGCTCCGGGCGAGGTGGGGGTGCGGCGTTCGGAGACGGCGACGGAGTGGAGGCGGTGAGAAGGGCGGCGGCTCGGACGGCGTTGGGCGGTGCCGCCACCGCCCTCCTCCCTCCGTTCATTCAAGTCTCGGTTCCGAGGTAGACGGCGGCGAACGGCGTCGATTGGGAGGTTCGTCGGCGACGGCGGCGGCGGCACGGCTCTCTCTTCCCGAGCTCTCTCCCTCGAGCTCTCTCTGTGTTTTTTCTCTTCTTCTCTCCCCCGCTTTCTCTCTCTCTCCGTTTTCTCCTCTGGTCTCCCTCTAGGGTTTTTTTCTCCTTCCTTTTCCCTCTCTGTGCGCTGCTTCCTCTTTTCGTTTCCTCTCCCACGCTAGGGTTTCAGCATGAGGGAGGAGCCGGCATGGGCCGGGCCAAGGCGAGATCAGGCCCGGCCCCTTCCACATTTTCTTTTTCTCTTTTTTTTGTTGTTTTTGTTTTTTTTTGTTTTTGTTTTTTTTTGTTATTTATTTATTTATTTTTTTAAACGACTGATTTCTAATTTCGTACACAATTAAATCCTAAATGAAAATGGGAAAATTTAGGTGTCAACAGTCTTCGTTTAGCAGCGAACTCAAGGATGGCCTTTATGCATGAGCCGAAAAGAGGGTATTCATAGATGCCGACCAAACTAGCGAGTCAGTGGTTTTCTATCACTTGGAAACCATAGCCAGATTATGTCAAGAACTTGGATAATGTAAGACTTGGTATGATCCTAATCTCAATGCTGAAATTCTTTGATTTCTTGGTGCGACTTGCTGCGCCCAGAATTGCAGTCAGTGAAAGGAATGGCTTATCCATTTGGTTTAATTAAAACTGGGTGAAGTCATGTATCTTACCAACAACTAAAGCTGGTCACAGAAGCCAAGGAAGTGGCCATGTAAGCCCCCGAGAGAGCCAGCTCTCTCAGATGGCCCACAAACATCACTGAGATCACCTGCAAACAATGTATTATTGGGTTCACTAATACCAAAATCCCTGCCAATAGCAGTGGCCGCCTCATTTCCAAGAAAATCTCTTCTTTCTTTAACCCGTTCCATGATTCAGACACCTTTTCCTGAGAAACTGCTAAAAGGGGCCACTCTAGGTGCTGTTTCTGGTCTTCTTCATCCATTAGCTTTCTTTATACTTTTGCCAGAATCAGCAGAGTCCAGAGACGATTGCTTATATGATCTTCTTCTTGGCAGAAAACGAAGAGTAAGTTGATGATTTTATAAGATCAATGACTGCATCTGTCCATGGCGGCCAAGTTATCTAAATCCCACATTTTTGGTCAAGTAGAACTCGGCAGATTTTTCTAAAAGAACATAAGGGTACAAAGAGTCGTGAGTCAGATTTCTTGAGCATCAAGTATTTCAATGATTTCTTATTCTTGCTGTATTAACAGCTAATAAAGTGAAACAAGACAACCAGAAGATCCCACCACATGAGGCAAATCTTGTCTCTTTTTGACTAGTTTGATTGGAAAGTTCACACTGCTTCTTGTTTTGCTTGAATTACAGTGTACATATTCTAAGACGATTGGGAAGTAAGAAAATATTATATATTCCATGGGCAGTGGCAATGGCACACTGATGTGTATTGGGCAGCTTAAAAATTCATCAGAGAAAGTAACTTATGTGATCACTGAACTTTTGCCTTTGTTTTAAAACCTGTCATTTAACTTTTCATATTTATCAATTAGGTCACATAATTTTAGTTTTGCTTTCATTCAAATTAATATCGAAAATTAACTGGACAGATGATTCAATTGATATTAAGTAACATGATGAAAGTTGAAGTAAAGTTTTAGTGACTTTTTGTTTGAAAATTGAGCCCAGTTACCCTCCTCCTCCTCCTTCCTCGGCCCCTCTCTGCTCGCCTCCTCCCCCTTTCACTTGCAAGCAATTTAATGGACGATTCGTCAAAGTGTTGGTAACATTTTAATAAATGAAAGTCTTTCCATTTAAAATGAACTTGGGCCTACTGCTTCACCTCTAAACACATGACGTTGTTTCATAATCAAGATGACCACAATCATAAACAAACTAGACTATTTCAAAACTCTTAAGTTGCGTGAGATCAATCATTTGAACAATCAGAGACTCAGCTCTCTTAGAGCTGGAAAGTTTCTTTATGAGTTATGATAAACAAATTAGCGGATTTAAAAATTTTAACTTTTGCAATATTACTCAGGTGAAGAATTTGGAGCTTCAATTTTTATTCATCCTAACGTTCATTTCAGAACGTTGGAATCTCTTATTGATAAGTTACTTTGCTACAATGGTTCATTATTTCTGATTCATATAGCAAGTACGCCGACAATAACAGCAATTCTTGTTATGTGACCCAATGGGCAAGTGATCCTTGTGGAACGATGAGAGAAAACGTAACATCTCTTGATGGAATTAGTACCAATTGATACGATGGATGGATCATGGAGAATTCTGCCTTAAGTGCAAGTTTTGATGCTTGTTCTAACTTCTTGAGATTCGATTGTGACCTGTGAGAAAGCAAATTTTTTGTGATCTCCTAATCTCGTCATGTATAACGGACCTTTGACCGGACTCAGGAGGTGGTCCTGGTGGACAAGGGAAGTAGTCTGATGCTTAAAAGTTAGCCCCGAGAGAGAGAGAGAGAACTATTCTCCCAAACACCAAAGAGGAGAAGTTCAAACTGGTAACATTTTCTTGATACTTCTGTACTGGAGACTTATTTATGTCAGACTTAAAAGTCAAAAAGGTCGGAGAAGAACAGCACAACTTTGAGATTGTCTCTAGTAGCTGTTGCAGGGGACTTATTCATGTCATATTAATTGATCAACGACAAAGAAGATAAAGTACGATCCGCTGAGATCAACCTTGCTGCATTCCAATTTAACATTTGTTTCTGACTTTTGGCAGAAGTTCACGATGTGGCTCTTCCTCATGGGTGGCAGCATGAGATCCAGAGGGATAAGAATACCTTATTTCATCAATTCGCACAATGTTTCAACACCAGGAACCAGAGTGTCTGTAGTCTACCATCTGATTCCAACGGTGACATTTCTTCACTGTAGCTTTATGATAGCAATCCAGCGGCAGGACTCACGTCGTTATGTACTCTGTCAGTGGCTTTCTTTGCCTGCAACAATGCCAAATGTCAAGTACCAACCATAAATGGAATGATACTTAACACGGTAAAAACATTCAATTTTCACTGTAAATTACCTCTTTCTTCCAGTTGGTACATCCTGTTAGGACTCCAAGTAACAATGCTTGTGCAAAGAGTGCAACTGTAATCCCGGTCCAGAGGCCCTGCAGCTCAATAAGAAGAACAAGCAATTACAGGAATATCGGACTGACTACCAGTTACAATGAAAGCAAAGGACGAATTGCTGTAGAATGGTAGGGTAACTATGGTTTACCTTTCCACCAAGGTGACAGACAAAAGCTAGGAATATGGCGACCGGAATACCCAACAAATAGTAGGCACCTAAATTGATGACAGCTCCAATCTTTTGCCATCCACATCCTCTTGCAGTGCCTGAAAAAAAATGTTAACTTACAGCATCAAAACAGTGGAAGTACAAGTCGGTTTTGACTTGTACATATTTGAGATTGGACATATTCTCCATCTTCCCTCCCTAATTATCAGGTTTAAGTAGTCAAAGTTAAACTAGGTGGGGGTGTGCTATTAAACTGCAGTAATAAGCAAAGTATACCTGAGAAGACGCATTGAATGCCATCGAAAAAATGGGAAATTGCGATTAGTACCATCATATCTCCCACATAGTTCACGACTTCTTCTTCTGTGCTATAGAGGTAGCCCCATGCTCTTCGACCGAAGATCATGAGAGTACTTGCAAGCAAGCCTTCCGTGGCAACCATCATTAAGGAAACATGAATTGCCAAACGAGCTGCTTGTGGTCTTCCAGCGCCCAATTCATTTGAAACTCTCGTGCTGCCAAAAAAAAAAGGCCAAGAATGTGCGTGACTGTGGAATAGCTGCTTCTTTTGCACGATCTACTGAATTAAATAAAGGTTAACCGTTTTAGGATTACCTTATTGAACCACTGAGTCCTAATGGTACCATGTAAACCAAGGAGCAGGTGTTCAGGCTGAAACAAGCAGAAGATAATAAGTTTACATTGTTTAAAAATTATGGCAACTGGTGCCAAGAGGCTAGCAATTTTGTTCACTTCTTGTTGATAAGAAGTACTGATGTACCCGATTGAGAGGACCGACGTTTCAAGTTTTGGATTGGGAAGAAGTCCTGATAATAAGACCATCATTTCGAATGACCAAATCTCGAAGCTGTTGCAGGCAATAAACCAAACAGAAGCACCGTAATCACTTCAAGCTTCAGAGAATAATTAAAATCAATGTCGATATCGGACAAAGAATAGCGTCAGAGCCAATCAAGGAGAAAATGTACTCGCTTAGAAGCTGTAAAAATCACATCATGAACATAAACTAGAATAAAAAGGTTGACAGCCCCCATTCATTATTCTGAAGAAGGATTATGACCATCATTTGTCACGTACCCTGTCCCACAAGCTTTTGATCTTTTATAGGTCCTTTTTTTTTTTGGGTGGCCAAAAGTGAACTAGGAGAAGCATAAAAGCTTGAAAATTACCAGAGCATGACAGAAGAAGGAATTGCTAATTTCAGAAATCCAGGAATCCCATAAAAGGCCTCCTTGGAGAAACCGGTCCAAGTTCTTTTGCAAGAAGGTGAATTTCTGACGTATATTGCCAGTAACAGCACGTTTATCCAGTACGAGATAGCATTTGCTAGAGCAGCGCCTTTGATTCCGAGTCCAGACTTGAACACCAGAAACCAACATATGAAAATATGGAGAAATGTGGTGATTCCTGAACTGATCATCATTGGAATGACATTGTTCTGCGTCTGCAGAAACCTTATCTGGCACTGCAGAAGCGCAAATGCGAAAATGCTAGGGATCATGAACCGAGCGAAGGATCCTGCCTCTGCCGATATCTGAGGATCTTGCTTGAAGAAGAGAAGGATTTGGCCCGTGTTAGCCCATATGATAGCGAGTGGAATGCTAGCTATTAGGAGAACGATCATGGCCCTCTGCTTGTGGATACCGAGCATGTGGTATTGTTTAGCTCCATAAGACTGACCGCAAAATGTATCCAATGCACTTGCCATTCCAATCTGTTACGGACCTAGCATCTATAAGATGATGTTTGGAGCAATTCATAGATTTCCACCAATAATATCAAAAAGTCTTGTCAATACATCCTAGAAACCCAAATTAGGACTAGTTTGGAGCATCAGAAGGAGTGAATTGCCATAGTTGACTCAACCGACATGCAATGGAAGAATCTCAGCAAGAAAAACTGTTTATCTATTTCATTATCAGCCTAGGGCGCCCAACAATCTTTTTTAAGTGCAGTTAACGGATGTTCTAATTCGTGACGAACACCAACATTCAGTTTCCAAACTCAGCATCGCTACACCTAGCTAGAGGGGTAAAAATCACACATTTAGCACACTGAGCTTCTTGATAGATAAATGTTCAGCAGATCAATCTTTGTCAAACTTTGAGAATCTTCAAAGGAGCTGAGGGCAATAGACAAGAAATCTATTCATGGTACTTGGAAATCCTTACCCAATAATCATGTCAAGAATAGAAGTGAGATGGTTATTTTTTTCATGACGAATAACCTTCTGGAAAAATCTTTCATAGAAGTGACACGGTATGATGCTACTTCCAATGCTTACAATCTTTCATGTCCTAGCGATGCAGTCAGAGAGAAGAATGGTATATCTCAAGATTAAAACTGGAAGAATCTGTCTTACCAACAAGCTAAAGCCAGTCACGGAAGCGAAGGAGGTGGCCATGGAAGCACCCGAAAGGGCCAGCTCTCCGAGATGACCCACAAACATCACCGAGATCCCCTGCAAACAATATATCATCAGGTTCAAAGATACCAATGGCCCCGCCAACGACAGTTGCTGCTTCATTTCCAAGAAAAATTCTTGTTTCTCAAATCCATTCCCTGGTTCGGATGCCTTCTTCTCCTGGGAAACTGCTAACAGGGGTGACACCAAATGCTGATTCTGATCTTCCACATCCATTGATTGCTTCCTCTGTGCCTTTGGGCAGAGTGGGCGAAGCAGATCCCAACAAAACAAAAAAAAACAGAAAAAAGGGCTACAAATTTTAGAGATGCAAGAGATCTCTCAGCTGAAAAAGAACCACCCTTTTGGCTCCGATGAACATTAACACACGGTCTTTCTCTGATGGCTGCGTTTATCTTCTCCAATGCTTGGTGAAGTAGACTTTGGCATACTTTTTGTCGGGTCAGATTTCTTTGGAGTGTCAAAATATCTCAATGGTCTCTGTAGTCTTCGTGTGAGAGCTTTTGAAGTGCTAAATGCAAATGAAGTGAACCGAGACAACCAGAAGATCCCACCAAATGAGACAAAACCTTTTGTCGTTCTGACATTTATGAAGTGATTCCTTTCTGCTCTGCTTTAATTAGGGAAAAAAAAAATCCTCGTAGACAGAATATGATCCACGCAGATATTGTCGATGTTTATGTATTGCTGGAGAAATTCGTCATATTTCATTGCTCACTGAACTTTTCCTTTACCTAAAACAGGTCGATGCATCACTTTAATATTCTATTTGTCAGTAGAGCAAATACTGAGCTTTTAATTTCGATCTTTAATCAATACACTCTTTTGATTTTCCAATCATTGATACACTAAAGATCCAATATTGCTGAAAGAAGAATTAAGGGTTAGTGTCCTATAATGAATATATTACTATATAGTTAATCTTAATCGTTGACAAAAGTTTTGGAATTGCACTTGTTGGAAAACATCCCTTAATTGATTTTCACAATAACAAAATTAATCGAGTATTTAAAATCTTGGATTAAAACTCTGTTTATTACAGAAAATAATCATTTGAAGAGCATATTAAAAAAAAGGCCGCTTCTATTATTTATAAAAATGAAATAACGAAAAAATATTTTCACCTTTACAAAAATATTTAGATATAAATTATTGTCGATAATAAAAATATTTTTCATTGATCAATTATTTCAAGTGAAATAAGCAATCATTTTCAGGAAAATATTTTCCAAAATATTCATTTTTCACGAAATAAATGAAGCTTAAGTGTGCAACTATTTATGTTGATATAAAAAGCCCTAAACATGTTTAAGATTTGCAAAGCCAAAGTTGAAAGTGAACTCGTCCTAAAGATTAAAGTTGTAAGGTCTGAGTGGAGGAGAATATTATGGAAGATTCTTCCATAGGTCATAATCATGGTGCTCTTGCTTTATTTTGAAGAGATGTGGCATAGCTGCTTAGTATGCAATGCAAAATGGTGTTGCTGAGCAATAAAATCGTACTCTAATGGATATGGTACGAAGTATGATATGTCATGGCACTCTATCGGAGTGTCTTCGAGTTGAAGCTTTAAAAAAAGCCGTGCATATCCTTAATCAAGTCCCTTGTAAATATGTGGTTAAAACACCTTATGAACTATGGACACAAAGGAAACTAAGTTTGGGATATTTTCATGTATGTGGCTGTTTGGCTAAGGCAAAATTATATAACCCACAAATTAAGAAACTTGACCCGAGGACTATAAGTAGTTATTTCATTGGTTACCCTGAAAGATTAAAGGGTTTTATATATTATTGCCCTTCACATACTAATAAATTTGTTGAAGATTAGAAATGCGGTGTTTTTGGAAATTGCTGATTATAGTACCACCATAATAGTAGACCTTGAGGAAATCCTCAAGAACAAGTTTCTACCCAAGAAATATTTTGGTTCCTATTATTCAAGGGTCTAGTGTACCATTACCTTCATCAGAAGTTTCTAGTCCACCAGAGGAGGTACCTAATGAAGAACCTCAAAATATGGAGCCTATTCTCCCTCTTGTTGGTGAACAAACTTTTAGGAGGTTAGGTTGAGAAAGAAAATCAGCTATCTTTGATAATCTAGATGAGTCAAACCATGATGTTAGCATAGGAATTGATCCCATCTCTTATGATGAAACCATTACAAGCAATCATTCAACTTAGTGGCTCGAAGCCATGAAAGATGAGTTGAACACAATGAAAACTAATGATGGCTAGGACCTAGTAGACTTGCCTAAAGGGGCAAAGCTATAGGCTGTAAATGGGTCTACAAAACTAAGCTAGACTCTAAAGATAATGTTGAAAGGTATAAAGTCAGATTGGTCGCAAAAGGTTTTACTCAAAGAGAATGAGTGGATTATAACAATTTTTCCCCTATGTTAAAAAAAAAAAGGGCTCTTTCAGAATAAACATGGTCTTAGTAGTTCATTATGATTTAAGCTACATCAAATGGACATCAAAACAACATTTTTTAATGAGACTTACAAGAAGATGTCTGTATGGCACAACCACAAGGTTTTGTGGTTGAAGGCAAGGAACACATGAAATGCAAATTGAAAAAGTCTATCCTTGGTTTGAAACAAGGCTCAAGACAGTGGTATCTTAAGTTTCATGATGTGATTAGTAATTTTGGCTTTAAAAGAAATGCAATGGATCAATGTATATATCTTAAGATTGGTGGGAGTAAATTCATCATTCTAGTATTGTATGTGGAAGATACACTACTTATTAGCAATGATAAAGGCATGTCGTATGAGACTAAGAATTTTCTTTCACATAACTTTGAGATGAAAGACCTTGGTGAAGTCCTTTATGTAATAGGCATTGGGATTTATGAAGATAGATCTCGAGGGATCTTAGGATTATCTCAAAGAGCCTATATTGAAAGGATTCTTAAGAGATTCAACATGCATAATTGCTCTCCCAATGTTGCCCCTGTTGTTATAGGTGACAAATTCAGCTTACTACACTGCCCTAGAAATCAACCGGAACTTGGACAATTGGAGCATATTCCCTATGCATATGCTATAGGTAGTCTTAAGTATGCTCGAGTATGTACTCGTCTAAACATAGTGTATGTTGTTGGAATGCTTGACCGTTACCAAATAACCTAGGAACCAATCATTGGAAAGTAGCTAAGAAAGTGATGCGTTACTTACATGGTACAAAAGACTGTATGCTTACGTACAAGAGAAAATATAGCCTTGAGGTTATTGGTTATTCTAATTCTGATTATGCTGGGTGCATCGACACTAAGAAGTCCACATCAGGTTACATGTTTATGCTTGCTGGTGAACCTATCTCATGGAACGGTGCAAAGCAGTCCTTAATAGCATCTTCCACTATGAAGGCTGGATTCATAGCATGTTATGAGGCGAGTTCTTATGGTTTATAATTGAGGAACTTCATTATGGGGCTAAAGGTAGTTAATGCTATTTTGAGATCATTGAAGATAGACTGTGACAATCAGGTTGCCGTTTTCTTCTCGAAGAACAACTAGTCAAGTGGTGCATCTAAACACATTGACATTAAGTACCTAGTTGCGAGAGAAAGAGTCCAAAATCAAATTGTGTCTATTTAGGATAATAGTATCAAAGCCATGTTAGCGGATCCCATGACAAAAGGCTTACCATCCAATCTCTTTCGAAAATATGTTGCTAGTATGGGTTTGGTTAATAGCTTTTAGTTTAGACCATGGTTTTGGACATATGGCATATTTTTATTTATTTTGTGATCACCTCATGCAACGGAGTTGGATTTGTCATTAGTTGCTTCTTAATATATGTGCACCATTGAAGTTTTTTTTCAAACAAACGATTTTGTATGGATCTCATGAACATATTTATATTATAAAGCGTTACAGGTCATGACCATTAACCCATTAAATGTTGCGTTTGTGCTGGAACAGTAACTCGAGAACGGTACTATGTTATTGGAGCTCCAATTCTTTTCTGCATACATGTTAGACAAGACCTTACTTAAGGGATGTTGTGTGTACTTGACTATATTGTGTTAAGCCTTATGAATTAGATCGATAATAGATCTTCAGCCAAGTGGGAGAATGTTGGACTTGACGAGGTCTAACTCATTTATGTGGCTTATCAAGTCTATTATTTAATATTTGATAATGCCAAATTTAATTAAATATTTTATGGCTAATATATTTATGATATCCAATTGGGCATGTAGAATTCATATCTTAAACCTTGATGGAAGATTGAAATTTGACAATTGTAGAGTTGGTCCTATCACTCCTTCTACATAAGATCTCTTTTCAGTGGAGAATGTATGTTCTCCATTATTACTTTCCGCTATTTCCACAAAATTGACGAGAGAAAAATACACACCCATCATAAATATCATAGAGGATAGAGGTGAAGATTCATATGCAAAGGAAGACATCTTCTCTCATATTGAAACTGGGAAGCTCTCGATCGGTCCCATTTTTCCCGGGCCACACATACTGGGTAATGCATTTTATGCGCAATAGATGGTATGGAAAGAAATCAAGGCAATCTGAAACATTGGTCTCGAGGTAGCAGAAAGTGGCAACGAGACGTGCAGAACCCGCGTGCAGAAATGATTTAAAGAATCATTTGCTGGTGGAGTTACAAAAGAATCAAATGCTAGCTACCAAAGCTTAAAAAAAGCGTACAAGCTGCGAAAGCTTCAAACTAAAGTGGATGGTGCATTTTCCGACCAAAAAAAAAAAAAAAAGTGGATGGTGCATTTGTTTCTAGAAATATCAACAACTTGGGAAATATATTTGTAAAATGATTACTTGTATTGCTATTTAGAAATAAATCAATGAAAAATATTCTCATTATCAAGGCATATATCTTGGCATGAATGGTTGTTGATAATGAGAACAATTACAATTGATTAATTTTTCTAATAATCAACTTTTAAATACAAATGGACCTTTAAAGATTCTTCTTTTCCACGGAAAAGCGAAAAATCAAAATAAAGGTGGATTGGGAAAAGCAAGAAAGCAAATAAAAAGAAATAGATTAAGCATCGAAACTAAAATAATCGACGTTTAAAAAAGCATTTGTGGAGGACAGCTTGTTTGATGGTCAATTACTTATAAAAATTGCAAACATTATGCATTCAAACATAATTAATAGTTCATTTTTTCAAGTAGTATGCTACAAGTATTTTGTTAATGCGTTTCCTCACATTTTAAGTTTTAAAGAAGACAGTTTGTCTAAAATGGTATTAGAACACGCGTCAATAGTCTTAATTCTGGCAATGTCGCTTTCAGTTTATCACGATGGAGAGGTGAAATTTTCCTTAACTAACCACTTAAAAGTGCCATGGAGACACAATTTTTTTTTTAATAATAAATTTCATGTTATAGATACATTTTTGACATATTTATTAAACATTTGAACTTTTGAAAACCATTGGTGTCTGCTTTGCCTAAAAGATGTAAGTGCGACTATCTGAAAAATTAACGTGGTTAAAGAGTCCGAAATCATAGGAACAATCGCATTATAGTCATGCACGAAGTCAAATCAATCAGTGTAATCAAGGACAAAAGATGTGACAATCATTATCGAACATGCACGCCACCATCTCCGTTGACAATCCATGCCTTACGAAATCCAGCTACTCCGAAGTTTAGTTTATTTATTACAACCCAATAAAACCCAATTCTTCTTCCTTGGGACAACCTGAGGAAAAATGAACTCCCATCAGGGGACTGCCCTAATTCTAACACTCCTCCTCCTAGCCTCAACGTCCCATGCCCTCCCCAGAAAGCCATCCGACCCGAGCCTAGCCGCCCAGTTCCTGGCCCCCCATAACGCAGCTCGCGCGGCCATCAGGATGCCGCCGCTCACGTGGGACGTGCGCCTCGCGACCTACGCGCGGTGGTGGGCTGCGCAGAGGCAGCAGGACTGCGATTTGAGGCACTCAAACGGGCCCTATGGGGAGAACATATTCTGGGGCAGTGGCACGGGGTGGAACCCGGGGCAGGCGGTGGCGGCATGGGCCTCGGAGCGACGGTGGTACAACTACCGGAGCAATGCATGCGTGGAGGGCCAGATGTGCGGGCACTACACCCAGATAGTGTGGAGGAGCACGAGGAGGGTCGGGTGCGCCGTGGTGGTGTGCTTCAAAGATGGCGGCACGTTCATGGTTTGTGAGTATGATCCGCCTGGGAATTACATCGGAGAGAGGCCTTATTGAACAATTTTTTATGATGAGGAAATTTTAAATGTGCCCAAAGTGAATTGAGGGACAAATTGTTTTTATTTCTTAAGCAGTTTTTTTGACTATTGGTGATGGGTGTTCGATTCATTCTCTGTAATTAAGGTACGTTGCTACTCTTTTGAGAAATGCGTACAGGCACATCTATGTGTGATTAATATTATAATACAAAATATTCAAATCACCAAGCTCGATTCATCATTTCGAATGTATGAAGAACCGTGTCGTCCAATTCTTTTTATTTTATTTTTCTTTAATAGGCTAATGGTTCATTTGATAAACTGGCGACAGCTATCTTCACATTTATGTTAAATTACTTTCCCAAGGGATTGTACTTCACTTGAGAATTGCGCATTTATCTTCATTTGCATGTAGTTCACTAATATTGTAACACAGAATTTAGGGAAGAAGAGATGAAAAAATCTCGATCTAAGTCGATATATAAACTCGCTAATAAGCATATATCAACTCATTCAAGTCGAAAAACTTTCAGACGTGTGCACACTTGCACATATAGTTGGCAGATTCTTCTTCTCCACTGGCCACTCCTTACAATAAAAAAGGCAAAATAAGGGGGCAGAAGTACCAAAAAAGTTCCACACCTATCTTATGGATATTAATTTACTTATAAACCTTTTAAATTGGACCAATTTAGTCCCAAATCTTTTAACATTAATAGCAATTTAGTCCATCCGACCTATTTAGGCTGGAAATTGATCATGAAGATGCCGGTCATCCTATGTGACACAATCAGCGTTGGCATGGATATTTTAAACATATTTTTTTTTCTTATTTTTTAAATTTCTTTTTCTTTACCTTCTCCTTTTGCCAAAGGCCGATTGCGGGCCATATACCATAAGCCATGGCCCACAAGGGCTGGCCTCTTTAGGTTGTGCCTAGACTAGGGCAAGCGCCGTGATGCCCTCTTGCCAGATTTGAAGAGGCTCGACGAGCCCTATCCTAGGTAAGGGTCAGCCTCGTGTCTTAGAGATAGAGAGAGATCGCATGTTAGAGTTGGAGAGAGGGAGGGAGGGAGGGAGGGAGAGAGAGAGAGATCCTTCAGTTGTCGAAATAGAATTAACTAAGGTGCTTTAATGGCGATTTGAGCAATTCTGATATGGGATTTGTTCTCACTTTATCTTGGCCATGACTTTCCTTTTTCGTTTTTTTTTTTTTTTCACTTGGCAAAAAGAAGTCGCGAAGCAAAGCAAGGTAAAGAGCACGGGCACAAATGAAACATGAATCTCTTTTAGAGAGAGAAAGAGATGGTTGGAGATGATGAGAAGAGAACAACTCCGACACAGGGCAAAGAGGAGTGAGAAAATGCGGCTGGCGAGGCCAACTCTTGCTTGTGGCTGGTGAATGAAAAAGAAGAAGAAAAAACATTAAAAAATTATAAAAATATTCATGTCAGCACTGATCATATCAAGTAGGATTATCGGTATTTACGTTAGCGATTTCTAAGCTGAAATGAATGGATAGACTGAATTGGTACTAATGTGAAAATATTAAAGACTAAATTGGTCTAATTAGAATGTTTAAGACTAGATTGGTACCAATATGATAGATTTAGGACTTCCTTAGTACTTTTCTCAAGAAACAAGAAATGAGAGGAAAAAGAATTGAAGAATGTCATGAACAATATATATAAAAGGAAAGCGGATGAGATATGGAAGAACTATGAGCAAAAAGCAAGACCATTTACACGTTATCTGGTCTTCCTTTTCAACCTATCACGGCGTATCCCAAAGATTAACATATTTTCTTGACATAAACGATTCAATTTGGGGCACACCCTTTGTCTACTCTATATAATTGTACAGATAATGTCAAGGGAAAAACCTCTAAGCGGATCAGTGATTTACTAAAAAATAATCGGAGCAAAATTTGCATGAAATAGGAATTTCCTTGAAGAGCACTGGCCGAGTAGAATTGCATCTTCAGTCACTTCACTTGAAAAGAACCATTTCTTTGTTGGTGAATGATGAGCTTGAGGAATATGAGCTCTATCTATAATCTCTAGATATCTCTATTTTCTTAAATGATGGAGAGGACAATTATATATGCGCTTACATCGAAATCTTCGCAATATAAGTTATCCTAGTCAAGGCCGAAACTGGTTAAATAACTTGCTAAACCATGCATATAGCTTAGGTTATAATGCATGCCAATTTCTTCAAAGTGAATGCTTGCTTAGTAATAAATATTCTATAAATTCGCTAGAATACTTAAATATTAAATCGCGTATTTACCTAATAACCTAAACTTTTAGAACAATTTTTTCTATTCCCACAAAATTTTACATAGTGCTAGAGTGGGATGTCTAGCCCTTATTTGCTTACCATATTATATACTCTTAGAATATTAAATATGCTTTTATCTAACATTTTAAAATTTGAAAATAAATGATAGTAGTATTACAAAATTTTACATAAATGATTTCCAAATTCATTTAGTGATTGGTCCTAAGTTCAAATGGACACGAGATCGTGTAAAATGGTTGTTTTTCTCTAGGGGTCGAAATTGCAATGGTGACCTACGTGGCAATTTTTTTAACCTTTCGATAGTTCTTCCGATATCTTTATAGAGGCATTCTATTATGCGTCCTGATCTTCCTCCGCAAGATTCTCTAATCGCCTTTTGACTTGCGCGCCGATTTAGGGATAATTTGTTTTTGCTCCAGATTCTTTAGCTACGGTTATCCTTTGGTCGATGGATGATGGATCATTCTTGACTCAAACTTTAACCATTTTCATGTTATGAGTTATCGATAGTTGCTGCCTATCATGGCCTAGTTTGGGACATTAGTTTCTTTGTGTGTTCTCAGTTTCCGGATCTGATGTCAACCTTTATGAACGACCGAATATTCGACAATGTAACTAATGTTACACTTCGAAGAAGGGAAATTTTTCTTGGTCTCGCCTGAGTTTTTATGCTAGTTTGTTCATTGATCGAGCTCTTGGACGTACAGACTCAAGAATTCTTCTTTTTGGCCAATGAAACTCTTGTAGTATTTTTTCTTTCGCCAATTTCGGTGGAAATAGGAGAGTAGGAGAACTCCTAGGTTGTGTTTGGCAGTCGGGATAAAATTCGGGATATGATATGATTTATCCTATCCTACGTTTGGTGCTCGCTCAGAACAGCATAAAGTAGGATATAAGGGGGATATAGACGGGATAAAATTATCCAATGGGGGAGGTGGGATAAAGGTGGATATGATTTTTAATGTCCCTACTAGGAAAGTTATTTCTCTCAAATAACAAACTTATTAAATTAATAAAATTGAAATTATATTTTAATATAAATAATATTTAAATTATAATTGAAGAAATTAAAAATAAAAAAATAAAAATTCATTTTTAATTAATCCTATTTTAATATATATATTCAACTTTAATTCTATCTTATAATAAACATTCAATCTATAAATTAAATATCTATATTTATTATATATTTTAGGTATTTTTGTATTTTATGTATGTTAGTACGGTTTACTATTTGATAAAATTTTATTAAAGAATGATGAAAGAGGAAAAAATAATAATAAAGAAAATAATATAAAAAAGAGGAAAAATAAAATAAAAATAAATTAAGGAATAGTGTTACGAGAGATTTTCACCATCTTCGTTTATGAACATTTAGGTTCATTTATAATGATATGTTGTTTATATAAAAAGAAATGTACATGATATGATGAAAACATATCCGACTTTAATACTGCGATTCACCAAACAATGGACATGATATAAAAAAATCCCAGGATTTCATATCCTATCCTATCCAGTCCTATCCCGATTAGAATCCGGACGACCAAACGTAGCCCTAGAGGTTTACATGCTTGTGAGGGAGAATTACCAAAAAAGTCTTAAACCTATTGCAATTGTGCCAATTCAGTCCTAATTTTTTTTTTGGCCAATTTAGTCATAAACTTTTCTTTCTACATCTCCACTCCTTCTTCTTCTTCCACAAACTCCATCGTCCTTCGCACTTTCGCTGACACTGACACTGGGCTCATCGATGACCTCCCCAACAAGTCCTTTTTCTCCACATCACATAGGCTTTTCTTGCGCCATGTATAATAATAATAATAATAATAATAATAATAATAATAATAATAATAATAATAATAAAAAGGTGTCTCCACCATGTGTAGGCATAAAAGTCTAGGGCAATAGGCAAGTCGTGTTCTTTTAGGTAATATGAAGCGGGATTTGATTTGATGGTCTAATTCGATTTCAGTTTTAATGCCATGTCTAAGTGTTGAAGTAAGCAGTTGTTTTAGAGATTGTAGATTTATGAGAGATTTGTGAAAGGAGGAGTGGGAGACATAAAAAGAAGCAAATGGCAAGAAAGAGAGAAAACAAAGAGACAATTTAAAAGAATTGATAAGAGAGACGTCAAAGCGTGGAGAGAAAAAAGAAGAAGGAAAGTGGGATATGTACGAAAAAAAGAAACAAATAAAAAGAGTTGACCAAATAATTTTAAAAAAATATATAACTTTTTTAAAGTTGTACCAAAAGTAATGGGCCTACAAGAGATAATATGGTCAAAACACTAAAAAAGGAAGTGTACATGCCAAACGAGGAGTGGAAATAGCGCCGCCCAAAAATAATAGTTATATCTAAAAATTAAATAGGAGATAATGACATAAATTGTCCCTGAACTTTGACTCAATATGCAGTGTAATCCATGAGATTTTAATTTGTTCAACGTGTTCCTAATATTTAATTTATTCAATATGATTCCCGAACTTTTGATACTTGTTCAATTTAGTTCATGAATTATTTGAAAATATTCAATATTGTCTTTCCATTAATTCAAGTTTACGGACAATATTGACTATTTTCACTTAGTTCAAGGACTAAAATTGAACACGCATCAAAAGTTCAGGGATCGTATTAAATAATTTAGAAGTTCATGGACGACATTATACATTGCGCTAAAGTTCATAGACCACATTGAACAAATTAAAAGTTCAAGGTCCACATTATTAAAAATTAAAAATTTATAGGCTATATTGCACATTGAGATAAAGTTCATGGACCATTTGTATCGTTTTCACATAAATTCGCTTGTTGGACGATCTGTTGAATGTTACTACAATTAAATAAGTTAGGTAGAACTGAGAAGCAGACAATCCAAATAATGTCATAACATGGCATTATATTGAACGGCTTCTCCAGATATGGCAATTTTATTTTCCTTATCCGGCAATTCCAGAAAAAGAAAATTTATCCTGTTGCACCAAGGGACGAAAGTGGGGGAAAAAAAGGAAAGAATATAGTGAATTGTTCGATTTTCATGCTGTAAGTCAAAAGAATGCTAGTGGCGGGCACTGCCAGCCCACTAATTTAATATTACTTTCCTTTGTAAGGCAAATCACTGGGATGGTATAGCTTACCTAAACAAGAACAATCCAAAAATGAAAGAAAGAGAGAGAGAGAGAGAGAGAGAGAGCTTGGGAATTGGGAATAAAATGACAATGTGGCACCGCTTGATCGAGATATCAACGAATTAAACAAAGTATATTAAGGCAAGACATTACATTGGTCCACAAATCATAAAATCATTATGACGTGGGTTGAGACGACTTATAAACGGTGTTCTTAAGTCGTGAAAGAAAATATCATTTCATTTTAGTGACGTATTTATCATAAACTTTCGTGTGCAATTAGCCAGCTAAATACTATATCAGTCTCTAGCGATAAATATATTTGTCCATCATGTAAAGTTTATTTATTTATTTTTCATTTGAAAAGTCGTGATATTTCTATCCTGTGAGGATAAGTTGATGCATTTTTTTTTTTTTTTTTTTTTGTCTTTATTTGGTCTTACCTATTCAGAAATGCTAGGGAAATTTGTAACAATTTGTATTAATGTGGATTCAGCATACAAAATGCATGTATTCATGTCATTTTTTTTTTTTTTGATGACCGAGGATCCCGCTTTCCTCCGGAGGGCTTACGCCCTGAGTAGTCGCGAACTATACCTCGGGGGAGATTAGCACAAGACTCCACCACCGTGACCCCCCACTTCAGACGCTAACAACGCTGGAAGGAGTTGATCTTAACCAACCACGCTACCCACCGGTGGGTCATGTCATTTTCTTTATCTTTTTGCCAAATATGAACTTTTTTGGCATATAGACAATCCCTATGCACTTTCGCTAGATAAATGTCACACGAATTTGGAATTTAACGACGTTTGACATAAAACTGAAGGAACCTTAGACAAAATGAAAATACAATAGAGAACATATAAGGACAAATCAGACAGTTGGGTTTGACAGGTGGTGTAACGGATGCATATGATACTTTCTTCCTTTGGCAATAGCCAGCATGTAACAACTCATTCAAATTTAGGGAGGTAATGTAATCTTGGAAAAAAGATATTTCAGAATATCATGAAAAAATATGTGAAACAAGTGGATGAGATTAGGAGTGAGCAGTTCCATGATCGATCCATGTTCCACTTAAAACCCGAAACCCACCCTATCGGGATCGATTCTCTAATTTTTGGAACTTGAATGTATCTTGTATATCTTGGAGTGTGGAATCTACTCTATCAATCGACTCTAAATGTCTATTCGTGAACCAACCAATTCCTCTCTTCTTCTTTTTTTGGTCATGAAGAATATGAAACTCTTCTATTAGTAAACTAGATAAAAGGTTGATTATGTTGCTCAAGTAAATCAAGCTGTGCTCAAATTACTTGTTAGTGTTACTATCGGTTCTCTGTTTTGGAGTGGATATGTCATGAAGTTTTTGCAGCATTTGCATTTCTCGTCTTTTTATAGTTCGTGAGTTGGTTGGTGCTCTATCTAATTATCCTCTTCAAAGATTTTGCTCTTTCTGGTGTTGTCTTGGTATTGTTCACGGGCATTTTCATGAAGTATTACACATATTCAAACTCATCAGAAAATTCTTAACGATTTGTGTAGGCATTTTTTTAGTTAATAGTTACCGTACATATACCTTGTAGACTTGTTGAATATGCTGTGAGAATGAGGTTTGACATGTGTAATAGGTCGGCGTGGACTGGATCACACAACACTAGTTCCAGATATTTGAAGCCAAAAGCTAGACTGATTCCAAATTGAACCAGAAACCAAACAGGTTCTCATACCCAATTCCACTAGGGAACCATGCTCATCTCTAGATGATATATGAATAACAATGTACAAAAGGCAAGGCCGGTGTTGCGTGATCTTCATTTATGTCCTATCACAATGGATAACAAATTAAAAGGAATTTTTTTGCATAAATACCAGGAAGGGAATGAAACTTAGCTAAGAAAAGTTGCAACGTGAAAATGTTAAAAAATATGGTAGAAGCTACTCATTATCTCTAAACTCTAAAAGTAAAAGTTTCCTTGGATTTTATGCATTTTCCACGTGCACTTTCCAAGAATGAATTGAACAAAAATATACCTTTTAAGAGTACCAACAAAGGGAAAATTCCATATAATGACCCAAAATGCTCTCATTTTTTTTTTTTTTAAATAAGAGCTTGAAGTAGACCTTATTTTAAATAAATTCCCGAAGTGGTTATGGCTGTTTCAAATAAAGACCTATTCTCGTCGGCTCGCCAGCTAGCAAAATATTTCGACTGATCAGGGATATTTTCGTTAAAACACAAGTTAAATTTAAATTAAATTAGAATGATTTTTTTTAAAAAAAAATAAAAAAAGGAAAAACATAGGCGGGAGGACCCACCTGTGTTTTCCTTTTTCTTTGTTTTTTTTAATGAAAAGAAAGAAAGAAAAAATTAAAAAAATTTAAATTTTAAACGACGAAATTGCCCTTTATAGCGGGTGAATTCAAGCCCTTCTTTGAGATTGATATGAGCACTTCGGGCCCTTATTTGAGAAAATGAGGGCACTTTAGGCTCTTATTTGAAACAATGTCCACTTCATACCCTTATTTAGAATTTTCCCTACCAACAAATCATGAATCTGCCCTATAAAAAAGCATCAACTTTAAGGCTTGGGATAAATATACAGAAACTTTTTAAATGGTTCAAGAAAAGGCAAGGATAGACCAACAGAGGAAAAGGCATGGACTTTTGGGTTTGGTACAAATCTAGCGGAAGTCTCTTAACGCCTTTAAAAACCAGGAATATTACGTCAGATACACTCCCCTAATTGTGTTTGCTATATAAATTCTTAGGCTATGTTTGGTCATTTGGATGTTTAGTCAGGATAGGATTACGTAGGATGATAAATTTAGGAATTTTGTAATATTCTATTCACTATGGTGAACCACAATAATAATATCAGACGCTTTTATATTTTATTTGGCTGATTGTTTAGTATATGTGTCAAATGTCATATCAATACAAATACAACTAAATATGCACAAACGGAGATGGTAAAAATATTTTGTGATTAACTATTAAAGAAACTACAAATGCATAAACGGAGGTAACCTCCATTGATCAATCCATGATTAATTAAAGATCTAAATCTTAAATAGCAAATGAGCTATTATAGCTTTCCAGAGCGACAGTTTTGACTATGACGAGAAACGTAAACAAGCTCCAACAACATTGACGAGTTAAGTAGCAAGTGAATGCCAAATCTAAGAAGACATGATCATTCTCCTTCCAAAATTCCGAAAAGTATAGTGTTTCGACTCTCTCATATCTTGGTGAAACTTCAAAGTGAATTACAAACCTATGGAGGAAAACGAGCTTCGATTTTCTTGTTGCTTTCGTGGACTTTTGATGTGAACTAGAGAGTTACAAGGGAAAGGAGCTCCGACTTTCTCACTATTTTCGTGGAGCTTTAACGGAAACTAAAGAACTATGGATGAGTCGTGAAGTTTCAACATGAACTAGAGATACAGAGTAAAATGAGACGGAGAGGGTAGGGTTTTGGTTTAGAAATCGCATTGCCCTTATTCTTCTAGAATTAAAAAAAATAAAATTTCTTTTTAAGTTTAAATTTGTTCATTTAAAACATTAGTTCTTCTACTTCATTTTTGTCTGTCTATTTTTTTTACTAATTTCCTCTCCTTTTTATTTATTTTTTATATCGGTCCATCATTCCTTAATCAAAATTGTACTAAATAATTTATTATACTAACATACCTAAAATATTTAATAAATATACTAAATATAATATATATTATAGAATAGAAAGAAATTTAATTATATATATAAATAAAAACGAAAATTGTTATTTTTTGTTATTTTAAATTTTCTTTTTATATTTAGCATTCAATTATTATTTTAATTTTATTAATTTAGGAAATTTTTATTCAAGAAAAATAGTTATTATACTATGGATATTAAAAATTCTATTTACCTTTATCGACCTTCCTCATGAGATATTTTTATTTGGCTCATATCCCTTTCATATACAACCTAATCTTATTTTGGGGAATCAAATACAAATTAGGATAAAATTTATATTATTTTAATTTTTATCTTGACTATCAGACGTAGCCTTAATTTTTTTTTATAAAGGATTAGATAGAAGACTTTGTTTCTTCCTTTAATGGTGTTTGGAATATAAGTTCTTAATTTGTGGTTGGTATTGCCAGTCTACTAATTAATATGGGAACTTCCCATTGTAAGGCAAATGAAGGGGTTGGGACTAATTTACCTAAATAAGAACAATCCAATAGTGAAAAGTACAAAGAGAGTTTGGGAAAAGGGAAAAAATGACATTGTGGCACAAAATTGAAACTTGATCCAGATATAAATGAATTAAACAAAAGATCTCAAAGCAAGACATTTCATAGGTCTATAAATCATAAAATTAACCGGGGTTGAGACGACTCAGGAATGGTGTCCTTTTTTAATCGTGAGGAACAATGTCATTTCATCTTCCTGATGTGTTTATTGTTCACTTTCGCGTGCTATTAGCCACATTAAATTTTATATCTGTCTTATGTTTGGGAAACTTAACCATGGATATTTTTGTTCACTAACTAAAAGTTTATACATCTTTTTGTGTCATTTGAAAAGTTATCATTGAATCAAACCTATGACATCATACTCATTTATTTCGTCTCCGATTTTCTGTGAAAAATGGCTTAAGATACCGTTGACGGCATAAACTCCCATTACTTTTAAAAATAGCTCCAGAGATTTCGCTCTTTGCGAATAGGGATGCCAATTTTGTGTATTCTTCAATCTCGATAACGATTGGAGACACCTTCCTGTATTAGATCTGATATAAGTTCATGCTTATGTGGTCCCACATTTTATCGAACATGCGGTAATGGACTTGGTCAAAGAGATAACGTGCAATGTTAAGAGGGGGACAACTCGTTTCAAATCTTCATAATCAGCAACAACATGAGCTTAGATCATCAAAACAGATTTGACACTGATCGATTTCCACACAAGCGCGTCTGTAGATTTCGTACTTTATTTATCTCAAGAAATAGCCGAGAACAGAGCACGTTCAAATCGATCAAGAGAAGGATGTTTACACGTAGTGGTTTCCGGCCGAACATGAGCAAAGTGACCACCAAAGAAAGTTTCTAAGAATGGAATCAGTGATAGAGACAACGGAAGCTGCAATTCAAGCTCCTCGCCAAATGTGCTCGAGAACAGGGTAGAAGAGAGTTTGTCAAAATATGTCTAAAATTTGAGCCAATGAACGAAAGCGACCCAAGATAAATTAACGTAAAGTCCGAAAGTTGAATATTTGTTGTCTTCCACCATGGAAATCTAAATTTCCTGTTCAGCATTGGAGTCTAAAGTGATACTTTCAACGTAAAAAGGAAAGTCAATATTGGAGTCCAAGTCGGAAGAGGAAACAAATTTCCTATTTTCAATTCAGAATATTCAATGCGTGCGTTCTTAGGGCGTTTGCTTTTCTGACGGGCAGAGTGCATGTATATTTAAATATGAACTCGTGGGCTGCTCACGAAGAATTGGTGCAGCGCCGACTTTGACCGAGTCCTTGGTGTGGGTTTTCTGTTGATTTTCTTCGTAAAATCACACTAATAATTTTAGTGTTGAAGCCAATTAAATTTTGGGGTAAGATTTGTGAATTCCTTTGAGATTGAGAGATTAATCGTGTAAAATAGAGGGGTTAAATTCTGTTTGAACTTATTGGATGTAATTAAGAGTTGGGAAATACTGAAGTTATTTGATTGATTCGTGTGATTATAATAATTGTTATATCGCTTAATGTCTAATAGTATTCTTTGCCATCCACGTGGATGTAGGTCACTTCAATTGAATCACGTAAACTGGCATCCAATTTATTTTCTTATTCTATTTAATTGTTGTTTGATTGCTTGTTTTTTGCAACAATTGGTATAAGTAGTAGACTTAACTAAGCTAAGCAAATTGATGGAGATGATGATGGAACGGTGGGAATGGACAGTTTGATGGGAGGATGTTAATTTCTAGAAGATACAGATTAAGGATTACCAATACCAAAAAAATTTGCACTTACTCCTATTTGGGAAGAAGTCGGATTGATGAAGCAAGTTGATTGAGAATCACTGGACAACAAGCTTTGGATGTTAGTCAGTTGATGTTGGCTCGTAATGTTGCATTTAATATCATTAAAAAGAAGACTACTGTGGGTTGATGAAGGCTCTATTAGACATACAAGAAGCCCTTTTCGGTTAACAAGGACTATTTGATACAATGTCTATTTAACTTAAAGATGGGCGATCGTGCATTAATTGCTGATTATATAAATGAATTTAATGTGATTGTTAGTTAGTTGAGTTCAATTGATATTGATTTTGATGATGAGGTGCGTGTTTTGATTCTATCATCTTAATTTCTTAATAGTTGGAATGCTATTGTCACTGTTGTTACTAATCCCTCTAGGCCAAGAAGCTTGACATTTGATGAGGTTCATGACTTGCTTTCGAGTGAATATATTCGTAGGAGAGAATCTAGTAAACCTACATATAATGTTTTAATAGGTGAAAGTAGAGGAACAACTAGTAATCGTATTTATAGAAGTAGTATAAATCTGATCATATGTAGTCAGTCTACAACTGGTGGTGTCGTCTGTTGGAGTTATGGCAAGAAGGGATTGCCTTAAGTTGAAGAATGAAAAGGGCAAGGGAACTAGAGTTTAATCTATAGATAATGTTGTGATTGTAGCTTACTACAATTCAAATAATATTGATTATGTCTTTTCTATCATAAGATATTCATCATTTGATAGATATATTATGGATTATGCTTGTGCGTTTCATGCTACACCTAATAAACATTTGTTTTTTACTTATTAATGCATGAATAATGAGAAAGTGTAGTTGGGAAAGTGCAATATTGTGGGTGCTTGTGATGTTAGAATCAAAATGAATGATGGTATCATAAAGACATTGATTGGAGTGAGGCATGTCCCAGAATTATCATCTGGAAGGTGAAGTTCTAACGGTTATTCGAAGTACCCTGATGATAATGAAAAAAATTGAGCAAAATGGCCTATATGAACTTTAAGGTGAGAGTGATGATTTCGCCACAGAGAAGTTATATGCATATGTTCGAGAGTCTGAATTGTACTTGATGCATTTGGGACACATTGGCGAGAAAAGCCTGAAGGTTTTGAGTGAAAGGAATCCAATGTGTGATTATGTGGCTAATGAATTGAATGTATACAAGTGTTGTGACCTAGACAAATGGGAGAAAGTGCAGTTCAATACAATCATAAGAGAAATTGCAAAAATTGTAAAGTTGATTCCCTTGAATATTTGTAGCCTATCATAATTTGCTTCGAGGAAGGGTGCTAAATTTATATCAACAGTTAAGGATGACTACTCGAGAAGGACGTGGATGTTTGTGCTTAGGCACTAGTATGATGTTATTGTTATGATTAGACAATTGAGAGTTTTGATTGAAAAGGATACAGAAAAGACAATTAAGTAGGTACGAACTGATCTGATCGTCGTATAGAGTTTTGCTTGGGTGTGTCAAACAAATGTTACATGAGGGTTGAGTCTGCGACATAGATCCTCATAAAGGGATTTCTGAGGTCAAACTTGCGGTTTACCGATTTGACATTTGTTACTGATTTTTGGCAGGAGTTCCACATGTGGCTCTTTCTCATGGGCGGCAGCATGAGATCCAGAGGGATAAGTACCTCTTATTTCATCAATTCGCACTACGTTTCAACACCAGGAACCGGAGTGTCCTTAGTCTATCATCCGATTCCAACGGCGATAATTCTTCACCGTAGCTTTATGACAACGATCCAGCGGCAGGACTCACGGCGCTATGGACTCTGTCAGTGGTTTTCTTTGCCTGCAACAATGCCAAATGTCAAGTACCAACCATATATCGGATAGTACTTTACATGGTAAAAACGTTCCATTTATCGATTCACTGTAAATTACCTCTTTCTCCCAATCGGTACATCCTGTTAGGATCGCCAGTAACAATGCTTGCGCAAAGAGTGCAACTATAATCCCCGTCCAGAGGCCCTACAGCTCGATAAGAAGAAAAAGCGATTATAGGAATATCGGATTGACTACCAGTTACGATGAAAGGAAAGGACGTTTTGCAGCAGAATGGTAAGGTAAATACCTTTCCACCAAAGTGACAGAAAAAAGCTAGGAATATGGCCACTGGAATACCCAGCAAATAGTAGGCACCCAAATTGATGACAGCTCCAATCTTTTGCCATCCACATCCTCTTGCAATGCCTTAAAAAAATGTAACATATAGCATAAAAAAAGTCGAAGTACAAATCGGCTTTAACTTGAACATATTTGAGATTTGACACATTCTCCATCTGCCCTCCCTAATTGTCAGAATAAGTTGTTAAAGTTAAAAAAGGTCAGGTGCACCATTAAACTGTAATTATAAGCAAACTTCGTGCATACCTGAAAGCACGGCCTGAATGCCATCAATAAGATGGGAAATTGCGATTAGTACCAACATATCTCCTACATAGTTCACTATTTCTTCTTCTGTACTATAGAGGTAGCCCCACGCCCTTCGACAGAAGATCATGAGAGTACCAGCAAGCAAGCCTTCCGTGGCGACCGTCATTAAGGAAACATAAATTGCCAAACGAGCTGCTCGTGGTCTTCCAGCACCCAATTCATTTGAAACTCTCGTGCTGCCAACAATAAGGCCAAGAAAGGGTGAGACTGTGGAATAGCTGCATCGTCTGCAGGATCCACTGAATTAAATAAAGGTTAACCAGTTAAGATTACCTTATTGAACCACTGAGTCCTAGAGGTATCATGAAAACCAAGGAGCAGGTATTCAGGCTGAAACAAGCACAGGATACTAAGTTCACATTGTTTAAAAATGATAACAACTGGTGCCAAGAGGTTAGCGACTTTTTTTGCCTCTTGTTGACACAAAGTACTGGTGCACCTGATTGAGAGGACTGATGTTTCGAGTTTTGGGTTGGGAAGAAGTCCTGATAATAAGACCATCATTTCAAAGGACCAAATCTCGAAGCTGTTGCAGGCAAAGAACCAAACAAAAACATCATGATTGCTTCGAGCTACAGAATCATGAAGACCCATGTCGATATTGTACAAGGAATAGTGTCAGAGCCAATTAATAAGAAAATGTATCCCTTTGAAGTCGTAAAAATCACATCCTGAACATAAACTAGAATAAAAAGGTTGACAGCCCATTGATGATTCTGAAAAAAAATTATGACCATAATTTGTTTCGTATACTGTCCCGCAAGTTTTTAATCTTTTATAATATAGTTTTTGCCAAAAGTGAACTAGGAGAAGCATAAAAGCTAGAGAATTACCAGATCATGACAGCAGAAGGAATTGCTAATGTCAGAAATTCAGGAATCCCATGAAAGGCCTCCTTGGAGAAACCAGTCCAAGTTCTTTTGCAAGACGGTGAAATTCTAACATATATTGCCAGTAACAGCACGTTTATCCAGTACGAGATAGCATTTGCCAAAGCAGCGCCTTTGTTTCCGAGTCCTGACTTGAACACCAGAAACCAACATATGAAAATATGCAGGAATGTGGTGATTCCTGAACTGACCATCATTGGAACAACATTATTCTGCGTCTGCAGAAACCTGACGTGGCACTGCAGGAGCGCATACGCAAAAATGCTAGGGATCATGAAGCGAGCGTAGGATCCTGCCTCCGCCGATATCTGAGGATCTTGCTTGAAGAATAGAAGGATTTGGCCAGTGTTGGCCCAAATGATAGCTAGTGGAATGCTAGCCAATAGGAGAACAATCATGGCCCTCTGCTTGTGGATACCAAGCATGTGGTATTGCTTAGCTCCATAAGACTGACCGCAAAATGTATCCAATGCACTTGCCATTCCTACCTGTCATGGACCAAGCATCTATAACATGGTGGTTGGAGCAAATCAGGCGTCCCAAAATGAAATTCAAGAAGTTTGTCACTATTTTTTAGGAACCCAAATGAGGTTGCTAGGAGCATTAGGAGTGTGTGGCCATATTTCACTCAACTTATATCCGGTTCAGGAATCTGAACAAGGAAATTCTTTCATCTTTTTCATTTTCGGACTAGGATCCCCAACAATCTTTTTTTAAGTGCAGTTAAAAATTGTGCTGATTTGTGGCAAACACCAACGTTAAGTTTCCAATCTTGGCATTGCTAAATCTAGCTAGAAGGGAGAGAATCACACATTTAGCACACTGAGCTTATTGAGAGATAATATATTCAGTAGATCAATCTTTGTCAAACTGCAATAATCTGAAAATGAGCTAAGGTTAATAGACGGGCAATCTATACATGGTACTTGGAAAGCAGGCCTGCACGCAGTCTTAATTGATCCAACAATTGCTAAACTCTGTTTATTCAACAGGAAAGAGAACTCCTATAATCATGTCAATAATAGAAGTGGCACTATACATCTTTCAAGATAAATAATATCCTGGAAGAAAACTTCATAGAAGTGACATAGTATGATGCTACTTTCCAGTTCTTAAAGTCTTTCATCTCTTGGTTAGTTTATCTCAAGATTAAAAGAGGAAGAATTGTTGGGTCTTACCAACATGCTAAAGCCAGTCACAGAAGCGAATGACGTGGCCATGGAAGCCCCGGAAAGTGCTAGCTCTCCAAGATGACCCACAAACATCACCGAGATCACCTGCAAACAATATATCATCAGGTTCACCGATACCAATGGCCCAGCCAATGACAGTTGCTGCTTTATTTCCGAGAAAATCTCGTCTTTCTTAAATCCATTTCCCAACGTGGATGCCGCCTTCTCCTGGGGAACCGCTAACAGGAGTGACTCCAAATGCTGTTTCTGTTCTTCCACGTCCATTGATTGCTTCCTCTGTGCTTTTAGGCTGAGTGAGGGAAGCAGAGGGAAAAAACAGGGCAATAGCTTTTTAGATATCGTAGAGATTCTCTCTGCAGGAAAAGACCAAGTAACTCGTATGCTTATCTTCTCGCATGTTTGGTGAAGTAGAATTCGGCAGACTTTGTCGCGTTAGATTCCTTTCGAGCATTAATTATCTCAAGCGTCTCTTTAATCTACGGGTGAGAGTTTCTGACGTGTTAAATGCCACTAAAGTGAACCGAGACAACCAGAAGACCCCAGCGAATGAGACAACTTGTGTCCTTTTCACAAATATAGTCGGAAAATCAGCATTCCTTTTTATTTTGCTTGAACTAGAATATGAAAGTCCACGTAGATATCGAGCTTTAATATTCGATCTTCAATCACTCTCTTGATTTCCCAATCAATGATACACTGAATGTAACCATTGGAGTTTAAGAAAGAAACAGAAAACGACAAGCTTGTCAACAAGGGTGGGCTAGAAAAACGGTAGAAAAGTAGGGCACGATTACAAAGAAGAAAGAAGGAAAAGGGAAAAGAAAGGAAGGAGAAAAAAAGAAGCAAGAGCATTCGTGCCTACAAGCTTCGGAGACAAGGACAAGACGGATGAACTCCGTTTCATAGTGTCTGGAAAGGAGTCCTACTTTTTGTTCATTTAATCCGGAGGAATTTTCAGAGTTAAGCCCTAAATTCGGATTCATGTGAATTACGAGTTTCTAGGTTCAATCTAGGGTTGTTAAGTTGTGAAATTAAGTAAAAAAAGTAGTCTAGAATGTTGTGAAATTATGGGATTTTTCTTTTCAAAGAGACATGGGAGTTTACAATGAGGAATTTTTAAAGTTTCACGCGCATTGCTAGAAGTTGTAGCTGGATGGGACATCTTAAAGGGGATTGTGTTAATCTAAAGAATGAGAATGGTAAGAAAATTAGCGTTTAGTCTATAGATGATGTTGCAACTATAACAAACTATAATTTGGATAATGTTGATTATATCTTGTTTATCACTAAAAAAATTTCGCTTAATGGATAGATTAAGGATTCTAATTGTTTGTTTAATGCCGGACCAAATAGGAACTGGTTTGCTATTTATCAATGCATGGATAATGATAAAGTGCAATTGGGAAACAACACTAAGTTCGATGGGTGTTGGTGATGTTAGCATCAAAATGCATGATGGTATTATGAAGACATAAATTTGATTGAGGCATGTTCTAGAGTTGAAGAATAACTTTGCTTTGGATTCAATCCAAGTATCGATATAATTCAGAAAGTTGTTCAATATGCTTTGGTGATAATGAAAAAAATCAAGTTCTTTTAAGTGCTTTGGATTCTGTGACATTCCAGATTTTCAGTCCTGTTTTCTACTGAATAAATCGGGCATTTCATTGATGCGCCTATAGCGGTTTTCTCTGAGATGGCCACTCATCAGATAACTAGACTATCTGGAGAACCATTAAGAAATTTTAAGGCAATAGACTTGAGAATTCGACCAGGAATCGGTTTCTTGACCGTGCTCATCTTTAGAGGCCATTACGACATAGTATAAAACCGATTTGAGATTAGAGATAGGTCGGTTCGATTGAGATGTGTGGTCGATCGTGGGTTACTCCACTAAATTGGAAAATTCTCATCGACCGGCATTAGTTTGATTTTACTGTCGTTTTGGTATCCTGTGTCCATAATTGAGTCATCGAGATTTTCACAACAACCGAGAGTTGCCAATGTATTGAGTGGGTTCATTGTGGCTCGAAAAAAATCGACCACGGATCATTTGCCCTAAAAAGTTCTGAAAACTACCAGGTAGCCTAGGTCACGCTAAAAACGTGCCGATTGGAAATTAACTGCCAATTTGAGTCCGATTTCAGAAATTGAAAATTCTGTCATGTCACAATAAATTCTAGGACTCACGACTCAGTCTCAGAATATTTTTTTGACACCCAACACTTTTTGGGAAAAAGTCGTCGCCGGGTCGTTTTTGTGTAGAAAAAGCCGAGGGTTGTTTTTGATGGCAACATTGAAAAGCAAGATGGATATACGGGTGAGGAAAAATGCTAAGATGATCGATGGATAACCAATTGAGTTTATCAAAGCCAATTGAGATTTAATCAAGTGAGGAATGGTGTCCAATTGAGAGAGTTGAGTTCCAAATTCGTATCTCCCCTAGGCTAGACTTTTTGGACCATTTCAAGGGTCCTAAGGCAAGTGGTGTTGGCTGGTTTTGAGACAAGGGAAAATGCATGGACTAGGATGAAACTTGGTGGGCAAGTTGTGGAAAAAAATGGACCACGGGCCCCTCCATCTCTCACTCATCTCTATCCTCTCTCTCTCTTTCTTCACTCCACCGTCCAACCCTCCTCTCCTCTCCCTCTTGCTTTGTGCGAAACTAGCAAAGAAGAAGAGGAGCCGGAGCAGCCCGCCAGGACGCTGGGTTGCCGCCTCATCGTCGCTGGTTCGCGCGCCGCCGCCCGTGTGTGCTCCACCTACACACAACATCCCTTGCCTCGCCTCTCACACAACCCAGCTGCTGTCTCGGGTCTATTGCAGCTCATCCGGGGCTGTCCCGAGCTCGTTCGACACCCGTGAGTCCACCTTTAGGCCCGGTTTGGCCTATTCTCTCATTCTCGAGCAATCCCCGCCTAAACCGAGTTGTTTCTCCTTCATTTCCAGCCAAGAACAACAAGAAAAAAAGTGGGTCTCGCGGCAACTTTGAGGCCCATTTTGAGGTGCTTGTGGGCCTCGGACCCTAGGCCCGCTTCGGAGAAAAATGTCCCCCCTGCGACGTTCCCGATGTTTCAATCCGAGCGGATTGTAAAACGGGTGAGTTTAGCTCACTAATCCTTACTTAGTTTGCTAATGATGCTTAAGGGTTGATTATTATTAATTAAGTAGGATTAGGTGGTTAGATTAGAATAGATTAGTGATTATTAGTTGATTGCAATGCATGTTAGGTGGTTAGTCATAGCCATTAGGGAGTAGAAATGCTCTATTATTTATCGAATGCATCTCGAGATTTTTCCAACCCGTCTCGGGCTCCAATTAGGCATTACGGGCCTAAATTGGATTTTAAGTATTTATTTATTAATTTCCGAAATTATTTAATTATTTATATATTTTTCAGAAATTAGGCTGGGATAGCCGACGATCGAAATTTTATGCCGATTGTCGTGGTACAGTCCGTTTATTTATTTGAGCTCTACGTTGTGATGGATTGAATTGTTTGTGATATTTCAATAATTTATTTTAAATTGAATGAAAATTTAGTGATTGATTAGATGGCCGAGTAGAATTATTTAGCGCCAATAATGCTTTGATGGGCTAAAGTAGAGAGAATTGTGAGAGCGGATTGGAAATACTCTTGGCTAAGACCAATCAGGTACGATGTTATGGACCTATGTGGTTCGGTGATTAAGGATATCACTGGTGAAAACGGCACCTTAAAGAACGCACGTTATGGTCTAGTACATACATCATTATGGACAAACGTGGTTCGGTGATTAAGGATATCACTGGTGAAAACGGCTCTTTAAAGAATGCACGTTACTGTCTATTATATGCATCACATTGGCGAAAACGGTGCAGAGAGAAAGAATAGACGTGATTTATGGACAAACGTGGTTCGGTGATTAAGGATATCACTGGTGAAAACGGCGCCTTAAAGAATGCACGTTACTGTCTATTACATACGTCACCTTGGCGAAAATGACACCCGAGAGCATTAATGTGGCTCTGTGACTAAGTGTACTATTGGAGGTTATATAGTGAGGAGTGAAATGACCTAGTGATGGTCTGACTGACATGTAATCGACTAGCTCGATTGATCAATGATTTGATCTGATGTCGTGAATTGATTGAATAATTGATGTGATACATGAGGCATCTGTGTATAACCTTGAATTGCAGGTTGGGACTGAGGCCAAGGTAAGTCCTCTGACTCGTGCTGTGCTTAGGCAACCGTATGGCGTATTAGTTTACTAATCGAGTCTTAGGGGGCAGAACTTGTTGAGATGTAGTCTCATTGGTTATTGAATAACCATTTTAAGTCCCTAGACTTGGATTTTGAAGATATCGAAAGCCCGGTGCAGTCTGCTGAAGGCTCCAGTTGGAGTGTGGAGGATGATAAAGAGGAGGACGAGGATCCGTAGTTTGTAGAACCCCACGCCTGCTTGTAGACCTTGTTTTTAAACTAGCTTAAGTTGAATTTGATTTAATAGTTCACCTTGTATATATATGTGCACTGATTTGCAATGTATATAAGAGTGAATGTTTTTAAAGGTTTGAAATTTAGTCATACTATTCTATCCAAATGTTTTATTGTCTAGGGACAATTTATATGCTTCCGCATGCGCATATGAAATGAATGGGTCGGTAATGCGTCCTAGGACGTCGCTATTAATCAACCAGGTGAGGGATGGACATGCGTTCGAGGATTGGGGCGTGACAGATTCAATTAGGTATCAATATACTTCGGAAGGTTGTTCGATGTCCTTTCATGATAATGAAAAAAAAAAAATCAAGCACAATGACTTGTATGAGCTTCAAGATGAGATAGTGATAGATTTCACTGCAAAGACATCATATCCATCTATTCAAGAGTCTGAATTTTGGTTTATGCATTTGGGACATATTGGCGAGAGAAGCCCGAAGTTTCTAGGTGAGAGGAATCTACTATATGATTTTGTGACTAATGAACTAATATGCAAATGATGTACTTAAAACAAACAATGGAAAGTGTAGTTTAAAACAATTATTAGAGAAATCACAGAGCTTGCGAAGTTGATTCATTTGGATGTTCGTAGGCTATCATGATTTCCCTTAAGGAAGAGTGTTATATCCGTGCTAATGTTTGTGGATGACTACTCCAAGAGGACGTGGATGTTTATACTTAGGCACAAGTATGATGCTATTGTCAACATCAAGCAGTTGAGATATTTGATTGAAAAGGAAACAAGGAAGACGATCAATCATATGTAGCCCGACAATAGTATGGAGTTCTACATGGAACTATAAAATGAATTTTGCATAAAGGAAGGTATGGTGAGACATTGTACCAATGCCAATGAATCATGACATGTTGTAGAGTTGATGAGCACATTGTTATTAGAGGGGGTCCATAAAATGCTTTATAATGCTAATAGAGGGAGAGGATATCTATCAGATACACAGCACAACAAGCTAGCTGGTAAATAGATCCTCATCCAGTGCGATTATATGTTGGACTCTCGAAGAGGTTTAGTTAGGTAATGTTAGAGTTTATTAAGTTCTTAGAATGTTTGGTTACCCATAATATTTTCAAGTGAGTGATGGCAAACTCGATAGGAGGTTAAGAAAGTGCATGTTCTTAGGCTATGTATAAGGTGAGTGGGTTTATCGGTTATAGTGCCCGAAATTAAATTCACTTATTATCAACAAAGAATTACATTTGACAAATCTCCAGTATTTATGGATAAGGCTGAATATAGCAGTGTTAATGTGAATCTAGATGGTGTTAGTTCAAAGTGGAGGTGCAATGAGAAACTAGAGGTAACGCGTATTAGTGAAGTAGTTGACACAGTGCTTATAGTTAGTTGGAGCCTATAAAGCCAATGGTTACTAAGATGTGTGTCGGATCTCCTCACAAATATGGATGCAACAATAGTTTTGCTTTATTGTGATAAATGAGGTTGTCTCGGAAAATCCTTATGAAGCAATTAAAGGTGCAAGTGGAGTACGGTAATGGTGAAGTTCAAGTGAGGTTTGAACTTGAAAGATATTTTTGGCAATTGAGCCCATGAGGGGTTGTGGGAGAGTAGTATGTTGAAAGCTCGTAACAGAAGTCCAATACCTACACCTAGAGAGATCTCCAAGAGATGACTTGTGTTTGAATCTATTAACATATTCAGTTGGACTTACTTTTACTAAAAAGTTTAAGTCAATAAATTATGGGCTAGCTAGGATATATTACTTGCTATACACCATGCCAATTTTACAATATAAGACTTATTTGATATAACTCTTATGTGCATCCCAACAATAGTAAAGTTCATATGTTCAACAATACTAGTGTGACTTGGTTCAAATGTTAAGTCAATATGGAGATTGTTAAAATATATCTTGATTTTGAGCCCGTGAATGATGCTCTAGAGATGAATTAAAGAAGGTTCGAAAGTTCAATATTTGTGAATGTCTACCATGAAATTCTAGCGTGAATGATAACTATTTTATTTCAATAATTAGTTTTTATTCCAAAAATTAATTTTTCTAGTTATATTTCTCGGACAAATTTTTGAGTAAAAATATGTGTTTGATAACGATAGAAAGTTTTTGTTCCCATAATAGAAATTTGCAATAGAACAACACAAAATTTCCCTCTCTCAAGTGGTGGCGATGAATGGCAATGGTAGTGAATGGTGACAGTGATCAACGGATGAAGACCAGCTACTAGTGGATGGTGGGTAGCAACTGGTGGCCAACAAACGATGGCAGGCGATCGAAAATGACAGGTGACCGGTGACTGACAAACGGTGACCGATGGTTGCAAGCTGTGGGTAGTAGTAAGTTGGCGGCCAACTAGTAGCGAGGGTGAATAATGACAAGAGTTTATTTATCATTTCTATTCTAGGAATAGAGAAATAAAAAAATTTTACTTCTCATTTTTATTCCAATCTAAAATTTTGTTTTAGAAATAAAAAAATTGAAATTGCTTTATCAAATAAATTTCTATTTCAAATTCATTTTCGAAAATGAAAAAATAGTTTTGACTGGAAATAAAATAGTTATCATGCGTGCTTGTTCAATATTGAAATCCAAAATGATAGTGGACTTTGATTGTTAAAAGGAAAGTCAATATTGGAGTCCAAGTCGCTAGAGAAAAAAAAATTCCTATTTTTGTTTCAGAATATTCAATGCGTGGGTGGCGAGGGCTTTTGCTTTTTTGTGGGTAGAGTACATATGCAATTAAATATGTACTCGTGGGTTGCTCTAGTGGTCACGAAAAATTGGTGATGGATCATTTCTACAAGTGCTTGGTGAGGTTTTCTCTTGATTTTGTTTGTGGAATTACACTCATAATTTTAATGTTGAAGTAGATTAAATTTTGTGGTAAAATTTATAAATTCATTTACGGGATTTAATTATTTTTTTCTTAGGAATTATGAGGCTGTGAGGTTAAATACTATGTGAATTAATGTCACGCCCCGATCCTCCGAGCGCATGCCCATCCCTCTGTGGTCAATTAGATAGCGATGTCCCAAGACGTATCGCCGATTCATTCATTTTAATTCACATGCGGAAGCAATTAAATAAATCACCAGACAACAACAAGACGTGATAGAAAAGTAGGGTCATAAATTTTTGAAAACCAAATCACACTTATATATACATATCGACTATGTCATATACCATACTCGCTGATCTATAAACAATGTTTACAAAACAGGGGGATTTTGTGCTACAGCTTCTCAGGTAGTCGAATCCTCCTCAAAATACACTAGAGACTCTGGATCCGATAGGTTCGGGTCCACCACAGAACCACCTAGAGGATTTGTCGTGCCCTTTCCAAAAGCAACCTCCAGCACATAAAAAGGAACCTTGGACTCCGGTATGAGCCCCTTTCTCTGTCCATTCCGCTCCTGGCGATACCATGATCTGTATTGATGGGGCACCTTTTTGGGTAGACTCGCATCAACCGAGACCACGGATTTCACCAACTCATATATCCATCCCCTTGGATCTCCGTGAAGCGGGATGAAACACTTCTGCTTTGTAACCTTCTTTGGCTGTCCAAAATGCTCGGGGGGAGCTGCCATTTAGGGACCTAAAATTGTTATACCACAACGGAGTGAGACGATGTCTCAGTGAGTTCACTTTTTAAGACCCGACTAGAAAGAAAATATGCCCCAAGGGCCGCCTTATCACAAACACGAGTCAGAGGACTTACCTTTGCCTTCATTCCTTCCTGCAAGCCAGTATAATTTATAAAATCATTTCAACACTTCAAAGCGCCAAATCAAATTAAATCACCGATCAGTTGACTCAGTCGATTTCATGTCATCAAGACCATCTCTTGGCCCACTCATTCAATACTATCTATCTAGTTCGATCATATCACGAACTGCTCAGCCTAAGCAGAAGATAGATAGTATAGCTCACCCAAAGTTGATAATAGAATATATTGTTCACCCTAAGCTGATATATCAAGGCATGCAGGTTGATATAGTATACTCACAATGCTCACCAAAAGCTGCTAAGGTATACTACTCACCCAAAGCTGATAAATCAAAGCCCGCAGGCTGATATAGTATACCGGTGTACTGCTCACCCCAAGCGGACATATCAAAGCCCACATACTAATATAGTATAACATCCTGATCATTTAACCATTTCACTATTTTTATCATACTCGATAAAAATAATCGTGTGTGGGTACACAGTCGGCCTTAGCCAAAATACAATATTTTCCCACTGAAAATCCCACTATTTATTATAGTGCCTAAAAAAATTTTAGCGTTAAAAACCAACGCCCAGGTATTTTCTGACTAAATACCGAAATTAATAAATTTTAGGATAAATACCCAAAATTGCAAATCACACTTAATTTGCACCATTCAGCACTCAATTAAATAAACAGATCACACTACTGCAATCAGCATAAAATTCCAGTCATCGGCTATCCCCGTCTAATTTTCGGAAAATAATTTCGAAAATTAATTATTAAATACCCAAAAATGCAACTTAGGTCGGAAAAGCCTAATTAAATACCGAAACGGGCCCGGAAAATTTCCGAACCTGTTTAAATAAATACTACAGCTCATCTACTCGCTAATTGCACTAATCTAACCACCTAACATGCAATATCGAATGATTAAATGACTAATCCATTCTAACTAACCACCTAATACATGCTTAACTTAAACTAATCAATCCTTAAGCATAATTAACTCCCTAACCGGAGATTAGTGAGTAAACTCACTTGATTAACGATCCAATGGGACCATGACGACGGGGACACGAAGATGATCGACAATCTCGGGCTAGGAAGGGCTCGGAAACGGGCCTCGAAGCTTCAAGACCCTAACTGGGTCTCGATTCTGGTCGGTGGCCGAAAAGGCTGCTCTGGGGACCGGTTGAGCTGGAAACGAGCAAGGATGGGCGGACAGGCTGCGATGAGGCTTCCGGCGGTTCGGCGGGCATCTAGGCAGCTTCGGTGACGGCGGGGGGAGTTCGAACAGCACGGGGACGGCCTAAGGTCACGGTTGAGGTGTTATGACGGCCCGAGACACGCGGACGAGTAGCTGGGCATGTGGGACTTGCGACTGGGTGCGACGGTGACGCGGTGGCTCTAGGTGGTCGGACGGGTTCTTGCGAGCAGAGAGGGGCTAAGCTGCTCGGTTTCTGGTTTTGCTGAGCTTAAAAAAAGGTCGATGGTTGGAGAAGGAAGAGGGGGACCGGTTGGCTTTGGAGGGGGCCACCATGGTCTTCTCTCTATCTTTTTGTCCCCTTGATGTGGTCCACCAAGCCAGTTGGTGTCCTCAGCCAATATCCAGCTTCCAAATCTTCCTCTAGAAGCAAATGAGAGGGTCCAAAGGTGGTGTCTAAGGGGGGCTACGACTTTTGGAGGTTTTCCCCTCAAATTGAATTAAATCCTCACTTGAATTCACTCAATTCGGCATCTAAAAATTCGACCGTCAAGTCCCCGATTAAATTGACATTTTTTCTTGCTAACAACTTACATCCTAATTGCACGATAAAAAACAATCCTCTGAATTTTCAGATCGAAAACGGCCCTATATCGATTTTTCGCCAAAAATCTCAGTTTGCAGAAAAATTTTCGAAGGGTAAGTCGACGTTCCTAAAATAACTTATGACATGACAAAACTTTCAATTTCTGAAATCAGATTCAAATTCGCGGTTAGTTTCAATCTGGCACGATTTTAGCGTGACCTAGGCGACCGAGTAGCTTTCAAAATTTTTTAATGCAAATGACCCATGATCAATTTTTTTCGAGCCACAATGAACCTTTTCGACACATTGACGACTCTCGGTTGTTGTGAAAATATCGAGATTTCAAATACAGACAGAGGGTATCAAAACGACAAAAAAATCGGTTTAGTGCCGATCGATGAGTATTTTTCAAGTTTATGGAATCACCCACATTTAACCACACATCTTAGTTAAACTGACTTATCTCTGATGTCTAATCGATCTTTACTGTGCCGAAATGATCTCTACAGATGAACATAGTCGAGTAGTCGATTCCTAATTGAATTCTCAAGTCTAATGCATTAAATTTCCTTAATGATTTCCCTAGATAGTCTAGTTATCTCAGGAGTGATCAGCTCTGAGAATAGCACTTTAGGCACGTCGATGAAAGGCTTAATTTATTAAATTGGAAACAGAATTGAAAATTTCAGGATTTCACAATTAATGAGTGTAAATAGGGCTTGGGAAATATTAAGGGTATTTGAGTAATTTGAGTATGATTGTGATTTTTATTTTATCACTTCATATATAATAGAAATATTTACTGCTTTCTCTATAGACGTAGGTCGCTTTGACCAAACCACATAAATTTGGTATTTGATTTATTTTCTCGTTCTATTTATTTTATTGTTTAACTGCTTACTTTTCACAATAATATCGAAGGTGTGGTGGAGCCCGGAGGATTTTTTATTTTTTATTTTTATTTTTGGGCGCTGTGTCGCTCGTTTCTGAGGTGTATGTTCCCCCAATGGCTCCTCTCTCTCTCCCCCGCTGGAATGCGAGCGGTTTTTGAGTGTTCCAGTGTGGTCCCTTACTCTCGGAAAGAAAATATAAGCATCACAATCCATTCAGTTACAAAAATCTAGCTCGGCAGATTCTGGGGATATCTCCTCGCGCTGAATTGCTTCCATCGCGCGCGTGCGCTCTTGGGTTTCACGTTAGACGGGAGAGAGAGTAGAGAGAGAAATAGAGATGGGCGGGCTTCTAGCTTTCCCGGGCCTTAGAATCTTGGGCTCAATTTTAACCTCACCATCTCTCATCAGCACCTGCCGCCAGCAGTTTTCAGCTCTGCATTTCTCTTGATCCAGCTCAGCCTTCACTCCTTCAGTTGCAGCAAATACGTCGGAATTTCCCTCTATGTTGTCATCTCAAGTGGCCTTTAAAAGGGTCAACAGAAAGCAGCTGCATTTCGTCTGAATTCAGGCATCGATTTGTACTATTGCAGCCGCCCATTCAAGGTGCAATTTCGGCAGTTTGTCCAGTTTGGTGTCCCTCCATTTTAAGTTTAGTTTCCATGAAGCCTCCCTCGGTAGAGATTGTAGCCGTCCAGCTCCTTAAATCAAGCCCGAAAGGCCATTCATTCAGCATCAAGAGTCACGGCGAACACCCATGTTGCCTTTATGTCTTCACAGTTTTGCGTGCTGCAATACCCCCTGCAATTTTCAGCAATTTTTGTCTGCCATTTCCAACTTGATTCTCCAGCCTAGTCTCCTGCAATTCCTAGTCCTTTGGGACCAGCCAACATCGTCTATTCCAGCTTTGTCTGCAGATGCACATGGGTGAGAGTTGCTTCCATTTTCGGTTCTTGTCCTGTTCTCCAAATGCACATGGGCGGTTGGAGGTCTAAAGAGATTAGTTACGTGAGAATGTGAGAACAGAGAGAGAGAGAGAGAGAGAGAGAGAGAACCGAGGGGAAAGAAACTGCTAAGTCCATTAAGAGTTTGATTGATTTGGGAGCTCCTGCGGTCTTGTCAATTTGAAAATTTTAGATATCGGCCCATGTAGGGGTGGCAAATGGGTGGGTCGGGTCGGGTATGGGTTGGATCGAAAATGGGTCGACTCATATTTGACCCATTTAATCCGTTTTGACCCATATTCTTGTAGTGTAAATCTAGTGACCCATACCCAACCCGACCCGTACCCGACTCATACTTGACCCGACCCGTATTGCTAAAACCTATTAATATTTCAGGAAAACCCACTTCTACTATATGCTAATTGTATTAAAACTTCAAATTAAATTAAAAATAGTAAATAAAATAAAATAAAAAGTTAAAAAAACCTATAAATTGAAATATTTATAAAAAATTAGACTATGCACATGCTTCTCTTATTTGAAGTGAACATACCATTGAAAAACTAAAAACTGTAACATGAAAATTTTTTAACTAAACCTAAAAAAACACATTTTTATGATTTTTTTATTAAAAAAAAGTATTGTTAAAACATTTTTATGTAATACAAAATTTTTAACAATTTTAATGCAATACAAATTTAATGGAAAAATTTTATAATTATTTTAAAATATTTTTAAAATAATCGAAATTATAATTTTTTAATTATAATTTTTAATTATTTTTATTTTTTAAAATATAATTTTTTTAATTTTTAATAATTATTTTTTATTTTTCTCTTTTCTCTTTTCTTTTTTCTTCTTCTTCGACCAGCCGCCGGCCATGACGACGGCTGGCGATCAACCACAGGCGAGATCAAGCTCGCCAGATCCGGCGAGGCTTGAGCTTGCTGGCGTCGGCGAGGCTCGATCTCGCCGATCTAGCAAGGCCGAGGCCTCGCTCGATGCCGGCGAGCTTGAGCCTCGCCAGTCATCGGCGACCTGCCGGCGAACTCGAGCCTCGCCTGACCTATCACCTGCCAATGGCCTGCCGTCGCCCTGCCGGCCGCCGGCTAAGGAAGGAAGAAAAAGAAAGAAAAAAGAAAAAAAGAAAAAAGAAAAGAAAAAATTGAAATATGAAAAATAATTATAATTTCGATTTTTTTATAAAAAAACATTTTTATAAAGTTAAAAAATGCCATGGGTTTAAATTTTAAAGTGGGTTTCCTTTCATTTCCTAATAACCCATTTAGACCCATTTCTTTTTTTGTTTTACTTTTTTAGACCAACTTCTGACTCATATTTAAATTTCACTTGACCCATATATGACCCATTTAACTAAAAATGGGTTATAATATGGGTTTATGACCCATTTTGCCAGCTCTAGGCCCACGTATCCTATACTTAGGATGTCCCTAATTGCTAAGTGCAGAAGAAATGCAGTGAGATAAATAGCAACGTCACATAAATTTACCGCTTTTATTAGGAGTTGGATCCCGCTGATTATGGGAGAATTTGATTCCGGAGATAATTTTTCTTTGAAAAATGCATGACGGACTTCGTCGGCAAAACTCAGGCGACAACACCTTGAGACTTTCCTAATAGATTATAGAGTTGCCGGAGACAAGCAATTAGCTGCATGGATGTTCCTGACTTCTGAAATCGCAATTGCAACGTTTTTTGGGCACAGTGCAATACGAGCGACAATTACAGGGAAGAGGTGGAGAAAGAGAAGATAGAGAACTTTGTGTTTATGAATACGTGTGCGCCTTGTGCAATTTTTCTAGGAAGTGTGCAATATTTTGGTAAGGTTAAAGTAGGTAGATATTTGGTCGAATTGTGATATGTTATTATTAAGCTGTTGATGTGGGAATTATTTAGAGAGGAAAATTATCATCTAATGTTTGAAATTATCAACTAATTTCAAGACGATTACTTTTCTTATTAAGTTCACATCCCTCTCCAACTAAGCAGTATCCAAAAGGCACGTTATAAGATGCCTCGAGACCTTAAAATCACAGGAGAACTCATGGTTGTATTCTATCCCACGTACGTAGTGGGTAGGCTTTTGGCGCTATTTTTCTTATGAAAGAAATAGGTTCTTTTATCGGCGAGTCCGGAATTCCAATGTAAATATATGTTATGTGCGTGCATCGGGTAATCTTAATTTACAGTGAGTCCAAGGCAAGGAAAAGAAGAAAATACACGGAGAAGAGCAAAGAGAAAAGTCAGAACTCTAGACTCTTTGACCTCAGCACAACCGCTGGAGAATTTATAGCTTATATAAATGTAGTGCATAAAATAGTGAGAAGTGCATCGGGTAATCTTAATTTACAGTCAGTCCTCTACACGATGAAAGCTTCTCTAGCGCTTTGTGGCACAAAAGGGCATTCTTCTGGAAAATGAAAATCAATTTGGAAAGGAAAAATGCTCATTTAAAGAAAGAAAAAGGCAATGAAAGGAATAAAGTTAAGAAAATTAAAATTTTTCCATAGTTAATCTAATTCCGTCGGGTGACAAGTGTCGACATGATATAATTTTAAAACCCTCCATCGTTACATCCAAACCGTTGAGGATCTATGAAATGAATAAGGCCATGCAAGATGCATTTTATTTGCCTCGTTTGACATACGGGTTTATATAGCTTGCCAAATAAGGCCGGGATGATTCAATTCCGAATGCATATGCATTTTGCATCACTGAGGATTATGGAATGGACATAAGCATCTTATGATTTTTATCCACACTTTCGGCTCATCTAATCTCCACTGAATAAATGCAAAAGGCCCAAGACTATGAAGGAACTCTTGATTAGTCGGCCGACAAAGAAGTCATTAACTTCAATTCACATCCCTCTATAAAGGAAATTCACATAAAATGTCCTCGCCAAAGGAGTTGGTTCACCCGACTGAATGGAGAGGGGAACCGCACCAATTGAATAATGAGGAAGTTGGATGAATCCGGGCCAAGTAAATTGGCAAGTTTCAAGCGTGCGCTTTAGGCGTTTCTCCGGCATGAGATTAGAGACATAAAGTAAACAATGATTGAAGGCTGTCTCGTGAAATCGGAGGAGGGTAACTTCTGTTGTTGAGCATCCCTGAACTCTTGTCTTGTTCGCATTATAGGACAAGGTCGTCCATAACCGGCAGTCTGTTCAGGGTTCTAAACTCAATGGTGCCAACCATTCTGGAAATAAAGCTTCCTTCAAAGAGTTTATCTCCCTTTCAAATTCATCTAGCCCCCCTGCTAATTCTAACATAGAGGGCAACAATAGACCTTATAACCTAAGTGACAAACGTGCTACAATGGGTGAGACCAATAGGTAACATTGATCTAATACCCAACCAAAGGGCCCCTATGGTACCCATAAAAAAGACAGTTGTTCATAGCATATCTTCTTGATCAGTTGACAGTCGTAGTTGATGAATGTAGTGATTTCAAAATTCAAGCTATTTTGAACATGTACTTGCATTTAAGCATTACTAACGTTTTACACTGTCCATTACTCTGGGACATAGGGCTCCACTGCTCATCTTCCATGGAATGTATGCCTCGAGATAGCGGTCGGGGCTGCCAGAGGCCCGGCTTTCTTGCACAGTTCTTAGAGGAAACTAATATTCGGGGATTTCAAAACCCCAGAAATTCTGCTATAATGATTACTGTCCTAGAACATGAGATTAGACCATGAACCAATCCCCAGCTGCTTCCAGATATCCCCATGTTGTATTTTGCTGGAATATGAAAATTTGCAATTTAGGCTGGAAATCGAGTCTGGTTTACCCTCCAATTCTTTCAGTCTTACATGGCCGAACTTTCGGACTTTTAATCAGTGAAGTCTGGTCTTTCCGAGGTCGAGTCACATGTTTCAATATGAATCGTTGTACCAACATGGGCTATGCTGCCCCTGAATACATAATGAATGGCAATCTAATAAATCATTTTCTACTATAAATAGTGTAAAGTGTTGTTCTCTCTGTTCTCAGTGCAATAGATGGGAATGTGCGAGTCACATGATTAGCGTCATGTCACCTAAGTGAAATAGATTGGAACCGTCCGGCATGGAAACATCATTTAGTGAAATGGGCCAGACCACTCTTATCAAGTAAAAGAAAACTAAAGACTATAAAATGGACACTAGATTGGAGGACGATCATTGCATAGATTCTGCATTCCAAACAGCACAACTAGCTTAAAAATGTCTCCAACCGACTCCTTATGTGCCACCTTCCATGACCGAGGTCGTTGAAGAACCAAAATCAGTGGAAGCTGCCAATGCTAATGGAATAGTTGCGAGGTGTTGCGTGCATCGGCTTGTCAAGTGAGATGGTCTGATTGCACTTTCTTTAAGAGAGGAATGGTTTTTTCCTATGGCTAATTCTCGATTCTATCAGCAGTCTAAGGTTTACAAAAGAAGTCCGTGCTCTTTTATTTTGTTTTATTTTTTCATGCTCAGGCCTTGAACATGAGCAGAAGCTCTTTGTTATTGCAATCATGAATTTGTTCATGTTGTACTCGGTCCGCAATCAATCTCTACGAAGTTATATTCGGTTTAGTCCATTCTCATAGTGATTTTTGAGCTCTAAGATATGATTGGGTTATTGGTGGAGTTATTTAAAGCAAAGAGCTGCTTAGTTGTCCATTGTAGGGTTGTGCAAAAGAACCGAAAATCGCTCGAACCACTCAAAACCAGACTGAACCGGATCGGAACCCGCAGTTCCCAAAGGAACCGATCTGGTTATTGGTTCCAATTTGGGTATTAGTTTGATTCCCAGTTTTAGTTGCGAAACGGCCCACCCAGACTGAAGTGACAATATATAAATATATATTTAATTTTTAAGAAAAATTTCCGACTAAAAAAAATTTAAGAAAAACGAAAACCCTAAAATCCCTAATCTGAAACTCAACATCCATTAACTAAGTGATTGTCTTTTTCATACTCTCACCTTATTTGAGTCGTCTCTCTATCTCTTACCCACGGCCTTGGCTCTCATATTCAACCCTCATCAACTCTCAACTTTTAATATGAGTTCAATCTTTTTACTAATCTTGCAATTAAGAATAGGGAAGAATTTTTTTTTTTTTGACTTTACTTTGGCTTATTAGAAAATGTTGCACTGAGTGTGTGGAGCTTGAGTCCATTGAAAATGAACAAGGTGTGCCATTTGGTGCTATTCATGTTCAATTATTTTGTTGCTGAATAAAAGGCACATGTCAAGGAGTAGACTGGCGGCTAGATCAAGTTCACAACATAAGCACAATAATCTAGGCTCGATCTAAATGCATTTTTATTGAAAATGGTAACAAAACGAAAACAAAAATTATGGTATATATGAAGATCTGCAGGGATTCGGAAACTCGAATTTTCAACAACATAAAACTAATGTCAACGTAATCAATTTTGGATTATTGTGATGTATACGATCGAGTGCCTATGCTAAGGGACTATTGCTCAAATAGAGTCAGAAAATGTTTTTTAATCTTTAAATTAAATTACACTGTTTAAAAAAAAATTAAATTATCCTTGAATCATGTAAAAATTTCACGCCAGTATCAACTAAAGTCAAATCAAAATTCTCTTAGAATTTTTGTATTTTGTATCTCTCTCATGAATGAATGAGCAGATATAGGACTAGACATCAAAAGGGTGCTTATTGGGTCTATAGGAAAGAAGCAGAAGCAGCCCGTATAAGACTGCAATTTGAATTTACACCTCATTATTATTAATCGTGGCAACTCGGTTTCACTTATAACTTCGAACAATAGCTTAACTATAGAATTAATAATTGTAACCTAGGAAGCACCACTCTTCGAGAGTTTTTGTGTTGTGTCGGACACTCCGACACGTATTCGATACTCTCCGACACTCGATCAACGAGAGATCAACTCTTTCAACACTCTTTGACATGAAGTTCAGAATTTTAACATGCAAGTTCAGAATTCTGACACATACGGGTTAATTTTAAAAAATTTCAATAAATGATAGGTCAAAATGTAAATATGTAAAAAAATAAAAATAAAAAAAATGATAAAGGGAGAAAGAAAAAAATCTAGTATACTCTTCTCTTCTGATTCTCACTTTCTGTGATACACAATTCATCTCCAAAATTAGTTTTCTCTATTATCTTCCAACATGCTCTGACACATGAGTCTAGAATGTAGATCTCTTATCTTTTCTCCTCCAAGCTTTATGGATTATTAGAATAAGGTTGAATTTTGTCAAATTGAAATAATGAATGATATTAATAAATAGTAAATTAATATTTTTAGCATAAATTACTTTTGAGCTCTTTTATTAGTATATATTTATTTATGAATTTAAATTAAATTAATTTGACTAAAATGATTGATAATTTATCATATATATATATATATATATATGTAAATATACATTTAATAACTAATGTGTCATAACATGTTGGAACTTCTATTTTTTAATAAACAACGTGTCAATATGTCGTGTCGTGTTATATTGCACGTCGAGTGTCGTTATCAATGCTATTTATATCGTAACTTAAATAAATTAAACCTCAATAATTAAGTTGTTGTAAACGACAAGTTAGTAATCGTCCCTCAAATATTGAAATTTACCTCAAAGCCTTGTAAGGCAGAAGTTGCTAACATTTTATTACTTTCATGAAATATCATTGATAATATGAATTTAGGGTAAATTCTCTTTTCCGTTAACAAGTTATCTTCGCATATGGTAATTTTCCTTGATTGGTAGTGTGATTAACAATTTCATAGTGAAGACACGCTCAAAGCTGGGGTGTCGGTTACCTACCCATAGGTAGCCGTGATGATTGGGCTTCACTACCTTATCGTCAAGGGAACGAGTTCGAATCTTCGGATGCTTGCCACTTAAGTGGGGGTCCCAAGGATGGTATACAAGGCCAGCCCCCGAGGGTTTACGTCTAAATAGCCGCTTGCGGCGAGGCCCCACTGGTGCTACCGAGCACCGGAGGGTCATGTGATCCCCGAAGGGTGATCTCCGGCGGTCCCTCGATCATTAAAAAAAAAAAAAAAAAAGGGGTGTCGGCCGCTGGCACCGATCCAGCAAGACCCGAGCTCGCGAAGCTATGGATCAGCACTGCCGGCTGGTCGCGAACAGCTCTGGCAGCCGCGCGGACCGGTGAGCCTTCCGATTTCGAATGGTCGATGTTGATCTTGAGCGACCCTCTCGCCGGTGGCTGCCGAGTAGGAGGCAATTGTGATGATTGTTCCTTCTTCCTTTTCTTATCGGGATTCCACCTCGAGAAGCTTTGTGTACTCTGTGATTGCGCGGTCAGTAATCCCACTTGGGTCGGCCGGCCGGCACGCTCGAAAGCTTCCGTATTAGCCAAAGAGTGCCCGCGATTTCCGCATTTGACCGCAGGTTTGTGTTCGATTCAGAGCATTGTGTGATCCATTTGTCCAAACGAGTGATAGGCTGGCTTAAAGATTGCAGCTTTCGCCGCGGGTTCGCCCGAATTGCAGCTGTCCGGTGACAAGTAAGAAAGACATGCTCGATTGTTTTTGGCGCTTGGTTACGCAGAGGACATATGGGGTCGGGTAAGATCTCTCTCTTGTAAAGGTTTTCTCTTGTGGGTAGGGCATTCTGACAGGCGCTCCGTAGAAAGATTCGGACTTTAGGAAAAGTGTTTAATTTCCATGGTCTTGTCCAAAAGGATCTCCGAGTTTGGAATGAGGTGGGGGCTGATGCTGTTTGCTGTTCGCGAGAATTTCGTTAGCTATGTTCTCATCAAAGACAGTTCGCAACCTATTCTTATTCCAGGTTCTGTTCTCCTGATTAATCAAGTCCTCCACTCTCTGAGGCTCATCAAATTTTGCTGGCCCACCAATTACACCCATTTCCAGGCATCTCCTCTCGGATCTTAATCGATTTTCCATCTTTGACTGCCCATCTTATTCCTCCACTAATAGAATCCCTGCCAACTACTTTGCCGATCCCAAGAAGGATGCGATACCTTTTTTGCATTCCGAAAATCTCCTTCAAGGAAGTATATTCCTTTGAATGATTGACTCCACAGGGCCGATGGTGCTTGTGAGAGTCTCCAAGCCTGCTTACCCAACACTGCTTTGTTGAACGAAATAAGATCACGAAAGCCAATCCCCCCACTATCTTTTTTGGTTTTGCGTGTTTTCCCTTTCTTCCTACGCAGCCCAGATTTCGCCTCATTTTGCTTCCACCACAAGGAAGTAATCCTTTGTTCAATTGCTCTACACACATAGATTGGGATTTTGAAAATGGACATGGCATATTGTGGCAAGGCTTGCACCACAGTTTTGATCAATGTCTCCTTTCCTGCTTTGGATAAAGAAGATCTATTATTGAGGTGGGAGAAGAATCATGTCTAGATACATAGTTTGTTGTAGATAAATGTGAATGAGATGATAGATGTTAGTGGCCTTTTTTGTCACTAAATTGTTCTGGTTTTGTGTGGCTAATTTCAAATGAAGCTCACTATCTCAATTCGCTTTCTTCCTTTCGAGAATATATGTCATTGCCCAACTGAACACATATATCTGGGGGTTTGATCAATGATCTGGACCATCTTATTCTGTTAGGATTGCAATTATTTAGAAGACAGTGCTTGCTCCTCTTATCCTTTATTTTAGGGTCCATGACTTATTCTATGACCATGAGCAATTCTGTGTAAGAGCTTGGAGAAAAGTCAGCTTGCTTTTCTGTTGTATGGTTCAAGTCCACAAAAACACATTAAATTTTTTTGTGAGATTCTGTTTTCAAGGACTTCTGGGGTTAGTGTAAGTATTTTCTAGACATGCAATAGAAGAGTAAAAATTTGCCTATCCTATGCCTGGTCCAGTTAGTGCTGGTATTTATTTTATCTCTGTTCAAAATCGAAACAGCAGGCACAGTGCTGGGTGAAATTCATGGCTCATATAAGTTTCCGTACGCATGTACCTTTGGAGATTCAAATAGTCAAAAGAATTTGAGAAGAGCTGTTTTCACCGATTTGCTGAACCAGTTGTCAGGATGTAAAGTGATGAGACACAATTGGTTAAGGCATATCTGTTCCGGAAAGCACATTTGAGTGGCCGTCCTGGGGTGCGTGGATGAGAAGGCAAGCTGTTGTAAAGCCTAGGACCATTTGATCTATAGATTCCTCAAGTAAGCACCTGTGCTCTTGATCTAAATCTTGAGGTTCCACAATCTTGTCTTACAGTTATTATGTCTAAGTTGTATAGTGCATATTACATGCATGTTTGTTCTCCAGCAGCCAAACAGCATGGAAGTGGAGGAAACAAGTAGGAGAGAAGCTTTGCCAGCTTAGCTTCTATCTCTAAGGTTCTTGAGAGCTGGAGTAGAAACGTCTTCTGAATCATCTTTGTTTATTAATATCACGGTAGAGGTCTTATGATAGCTGGTAAGTTTTGAAATGTAGGGAGTCTTCTTGCATTTCACAGAAGGACTTTAAGTCCTGCATGAGAAATTATTGTGACCTATGTCCTTGCCTTTCAAGCTAAACTCAGAAGATGTCACTACGATGTACCTGAAACATTAATTCTCAATAGGAGTTTTCCAACATTAGAGCGACTTCTGGAATTTCTCAACATAGTTCTTGGAACTAAAACCATCCTTAGTGAGGATATTTGATTTCTGGAAAAATATGCTGGCCGGCCCTGAAAGTGAGGCAACATGATTGTTTGAGTCCAAACTTATGCCACTTTAATCGACACTGGACATAAAAATTCTTCTTCATGTATCCTTGGTAGAATGAATAAGATTATGCTATTTTCCTTTTCATGAATTACCTGGTAAATGGAGGTCATCATGTAATTAGCATACAGGTCTTTTAAAAGGGAAAGATGAGGAGGGAAGGACTTAGCCTCCACATAAATCTATTTAGCATTTGACTTTTTCAAAAATGATCATCACTCAAGATGCTTTTGTCTATCTTGGAAGGTGGACATCTACTTTTTTCTACACAAGATGAGTGCGGTCTTTTCTCATGTTGCATATCGGGAAAAGTTTCAAAACAGTCCTAAAACTTTTGTATTGGTACCAAGTTAGTCCTAAAATTTTCAATTGGAGCAATTTAGTCTTAAACCTTTTCATATTGGTACCAATTCAGTTCATCCGGCTAATTTAAGTCGGAAATTGCTGATGTGACGACATTGGCGATCTTATGTGGCGCCATGTGGACAAATTTTATAATTTTTATATTTTTTTTTTCAGAATTTTTAAATTTTCTTTTTCTTTTTTTCCTTTTTTTCTCTGTTCTTTTTTTTTTCTTTTTCTTTTCTTCTAGCCCTTGGCCTGGCGAGGTCGCCGGCCATAGGTCAGGCAGGGCTAGGGGCCTCGCGCCCTCATCGGCCACTGGCGAGGGCCGCCGTGCCCTCACCGGCCACAAGCGAGGGCGTCGACCCCCGCCTAGATCTAGGCGAGGGCCGAAACCCTCGCCCATTGGTTGGCGAGGGCCTCTACGCCCTCGTCGGCCATAGGCAAGGGCGAGGGCCGCCGGGCCCTTGCTGGCCAATGGGCGAGGGTTTCGGCCCTCACCTAGATCTGAGCGGGGGTCGACGCCCTTGCTTGTGGCCGGCGAGGGCGCGGCGGCCCTTGCCAGTGGCCGGCGAGGGCGCGGGGACCCTCGCCCCGACCAGCCTGTGGCCGGCGATGGTCGGCCGACTGGCGGCCTCGCCGGCCAAGGGCTAAGGAGAAAAGAAAAAGAAAAAAAAAGAAAAAAAAAGAATTTAAAAAATCTGAAAAAAAATATAAAAATTATAAAATTTGTCCACGTGGCACCACATAAGATCTCCGGCGGCCACATCAGCAATTTCCAGCTTAAATTAGCCGGATGGACTAACTTGGTATCAATATGAAAAGGTTTAGGACTAATTTGGTCCAATTAAAAAGTTTAGGACTGACTTGGTAATAAGACAAAATGTTTAGAACTGTTTTGGTACGTTTCCCGTTGCATATCAGAGCTTGTATGATTATGTGCTTTATACTCTACATGGCCACCCGTACAATCATCAATCTTATCTTCTATTGGCTTTGCCGCTGTCAAAATCATGTGAGGGATGTTACTTGCTTTATAATTAGGTTGAGCACTTAAGATCTGCTTACTTCTTGGTTTGACATGAATATGAGGTTGCGTATTTACCGTAAGGCATATGAAATTAAACCATGCGGTTCACATCTCAGGATTTACCATTGAACATGGGTGATGATGCATCATTGCATATTTCCTCCCAGTTTTTATTTCAGATAATTTGCTACGATCTAAAATTTGTAGGTCCATCCATGGTAGATGGCTTTTAGGGTGCCATTGTGGGTATCTTTAATTTCTCATCACACAATTCGTTGTTCTATCTCCTCTCTTTTTCTGCGGAGAATGCCTGTTTGCTTCATATATGAAAAAATGTGAAATTATGAGGTTTTGCCCTATGCTGATATGAGAGTGATGACTCTTAGCAGTTGGTGGTGAACTTCCTGGGCAGCTTTTCTCATCCAAACATTGTCAGGCTAATGGGATACTGTTTGTAGGATGAAGAACTACTTCTTGCCAAAGGGTACCCTAAAAAACCATCTCTATGGAAGCAAGGTTCTTTCTTGGGCGACATATACATTTTTTTTTTGGGTCAAAACTTGGGCGACATGTACATGCTTGCCCTAAATTTATGGCAAATATCGTCTTTTCTTGTTTTAACGTACTACACAAATCACGTCTCTTTCCTGCTGCAGGGGGGCTCGACCATTAAACCACTTCGATGGGTCACACTGACTAAAATTGCAGTAGGAGCAGCCATAATCTGCAGAGATTTCAAGCCCTCAAACTTATTGCTGGACTCAGTAAGTTTCGCGTTCGTTACTTGGATTAAATTAAGCAAATACCACATTGTTGTCGCATCTAAAATTTGGTTCCAAAATCTTCTCAGGTGCCGAAATAACTCAAGTAAGTTTGCGACATCCCTCCTTTTGCACTTCCCTCCTGCATTCTGGAATCAGCAAGAATTTGAAACCTTATGCGTTCAGGCTTTCATTTTGGGACACGGCAGTTATTATTGCAAAGCATTTTGAAAACCTGGTTCACAAGCCGCGTGCGTTTTCCTTTATTTTTTGGTCTTGTCATTATGATCTTCTGAAATTGCATACTCCCGAGCTACTCTTTTCATAGTTAGTTAATAGTGCCAATCGTGAGCCAGAGCTAAGCTTATTAAATCTGTGCATTTTCCTTGTTTACTGGTCGATAGATCACGCTAGCAGCAGAAAAGTGACCTTATCCACTTTGACCTGTAGTTTGGCATGTGTTGACAGTCCTATAACGCCAATGTATCAGATTTTGGTTAGGCAAGAAATGATGGAGACGAAGACAGAACTTACAGCTACGTAGCACCGTATATAGCCACCGGTAATATGATAAAATTTCAGATGTCGGCCCCAAGTCACCAACCAAACCTGCCAACAGTTCCTGCGGGTGATGCCTTAACCACATGGTATAGGCAGGATAGAAATGTTAATTATTTTACGACAATGCTTACGTATGTAGGGGTTCCAAAATACTCAAACCTCAACCAAAAAAAAAATAATAATAATAAATTACAGCAGCAAAATACGTAATGGCAGGACCGGACATCAATGAATATCGGCGGTCGAGATCCGATTCTGAATGATTCTGACATCTTTGACGAATAGGATCCGCAGGACATGCCGGTCCTCCAGAAAAGGTGATTCCTGTCTAACCATCACAACTGACAGGAACGTCTAAGAAAGCTGCTGTCCAATTATTGACATATCCTCTTTTGTCGTGTGGGCTCGATTACTCAGAAATACGTAACGCAACTTTCATTAAATGCTCGTTGACAACGTCAGCTCTCAAAATGCCAAAATTATTGCAAGTGCGGAGTTAAGTGGGGAAGGCGAGTCGGTGCTGCGGCCTCGACATTAATTCTCCGCAGAAGCTTCGTTGTCCATTCTTTCACCTCCTTGGCCTTATACAGTTATACTCCCATACAGCGACCAGTGCCGTCTGTGCGCTCGTCCGAATGCCGGTCTTGCAAAATGTGGCGAAATGCTCGCAGTTAATATTGATGAGGTCGTACTCGCCGAAACTATTGCCCTCGTAAAGCTCTTGAGCCTTGTTGACGACTTCCTTGGGCGACGCCGTATTGGATAAGGTCGTACGGGTCCCCCATCTCGTCAGCCAATACTCCAGCGATGGTCGCCCATATGCATACATGTAGAGGGAACGGAGTTCCTCGCCTTCTCGCTGGAAGGAATCGAGAGAAGTTTTGTTGACTCCCATTCTTGTGAAGTGAATCACATGGTCCTCTCCAACATAGACACCTATCATAATCAAAAGAATCAATGGTCCAAATAGAGAGAGAGAGAGAGAGAGAGAGAGAGAGAGAGAGAGAGAGAGAGAGAGAGAGAGAGAGAGAGTTTTGTTGACTCCCATTCTTGAGAGAGAGAGAAGTTTTGTTGACTCCCACTCTTGTGAAGTGAATCACATGGTCCTCTCCAACATAGACACCTTTCATAATCAAATGTGAACATGAGCAACATAGAAAAGAATCAATGGTCCAAATAGGGAGGGAGGGAGGGAGAGAGAGAGAGAGAGAGAGAGAGAGAGAAATGGACGAATCCAAATCTAAGATGGAATGATTAAAATACAATTTACTTTGGCAAAAAAATTAATGGGCGGACTTTGAAATTTCACGTAGGACACGCTCTCCACTTCGATCGCGACGCATCCGAGTGAGGCCACTTTCCAGATCTTTTCTTTCTTCTCCGATAACTCTCTCTGGCGATCTTTGACTTTTCCTTTTTAGGCATGGACAAAAAGGGCTTGCAGACATGGGACAGTAGCGTAGCCGGTCATGGACAGCCAGGCTCGAGAGTGATGCCGGCTTGTCCATGGCTATCATCGGCATCATCCGGCCAGATCTGGAGTACTCCAGATCCAGACTTGGACGAGTGGCTCGTGGCCGTTGTGGGCATCGATCTGCTGATCCAGTCGGCCTGTCAGTGCCGGCGACTCCGCCGGTGTTGACCATGTGAGAGGTGCGGAGGTCGGGCTTATAGGGCCAGATGGGTTTTTCAAGCAAGAGGGACTGGCAGGGTGACGGCGGAGAACATGGCGTCAAAGTTGGACAGCTCCTCGGTGGCCATAGGGAGGTCGGTGCAGTTGCCGTAGAGCTTTTTGGTAAACTTAGGGGACGAGCAGGTGAGGGAGATGGCCGGAGGCACAACGAGAGAGAGAGAGAGAGAGAGAGAGAGAGAGAGAGAGAGAGAGAGAGAGAGAGTGGTAAACTTAGGGGACGAGCAGGTGAGGAAGATGGCCGGAGGCACAAGGAGAGAGAGAGAGAGAGAGAGAGAGAGAGAGAGAGAGAGGCCATTGTTCATGCAGAGAGCGAGCTGAGAGAGAAAAAAATCTGAAAGGCGGCCTCACCCGGACGCGTTGCCATCAATAAGTGGAGGGGGAGCATGCCCTAAATTTTCTCGTTTTGGAGATGGGCACCAGCTCATTATGGGACTTCCCTCTCATGGAAATGCATGGGTGATCAAAATCAGATATATTAGCATCCATTGAAATGAAAAGAGTATGACAAGGGCAAGATTTGATGATCGCTGAGATGATCTATTAAGTATATACGGCATAAAAAGTTATAATTTAGTCAAGCAGGTAACCATGTTATGGAAAAAACGATAATGATGATGGAAAAGGAAAAACGAGGATGAATGGCTAACCGTGGTGGGTGTACAAGCCACACCGCCGGTAAGTGTAGACATGATCCCCGGGAGTAAGCTCTTCCTGCCATATCACGTTCCCCAACAGTAGCATCGATATCGCGAAGAGCTTGTTGTTTCGGGCCCCCTTCTTTTACTCCTCTGCGTTCGTCTGCTTGAGCTGCTGGTCTTTTGGGATTAAGCTTGGACGAGCCTAAAAGAGCAGAACCGAATGGGAACCGGGCGTGAGCTGGGTTTGGCAGTGAAGAAAAAGAGGGGAGCGACGTGATACTGGCGAGAGAGGTGGCTTTTATATTAATAATAGTTCAGATAGGTGACCCGTCGGGGAACAAGAAAAAACACAAAAGGGTGTACTGGTCTGACACGTAATGCCCGCCCATGCAGATGAGATCATGTTACGAGGTTGCTTCGAGAGAGAGAGAGAGAGAGAGAGAGAGAGAGAGAGATACATCTTTTCCATTTAAGGTTACGAGCGTGGCACGAGCCGGCTGTTGTCTATAGGGACGAGCTTTCTCGCTGCTTTCACTGTGACGAACATCGACCTCAGCTGCAGCAGAATGCACCAAGATGAAAGGAAGAAATGATGGGATAAGGTCGCGAGCTGGGGTGGTTGTTGCCTCACAGGATGGAGACATGGTGGAAGAAGATCGAAGCGGCCGAGGTTTCTGGTCTGTTATCTAGCTGATGGTAGGGTCTCTCTTATGATTTTCTCCTCTCCTTCTAATTTTTACATAGCTTTTTTCTTCAACTCCTCCTAATTTTCACACAGCTTTTTCCTTCAACTCCTATGGAGGGAAGGGATTGAGTTAAAATCTCCCCCGCTTCCTTTTTCTTTGGCTAATTCGGTTCTCTATTTTTTTCCTTGCTTTCCTCTCGTATTGTGGAGTTTTTTTTTTTTCCTCGTTCGATCTAGTTTAGATTTAAAAACTTCTCCTTTTCATTTTGAGGTGATTTCTATCCCGATCTAGTCTAATTTAGGGATTTTACGTGTATAATTTTGGGTTTTCGCTTCCCTTGGATTTCGTTGATATACAAATTCAATTTCGAAGAAGATCGAAAGAGTTTCGTGAAGGTTTTGCTCTCACAAGTGTTACATATATGCTTGTTCAATCTTATTTTTCTAAATGACAATGGTGATGGGGATCGTGAACCTAGGTGTAGATTGCCGAAAGGCAAAACCGTAGCAAAAGATGGAGATCTTGGTGCGTACTCATTATTAAAGACGGATTCGTTGATCGCCGCCAATTTTAGTTTCAAAAATCTAATATATGCTCTTTGAGCGAGTGACTCTTAACTTTATTCCAATGATTCCTCTTGTTATATGGAGCTTATTTTGTTTTAAAGTTGTCTAGGATTTGTCTTTGTTTGTAGTTGGACTGTGATGTTTCTCTCTTGTATTTTTATGGAAATGAATGAAATGTTACTTTAACAAAAAAGAAAAAGAAAAACTCAGATCAGACGAGCACCTTAGATCACAAAAAGAAATTGGCATATCAAAGGTGGTAGCTGAGAGTTTAGGGAAATTCGCTAAGCTTTCAAAAGGTAACAAACAAAACCGGTTTCTTCCTAAAACAACATCACATGAGAAAGGTGCTAATCTGTCTGGGGCTTGGTTTGAAAAGTCTGCATTCATGGAAATTAATAATCTCGCATGATGTACATATAAGTAAAAGATTAATTAAAAGCCGAATACATTTTCACCCTCCAATCAGTCGCCATGAGGCACAAAAGGGCCATTCAATTTTATAGTAAGTCGTCCATTATCGTACCCCTAGTAGGAAAAAAGAAGAAGTATTTGATTAGGCACAAAAGGGCCATCCATATGTATGTAGATACATATAAATTGATAATTATATCGGACTGAGATTTCGCTGACTATTCTCTTAAAATAGGGAAGACTTCTTAAGACTTAAGAAAAAAAACAACACCACACGTGTCGGGCAAACACTTGTGAGACTTGAGGCTTCGAGAGCAAGGCAACATATGCAAGTCCAGAACGATTAGTTCAGAACCTCGTCCAAAAAGGATAATGACGACATGATAGCATAAGCGATTGAAAATTCGGGTGGCTGAGCTGATCTTATGTCGTTGAGTCATACAAGAAAGCCAAAAGCAATACTTGTTTATAGATCAAAGGACGTGACGGACCCCACGCGAAGATCCTTCTAATTTCTAAAAGGTCAAAAAGCTGGCTATCGTTCACAAGCTCCGCCCGAATCATAACCGAATGTATCGTGCCTTTTTATTAGCTGGCAGGCCATTTTATTAATCACTAACATGGATGGAAGTGACGTCCGGATATTTTGGTCAAGTCATTATTTTGTTTTATTTTGCTTGTCTCCAAAAACATGTTGAATGTGAAATCACGTCTGAAATCCCCGTGTTATTTTCGTTTTATTATGTTCTTGAGTTTCGGCCTTTATTAAATTCACCAAATCCCATCAAGTCCGTCCAAAAGCATGTTGACTGTGAAATCACATGTCTGAAATTCCATGCAGTTCACGTTGTGTTATGTTCTTGAGTTTTGGCCTTTACTAAATTCACCAAATCCCATCAAGTCCGTTGCTTTTCGACCAATGAAATGGGCTTGCTTGCACCCGACCAAATCCCATCAAGTCCGTTGCTTTTCGACCAATGAAATGGGCTTGCTTGCACCCGACCAAATTCCATCAAGTCCGTTGCATTTCCATCGTGTCAGATCTATACGCGCATATGGCTAGGAAGGTCAAGTGAGACGATGAAAGGCAAGGTTCACTGTGGACAGAGAAACGGCTCGGATCATTACCTAAGGAAAAATGTTACCGGCTCCTACGCAAGATTTCCATATCTTTTGACCCAAAATATTTTAACTATAGGGTATAAGCAGAAAGCTAGAAGGGGTTTATAAATAGAAAATATCTTAACTTCGATGGTTGCACTTGATGTGATTTTCATATATCACTTCCATCTAAAATCTGCATTTACCCATTGTTGAAATGTTCATTTTCCCTCTCGTTCTATTTATCCTTATTATTTGATAATAACCAATGGAATTTTGACTTGGAGTTCCTAATATTGATTACGACCTTAGAAATTTGCGTTAAACACAAAAGAAAAACTACACGGAAAGACGGGTCCCATGATCTTCCTGGACCACCCAAAATGTGTTTCAAGTGGCAAAATAGTATACATCATAATAACTGCTTTTTTTCTAGTGATGGCGGATAAACTACAAATCGTGGAATATATACTCATTCATAACACATAGGTGCTCGATAAATTGAAGTATACATATCATGGCCCTACAAGTTATGGTATATTACAAGTAAGTTTTTCTCTCTATATAAGTAAAGAACTGATTTATCTATTGGAGCGAAGGGAGACAACTTCTTTCTGCGAATTATCATGAGATCGGGCCTTTCTAGGAATTGCACTGTATGCTGCACGCATAAGTTCATATGCAGAAGTAAACAATAATGGAAATGGACAGAAAAATCCTATTTGCTTCTGGAAATTTGGTACGAGTAATGTCATGTGGACATGTACCATGCATGAATGCATATGTCATCGGCGTTTATTGACAATTTGGTCGGTGGTCTGTTTATTAAAGACAGGCCCGAACATCTGTTGGATTTGTCTCACGTTAGAGACCAAGTCAACTTAAACCATTAGATTTCTTCATGTGTAAGGCGATTATTAAGTCAAGCATGGACATATGACATTATTTCCCAATATGGTCGCGGGGTTGTGAATGGTGGGACCCCATGACATTTAATGGACAGCGGGCTCGGCTTCTTGGCGATAAACGATAGATTATATGTGGATTAGCATCAAACCAGTACATTTTCTTCAGTTCATAGTCGGACGTGAAGATTCCATGTCTATTTTCAAAGGTTTTCCGCGTTGGAATGTTTGATCCTCACTCTCGCCATGTGAAAATTGTCATGATAGCACCATATTTACATATGAACCATTACTTATGTTTCTTGGTTTTTTTTTTTTCCTAATATATTTGAACTGCGGTTGAATAGTTTCTTTGCTTTCTTCGACCGGAGAGCATGGACTTGACTAGTTATCAGTGCTGACAAGAACCTTTCATTTACCTAACTTCCTGACTTCTCCACCAAGTTTCAGAAAAGCTGCCCATTGCTTTTATTCAGGATTCTCCATTGACTTGGTCTAGTTCTGAGATTAACAGAGATTCCCAGCAGTTATTTTCACAGGTATAATAAAAGATTAGGCTTTGCCAAGCTGTCGTCCGTGCACAAGAAGAAAGGTTTTAGATTAATCTGGGCAAAAGAATCTTTCAAGTGCCATAGTTTAGCACAAATGGACACTTAAGTGCCATAACTTACGAAAGGTACACTTAAGTGCCACATTCAAAGAAAAACGGATCACTTAAGTGCCACTTTGACCAAAGTCCGGCTAAAAGGTTGACGTGGCATTTTTCCAGCGAAGCAAGCCTAAAACGACGTTGTTTTGCACACTGATGTGGCAAAATAATGCAAAAACGGCGTCGTTTTGGGCTGATGTGGTAAAAAAATAATATAAAAATAATTAAATTAAATTTAAAATTAAATTTATTTAAAATATTTAAAAATAATAATTTTAAATTTAAAAAAAAAAAAAAAAAAAAAAGGTGGGGAGGCGGGCGAGGGATCAGCTCTCAGCCGCCGCCGTCGCCGCCCCGCCACCGCCGGAAGGGTTGGTGACGGCGAGGGGAGGGTCGGTCGGGGCAAGGGTCGTGGCCCTCACCAGATCCGGCGAGGGTTGGCGGCCCTCGCCCGGATCTGTGGCCGATGGCAAGGATTTGAGGCCCTCGCCGGCCGGGCCAAGGGCCGCCGCCCCGTTGGGGCGACCCGTGGCGGGCGGTGGCCCTTGGCCCGGCCGAGCGAGGGCTGCGACCCTCGTCGCCGGTCGGCTGGGGTTCCGGCCCCCGGCCGGGGCCTCGCGACCTCGGTCGACCCTCCCCCGCCGTCGCTAGCCCTTCCGGCGGCGGCAAGGCGACGGCATCGGTCAGCCTTTTTTCTTCTTTTTTTTTTTTTTTTTTAAATAATTAAAATTATTATTTTTTATATATTTTAAATAAATTTAAATATTTTTATAATATTTTTTTGCCACATCAGCCCAAAACGACGTCGTTTTTGTATTATTTGGTCACGTCAGCGAGGTTGCTTTGTCAGAAAAATGCCACGTCAGCCTTTTGGCCAGACTTTGGCTGGATTGGCACTCAAGTGATCTCTTTTACTCCAATTTTGGCACTTAAGTGTATCTTTCGTAAGTTATGGCACTTAAGTGTCCCCTTCTGCCAAGTTATGACACTCCGTGGGTCCGCATGTCCATTAATCTACATTACCCCGTAAACAGGTGCATTCTCTTCGGTTGTATAGTCGTTTTTGAATCAATATTACTTTAGTTAGCGTGCCGGATTTTCTATTTCTTAAGTATTTGAGGTCGCTTTGCGAGATTAATTTCGACCCATTTTGCTTCGCTTTGAAATTGGAAAAATGCTTGTCATGCATGGCTCTTGCGATTTCCACAATGCACATGTATATTGTCCAGCTTTGATGACTGATTTAATAAGATTAATTGGATGGATTAAGATCGGGCTTCCCTAAAGTTCTTAGGCCCAAGTCACCAGATGAGGCTGGTTTACCCAAACTGATCACTTCACTATGTCACTATAGACGTACAAATCGAGTTCAAGGGGTTGGGCTTTCTTAAAGACACTTTCACAAAAGAAAGACCTTAAATGAATCATAAAAATTGCTTTTTAGGATAAGGTTGTCCATGATCGGCAATCTGTTCAGGATTTTAGACTCAACATAAAATTGTTTTTCAAATTCTGATTTTCATTGGATAAGATGGGCCTTTCGTCAACGCGACTATAGTGTTTTTCTCTGAGATTGTCACTCATGAGATAACTGACCTATCAAGTGAAGCCATTAAGGGATTTTAATGCAATAAATTTGAGAATTCGACCAGAAATCGACTGCTCGACCGTGCTAGTCTACAAGGGTCATTACGGCACAATTGAAAATCAATCAGAGACCAGAGATAGGTCGATTCGACTGAGATGTGTGATCAAAGTGTGGGTGATTCCACCTGATTGCAAAATTATCGTCAATCGGCACTAAACCGATTTTCTATCGTTTTGGGTACACTGTGTTCGTATTTGAAACCTCAAGATTTTCACGACCACCGAGAGTTGCCAATGTGTCGAAGAGGTACGTGTGGCTCGAAGAAAATCAACCACGAGTCAATTGCACCAAAAATTTCTAAAAGCTATCCTATAGGTTAGGTCATGCTAAAACTGCGTTTAAGTGAAACTAGCCGTGAATTTGAATTCGATTTCAGAAATTGAAAGTTCTGTCATGTCACAAATCATTTTAAGAACGTTGACTCACATTTCAAGGAATTTTCGGCGAGTTCGGGATTTTTACAGAAAATGGATTCGGACGATTCAAAAAACGAACGAAAATTCAGATTGGCCAATTTGAAGGGATTTTTGGCATCTAGTGTGAGTGAATTAGTAACAAGAAATTTCGTGGGCTTTTTCCTTAACAAATTGGACCTTAATCGGAGAAATTTGTTCAGAAAATCGGATTCCGAGAAAAAGGAAGTAAAATTCAGAAATGAAAGGAATGGCTGTTTTTGCTACCCAAGACTTGTTATTTTGGGAGAATTATAGTGCAATGAAGCAAGTGAAGACCAAACTTTTTACATGGAAATTTATAGGACCAAATTTGGATTTAAATAGGATATTTTCTTTTAATTTTCCTTTTTTCCCTTCGGCCGACGTTTCCCCCCCTCTCATGCACGTTTTTTCTCTTTTCTCTCTCTCTTTGGTCATGCCCTCCTTTCCTTTTTCCTACTTGGCCGACCATCCCTGCATGCTGGTTTCCTCTTCACCTTTTTCCTTTGACTTTTGGTTGTTCTTATCTTGTAAAATTTATGTTTTAGTTTTCTTCTTTGGCCTTCTCTCTCTGACCCACCAACGTCGGCTATTCCCTTGTCTCTTTCGGTTATTGCTTCTTCCATTTTCGTTCACCTGCACGTCTCCTGCCCCACCAAGCTCTCCGAATTTATTGCTTTCCTCCTCACGTGCGCCCCACCAATTTCCTTCCTTTCGGCCACATTGACTCGGGTAAAAAATTCCAGCAAGCTTCCCTTCGGTTGACCTTTCATCGGGCTCATCTTCGCTCCACCGAAGCCACCCCCATCCGTCTACGTTGGCCCGTCTTCGAAGCCCAAACAACAGCCCATTCCAGCAAGTCTAGCAGCCACAAATCGGCACGGTTCATGGCCATTTTAGTTACAGCCTGCACCACCACTCGTGGCCGTCGAACCTAGCCTCGAACTGTGCCGATCCAGTCACCATTGTAGCTCCTCGGGCCCAAATCTGAACCCAAAACCAGCGGAGGTTTGTGGGCATCAAGGCCCGTTTTCGAGCCCGTCCTGGCCCCGCTTGGTGGTATCACTTTTAAGTTTATCGAGCCCCTCCGCGTCTCCGTCGTTTTGATCCGAGTGGATTGTTAATGAGGTGAGTTTAACTCACTAATCCTCGCTTAGTAGGTTAATGACGCTTAAGAGTTGATTAGTTTAGACGAAGCTAGGATTAGATGGTTAGTTAGATTTGATTAGTGAATTTAATTAATTACCGATGCATGTTAGGTGGATAGTTAGTGCAATTAGGGCTTATACAAGCTCTAGTATTTATCTAGAGTGATTCGGAAATTTTTCGGGTTCGTCTCGGCTTTTAATTAGGCTTTACGGGCCAAAGTTTTAATTATTGGCATTTAATAATTAATTTTCGTAGTTAATTAATTAATTAATTATTTTCCAGAAATTAGACCGGGATAACTGGTTACCGGAATTTTATGCTGATTGTTGTGGTGTGAATTGTTTATTTAATTGAGCTTTAATTTGTGTTGAATTGGTGTGATTGGTATTTTAGGAATTTATTCCTAAGTTAATTAATTTTAATAATTAATTGGAAAATCACTGGGCATTGGTTGACAGCGTTGAAAATATTTTGGTGGATCATATGAAATGGTGGGATTTATAAAGAGGAAGATATTGTATTTTTGGTTAAGGCCGATTGTGTACCTACACATGAGTATTTTTATCGGGTATGATAAAAATGGAGAAATGCTCAGATGATTAGACCTATAACTGCGGCAGCTTCTAGTGAGCATAAATAGTATAGGGGCAGCTTCTGGTGAGCATAAATAGTATACTATATGAGAATAATTGCGGCAGATTCTGGTGAGCATAAATAGTATACTATATGAGAATAATTGAGCAACTTCTAGTGAGCATAAATAGTTTACTATATGAGTATAATTACGGCAGTTTCTGGTGAGCTATACTATCTATATATCGGCTCGAGTGAGCAGTCTTGGACTATGGTCAGACTCATAGATAGTATTGATTGAGATGACCGGGGAATGGTCTTGTTGACGTGGAATCAACTGAGTCGATTGATCGATAATTCGATCTAATCGAATGATTTAATTTGTTGAGATGAATCGATGAGATTATGAATTGTATTGACTTGCAGGAAGGAAATTGAGGCCAAGGTAACTCCTCTGACTCGTGATTGTGCATAGGCAGCCCTTAGGGCGTATTTTCTTCCTAGTCGGATTTTAGGGGATTGAACTTGTTGAGACGTCGTTTCACTCCGTTATGGGATAACATTTTCAGGTTCGCAGATGGCGACTCCCTCTAGGCGTCATGGTCGTCCCATGAGGGTAATCGAGCAGGTCTTTGTTTTCACTGATCCCAGAGGTGTTTGGATTTATGAGCTAGTTGTAACCATAGTCTGGGTTGAAGAGGTCACATACCAGGAGATACCCAATTGTTTTAGAGCCTGGTTCCGTACCACTCCTTATGATGTTAGGCTAGGTCCCCTTTGGGGTTTTGATATTCTTGCTACGGTGATTGATGCTGCCCTGGATGAGGATCCAGCTGACCCTCCTAATGGTGTAGTGGAGGACCCATCGTCTCACCCGAATCCCGTGGACTCTAAAGGATCAACAAACGAGTCTGAATAGTGGGTCATAGGACAACTAGTTTTGAGAATCAACCTTTTTGTAAACCTTATAAATATCAGCTAGTAATGTATATAGATTAATCTGATATGTATAAAGATGTGTTGGTGATTTCGAAAAATGGTGGTCCTACTTTTCTATCCCATTGAATTGTTGTCTGTGGATTATTTACTTGCTTCCGCGTGTGCATTAAAATGAATTGGTTGGCGATGCATCCTGGGACGTTGCTATTTAATCGACCATAGAGGGATGGGCACGTGCTCAAAGGATCAGGGCGTGACATCATGGTCAGATCATGAAACAACACCTACGAAAGATGTCAAACATGATTAATGAGCTAAAGGATGCAGGCCATGTTTTGACTAACGAGTAGCAAATGCAAGCAGTGATCTGTTCATTACCTCAAAGTTGAGAGCATATGAAGGTGCACCTGACAAATAACAAGAGCATCAAAACCTTTGAGGATGCAGTGCGCCATCTTAAACTAGAAGAGGACTACCTCCTGGCAACTAAGCTGGAAACTGACATTTATTATGTTGGTTCTAGCTCACAAGGGGTTTGACTCCAAGCGCAAACATCCTAATTCATTCAAAAGGTGAAAAGGCAAGGGAGAAAGTTTTTCGAGAAAGAAACCAAAAGTTGACCAACATGAAAAAGGAAAGTGTCCTCGAATGAAGAAGTTATCGAGGGTGAAGTGTTATAAATGTGACAAGAATGGTCACTATGCTCGCGACTGTCACGAGCCAAAAAAGATAAACACCCCTTGTATTCTTAAGAATTTTGCTTATGTATCAAGTTCTATATTCTTAATCAAATCTAATTATTTGTGGACTGTAGATTCGGGAGCAACATACCATGTAATGAATGATAGAGAATTCTTCGTTGAATTCCAATGAGTATCGATTGGAACCAAATAGATCTATATAGGAAATAACTCTAAAGCTGAAGTGAAAAAGATTGACACTTGCCAATTAAACATGCGTGGTGGACGCACTTTGTTCCTACATGGTGTATTATATGCTTAAGAAATTCGTTGGAATTTAGTATCTGTATTAGTGTTGGTAAAACTTGATTTTAGTTTGAACTTCCATAATAATGGTGTGGATTTGTATTTGAATACAAACTATTATGATTGTGGTTATTTTCTAGACGATTTTATTGTATTGGATGTTGAATATGGTAATGTTAATGCTTGTTATTCCCTCTTCACGTCTTCTAATTCATATGATAATAATGTAAATGCGTGGCATGCTAAACTTGGTCATACCGGCCAATAACATATGAATAGGTTAGCCAAAAAGAGCTTGTTAGGCAACCTTGAAAAAATTGATTTGCCCATATATGAGCATTGCCTATCAGGAAAAATGACAAGGAAACCATTTATAAAATGTAAAAGAGCTGAATTTCTTTTACAATTAATCCATTATGACATTTATGGTCCAATGAATATGAGAGGAAGGTATTAGGCTATTTATTTAATCACATTTATAGATGATTATACTCGATTCGGACATGTGTATTTGATTTTTCATAAATCTGAAGCATTTAGTTATTTAAAAAAGTTTATGAGATTGGTAGAAAATCAATTACATAAGAAAATAAAAGTATTGAGATTCGATCGAGGTCAAAAATATTTATCTGATGAGTTCAAAAATTTATGTGATGAAAAAATAATAGAATATAGTTGTCTATTCCCTATACTCCTCAACAAAATAGTGTTGTAGAAATGAGAAACGGATTCTATTGGAAAATGGTTAGGTCCATGATGACGCATGCTAACTTACCTATAACTTTTTGGAGTATTCCCAATCAAGTACCAATCGAAATATTCTCACCATGGTGTTCATATGGTCTTCACTAGGAGCATGCATGAATTGACTTACGATACTTACCGCATATGCAATATCTTGACGCGTATGCAATAAGTGGATCAACTTCCCCACTAACCTTTGGTATCTCTCCTTATTTGTTGGTACTTGATTGGGATACTCCCCAAGTTTATGGTTTTGCACGATTGAGATATTTGTCGGCTTACAATCTAGCATCCCTACTACTACTAACAAATCCAGTACATACTTCCTTTGAGACATGAATATTCCCCCTTTTGACCTTGCTACCTCTATCCCTAGAACATACCTCAATTCTCTTAGATTTTTCATCTCGCACTCTTCAGAAGATTTCTTCCTCGTCATCCTCTAGTAATGGTCATATCATCAACATAGATGATCAATGCAATTATCTTCCGTTCTTGGTCATTGCTTCAAATCATACAAGGACCTCTTCAATTTGCAGACTACACTTGGATGTGAGGGAGACCTGTATCTTGATGGTACATCCATATAAATCTCCTCCTCCAAGTCACCATGAAGGAAGGCGTCTTGACATCAAACTGATGTAGTGGCTAGTCTAAATTAGCTGCAAGAGACACAAAAACTTGAACGGTGTTAAGTTTGTAACAGGAAAAAAAGTCTCATGATAGTCAATTCCATACGTCTATGTGCACCCCTTTGTTACTATTCTCGCCTTGTATCTATCGATGGATCCATTTGCCTTATACTTGACAGAAAAGACCCATTTGCATCCCACTATTTTATTTTCTTTAAGTACACCAATTCCCACATTCTTTTCTTCCGCAATGCCTTCATCTCTTCTTCTATAGCTTGAACCCATTACGGATTCTCCAAAACTTCTTGCACTCCATTCAGAATGCAAACCAAAGGTATAGTCGACACAAACTCCTTTAATGGTTTATATAATATTTCCGTTGAGACATAATTTGCGATAGAATATTTCGATCTCCTTTCTTTAGCGTCTGATGAGTATCAATTTGGGAGCTTTCCCCGATTTTGCCTAGCAGGTAATTTATATTCCACATAAATATTAGATTCATCAAGCAAGTCAGAGGCAGTAGGGAAGATTACCTTGGGAAAATCCTCACGAACTTGGTCGGGTACTCGAGGGGAAGGATGTTGTTTGACTTGTTACTATGTGGGCATTACGCCCCCCGTCAGATCCTGCGAGGCTTTCGTAGCTACACCCATCGCGAATTCAACAACATTGGCACCATGTGTCACCTACCTAGTAACTCCACCATCAACACCACCCATGCCAACACCACCCATATCACCCGTAGTAGCTCCAGCACTAGTTAAAGCCTGCTTAGCTTCGTCATCACCAATAGTTGGAGCCTGCGTAGCCCCACCATCACCAATGTTGGGGCTATCATTGACACTACCATCACCCCCAACAACTGCATCCCTTCCTCTAGGTATAACCCTAGCACCAATCTCCCACTGATTCTTCCTTTCTAGCTGATTCTCCCTCCAAAAGGTAGAATCGGTACCCGCGTAAAAAAATTCTCCTTCGACAAATGTGATGTCCAGTCACATAGGTTTTCTTAGTAGATGGGTTGTGGCATCGATAGCCTTTTTGATGAGTATCATACCCCATGAACACACACCTTAAACGGATCAAGTTTAGTGCGTTGATTCTTTGGGATGTGAACAAACGTAACACATCCATACACACATAGACGAATAGTCAGGAATGATGGCAATGGAACGGATGCAGAGAGAGCCTATAGAGGCATATAGAAATCTAGCACTTTCTAGGGTATTCGGTTGAGAAGATGCACTACTGTAGCAATGGCATTATCCCAAAAATGTGGAGGAACACGTCCCTTAATTAAGAGGGTTCTAGCAGTCTTGAGGATATGGTGATTCTTCCTTGAAGCCACTCAATTCTATTGTGGAGTCTATGTACACAAGATCTCATGAATGAGACCATGTTGCTGGAAGTACTCCGTGAGATATCAATTCACATACTCTCTGCCATTATCACTTCAAAGAACTTGTAGCTTATCATCAAACTATGTTTGAACCATCTTGTGAAACCCTTTAAACACATTAGCGACTTCATTCTTAGTTTTTATCAAGTAAATCCATGTCATACGTGTGCAATCATCAACAAAGATAATAAACCACTGATAGCCTGAGATAGCAGTAATAGGAGCCACACCCCAAACATTAGAGTGAACTAACAAAAAAGGCACGTCATTCTTATTCAAATTTATGGGAAAGGAAACAAGTTTCTCTTATTCAAACTAACAAAAGAGAATTGGTAGGAAGCCCCTATAGATGAGAGCCGTCAGACAAAATTAAATACCTCAAATTAATCAAATTGGAGAGATTTGGGATTTTTTCCAGTGACTTGGAATTAACTTGTAGATTAATCAAACTATCAAGAAGCTCTGGAAACCCCTTAAGCTCTTTGTATGACTCCAAATCAAGGGTCTGTAAATGAGAGAGTCTACAATTGGTTTCAGGTAAATTACAAATGCGATTATCTAATAAGCTCAAGATTCTAAGATATGCTAGTTCTCCTATATTACTAGGAATGTCACCCTCCAAGTCGCAACCCTTGGCATGTATCTCCTCAAGCTTTTCCACCATCCCATTAACAACTGGTATTTGCTTTGTTTAACTCCCTCCACTTTCAACACTTTCAAGTTCTTCAGCTTGCTTACTGAATCGTGCAACTTAATCATCCCTGTGCTAGATAGGTCCAGCTTGATCAATGACTCTAGTTGCCTAATGGTGTTTGGAAGTTTGTTTATTGACTTGCAACCTTTTAGAGATAAACGTTCAAGTTTTACTAGCACTCCAATAAAATCTGGAAGATGAGTGATTTTTGCATTATCTAATGCAAGATATGTGAGAGCTTCTAGTGAAGGAAGAGCCGTTCGAGTCGGGGAAGATTGGGGTTTCCGGCAAAATTCGGAATTCTCCATGCCATGCTTCATTCAAGACTGATTCTTTTTTTTTTTTAATCACTATGATGTGAAGTCAAAGATTCTGAGAATATTCTATTTAACGTCAATGTCCTTCCCCTATCACAAGCATGTGAAGCGAAGTTTCCTTCTTACTAGAAAGTTGCTCGGACATCTAGTTTTAGAACTTTGAAGGTACACATCCAAGAAGCTCTTCATCCTCGTGCTCTTGCATCACCATTTTCGAAAAAGAAATTTGATTGGAGCAATAGGTTTCATGTAGATTCTTATTGGATAAAGAACTGTAGAGCAGTTATTTAGATATAGAGGAAATTTTTAATCTGCCATCTTATAACTTTACAAATTTACCGGGTGTCGAGTATGAAGCTTCTTGGGCTTCAGAGGCCCAAATGCATGGAAAGGGTTTGTGGATTGCCTCTATTATGGGCTTATGGATGCTGGAATCCGTGCTTTCAAAGACAATGATGAACTCTTAGTTAGAGGGAGGATCAGTTGGCAACTGCAAGCAATCAACAACTCAAAGATATGAAAACCCATCTTCTCTAAAGACTATGTAGAGAGTGAATGGTGCCTGTGCGAGTTGGCACATATGGTGGAATATAGTAAACTAACTGGGCTAGAAATTCTGTCCATATTCTATGACGTTGATCCGTGTAAAGTAAAGCTGAACAAGGGACCATACTTAGGCTTATTCTTCTTCTTGTGTTGACGGAGGGCTTTTAAGTATGGTCCCTTGTTCAACTTTACTTCAGATGGATCGGCATCATAGAATATGGGTAGAATTTATAGCCTAGTTAATTTACTACATTCCACCATCTGTGCCAACTCGCGCAGGCACCATTCACTCTCTGCGTAGTCTTTAGAGAAGATGGGTATGCATATCTTTGAGTCGTTGATTGCTTGAAGTAGCCAACTGAAAGCATAGATTCCCACATCCATAAGTCCGTAATAGAGGTAATCCAAAAACCCTTTCCATGCATTTGGGCCTTTGAAGCCCAAGAAAACTTCATACTTGACACCTGCTAAATCTGCATAGCTATAAGATGACAGAAAACTTGCCCCTGTATTTGAATAACTGCTCTGTAATCTCTTTATCCAATAACAATTTCAATGAAATTTGTTGCTCTAATCAAATTTCTTTTGTGAAATTGGTGCTGGAAGAGCACAAGGATGAAGAGCTTCTCGGATGTGCACCTTTAGAGTTCTATGACTAGATATCTGAGCAGCGATCCAGCAAGAAGGAAACTTCGCTTCACATGGCTATGATGAGGGAAGGACATGGATGTTAAATAGAATATTCTCAAAATCTTTGACTTCACATCAGAGCGATTAAAAGAAAGAATCAGTCTTGAATGAAGCCCGATGTAGAGAATTCTAAATCTTCCTAGAAACCATCGCAATCTTCCCCGACTCGGACGGCTCTTCCATCGCTGGAAGCTCTTACATATCTTTCATTAGATAATGCAAAAATCACTCATTTTCTAGATTCTATAGGAGAGATAGTAAAACTTGAGCGTTTATCTCTAAAAGGTAATAGGTCAATAAACAAACTTCCAGACACCATCAGGCAACTAGAGTCATTGGTCGAGCCGGATCTATCTAGCATAGGGATGATTGAGTTGTCTGATTCAATTAGCAAGTTGAAGAACCTGAAAGTGTTGAAAGTGGAGGGAAGTTACATAGAGCAAATACTAGTTGTATTGGGATGCTAGAAAAGCTTGAGTGGATACATGCTAAGGGTTGCGACTTGGAGGGTGACATTCCTAGTGATATAGGGGAACTTGTATGTCTTAGAATCTTGAGCTTATCGGAAACCATTTGTGGATCTCTAATTTGCAAACCCTTGATTTGGAATTGTGCAAAGAGCTTAAGGGGCTTCTAGAGCTTCCTGATAGTTTGATTAATTTACGAGTTAACTCTCAGTCACTGAGAAAATCCCAGTCTCCAATATGAGTAATCTGAGGCATTTGTATTTGTTTGATGGCTCTCATCTACATGGGTTTGCCACCAATGACTCCAATTGATCAAGGCCTTCAATGTCACTTAGCTTCTTGCAACTCTCGATCTCGAACTCCTTCAGCTTCTTCAAGTTCGAAGAGTTTAGTAGTCTCTCCAAGGATCGGCACTTGGATATCTGTAATTCCTCGAGGGATTCCAATTTGTGAAGCCCTCCAATATCCTTGATCTTATCACACTTCATAATTTCTAGGACTGTCATCTTTTTCAAGTCTGACATATTATATAAACTCCCAATGGATTTGCATCAGATATTTGTAGTTCTTCCACTAACTCCAATTTATCAAGTCCTTGGATCCAGAGCAACTTCTCATAGTCATGAAGCTTAAATTCTTTCAGCTTCTTCAAGTTTGAGAGATTGGGTAATCTATCAAGGAATTCACAGTTATGTAGAACCAATCGTCTCAGGGATTCTAACCGTTCAAGCACATCAAGCTTTTTTAATTTGCAGTATATCACATTGAAAACTTGAAGCGACTCCAAGCCTTCAAGGCCTTGAATCTCTAGTGAAGGAGCTCTAACTTTGATGCATTTCTCAAGTTTGAAAGATCAGGAACAATAGTCATAGACTTGCACTTCCCTATATATAGTGTAGACAAGCTAGAGGGAAGTTTAACAAAAGATTGCAGATCTACACAAGACAATACCAGTTTCTTAAGTTGATCAAGTAAACCCAAATTAGTTGGTAATGTAGTGATTTTTGATAGGGAAAGCTGCAATGTCTCCAATTTGGATAACATTCCACGACATGGGGTTAGGATCTTGGACTAGCTTGGTTGGGTCATTGGTTTTGACAAGAGAATTATAGCTCACTTATGGGAATAGAAATCCAACTCTTTTGGATCCAAAAATAACTTAGGAAACAACTTTTTCATATAGCCAAATGAAGGATGTCAAAGTCGTTGATGCCAAAGTCAAATATGTTTTTCTTTATAACTAGGTGAACCATAGACCTGATGCACACTTCTAGGCTTGCAATCATCCATAGTACATGTGATATCCTTGTTCCGATTCGGTTTTTCAAAATGAAATTGTTTCAGCAAGCGGTCGTCGGACGAGATTGTCTTGAGGATTGATATACCATGAGAGCATCGGAAAAGGGCATTTTGGGACGAAAACTCGATTTTTCATCAGCAAGGACGTACAAGTGCGAAAAAAGTGGAAACATGCCATGGACGGGGATCCAATGGGCCCAAGCCCAAGTGGGCAGCCCAAGTGGGCAGCCCAAGGCCACATGCCCAAGTAGTGGACGGCCAAGGGAGGCCCATGGGCCCTTCAAGCCCATCAAACCTTCTTTTGACAAGATCTTGGCATTAAATGCATAACAAGACGTGAATAGTGCATGAATAGTGCGGGATCTTGGTGAAGTGACCGAAATGCCCTTACATTGGACTAAAGAGGAACGGGCAAGGATGGAAAATGGACTTGGAAGGGGCGGCTCAAGCTTTTGGTGGCAAAGAGGAGAAATTTGAAGACCAATCTAGCTTACCTAGCTGGCCTATCCACTCAAGTGCCTAAATCTCTCATTTAATGCTAGTATTTTTGCTTCTTTCTTAAGCCACCTTGATTGACAAGGTCAAAGGGATTTGATGTGCATTTATGAGCAAGATTTCTTCTTGTCTCTCTCCTCCCTCTCCCCCTAAAGCTGCCGGCCACCCATCTCCCCCTCACTTTCACCTTTTTCCTCTTCAAGATGTCACTTCCTCAATAAACGGAACCCTAGATTTGAGGGATTTGGAAGATTTGGAATGCAATGGATTAATTTAACAAGACTTCTCTCTCTCTCTCTCTCTCCTTCCTCTACTCCCTCACCGCCGGCCTCTTGCCCTCTCTCTCTCACTCTCACTTTCATTTTCTCACTTGATTGCTCACAAAACTCATGCTCCTTTCTCCTCTTGACACCACTGAAGCCACCACCTCTATTTTCATCTCCATTTCAAGCTTGTTTCTTCATTTTTTTTTCTCTTGCTCTTCTATTACTAGCGATTGTCTATTGAACCTTGACACCAGACTGCCATTTGTGCCGTTGAACCTCCACTCCAAGCCGACCAACCAGCCTCCTCAAGGGCTGTTCAATACTGTGCAGCCCTCACTTGTGCACCTGCTCCCTTGTTTCTTCTTCGGTTTAATCCCTCACGAAGTTCGGAGGCTGTGCCGATGTTGTACCACTGTTGGATTGTAGCTGAGTCACCACCAGAGCCGCAACCAGCCATTGCCTAGCTCACCTGCGCACGATACACATGTGACTAGCCGCTGTCTAGCTTTGTCGTACCTCCCCCGTCGCCTTACAAAGCTTGGATTAGTTTGTGAGTGGCTTTCTAGCCCTTGATTAGGGTTACCGTTGCATTTATGGAGTAGTTTAGGACTTGTTAGTATTGATATGATGATTTATTGACGTTATAAGTTATCATTGGACTTAGATAGGTCACCGAGTTTCAAACAATAGGTTATCTCATTTATGGCGATAAGTTATCGGGTTATGATGATTGAAATTGATACGTGATTTTATTTATGCCATAATATGATGAAATGCTATTATGTGATGTAGGGATTATTTGTTAGATGCATTATAGGGTTTATGTGACATAGGGGTTATTGGTTAGATGTGATATTTGAGTTATGTGTTATAGGGATTATGTGCTAGATGCATTATTTGGGTTATGTGCTGTAAGGATTATTGGTTAGATGTGATATACGGGTTATGTGTTATAAGGATTATATGCTAAATGTGTCACATAGTTTATGTATGTATATGTGCTATATGGGTTATGCATATATAAGTTACACGGGTTAGGTATCCTATGTTATATGTGTCATGTGTGCTGTTATGAAGTGATGTTGTGATATGACTCGTTACTAGAATATAGTATGCCATATGGATACAAGATGAGTCATTGGTAAATGTAACGGCACGTGTTAGATGATTTTGGAATATTATGATAACGTTGCCCTAACGTGATAAGTGATCCATATGCCACGGATTCTTTAAGAATTAAATAATACATTTATATAATGTAATATGATGCATGTGTGTAACATAATGGCATTTGATGAGCGATGTGCCATATTGCATGATATCACATGGTTAAATGAGAAAGATAAGAAATGAATTGTGTGATGGTATGCTCATGTGATAATCTAAAACCCTAATCCATTTTACGAGGGGTGTGAACTTGTCCTGATGCGTTTAACGCGGGATGATGCCCGATTCAGTTTGGATGCCCCCAAGTCAACGGAATGCCGTTCGCGGATGGATTATGGATTTCGGAACGATTGTACCACTTAATATTAGCTGGGCACGTCATTGGATTTGGACGACGAAAGTCAATCTCCCTCCACAAACCCTAAAGAATATTGTAATAGGCCTCAATTATCCCTCCGCCTTGTCTCATCCAAGTCACTCACCTCTTCAAGTCATAAACTTGGGAGGCATCACTTCCATCAAAGAATGTTGTTGCAATAGACTTCCATACCATCCTCGCAGTTGGGAAGCAAATAAAATTGCCTATCAATGCAGGATCCATCGAGTTGATTAGCCACCCCTTCATAGTTGCATCTTCAATCTTCCACTTTCAAAATTGAGGATTGGTAGGTGAGGGCTGAGGAAGATCGCCATTATTATAACCCAACTTATCTTTACCAGATATAAACGTCTCTACAACTTGGGACCATAATCCATAATTGGATCCATCCAATTTGATTGAGATTTGTGCAGTGGACGGCTCCTGGGATCGTGTCGATGCCTGAGTCAAATTCTGGATCAAAATCTGTGTCAACTTCGTCGTAAGATTCTCTAAGAGAGAGGTAGTGGTTGAGTTCTCCCCTTGGTCTCGAAGAAGTACCGTATCTTTTAGATCTGTCATGGTTGCCAATCACAATTGTTTCACAATCGAGAAAGAATTCCTAGTCGGGTCAAATCAACGCGACAACATCACGAGTCGATGCTGCGACGGCAATCTAGTTTGGGTTGGTGCAGCAGTAGCACAGTTTAAAGTTGCAGCGGCAATCTGATTTGTTTGGTGCGGCGGTAGCACAAAAACAAATGCTATGGTGACGATTTGACCCTGGTTGAAGCAGCGTGAAGGAAACTAGGGTTCCTACTCTAATATCATGTTGAAAAGCATATCACCATCCTTTCTGTATATTTTTTCATATATCGTTTGTGTTGACACGACTATATATACACAAGTACTGCTATGATAAGAATCGCCTATTAATCTAAATATAGGCTAAATATTAACTTTCTATATATAACACTCCTACACTCCTACATATTATTTCACATATTTGTGGATTATTTGATAGAAAATTGTAAGGGAAAGCGATATCTCAACAGCATTGATAAGCTTCGAGGTACACATGATTAATGGTACAACATTTTGCATGATTTGATAATTCTATCCTTGTTAAAAAGAAGTGAAATGAAGAAACTTGTCCAAATGAGCAAAATACTTCGTAATATTGCCTTCAAAACTGCATCGAGCGGCCTAGATCTCGTGTCCTTGACAAGAGCATGTGAGGGGCTAGAGGAAGCCCCAAAGGAAGAAGAACGGGCATTTGCAAGTCGAATGTCTTTGGTGGATAATGACTTGTGTGGTCTACGGGCATTTGCTATAAAGAAATTACAGTTTGATGATGATCCCAGCTAGCTTATACTTATCTATACAGAGATTCCGAGTCTTGGACTTACGCGGTACCTCAATCGCATCCTTTTCTTATTGGACTGGTCTTGGGCACTCTACTTAAAATTCTCGTATGCGTACAACAGAGCCCCTTCAAAGAAGCACTAGTGCATCTAGAGCTGCCAGACACTTGATGCACCGAAATCATCTCTTTATCCCTACCTCCTCCCACAGCTTTCCTCACCTCCTTCCTGGGGTATTCTCTCAATTTCTCTTTGTTTTTCTTCTCCTAATTTTATAGCGACTTTTTCATTTTTTATTTTTTTTTATCTCTCATCAATTTTAATCTTTTTCATGTTGATCGTGCATTTTTCTCGTTAACGGAGAAATTAATTTTACAAAAGTTATTGCTCCTTTATACACCTAACTTGACCCTCGTGAAGCGGTCCACTGTCCAAGGAGACAAGTATAGAGGCAATGTTGAGTTGGGGATCAACAGTCCTTAATCTGCGTGGGTTCTCCCAAACCCTTAATCAGCTAATGCCATTTTATTCCCTAACTTGATTGATTGTTAACTAAGAGTCTCACGTGGTCTTCTTTCAATTATGAGTCATTCTTGCATGTTTATTATGGTCTTAGACTGTAATCTGACTATTCGACTATGATAGTGAATCGCAATACAAAAAATGATATAAAAGCAATAACAATTAACACATCAAGAATTGTAATGAAGAACGAATAAAAGGTAAGGTCTGGTAAAGTAATCCGATGCTATGTAGAGCGTCTCTACCGCCATGGTAGTTTCTTCTTCCAGGCCCTTCTACCTGGTTTTTTTCACTGAGAGTTGCGGAATTGCCACCCTTCCACCCGTACTTTTCTCAAATTCCTTCTGACCCAATCGATCCTTTCATCCCCTGTTTCATCCGCCCTTTGCCCACCTCCTCTTTTCATCTGCATGTCACGATCGGTTTCACCGCTTGATGACTTTCCCCTCGTTTTCCCCTGTGTCGCTCTTCTCTGGTCGCTAACTTTGAGACGGCTCTTTGTTTTTCTGCCTCCACTGTTACTGGGTTTTTCTGCTGAGGTTTTCATCTCACTGTTTCGTCTTCTTTGCTCTGAAATGGAGCGCCCCATTGCCAAAGATGAAGCCCGCCTGGTAGCCCCGTGCAATCGCATGGGTCGCTTGTGGTCCGAACAACAAATTGAGATCTGGGACGAGGCGGCACCTAGTGATAAAATTGAGGAATGTCGGTTAACTCTGGTCGGTAAGCTTCTCAATAACCCTTCAGTTAATTTGCAGGCTTTCCAAAATACTATGAAAAAGGCCTGGCGCATTGATTTAGTGGAATTCTCACAAGGCGACTCTGGTCTGTACATTATAAAGTTTAAATCTGATGAAGTCAAACAGAGAGTTCTAGAAAACGGACCTTGGTCGTTTGCCAGCCATCTTGTTATCTTAAAACCTTGGATAGCTAACACGCCGCTGCATTGCTATGACTTTACCACTTGTGCGTTTTGGGTCCAAGTCGTTGGCTTGCCTTTGGAGCGATGTACAGATACTTTAATCCATCGGGCTGCAAGTCACATAAGAAAGGTCATAGATATGAAAATAGAGAATAAAGATGGATTGACGCTTCGAGCAGGGAGGGCTAAGGTGGAATTGGACCTTTAACGATCGTTGAAAACAGGGCTTCTCATTAAGGTTGAAGGCAAGAATCTCTGGTTGGACTTTAGATATGAATGGTTATCTCACTACTGCTACTCCTGCGGTATACTGGGTCACTATGCCACGTCCTGTAAAGATTTTCCATGTGATGAGAATAAACTGGATGAAACAAGTTTTTTATATGGATCTTGGTTAAGAGTAGAGATACGGGAACATAGCCCCTTTTGGTGTACCTGCGGTTTCTGGAAATTTAAAACCCGATTTCCTCCAGATATTCTTTCTTGGACATCAGTTCGTGAACCGACGAACGCTTCGAAAGGCGACCCGCTTAGAGCTTAAAGACAGGCTGAGGGCGGAGAAGGACACCCAAGATGATGATGAAGAGATTATCCCCGAGACCCCTCAACCTCCTTTAGCAATTATCCCTGTTCCGGATTCTGTCCATGCTGTACCTGACATTCCAGTTCAAAAAAACAAGGGTAAACAAACTATGGAAGCCTCAGTGTGCGACCCTATTATCACAGCAACAAGCAGAGCCTGTCAGGATCTACATACCCTCGACCAGCAACTCATATTGGCTGACAACTCTGTAGCTAGTTCTCCTCAATTGAAAAAGAAGCTTAAACATTCACACCTCAATGCAAGATCAGGGCCTCTTAAGAAGGCAAAACGACTCCTTCACTATGAAGTTCGGCATCATCTACAGGAGCATTTTGATGAATAAGCTTTACATGAAACTCCTATTATTGAGGCAGATACTCCTGCATGTTGGGCCCTGGTGGCTAGCCCTAAAAAGCCACCAGGTGAACAATGAGACTTATAAGTTGGAACTGTCAGGGGTTGGGCAACCCCCTGATAGTTCAAGCGCTTAGGGTCTTAGTGACCTAGGATAAGCCCGATATCCTATTTTTGATGGAAACGAAAAATCAGGAACAAAAGCTTATATATCTTCAACGAAAACTCAAATTCTCAGCAGGTTATATCCAAAATCCAGTAGGATTGGCAGGAGGTGTAGCTCTTTTTGGGACTGATAAAGTTTCTTTGAAAGTAACCTATCAATCTTCATATATGCTTGACTCTATTTGTATGGACCTGGATTCTGGCATCACCATGCCTCTCACCTGCTTACACGCTCCAGCGCGCTATCATCTCCGGCAGCACCTGTGGACAGATTTACGACAAATCAGTAACTTTAACACCCTTCCTTGGCTATGCACATGGGATTACAATGAAGTGCTATATCCATGGGAGAAAGTAGGGAAGTGTCCTGCTGAGCCTCACAGAATGTTTTCTTTTCGTGATCTACTAAATGACTGTTATCTTATGGATCTAGGCAACAAAGGTTGTGCCTTTACATGGACTAATAACCGACATGGTGACGATATTGTAAAGGAACGATTAGACAAAATGCTTTGCACAAAGGATTGGAGATTGGCTTACCCTCTTGCTGAAGTGCTCGCCCTTCTAGCCCTCAGATTTGATCACAGCCCTCTTCTTTTGTACACTGAAGCGCTACCAAGCTGTAAAAGGCGAAAATCCTTCTATTTTGAAGCTTTTTGGCTTCAAGATATGGAGTGCCGTTCAACAATTGCTGCTTCATGGGCCTCTTCTCAGCTTGGAGAGGTGACGCTCCCCCAAAAACTGCATGCTGTTTCTGTTGCATTATCAAAATGGAGTCATTCCAAATTCAGGAATGCAAAAACTCAGCTTCATTACCTCAAGAATCAGCTTCAGTTTCTCACCAATCAGCCACATCTTCATTCTAACCCTGATGTGATATTTGACCTGAAAGCGAAAATACACAACTTATGGCAGCAGGAGGAAAAATTTTGGGCAATGCAATCCTGGGTTAATTGGCTTAAATGGGTGGATAGGAACACAAAATTCTTTCATGCCACCACGGTTCAAAGATGACAACAAAACAAGATAAGAATGCTACAGGATGATTAGCAGAATTGGATACGCGAGCCAACTGTTCTTAAAGAGATGACCTTTAATTATTTTCAGCAGGTGTATTCTTCTGTAGGGTATAGAGACTATGGCCCGACACTAAATCTTTATAAACCAATGGTGATAATGGAGATTAATGACAGTCTAATAGTTGTAGTTGCTAGTGAGGAGGTCCAGATTGCGGTATTTCAATTAGGAAATACGATATTTGACCCGGTCTAGACAGCTTGAATGGTCAATTCTAACGCGCACATTGGGATATTCTGCAAGATGACATAATATCAGCTGTGCAACAATTCTTTCAAATAGGGATCTTGTTACCTGAGTACAATCGCACCTCTATTTCCCTAATTCCTAAGATTCCTCATCCAGAAAGATTGGACCAATTCCATCCTATCAGCCTCTGCAATTTTATTTATACGGTGATTTCCAAGATCCTTGCTAATCATCTTAAACCCTGGCTGCCACAGTTGATAGCACCATAAGAAACTGCTTTCGTTGGAGGTCGGCAAATCCAGGATAATATAATTGTGGTTCAGGAAGTATTACATCAAATCAGAATCAGAATTAGAAAACGGAAAAAGAACTTTCATGCCGTGCTTAAACTAGACATGCAGAAGGCTTATGACCGGGTCGAATGGAATTTCCTCAGAGATTATCTCCTGAAGCTTGGATTTCATACCCAATGGGTTCACTGGATATTCCAATGCGTTTCTATGGTTTCTTATAGTGTCAAATTCAATGGCGAATCTCTACCCTTCTTCCATCCTACTAGAGGTCTTTGACAAGGCGACCTTTTATCACCGTAGCTGTTCATCTTGATGGCTAATGCCTTAACTACTCTTATCAACAATGCAGTGGATATCGACAATCTTAAAGATATTAAACTAAATCAATGGTGTCCCACTCTCTCCCACTTATTTTTCGCAGATGATGCCATTTTCTTCCTTGATGCGAAGCTTATTGAATGTCAGAACTTAGCTATCGTCCTTAATGAATATTGCCTAGCTACAGGACATGCTATTAATCGAAAAAAAAATCAGGTCTATTTTGTAGCACAGACTGTCCTATCAGCTTGAAAGAAAATCTTGCCAGCGCACTTAGAGTTCCTATACTACACAAAACTGGCAGATATCTTGGTATACCTTCAGATTGGGGCAAATCTAAACGGGAAATGTTTGCTTGGCTTATGGGTTGAGTGCATTCAAAGCTAGAAGGTTGGAAAGAAAAACTTATTTCAAAAGGAGGCAAGGAGGTCCTTCTTAAAACCGTTGTGCAAGCAATACCCCAATATGCAATGTCGATTTTTAAAATCCCTGCTGCAATTTGTAAAGCCATAGAACAAAAAATAGCTAAATTCTGGTGGTAGTCTACTTACAGCAAGAAAGGCATACATTGGAAGAACTGGATTGCATTAGGAGTAGGAAAGATGTAGGGGGTTTAGGATTTCGTGATCTTATGGTTTTTAACAGAGCTCTACTGGGTAAACAAGCTTGGCATCTAGCCCACGAACCTACTTCACTGTACAGCAGACTACTAAAAGGTTTATATTTTCACTCTCAGGATTTCTGGCATGCCACTAAAGGTGCTAGACCCTCTTGGGGTTGGTAGAGCATATTGATAGGCTGGGAATCTATCGCAGATAAGTTTTTATGGTCTGTTGGTAATGGCACACAAATAATAATTTGTGAGGATAGATGGTTGCCTAGCGGTGTTATTGGAGGTCTTGCTCCTAGAGATGAACCAGAAAAGGTCGCAGGCTTTATATCTACTGCCTCCAACTCATGGGATACACCACTTTTGCACCAGAATTTTGATAGCCAAACAGTTGACAAGATCTTATCTATCCCTATTCGACCTCACTGTACACAAGATAAACTAATATGAAGAGGAATGCATAATGGACTTTTTACAGTGAAGAATTGTTACAATCAGCTCAGAGCTCAGCAAACAAGCAATATCAACAATCAGGCCTCTTCATCTTTTCAGCTGCCCCGCAGATTATGGAATGCAATCTGGAAACTACACACTATGCCTAAACTAAGATCATTCCTCTGGTCTGTTTGCAATAACGCATTGGTGACTAGAGAAAATCTATATAAGCGACACATCTTGACAGACCTGACTTGCTGTATGTGTGCTAATCATGTACCTAAGACCCCAGAACATTTATTTTTATTATGTCCTTGGACACATGATGCTTGGTTGCATTTAGAATTAGATATCAAGAGTCATATAGCAGGTGTGCATTGAATCGAAAGCTAGTTGCTTCAATTTATTGACAGCAAGAGTGGCTTACTGGATCTTGAAACTATTATGTCCGTCCTCTGGCAAATCTAGAAAGCCCGGAATGATTTCCTTTTCCGTTAGCAACAGCCGAATGTCGAGCGAGTTGTGCAATTGGCGATCACAGATGCCCGATCCAGGCGTCGTTTTGGTACCCCAGTGCAGTGACCTGTTTCAAAACAGAGCATCTCGAATCACAAATGGCATCCACCAGACCAAGGAGTCCTAAAATTTAACATTGATGCACCTTACCACTCACCTTGCATCGATGCCTCGGCGGCTTGTGTGTGCAGAGACTCCTCTGGCCTCTTGATCGATGGCTTCGTGCAATCTGTTCGCGTCTCCTCGGCACTGCAAGCTGAGGCGATCGCCCTTAATCTCACCCTGCATTTTCTGCTTCAGAGGGGACGAGAGATGGATAAGATTATTGTGGAATCTGACTGCTTGACCATTGTGGATGCTGTCCATAATCCTGCTCGACGGCCATGGGAACTCAGATCGATTTTCGAAGAAACCCTGGAGTTGCTGCTTCGGTGCCCTAATCTCCAACTTGCACACTGCCATAGAGAAGCTAATGCTATTGCGGACCGGGCTGCGAAGGCCCATCGGGCCTCCCTTCTCCCTCCGAATTGGGTTCTTCATCCTCCTCCTTTTCTGCAGGATATTGTGTATTCTGAACTTAATGTAACTTCTATGCAGAGAACTTAATATATGTGCTGTTTTAGACCCCAAAAAAAAAGAGAAAGTAATCCGATGCACTGTTGGGCAAAGATAGTTACAAGACCTAATTTGTAAGTGTCGGGATAGCAACCCCGTGCGATAAAATCGAATAGAATCCAAAGTCTAAATCTCAATTCTAATCTCTAAAAAAGAATCTATTGATAATGAAATCTACAAAAGAGGAAAAACATGTATATGAACTAATCCTTGAATGCAAATAAACTATTAATGTAATGAGATTTTTATCTTTTTGATCTTATATAATGATTCGAAATTTTCTACATTTTTCTTTTCAGTTATTTAATCTGAAAAAAAAAGACTATATAAAGTTTGGAATTATTTAAAAAAATTATATATATATATATATATGTCCCTAAACAAATGAACCCGAACTATTCAATTAAACCACGACCTAAGATGCAACCACCTAACTGAGGCTGCAGTTATTTCTCTTTATGTATTTATTTATTTTTTATCTGTTTTCTATTATTTTATGATTTTAATGCCCTTTATTTTCTTTCTCCCCCGTTTATTCTTCTTTTACGCTCAAACACTAGTTGCACAGCTAAATTTTCTCTTCCTCTTTTCTTATTTTTTATTTTTTAATATTTTTTCAGTTTTTCATTATTTTCTTTCTTTCGGTCTCTTTCTCAATCCATAACCTTCAGAACATATATTCATACTTCGCTTGGTTTCCCTTTGCCTCTTTCATTTATTCTTTCTTTCCAACATCCTACGGAGACATGATCAACTCTTTGCTTTGTTCGTCATTCATCTAATTGTGTTCATCGTTTTTCTAGCACAAGAAACTTGCCATCATCAAAAGTCTTCATCAACCAGGGAACTCATCAAAACCATATACATATTCTAATAATCACTTATGTAATGAAACATGTTCATATCACAAATATGAACTCAATGGCAGAGGATCTTAAGAGAATCAATAGTTAAGAGTTCTCATCTTTGTTTCTCCAAGAACAGAGTACAGAGTTACTTACCTAAAAGATGCAGCTGTCGATTTCAAAGGATGATCGAAATAAGTAGCTGATGTCTTGGAGGTGTCGTTGCGGGTGATTGGTCTTGGCAGAGAAGAAACGAGTAGGAGTCGAGCTCTTCGAAGTCTCGGATCAGAAAGTAGAGTAAAACGGAGGCTCGATCAGTAGAGTAGCGGCTATTCGCATATCAGACACTCATTGCTATTTTCATTTTGAGGCTACATTCATTTCGCATAAAATGTTGCAATTCTGGAAAATATTTTTCAAGAAGCCATTTTCTAAGAGAATGTAATTATTTTCCAATATCCGGCTGAAACCTAAGAATGAAGTGGAAAGTATTTTCCACTATTCTGTAAAGAAAATCTTTTCCTCTATGCACTCTTTTTAAATAATTTTTTTATTGTTTTATTTTTAAAATTGATTTTAATTTATTTTTTTAAAAAAATCGATTTTAAAATTCTTTATTATTTTCTTCTTCTTTTCTATCATTTTATCTTATTCTTCCTCGGCCAATCGAGGCTTACCAAATTCCAACAAGGTTGAGGCCTTAGGCCTCGCCAGATTGGTAAGCCAAGGGAGAGGCGAGATTGACGGTTGGCGGCCGGCCAAGATAGAAGTTAAAATAATAATAATAATAATAATTAAAAATTCAATTTTTAAGAAAAAAAAAAGAAGAAAATATGGAAAGGTTGACATTAGTGTGAGATAAGAGAAAGTGACTTAGGAAAATAATTTCCTCACTATGAAAAATGGAAAAAAAATTTCTCCTATTTTTGAAGATTTTTTGTTTTTTTTGCTAATGGAAAATATTTTTCCCGACCATTTAATTTTTCATGAAACGAATGCCAAAAAATTTGGAAAATGTTCTTTTGGAGGTTGTTCTCCTCGAAACGAACGGAGCTTATGTTATAACACAAATTTTTTTCATCCAATTTTTCTCTTTTTGTTATAGTGCATCATCAAATAGAAAAATATAAAAATCAGTACGAGTTTATGATTTTGTCTGAACTTTCTAATTTGATGATCTTGAATCACAATCTTACCACGATTTAGATCTCGATCCTATCTAAAATAGAATCTGCAAAGAATGGGATGGTCCAGACAGTGGAGGTTCAAGATCCTACGAATTTACGAGAAGTATGGATAACATGTTTCAATTTCCGCCATGTGAGCGCCTCCGTCACCATGATCCTCTTCCTCAGGTCGAACATGAGCATCCGCTGCAGCAAGTCCACGGCCAGAGGAACAGCCTACGGGTGCCGCCGGGAGAAACGGGTACCCCTCCCTTTGGCTACCGAGCGTGTTGATGATCAGCTTCAGTTGGTTGAGGCACTCTGTCTTGGAGAACACGGGCTTGCGCCCCAGGACCTCCATGAAGATGCAGCACACGGACCAGATGTCGATCGAGGACCCGTATTTATCGCATGAGAGCAGCTGCTCAAGCGTGCGGTTCCAGCGTGCGACCACGTACTCGGTCATGAACTGCCTGTCGCTTTGGCTGGTCCACGCGAGCCCGAAGTCACATATCTTCAAGTCACAGTTGGCGTTCACCAGAAGGTTTCGGGCTTGAGGTCGTGGTGAAGAACGTTGGTCGAGTGGAGATATTTAAGCCCTCGCAGTAACTGAATGTGCAGAGTTAAAATCAGAACAAGAGTTAGAACTGGAAAATACATGCGATGCAATGCAACAATGTATATCATGAAGTTAGTCAAGCAAATTCCAGTAACTCAAAGTCAGAAAGTCAATAAATTCTTAAGCTTCAATTAATCAAGTTTATCCTTACGCAAATGACGAGTTGGTAATAAAGACCTAAAAGACTGGAGGGTGGCGCAACTCCAGTAAAAGGCGGCAGCATGTGAGTAAGCCATTCTCAACGGCAGTACCTCTGCGGATCAACAAAAGAGGAACGACATGATTCAACTAAACCAGCTACAAAAAACCGCATGAACGAAAATGTTGGACTTAGCTTACCAGTGACTCTTTGGTTATTGTGCAGATGAACTCCCAAGCGACACTAGCAATCGCTGCAAACAAGAAGAAGGCCTTACCGATGGTGGTCGTGTTGTAGAGCGCTACGTAAATCATCAATAACACTGCACTCGCCACTTGATTTACCACAATGTCGATTACGCACCCCAGTGCACACAACCTCTGCGGAAAGATCTCCAAGCTGTACATCCACCCCATTCCAATGGGGAAGAATGCCACGTAGTACAACACCGGTGTGGCATGCTACTCCATAGGAATGGGGCCTATTACGTGGGTGTATAATCAAAGATGTTCCCACTGAGGTTACGTGCCTGGAGTACACAATCAACGTTGCCTTGAATTGGGTGCTTAGTGGAGTTTAAAGATGACGTTCTCAGCACTCTATAAGGTGCTCACAATTGCATATGGTGCTAAAATTTAATGTAACCATCCAACTAAAAAAATGACTCAACACAAAAAATTATTTAAAAGCAATCACAAGAAGCAGATCAAGAATACTAATGAAGAACAAAGAAAAGGTAAGGCATGGTAAAATAACCCAATGCGTTGTCTGGTAAAGAACATTACAAGGCCACATCTTAAGTGCTAGGAGAGCAACCCTCTAAGCAATTAAAATCAAATAGAATTCAAAGTGTAATTCTAATTCTAATCTCTGCAAAAAGGTATCTATTACAAATGGAAATCCACAAAAGAGTACAAACATTTATATGAATTAATCCTTAAATGCAAATCTATTATTAATGCAATGAGATTTTGATTTTTTCAATTTTATATAATTTTGAAATTTTCTAAATTTTTTATTTTGTCTTATTTCATATATAAAAAGGACTTTCTAAAGTTTGGATTCATTTAAAAAATTTAAAGAAAATATCTCACTAAACAAATGAGCCCGAACTAAAATGAAATTCAATTAAGATTACAACCTAAAATGAAATTCGATTATCAGTTTTTTATTATTTTATGATTTTTTATTCCCTTTTATTTCTTTTTCCCTTTTTGCACAGCTAAACTCTCTTCTTCTTCTTTTTTTTTATTCTTTAAAATAATTTTTATATATCTGCTTAGTTTTTTTATTGTTTTCTTTCTTTTATTTTCTTTCTTTTATGTGGCCTCTTTCTCAGTTCATCACAGTTCAGAACATGAACTCATACATAGCTTAGTTTACCTTTGCACCTTTCATTTATTATTTCTTTCAAACATCCTATAGAGACATGATCAACTCTGTGCATTGTTCATCATTCACCTTGCTCTGTTCATCATTTTTCTAGCTTCAACAACTTAACATCATATAAATCTTCATCAACCAGGGAACTCGTCAAACCCATAATCCATATTCTAATCATCACGTGTAATCAAACATGTTCAAGTCACAAATAGGAACTCAATGACAGGGAATCAGTAGTTAAGATTCCTCATCTTTGTTTCTCCAAGAACAGCGTATAGAAGTACTTATCTTGGAGATGCAGATGTAGATTTCAAAGGATGATCAAAATAAGTAGCTGATGACTTGGAGACATCGTTGCTGGTGATTGGCATTGGCGAAGAAGAAATGAGCAGGAGCCGAGCTCTTTGAAGCCTCTGATGAGAAAACACAGAAAAACAAAGGCACAATTAGTGAGGGTCCGGAGCGGGAAGTGGTAGAACAAAAATCTTGATCATGCATGCCATCCATATTTTAGAATTTGCAGAGGTAAACATTTAAAGTAATCCCTACTTATTTGGTATGAGTGTTTAAGCTCACCTTGATGTTGAAAGTTTCAAACCAATAACAAGTTATCAATTTGGTTTTAGTTTAGTCACTGGTTTGGTTTAAATTATATTTGAGGTTTGTCCAGTATCTCCTAGCAACTCAAATAGACATAACATGGAAAGTTCTGTCCAAGAATACCTTCGAGATGACCGGTGAAGAGAGGATGCGGATCCCGCAGATTTTGCTATTCTAGTGCTCGTCCCGCGGGTCACTTTCTTAATGTCTCTATCAACTTTCCAATATTCAACTTGATAATATTTCTTCCTTGCTGGAGGCTCACTAATTCCAGTTGAAACTGAGAATTTGTTGAATACTCTTCATGGACAGTGGTTTTTTGATGGTGAAGTCCCTGTACATTGTTGACAGTCCGCAAAATTCAACTTCATATGCATAGAATGTAAAGTAAACAAGAGATAAATATGTAACCCGTGCTGCGGATTCTTGAAAGAGGATATTCCTGAAGAACCGCGCAAGTGAATCAGATTGCTGGGGCCACAGCTGCGATAGAGTAGAACACGGTGCTGGGAAGCATCGGGTTGCTGGATCTTCAGGGGTGTGGCAGTAGACAGCGAGCAGCAGCCTCAACTGAACAAGACCATTAACCCTAGAAAGTTTAATAATTACAAGCCTTTCTACAATCACTTCCTACCGATCAATTCAAAAACCTTCAGAATTAGGGTTAACACAAACTTCACTATAACAGGGCCAGCTGAAAAGTGTCACACATCTTGTGCTCACCACAACCGCACACGATGGTTCTCCATACTACGGCCTTGAAAAACAATAAACAATGACGGGTGAAATAAAATCTCATCAACTCAATAACCTAAACCTTGATTAGGACACTGATTGGTCTCGAAGGTAGCCTAAACATACAACATTACAAATACTAACCTCGCTTTGGCACACCCTTGCATAATATCAATTAATAGAGGTCAACAACACTACAACACATATAACTTATAACCAAAACACATCACATAAGTTTTTCATGCACAATGCATCCACACGTATTTCAATTATTACGACCACTCAGGGCCACGGCCATCACAACGGTTGGCGATATCTAGCATGACCAAGCATTATCTCACCCTATCGGGCACGGCATCATCTCGCATACTTATACGCATTAGAACAGCATTCCATTAGGAGTATCGATTTGGCCTCAACTGCACTCGGCATTCGGACCCCCACTGGGCATCCGATAAAATTGGGCATCGTCTCGCATATTAATATGCATCAAGACGGAACCATGACCCTGTGTAATCATACACATTACAGCCATTATGTGATCACACGAGCACTCAACCACTCAAATCAATTCTTATCCGCCATCAATTAGCCCAATGCAACAAAGTTTGTGCTCAAACAACAAACCTCGGCCTTTTACACTAAAAATTGTGATAAAATAATCGCAGGTGGTCACGTATTTAAAATTAACCCGCTAAATTTTACACACTTTCATTTTAAAAGCCCATAGCCCCATTTAACACATAAAACACGACGTCCAAACATGACACCTCAAAATTTATCATTTTCTTGCCAATAAAATCTTTTTTTTTAAAAAGTATTTAAGGTTCATAAATTGGACAATCAATATCATGGCATAACAAGCTCAAACAATATGAATTATGTATAAATTCATCCATTAAATCAAGCATAAAATTATACTTATCGACTAATCCACCATTAATTAAGACTAATCTCAATTAATTGAGCTAATTGTGATTAATTAAACTAACCGCAATGAATTAAGGCTAACTGTCATTAACTAAAATTAATTAAAACTAACCGTCATTAATTAATCTAACTATAATTAATTAAACTAACTACGGTTAATTAAGACTAATCACCATTAGCTTTGATATAAATGATATTTAATCACACTTAATACAAACCATCATTAACTACCACCAACCACCATTATCCATAAACTAAACCTACCTATAAAAGTAATTAACTCTCTAATCAAGGATTATGAAGTTAACTCATAGTTTACGACAATGGTGAGCTCAAGGCGACGGCGGCGTGAATACAAGGCTCACAGTTTGAATGGCGGTGCCATGGCGATGGTAGGAGCGGCTTAAACCACAGCCAAGCTTGGGGGGCTTAGCTTGGCTAAGAAGGGAGGGTTCGGTGATGATGGTGGTGGTGGCATTTTGCTACAGTGAGGATGGGCGAGTGGCAGCCCGGCAATGAGAGGTGGCAAGCTGCGGTGGTGGCATGGCAAATGGGAGGCAATGGGTAGCTAAGGAGGCAAGGAAAAGGAGAAGAGGAAGAAGATGAAGAAAATGAGAGTAAGGATGGAGAGAGAGGAGGGTCCGCGACAAGGGAAGGAGGAAAGAGAGAAATATATATATTTCCCCAATTTTTCATAATTTCCCCAAACCACTCTCCCTTAATTTGGCTTTCCTCCATTCAATCTTTCTTTTGTCTTATTGCCCATGAATGCCAAGCTTCTATAAGGGGTATTATGGACATTTCACAAATTTTAACCAAAATTCATATTTTCCCTTTGGGCCCGTTTGCTTGGATGGACATGAATTAGGCTTGGCGAGCCTAATTGGGCCTTCTTGGCCGAACATCATGGGCGTGAGGCCCATTGGCTTTCGCTTAGCCTGGCTTCTCTTCTTGGCTTCCAATTCTTAACCGATTAGTCCTTATATGAAAATTTTAAGCTTGCCGATAAATCGCAGATAAATGATGCAACGTCCAATATGTTGGTCTTAGAATTCTCGAAAGTTAGATACTTGAAATTGAATTAAAATTTGTGGTTAAAGTCAATCAAATATCACTTTAGTACGACCTAAAATATCAAGTGGCTTTTAGGGGTTTTAGCGTGATTGACCCGTAGTCAATAATTTTCAATCTATGTTTGTGCCTCTTCAATTGTGGATGACTCTCGATTGTCATATGATCGCGATGAATCGATGACTACCCCTAAGTACAAGATCAATAGAAAATCAATTTACTGTCGTTCGCATCGAATATCCTAATTGTGCAGAACCACTCGCAAATTGACTTCATACTTTTGTCGAATTGATTTATATTCGTTCGTTAATTGACTTATAGTATCGTAGTGTTGACCATTGTTGATCCTTATAGTCGATCGGTCTATCCCTGACTGAATTTTTTGGTCCTTCGCATTTTAATCTTTTATGGGCCTCTTTCAATAGATTAGTTAACTCATGAGTGATCAGTTCAGAGTAATTTAATTATCGCTAAATTGATGAAATAACCATTTCATATATATCGATAAAGATCGAATTTCAAGATATCACATCTCTTCTCCTCTTACAAAAATTTTGTCATTGAAATTTGAATTAATACAAGGCTCTCCAAATGATGAGGATGTCACGCCCTGATCCTTGAACGCGCGCCCATCCCTCACCTAGTCGATTAATAGCGACGTCTCATGACGCATCGCCGACCCTTTCACTTTTAATATATGTATGCGGAAGCAGATATAAAATCCCCAAACAATAAAACAATTGGATAGAAAAGTAGGGCCGCAAATTTCGACATTAACACAATCCTTTTTATAAACAAACAAGTATATATACACTGTCAGGCTGTTTACAAAAAATATCGGCTTAACAAAAAGGAACCGTCCTATGACACTTTGGTCAGACATGTCCGCCGATTCTTCGATCTCCACCTTCCCAAATTTCGGGGCTTCCAGTCCTTCACCAATACCATCTAAGGACCTGAAAATGGTTATACAATAACCAGTGAGACAATCTAAGCAAGTTCTACTCCCTAAGACTCGATTAAAAGGCCAATACACTATGGGCTGCTTAAGCACACATGGGTCAGAGGACTTACCTTGACCTCAGATTCCACCTACATATTAGCATAGATCAAATAGGCACCCAATCATATTATTATAGATCGATACATCGCTCAATCGACTTAGTCAATTACATGTCAACATGACCCTTCCCCGGTCTTTTCAATCAATACTACGCATTTTCCGAGATAGTATATCTAGTCACCGAGCCACGTGCATTCTCCAAGGCGACATGTCTAATCACCGAGCCCCGTGCATTCTCTAAGGCGACGTACTTAATTACCGAGCCACGTGCATTCTCTAAGGCGATATACCAAATCACCGAGCCACGTGCATTCTCCGAGGTGACGTACTAATCACCAAGCCACGTGTCTTTTCCAGGTAATGTATATAATCAACGAGTCACGTGCATTCTCTAAGGCGACCTATCTAGTCACCGAGCCACGTCATACAGCATTCTTTCTCATCTTTTATCATACCCGATAAAATATCGTGTGTGATATCTGCAATCGATCGGCTTAGCCAAAATATAACAATTTCCTTTCTATAAATCCCACCAATTTTTATAGTCCACCAAAACATTTTTGGCATTATCAATCGATGCCTGGTTATATTGAATTAATTTCCCAAAATTATTTAATTTGGAAAATAAATCCTAAATTAAAAAAAAAATCATTTCGGCACAAAATAAAGCTCAATTAAATAAATGGACTGCACCATGATAATCAACATAAAATCCCGATCGTTGGCTATCCCGGCCTAATTTCGGGAAAATAAATAAATAAATAAATAATTTCGAAAATTAATTATTGAATAGCAATAAATCCAATTTAGGCCCGTAATGCCTAATTGGAAGCCGAAATGAACCCGGAAAAATTCCAAGTGTCGTTCAATAAATAATAGAACATGTCTACTCGCTAATTACATTAACAATTCTCCTAACATGCATAGGTAAATCCCTAATTTAATTATTCTAATATAATATATCCACCTAATTGCACTTAATTAAATATAATCAACCCCTAAGCATCATTAGTTTACTAAAAAAGGATTAGTGAGTAAAACTCACTTGTTTTGCGAAGATCGGTTCACCGCATCGGCGGCCAAAATCCGAATTCTCGGTGGCGTCGATGGACACTCGGACCAAGCCCAACAGGCCTTGCAAGCCCACAGCAAAATGCTGGGCTTGGTCTGGGCTTAAGGCTGCGCTTGGGCTTGCTTCGCAGGCTTCAATTGGTTGGACCAAGGGTTGAAATGGGTTGGCTTCTGAACTTCAATGGACTGAACTAAGCGGGCTGAGACTTAAGTGGACTGAGCTGGGAACTTGGGCTACTGCAGGGCTTCGAGATGGGCTGGACTCCACTGGTTGTGGGCTGAACAAGAAAGCCCGAAGATGAGCTGCTGAAATCTTGGGCCGAAAAGAGGCCTTCGAAGAAGGCTTGCGGCTTTGCTGGCGTTGAAGATCACGGGCTGCAGCTTGACTGATGAAGACACGCGAAGGAGGAGCTTCTTCGGTGGACGTTGCTGCGTTGGCGTGCGGTCATAGATGGGGCAGCTTCGGTGGTCAATTGGCTTTGTTGGACGCTGAAGCTTGACCGAAGGAAGTTAGCTCACGGACAAGTGGCAGAGTGAGGCTGACTTGAGGGGGAGACGAACAAAGAGAAGAGGGGTTGACGTTCAAGAAGCCACGGAACAGCTTCAAGGCTTCGGTGGGGGACACGCGTGGAGTGAAAGTGGAGCAGGCTTCGGTCAACAAAATGACTCCACCTAGAGAATCCTGCTGATAATTGACCGAGGGAAATAAAACTGGGTGGAGCAGCTGACGTTCGAACAGTGGAAGAATAAAAGAAGATGAGCTGCAGGGAAAATGAATTGAAAACAAGAGCAGCAAAGGAGAGGGGATGAACGGATGAGGCATGCGAAGGAGAGAGGGACAGCGTACAAGAGAAGCTAAGGATGAAGGGGCAATAATTCAAGACAAATATCCCATAATCATCATTAGAATGCCCCATTAGTCTTCAAGTTTATCCGCTTGTTTTCCCCTAATACTTTCTTGCCTTTTTAATCCACAAATAAATCAATTTAATACTAAATGTTGCACCCCCATGCCTAGTCCGAATTTCTTCAATTTTGGACATTAATTTCCTCACCAAATTTCCCAATTTGGTGTCCAATTTTTACCAAGGAAAGAGCCCACATTGTTTCCACAAGTTCCCATCACCAATTAGCTCGGTAAGGAGGCCAAAAATCCATTCAATTTAGCCCATCCGAATTTTCTTCATTTTTCGAATCGTTCAAAACATTTTTCCGTAAAAATCCCGAACTCGACGGAATTTCTCCAAAAGACAAAACGACGTCCTATAAATGAACTGTGACATGCTCGAACGTCCGATTTCCGAAACCGAATTCAATTTCGTGGTTAAAATCGATCGAACGAGGTTTTAGTCCAATCCGACCTATCGGGTAGCTTTTAGAGATTTTAGCGCGGTTATATCTCTTAGCGGTTTCACCCAATAGATTGGTTAACTCATGAGTGATCAGCTCAGAGAAAAAGGACCATAGGCGCGCCGACGAGATGCCCATTTCATATATTCGGGATGGGTCGAAAATTCAGGATGTTACAAAGGATCATGATGCCTCATTGTCTCTTCGCTTTCTCATGTGGCTCCCTCTGTTCCATGATGTTGCCAAACCACTTTGACTAAAGGAATCGTCTTGGTCCGCAATATTTGCTCTTTTCGATCCACTATTCACATTGGACTTTCCATGTACAACACTCCGTCGTCCACATCTATTTCCTCGAAATTTGGCATGTGGGTTCGATCAGGTTGATACTTTCTTAGCATCGACACATGAAAGATATCATGTACTTGGGTAAGTCTTAGTGACAACGCGAGATGATAAGCCAAAATCCGTCCTTTCAAGATCGTGATGTGCGATCCCCTTTTTAAGCTACTATTCTAGCCGTGATGCATTATCCTCCATTCCTTATTGGCAAAATTTAGACTCCAATTCGGGTTGCCATGTCAAAAATCCTAATTCAAATTGCGACCTTGATCCATTCAATGAATTTAAGACTTTCGCTTAAAATATGTCAATTTCAATGGGCACCTGTCAATAAGAAAGATTCTGTAATACTCCACGGTATTTTGCGTGCCACATGATGCCAATGGCAACTATACAATATTGATTGAACTCGATCACTAATTTTGAGTAAAGAAAAATCAAAATTAAAAAAAAAAAAAAAAAAAAGAAGAAGTTACCGACCAGTGCAATACGTTAGTAATCTCGCGGCCAACATCGAATGGGAGCAAAAGCTCCAGCGAAACGACCGTCAGATGGGAAACTTTAACACTATCTTTACGAAGAAAAGACAAAATTTATCCTGCAAAGTCGAACACATGCAGACCTCATCTTAATAATTCATCGACATTTGAAATCCAAGCCGGCGATGATTCCTCATGTAAAAATAATATTCTTAGTTTGACTTTTGCAATTGTAAAAAGAAAAAAAAAAAAACGAAGGATACTTGCATAGGTATTATCCTTCCCCCTCAAGGCATATACTCCAAAATAATCTTATTTATAATATGTAGCTCAAAGCGTCAACACAAAGCCGGCTCTTTCTTTTAACTCATAACAATTACTTTGTCTCATGCTCTTATTTCATCTCTAAATAGAAAGATATGCAAGGCATCTCTCTTACAAACTTAGAATTAAGCTAAGATAATCGAAAAGCATCGTTAAGATCACTAGTCACAACTCCCATCTTCTTCAACTTGGTTTCGATACTCTTGTTCGTCCTCATGGTCACCCGGGTCAAGAGCCTAATAGTTGGAAGTAATGGGTTTCTAATCTCCATCAAATATATATTTACTTTTGTTGGAGTTTTTGTTTGTTAAAATAAAAAATAAATGCTTTTACCTTGTCCCACATGGGAAAGGTGGGAAGAAGTAAACTAATTTAAAAGTGTGGGATTTCCTTTGTATATTTAAAGGAATGATTGAGTGGGGCTAGACCCCACCATACCCGCGTTGGGTGCGCTGATTATTTGGCGCGATTAGCACTTTGCACGCCCGCGGTTTAATTAGCTCTAATCCCTCTATTATTTATTTTTATTTTGTTATTTGTTTTGAGAATTTTTGGAAATAAAATATAAAATGAAAATTCGAAATTTTATTTATTAAAAAAATTAATTAATAAAAAAATTATTAATTATTATTTCGAATTTTGTTTGTGTCTTTTCAAGACAACTTTTCCTGAAGGATTGCATTTGTTCGGTTTTCGACTTCTTTCGAAGAGATGCATTTGTTTATCTGAACAATTTTCGAAAAGACACGTTTGTTCATGTTTTGCAATTTTCACGAAGAGTTACATGTGTTTTAAGACTGTTTTTATACTTGTCAATTTTTGGAAGAACCAGAGTGATCATTTTTTTTTAGTCTTCCTTCTGAAAAAAAAAAAAAAAAAGGCAGCCATTCTTTCGATTGTTTCCAAGAAAGATCTTGGAGAAATACTAGAATTACTATCTAGTATTCTCAATTTTTGAGACTTTGTTGTATCCTGGAGGATTTTTGCCGGTGACCATTGACAACGTTGTGGGGCAAATAAATCCTTAAAGAAAGTGATATCAAGCCTCAAAGTCCGATTTGTTTACTCGATCCGACTTCATTGTTCTACCCTATTAGCCAATTTTTCCAACAACTTCCTGCATACTTCAAAATCTTGTTCTGCAACTTCATCGTACATTGAGGATCCGCTTTCTATTTCAAAACCTCGGCCAACCACAAGTCACATCTCTAGTACCAGTACTTTCGACCAGTTTTGGAATAAAATCTGTTTTAATGCTGCAATAGTAGCTGGAAGTTTTTCTTTCCTACAAAAGGATAAGCAGCTTGACAATACCCATGTTTCTCATAATATTAAAGTAGTTTTCAATGCACGCGCTAAGCACGATTCTTTTCATTGCTAGTGTAAATTACGCAATTAGTGTTTCACTAGTCATCAATCAAATCATTTCGTTGGGACTCAAGCCTTTCTCTGGTTTATGCATGGTGCTTTAGAGGGGAACCTTTCCTTTTGTGCCACGAACTGGCGCAAGTGAATAGTGAAGACACTTGCTACGCAATAGCACAGCAGTACGAATTGACTCTCGACACCCTGTATTCCATCAATCCAAACGTAAACTGCGATGATCTCTCCATTGGTCAATATCTTTGCGTCTCCGGGGAGTGGTTCTAAGCCACAAAGATGTCTAGTTTACAGTTCTATGAATGAAGGAGTGGATAAGTGCAACGCGCTCATCACCCAGTTGATGGTGATGCAAGCGCAGGGGTCTGGTCATCATGTTTTGTTTCAGCGTTATCAAGCAATGCAGTTTGAGCATTGTGACTAAAGGGTGTCAATATTTAATATGATGGGCAATAATTAATATGTACAATAATTAATATGTAACTACTCCGCATGTTTTTTTTTTCCTAATAAAATTCGTTATTACAAATAGGGAAATTAACCATCTAAAACAAAGTTAATATCTAATTCAATTTATGTATTAAACAATGCCAATTCCTAATTTAAATTAGAATATTTTCTTGAATATTATAGAATTACTTAAACATTCAATATGACCTTATTAATCTACGTGATGTGCAATGCAATCTTTTTGTATTTTCAGGACAAGGAAAGCAATCAGATATTCACATCACTCAATCCACAAAGGTATCATCCAATTGATTCAAATATGAATACATTATATAATTACTTGAATTTTTGCAAATAAAATTGGTAAATTGATTATAAATTTTAAAGATCAAAATATCAATTTTAAGGATACTTGCGCAATCAACAATTCCATTTAAATCCTTATAGATAGAATTAAATATTATCTGCGGTTATGAGTTACGAAGTATATTCAAAATATGCAATTATCAAAGCATCAGATTTTGAGATAAGATTATTTTTAATGTTTTTTATAATTATGCATTCTTGTTCTGAACATCATGTGGATGAGCTCGTTGACTATCTTTTTGCTTGGTAAGCGACACATTTTTCTTGATTTATCGCAATTGAAAAGGACCAAAGGAACACATTATTCGCCAGAAAGAAACTTTGAAATACAGACATGCAAATCTCTCGATTTTCCAACAGGCATGGCCACGAAACTTGAGGTTTTCTCCACAGACACCATCAAGCCGTCCTCTCCAACTCCACCTCACCTTAGGAACTTCAATTTTTGCCTCCTTGACCAGTTGTCTCCTCCGTTTTATGTTCCGATGGTCCTGTCCTACTCGGATCCTGACCAAAAGGCAGCGCCGAATTCTGCCTCGGTGACGGGAAACTTGTAAACTTCCATCACCCAGGCGCTTTCCCTCTTCTACCCGCTAGGTGGAAGGGTGAAAGGAAATGCCGACATTGATTGCTAAGATGAGGATGCGCTCTATTTGGAGGTGAAAGCTCGCTTTGAGCTGTTAAGAAGTCATTGGCTCCATTTTTCTCATATTCTTCGAGGAAGAGATACTTCAGATAGCATGCGATACAACACGTCATTCGGACCAATTCTACCAATTACATCTCTATGATACTTTCCCTCTCTTTGGACATCTTTATTTGTTGGCAATTTTTCCTCTAATAACACACTTTTTATGCTTTCTTCGTACCATTATATCTAGGTAATCTATCCTCACAACAAGATAGAATACAAAATTAGAAAACTTCCAGAACAAATATCACAATATTGCACTGCTTGTGGTATGTATCTAGAAGCACTCATTATGTAATCTGCACGATTACTACCGATTTTATTATTTTGTTACACAAAATTTATATAATTTGAACAAGCAGTAAACATAAAATAAACCACTCAAAATTTTTTACAAATTAAGACGTGTTCGTAGAGATTTTCGAGATCCAAAACTATGTCGGACGAAGACAGCATGCGCCCTTGGCCACGGTTGGACTGTACGTGTATCGGAAGGACATGCGCACGGCATTGGCAGCCAAGTTAGCTGCCGGCGTGACGTCCTGCCACATGTCAGACTTCATTGGTCAACGTTACATGGACGTGGCAATGTTGTCCCGGATGTGCCGCATCGTCGTTTACCTTGGCCTTTCGCATTGACTTCTCGCGTTTTAAGTGAAAAGATGCATGAATTCAATAGCGTCCACGAATAGGATGAATGTCAGATAAGGGGAAAGAAAAAACTAGCCCGATTCTTAGTTAGACGACTCAATAACATGTTTGAGGTGCTTAATTAAGATGTCGCTAACACTTCACCGGACATGCTTCGTTCATTGTGCACGAGTGAGGATTGAAACTTTCCAATTAGGCACAGTTATCCGATTTTCTCGACTACAAGTGCATTATATAGAAGGAAAAAGCACTCTTTGTGAAATCAAAATCTCTTGGAGTTCCACCCAACCATGGGCAGCTACGTTGGTTGAGAGTCTCTCATTCATCGCCGAGGTTGAGAGTTCGAAACCCGCGTTTGCTAATACGTTGTAAGTGGGGGGCTATGGTGTTGGGGTCCTGTGCTAGTCTCCCCGAAGTATAGTCATGGTCCGAAAGTGCCACCGGGCGTGATTAGGGCCTTGTGACCCCGCAAGGGGGGGCTTGAACGGATCCTCGGTTATCAAAAAAAAAAAAAAAAAGAAATCTCTTGGAGTTCCCATAAATAAATAAATTTTCCACATTTATTGAAAAGGGAAAAAAGAAACCTAAAATTATTAATGACCAAAATTCAGATGATCACAAATATGAAATAAAATTCATTTGATTATCCTTGCATTACAAACTATTCCTATGCAATGACATACGTTTTTTTTTTTTTAACTAAAAATTTATAACAAATTGTCAATTGTGTTAATTTCAAGTTGATCACATCCTGTAGTGTCGTCTTCAATTTAGGTTTGGTTTCTCAATAAATTTACATCACATTTGAGTCACGTTTAATTGTTGTAGCTAGTATAAAACAAATTCTATTCATTTTACTGCCAACATCACATTATAATTTAATTTCTCTTTTCTATTTAGTATCAAAATCGAAATCAAGAGAGAAGTAAGTTTCTTTTTCAAGAAAGGAGGTTAACTTGGATTTTAGAGTCCAAATAAAATAGTTTCTTTTTTTGTGTATCTTAACGAATAAAAATTCTTTGAAAAAATTGCAAGTCCAATTTATCTGTATTATTTGTGTATTGGATGCAAATTTGTAGTAGATGATACTAAGTGAATTTCACGTGAAAAACGAGTGGAATTTTTTGAATTTTCCCAAAATAAGGAAAGAAATTCAAAAATGAGACAGCACACTTTGTGAGGATTATTGGGTACTCAAGGAGTTTCGACATTTCATTTCTTTCTTAATAATATATACCCTTTAGGACTATCAATTGGAGTCCCCGTTAAGAAGCTAGGTCTAGAATGAACCATACAACAATATTAAATTTTTAATTGAGATACGCAAAAGCCAAACAATGACTATAAAATTATTATATGACATTATAATGGAAAATATATTTTAAGGTCTTAAGATACACATATGGTGGTTGAAAGCAGTCCCGAGAAAGAACCCTTATTCATATAATGTTTTACATAATTGAGATATTCAAAGTTTGGCTAGGACTTCTATGAATCCTTTTGATGCTTCCACATTAGAAAAATTGTCCAAAAAATCTTAATTTTTAAAATTTTATCAATTAAGTCCTAAATATTTTTATTTTTTATCAATTAAATTCAACTAGTCAATTTTGACTAGAATGAGCTGACGTGGATGCCAGGCGTCCTACATGGCATGGCCGGCATTGACGCAAACAAAATTTATTAATTTATCATTTTTATTTTTTTTTTTCTTTTCTTTTCTTATGCTTTTTTTTTCCTCTTCTTCCTCTACTGGTCAACCAACCTCCAGTGACTAGCCAAGGCTACAACTAGTGAGGGCGAGGCCCTCGCCCTCCCCTAAAGTAGACGAGGGGCGACCTCACTAGCCGTAAGAGAGGCTCACCCTCCCCCAAGGCTAGTGAGGTTGTCCTTCACCAGATCTTAGTGAGAACGACCTTGCCTAAGGTCGGCAAGGTCGCCCCTCGCCAGTTCCCGGCGAGGCTGACCATAACCAACCATAGCCACTAGCCCATTGCCGAAGGTTTGGCAGCTAGTAGAGGAAGAAAAGGGAAAAAAAGAAACGAAAAAAAAAAGAAATTAAAATTGAGAAAATCAATAAACTTTATCCACATTAGCATTGGCGTCTATGTCAACAAATTTTGATCAATATTATTTGGATGAACTCAATAGATCAAAAGTGAAAAAAATTATGACTCAGTTGGCAAAATAAAATATTTATGACTGAATTGACAAAAGAAAAATAGATCTATGATCTTGTGGACAATTTTCCCCTTTCGCGATCGTTAGTTGACCTCTTTTTGAGCAATTTCCCATTCCTCTAAAATGGAATTATGGCCCACGTTGCATGTCATCCAAGTTTATGACAGTTGCCATTTTGCGCATTTTAGGGTTTGTTCGGTAATAATTATGTTCCGAGAAAAAATTTCTTTTAAGAAATAGTATTTTTCTATTTATATTTCTTGAAACAATTTCTGAGTAAAAGAACGCGTTTAATAACTACACAAAATTTTTATTCTCGGAATAGAAAAAAAGAAAAAACAAGAATGTGTTTGGTACGATCCACAAATTTTTTTATAATGTAATATTTCTTTTAATTTTTAATAATTTTTTAAGAATCGTTTTTTTCTTTTCTTTTTTTCCTTTTTTTTCATTCACCTTTGTCTGCCACCAACCAGTGGCGGCTAGTGAGCGGCGGCAGGGAGGCCAAGTGGCACGGAAGAAGATGAAAAAATAAATAAACTTATTTCTAGAAATTCTTCTTAAGAACAAAAGGCCTTTTTTTTTTTCTATTTCTTATTTCTGTTCCAAATCTATTTCCCCGTTACTTTTCTATTTCAGAGAATAAAAAAGTTAATTGACGTTATGAGATATATTTCTATGCTTTTTCTATTCTAGAGAGGAAAAGGAGAGATTAATAAAGAAGCATAAGCATTGCCAAATGGAGCCTTATCTTGGATGCCGATCCCCAAAATCCATGTTTTTAATTGTTTTCTTGCAATCATGCGTTCCATTTCTGAACATCATGTGGATAAACCCGTTGGCCTTCTTTTTGCTTAGGAAAGCAGCACATTTTTCATGATTTATAGCAATTAAAATGGACCAAAGAAACTTAAAAGTACAGACTTTCAAATCTCTCAATTTTCCAACAGACATGGCCACGAAAATTGAGGTTGTCTCCATAGAGACCATCAAGCCATCCTCTCCAACTCCACCTCACCTAAGGAACTTCAATTTCTGCCTCCTTGACCAGCTGGCTCCACCGTTTTATGTTCCGGTCGTCCTGTTCTACTTGGCTCCTGACCAAAAGGCGGCGCCGGACTCAGCCTTGGTGTCGGGAAACTTGAAAACTTCGCTTGCGCAGGCGCTTTCCCTCTTCTACCCTTTAGGTGGAAGGGTGAAAGGAAATGCTGGCATTGATTGCAATGATGAGGGTGCACTCTACATGGAGGCGAAAGCTCGCTTCGAGCTGTCTAAAGTCCTTTCGAACCCAGACATGGATCAGCTGCAGCAATTCCTCCCATTCTCTCCATGCAGAGTCAGTACCAACATTGACGAACAAGTCATTGTTGGGGTCCAAGCCAACTTTTTTGACTGTGGCGGCATGGGGATCGGCATCTGCATCTCTCACAAGATTGCTGATGGGGCGTCGGTTTCTGCTTTCCTCAACGCATGGTCTAAAATCGCCAACAGTGGAGTCGATAGTGAAGCGAGCCTCATCACTCCCTTCCTGAAAGCATCCGAGCTCTTCCAACCAAAGGACATAAACTACCAACTGCCATCCGGAGTCATCAGCAGAGAGAAGCTTTCAACCAAGAGGTTTTGTTTCAACGGTGAGAGCTTGGCTCGCCTCAGGGCCGGGTTCGGTGGTGCCAATCCTACTCGTGTTGGAGGCCATGACCGCCCTCATATGGAAATCCGCCGTGGCAGCAGCAAGGAAGAGGCCAGAGTGGAAGGAGAAGTATCCCCCATCGTCAGCAGTCATGCATGCGGTGAACATCAGAAGCAGGATAAGGCCACAACCATTGCCTGAGACTACCTTGGGCAATCTGGTGCAGGCCGTTGTGGCACAACTCATCGAACCAAACAAGGGTGACGAATTGCAGGACTTTGCAGGCATTCTCAGAAATTCAATAAGGGCAATTGACAGCGAATATCTGAGCGCGCTTCAAGGCGAGAATGGATTGGCCAAGGCCTGCGAGAACCTCATGGCGACACGGAAGCTTGCAGCGTCGTCTGCCATCGAGCTCTACAGGTTCAGCAGCTGGGCGAGGTTCCCGTTCTACGAGGCTGATTTCGGCTGGGGAAGGCCTGCTTGGGTGTGCACCACCAGTGTTCGCATAAAAAATTTGGTCATTTTGATGGGAACTAGATGCGGGGATGGGATCGAAGCATGGATCACCTTGGCCGAGCACGACATGATCGAGTTCGAGCACAACGATGAGTTGCTACAATTCGTTTCGCCGAACCCCTGATTACGAGAAGGGCGACGCGATGATGATAGTGATCCTTTATGGTTTGTTTGTCCATTTGCTTTATTTAAGTTTCATATGTTCGTTTGCTTTGTTAGCTGCCATAAACTGGTTAAAGGGTTTGTACGTTATTATCTATGTGTGATTCAAACTGCAAACAAAAGGATGTGTCAGAAGACCTGAAGAAGAGCATTGGGACGGTAGGAAAAAGAGAGGAAAATTGTATTCTCTCAATTGATTCTAATTTCTGTACTGTACAATGTATTTATTTACAAAGAAGAATTTAATAAAGGAAAAACAATATTCCCTTATCTTTCTAATCCTAAAATAAACATATTCTCTATCAATTTACAATTAGATACGATTTGCTAAATCATATCTTCCAACACTCCCCCTCAAGCTGGTGGCTTGTAGATGTCCAAGACGCCAAGCTTGTTTAGAAGATATGCGTGTTGTCTTTGGCAAAGAGGTTTAGTGAATATGTCCGCTTGTTGCTCTGAGTTTCTTATTCCTCTCGTCACGATAACTCCTTCTTGAATTTTTTCTCGAGTAAAGTGACAATCGACTTCTATATCTTTTGTCCTCTCATGCAATACAGGATTTGCTGCAAGTTTGAGTGCTGAATCATTGTCACAAAAGAGTGTAGTCGGTCCTTCAACTCGTGCCCCAAGATCCTGAAGTAAACCCCTCAACCAAACTATTTCACAAACAGTCTTGGCCATAGATAGATACTCAGCTTCAAGTGAAGATAGAGATACATGCTTCTTTTTTTTCCATGAAAGCAATGATTCCCCAAATTTAATATAGAATCCAGTAATGGATCTCCTGCTCATAAGGCAAGTGGCATAATCTGCATCACAGTAAGCCGTCATTTCCATGTTGCACTTCCGAGAAAGAAGTATCCCTAGGCCTGAACATGTCTTTAAATATCTCACGATCTTCAAAGCTGCATTCATGTGAGATTGCTTTGGACTGTGCATAAATTGGCTAAGAGTCTGCACTGCATAACAGATATCTGGCCTAATCATTCTGAGATATATAAGTTTCCCTACAAGTCTCTGATATCTCGACGGATCTTTTAATGACGGATCATTAGAGGAAGAAGATATGCCAGCATCATAGTCGACAGAAGTCAGCTTGGCATTTTGCTCGATAGGGATAATGGCTGGTCTACATCTTGACAGTCCTGCCTCTAATATGATTTATGAATTTCCGCTGGCTGAGAGAGATTCCTTGATCTGAACGAGCTATCTCAATTCCAAGAAAATATTTAGGCGGCCCTAAATCTTTGATATGAAAGGTGGAATGTAGATGCTCTTTAAGTTTCTTCACAGCAGAATCATCATTCCCCGTGATAAGTATGTCATTAACATAAATCATCAAGTAAATAAATGACGTACCTTTTGTCCAAATGAATAAGGCATAGTCATGTTTGGATTGTTTGAATCCAGCAGCCATAAGTGCATTAGTAAACTTGGCGTATCATTGTCGAGAAGCTTGCTTCAGTCCATAGAGAGATTTACGGAGACGACATGCCTTAGACTCCCCCTGTCTCCGTAATCCTGGTGGAAAATCCATGTAGATTTCTTCATCCAGATCACCATGTAAGAAGGCATTATGCACATCCATTTGATGCAATGACCAATCACGAAAAGCAGCAACCGATAGGAAAGAACGAACTGTGACATCATTTGCAACAGGCGAAAAAGTTTCATGGTAGTCAAAACCTTCTCGCTGTGTGAAACCTTTGGCCACCAATCGGGCCTTATATCTCTCTACAAAACCATATGCCCTGTACTTGATCTTGTAGACCCACTTACATCCAATTGGTTTGCGATGAGCAGGCAATGGTACGACATCCCAAGTATGATTTTCTGTCAAAGCGTGTAACTCGGCCTCCATGGCCTTTTGCCAACGAGGATTGTCTTTGGCTTCATTATAACTAGAAGGTTCTCGTTCTTCAGAAATAAGACTTATGCAACATAGATGTTATGGCGATAACCTATCAAATGAAATGTAAGACGAGATAGGATAACGAGTACCTGACGATTTTGAAGAACCACATATATAATCCTTTGTCCAAGCCGGTGGACGAGCAACTTGACTAGAACGTCGTGGAGGCTCTTGTTGCATTGAGCAAGACTCTTCTGCAGTAGGACTTGGTTTTGGAAGTTTTGTAATATGTGCTGGCTCTTCTATATGAGATTCTTTAGTGGGATGACTTGAAGATGTCTCAATAGGTAATACACCCGTTGGTCTTGGAGGAGAAGTAGCAATAAATTTTCCTCCCGAAAGCAAATCCTCTTCCAATAAGAATCTTGGATTGGCTGTCTTCTCATCTTCAGGTAGAGAGACAAGAGTTTGAAAAGGAAAAATATTCTCGTGAAAGACAGCGTCACTGCTCACGAAAAATTCTCCCGTGGATGGTGCCTAAATCCGATATCCCTTCTTTAAGGTGCGATACCCCATGAATATACATTCACTGGCACGTGGTGCCATCTTATCCTTTTGCCCCACTGTAGTTACATAGCAAAGGCACCCAAAAACTCTGAGATGACTCAGATTCGGTTTCCTTCCATACAACATCTCAAATGGTGTCTTCCCTTTCAGAATGCGTGATGGCATGCGATTAATCAAATATGCTGCTGTGACCACACAATCTCCCCAAAAATTCTCAGGAATAGATGCTTGGAACTTAAGTGCACGTGCTACTTCTAAGAGGTGACGATGTTTTCTTTCGACAACAACATTATGCTGTGGTGTATAAGTGCAAGAACTCTTATGCAAGATTCCATTCAAGGAAAATAAAGAAGCACATTCACCATTGAGAATTCTCTTCCATTATCAGTTATGATCCCATGGATTGTTTTTCCAAACTGAGTTTTGGACAAGGAAAGAAAAGTCCTTAGGTGAGAAAAGACTTGATTTTTGGATTGCATAAGAAATATCCATGTCGCTCGAGAAAAATCATCAACAATTGTGAGGAAATATCGCGACCCATCATGGTGTACAGTATGATAAGGTCCCCAAACATCAGCATGTATCAATGAAAAAATACTATCTGCTCGGGAATTACTATTTGTGAAAGGAGCTCGTGTCTATTTTGCCAATGGACAGATGGAACACTGAGGACAATGGAATGAAGCACTATGTCCCAATCTTTTACGGTAAAGAGAATTTTTGTCATTGATAACATGGTTACACAATGATTTATTGAATTCAACATACGACAATTTAAAACTGCTAGGAAAATCCATCCAAAAATAGAATCCTTGATAAGCTTTACCCAAGCCCATCAGTTTGCCAGTCAAAAGGACCTGAAAGAAATAATTATCGGGAGTGAACAGGACATGGCATGAATTTTCTTCAGAAGCTCGATTAACTGATATGAGGTTGAATTGGAAATCAGGCACATAAAACACATTTTGAAGAGTAAGTAGGGGACTAAGATTCACAGTGCCGGTCATGACAACTTGTGTGGAATTTCCATTTGGAAGTTGAACTGATATAGGAAATGATAATTTCTTGACTTCGGAAAAGAAGCCCTTATCACAGACAATGTGATCACTAGAACCTGAATCTATAATCCATGCACTCTTTGAAATTGAGTTCATCAGACAGTAAGATGTACCTGTGAAGCTCCCAGCTTTATTAGAGGCGTCTAACTTTTTTAAAGCTTCCATCAATTCCTGATACTGCTCATAGGTAATTGATTTATCTGTTGGCTGACTCGATACCTGAAAAACTTGTGAAAATTTCCCTTTTTCTTTTTCTCCAGGTTTCCCATGTAATTTCCAACAATTTTCAGTTGTATGATGCGGACGCTTACAATAGTCACAATATAATTTACCTTTTACTTTTTGACCATTGTTTTTTGCAGTTGAAGGGAATCTGTTCCCGTGCTGGAAAGCTTGGGCCAAAGTGGGCCCGTATGGCCCTTCTGGTTAGGGGTGAGCGGTTCCAGGTTCCTTATAGGTTCCGCTTGGAACCTGGAACCTACCCTCGGGTACAGGTTCCTCAGTTTTTGGAACCTGGAACCTACCCGTCAGAACCAATAACCTGGAACCTACCCTGTCACAGGTTCCGGGGTCGGTTCCGGTTCCAACAGTTCCAACAGGTTCTTTTTTTTTTTTTTTTTTTTTTTTTTTTTTTCATTTTTAGTTTAAAAAAAAATGAAAATCAATACGGCAATAATAAACAAACTTGTCATTTATCAAAGAGAATATAACACAAAGTCACAAACAGCAAACAACATTTTAGAAGCAATAATAAACATAATGCAACAAATAAGACTTCCACTTGAGATATGATTCCCGCATTGCAGACTGCACTTTACTAGGCACTTCACTTCACGTTACATAGCAAAAGCGGAACATACATTGCCATTGCTAGTGCATAAGACCAATCAAAGTCATAGGCAAGCAACCGTAAGCAGCATAAAATTAGCTAAAACAGACTATCGACCTAATGCGACAACATCATACGGAGGAAACCGAGAAAAGGGAACATCTGCTTCTCTCTTTCCTTGAACCGTTATCCGGAGGACAATATCAACTCCCTTGTGAGCAATTCTCATCACCTACAACCATAACCTGTTCAACTATTCCAGCAACGTCCTTAGAATTCTAATTCCACACAAGCACCTTCACTTGGCCCGCATAAGACCTACTGCTCCTAAAACATAAAAAAGATATACAACAGAGTTATATTTGGTTCATACTATCTCTTGAAAGCTGAAATAAAAGCTATGCTTTACTTTTCAATGCAAGGCATCCTCCCATTGATAAACTCTATTTACCAGCGATAATCTCCGCATTAAGACAATCCATATCTATAAAAAAAAAAAGAAGAAGAAGGAATTAAATAAAATATTCACTTATAGATATACAAAAAGAATTACAATATATAAATATATAAACAATGTCACTTACCCAACTCAAATTTTTCTGCATTCTCGATGCACTCTTCAACATCAATCGGTACACGAACGGCTCTTAACCAATCTTGAGTGCAAATCAAAGCTTCCACTACTTTGGGAGTTAAAGAACTTCGAAAGCCATCAAGCACACGACCCGATGTACTAAAAGTTGACTCTGAAGCAATGGTAGTTACAGGAATGGACAAAATATCTCGAGTCATCAAAGAAATGATCTTATATTTTGAGCCATTAGTCTTCCACCAAATCAAAAGGTCAAAATCAAGATTCTTTTCATTTTTTTTCTTGAAGATACTCATCAAGCTCGGAGTTGTTGTCATCACACCCTTGTTCATTCGAGTATAAAAACATTTTCTTCCAAGCTTAGCCGTCATACTTCTTTATTCCTTCACTACTACCCGCATCGGCATTGGAAGTACTATCACTTGCACCCGAACTATGACCATCAAAATTTCGATCACTTGAAATAAGAGAAGATTGCTCATAAAATTCATACAAACGCTCCAATGTATCCTTCACCTTGTAATGCATCTCTTTAACTTTCGATTCATCATCATAAATTTGTGCATACAAGAAAGTCACATAATTCAACTTAGCTCTAGGATCTAGCACAACCGCAATCAACACCATCATATTCACTTTATCCAAGCTTCCATAATATTTATCAAACTTTTCTTTCATTTTCACACCCATAGCTTGAAGTTTAGAATCCGAAGCATCGACCGCATCTTTCAAATATCTATACAAAAGAGCTATCCCTTCAAAATAATCATTTGAAGTAACATATGAACTCCCCGACATCCGATTGGTGGCATCATAAAATACTTTTAGAAATTCCGAAAGAATAATAGCATTTTCCCAATCATCATCACTAGGAATTTCATGATTAAGCTCACTTGCAAAAGATAAATCCTCGTCTTCCATTCTTTGCAAAGCTTTTTTGAATTTTATGGCGGTGTCTAACATGAGATAAGTGGAGTTCCATCTAGTGGCAACATCAAGAACTACCGAACCCTTATAAGTGATCTCTTCACTCTCAATGCAAGACCGAAATGCTTTGGCTCTCGCAGGAGAACTCCTTACATACCTAACCACATTTCGGATATGTGCAATAGAGTCACGTACCGTAGTCAAGCCATCTCTCACAATCAAATTTAATATATGAGCTGTACACCTTATGTGTAGAACACTACCATCCAATATCAACGACTTTTCTTTCGAAAATTTTTCCCTCAAATAGCCAATTGCAACATCATTCGAGCTAGCATTATCCACAGTGATTGTAGACACCTTTTTTTCTATTCCCCACTCCTGAATGCATTTCTCAACCATTTTTCCAATCTCCCTACCCCTGTGACTATGCATCACCACAAAGTTGATGATTCTTTTATGCAACTTCCAATTTTCATCAATAAAATGTGCAGTGAGACACATATAATTTAGATTTTGAATGGAAGTCCATGTATCAGTCGTGAGTGAGATCCTAGAATTAATCCTTCGAAAATAATTCTTCAAAGATGTTCTTTCATCTAAATACAACTTCATGCAATCTTTTGCCATTGTGAAACGTGATAAATGTTTGAAGAGAGGTTGTAACTCACTGACAAATTCACGAAATCCAACACGTTCAACCAAAGAAAAAGGTTGCTCATCAAGGATGATGAACCGAGCAAGCATTTGCCTACAACGTTCTTGATTAAACAACCATGTCGATAAGACACTACCAATACTAGAATCCCCTACCTTGCCAGCCATGTCTACATTACGTGGTGCAAAGAATTTCTGCCTCTTATCTACATTACGGGGAAACCTCTTGCATGTGGTTAAGTGCTTTCTCATCGCAGAAGTGCCATTAGCAACACGATACCTAAGCATAGTCTTACAATGAATGCACTTCACTTGATTTGTTGTTCCATCCTTATCATTGATTTTCGTATAATGATTCCAGCACTCGGACGTATATTTCTTATCACGAGGAAGATGAAAATCAGGTACCTTACTTGTGGCACTCACAGTAGGGGGTGCCTCTTCCTCATTTTCATTGCCAGAAAACTCTAATTCTGTGATCGGAGTCATCTCCTCATGTCCCTCCACCTCCATTGATATGTTATCTTGATACATTAATTTCGCACTACACAACAATAACATAATATAATTAGAAATTAAAAAATAAAGAGCAAACTAGAAATGAAACACAACTAGAACAAAAATGTCTAGCATAGAAATGAGTGATAAGTTGACCAACTAAAGGGCCTTTAATGCATACCATTTTGCTCATCATAACTTATATCCCAACTATACTAGATTCAAAATTAAATTGATAACAATATTAACACAGTATAATACAGCATACCAATGCTGTATAGAAACATAATACATCACTTTTATACGTAAGCTAAGTCTATTATGTTGAAATACAGCCAACATAATAGACTTAGGCTATGTGCTACTATTTTCACAAGAAAATGTTTCAAGAAAACACCAAGTATGCATCGTATAATTCCTTATTTACAAAATCAATTTCGCATAACCGCCAAAAGAAACGATTAACTTTACTCAATTGAACACAGCACAGCAGGCAAGGTCCCCGGCCAACCCTCGCTTGGTCTAGGCAAGGGCCTGATGCCCTCGCCTGGATCTTGGCAAGGACCTCGGCGAAGGCCACGATGCCCTCACCACGTGTCGACGAGGGTCGCCGGCCTTATTTAAAAAATAAAAATAGAGAAAAGAAATATGGGAAAAGGGAAAGAATTACAATATAATATTAAAAAATTGTACAAATTGTCCATGTAAGAACTAATCGGATGTCGGTCGTGCGGCATAGAATGCTTGACAACCACGTTAGCTTTTTCTAGCAAAAATTGGCCGGATGGATGACATTAGATGTTTAGGATCGAATTGGCTAAATTGAAAACTTCATGACTGAATTGACACAAGTACAATAAGTTTATAACTTTTTTGGTAATTTTCCCAATAAATCCTAGTACTATAATTAAGGGAGTTTATTATTAACAAAAGGGAGTTCTTAGAATAAAGAAGAGGGTATCTACATTACGAAAAATCAATGATTTGGAAACTATTCTCCTATAAATGATCTTTTTATCATTAAGATATAGTCTTTGGAAAATATTTTTAGTATCATCCATAATTTATATCTAAATATTTTTGTTAATAATAAATGTATTTTTCATTAATGAATTCAGTTTTGGAAGCAATACAACCTACTCATTTAAAAAAAAAAAATGTTTTTCATGTCATCGATTTAACACAGAATAAATGCACCCAAAATAAGAATATCACCACCTGCAAGTTTAATGTTTGATGCTCATAAAAAGCTTAGTATCAAATCAATTATGTTTCCTTTTGCTTGACGATGTATGTGCAATCCCACAGATTCAGGGTCACGTTTCTCATAGATATATCACGTGAATAACAAAAACTGATTCCAGGATTTGGCAATTGTTCTCAGAAGACATGTAAAGTGAGAGATGGGGAAAGTATCTTGCATTGGAAAAGCGGAGAGCTGCAGCAACGTCGCTCGGGAAAAGCTCGGAGCTGAGCGAGGGAGCTGCGGGTCGCGGGCTTCGAGGCACGGCGAAGGAGAGGCACGCGCGGGTCCCGCGAGGCGGGCGGGGCGACGGCAGCGGTGTCGCGGGCTTCGGGGCACGGGGCACGGCGTCACGTGCTTCGGGGCAACGGCGAAGCGCAGAGCAGCGCAGCGCGCGTCGCCGTCGCGGGCTTCGGGCCAACGGCGAAGGCGAGCAGCGGAGTAGCGGCGTCGCGGGCTTCGGGGCACGGCGAGGGCACGGCGTCACGAGCCGGGCAACGGCGAAGCGGAGCGCAGCAGCGGCGCGCGTCGCCGTCGCGGGCTTCGGGGCACGGGAGAGCAGCGGCGTCGCGGGCTTCGGGCCAACGGCAAAGGTAGAGAAGAGCAGCGGCTTCGCGAGCTTCGGGGCACGGCGAGGGCACGGCGTCACGGGCTTCGGGGCAACGGCGAAGGCAGAGCAGAGCAGCGGCGTCGCCGGCTTCGGGGCACGGCGAGGGCACGGCGAGGGCAGAGCAGCGGCGTCGCAGGCTTCAGGCCACGGCGAAGGCAGCAGCGGGCGGAGCAAGAGCGACGTCGGTGGCGTCGACTTCGAGTTCGAGTAGAGAGCGAAGAGAGAGAGATTGAGAGTGAGACTGACTGAGTGTCGTGAGAGAGAGACCCAAAATCAATTTGGGGGTTTTTTTTTAGCCCTAAACCGGACCGGTTCCGGTTCCGGTTCCGGTTCCCAAATAATGGAACCGGGAACCGGAACCGGTCCCTTAAGAACCGGGAACCGCGCTCACCCCTACTTCTGGTGCAGTGGACCGAATATCGTGTGCACTGAATGGCCCGTATGGCCCGTCTGGTCCATAGGCGTTAATTCCACGCGGCCCATTACTTCCTCGCGGCCCGTCTGCTCCAGCAAAGCTGCTTCGTGGGCCGTCTAAGAAAGGCCTTGTCGCCAAAAAATTTGGCTTGTCCAATTGCTCTCCAAAAGGATATCCGTCCGATTCATGATCAAAATTAGGGCTAGGGTTTCTTGAGGACAACCACAGATCCGCCCCCTTTCGTCCTCCGATCCCTGAGTTTCTCTGTGGGGATCGAAAATGGCCTCTTGCAGCCAGAGCCATCGCCTCGCTTCCCTTTCCATAAACCGCCGTCCTCTGCTAGCTCTCCTCTTGGACGGCGAGCTGATAGATGTGGCCGAGGTTCGGCATGGGATCCGTTGTTAAGATCTGAGATCTAAATGAAAGGTATGACTTGTTTAGGATTAGGAGAAACATAATCGCCTTCTCTCTCTCGCGCATGTTCTTGTACTGCTGTAGAACGGGTTCAGGCTAGTCGAATTTTTCTTCGGCTGCCTCCATCTCATTCCACAAAGCTGACAATTTGTTGTAGACCGTCGCGATGCTCATATTACCCTGCTTCAAATCTGAAATTTGCTGCGTGATGGAATTTTTTTTGATTTGATCCAGTTTACCATACCTTTCCTTGATGTTATCATATCTTCCGTCAGGGGAAGTCCGGCTGCGACTTCGGTTGTGATACAGTTCCTGATCCAAGTCTAACTAGTTGATTACAATTTTTCCATAGTCGAGCCATTCGCTCGTCCATCGGAACCGGAATCGTTCCGTCGAGAAAACCCTCCTTATCCTTTGTTACCAGGGCACGCCGAAGCTCCCGCGACCAAGTCGAGTAGTTGTCTTGGCCTGTCAATTGTTGACTGATGAGTTTCAGTTCTGGTCCATTGGTGTTCGTTGTATAAAGAGGGTCGCCGGGCTCCGGCCGTCCGCTGGCAGCAAGGATCTGGTATGGAAAAAGACTAGGTGAAAAAGTCGGGTAGGTATTCACCCCTAAATTAGACCCGTTTTCTCGGCCTGCATTGAAAAAAATCGAGTAGGAATTCATTCCTCCCGGTTCGTTTGATCTGCCCGTCTGCTTCGGGTCGAAGGTAGAGCCTACCGCAATGTTGGTTGGCGAGCCTCCATCGGTCCGCACGCTGCCTTGGTAGCCCGGCTGTGATGCAAAAGGGTTTGTCCCATGGATCCATGGATATGGCATCCACTGGTAAGGATGGTCCGAGAAGGGCTGCCCCAGATTGAACTGAGCCGGAAAAGTCTGCCATTGCATGTGTTGACTTTGGATCTGACTTTGACTGACTTGTTGTTCAGCCATAGTCGTCACGACAGATGAATCGGTATTGTGCGAAATCTGTGGCGTCGCATCTCTTGCTGGCTCTGGCTGGTCATCTGATTTTGAGGTGAGAGATTCTGATTTGTTCATTGTAGAAAGGAAATTCCCTTTCAAGAGAATTGATTCCTTTCGGTAACTATTTTGCAGATTTCAGTTCCTAGAGTCAATCAGGATGGAAGCGGAAGCTATGCCAGAATCACAAGCTATGCCAGAATCGCAAGCTACTTTGATTCCATGTCAGAAGACCTGAAGAAGAGCATTGGGACGGTAGGAAAAAGAGAGGAAAATTGTATTCTCTCAATTGATTCTAATTTCTGTACTGTACAATGTATTTATTTACAAAGAAGAATTTAATAAAGGAACAATAATATTCACTTATCTTTCTAATCCTAAAATAAACATATTCTCTATCAATTTACAATTAGATACGATTTGCTAAATCATATCTTCCAATAGGATGTTTGAAGTTCAATCCTCGGACATTTTAGTTTGAAAAACCTTGTTGAAATGGAAAAATACTATATATAATATTTTTTATGTTGTATTATCAACAAAGAAATCTTGTTAACAAATGTCTTAAAGGTACTTTTACCGATTTATAGAATATTTAAAATTAGTAAATAAAAAATTCAGACACCCTAAGAAAACTTCAATATGAAAGCTATATATGTATATGTTATATCAAAGCGCATCAAACCTAGCTTGAAAAATAACCGAAGGGTGCTGCAGTCATAATATTCATTATTAAAACAAGCAATGCTACATGTATTAAGAAATTTTACTAAAACATTTTTACTAAATGATGTGGCAATTTTGTATTGGATATTTCAAGAAGCCAATGATTCAACGGATGGTTTTCATTTATTTATACCCAAACAAAACTTGTTATATTACTTAGTAAGTAAATTTTAGTAAGATTTTTATGTGCATCCAGCATTCTTCTGTTAAAACTTGTTATATGGGCTGAATTCAAGATTGCATTGGGTTATAAACCACATAGATGAGTTGACAAAGCCAACCCAAATATCAGCCCGATGTTTCCAGCAATTCAATAGATAGAGCAACAGAAAAATATATAAATAAATAGAGTAGCAGGTTAGGAAAATGTAGGCAAGAATTCAAAAGAGGAGAAAATATTAGATAGGAGTGGGATTCCAACATGTCAAAATCCCACTTCATTTATCAGCGACATGTGTCATCTGGGGCCCACCGCACTAGTAGACGCCTTACCATCTCGCCTCTCTCTTTCCTCTCTTATTTTTTCCTTTATTTTTTTCTCTTCTTTCCTTTCACTCTGATGAGGACGGCAACAAATGTTTGTCCCTTTCCACCACCACCACCCCACCGTTGTCTCAATCCACCACCTTGCCGTTGTTTCGGTCCTCAATCATTGAGCTTAAACTTGGCCGGCGAACTTGGACTTCAGATTTTGGATCAAAGGTTGAGTGAGCCCTAGATTTGTGATCTAGAGATCAGCTAGACTTGAATCTAACTTGATTAGAGATCGACGAGGTTCGGCTTAGGCAACGAACAAGGTGGAGGCAGCAGTGTGGTTCATCAATGCAGGATGGGGCCTTGACATCCTGATCGACATGGTGCAGATGAAGAAGGCATCGAAGGAGTTGGACAAGAGGATGTGGTGCTGGAGGTTGGAGAAGGAGCGGGCGAAGATGGAGGCGACGTGCTAGAGGCAGCGATGATGGCGGTAGGTCTAAGGTCCAGAGGGAGGAAGAGCTAAGAGCGTGAGTGGAGAGAGAGCACGAGAGTACTTTTTTTTTAGATGAGAGAGAGAGAGAGAGAGAGAGAGAGAGAGAGAGTCCTTGAACATTTGAAATTTGGTTGGCTGACAAAGTGAGCCTAGGCAAAACGTGTCACCCGGTGAACGCCTAATAAGTGGAATCAGAATTTGCCACATTGACATCAGAGCTCTACCCAATATTTTCTCTCAAAAGAGGGCTGGCTATGATTATTCCCTTTGGCCATGTAATATTTATAACACTTTTTTCCATGTCTTCCGCATTAGACTCTCTATCAAGTCAATCACTACTGAAATATTTCATCAACACCTGTGTAAGAATTTATGGGATCGCATCAAGTCTTTTGAATAGTTACACTATCAGAAGAAAGCAATATTTAAATTGTCAAGGAAAAATTACAATCCCGTTCAATTTTGGTTGTATTTATTTTTTTAACAAATTTGGCCCCCAAACTAATATGCAATTATGATTTTTATACAATTTCGTATTTATTCGTTCACATGCAAACTAAAAATGCTAAGTACTAGAGATTAACATATAGAGTGAGATAAAAACTTTTGCCATTTCTTTCTTCTCGGATTACTGTTCACTTTCTTCTCTCCAGCTGGGCGATCTTCTCCTGTTCACCCGGTTAGTTGATTTGTTGAGCCCGATCGATCCACTAATCTGTTGGCTTTGATTTTCAGTGGGTGGATTCGTCTGGCGCCTTCCTCCATCTCCACCGAAGGATTTCTCGTGGCTCGCTCTCTTTGGACAACGATGCTCACCTTCGGCTAGGGTTTGCGATTCTCTGTTCTCCTCTGGTTGCTAGGCTTCATCTCTTAGTTTGACTATGGATTTGGCCACAAAAGAGAATGTGACTGCTCTAGTGGCCCAACAAGCTGGGTCTCAAGACCGTAGTCGAGGAAGAACTTCCCGTCCACCAAGGGACAGGGGGAAATCCGTCGCCTCTGAAGCGGAACCTTCTCTCCTTCCAGCCTGTGCGCTGAACAATACCACTGCTGCTGCAAGCATAGCTAAGTCCCAACCCCAAGGCCAGCAATTAAGAGGCTCCAAGCCTCCTCCAGTCCGGTCATGGGCCAATGTCGCTAAGGCGGCAGTGAAAAGTGAAAGGGTACGATCTCTCTTATGTGCCCCCATCCTTTGTGGATAAGAAACCGGTGGTGGTTCTCTCTGCTGATATCTTGCAAGCTAGACCCAAAGTGGCATGCGTGTATTGTAGATTATTTTGTGGGAAAGAGACTTCCATTTAAGCTTGTTGAAGCTGCTTTAAAGTACACTTGGGGACACCACCTCCTTGATGTCATGGCCAATGACCAAGGATTTTATTTTTTCCACATTCCAGACCATGACTTCGGAAGGAAAGTCCTTGACGAAGGGCCCTTAACTATTGCTAGGGTTCCCCTCATTTTACAACAATGGCATCCACTACTTGAGTTGAAAAAGGATGACCACTCATCTATTCTAGTATGGGTCAGATTGAAGAACATCCCATATGCTCTCTGGTCCGCCCAAGGGATAAGTGCGGTTGCTAGTGCTATTGGGAAACCTATATATGTTGATCTTAGAACTGAGCATATGAAAATAATTTCATTTGTCAGGGTATGTGTAGAGATATCTGCTAGGGATGCACGCTATGATTCAATGGATATTGTCTTGAATGGAGAGACACGCACTGTTGGTGTTGAGTATGAATGGAGACCTACCTCCTGTCTAAGGTGTGGCATATTTGGCCACAAGTGCCCGTCCAATGAAAGCACCCCTGCTCCTGTTGAAGTCCCCCGGGTCACTCCAGACCAAGAAGTCCAGAACCCTGTCCCTAATGCGGCTCCTTCGCAAGTGTCAACCGGAGCTGATCCATCCTCCAAAGTCCATGAAAATGCTCCAGCTCCAGGTCTATCGCTCCCAAGTGTTGTTGAGGAAGGCTGGAAGCTAGCACAACCTAAAATGAAGAAGCACCCAAAGCGGTCAAAAGAGGCAGGTCTTTCTCTTTCTATGCCGAAAGGGGATATAGCACCTAGTTCAATGCAGTCCCCTATTTCTAAGATGGATCAAAAGAAGCAAGTGGTGCCCCAGCTTGATGAGGATATGGTTCCATCTGCTTCAACCATTTATCTCCTCGAGTAGCCTCGGCCACCTCAACATCCTCATCAAGCTTGGATGAAGATTCTAAGGATGATATTAGCAACGTGAGCAATTCGAAGGAGGAGGACCCTGTTGTAGACAGCCCTTGTGTCCCTCAGACTGGAATTTCTAAGGACTCTAATTCTGATACTCTTAAGGCTTTCGATCAGCAGCCCTTCCCTATGTAGGATCATGTTCTAGTGCCCTACTCCCAAGTTGACTCCGAAGACGGTGGCTAGTAGGAGGCGTGTAATTAAGCGGCGGTAATATTATATCCCTTATATGTACATATTTTTATATATCAATATAGGAGTTTCAAATATAAGGGGTGTTCGTAAAATTCTAAACACAAGTGAACGTATCGAACAAGTAATATAATGATAAGAAAGAGTATCGTCCCACGGAGATCGATGATTAATAAACTAATTAAATACTAAAATAGATTAATTCTAAAATTTGTCTAACAAATCAAAATATAATCGAGAATAAATTAAAAACAAAATTTGTAGACTAAATGCAATAAATCGATCAGATAAATATGTTGGAGCATCCAATTTCACCATAACCACTAGATATGAATTTCATATTGTTGTGGATACAAGAATAATATCAAACATGTGATAGCGGAATTTCCTAATCTATTTACTATCCTATCTCTAGGTATAGCAAACCTACTCAGTTTATTAATCCACTATATCTCTATGTGAATTAAAATAAATATGAGTGCATTAAAAACTATGAATATTTCCGTCTTACAATGAGTCTTTTGGATCACCTTATAACCGAAAGCTACACAAATAACGTGGTATATCTCTATCCACATTTAATTCATGGTTATATATATAATGAGTAATTGCATGTTATCACTTCTCAATCTCAAACATGCATATCAGATCATTTAAGTGGTGGCCAGTCACTCAAAAGCATTATGCACAATAATTGGGGCTTCTCTCGGTTTTCTTTGTCGAAAATTGAAGACAAAAGAAAAATTGTGTTCTTTGGTATTTTTTTAGGGTTTTTGGAGGAGGCTTCTTCGTTCATTGAAAAAAGAAACACAAAAAAAGAAGAAAAGGAATAAGGGTTTCTTTTGGGGTCCTTTTTGAGGAAAAAAGCAAAAGCAGAAGAAAGTCTCTTCTGCTAACAACAGAGAAGGCAGAAAGAGAAGCCAGAGAGAAAGAAGAAGACATGCAGCAGGAAAGAAAGAACAAAAAGGGAAAAAGGAGAAAAGCAGAGCAGCGAACTGTTCATCTTCTTTGGGTAGCATCTATCTTGCCGACCATTGCCGCCTGTCCGCAAGCCCCCACACCGGATGCCATCGCTCGTTCCCCCACGACGCCAGACCGCCACTACGCTCACCGGTCACCACACCGTCGGTCGCCTGCAACCCCTCGCTGAGCGACCTGTAACACCCACAATCCACCCTCGCAGCCGCTGCTACCCACCTCTACAGCAGATCTCGAGCCTTCCTTGCCAGCCTAGTGCCTAACAGCCCAGCGCCGACATCCGCTGTTGCTGCCTTGCCGCTCCTCCTCTGCCTACGCCATCGCCGGAGTTCCCCTCACACAAGAGCTCACACCACCAACTCTACTGCATTGGAGCTGCAACCCGAAGCCATCGCACGCTGCCGCGCGAGTCCCCCCTGCACCGGCCCGCGCCTTCTCTGCTGCTCCATTCGCCACATCTCACTCCTCCACGCCCAACTGCTGCTGCCTCGCTGCTGCCCCTCTACCCGACGCCGCGCCGAAGGCCGAACCCAACGCCGCGGCTACGACCCGCCGCGCTGCGCAACCCGAGCTACTCCTAGTAGCAGCTTGCCGACCCAGCAATGCCCCTGTTCGTTGCTGCACCGTCCGAGCACCGCTACTGCTCTACCTCGCATGTGACGTCGTTCTCTGTTTGTTGCTGCTCCGCCCGTTGCCGGTCCGCCCTCGCTGAAGCCTCGACGACCACCCACTCTCAATAGCTGCTCACCATCACCGGACCCATCCTCGTGCTGCCACGCCGACCCTTCGTCGTACGTCATGGGTCATCGTTTGCTAAGCTCGATTAGGAAATCGAAATCCGAATTAGGTAGATTTTTATTTTATTTTTAAATGTTTTGTTTTCTTTATTTGAAATGTTACTTGGTGTATGATTGAAATCCTCGATTGATATTTGCAATTTGAGAAGCATTAACAGCCCGATTTCCGCGCCCGAAATCCAACTCGCAATCGCATGGAAAATCGCCAATCCGATCTCATGCTCGAGATTCGATTCCGCAGTTGTAGTTAAAAATTGACCAATCCGATCCCATGCGCAGGATATGATTCATCAATGTATGGATATCGATCTTATCTCGTTAGATGTGCTGTCGTGTTATTTGAGTCGATTTTGTTTTCATAAAAAATCAAAAAATCGGAGTTAGATTAGGTTCTTTGCTTGTTTTAGGGTTATCTTGCATATTTAGGATATGAAATTTATTTATGTCGAATTTTTGAAAAAAAAAATGCATTCATTTAGGATGTGGTTTTTTTTTTAAATAAATAAATTGCATGTTTAATTATGTGTCAATTTTAATTTCTAATTTCATAAAAAGAAAAAGAAAAAAAAATTAGGATTAGGGCATTCTTTGCACGTCATTGCATATTAGGATAAGATTGCATATTTTTTTAATTAATTATAGGTTTAGATAATTTTTCCTAGCTATGGTGCATTTTAGGTTAGGGATTACTTAGTCAAGATAATGTTCTAATTTAAATTAGGATTTGGCCTAACCTAATTCCTAATATAAATTGGATGATATCTTAATCTAGGTAAATGATTTTTTGCAATTTTCTAATTTCGAATTTCATGGAAATTACAAAAAAAAATTGTCTTAGAATAAATCAATTACATTCTTTAGGATAGATTGCATGCTTATATTTTATTTACGTCATATAGCTTAGGTCATATTGCCATGTCATATCATTTCATGTTAGATTAGTAGCATACATTACATAAAGCATGATTCTCATTAAATGAGTGAAAACAAAATAAAAAATTGTGAGTTAATTAGAAATCATATCTAGGACCGTCAATGTGAATTATGATCTAACATTGCGGATGCTTTCGATGCCATGAGGTAAGTCATATAATTTATTCATTGCTTTTATCTGGGTGTTAAGTTGGTGATTTGTGCACCCGCATGAACACCTCATATGTTAGGGAGGTAAATTAAAATCAATTCAAGCTGCTTGCCAAACATTTTTTTCAAAATAAAAGAGAAAGGTACCGAAAGAGTGTCAGTGAAAGCTAGTGTAATCAAGTCCCCGAACTCAAAAATTTTTGGTTCGCAGAAGTAAAGTAAATCTCATGTTACTTTACTTGGGTTTCTAATCGACCCACCAAAAATAGATTAGTGGCGACTCCTAATTGAAAAATCAATTGCATGTTAAGAACTTGAACCTAAGTCGCAAATTGGTATGGGCTTAAGAGAGCCCGAGCTAAGTTTAAGCTTAGTAATCAATTAGCCAAACCTTAGGTTGTTCACCCGAAATTTGGTCGTGACATACGCAAAACTAGACGTCCTCCACCTGAGATGTTCACAATCACAATTCGTTTTCCAACAATGGGACACATGTGGCCGTTTCCCACAACCACTTGTCCGAAATCTCCACTGGCATAATCATCAAATATGTCTCTTTGCAAGGTGCAATGAAAAGAAGCACCGTAATAAATAAACCATTTATCTATCGTCAAGTCAAAACCTGCAGACAAACACAAGTTATCTAGCAAAGATTCATCGCTAACCACATTAGCTCCTTATTTCTCAATCTGTTGCTTCTTTTTGTAGGCTTCAAACTGAAACCTTTGGTGTCCGGTTTGGTGACAAAACCAACACTCATCTTTTACAACCTGTCTCTTACCCATTGATTGTGATCTACAATGCCCGCTGAATTTTCCTCTAATTTTACTTCTTCCATGGTTCTCCACTGCGAGTGCCGTTGAAAATGTAGATACAGAAAAATTATCTCCACCTAAGACTTTCCTTCACATCTCTTCATCCATGATACTACTCATGACATCATCAAGAGTTAAATCATCATTCATGGTGCTCGAAATTCCCTGCACTGCTGTATTGTAGCTTTCTAGAAGAGAACATAAAAATAATAAAGCTTGAAGCTTCATATCTAAATTTATGCCTGTGGATTCCAATTGACCCATGACCTACATGAAACTATTAATATGCTCTGCCACAGAACCTCTATCAGATAACTTCATATTAACCAATTTCTTCAGTAAAAATAGTTGATTTGATGTGGATGACTTCTCATAAATATTTGTTAGAATATCCATAACTTATTTTGCAATGTTCGCTTTCGCGATGTAGTACCCTGTCTTTTTCATCAACCCTAGACAAATCACACCTAATGCCTTTCGATCAAGAAATTTCCATCCAGCTTCTGCTGTTGGATCCACTTCCGCCATCTCGAGTTTTAACCCTCAAGTGGTGCATAGAGATCTTCTTGGTAAAGATAATCCTCAATTTGTAGTTTCCACCATCAAAAAGCCCGCCCATCGAACTTATCGATTCTGATTTTATCTTCGGCCATACTGTTTGCTTTCAACCAAATGTCACTGAAAAACCTCGATGTTCTCGTTTAGCCATCCCAAGCTCTGATACCAGTTGTTACGAAATCGCACGTCAATTCCAGAAAAATAATGCTCGCAAATAATTCACAAAGCAGAATATAATAATAACGGAACAAAATCATAAGAACACGCCAGAAAATTTGCTAACGAAGTTCACCCAAACCTAGGTTACGTCTCCGCATAGAGGTGCTCTGCGAATCCACTAGACTTCGAAAAGTTGGAATACAATGATGATCTTCTCTCAAGATCAGGGCACAAAGAGATTGAGAACCCTCATAAAGAAAAAACTCATTTTTTTCTTCTCTCTTTTTCTTGCCTCTCTATTTTCTTTTTCAGCATCTTGACGGCTAGCGTCTTGCCATCGTTAATATAAAGGTGTAGCTTTTAACCTAAAAGCAAATCTAATAGAAAAGACAAAAAAAAAAAAGCCTCTAAAAATATTGGCTTCATCTATAACAAAAATCACAAATAGCTCGTCACATTACAGGGGGATTTCTTCAAACGAAAGAGAGAAGGGACAAGCACTGGTTGCAGGAGATAATCTTGTTCACTCAAATGTAGATGGCTTTGGAAACACTAAACTCCCAATCTATGACTAAGCCTTCATTCAAATTTATGCATGATCTTGTCCATTCTTGCCTTGTGGATTTTTGGACCAACAAAACAATTTAAGGGACTCTTTATCACCCTCGTTCGCTCCCCTATCAATCATCAATGACTACAATGGCTAGAGAGAATGGTGCAAGACATCATTGCTTCAGCTGTTAGGAAGTTGTCTTTTCAGTGTAGAAGATTTTAGCTGCTTAAAATGGGGAAAGTACACTAAAAGTGCCAAAAGTCATGTACACTTTGGTGCCAAAAGTTTCCATTAGATCACTTAAATGCCAAATCGGAGAAAAAAAATGATCATTTTAGTGCCACCGGCGAGAGATTTTGGCCAAATTAAATACGTGGCTTTTATATTTAAAAAAAAAAAAAGTTGCGGTGGCTTTTGAACGACGTTGTTTTCCATCCTCCTTAAGAAACGACGTTGTTTTGCCATCATGTGTGGACAACCTCACAAAAACGATGCCGTATAGCTCATATGGGGACTGAAATTAGGGTTTCTTTGCATTCATCGCTCGTCCATCGTCGTTCACCTGCCATTGCTCGACCACCGTTGTTCACCCACCGTCGCTCGGCCAAGTGAGTGAGGAGAGGCTGAGGTTGTTTCTCGAGCAAGAAGTGGCGGGAAGTATAGGAGGCAAGGGCGGAGGAGGAAGAGGAAGAAGGGGGGTCGAAGATGCCGATGTTGGTGCCACTACTGGTGTTGTTCTTCGGGGAAGAAGACGAGGAGGAAGCTCATGCCTTCTCTCTCTCTCTCTCTCTCTCTCTCTCTCTCTCTCTCTCTCTCTCTCTCTCTCTCAATTTGGGGATTTAGGGTTCTTACTTGGGGCAAAGACGCCAAACGGCGTCGTTTTGTTGTTTTGATGCTGATTGTACTCTTCGACGAGCCACGTCAGCTTCAAAAATTAATAAAAAAAAGTGCCGCGTCGGATTTTCGGCCAATTAGATCAGTGTTGGCACTTAAATGATTGTTTTTCAAATTCGTTGGCACTTAAGTGATCCAAAATAAACTTTTGGCACCAAAGTAGGCGCCGTACATAACTTTTGGCACTTCTAGTGTACTTATCCCACTTAAAACTATTTGTTATAAATTGGGGAAAATTGTTTAAAAAATCATAAACCTATTGCATTTTTGCCAATTCAATCATAAACCTTCAATTCAGTCCTAAACATTTTCACTTCTTGCCAACTGAGTCTATCGGGCAAATTTTAGCCGGAAATTACTATCGTGGATGTCAACGGTACCACGCAAGATTACCGGTACTGACGTGGACAATTTAAAATAATATTAGTATATTTTTTGAAATTTTATTATTTTTTTCTCTTTTTTTTTTCATTTTGTCTTCTTTTTCTTCTTTTTTTCTTTTCTTCCTTTGGCCAGTGACCATGGCCGAAGCGCAGTCGGGCAAGGGCGAGCCCTCACCCCATTGAGGCCTGGCAAGGGTCACCCTCACCTCACCTAGACTAAGCAACGCCGGCCATCGCCTAGGCAAGGGCAGCCTCGTCGGGCATCGGCCAAGTAAAGCCAACGCCGAGCAAGGCCGCCTTTTGGCCTGGGCAATGGCTGGCCTCACCAAATTTGGCTTGGGCGATGGCCAGGCTATCGCCGAGGTCAAGGCAGCCTCATACGGTGTCACCTTCGCCCGACCAACGCCCAACAAAGTTGTCCTAGTTCGCACGATGACGGGTGTTGCCTAACACCTTACCCAAGACAAATCTAGTCAGGCCAGTTGTCGCCTAGGCCAAGGCAACCTCATACAACATCGCCTTCGCCCAGCTAATGCTCGGCGATGCCGTCTTGGCCTGGGTGACGACTGAAGTTGCTCGGTCTGGGCTTGGGTTGGCCTCACCTGGCCTAAGCAAGGCTAGGTTGAACTCGACCGGGCGAGGGCTCCCTTTGCCGAGGCTCCCCCTCGCCCGGCCACACCTCGCCTATGGCAAGTGAGACCAATCGGCCCGACAAGGCCAATGATCGGCCATGGCCTATGGTCAAAGGCCAACACCGGCCACTAGCCAAATGAAGAAGAAGAAAAAAAGAAAGGGGAGAAAAAAGGAAAAAAGTGAAAAAAATAAAAATTCAAAACATATTAAAATATTATTAAAAATTATTCATGTCAATGCCGGCAATCCTATGTGGCCCTGCCGGCGTCCAGGTCAATAATTTCCTGCCAAAATTGATCGGATTGACTCAATTAGCAAAAAATAAAAAGTTTTGGGATTAAATTGACAAAATTGAAAGGTTTATGACAAAATTGCAATAGGTTTATGACTTTTTGGATAATTTTGCCTTGTAAATTGAGACACTTTGCAAGTACTCTATCTAATTAATGTAAAAGAAAATGGGAGGCAATAGAGCTTTGAGATAACGTGGTACGAAAACAGTTGAACAACCTGCTACAAGCTCAAAACCTTTCAGTTCAAGAACAAGCAATCTATTTCAGTACTACACTCCCCGCTCCCCATTTTATTTGTTTCACTCTCACTGGCTTCTAGTTCCTCTATATGTAGGTGATATTTGCGTAAGTACTCTATTCGAAGATGTCCCCACTCGGATGACAGGACCATCTCTAAATCTTCTCTTTCATAAGAATCCTCAGTGAAGCTAAATTAACTAGTTGATTGTCTTTAAGCACAATTGTCAGATCATCCTCCAATTGCATGCATCTTATCACATATCCCAACTTTTTTCACGATTCCACCTGATACTTCAAGTCAAAGGCTAAATTGTAAGTATCTATCATCAATTGACCAAAATCAACTCCTCCCTCCAATAGTCCCCACAGCACATTTGATTTGAGATACCGAATCCACACGTGATCTAAATCAAATGAATCGAGAGGTTCTAATAGCACATTCTGCCTTGCGTCATTAACATGAGGCACGATGTTAAAAGAAACTTCCTTTTTTTTCCATCTTCTACACTGAAAACAACATGGAGAGCCAATCCTAGGAACTTGTCATACAACTCCTATGAAGCCATGAAAGATGTGGTACCGCCTTCAATAAGGATGAACTCCTCAGGCATCTCTCCTCCACGACAAACATTTTGGTAATTAGGATGAATTAGGAAATAACGACACTTTTGTTAAATGAGTAAATTGTTAGAAGTACCCAGTTTGTAACTAGTTCAAATAGGAGAGCTTGATTTGAGCATATTCCTTGAAAGTCAACCTTAACTAGTGTTCCATTGTAATTAAAAGTATTGATTCTTGCTTACGTTATACACTCATGCAAAAGAAATCATTCCCTTGCAGGAGTTGTAACCACCCCTATTAAATAACGTGCAAAATCACTTCATATTAGATATGTTTGTTTGTCTAGAATTTTCAGCTTTTGCATTATACAAACACATCGTATCAACACGCATGCGCGCAAGGGGAGAGAGAGGGAGAGAGAGGGAGGGAGAGAGAGAGACCTCAATTGAGTAAGTCAGATTTGTTCAATCCTTTGTGGACTAATTTGCTTGAACTATCTTCCTTCGTGCTCGTTTGACTATCTATAAATCTTCTATTTCATTTGAGATGTCATCTTTGCTGCTTGTTCGATTAAATTCATGCTCCAGCCACCGCTATTACATGTAGGTGCATAATCATCCTATATTAGTTTATTTATCTAGCATTTTCAGCTTTTGCATTAAACAAACGTAGTGCACCCAACATAAGACTCTGAATCACTGAGAGAGAGAGACCTGAAGTGAGAAGTCAGCCATGTTCAACCCTTCAAGGACTAGGCCACTTAAATTATTTTCCTTTGCACTAGTTAAAGTAAGTCGTAAATATTCTCTTTCGTTTGAACTTTCTTCCATTGTGTTCATGTGACTATAATCATGCCAAACCTCGTGGAGTAAAGCTGGATCGAACGACAGATTATGTTGAAGCAAAATCTCCAAATCATTCTCCAATAGATTGCATATTAGTCGGAAACCACACTTTTTCATAATATCATGACATAATACTCTAATGATAAACTGAAAATGACTCTAGCCATTTGGACCAAAAGCGTCTTCTTCCCTCCATGTTCTGGAGTACATAAACCACATATGATCTAAATCCTTGTCATAAAACCTTTCAATTCCATTCTCAAATTTGCCATCAACGGATAAATGCAACCTGATGTCCTTTTTTCCGGAATACAATAAAGAAAGCTAATCCTATGAATTTCTCAAACAAGTCCTTTGAAGCCATGAAAGATATATGACCCTCACTAATAGGGTAGATAAACTTCCGATATAGATTTGGAATGAAAATGCTGTCATAGATGTAGACTGTTAGATAATTTTTGGAAATTGGTCCCTAAAAAGAGAGTTTCAATGAGTTAACTGGGTAGTCATTGAGTTTAGCTGCAGTTAGCAATAGTGTTACAAAGTTTTTTTTGTACTTAATTGGTGAAAATAGGATACATATTGTTAAAGATTTTGTAATTGGATGAACAATGAAGCTTTCCATGGGTGATGATCCTTATAGTTCCACAGTAAACTAGAGTTCTATAAATAGAGAGGATACCCTTTTAGTTGCTTTATGACCACCTCCACTACATTTCATGTAGAATTACTCTCTTTATGTTTGTTTTTCTAAATAAGCTCACCTATCAAGGATATTCAACCTTTGGCAATATACAAACAATCGATAGCCAACATAGACACGACTTTATATTAATCACACGCACGCACACGCACGCACACGCAACCACGCGCGCGCACAAAGTCTAACCTCAAGCTTCAACAAATCATTTATGGTGAGCCCATTACGAACCAATTCCTGACATGAACATAAGTCAATCTCGTCAACATGACATATGTTGGAGTGAATTTTTCTCAGAGATCTGCAACCGTCTGCCAATAGAGTATTTAATTGTCTCAGAATCTCAAAGATCTCTTTTATCTGTTTGCAAAACCTAACATTCAAATATTCCAAATAATTTAGTTGCCTGCATGTAGGAAGGTTAGTAAAAAAAAAATTTGACAAATCTAAATGTTTTAAGATGGGAAAACACGAAAGATTTTTCAGGAACTCGACTTCTGGTAGACCCCTATTATAAAGGTATAACATGTGTAACTTAGGAAATCCCATCTTCGTATGAGGATCATTTGAATCCTCCTCCTTATTTGGAACTTGATTAGTTTCAAGCACCCTCCAAGTTTCAGCTCATACAGATTTCGCAACCGGTAAATGCTAAACGGAAGAATTGCTAGTTTCTTGCAATTTGTTAAAGTCATTACCTGTATAGAGACAATATTTTCAACTGATGTAAGAAGTTCCTTAATTGAAGTCCCTTGTAAATCAAGTTCTCACAAGCCTTTGATTTTATTTGAGCTGATAGGGAATCTTTGCAACTTTTAGCAATTAGCAAGAACCAAACATTGAAGATTCTTGCACTGGAGCACATTGGGGAGATGAAGAAGCTTAGATCATCAACTTAAATTCAATAACTGTAACTTGTCATGATGTACAACCGATTTGTGGGCATTCTTCAAGTTTTTGCACCCATCGAGATCCAATTCCTCAAGATTTGGAGTACAATTGAGATTCGATATACAAACCAGCGACTGGCGGTCACTGAAGTTAATGAACTTCAATTTTTTAAAGTCCAGCAAGAATTATGAAATCAGCTTGGATAGACATTCTAGACAAAAAGAAAAAAAAAGCTGAGATAAATATTCAATTCGAAAACCGGCTTTGGTTTATTTAGTGAAAAACTAGTGGTGTGTCCATATACTGGAAACCTATTGATACAAAAATTTTCACACATCATAACTCATAAACATCATCACAGAACTTCGGAGGACAAGTAACTACTTCTGTTGGTCCACGAGCAGATATGTCGTCCTTAAAATTTTTACAAATTACATAGGGACGATTCTGCTATTCCACAGTGCGAAAATGGGAACACCACTCCGTACTGATAAAAAGACGTCGGTTACCACCAGATTCCAGTTTCAACAAGACAATTGACTGGAAATAAATATCCACATGAATTAATTCCAGTGCCAACAAAATATTAACTGTCTATGCATTGCAAGAATCTAAGACCTATTTGTTTTATTCTAAATGCTGATATGACGTGACGTTTTCGCAAGAGAAACATAATATATGCAGAAAATTACGACAAAATAAGGGTCTATTTGGTAACGCTTCTATTCCGGAGAATAATTTCTTTTCAAAAATAGTCTTTTTCTTTTTTATTTATGTTCCTAGGAATAATTTCTCAATAAAAGAACGTATTTGGTAACTATACAAATTTCTATTTTCGAAATGAAAAAAGAATAGGAATGCGTTTGGTATGATTCATAAAAAAAATTTGTAATGTAAACTTTTTTTTTAATATTTTTCTTATTCTTCCTTACCGCCGCCGACCACCGACAGCCACTGCCGATAACCGTCGACGATGCCGCCCATTGCCACTAATTGCCGTAAAAGACGTTGTCACCACTAGCTGTCGTCAGCAACGACGGCTATAGGCGACGAAAATAGGCTAGCCAGCGAGCGACTGCAGTGGTGGTCGACGGCAGTGATAGGCTAGCCAACGGGAAGCGGCATCAGCGGTCATTGGCGGTGGGTGGTGTGAAAGCTAGTATTAGCACCTAGAGGGGGGTGAATAGGTGTAAAAACAAATTTTCCTTTTTGAAGTATGCAACTCAAATCAGTAATAGATTATGAAAATGAAATTTGTCTCTTGTAAACAAAACGAGTTACGATCAAAGTAAAAGAGCGTAGGGAAGAGAATATGAACACGAGTTTATAGTGGTTCGGCTTAATCCAAGCCTACGTCCACTTTTCCGCACCGACAGCCCACCGGCTGGATTTCACTATGAACAAAAGAGTTGTTACAAGAAAAGCTCTTCCTTGATTCCACAAAGTGTAGAAACTCTACTACACTTCCTCAAGGTCTCTCAAAGATATAGACTCTCTTTTGCGTACAAGATTTCGCTCAACAGTTTAATTGACTAAAAATAAGGAGCTTCAGAGTTTGGAGTTCTTCTATCGCGCACACACTCGAACAACTGGAACGTCTTCCTTATATACTCCTTTATGCCATCATACCCGTTGGCACTTACCAAAGGAATTCTTCCAATCTACCCGTTGGACAGAATCAATTAGGAAGATCTTCGACCTATTTAAGGAACATGACGATAGCCCATCAATCTTGCTCGCCCATACAAACAAGATCTAGGTTTCCATAAGTAGAACCTTCCAAGTATACTTCGCCAATCAACGGATTCAAAATCCCTAAATCAATCTTGATTTGAATAATGGATTTCGACATGTTATATCTAGCCAAGAGATCTTCTCCAGTCGATAAAGTCAAATCCTTAACGAAACATCAAGTTCTGGATAAGCCTTCTTCGACGGTCTAGAAACTATCAATGAGGATAGACTTTGAGTCTTGAGTCTGTTAGTTCGGAGTCTTCAGACTTTGATGGAAGAGTTTGCAAGTCTTCAGACTAGACTGATGGAAACGTTTTGTCAACTTCAAAACACTCAAGGAAGTTTTCTCCAACAATCTCCCCCTTTTTGATGGTGACAAAACTTTCCTGCAGATTTGGATAACTTTGACTTGCAAAACATTACTCAATCAAATATGGATATCTCACAAAGATAAATGGCTTAGAAAAAAAAACACTTAAATATGCATCCACAGAAAGTAGGTTAGTTATATAAATGAACAAAGCCATGAGATATCAATAGTACTTAAGATAAACAAATGTTCAAACAGTCAAATCCAAATCCAGTCCAAATCCAAACAGCCAAGTACAAAAGTCAAGTCAAGTCAAGACATCACAAAAGTCAAGAATTCAAAGTTTAAAATCAAATCTGCACCACATCTCTCCCCATTTTTGTCATCATTAAAAAGGTAGAGATGAAAAGAGAATGAAATTAAGATTGCTTGGGAACACGAACAAGTTGGAAATCTCCCATTGACTGGACAATCCCTTCCAGCTTTTTCAAATCCTCCTTCAGTTGCGCCACATCTTCTCCCTTGGCATTTGCTTGAACTTGAAGAGCAAGGGCATGAATTTGATCATGCAAAGAAACTAAAGAGGTTTGACCTGCATTTTGCAAGTTCTATACTTCGCATCCCAGAGCATATATTTGACCCCGCATCTCCAAGAGAACATCAAGTATTCTGCGAAAGTCTGCTGAATTATCAGTCTGAGTACTAGCTTCTGCACGATCAGACGGAGTATAGGCAGATGATGGCAAATCAGCATGGTCACGCAAATTGGGCAATGAAACATCATGTCCCTCCTCAGGAAATTGAGAGGCATAGATGTCCTCTGGATCTGCTGGAGAACGACTTATTCCTTCACTGGTGGCAGGGAATGAGGATGTTCCTCTTTTCTCAGGATCTCCCCCTTTTTCCATGCCTTCAGGTGGAGAAAAGTGTTCCTCATGCTCTGCTTCCGCTTGATCTCCTCTCTCCTCTTCTTCTTCTTCCTCAATTCTTTCCTCCTCTGCTTCTTTCTCCAAATCTTCTCTCTCTCCAGTCTTCTGTTCTGTCTCATCCATGTCTTTTTCCTGTCTCTCCATTGTTTTTGGAACAGAACGACTCAAGTTCTTCAATGCCATTGCAGAAATGGTGATATCATCCTCATCCTCTTCATCCTCAATGATGAGAGCTCTTCTTTTCTTGGATGGAGCAACCATGGGCTCCTTCCCTTTTCACTTTGCCGCCGAAGAGACTGAATGAGTCTTGACAGGGGTTTTCACTTTGAATTGCTCCAACGCCTTGTTGAATTCCTTCAGACACATTTTAGAGACCATTTTCAGTCCCACCACCATTTGATCGCACGTTCGAACACAAAGAATCTGGGGAGGCTGAACGTTAAAATGTCTGAATAACTTGGTCACAAGTGCTGGGTAAGGAAGTTGACCCTTGTCCTTCACCACTTCTGTACATGTGGAACATAATAGTGTGTGGAAGAGAGAATTTTTTACCAGCATTGATGGCGTACATCAACTTTGCCTCCGAGTTTGAAACGTCGGTCTTTGAAGTTGATTTTGGTCTGAGACAGTTAATTACTATCTTGTGAAGCAAGATGTTGGACGGATTCATTCTCAAATAGGAAATCTTTCCTTCCGTCCTTCTATCCTGAACAAGCTCCAACATTGCACGAGCGATAGACACACTGATAGGTTGATATCTCCCTCTTTCAACCCCAATCACATCAGCCAGAGTATTCATGTCAACCACATAGTCCTGATCTCGAACACTAAAAGAAAACCCATTCGCATCCAAGAAACTGAGATTCGAATAGAAGTAAGCAGTAAGTTCAGCATAAGCCTCTGTAGTTTCAGAACAAAACCGTTCGAGTTAAAGAAGACTAAATTTTTCCCGCAGATTGACATTTACATAGTCAAGAAAATCAAAGTCCACCCTTCTAGGGTTTATCACGCCATGCTTAAGCAACTTAGAGTACAGTTGCTTGTGTTCCTCCGATCGAAACAAGTTTGTCCTTTTGCTTTGGATTTTTGCCGCAACACCCATTCTCGGTTTAAACTGACTGTACATCCTATCATCATCATTACCATCTGGTTGACTCAACCCTCCAACACGTGGATCGCTTGGGATATTTGCCAATGCCTCTTTCGCCGACCCAGTAGGGGCAATTCCCAATCGTTCCATTGTACGTAAAAAGAGAGTTTCATTTCTAAACCCTTTGTCTTTTAGAAATTCATCAATATAGTTCAAGGGAGTACCATTCCTCTTCAAAGCACGATAAAGCTTGTAGGTAAAAGCGGGCTTAAGAGTTCTTACGGGTTCTGCGTCTTCGATGATTTCTTCCTCTTCTTGATGTGCAACATCCGAGGTCTAGATGGAAGAGATGGACGCTACGAGAATGTTGTGGGCTCTGCTGCTGTCTAGGAGATTCTTCTTCCTCGGTGAGATCAAAGTGCGTAGGCCCCTCACGCATTTGCTATGGTCCCCTATTCGCGATCCTTGAAGACTTTCTTTGAGACGACATCTTTCACAGTCTTTGAGAGATTCCAAGCTTGTTTCCCAAGAAAGATGAAAACTTTTCGAGGATTAAACAAGAGAAGAAGACAGAAGTGGAAGATCGGTGCTCTCTTAGGATTTTTGTGAGTAAAACGAAGAAGAACTGACAATATATAAGACAGTCGAAGCGAGGCATACGAAGCGTCGTGAAAAATGAAATATAAAAATGCCTTTTAAAAATAACTGCCTTTTTTAAAAATTAGATAACAGTCATTTCAAAAATAACTTCTTTCTCGAAAAGGAAGGATTGCACTAATCACGAAAAATTGGGAAATTATACCAATTAAATTTGGATAGATGATCGTACCTTTTCAAGATTTGAACCGAGAGATAAGTTTCTAAAATAACTTACAGTCGTAGATCTTGATTGTCTGAGTCTGAGTGCCTTTAGACTTTCAGTCCTAAGTCTGAACTTCTTCAGACTTTAAGATATTTAGTCTGGAACGAATAACTTCAAATTGATTTTTCTCCAAAGGCTTTGTAATATTTCTGCCAGTTGATTCTTTGAGTCAATAAACTGAATCGAAACTTCTCTATTTTGAACATGATCTCTAATGAAATGATATCGAATCTCTATATGTTTTGCTCTTGAGTGAAGAATCGGATTCTTGGTGAGATTGATTGCGCTGGTATTGTCACATTTGATTTCAGTGCATGAATTTTCAATTCCAAAGTCTCTTAGCTGTTGTTTTATCCACAGAATTTGTAAACAACAACTTCCAAGAGCTACATACTCTGCTTCTGCCGTAGAAAGAGCTACTGTACTTTGCTTCCTTGAAAACCAAGATATTGTCCTGCTTCCAAGTAGTTGACAGGTGCCCGAGGTGCTCTTTCTATCAACTCTGCAACCGGCTAGGTCTGCATCTGAGTATCCAAGAAGAGTGAAGTCTCCTTCTTTAGGATACTAGAGACCCAAGTTTGAAGTTGAGGCAATGTATATGAATAATACGCTTTGCAGCACTTAAATGAGATTCTTTAGGGTCTAATTGAAATCTGGCACAAATACAAACACTAAACAAAATGTCAGGTCTAGAAGCAGTTAGATAAAGAAGTGAACCAATGATACTCCTGTATAGCTTCTGGTCAATTTTCTTTCCTTCTTCATCCTTGTCCATCTTCAAAGAACTTGACATTGGTAGATTAGTCTTTTTGCAATTTTCTAGTCCAAACTTTTTAACAAGTTCTTTAGCATATTTTTCTTGATGAATAAAGATTCATTCCTTCAATTGTTTAACTTGAAGCCCGAGAAAGAAGGTTAGTTCACCCATCATGCTCATTTCAAACTTATCCTACATAGACTTAGAAAATTTCTTGCACAGATTTTCATTAGAAGATCCAAAAATGATATCATCAACATAAATTTGAACAAGTAGAAAACTTTTGCTTTCTCTTTTGATAAACAATGTAATATCTACTTTACCTTTGACAAAGCCATTTTGAATTAAAAACTTACTCAGTCTGTCGTACCAAGCTCGAGGTGCTTGCTTTAAACCATATAGAGCCTTTTTCAGTCTAAATACAGCGTCTGGTTTTCTTGGGTCTTCAAAACCAGGTGGTTGTTCCACATAGACTTCCTCTTGGATAAATCCATTTAGGAAAGCACTTTTGACGTCTATTTGGAATAACCTGAAATTCTTATGACAAGCAAAAGTAAGTAATAATCTAATTGCTTCTAACCTTGCTACTAGTGCGTAAGTCTCATCATAGTCTATCCCTTCTTCTTGCGTATATCCCTTGGCCACGAGTCTTGCTTTGTTTTTTACGACTTTACCTTTTTCGTTCATCTTGTTCCTGAAAACCCATTTAGCTCCAATGATGGATTTACCTTTCGGTTTAGGAGTCAATTCCCAGACATCATTAATGCTGAATTGCACGAGTTCTTCTTGCATAGCTTCAATCCAGGCTTTCATCGATTAAAGCTTCTTCTATGCTCTTGGGTTCTATTTCGAAATAAGAGGCACAAAGACTAGACTCTTCGCGCCTTTTGGATCTTGTGCGAATTCCTTCATTAATATCACCAATAATGAGATCTTTGGGATGACTGGACTTATGCTTCCGATTCTTTGGTTGATTTGTCGACCGTTGATCTTTTTCCTCATTTGAATCTTCGTTGATCATTTGTTGCTCGTCTTCTGAAGGTTGAACCGCTTCTGGAGATTTAGGCTTTGTAGAGTCTGGAGCAAGTTCGGATTCTTCAAGATGAGTATGAATCGATTGATTTTGCATAAAGTCTTGAAATTTGACATTCTTTGATTCCTGCACTGATTGAGTCTTCTTGTTGTAAACTCTGTAAGCTTTGCTTGTGATAGAATATCCAAGGAAAATACCTTCATCTGATTTTTCTTCAAACTTACCAACCCGATCATTCGCATTTTTCAATATAAAACATTTACATCCAAACACATGAAAATATGAAACAATGGGCTTCTTTCCTTTGAATAACTCGTAGGGAGTTTTCTCCGAATAGGCCTTAGAAAGACTCTATTAATAATATAACATGCTTTGTAGAAACTGCTTCACCCAAAAACGAAGAGATGTTACTTTCAATTAGAAGAGTTCTAGCCATTTCTTGAAGTGACCTATTCTTTCTTTCCACGACTCCATTTTGCTCTGGAGTATATGGAGAAGAGAACATATGCTGAAAACCAGATTCATCACAAAATTTTGTAAAATCTTGATTTTCAAATTCACCTCCATAGTCTGTCCATATACTTGAAATAACATACAATTTCTCATTTTGGACCTTTTTAGCAAACTTTGTGAAATAAGAAAATGTTTCAGACTTACTTGCCAGGAAATATACCCAAGTGAATCGTGAATAATCATCCACAATCACTAAACAATATTTCTTACCTCCAATGCTCTGAGTTCTGGTTGCTCCAAAGAGATCCATATGCAAGAGCTGCAGTACACGATTAATGGAAACTTGATTTATTGGTTTGAATGAGTTTCTTACCTGTTTTCCCAACACACATGGTGTGCATAGATCAGACTTTTGGTATGACAGATTGGGTAGACCACGAACAAGCTTCTTTGCTGAAATTTTGGCTATTTGTTTCATATTGATGTGCCCAAGTTTTATGTGCCATAAGTTTTCTTCTTCTTGAATTGAGATTAAACATTGGGTTTCATCTGGTTTGACATCCAAAAGGTAGATATTTCCATGTCTTCGACCCGTGAAACACTGAGAGGAGTCTTTACTGGTTCCTGAACATTTTCCCTCTTGAAAATTTATTTTGAAACCGGTGTCGCACGTGACCGATACTTAGCAAATTGTAGTTGAGTCCTTCTACTAAGGACACATTACGATCGTGAGGCTTCCAATCTTTACGAGTTCCGTATCCCATAATTCTTCCTTTGTTGTTTCCTCCAAATGAAACTTTTCCACCATTAACTTGAACAACCTTTATGAAGCAATTTGAATCTCCTGTCATATGCCTTGAGCATCCACTATCCAAGTACCATTTAAACTTTTTCTTGATAATGACCTGCATTTAGAAAAGAGACTCAAGCTTTCTTTGGTACCCATATTTTCTTGGGTCCATTGGTGTTAGTGTAATATACGGTCTTTGCCCATACCTTCTTAACAGGTTTCCAAACCATAGGACATTCTTTCTCAAAATGATCTGAGCTATTGCACTTAGAACATTTAAGAGCACTACGACCTACTAGTTTTACAAAAACTTTTTGGAAATGATTTTTGTAAGCATCTCTTCTAGGTCTTTGCTTAATTCTTTCCTTTACTTTAGGAAAATCAATTAAAGGAATAGTTTCAGCAGTCATTCATAAACCTGATTTGTTGAAATAAGGTCTTTGTCTTTGAAAGAATTTTCTCAAGTTTCTCGAGATCCTAAAGAAAATCTTTTAGAAATACTTGAGATATCATTTTTCAGGAATGCATTTTCTTTTGAAAGATTATCTTCATTTTCTTTCAAAGTAGTAACACTTTTGTCTAAACTTTTGACATTTTCTTTCCAAACATTTTCCTGTTGCTTTAGTGCAGAATTTTCTCTTTTAAGTTCACAAATCCTTTTAAGAGAAGTTTTGAGACTAAGACACAATTCATCAATGTGTCTAGAGACTTTAGTAGGGATTTTCAAATTACTTACCTCTATTTCATTGTCTGAATCTGAGTCTGATTGTGCCATGAGACAAATATTGGCATAATCATCATCACTTTCTTCACATTCTGTATCACTCCAAGTTTCTGCTTTGAGTGTCTTTCGATATTTCTCAGCTTTTTTCCTCGAAGGGGACAGTTGGGTCGATGTGTCCCTTTTTCTTACATTCAAAACAGACTACATTTCTATTGGATTCATCATCCTTAACGAGACTTAGTCTGTTGCTTTTGAAAACTTTGTTTCTTTGGATTGAATCTTCTCCCCTTTCTATTTAGCTTTCTGAATCTTCTTATCATGAGAGCAAGCTCTTCATCATCCATATCGTCTTCAGAATCTGTGACATCAAAATCATCATTAGATTTTAATGCAATGGATTTCTTACCTTTAGGATCTTCATCTTCATTGATTCGCTCCACTTCATAAGACTGAAGAGTCCCAACCAATCCATCGACAGAAAGTGGCATAATTCTTTGTGTCTCACTTATTGAGGTCTTTATGTGATTCCAATCCTTGGAGAGTCCACGCAGTAGCTTGTTTACTTTCATGGGATCAGAAATTGGTTGACCTTGATTTTCAAGACCATTCACAATTTCTGTAAAATGACTAAACATGTCAGTGATAGATTCTCCCGATTTCATTTTGAATGCTTTGTATTGACCGAGCAAAATGTTGATTCTAGTTTCTTTCACTCGATCAGTTCCTTCATAGATGATGTGTAATCTATCCCAGACTTCTTTAGCTGTATCACAAGAAGATATTCTGTTATATTCAGTAGGTGATAATGCACAGTATAAAGAATAAATTGCTTTTGCATCAAGAGCTTGTCTCTTGGTTATCTCTTCTTGAGTCATTTCGCTAGACTCAACAGCTTCTTTTCCTCTTTCTGAGACGGGTGCAGCTTTAGGAATGATTCATTTGTCTACCACATCCCATTAGAGGATCCTTTGATCTTAGAAATGCCTTCATCTTGTTTTTCCATATGTTGTATTCCTTTCCATCAAAATAAGGCGGTCTGGTATTGCTTTGCCCTTCAACCAGTCCTGGAGCCAACATACTAGCCATGGATCTTTAACTCTGAAGTAAAACACTTCAATTTAAGTGAGTACACAAGCTCTAATACCAATTGTGAAAGCTAGTCTGAGCACCTAGAGGGGGGTGAATAGGTGTAAAAACAAATTTTCCTTTTTGAAGTATGCAACTCAAATCAGCAATAGATTATGAAAAAGAAATTCGTCTCTTGTAAACAAAACGAGTTACGATCAAAGTAAAAGAGCGTAGGGAAGAGAATATGAATACAAAGTTTATAGTGGTTCGGCTTAATCCAAGCCTACGTCCACTTTTCCGCACTGACAGCCCACCGGCTGGATTTCACTATGAACAAAAGAGTTGTTACAGTAAAGCTCTTCCTTGATTCCACAGTGTAGAAACTCTACTACACTTCCTCAAGGTCTCTCAAAGATATAGACTCTCTTTTGCATACAAGATTTCACTCAACAGTTTAATTGACTAAGAACAAGGAGCTTCAGACTTTGGAATTCTTCTATCGCGCACACACTCGAACAATTGAAACGTCTTCCTTATATACTCCTTTATGCCATCATATCCGTTGGCACTTACCAAAGGAATTCTTCCAATCTACCCGTTGGACAGAATCAATTAGGAAGATCTTCGACCTATTTAAGGAACATGACGATAGCCCATCAATCATGCTCGCCCATACAAACAAGATCTAGGTTTCCATAAGTAGATACTTCCAAGTATACTTCGCCAATCAACGGATTCAAAATCCCTGAATCAATCTTGATTTGAATAATGGATTTCGACATGCTATATCCAGCCAAGAGATCTTCTCCAGCCAATAAAGTCAAATCCTTAACGAAATATCCAATTCTGGATAAGCCTTCTTCGACGGTCTAGAAACTGTCAATGAGGATAGACTTTGAGTCTTGAGTCTGGCAGTTCGGAGTCTTCAGACTTTGATGGAAGAGTCTGCAAGTCCTCAGACTAGACTGATGGAAACGTTTTGTCAACTTCAAAACACTCAAGGAAGTTTTCTCCAATAGGTGGCGACGGCAAACAATGGCAATGGCTGTTAGTAGCGGTGGGCAGCAGCAACGACAGTTGACGGCAACGATGATCGACCGACGGCGGCAATTAGTGGGCTACAGTGGTTGGCCAGTAGCAGGCAGCAAAGGGGGGTGGCGGCCAGCAAAGAAGAAGAAAAGAAAAGAGAAAATAACTTATTTTTAGAAATTATTCCCAAAAATAAGAAACTATTTTTTCTACTTTTTCTTTATGTTTCAAATTTATTCTCTAGCCACCTTTTTATTCTAAGGAATAGAAAAATTAATTAACGTTACCAGATGGATTTCTATTCTTTTTTTATTCCAAAGAACAAAAAAAAAAGAAATTGTAAGAAATAAAAACGTTATCAAACGGGCCTAAATATCCACATCAATTAACTCTCTACGAAAGTTCACAAGAAATTTTTTTTAAAGTTGATCCAAAACTAATCATCTAGATTTATCATTTGATCAAAAGTTATGGTAATAACATTTAAAAACCTTACTAGTATCACATAATATATTTACTGCAAACTAATTTTCGTCTCATAATATATCTCAAACTAATGCCACTGACCCAAATCTACATATTGTTAACATTAATATTTGGGTAAAATGCATATGTATCAACAAACATGGCGCATAACTATAAAAAGGATCTGATGTGGAGAGTGACGAATCCAACAAGAATAATTCACGTGAGACGATATATAATTCCAAACATAAAATTGTGAACATTATCCGAAAAAAATGAGTAAGAACTTCGGTTTTTGACCCATAATATCGATTAGTACAACTCTCAACACTCGTCCATCACTTGGACGCACTTGGGCAATAACCTTGGCCCCCCAAGCATGGCCCCAAAAAATGAGTAATATTTTGGTCTTGGTCTCCATAAGCCCTCTCCTGCCAAAGCCCAAAAGCATGCATCTTCTTGAATAGATTCTCTATGCAAAAGCCCACCACAGTAAAAATCACTGAGGGAGGAATTATACTGAATAATTTTTCACCATCATTGGTAACTTTACCGTCGATAAGTAGTGTCTTCTCCACGCGTTTTAATCGAATGGACCAGTTGCCTGTTTCTTTTGGTTTAACTGACCCGCCTATGTATAAGTCCGACCGCCCAAGATTGTAATCGATTGATTTTCGTTTTTGAGGCTAGTTTTCTTTGTTGAATGGAAGGACATGGATGACCGGAGTGATTGGGCAAAGAAAGTGGTCATGTTAGATTCATCCCTGAATCAACCAAATTGGGCAATCTGTTCCCACCCAACATGAACCCCTAAAGGAGTTTGGATCGATGATGTAGTGAACATCTGGGCATCAACTGTAGAGTTAATTTATTATTGAAATATATATAATAAAACTCCCTAAGCATAAATTTCTTTTCTTTCTATGATGTTACACAATTTTTGTGAGGATGGATTTTTTTTTTGATTTATTACTATTATTTATTTGTCAAATACGAGTTGAATATAATTGATCATTTAATTTTTATTATTTCTCAAATGTGATTTACCTATTACCATCCAAGGACTTATGAAACCGTGCCTTCTCAATTCTCTCATGGGAAAGGTCTTTAAAAACGTTTGGACTACAACCAACTATATATCAAAAACATACAAATCAAATAAAAAGTCTCATGGTATAGCTTGAGCACATCCAGCAATCAAATGTTAAATTACATACCAATACGTTTGTGTTTCAATTTTCGGCTTAAAGTCATGACAGTCTGAGCTCATTGGTTTTTGTTTTTTCGTACATGCAGACCATGCGGCCGCACCCGATCCGCCTCGTCATCTTCCAAACGATCTTTGTGTAGTGGCCGCGCACCTTGCCTTCCTTGCATGTGTTTGTCGCATACGTGTAATACTTCTCCTCCACGGCCCACGTGCCGATTGCGTCACTTGGCATCCACGACAAGTCGCTCCCCCAGTGTATGTTCTCTCCTAGCTTGAACCCGCCTTCCGGGAACGAATGCTCTACTTTGCATCCGACTTCCTGTGACCGGCTCACCACCTCCCGTACCTTTCTTACTAGCAAGTCACATTAGTTGAAGGAATCCATGGGAAATATATCATAGAAGGTTGAACCATATCTAAATGAGGTTTTCCTTATTTGTTTCCCATTAGAGATTCTAGCCTGTTCTCTGAAGTTCCTACCAATTTGAACCTGACGTAATTGGCTTAGTGATTAGGAAATGGACACATACGTGTGAAGACTATGTATACCGCACAAATTTAGTTGCCCACTTTAAGGAGTGCAAACAATATCCTATTTAAACTAGCCATCCTATTTTTTGCTCCTGTTCTTTGTAGTCCATAATGTTGATAGTACATGTGCCGGTGATAAATGTTAAAAAATTATGCATGTGCTGAAGATCCCGGCGAGGGATACCAAAGTCAGATCAAAAATTGAATTATCAACCAATGCAACAAACTGTGAATGCCAATTAAATGTAATTGCGCAATGTCTAACATGGGATGAGATAAAGGAAATTCACATAAAATTTCCTTGCCAAAGCGGTTGGATAATGGGAAGGTGGATGAATCGCGCCAAGTAAATTGGCAAGTCTTTTGGCGTTTCTCCGGCGTGAGATTAGAGACATAAAGTAAACAAATGATTGAAGGCCTTCTCGTGAAATCAAAGCAAGGTGACTTCTGTTGTTGTGCACCCGTGAACTCGTCTTGTTCGAATTATAGGACAAGATCGTCCACCTACAGTTTGTTCAGGGTTCCAAATTCCAACGGTGGCAACCATTATGGAAAAATAAAACCTCCATCGAAAAGAAGTAAATGGCCTATTTTTTGTTTGATTGATCTTCCTTTCATATTCATTCGGCTATACAGCTGATTCTACCATAGAGAGCAACAATAGACCTTATGCCTTGGGTGAGAAACATGCTACAATGGCTAGGACTAATATTGCTCCAACACCCAACCAAAGGGCCATTGTGGTACCAATCAGAAAGACAATTGTCATAGATCCTATTGAATTTTGGAAGCCCGTACAATTGGTCGTGATAAACCCCAATATATTGCTTCTTTAGGACCAATAATGCATAGCCATTGATCCGGTACTAGATGTAGCCTTTCCCCATAGGCCAGTCTAGAACTCTAGGAATGTTCATATGTCACTAGAACGTTATGTCTGGATTTATTATGTTGATGAGAGGATACGATGCATCAAAACATGCGCAATTCTCTTGAACCGAACCCTGTCAAAGAGTTTGGATTTATGTCTTCTTTAATCGCTCGAGCTTCTTTAAGCTCGACCGAGAAACTCAAGTGAGATTAGTCTTGGTTTCAAAAGGCTAAGGCTAAGGATTAAGGAGAGCAAACCAAAATTCTAGATGCAAAACTTCCCTTAATCCATAGCCTTTTTTGTTTGTTTGCGCCCGACCCCACTATGTAGTTGGACCACACACCCTTTTGCTTGGCCTCCCCGAAATTTCCTTACGTCGTGCATTAACCATAAGCGCTAGACGTACATGTTCCACATACATTTTACTCTCTTTTTTCTTTCAAAAATCATCATTATAATTCTTTTTTGTCCTCATCCACGTCAGCAAACATTACCCAATTCATATCATATATAATTAATATAAATCTCCTAACAAAGTCATTGATTTTTTACCACATACGCCCTAGTTTATAATCATTTTCCTAACTGCCCCTCTATCACGTTGCCGTTAACCCCATTGTTTCCTTGCATTTCCACCTCCCTCACGGCAGACCTCCGACTGGTGTATTTTACCGATATACTATCCCATCTCCTCCAAGGTCCACCTCTCCGTCTCCGGCATCCTCATGCAAAAGAACTTGCATGCAATACTCGCGATTGCTGTGAACAAGAAAAAGGCCTCACCAATGGTGATCGCCTTATACAACAATAAGTACATTATCAATAAAACTACACTCGCCACTTGATTCAGCAACGGTAATTGTGCACGCACTCTCTATAGCAAGATCTTCGACCTGTACATCCAAGTGATTGGCCCTATCCCGAAAGAAAAAGGTCACGTAGGACAACACCGAGACAATGCAAATGGTCACTGCCCACATGAGTTCTGTGTGGCTATGGTCGATGATGGTGAGGCACATTCCGAGGGAGGAGAGTGAGAAAATCATCTTGCTGACACTGCTCAGTAGCAATGGCAATTGGGATCATCACGATCGAGGAGGAAGGTGGTGATAACGATGGACATTGTCTTTACAAAGCTAACTGCAATGGTCAGTAGGAGCTTTTTGTGAAATGAGGTGACGCCAGCCTTCTCAAAAATGCAAGGCTTGTAGAAGACGACAATGTCAATGCCAGAGAAATGGATCCTAATGACGCAAACGAGCATGTGAGGGATAGATGATATTAGGTGGAGGATAAGATCTAGCCACACGCGCTCCCCAATGCTCCTATTGGTGACCTTGATAACATCGTCGTTGCACTCCTCTGGGTTCTTGACAAGAGGTGAATGACATTGTTAATGACATTCCGGAGATGAACCATTATCAAAATTCCTGACGAGTTCAAGGCAACATAGTCAAGGTAACCACATGGAGCATCAAAGAGGGTGGGTGGTAGGACCCCATCTGTCCACCACATGCTCGTTTGCACCATGGGATTCCACTTTTTCCAAAACGCCTCTGGTATCGACACTAACGTCCTCTACAACCCTCGTATTTTTCGACAAGGCCTCCTTTGACAAAAAGCTCCTCACAACTATTGTAGTCGACTTTGTAAAGACAATATTCACCCTCATCACAATCTTCCTCCTCAATCAAGTCGGGAGGCAACCATTTCCGCAGAGCAGCATAGTGGGATGATCTTCTCGCTCACCCTTGCCATCATCGACCACAGCCACACGAAGCTTATGTGGGCAGTGTCCATGTGCATCACCTCAATGTTCTCCTACGTGGCCTTCTTCTCCATTTAGATAGGACCAATCATGTGAGTACACAACCCGGAGATCTTTCCATTGAGGCTGTGTGTAAGGTTGTGCAATCAACATCACTTTGAACCAAGTGGTGAGTAGAATGATACGTACAGCATTCTTATCGCTGTATAAAGCAATCACCCTTAACGGGGCCTTATTCATGTTCGTGAAGATCAGGAGCGTGTTCTTACACACGATGATGCCAGAATCGCAAAGATGGACGCTCGAGGAGATGAGGGCGGTTTTTCGATAAATACAACTAGCAGAAATTTACGGCAGGGGATATGGAGATGCAAAAAAGCAATGGGGCAGATAGTAAGGAGATGGACACAGCAGCAAGGGGTGTGGCCGAATGTGTCGCGCGTGCGGTGCACATGCAGTGCATGCGCCGTGCATGTTGAATACACATTTTTCTATAAAGACTTCTGGCTAAGGATTAAGGAGAGTTTTCCATCTAAAATTTGATTTACTCATGGTTAGAAAGTGCATTGGTTTTCCAGTGTTGGTTGATGAACCAATGAAGTGGGAAGAACTTTTGGGAATAAGGACAACATTCACCCTCGGAAAGATAAATTAGGGTATCAAAATTCAAGGCATGGATGAAGGGCTCGGTTTTCTAAAAGTCTATTATGAGGATTTAAATGAAGAATATTGTTTCACGAAGAATTTGACATATTTGTGGATCATTTGATGGAAATTTGGAAGACGAAGGGATTTATTAACGGCATTGATGAGTTTTGAGATACACACGAGAATTTGATATATTTGTGGATAATTTTTTTTATTATGATTTTTTATTCCCTTTAAATTCTTTTTTATTATTCATTTACGCCCAAACACATGTTGGGCACCTAAACTTTCTCCTCCTTTTTTCATTTCTTTATTTTTAATTTTTTATTATACCTTTTTCATTTTTCATTATTTTCTTTATTTTATTTTCCTTCTTTCTGTCTCTTCTCAGTCACTTCGCTTGGTTTCCCTTTGCCTCCTTCATTTATTCTTTCTTTCAAACATCCTACAGAGACATGATCAGATCTTTGCTCCGTCCATCATTCACCTACGCCCTATTTGGTAACTTTTTGTTTCTCTATTTTTCAATTTTTTTTATTTTCCAGACCAGAAAAAGTTTGGAAATTTGTTTGGTAATATCAACTAATTTTTCTACTCCCAAAACAAATCAATAGCCAGTGGATAGATTTAGAACAAAAAAAAAAAAAAAAAAAAAAGCTTACTTCTTTGTTCTCAGAAACAAAAAGAGAAATAAGGTCATTTTAGAAAAACAAGTTCAACATAGCCTAATGCTCATCCTTACACAATCAACACAAGGTATGGTCTCCTAACCCGATTTGAGTCCCCATTTTTTTGGAATAAAAAAAATAAAAAAAAATTCAGAAATCTATGAAATAAATTTAGAAATTAGATTTTGAGTAGTTTTATTAGATTTTAATGTTAATGCTAGTTTATAATTAGTTTAGCATAAAAAATGTGAAAAATATTTGTTTATGAAAATTGGAAAAATTAAATAAGCTTTTAGGGTTTTATTTTGTGGATTTTTTAATGTCGTTTTCTTTTAAAGACAATGCTAGGTCGGGAAAGCTTGGTGACTCCAAGCAATGTTTGCTTTTCTTCTTGTAGGTTAAAATGCTCAAGAGGTCAATGAACATGTTTGTTACTCAAAGATTTACTATCAACCTCCTCATGTTGTGAGTTATAAATTAGTTGGACTCTCTGTTGTCATTTTCAGTCATCCATCTTTCACTAACTATTACATTGGATTTTCTTTGGTCATCTTAGAATGATCAATTAAATCATTACAAAAGTCTAATTTCATCCAAACATGAAATGTTAAGTCTTCATTGACATTTTTTATAATTAAATAAAAAAATTGGGAATAAATTTTTTTTGGGTCATACCAAACGCATTTGTGTTCTTTTTTTTTTTTTTTTTTTATTTCGACAATATAAAATTTTGTATAATTACCAAACATGTTTTTCTACTCAAGATCTCGTCCAAGGAATAGAAATAGAAAAAACTATTTCAGAACAAAAATTGTTCCGGGGAACAAAAATGTTACCAAATAGACCCCTAGTTTTGTCCATGAACTTAACATCATAAAAAATCTTCATCAAGCAGGGAACTCAGCAAAGCCATAATCCATATTCTAATCATCACATATATAATGAAACATGTTCAAATCACAAACAGGAACTCAAAGGCAGACGACTCTCAGGGAACCAGTAATTAAGATTTCTCATCTTTGTTTCTCCAAGGACAGAGTACAGATATACTTACCTTGAAGATGTGGATGTTAATTTCGAAGGATGATCAAACTAAGAAGCCGATGTCTTGGAGGCAATCTCGCTGTTGATCCGCGTCGGCGAAGAAGAAGCGAGCAGGAGCGGAGTTCTTTGTAGTCTCTGATAAGAAAACAGAATAAAAGGGAGGCGCGATCAGTGAGTCTCCGGAGTGGCTAGCGGTGTCAATTGGTGGTGGTAGTGGTGGATTTTGCTGTGCCGGGGGGGGGGGGGGGGGGAGAGAGAGAGAGAGAGAGAGAGAGAGAGAGAATGGAGAAGGAAAATTGACAAAGAAACCTCTGGAAATTCAGAAAGGACCGAGGATCAATGCCAACGACTGAATCGAAAAACGAAAGTCTGAAAATGAGAGAGAACATAACAGATCCAATTGAAACAGACTGGTTCAAGTTCTTTAGGTCTCAGTAGTTAGTGCGGATTTTAATAAGGTCATTGCGTAATAATCTATCTCGATACTGAGGATGAATGGCATTTGAATAAGTGCGAGATTCATGCTATGATGATTGACCTATATAACCACTTCAACAAGCAGACAACCTCATATGATATTAAAGCCTATGCAAAGCTATATGATCACATTGTTTATGAAAGAACATGATATGGCATCGTGACCTCTTTTTGGAAGCTATAGCAATCTTGTTCATGGTCAATGCTTATGGGATTATTCAGATAAAACCCATCTATGCTACTACTTACATTTAAGACACTTTATCTTTACGTTGAAGATGGGTTTTGGGGACACCAAGAGGCATAACAAAATAAGGGCGTGACCGTAGACTTGAACGAGGGCCAGCGAAGGGGTGAGGCCCAAAGCAATGACAGTGGCGACTTTGCAAACACAGCGAGGGGGTGTGGCGTCGACTGCGAAGCAACAGCGAGGCTTCGCGGGCATACTGAACTGGAACGCCAGAGAAACCTGCAAGGAAAACTCAAGGTGCAGCGAAGCAGTTAGGCGATTGTCAATCACGGCCTGAAGCTCGCTGGAGGCGCTGCTGCTGTGGAGCTCGGTGGACTGAGGCAGCGAAGGGATGTGGAAGCACGCCAAGGGGGCGCCAGTATCGCCAGTTACGCGCAGGAGCGGCTGTCGAGGCGCCGCACACCAAGGCAGATGAGGATGCCTGCTCCTCGCTGGACCCGCTGGGCATGAAGGTGGTGAGGGCCTCGTCAGGATCAGCTCGGGCGATGCTTCGCTACAGGGGCACCAGGAGGGAGCAACGTTGGCAAACGACTGCAGGAGATGTCGGGAAAGCTTCCGAGTTCGCCGGACGGTCCCTGGAACTCGCTGCGGGAGGCGTCACGGGAATCTCGTCGTGGCCGGGCGCGCTGAACACGGCGGGAGCGTCGGCGGAGCGCCATGGCCGGCTGTGGCAGCGAGACTGCTCACGAGAGTGGAAGACAAGGAGAAGAGTTGCAAACAATCGGAAAAATAGAAGTATAAAGCTTTGTCGTCTTCTCCAATTTTTGAACGATCGTGCCCTCTTATCGTTGTTGACGCAGAGAGAGAGAGAGATTCGTTTTGAAAGAAAATCTGAGCGTCTTCACCCGTTTTCGATTCCAAGATCCGCCTTTTTCTGAGCAGTTGCGGTGTGTATGCTGAGTTTGTTTCGGATCAGTAGAGAGATAGAGAGAGATCAGCAAATGTTCTGCTAGCGCATTAAATTAAAACGTTTTTCAAAAATGGGAAAAGGGGATAGAATTTGGAAAAATGGGATTCATTTGGAACAAGGAAAAGATCGACCTTTACAGCCGAGGGGAAAACATTTGATTCGCTTGATGAAACCGAGAAAACGAAACAAAAAGGCTTGCGTCATGCGGTGTGACGTGTACACGTGTAGTTACTTGAAATTATAATGACAAATGGCTTGCTCATCATCATCTCGAGAGGGCTTGAATGAAGAAAATCATGTTGATACATAGCTCATATACATAGATCCGATATTCTCTACCCAATTTATAGGGTGGTTATCAAGTTGAAGTTTCGAATATGCTATGTCAAAGGGGAAAAAAAGAAAATGTAACTTATATATGTAATATTTGTCGATGTCGATAGCAATTATATGCAAGCCTCAGCCAAATCCATATAGCTCTATCATATATTGGTATAGTACATTCATTTACTGTCTACTGTCTACAAGACATTGAAGAGAGTATCGCGTGAAGCAGAGCATATTCGACTATTGATAAGCACTCCAGAATTAGAGACATTCAATATGGTCGTTGCCCGACATAGTTCCCCACCGGGTCGTAGTTGCAAGTCATGAACACGTCCCCGTCGTCGCAGACCATGCGGGCGCACCCGATCCGCCTCGTCGTCTTCCAGACGATCTGCGTGTAGTGGCCGCACACTTGGCCTTCCTCGCACGTGTTGGTATCGTACGTGTAATACTTCTCCTCCGCCGCCCAAGTGCCCACTGCGTCGCTCGGCGTCCACGACGAGCCGCTCCCCCAGTAAATGTTCTCTCCTAGCTTGAACCCGTCTTCCGGGAACGAATGCTCCAGTTTGCAGTCCGACTTCCTCTGGCCGGCCCACCACCTCGCGTACCTTTCTTACTAGCAAGTCACATTAGTTGTCGAATTCCATGGGAAAATATGTCATAGTAGCTTGAACCATATCTGAATGAGATTTTCCTCATTTACTCTTTATTAGAATTTCTAATATGTTCTCTAAAGTTTCTACCAATTTGAGTACGTAGAACCTGACGTAATTGGCTTATTGACTAAGAAAGGGACCCGTACATGACCACACAAATTTAGTTGCCCTCGTCACCGAGTGTTAACAATTTCCTATTTGGACTGTTTTTAAATTTTTGCTCGTGTTTTTTGTAGTCCATAAAGTTAATGCTCCCTCGTCATTCAAAACATTTATATATGTATGTAAAAGATTCCGGCGAGGGATACCAAAAGCAGTTTGAAGAATTGAATTATCAAGCGATGCAACAAACTGTAAATGCCTATTTGATGTAAGCGCACAAAATCTAACTTGGAGTGAGATGCAGGAAATCCATAGAAAATTCATAAAGCATAGTATATATTCGGATAAAAATTACACTGAGAATCATGCGGCTAAGGAATGAACAGAACAAGAGAAATGCCGGCCAAGCTTTCGAAAGGGGTAATGTATTCAAGTGATGGCCTTTTGAAGCCGATCTTATGAATAACGATCCTTCTCCCGTCCGATGTGAGATGCGAGACGCCACAGTCGTTATAGATTCAATGGAGTAGAACAACAACGAATTTACACGTACCGTTCGAGCTCAAAGTCCCACATCAAGGGGAGCTCCCACTTGGAGGCGCGCACGAGGTTGTGGGCGAACAAGAACTGGAGGGACTCGCCGATGCAGTTCCAGCAGAGCTGCTTGGAGACTCTGTATATCGTCTCGTTGGCTGGCTTTGAAGAGAGCAGTTTGGCTTGGAGCTGTGGAGAGAGATAGGGAGCGGCCGAGACAGCGGAGATTCCGCTGATGCTGCTGCTGCTCGTGAGGAGTACAAGGAATAGAAAGAGTGAGAGGTGACTGCCCATGGTTTTGTTCTTTGGCATGGGAACGAGTGTGGGTGTTGCAGAGCTCCACACTTGTGGCTTTATATAGATGGTCTTGGGAACACATCAATTGTTTCTCAATAATTTCCAAAGCCATTGTTAAAAAATTTCCACAGTGATATTACTTATCTTGGGGACCATATGGCTTTGGATCTTTCACTATGACAAAACTTGTCTAAGGTACATAGGTCACTGACTCGTGAAATAAATCATTAACCCCACAAATCAAATAAGACGAGCGAGCCGGCTCTACCCTCTGAACCTTAATGAGTGGCTCGAATATGGGATTGTTCGCACCGGACGTCGAGGAAATTGAACACATACCCTTTACCACGCATCTCATACAAATGAACGTCTGTTCCTTGAAGACAGACCCGGGTTATTAACGAGTGTTATGAGTTGAAGCACATGGTAACCCTCATGGTTACAGAATATCTAATATTAATACCGTGACACTACCTCACCCAATTTCAAAGTACGGTGACATCATATAAGACGTTACTTTAAGGGTTTATGCTACAATATATCGCGACATAGCTACGATATGAATACACAAATGTGCTCAACATCTCCTTTGGGAAATCGCTTGATTTTATATTCCATCTTCAGTAGTCTCGTGATCACGATTCGATATGAAATGATTTTCTGAATGATAGATACGTCCCGACCACATGATGGTACGTGGACATGAAATCTTTTACAATGCGAAGAAGGTCCTATTGATTGGTGGTGACCTCAGAAATATTATTTCATTGCCAAAGGATTCGGTTCACCTGACCGAATGGAGAGTGGAATCGCAGCAGTTGAATGATGGGAAGTTGGATGAATCTGGGCCAAGTAAATCGGCAAGTTTCAAGCACGCGCTTCAGGCGTTCCTCCGGCACGAGATTAGAGACCTAAAAGCAAACAAATGATTGAAGGGCTTCTCGTGAAATCAGAGCAGGGGTGGCTTCTGCTGTTGAACACCCGTGAACCCTTGTCTTGTTCGCATTATAGGACGAGATCGCCCGCCGTAGGCCATTCTAGAACCCCACGAATGTTCACATGTCGCTAGAATGTCGTGTCTGAATATATTATGTTGATGAGAAAATTCGACGCATCAAGACATGCGCAAAATCTCTTGACGCAAACCCTATCAAAGGACATGGATATGTGTATTCATTAGGGAAAATGATAGAAATCATTCTTAAATTTTGATCCGATGTGTACTGTAGTCCAAAATTTTTTAATTTATTTAATGTTCGACATTGAAAATTTTCATATAATTCAGGGACTTAGTTAAACATGTATCAAAAGCCTAAATACCACATTAAACAAATTGAAAGTTCAAGAATCACATTATGCATTAAGTTAAAATTAATTGACCGTATTAAGCATTACAAATTGGGCAAAAGTTTACGAACTTCATCCCCGTCCTTTAATTGCTCGAGCGATCTTCTTTAAGCATGACGACCGAGAAATTCAAGTGAGATTAGCCAGGTGCTTTTAAGAGTCTAACACCCTGTTGTTGGCCAAAAAACATACAATCATGTCTATTCGACAGATAAAAGACACAAAATTTAGCCATGGCAATTAGGGGTGAGTATGGTCCAGGTTGGGCCAATCCTCTCCCAACCATAGGACCAACCAGCACAGTGTTTATCCTCAACTTTTAGGACCGAGGACTGACCCTATTGAGCTTGAGACTAAGGATCAACCCAACCCAATCGGTTCAGTCTAGTTCTAAGGTCAATTGGGGACCAACCAATAATTTTTTTGTTTTATTTTTTGTACTCTTTAAAAAAAACAAACCTACAATTTCAAATTATATATACATCAACAATACGACATTGCGCAACCAAACTATAATACATGTACATATTCAACAAATTTAAGATAAGACAATAATAGAAATTTCACACCTACTAAAAGCAAAAAACTATAAAAACGATTAAGACTGCTCATAGAGATATGAGGACAAGATGGGAAGTTAAGTGATGAGTGAGGAAGTTATTTCTTTCAATTTTGGCAAATTGAAGAATAAGAGCACAAAGAAGACAAAAGAGAACAAGTACTAGAGAAAGATGTCGTGAGGAGCCATTTAATGCTGTTTACGACATTTTGGACACCGTGATAAGCCATTTAATACTATTAATACTGTTTGACTTAAGGTTTTCGCTTTAGAATATATAAAAAAAATTATAAATAATATATTAGATATTTTATGTATGTTATATATATAATATATATACAGTCAGGGTGGGTCTAGGTTGGACCAACCCTAAACTCTTAGGATCGAGGACCAACTTACACAGTACTAATTCAAGAATCTAAGACCAAGAACTGACATAGTCTTTTGGGTCTTGGTAGATGACACCAAGGAAGAAATGACCAAGAAGTTGATGCTCAAACGGAAGGGTGATGACAGGATGGCACAACTCCAATGTCAAGTGGACAAACTAAACAATGCACTGCTACACATGTCAGATTGCTTGGACAAACTGAGTACAGCTCCACCTTCTCCTCCCAAGTCGGACGCGATAAGCCGACTAGAGGACGCCAATGTCAATCCAAAAGGCAAAGGTGTCACAACCACTAATTCTTCCTGAAAGTTGAATGCCACGCTTCAAAGGAGGTATGAAAAAGGTGATCCAGGAGTTAATGCATTAGGACAACCAAGCAGCAAATATGACTATTATAGCATATACTCTAGACCACCAAGTGCTGATATTGTCAAGTGTCACAACCTTTTGAAGCCTCCAACAATGTGTAGGCTAATAATTCGCTAAGTCTAGGCTTTAGCCCGAATTCTCCCAAGCCCACCATTTCACAACTAGCAGTCCGAATTATTAATCTACAAGTCAATTTCATTTATAAATCACCACTAATCGATTTATAGTGAGTTGATAAGAAACCCAAATAAAGTATTAAGAGAAATACTACTCTTACGTAACCAAAGAAATTAATATTTGAGACTTGATCACACTAATTAATCAACTAATGCATTTACGGTGTCTAATCTTGTTTAAATCTGAAGGTTTGATTTTTTTGATGGATTTTCATGCATTTTCAAGAGAAAAGTACTCAAAAACCATTTTTTAAGCCTTTTGCTAATTTTCAGAAAAATAAATTTTTGGGGTTTTTTAACTTTTATTTTAAAAATATTTTTAATGAAAATATTTTATATTATTATTTTTTAACCGAAAATAGGGACCGTGTGGGTTATCTGGATCCGGCCCGGGTCTGGGCCGAACCGGGCCCCCACCCGAAATAGCCAGTCGACAGCCGGACTGGGCTTAAAGTGTGGGCCTAAACCGGCCCACCCAAAGAAAAGAAAATGGAAAGTTAAATACCAGAGCCCAACCCACGACCTAAACTAAACCTACACCTAAACCAAGCAAGCCGGCCCGTTGAAATATAACCCCGATCCAGAAATAAGCTAGCCCTCCAGCATCTTCGCGATCCGGAACCGACCCGGATCCGGCACACATGACCCGGCTCGTGTCTTCCGACCGCTCGCCAATCAGCCTCCCTGTTCAGACCAACCGAGAAGCACCAGCGACGGCCGGACCTCCACGCCCGGCCGCGTCTAGCGCTCGGCGAGTCGCGGCCGATGACCACGACCGCCGCCGATACCCTCTTGCCCTCGCCGGCACACTCACGACCGCACCATCCTCGTCCGAAGAGGCCAAACCGGGACCAAACTTTAAGTCTTGCGACACCCCCGCAGACCGAATACCACACTATGGTGACACTTGCACCTTTTGTTGGGAAAAAAGAAAAAAAAATATTTGTGGAGAATGCCCAGATACTTTTTCCCGCTACTATTTCTGTGAAAATTAAATAGAATATTAAATAAAAGCAATAGAGATGAACAGTAAATAACACCAAAATTTTTAACGTGGAAAACCCTTCAAAGTGAAGGGAAAAACCACGGGACCGTAGTCCACTTCAAACTTCCACTATGATAAATAATGGGATACAACTTCACCCAAAGGTGGATCTCTCGCTTGTCTTCAATTTGTGGATCTGAACCTCTCACAAATTGGATAACCCTCAAAGATAACTCTCTTTTTTGGAAGAAGAAAATTGTTTCTTCCGCTACGCTGCTATGATATTCTTACTCTGTGTGTCACATCTTCTCCGTTGAGGAGGACTCCTATTTATAGGAGCAAATACAATCCCAATTGGAATTGTACGATATAAAAAAAATCACGTAGATATATCTCCTAATCTCTCGTGATTTTGTAGATATGAGAATATCACTTTGATTTCTTTCCCAATCTCCCTTGATTTTCTAGATGTGGAAAATCACGTCTCCCCATCTCTTTTGATATTTTTTTTTTCTTTTTCTCCCTTTTTTTTTCTTTTTCTCCCTTTTTTTTTTTCTTTTTCTTTTACACACCCACTACTATACATATTCAACTACAGATATACATAATTGCATTGGCCTCTCCAATTGGGAGTGACCTACTCAACACCTTTCAACTTTGACCAGAAAAGAGGTAGCGACGGCCAAGGACAAGACGACGCGACGAAGAAACGATCTCAGAGACAATCATTCTCAACACAAGCTTTCAGATCTAGTCTAGGCTTTGTATCGAACACTTGGGGTGCGTCGAACGAAAGGCGAGCGCGGACAAGAACGAGACCCAAAACCGGATCAAAACTCGACACAAATAAGCAAAGAATGCTCAATGTCAACGCAGAACGGCACCAGCGAGTCCGTCGGGCACGCGAAATGGGGTGACGAGCCCCGGGTCAGTAGCTCGGGCGAAAACAAGGCAAAAAATAGAGAGGAAAAACAGGGGAGGTCGTAGGGTGCCCTCTTACCCGGCTCGGCGACGTCGGACGGGGGGACAAGCTCGATAGATCGGACTACGTCCGTCCGCCTCGCGCGTCTCCAAGCCGGGATCCTAGGGAAACCGACCTGAATAGAGAAAAATCGGAAAACGACCTACGGTGGCTTTGGTGTGAAAAAGAAGCGGCGGCGGGCCGTCGCTGTGGCGGCCGACGGTGGCTCTTTTGCTTACGCTCTACTCTTGCTCACCATTCGATGACGGCTCGCCCCTGTTTTTGTGCTCGAGCTCAGCCTCCCTCTCAGGGGTCGAGCGACTGCTCTTCCTCTGTCCTCCTTGCGTGCGCGGCAGAGAAGAGGTCCCCTTCTTCTTTTTTTAAATAATCTTTGTTAAAAAAAATATTATTATTTAAAATTTTCTAATTATCCGAAATGAAGTAAAATAAAGGAAAATGAAATGTAATAAAAAATAATAAAAATAAAACTAAGTCAACGCGAGTAATATTAATACCTGCATAGTAAGCTATTTAAGGAGGATATTATTGTTAGGGTCAAATTGATACCTGATTTTCTATACAATTTAATCCTAAATATTTAATTAAAATTTACAGATAAATATAAAGACATCATGCCCATTAGATGGGATGATCTGCTGGATAATTGTTATCCAGGGTTTCCATTGAAAAATGTTCTTACTGATTAATAAGTTCAAATTTATAAAAATTTAATGTTATTTGGGATGTTGAAGTAAACCAAACTATATTTAAGATGTTGAAGTAAACCAAACTAGCCTTGTGATGGAACCTCTCTGAAGCTTGGGCTTCTGCACAATCCCTACCAAATTTGTGAACTGTTTGACTTCGGAAACCATATTAGTGGCATGACAAATTCCGATGATCTAGCGGAGGAGCAAGGCCCCAAATTCTATAGATGCTCAGAGAATCAAATTCCTGTGCAAACAAAGTTGTAACCTGATTTGATTGAGGCATGCTAATGCTGATTTTGTCTTCACAAGACTGCCCTAGAATATTGTTGCCTCCATTATTTGATTTGGTAAGCGAGGAATGAGAACACAGATGCTAATGTATGTTGCATTTTATTCAGATGACATAAACTCAATAGCATGATAGAGACTAAATCACCTCGAAACATGTCCTTGAGGAAATGGTGAGCTCCAATTTAAGTTCGATTTGCTACGAAAAAAATACTCAAGCCTTTTTTCTTTTTCTTTTTTTCACAGATTTACAAAGGTAGACAAGGTCATGTGGGGGCAAATCTCATATAAATAAACGGATCATTTTCTGAATGGACGCGATGCCATCTCCGAGGGTGAAAAGGTGTGTTAACTCTTAAAAATTCCTACACACTAACGACTGGTGCCAAAGTGGGGCAAGCCGCCAGCAGATGAGATATAGAGGAATTGAGACAAAGGATCACCCAAATGGTGTAGTGCCTGAACTGGCTTGACTAATGACACTGTTTTTTTTTTTTTTTTTAAGCTGAGGAGCATGGCTGATCGAAGTTGCCCGAATCCGCAAAGATGCCTTTGTTGTGCAAACTGAGTCACAACTTGCGTACGTTGCATATAACATCACACATGCATATTTTGCTTTGTGCGGGGGTAGCGAGCTTAAATGGAACAGATTTACTAAATGGGAGCAAAGGTTCATCTCACTAGGCAAGACAAGTGAGTCTACCTTTCTTCTACGAAGTAGAGATTCATGAATAGTCTACCTCACTTTTACAAAATAGAAATTTACAAGTCGGAGACTTAATTACGTTAGATTAATCTTACGTCATTTCGATTCATTTTTTCATTATATGAAAATATTTTTATTGATTTTATATCTAGTCACTAACAAATGAAATTGATTATGTACACATTTAAAGATGAAAATCAATTATCAAAGCGGTAAATAAATTATTGAAAATTTAAAGAATCTGAAGCGCACTAAGCAAAATAGAGCAAAGCCTCATCATCAAGTCCCAAGCCAGAACCCGACCACTAAAAACCGAACGAAAGCATAGATAAAATGACATAATGTAAGCATGGTCGAAATTAGATGCCTATAATATATACTATTATGCATGAATTACAAATTAAACTCATTTACAGTCGCAATGCAAAATTATTTCATATGCCACCTACTCTAATTTTTTTTCTCATTATTTAAAGAAAAGTCACAAAGTCACTTCCCTAAGTGACATGCATCGATAACAATTAATTTAATGCCATGTATACTATATAAAACTAATTGCAACCTAGATGCAACATTATAAAATTACACCCAGTGTGACGTGCATTAATTTAAATGATGTGAACTGTATTCATAGATTAATGCATCAACTAACTAGGTATCAACTAGATGAGATACTAATTTAATTGAAATTAATACGAACAAAATTTATTCAATGAAACCTAGGCATGCGACACACAGACTTATATGCATAAACTAATGTACGACATGACAAAAACTAATAGTTCAAATATGCAAATCAATCTTCATATAAATAACAATTAAGAATATTCAAGTTTATGTCAAGAACATATGGATGCTTGTAAGATATATCGACAATATGTAAGGACATTGTACATGCATAGAGATCATGACACTAATATTGGACTCTTAATAATTACTATGTACTATGCATGAATAATATAATTGAGAGTCTAATCTTTTGGCTCAAATATCCAAATTTTCAATATATGAACTATATGATGTGAGATTGATAAAATCGTTATGATGCAAGAGAGGAGCAAATAGCTAATGAACTCTCTACGCATTCCAAAAAGATTCAGTTGCTTTATCAGATGATTGCCCATAGGCACCCATGTAGGAGTGAAGCCACGAGAAAAGCAACAATCATGAACATATAACGAAAAGGAAAATAAGCCCAACCAAAGGAACCATTCTGCCCGTAAATATCATCAAAGTTTCAACACAGATGTCAATGATATGGACACATATGTCTGTCTCTGTAGCATTTAACGAAACTCCACCAATTTGTCTGGGAGCCATCGACCTACAATGCAAGCGAGATGCAACCATTGTTATTGACGCCTATGATCGTATCAATACATTCAACCATCCCTTTGTCTAACACATATCATCCAACCGTGAGCCGGAAGAAATAAAACTACCGCATTGATCGACAGAAAAATGCACTATACTAGACTCAATCGGCGTGCTCCAGTTCAGCATCAATCATACACCACCAGGATCAAAATATTGACCTTACCTTAGTTAGGATTACTGAGGAAACCAGTCGGACGAGTGTTGAAAGCTGGAGCGCCAATTCCAAAAGGTTAGCCATCGCCAGAGTGGTGCTCTCGATGGAGAAAGCGTGTAATTCGGCGAACGGCAATCACCAGTGTAGATTGATGGATGAACCGGCAAGATCCTGAAGAGGAACAACCGCCTTGAGGGCCACGGCGGACGGAGGAAATAGATGCAGAAGGAACAAATACCTTGAACCTCAGTAGAGAGAGCTTCGCAAGAGAGATTGAGAGCTCGAGTGCGCTCGGTGTCCCGTGCGTGTTGAGTCTTCTTTTTATAGCCGTGAACGATCATCCCGTATATGGGGTTTTTTTTTTTACTAGGCTTCATCTATTAGGTGCAGTGAGGAGAACTTATATGGTTAATCTAAGTGTACATTGCAATGTTGTGAAGTGGATCCTCCTGATTTTGTTAGGGACCACAGATGTTGGGTGTATTTCAGAGGATGCAATTCAAGTGGCATGGCTGTAACCCGGTTTGCAAACCAGGGTCATGTAGGGAACTTGAAGGATGGTCGTTTTTTTACCAAAGATGCGTTTGCTTCTCTCAGTTGTACCATGATTGAAAGCCATCATTGAGAGATGCGGTGACTTCGTCGACCACTGAGGCTAGGGTGTGCCCGAATGATATGCATTTGAGTCTAGACTAGGGTGTACCCCAATGATAACATCTAGATGCGAGAATACGATCTGATCCCGACAAGGTAATGAGAATATCTTATTCTTTCTTTAATTTTCATTTACATACGTGTCGAAAATGTTTCAACTCGCTCAACATGACTAGTGATGATATTCATTTGAGTCTAGACTCCAGTTTGTTCAATTAGAAATTGACCTATTAATGTAATGGGTTAAGATATTTTATGATATTTAATTATATGTGTTTATGTTATGATATTTTTGGGCCCCTCGAGACGCTCTTCGGCTGCCTCAAGCTCATTCCATAGAGCAAAGAGGAGGTTGAAACAAGAGGTAACCGAAAGGTTCCCTTGCTTTAACTCCAACAGAGCTTGAGTGATTGTGAATAGCTTCTCTCGATCGAGAAGTCCATATATCTCGTGTATGCTATCCCAAAGAGTCTTGGAATCTTCGGTCAATGGAAGCCCGACCGCGATCTTTGGGGCGAGGTAGTTGCCAAGCCATGTGCGAACCAATTGGTTGCACTTTGCACTTGCGCCACTGTCTCTGAAGTCGTTCGTCGGCCGGAAATGGGATGGCTCCGTTGAGGAAGCCGTCCTTGTCTTTGGTGACAAGGGCATGTCGGAGATCCCGAGCCCAAGCCGTGTAATTCTCTAGTCCAGTAAGTTGCATGCTGATGAGCTTCAATTCGAGTCCATCGGCCGACGATGTGTAGAGAAGATCGCCAGGTTCGGGGCAGCCGCCGCCTGCGATGGGAAGGACGTAGGGTACGTACCCGAATAGGGATCCGTCCCTTGACCCGGTACGGACCCGAAGCCATGATTCAGGTTTCCTTGTCCCAACTAGCTTCTTGGGTCGGTTTCTTGAGACTGAGCCAACTGAGGGAGCGGCCCACCACTACTGGGCCGAAAAACTGCGAGAAACTCCTCCCCAGATGAGCTATATGGAAATTGTGGTCCAATCCATGTTTGTCCCGGCCCAGTGGCCCATTGGCCTTAGACAAAGTACTATGGAATTAGGGGCCACTGAATTGGGCCAGAGATCTGTGCTGGAGCATGAGTGGAACTAACGTGAGTATTTTCAGGGTGCCCTCCAGTCGCATCAATTTGATTAGAAGGTATGGGTGTTTGGTTTTAGGATGAAGACTCCTCTACTAGAGAACTCTCAACGTTCTTGTCTTTCGCCATGGTATCAACGATAATGTTTTTCTAATCATTTGGCTGATTAAATTTGTAGGAAAGAAATCTACGTCAACAAATCAGAGGAAAAAAAATACAATGGCAATTCTTAAGGATGTGAAAGCTTGCCCAGAAAAGGCTCTGATATCATGACAAAAAGAGAAATAGAAATTTGGGAAATGCTTTTCTTCTGTATTGATTGTATACATTTACATTGGTAAATTTATAGTGTTAAGAGACAAAAGAATAAAACAGGAAAAAATAATACATAAATCACTATTTTCTTATTCTCCTATTTACCAAACTAATCAACGATTGACTGAATCATAATCAGAATAATCGACAGAATCGGGGTCTTGAAAATATATCTCCAACATATAGCACTCGTTCCTACTTTGCCCTTGGTCAAACGGAATCTAATTAGATCAACAACTATGGGTAGAGACAAGCGAGGAACGATGCTGTATTCCAAGCGAAAGTGCCAGATCCGCCGGGAAGCCGAATTGCTTGCACTGCATGAAAACTTTAAAGATCGGAGCATATTGCAGAAGCAAAACCCAAACACAGATCGAGACTTACCTTCGAAGTGGAGATGGCCAGATCTGGGTTCTGAAAATTAATGTTGATGGAGCCTTCACTGCTAGAATAAACAACGGATCCGTTGTTGGAGTATGTAGGGACACCTCTAGTGTGCTACTTGGTAGCCTCGCTCAGGCGATGAAAGTGCAATCAGCATTGCACGCGAAAACCCTAGCAATTATTGAGGGGTTGGAGTTTGCAACAAAGTGGGAAAAGAAAAAGGGAAGTGCGTATCTGCTGTAGAATCCAACTGCCTCACGGCAATTCAGATACTTTTGGGCATAGATTCTGCCCCATGGAAAGTCAACGCGATTATTAACAAAGGCCGGGCCACACTATCCTTTCTACCTTTGTTATGCTTGACCCATGGACCAACAGGCGACCAACAGGCCAAAATAAAATTGCAATTGGATCGTTAAAGTCCAACTTCGTCAATCCCTCCCTTTGAACTGGGTTGCAAGTCCCCCACAATCTTTTTTGGATGTTCTTTGTTCTGAAGTCTACTCGGGTTGTTCCTATATATCATCAATTTAAAATGAAACGAGGACTTTATCAATAAATAAATAAATAAGTCGTCTATTCCTAATTTATTTGTGATGTTATCTCCTCACACATGATGAACACAATTGCCCATGTGCAATTGCTTTAAATCTTTCACGGTCGCTTTCACACCTTGGTCCTAACTTACTTCTTAGGAGAGCTTCCCTGAATTATTGTAGCAACTCGCAAAAGTGAGAAAGGCGTCTTTTTCTAATTTAGAAAGAAGGTAAAACCTTTACAGTCAGGATGTGAGACAGCAAGGATTTTTAAGGTTAGTAACAAGCGGTCTTACTAGCTAGTGATTTGAGGGTCAGTGTGGGAATGGTAAGTTAATCTTTAAATCAATGTTGGATAAAGCCGCATGTAAAGAGTTTCTTTTGTACTAGCAATATATGCAATAATCGTTTCAATTGGGAATGGATAAAAAAAGAACCTCACCAATATTAGCTAAAGGCTGTCTAGCAATTTCGGTTAACTTAGTCAAATACTAATCATATCCAGTCTTAGCGAAGTTTGAGCGCAATGATCTTGTCCCTTGGATGCTAAAAACGATTTAGTATAGGGAAAAATCAAGTTCACAGCCACAAAAAGTAAAAATGTTACTTTGAAACAGGTCACTTAGCTCTTGATTTTACCAATTGGATCAGTCAAATTCTCATTCCATTTCCGATCCTACATGGCTTCGTTCCTTTTCTAACCAACTCCCAGTTAGGTCCACAAGCAAGGTGAATTCGTTTTTCAAGTAACAAAAACTAAGAATGTAAAACCAACCCATTTTAAAACTTTGGAAGAAAACCAGCAATATTATCGGGAGTTTAGGAAAGCGAGGTTTATGAGGTTTGGCTTGGATATGCTTACTACTCTCTTCTAGCTCTAACAGCCCTTGAATTCTCCACAAACTGTTTATGCCAATATTAATAAAATATATTTGCACGCTCAATCAAAGAAATTAAATACTCAATTAAGTTTTGCTATCGTCAAAATCGGGCGATGTTTATCACTAAACTCGGTGGAAGTACGTCCACAACTTTCGATAGCGATAACTTTATACTAATTATCTTCATAACGGGAAAGTAAACCTTAAATTCATCTTTCAGCAAATAAGAGATTTTCAGTGCATCATTCTGTCGGAAAATCAACGGTGACTTGATTGGAGACCAAAATTAAAGGCTATATATATATATGCTCTTGGCGATGTAATTGGAAGTTTGACTTAATGCAGTGGTATTACGAAAAATCTCAAACCGGTATTATTGTAACAAATTTACTCTCTATTAGTTTTTGTTAAATTTTACGATCAAATTGTTAAGTTAAATGATATGTGACAATTAACAAGTGTATCAATTTAAGGTTTTGTCTTCGGTTTGCCACAAATTTACTAGTTTTGTGATTTTTTTTTATAGTATTATAATTAAACAAAAACTAACGAAGAGTAAATTAATCATAAATATACTAGTTTGGAGTAAATTTATCATGAACATACTAGTTTGGAGTTTTATTTTGGGTAAAATTATCGCCAATGTACCAATTTTAGGGTTTTTGGTGGTCAAAATATTATTTTTTAAGTAAATTTATCGTAAATATATCAATTTAGAGCTTTCGTGGTATTAGCCCTCAAAGTAAAGACAAAGTTTAGTGAGCAACGAAATATGGCGAATATTATTCGACCATTACCATTGGATGATATTCCGTGCATGAGCATGTTGATTCTCCAATTCGAGCAACACAAGAAGAATGCTAAGGTATCTGTCAAAAAAATGATATACAAGATTTGTCTCATATGTTGGGATCTTCTGGCTGTCTTGGCCCACTTTGGCTCTGTTTGTTGCCAAACATTAGCAATTTCTATTCTTTTGTTCTTAGGAGTAGATTTAGAACAGAAATTCGTTTGGTAAAATTTTTGTTCTCGGGAACAAATTTCTATTATTTTTGTTCCTGGAAGTAGATTTGGAACAGAATCGAGAAGTAAAAAAAAGTTGATTATTTGTTCCCGGGAATTTCGGTCTTCTTGGTGCCGGTAGGGACTCAATGCTCTTGGACGGCTTCTTTAGCTCTAATGATGACTTGCTCTCGCCTACCTCGTCCTCGAAGGCTCCTACTACTTCAAGGAAGGTTGAGACCATCCAAGAGAAGCTTATGGCCCTGGGTCCAGCCCCTCCTCTTGTCGTGACTTCAGCTGCTTCGACGGCCTCACGGCAAAAGCCGAATAGGCGGAGGTAGGTCCTCCGCTCCTCCCTTTACCATTTATATATATATATATATATATATGTATGTATGTATGTATGTATGTATGTATGTATGTATGTATGTATGTATGTATGTATATTGGGTTTTGGAATGTGAGAGGTCTTCATGACCCCTTGAGGCAAGCAGAAGTTAAGAACCTCGTGTCTTCTAATAGGCTTTGTCTAATCGGTTTGTTGGAAACCAAAATTTCGGATTCTCTGTTTGACTCTATCACTGCCAGATTGTTGTCGGGTTGGAATTGGGTGGCCAATTATGAATTCTCTCATAGGGGTAGGATTTGGGTTGGCTGGAACCCTTCTTTGGTAAACTTTGAAGTGATTTCTTCCAATAGCCAGGCAATTCATGGTAGTTTGAAGCTTCTCATGTCTGGTATTTGCTGTTGTGTCTCGGTGGTATATGATGAACATACCTTTGTAGCTAGAAGGCCGTTATGGGCAGATCTTGTTCAGAGGAGTGTTTTATGCCGGGATGTGGCTTGGCTAGTGGCGGGTGATTTCAATGCTATCAGGGATCCCTCTGATTGGATTGGAAGCTCTGACACTTGGATTCCTTGCTTTAATGATTTCAATCATTGTTTGATTTAGCTTGAATTAGATGACCTGAGGTATGTTGGCTTTCGCTTTACTTGGTCTACTTCCTCGGGGGTTAACCGAAAGACTAGGAAGATTGATAGAGTGTTTGTGAATGCTAAATGGAGCCATGAGTTCTCTTATTCGGAAGTGTCTTTCCTTGCACCTGGCATTTCTGACCACATTCCTATGGTGGTTAGAGTGATCCAGTCGGTGGTCTCAAGGAAACCTTTTAAGTTCTTCGATTTCTGGACTAAGCACCCGTCCTTCCACAGTATTGTCTCACAAGTTTGGGAGAATCCGTGTGAAGGGGTTCCTATGTACAGGCTGGTGAGTAAACTAAAGGCCCTTAAAAGTCGTTTGAAGCAACTAAACATAGTCTTTCTCTAATATCTCTTAGAGGGTTACTACAATGAGGGATGCTCTAAGTCTCGCCCAGATTAGCCTTCAGCAGGATCCGACTAGTGAGCTTTTTGCAGATTTGAAAAAGACTCATCGGAGGACTTTGCTGGAGTTGAGGAATCAGGAGGAGTCCTTATTTAGGCAAAAGTCCAGGATCAGGTGGCTCAAGGAAAGTGACCGGAATACCAAATTCTTTCATCATTCCATTATTAGAAGACGACTGAGGAACATGATTCTTTTTGTTATGGATTCTTCTGGTATTATAATCTCGGATCCGAGCTTGGTGCACCACACATTTGTCTCTCACTTTCAGGAGCTCTTGGCACCGCGCCCCCTGTCTTCCAGCCCCTCATTGCTGGATCTTCGGGAGGTCATACGGTGTCCTCATAGTGAGGAACATGTCAGTTTTTTCTCTCGTCCATTCTCTGATATAGAGATTCAAGAAACCTTGTTCTCCCTTGCTCGGGGGAAGGCTCCAGGGCCAGATGGATTTGGTGTCAAGTTCTTCAAGCATAATTGGGAGACGGTAGGACCGTTGGTCATTGAAGCGGTCAAGGATTTCCTTACCACGGGGAGACTTCTCAAGGAGATCAACAATACTATCCTAGTGTTGATCCCGAAAGTTCCTAATGCTACATCTGTTAATGATTATAGGCGTATTGCCTGTTGTAATACTATTTATAAATGCATTACTAAGGTTTTAGTTAACCTAGTGGCTGCAGTCCTTACTGATATTATCAGCCATTATCAAAATACTTTTGTCAAGGGCAAGCGAATTAGAGACGACATTCTTCTTGCCCAGGAGTTATTTGCTGGTTTCCATCTTGATCCATTACAGCCCAAGTGTGTGGTCAAGGTGGACTTTCAGAAAGTTTATGACACGGTGGACCAGGACTTTCTTGAGCTGGTTCTTCGTGCTTTTGGCTTCTCGAATCATTTTGTTTGGATTATTATGGTATGTGTTCGTACTCCTAAGTTTTCAATTTCTTTGAATGGAGAATTTCATGGGTTCTTCCCTAGTGGCCGTGGCCTTCGCCAAGGGGATCCGATATCTCCTTACCTTTTCACCTTAGTTATGGAGGTCTTTTCCGGGATCCTTAGTGCTCGGGCTAGGCAACCGGGTTTCAAATTCTTCTGGAGATGCAAGGCTTTGAGTCTTTCACACCTCTTCTTTGCGGAATGACTTTTTCCTCTTCTGCGGAGCTGATATGGATTCCATCTCACTCTTAAAGGATGGTTTGGATACCTTCTCTGCTTGGAGTGGACTCAAGCCTCACTCCAATAAAAGTGAGATCTTTCTTATTGGAGGGTCGGTAAACTTGCGTAGGGAGATTCTCCTTGCTTTTGGTTTTCTGGAGGGGACTTTGCCGGTGCGTTATCTTGGAGTTCCTATTATCTCTTCCCGACTCAGCAAGGCAGATTGCATCTCCCTTGTTGATCGCATAACCAATAGAGTCCAGTCGTGGACCTAGCGCTTCCTCTCCTTTGCTAGTCGTCTTTAGCTTATAAGGTCAGTTCTTCATGCAATCCAAGCTTACTTGGCAAGTGTCTTTACTATCCCTATTGCAGTGTTGGATCGTATTGAGCAGATCTTGAGACGGTTCCTCTGGAAGGGCCCTAGCCTAGGGAGGGGTGGTGCTAAGGTTTCCTGAGATGATGTTTGCCTTCCAAAGGAGGAAGGAGGGCTAGGTATTCGCATACTGAAGGATTGTAATAAGGCAGCAATGCTGAAACACATCTGGATCCTGTTTACGGACAAGGAGTCCTTGTGGTGTAGGTGGATCCATTCGACTTTCCTGAAAGGAAGAGTTTCTGGGTGTTTAAACAACCCACCTTCTGCTCTTGGGCATGGAAGTGAATCCTCCATCTTAGGACTGAATTTCGACTATCTTTTCTTTGGAGGATAGGAGACGGCCGTTCTGTTTCCTTTTGGTTCGACCACTAGCACCTGAGGGGCCCTCTCAACCTTTTATTTTCCGACTCCTTCATTTACTGCTCTAGTTTACCCAGACATGCTACGGTGGCTGATCTTTATTCGCCTGCTGGTCAGCCCATGCGAGCAGTGTTAGAGTCTTGGGAGCAACCCCTTCCTTTTCTATCTCAGGTACCGGATCGCTTTACTTGGCAAGAAAGCGCATCCGATTTATTCACGGTTGCTTCGGCGTGGCACTTTATCAGAAAGAAGAAGCCTCGAGTTAATTGGGCTTCCTTCATCTGGAACAATGCTAGAGCTCCTAGATATCAGTTCAATCTTTGGCTTATTACCAAGAACCGTCTTCCTACTCAGGCCTTGCTTTTATCTTATGGCAGGATTGGGGATGCGGTTTGCGCCTTTTGCAAATTAACGCCGGATTCTATTGATCATCTGTTTTTTGGATGTAGCATTACAGCTAGTTTTGCCTTCCTTTGGGCTGCTAGATGCAACCTCCCTTGGTGGAACAGTACTTGGGCGGACAACCTTTGCTGGGCTATGAAGTTCCTTTCCGGTAAGGACTTCTATCACTCCATCGCCCGGTTCTCGTTTGGTGCTCTTTGCCACCTTATTTGGAAATACAGGAATGAAATTCTGTTTAGAAACCATACCTTGACGGTTCCGGCTGTGAAGAATCACCTTATTAAGGTGGTTAAGGATAAGGCGTTGATCTTCACAAATGTAGAGGACAATTCAAGAAACAGGAGGCTTCAACGTAGCTGGGGGATTGACCCCTGCATCTTCCTTTCTACTCCGACGCTCCGTAGTATTCCCGTTAGTGGGAGTTGTCTTTGCAGATGGTCCGTTCTTTGTGCTTCGATGCTGGCCTCGTTCCTGCCGTTTTTGTCTCGTTCGTTGCTGTTTATGGGCGGCGACGCTTTTGTATGGGGCTTTTGGGCTTGGGTTGCCATTGTTTGGCTAGCTAGTCGCCTTCTTTTGTTTGGTCCTTCTTCTAGATGTGGCCGTCGTTGTGCTGATTGTGCCGTGTAGCTTGTGCCTTGTTGGCTCTCTGTTTTCTTCTTTCGACACCCTTCCACTCATTATGCATTTGCTCATTATGAATGTTTGTTTTGGTGCCGTTTGTTTGTAAATATTGGTTAAAGCTTAATATAATTACCTTACACAAAAAAAAAAAAAAAAAACAATTCTAGAATCAAGCAACTATCTTCTCCATTATTTTTTTTTTTTTTGTTCTTCTTTCCTCTTCCTTCTTCTTCATCTGCCGCCATCGCCACCATTGCCGTCCACCGCCCGCCGCCCACCACACCTGTCGCCGGCAACTGGTCCAGCGAGCTCGCGAGAGGTTCACCAGGCCAAGGCGAGGTTCGACGAGCTCACCGGAGGTGAGCCCAACCAATTGGCAAGGCTCGGCCTCGCCCAATTGGCGAGGCTAGCCTAGCCTCGGCGAGGCTTGGCCGACGAGGCACGGCCTCACCGAGGGCCGGAGACACTCCAGTGAGGTCGCCGACCCTCGTCTAGCCAGTCGCCGATCATCCCAAGGCCGATGACCGGCAACTTGAAGAAGAAGAAGAAGAAGAAGAAGAAGAAGAAGAAGAAGAAGAAGAAGAAGAAAGAAAGGAAAAAAAGAAAAGAAGAAAAAAGAAAAAAAAAAAGGAAAAAAGTAATAAAATTATTTAAATATTAAAAGAAAATGATTTAAAGTAGAAATTTTGAGCATGGTACCAAATGCAATTCTATTTTGGGAATTGAAATCTTGGACAGTTACCAAACGGCTTAAAATGCTTAGAAATTGTTCTCGGGAACAGAAGTACTACCAAACGCGCCCTTTACATACATTTAAAACATCAAAAGCACTCACACATCGATTAAAGAGACCTCAATGGTATTTGACGCAAAAACAAACCCGATCCAACAAAAATCTGCCAATTTTTAATTCACAACTTGTCATTAGATAAACTTAGCGGTAAGGTAAGAACTGGGTAGGATTATATAAAATAATTCAATAGCAATAATAAAACACATACTTTCATGTCATGTCATGTCTATTATTTGATATCAACAGCATATTAATGCAAATGAAATTGAAAAAGTACAAATGAAAAAGATAAGAATATCTCTTGATTCACTTGTTAAAGAAATCATAGACTTTATTTTTATTTACTTATTTATTATTTTTCCTCTCCTTTTTATTTCATTTTTATTCCTTCCATTAAAATTTTTATTAAATGATAAATTATACTAATATACCTAAAATACTAATGTACCTCATATATGTAATAAATATAAATACTAAATTACATATATATACATAATACAAATTATAGCATAGAAAAAATTCAAATATGTATATATAGGAATAAATGAAAACAAAATTGTTGTTATTTTGAAATTTCTTTTTTATATTAGAATTCGAAAATTAATTATAATTAATTATTATTTTAATTTTATTAATTTAAGAAGGTTCTTATTTGAGAAAATTAGCTTTTATAACATCGATGTAAAAAATTCTATCCACTTTAATCCCACCTACCTCATTGACATATTTATCTAGTTTATATCTCTCTTATATTTGACCTTATTGGGCAAAGACTAAAATATAAATGGGATATTTTTTATCTTATCCTGTATCTTAGCTGGTTACCAACTATAGCCTTGAGGTGTTTGACGGTCAGAAGAAATCTGACTGGGCAAAAAACCGCCAAACTACACGTCACGAAAGAAACATTGCTGTCGGAGGAGGAAAGTGTGTTGATGTTCTTTAAAGCCCTCTACTTGTTCATTTTCTGCTGAAAGAATTCTAGGAGCTCTATAGCTATTAGCCTCCTTTTTTTTTTTTCTTTTTTTTTTTTTGTCTTTGGCTCTGCTTCGCTCACTCTAATGGATGTGGAAGAACAGAAACAGCATCTGGAGTCACCCCTGTTAGCAGTTTCCCAGGAGAAGGCTGCGCCTGAACCGGGGAATGGATTCAAGAAGGACGAGATTTTCTCAGAAATGAAGCAGCAACTGTCGTTGGCAGGGCCATTGGTGGCGTTGAACCTGATGATGTATTGTTTGCAGGTGATCTCAGTAATGTTCGTGGGTCATCTCGGAGAGGTGGCACTTGCCGGTGCTTCCATGGCCACATCCTTCGCTTCCGTGACTGGCTTTAGCTTGTTTGTAAGACAGAACAGTTGTTCCAGTTTTAATCTTGAGATTAAACCATTTTTCTCTCCAAATGCGTTGCTAAGACATTGAAGATTTTAAGCATTGAAAGTAGCATCATACTGTTTTACTTCTATGCAATCCCGCTTCTATTCTCGATGTGATTATTGGGAGTACCATGAATAGATTGCTTGTCTATTAACCTTGGCTCTTTTTCAGATTCTTGCAGTTTGACAAAGATTGATCTACTGAACATGTTATCTCTCAATTAGCTCAGTGTGCTAACTGTGTGATTTTTCCCCTTTAGCTAGGTGTAGCAATGCTTAGATTGCGAACTGAATGTCGGTGTTTGTCGCGAATTAGAACATTTATTAACTGCACTTAAAAAAGATTGTTCGGGGCCCTAGGACAACAATGAAATAGATGAACTACTTTTTCTTGTTGAAATTCTTCCATTGCATGTCGGTTGAGTGAACTATGGTAATACTCTCCTTCTGATGCTCCAAGCAAGGCCTCATTTGAGTTTCTAGGATGTACTGACAAGACTTCTTGATATTATTTGTGGACATCTACGAATTGCTCCAGACATTATCTTATGGATGCTTGGTCCATAACAGATAGGCATGTCAACTGCATTGGAGACGTTTTGCGGTCAGTCTTATGGAGCTAAACAATACCACATGCTCGGTATCCACAAGCAGAGGGCCATGATTGTTCTCCTAATAACTAGCATTCCAGTCACTATCATATGGGCTTACACAGGCCAAATCCTTCTCTTTCTCAAGCAAGATCCTCAAATATCAGCAGAGGCAGGATCCTATGCTCTGTTCATGATCCCTAGCATTTTTGCGTTTGCGCTTCTGCAGTGCCACGTCAGGTTTCTGCAGACGCAGAACAATGTTGTTCCGATGATGGTCATTTCAGGAGTCACCACATTGCTGCACGTTTTCATATGTTGGTTCCTGGTGTTCAAGTCTGAACTTGGAAACAAAGGCGCTGCTTTGGCAAATTCCATCTCCTATTGGATAAATGTGTTGTTGATGTCGATTTATGTTAGACTTTCACCGTCCTGTAAGAGAACCTGGACTGGTTTCTCCAAGGAGGCCTTTCATGGGATCTTTGCGTTTCTGAAATTAGCAATTCCTTCGGCTGTCATGATCTGGTACTTCTCAAGCTCTTAGGCTTCTCCTAGTTCACTACCGGCAAACCAAAAGACTTATAAAAATTTGAACGACTCACAGGACCAGTGGACAAGACAACTGATGGTCATAATCCTTCATCAGAATCATTAATGGGCTGTTTACTTTTTCATTCTTATTTACGTTCATGATCTGATTTTTACAACTTCGAAGGGATATCATGTTCTTATTAATTGGCTCTGATGCTATTCTTTGCGGGCAAATATATGATCTTACATTATTGACATTGGTTTTCCTGATTCTCTGTAACTTGGAGCAATGATGATATTCTGTTTGGTTCATCGCCTGCAACAGCCTCGAGATGTGGTCATTCGAGATGATGGTCTTATTATCAGGACTTCTTCCAAACCCAAAACTCGAAACATCGGTCCTCTCAATCAGGTACATAAATACTTTGTATGTCATCAAGAAGTGAACAAAAAGGCTAACCTCTTAGTACCAGTTGCTATCATTTCCAAACAATGTAAACTTGGTATCCTGTGCTTCTTTCAGCCTGAACACCTGTAGCTTGGGTTTCATGATACCCCTTGGACTCGGTGGTTCAATAAGGTAAGGCTGACTGGTTAAGCTCTATTTACTTAAGTGGATCTTGCAAAAGAAGCAGCCATTCCACGGTCTCACACTTTCTTCGCCTTACCTTTGCAGTACGAGAGTTTCAAATGAATTGGGTGCTGGAAGACCGCGAGCAACTCGTTTGGCAATTTATGTTTCCTTAATGATGGTCGCCACAGAAGGCTTGTTAATAGGTGCTCTCCTTATCTTTGGTCGGAGGGCATGGGGCTACCTCTATAGCACGGAAGAAGAAGTAGTGAGATACGTGGGTGATATGATGGTACTACTCGCAATTTCCCACTTTTTCGAGGGCATTCAGTCCATCCTTTCGGGTATGCGCGGACTTCGCCTATTATTGCAGTTTATGGTGCACCTGATATAGTACAACTTCGACTACTTATCCTGACAATTAGCGAGGGAAGATGGAGAATAAGTCAAATCACAGATATTTCAAAGTCAAAACCGATTTGTATATCAACCATTTTTTATGCTATAAGTTACATTTTTTCAGGCACTGCAAGAGGATGTGGATTGCAAAAGATTGGAGCTTTCATCAATTTGGGTGCCTACTATTTGTTGGGTATTCCTGCCGCCCTATTCCTTGCTTTCGTCTGTCACATCGGTGGAAAGGTAAATACCAGTCACCCGACCATTCTACCTCGTTTCGTCCTTTACTTTCATCGTAGATAGTCTAGTCCAATATTCATATAATTGATTGATCTTCTAATCGAGCTGCAGGGCCTCTGGACCGGGATTATAGTTGCACTCATTGCGCAAGCATTTTTACTTGCGATCCTAACAGTATGTACCAACTGGGAGAAAGAGGTAAGATACACTGAATTAATAAATTGAAACTTTCTATCGTGTAAAGTATTATTCAACCTGTGGTTGGTGCTTGATATTTGGCATTGTGTCAGGCAAAGAAAGCCACAGACAGAGTACACAGCGCTGCGAGTCCTCCCAGTGGATTGTTATCATAAAGCTATGGTGAAGAAATATCATCCTCGGAATCAGATGGTAGACGAGAGAGACTCTGGTTCCTAGCGTTGAAACCTAGTGGAACTGGAAATAGATGAAGTAAGACAGTACTTATCGTGCTGTTTTTGGTAAGGAAGAATCACATCTGGAACTTCTGCCAAAAGTCTGAAACAAATTTTAAATCTGTATGTCATAAAGTTGATCTCAGAATCTCTTTAGCAAGACCTAATGATGTAGCACAATCCATGTCTCGTGTTTTCCTTATTCATTCTTGACTTCCTAGACTCTTGGGGGAATCGTTCGCTGGCGGATCCTACCTTTTCTTCTTTAACCTTGATCAATTAGTAGGACATGAATAAGTGCCCTGAAACAGCTACCGGAGACCATCTCAAATTTGAGCATTTTTTCTCGACCCTTTTGACTAAGGTTGGGACATCAGCTGATTTAGAAGTCAACTAAAAACAAGGACCTCCCCCGCAATGAAGACAAGATGAACACACTTAAGCCAAATTAAACCATTTCCCCAGCTCTTCACCACACCCAACAACCGAAAAGAACTACAGAACAGTGCAAACATTACAAATTATGCTCAGACAAGGCAAACCAATTTGTACCTAGTAAAATCTACATATCAAACAAGAGATAGAGAGAGAGAGAGAGAGAGAGAGAGAGGGAGGGAGCGAACTCACCGAGGAAAGCTAGTGGTTGAAGCCCTCGCCGCCTTCCGCCAAGCGCCGGCCGCAGGCGGCGGTTCGGGATGCAAGCCCGATGGTGGTTTTTCCGGCGGTCATGAGCGAGCGGACAGTTGGACGGAGAGAGCGACGGCCGTGAGACGAAAGGGAATCCACGGACGGAGAGAGAGGGGGGATGGAGAGACCTGGGCCGTCGGATGAAAACCAAGCCACCAAGGTTCGCACGTGATCATGGGAATGTTGGAGAGCTTCGATGAGCTCACGATTCGTCAAAATTGACTTTCTTAAATGCAAGTACAGAGATTTTAGAATAAAGAATTTGTAGACCATAGGGAAGAAAGACGAAATGGAGGACTTAGGCCCTGTAACAAGTTAAAAACAAGAGGTTGTTAAGAATTGTCTAGAGGGGTAAAAAGGGACATTCATTTTTTGGAAAAATATCTTTTCATGATTCACCATATTATTCATGAATAACACACGTCTTTTATAATTAGACAGCCTGTCCTTTGCATAGGTTCTTAAGAATTGTTTGGAGAGGTAAAAAAGTCGCAATCTTTTTCGGGAAAATACCTTTCGGTGATTTACCGTACTGGTTCACGAATAATATATGTTTTTTATTATTAGACAGCATGTCATTTGATAAAGAGCTAATGATATTAAAAGTGTCAGGACTTTTTGTCGTTTTTTGCAATCGAGTGCCTTAATAGTTTTTTGTTCCATCAAATACTTTAACTTTTCTTTTGAAAAAAGGTTTAGGTAAATAAGAGGCATCCGTTAAAATCACGGACTAAAAATTGCCATTGAAAGCCCTAATGTCATGGACTGTTCAGCGAGCATTGGTTGTGGCCTTTTGAGATGACACCACATTACCGTGACATATTAGATGGTTAAGAGCATCCAATTCAACACACAATATCTCTTATCATCAACCACAGCCTAAATGGAGATGCCACAATCATGTCCACAATTATGCTTAACTTTTGCTCAATGATCTAGTCAAATCAAAAAAAGCATATGACTTTGGAGGCCTCACATTAAATCGAGTAAGGTGGGGAGAGGAGTCGAAAGACCATCCACATCATAGACAATCGCAAACTCTATGGATCTCCAAATCTAATACTAGCACATGAAAGTCAGCTTTTTCCACAATCAGTCCACTTAATCTCTGCAAAGCTAGCAAAATTGAACACAAAACCAAGTCCATCAGAATACAAAGAACATTGCAGTTTTGAGGATGCGAGATTCATGAAAGTTTCCACGAAATGAAAAGCGAGTAAACAGAGTAGAAGTAAGATCATCAAAAGCAGGGTCACTGCACTGGGTTCAATTGGGTTCCAGCAAAATGAGAACGTTGCAATTCTGTATACTAGCAAGATCCCTGACACTTCGTCTAAACTCAAGATTTCACACCCCACAGGCAATTCCAGGTGATAATCTTGAGAGACTCATTAGAGTGAGGAACTTCTTCAAATGAAGACCACAAAAAGCATTAACTAACCGATCATCAGCTTTCATGGGGAAACTATAACCAGAATAGGGTACCTCCCTTAGTCACTTTGAGAATGAGATTCACTCTATAAGCTCCATTTGTAATACTAACATATGAAACTTGGCTTTTTTCTGCCATCACTCCGCTTAATCTCTACATAGGTCACAAAATTGAACACAAAACCAAGCCCATCAAAATAGAAAAGAACAACCTGGCTTTGAATTCCGTGCAATGAAAAGCAAGAAAAGCCGAAGAAATAAAATCATCAACAGCTTAGGATCTATTCCGATTGACAAAACAAAACAAAACAAAAAGAGCTTCAAAAGCAATGGAGGAGAAAACGAAAAGAGGAAAAATGTGGCAACTTGTTCGAGGCCATAATCAAAACCAAAAGAGATGTGATAGGCACGGGGAATCGCTGATTTATCACCAACCTTCAATGCAATTTGCACCATCGATTTTATATCAATGCCTTTGCTCTGCAAATTGGCTTCTCTGTGACAAACTTGTGGAATAAAAAAAGCTCACTACAAAAAAGAGTTAAGAGGAAACATAGTTGAAGATGATTGAAGCTGGATTGGCAAAACCGACAACGTTCTTCAGCGATGTAAAGACTCAACAAACAACAAAGTTGACGACGGAGGAAGAAAGGAAAAATAAGAGAAGCGGCTAGTTTCTGTTCTTCAAAAAGCACAATAGATTAGAATTCGGGTTGTCTTAAAAGGAATAAGTCTGGAATCACAATTGCTGAGTGAAGGTGTGATGGGAAATTTATAAAAAAAAATATATATATTCACTAACTCACCTCTCAATATGTCGAGAGCTGAAAAGCTAAGTTAGGTCTGTCCTTGACTCCCTTGCATATGCACTGGATTCAACAAATGGGCTTTGAATCTACTTTACCAAACACATGAAATATTTGTCAAATGCCTTTAGGGACTCAAAGTGCATTGCCAATGCTTTGCCAAACACACCATGATGATTATCAGGTCAAGCAATTTCTTAGACCTGATTATTCTTTACCACAGGCATTGAATGGCAAATATAACAAATGAGAGAGCAGCTACGTGTTTGTAGCTAGCAACTTTGACCTAATAATGGATCTAGAAAGAAAACAACGTGTAGTACGTGACTCCAACTTGTTAAAAAACTCATTACTGCAACATCCTGAAAAACCACCAACTTCACAATAGCAAAGTGTTTTCTGCTTGAGCTCTTTGGCATTTAACTCTCTGATTCAGCTAAGCAGGGAATCAAGCCCATCCAAAACCTATATTTATTCTAGCCAATTATATGCACATCACAAATGAACAGACCGGAGTTCGTTATCCTCATTAAAATGCCCAAAGAACCAAAATTTAGAGAAAGAGAAAGTAGGGTTACCTTCTTTGCAGCCAATCCCCCCCTATAGCTCCTTTTCCTAAAAGTGGCAAACCTTGTTTATTCAGGTTCACGACTTACGGGGATAGAAAATTATCTCTACATCTCAATGGATGGTGATTGACACATTAACATAGAATCATACTAGAACTAGATGACAGTTACTTCGGCGAAAATTAAGATCAAGTCGTTTGGCATTAACAAGGAATGCAGAAGTCACCACATTTTACCAACACATGAGAAGGGGGCAATCTCGTAATGATCTTGAACCACAGAAACCAAAATTAATTAACCATACATAATGCAAGAGAAGTTAAAAAGTAAAGATCCAAATCTCTTGATGTGATAACTCTGCAGTTAACAGAAACAAGGACCACTACACTGAGGTTGAAGAGACCTACAACGGCTCCATCACAAACATAAAGTAGATCTCAGTCGAGCATGTAGCGTGTTCTAAGTTTGAAGGGCTTTTATACGTAGCTACAAACTTTGTCGAATGCATTGTCCTATAGCCATATTAATGACTAGAAATTCGATATAGATACCTTTCACTTACTCAGAAAGTTCTCTATCGCTTCTGCATTAGCCCACGGTCTCCAAACCCAGTTGGAAACAGATGAGGTCGATACATGAGCTGATTTAGAAGTCAACTTAAAACAAGGACCTCCCCTGCAGTGCAGACAAGATGAACACACTTAAGCCAAATTAAACCATTTCCCCAGCTCTTAACCACACCCAACCACCGAAAAGAACTACAGAACAGTGCAACATTACAAATTATGCTCAGACAATGCAAAGCAATTTGTACTTAGTAAAATCTACATATCAAACACGCGAGAGACCACCGAAAAGAACTACAGAACAGTGCAAACATTACAAATTATGCTCAGACAATGCAAAGCAATTTGTACTTAGTAAAATCTAAATATCAAACACGCGAGAGAGAGAGAGAGAGAGAGAGAGAGAGAGAGAACTCACCGAGGAAAGCTAGCGGTTGAAGCCCTCGCCGCCTTCGGCCGACCGCCGGCAGCAGGCGGTGGTTCCGGACGCAAGCCCCGATGGCGGTTTTTCCGGCGGTCATGAGCGAGCGGACGGTTGGACGGAGAAAGGAAATCGACGGATGTAGAGAGAGGAGGGGGGATGGAGAGACCTGGGCCGTCGGATGAAAACCAAGCCACCAAGGTTCGCACGTGACCATGGGAATGTTGGAGGGCTTTGATGAGCTCACGATTCGTCAAAATTGTCTTTTCTTAATTGCAAGTACAGAGATTTTAGAATAAAGACCTTGTAGAGAAAAGGGAAAAAAGAGGAAATGGAGGACTTAGGCTCTGTTACAAGTGAAAAACATGAGGCGGGTCAAAAGTCGCATTCTTTTTCGAGAAAATATCTTTTCATGATTCACCGTATCGTTCACGAATAACACGTTTTTTATGATTAGACAGTACTGTCATTTGCACGAGATTCTTAAGAATTGTTTGGAGGGACAAAAAGTCGCAATTATTTTCGGAAAAATAACTTTCGGCGATTCACCGTATTGGTTCACGAATAATATATGTTTTTTGATGATTAGACAGCATGTCGCTTGATAAAGAGGTAATGATATTGAAAATGTCGGGACTTTTTGTTGTTTTTTGCAAGTGAGTGCCCCAATAGTTTTTTGTTCATCAAATACTTTTAACTTTTCTTTTTAAAAAAGTTTAGGTAAATAAGAGGCATCCGTTAAAATTGTGGACTAAAAATTGCCATTGTAAGTACTAATGTCATTGATTGTTCAACCATCATTGGTTGTGGCCTTTTGAGATAAGACCATATTAATGCGACATATTAGATGGTTAAGAGGATTCGATTGAACACACAATATATCTTATCATTAACCGTCGCCTAAATGGAGATGCCACAATCACGTCCACAATTGTGCTTAACTTTTGCTCAATGATCGAGTCAAATCAACAAAACCATATGACTTTGGAGGCCTCACATTAAGTCGAGTAAGGCGCTCTCCCCCCGTGAAAGAGGTGACTTAGGCTACACCATCTGTTCATTGGAAACGACCATGAAAAATCCCGACCACTCTAGGCACGATTCCTTGCCATCTCAAGCTTATCCTAAGTAACGCAAACATACGATCGACAATCTCAGCTTCCGGGAGAAACGATGCCTGCCGAGATCGAGATAAAAAAGGAAGTGGGGATGCCCCGGATCGGGAAAAGAACGGGAAAAGAGAAGAGGAATCGGTTCGGACATCGGCAAGTAAAGGGAAACCGACCGTCTCATGGAACCTCGGATCCAGATTGGAGAGGAATGAGCAAAGGAAATCTCAGCCGTGGAAAGTCCGGTTCGTAAGCCTGATTTAGCTTTGCCGAAGCCATGCAAATGGCCTTGTACGATTTTTTTTTGGGGAGAATTTTAGGGAAATGCAATTGAATTTCTTGAAGACCCTCTAGACCAAGGTAGGTTTGGAAATGTTTTGAGTTTTTACTATTTCCGGAACGTAAATAAATAGATCTTTTCTTCTTTTTTCAATTTTGCTCTCGCTATACTTTCATAATTACAAAAATATCCTGAAAAATCCTAATGTTGTCGGTTAGACTTCAGTCGCCTCTAGCCGCCAGAGATAGCTTGAGATTGTGCAACCCAAGGTGATCTCAACCTCAAGCGAGGCTAGTTGGCAGCTGAGTTTAACCGGAATAGTTTTAGAATTTTTTTTTTTGGTAAAAGGTAAGAATTAGTTTTAGGATTTTTTGTAAAGAGAAAACTAACAAAAATTCTAGACAAAGTGTAATTTTCCCCAAAACAGTATTTAAATCAAAATTGCTTCTAAATGTGTTTTTAAATTACACTTTACCAAATACCCATTTGCATTTGAACAACCTTTCTCACATAAAATCATTTACATTTCTTTCGAAAGCTTTCTCTTAGAGCCAACCAAATGCACCCTAACTTTAACTATATGTCGGTATTCCAGGGATGTCGCCTCTGCATTTTGTCAAAAGCTTTCCCTCGACACCGACCCAACCGCACCAATCCCGAGTTTGACTTCGCCTCCGCGATTCATTGCCGCTGGACCGTTCCCTCCGTTCTTACTAGAGACAAAGGAAAGTCGCAAGGACCTCGTCCGTCCGTCGGCGCAAGGTCAAACCGGCGCCAACCACAAGGAACCCGGTCCGGTCACCCCCCTTAGTCCTTCCCTTCCAACTCCCCCACATTCATCACGTGCCGAAAAAACCGAAGAAAACCTGACAACATTCTAGTAAAAAAAGAAAAGTTCGCGTTGTCCGAAGAAGAACAGTTCCTTGGTCTGGAAGAACGCCAACTTTACTTTGACTGTGCAAGAAGCCCGTCGCCATGGCCACGCACTTCCCCCCCTAAAACCTTGGAATGCCGATCGAAGAGAAGATAAAAAAGGAAGGATTTTGAGAAGATCCCATGAATGGTTCCCTCCCTCTCGCACTCTGCCCTACATGTTCGCCTCTAATCTCCCGGTCCGAGCCGCCTCCACCACGCCGCCGCCGCAGCCGCCGCCGCCGCGCCAGCGCCGCCACCATCTCCACCTACGGCTGAGCCGCCTCGATCCCGATCTCGGGTCCTGGCTCGTCGTCCGGAGGCTGGGGCTCGAGTGCAGGAGGAAGCTCTCGGTCGCGGTGGATTGGGGCAGCAGGGTCGACCTGGTGGCGAGGATGGGCGCCGGGTGCTTCAAGGTCGCGAGGGAGAGCGACCGCGGCGGGGCGGTGAAGGTGGAGTTCGACAGCGGCGGGCAGGACTTCTTCGACGCCCATGCCGTGGAGGCCGGCGGCGGCCGCGGCCCGCCGGAGCATCTCGTCATCATGGTTAATGGGATGGTCGGAAGGTACGGGTGGTTGGTGGGGTTTTGATCTGGGTTTTGGTGGGGTGAATTGTGCACATTGGGACCTCCGATATTTAGTTTGTTTGGAATCTAAAATGTGATTCTTGGAGTAATTTGGGTCTTAGATCATCTTAGAATTGTGGTTCTGGTGTTATTTACTGTCGAATCGCGTAGTGCATGTTTTGGTGGCTTGAATTATGATTTTGGTTGCCAAAAGCATAGCTGTAGTGGTTGTGGTACTGTTTGCTTGGCGTCAGAGTGATCGTTTGGAAGCATGCTAAATTGTTGACATTCTTCCTTAGATATTCAGCGCAACGGTTTTATAGTTGTCAGGGGAGCTTCTTTGCTCCGCGGAAAAAATAGATGCGGTCGATAGGTGATCTGATAATTATTAGGATAGTTACTGCTGCCTTCCCGAAAAAAGTATTGACCGAGGTGATGAATCATGAGCCGAAAACTCATACACAGTTATTCAAATCTTTCAGTGCCGAAGATTGGAGGTATGCTGCTGAGCAGTTTGTGAAGAAGCTTCCAGATAGAGTGATAGTCCATCGTGAGTACTCCTTTGCACAAACAGTTTTCTCTCTTCAATCCCCTGTGTTTGATTGTAGAAGAACTACATCAAGTACTGAGTATTTCTGGTTTAATATACGTTCTTCTCAACGAGAAGTTACAAATGCCCTGTTAGAATTTTTAAAGTCAATTATACGTGACTTGGGTTGTATGAAGGCACCTGGATAATTTGCAAGCAGAAAGGACTGGATGATATATTTGGTTTTGCCAAAATCTACATATCGGAGGTTTAGTTTTCATATAATATTTGGAGGAACTGGACATTAGTTCCTATCTTTGTGTTTTCTCCATGATAAGCATAAACATAATGGGCATCTATCATGAGTGATAACTTTGTTAAGGATAATATGAATGGGCTTTCTTGGTTGTCCTGTGGACATTTGCATGCTGGCACGAAGCAGGTACACATGACACCCTAGGTGTGATGGAAGAACACATGAGAGAAGCTCCTCGAATTCTTTTTCTGAGCTAGGGTTATAATTTATTTTTTTGGTCAAAAGCTAGGTTATAATTCATTGCCCCAAGAGAGGCAGTTTCTTTTTCTGCAAATTCGCTGCAAGTTTTAAGCTATTATTTTGAGTTTTTTCTTTAATCTGATCTTTGTTGGTTGTATCTCATGCATTAAATGTTCGGCTTTAAATACCCCTATAGCATCACCTCCTGGGGAAGTGTATTAGAGTGGGATAATAACACATCAATCTGTGTCCTCCTTGAATTATTTTTATTTGTGTATGATGTTTTGCTTATTCAAACTTACTAATTTCGTCGGGATGTTTCTGTTGGCTGCAATAGTTTAACTGCCAAGCGTTAGTAAATAGGTAAACGTTGTGGCTTTGATTGTATACCCAAAAGGTTACTGCTTTAAGAGTCCTGTAATGTTTCAACTTGTTGTAATGTCACTTTTGAGTATCTGTGAATTCCATCAATATTTGGAGCTTCTTTCTGCCAAAATAGCATTATTTCATCATTTCTTATCTTGCAATCTACTTTGGTGTTTTGAGTTGTAATATTGAAGCTCGATAACATTGATTTCTACTGAGTCATTTTCTGCACATTTTTTTTTTCAAGAATGGCCTTAATGCTGGTTTTGTTACTTCTTCTAAAACCCTCATATCTTTTGTAGTATACCCATCAACCTTATATGTACATGTTATTTTATTCATACTTATGAAGTGCTTCCACGTGACCAAGAACAAGTTAACAACCAAGCCTCATTATTCTCTTCAGGTAGTGAGTGCAACTCCTCGAAGTTGACTTTTGATGGTGTTGACATGATGGGTGAACGATTGGCAAAAGAGGTATTATTATTATTTTACTCAAGTTAGTTATCTGTTTGCTTCATTGTGTTTGGAGTGGAGAATGTGATTGTCTGCATAATCGTGTGATATTGAGTGGATGTTCAGAGAATTGTAGATATTTTGAGCTTGATTCTCTTTGATGCAGGTTTTGGATTTTGCTTTGTCTTGTTTTTTGACCATTAATGCAGGTATTGGGTGTTATCAGGCACAGACCTGGGGTTCGTAAGATTTCCTTTATTGCACACTCCTTGGGAGGCCTTGTTGCAAGGTATGCTATTGGGAGACTTTATGAAGAACCTTCACAATCAGAACTCTGTACTGCTATTAGGGACTGCCCAAGTGGAGAGCAATCAAATCATCAGATGGAAGTTCTGGAGCCTCGCGAAGTCAAAGTTGCAGCGGTGGAGCCTCATGAAGGCAAAATTGCAGGTTTGGAGCCAATGAATTTCATAACAGTTGCTACTCCACATCTTGGGTCAAGAGGACATAAACAGGTAACACTGATCATTTTCCTGGCCTGTGCTTAATCTGAAGATGCAGATGTATAGAGCACGAACACAAGTTCCTCCATCACTGTTTGAGTGGGTGTCCATTACACTTATTCTGCCCACTTCAATCTTTCCTTTCTAGTCGTGTGAGGCATTCGCATTCATTGTATTTGTTGTCTATATGGTAAATTTAACTTCTAGTCCATTAATGATAATATGTTGCATAATACTCATAGTTAGAATGTCTCCGATGCCCATCTATTGAGATTCTCTGGTCTTGTTTTCTATGCAAACTTATACTTTATCTTTTCCCATTGGTATTGGCATTTGGATAGGATATAATGATCGTACAAGCGGTACTCAAATAGTTTATTATTCTGCAAAATTCTTATATCTATCTATTCTTTGTTGTTCCCGTAGCTGCCTTTCCTTTGTGGTCTTCCCTTTTTGGAGAGAAAAGCACCTCAAGCAGCACATTTGATTGTTGGGAGGTCTGGAAAGCATCTCTTTCTTACTGACGGTGATGATGGGGAACCTCCTCTTCTTCTTCAAATGGTCAAAGATTCTGAAGATTTGAAATTCTTGTAAGTAGGTGTATTGACTGCCCTCTCCTCATCAGAAGTTCAAAGTTTTGGCTTTTTTTCCTCCTCATTTATGGTAGAATAACAGCTCGGATCCTGTGTAGGTCAGCTTTACGTGCTTTCAAACGGCGTGTAGCATATGCAAATGTCAATTATGATCGTATCCTTTTCTGCTTCTACTGACTTTTATGAGGTTTATATTTGAAGATGATCTTTGAACCTGCCTTTTCTTTCTTTGTGTGGATCTTAACTATAATTACAAAGAAGTAGTTGGGTGGGGAACATCATCAATCCGGCGTCAACATGAACTTCCTAAGGTAGGTGGCCCTTCACTTTTTGTTTGTCATGCCTGCAAAAGATAAATTAACATCTGAGAAGTATGTTCAGAACTTGCTTTAGTGATAAATTTCTGCCATTTCATTTCCAGTCCAGTCTTCTGGTAAAAGATGAGAGATACCCTCACATTGTCTATGTGGAGAAGGAAACTCCCGAGAACTTTCAAGGGAGAGTGTCTTCTCTAGTCACTGAAAGAAACATTGATTTGGAAGGTTTGTTATACCCTTTAACTCCATTGAATACTTGACTACCATTATTCTGTTTGCTTGTTTCTTGATTAACTGTGAAGTGTAAGGGCAAGTCCTTGACTTTGCTCTTTGTAGTTGATAAAACAATTCTGCAAGAGATGAATTTTGAAATGTTGCGATGGAGGAAGCCGATTATTTTAGGAAAAAATGATACATTTTCCTTTCTCTTTCCCTGTAAAAATGGTAAGCCTGTATTTATATGGATAAACAGTCAGGGAAAGAATATAATAGATTTGGTAATACAAAACTGTAGTTTTGTGCTTTTGTATTCTAAAGATTCGTGGAAGTTTTGTCTTGCTGGATTTGATCCCTGGCCTCTGTAGGAAAAATGTAACCTCTTTTCTGTTGTTTACTTCCGGTGACATTGACATGTTGCTGTTAGCCTGGTCCATGACTCCATAGTACATTGCAGGGTTGCCATAAGTTGCTTATTGCCCCATGATTGGCCATCTGGCTATTAGGTTCCAGAATGCAGATCTTTGGCTTGAAAAGCCAGATTTGCGATTTTTGGCATTCCAAAGAAACAACACTCTGATATTCTTCTCCTCCATTAGACAAGCAAAAAGAACAGATGGAGGGAGTCTTGCATGAAAACTAAGAGACCTAAACCAGAATCTGATTTTTGGGGAATGAATCTTGATAAAAATTTGGAGAATATCCATGGTGTTGGTTTTCAAGTCTGGATGTTTTCGAAAGATAATAACAGAGGATGAAATTAAAGGAGGGAAACATGTATTTAGGAACGATTTTGACAGGAAAAGAGGCCATCTTTCAAATTTGATTTGCAATGAAGTTTGGAGGAAGAGGAGTTTTCATCTCAAGTTTTCAATCATGGGTCTATTAGATCTTTTACCTGGAGATTTTTTTCTAGGAAGCAACAGTTCTAGTTTGGCTGGATGAAAGTCTTTAATGAATATTCAACTGCATGAAACACCATTTGGCTTATTTCCTTCATATTTCATTGCATATTAGAAGTTTGTAAATTAGAAGTTAGTCAGAATGACCTTGAGGTTCTATTCATGTCACCATTTGATGTAAAAGGAACAGCTTTTACTTTAATTAACCTGTCCACATATTATAATTTAAGTCATTGAATTTAGTCCTTGAAGCCATTTTACTTTCCAGATAAAAGTATTGCATTCCAAAAACATTTTCTGAAGAAGCTACCCCTTACATACCATGTTTTAGGCAAGTAGCATCCTGCATTCAGCATGCCGAAATAAAGCACAATATCAGGCAACCCTGGTACTTCCTCTAGTTTTTGAGAGGATTCCACATTTGGATTAGTCACATTTTCCTTCTTCATCTTCACGTGAAGATATGTGATAAATCCGAATCTCTAGGCAGGAGTCCTTTCTTGTCCATGTTATATAAGACTCTTAAATTAAACTAGGTAATTATGCCTAGTAGTACATCTTTAAACAGTTTGGAGAATCTACTTCTCTTGTCATATTGTTGTTGATCTCCCAGTGCACCAGAGAGGATCTGTAGTGCTTCTACCACCTTTCCCCGCTTTCTTCTTCTGAAATTTCCTTTTTTGTTAATTCATGGCAGGCCACTAAGGTTATTTTAGGTTGTGCAGTTTCTTTTGTTTTTCTTGATGTATCTAGTCAGATCTGCATGAGGAGAGATCAGTTTCCCTCTAGTCGCAAAAATGGCTATCATAAAGATAGAAAGATCTGGCAATGGGTGCTCATTATTTTTATCTTCTTGGAGTGGTAGCGCAAGAATCTAAGTGGTTTTTCTTTTGTTTAAGTGTCAAGGATGTCATTCTGCTCACCTTGACTTGGCTTTGGTTTGTGCTATGGAGCTTGCAAAGGCATTTGGGTTCTAAACTGTTCTCTGAATACTAGACTTTCAAGTCTTAACAATTATACTCACTGAATGGTTGATCGGGCACTTGTAATTATTCATAACTTCATTTTCATCTAGAACTGTGATTGTCAAAGATTGAGCTGCATAGATAAGAGGCCACGAGCTTGTGATTTTAGGATCAATCTACTAGTCTAGAATGGTTCATGATTTTGCTACCTGTCCCCAATTAGCGCATGGAAGTAAGGTTGCTGAGATGGAATGCATTTTCGACGGTGGTGCAGAGTACTTAGCAACTCAATCTCCCGGTGAAGAATGTCACTGTGCTGCAGTTTGGATTTTTGATATTTAGAGGCTTTGACATTTTTCCATTTAGTAGTATCTAGGAGATGAAAGTAGAGTTGAGAGAACTGGATTTGACTCCTGCAGCCTGTTTGCTTGAGTTTACTGAAGGGAAAGGGAGAACATTTTGCCAACTGTTGTTGTTTTCTATTTCTTTTTATTCTTTTTTGATGACTGGGGGTGGGAAGAAGCAGTTGAGTTGTCAAATCAGCTAATTGGAGGAAAACATGCTTAATGAAATAGCAAGAGGGCTATTGAGCACTACTTGTGTGGGTAATAGCTTGAGTGGCAAGTATAGAATAAGTTCTGGTTCTTTTCTTCTTGAGATTCATTGCAATATTAGTCATAAGAATAAGTGTTGGATGAAGGAATAACAGTGCAATTTAGGAAATGCAGATTCTATGTCTGATGTAAAGTTATTTTGCTTAGGATTCTCTCTCTTCGGTATCTTATGTACATTCTTTTTTTTGGCTGGCAGCAGATAATGTGTTGCATAATTAGATATTGGTGAAATATTTTAGAAAAGCCAAAACTTTCTGTGCCCCTAACCTTGAAATGTATCCAGGAGATGTTAACTTTTATCTGTATTATGTATAACTTTGGTGCAGCCGTTTAAAGCTCAGTTAAAGCACAGACGTGGCAGATGATGTGGCTAATTGTCTCCATTAAGCATCGCTAGTTAGTCAATTTATTGAGTAATAAAATTCATTAAAAATTTTAGGAAGGGAAAAAAAGTTTCTTTTAAGAGAATCAGGTTAAGCAGAAAATTTTATTTTAGAAATTCAAGTTAGAAAAAAAAAAAATGTAATTTTGATCTTTTTCATTTGTTCATCCAACTTTTTGTGCAATTGAGTTTTGCTTGTTTGATTTTGGTATCGTGTTTTTTAGTGATCTTCATCTCTTTGTTCCATTGAATTTGTACAAACCTTGCTTATGTGAACATAGTCCTAATTCTAGCTTAGAAAGGAAAAAATTGGCATAGTTAAGCACAACTTGAAGTAGACAGTAGTAAGAGGATTTTTGGTGGATTTAATTGGTAGTCACTATACTGAGTATAACTTGTATATCACATGTCAATACTGGCAGCACTTTCAGTTTAAAGAAAAATCTCTGTAAATGTCTCCTTGTAGCAGTAATGAGGGCCCATCAGCTGCAATGGCTGTTATTTAGTGGAGAAAAAAGTTCTTTTTTGCTGTGCTAGTGGCGATAAGGTCTGTCATGAGCGGTATTGGAGCTATGAGATGAAACTGACACTTCATTATGCTATTTTAATCTCATCTAATCTTTTAATCAAAATGAAAAACTAGCTTTTCTGGAAGTTATTGAGGAAGTGCTCTATCTCAAAGTAGACTGTTCATGCAAATCATGTAATTGATGATGGTAATCTTGTTAATCAGAGAAAGAATTGTGAAGATACTACAATATTTACAGTCTTATGAGATCAATGCTTATGTATGAGAAAGCCTCTTCTTCTGCTATGTAAAGAACAGTTTGTGAAAGAGAAACAGAGGATAAAGGAAAGTTTCTGAGGAACTGCGCCTTTTGTTTTCCTCCTTGAGATCTTTAGATTAATTTCAGGGTGTTTTCAGTAGATTTAACTGTTGAATATGATCGATTAATAAGATCTGGAATTAAATCAAAGTAACATGTTTCTGGGAGTCTATTCCCGTTATGTTCTTTATATATAATCTGATCTCCATTTTCTCAAAATTTAAACTTGCAATTTGAGTCTTGTTTCTGTACCTTATCTTGATGTTGGAACTTTTGATTGTCTCCTCTCGTATGAGACATAGCTTTGTCTGTTCTTCCTCTTCTTCTGCTATTCCTGCTAATTTATGGACCTGAATATTACATTACACGTCATTTTTATTATCTGACTGACTTTTGTGACCTTTCTTCATCTTCTGTGCAGAGGAAATGATCAGAGGCCTCACGCAGGTGCCTTGGGAGCGTGTAGATGTCAGTTTTAGTAAAAGCAAACAGCGGTATTCTGCACATAATACAATCTTGGCAAGTTTCGAACTACATCTTATGCGACTAACTTTTTGGCTATCCATCTAGTGATCACTCAGTCTCACACTCATATTTTGATTGGAAGACTGTCGTGTTGTTTGCTCTCTTATAAGTGGATTTCTCATTCTTTATTTTGTCATTTGAGAGGTCGATTGTCACTTGCAGAAGATAGAATTCTTCAAGTACAGATAATATTTGCATGTTTGAGAGCTAGAAGTTGGATTATATTGAACATATCCAATTGAATGATTAAACCACGCCCAAAAGTTTCCATCGCGATTCTTACTTTAGAAGATTATTTCACCCCCAATTTTTATCATAATCTGTTTGCATGAAGGATCTGATAAATATTCCCACTATGCCTGAGGCATGAAAAGTTAAGCGATTAAAATTGAATTTTTGGTTCCTTCCATGTTCCAGAATGGCTGTAGAATGCTAAAGTTAAAAATATTTGCCCCAGTTTCTTCTAATTTTGATCCCGTCCTAGTGATTCTTTGTTAAAATGTCTAGGCTTCTGATGTGTGCATGTGGAACATTTGTTGGGTGTTTCATTTTCGTAGTTTACTTATTGAGTGACCAAAAGGATGAAAAGAGAGAGAGAGAAGCTAAATTGCAAACTGATGTCTAATCGTATGATGCTTTGGTTTTCAGGTGAGGAGTTACAGGGTAAATTCTGATGGTGCCGATGTTGTATATCATATGATTGACAACTTTCTTCTATAGCTTTCAATGGTCAACCATTTGTGCTTCTGGAGAGGGGTTAGGTTTATTCTCGGGGACACAATGTTCATTGCTATTATGAGCTACTCTTCACTTTGGGTTGCTTGATTTTTATGTTTTTTGTCTATATGGTTATGCCATCTGTAATTGTACTTTAATTCATTGTTAATCTTTAGAAAAATGTATTCTTTTATGAGTTTGTGGCTAATCTTCCAAAGCACTGGGTTTCGCCTTAAAGCATTGCCTCTGTGTGTGTGTGTGTCGCGCACATTCGTGTGTCCTGTAGGAGGACTAAGTCATTGTATTGAGACTACAGTAAACGAGCTGGCGGACTAAATCCTGCCACAAGCCCAAACCATAAAAGTGTCAGAGTACTACTACTCTCCCATCATCACACAAAGATCTACGCAAAGAATTGGCAATCCTAAGACTTAGATCAGGTAAAGCCAATAATCTAAGCCTCAAATCAAGTGTAAAACTAGAAAAAGTAACTTGTGCCAATAATTTGATACTGATGTCCTATCATCCCTTTTTTTGTGATATTTCCTGGTGTTAAAGTTCAATGGAGCAACAATGAGTTTTAGTTTTTCAAACACAGCTTATAAGTTCCTCGCGTGAATGCCTTGAGCAACCGATGCCCGTTCTGCTAAAAATATGGTCTATGTGTGTAGCACAAGCACATTCATAGTCACATGGTGATGATGTAGCTGTAGCATTGACGGATTGTTGATGAGATGGCAATATCGAACGTGTGATCAGTATTTTTGTAGAGGTGTGTGTCTACTGTTTAGGCTTTGACCATTTGTTCCGTATGAAGTTCATGCTTTAGGGCATTTCTTCACTTTCTGATTTTTTGCAATGCCATATGGGGTTAATTGGTGCTTCTTTTATCTACTATGTCAACAAGAGATAACTAGTTGTGATCCAATATCAGATATCACTGCTTAATGGTTTCCTTCAGATAATTCATCTAATTCACACATAAGGTGATAATCCAATTACTTGTATTTGATTCATTGGAAGCTCGGGCCTCTCATTGCTCAAGATCATGAGGCTTTAGACAATGATACTGTTAGCAGGTCTTCACTTTGAAGACAATTAATTTAGTAATAGCTGCGGGGATGAGCTTCTATTTGTATTTATAGATGCCTATTCTCACTTTCATTGCATATGTTTTGTTCATATGGCTTTAAATTTTCAGTTTTCTTAGATGTTAAGGATCAGAAGGCCAGTGTTGCATCCATAATCAGTAATCTTTCATATTAGCCATTGTCTCCAACAGGTAGAGCTTGATGACACAGTAGCTGGGGATGAAAAGCTTTATACACGTAGGCATATGAGGCATCTTTTTGTTCTCAACATGACTCTTCATCTTGATTTACAAAATCAAGGGTTGGGTTCATTGAGATGTTAGGTACAACTAGCTAGGGTCTGCTACCATGGGGTCCCCCCCTACATCATTGTGCCATCAAGTTTCACAGGTCAGGTTAATTCCTTCCTACTGCTTGACTTGTTCTCCTACCATCAAAATTACTTCTGCCTCTCGTGGCATCATGAAGTGATTGCTCAGATGGTCAAACCATCTTAAGGGGGTCTCTCTCCTCTTATCTTTCAGTAGACTGCTCCATTATGTTCATAGTGGTACTTGATCTCTCTGCTTACCCCTCTAAGCTGGGGCAGACTATAACTGTGAAACGATGCACTTTATTGACCTACTAGTATTGTGCAAGCGGTTTGCACAAATTTCTCCATTTTCGTTTCTGGAGAAGTACCCAATGTATTGTAGGTGCTTGTGTTGATATGCTTCCCTCAGCAAATGTCTGGCATTGTGCAAAAAGAAGTGTCAACAGAGCCAGGATAGCTAAGAGTTGTAGAACATCTGGGGAATAGGGTTATCTACAAGAGAATGTTTTCACCCCTTTGTGTCACATTAATCTCTGTTAATCTGCATTTGCAGGAGGGTTTTTTTAATATTAAATAGTGTTGAATGTAGATCACATCCACTTGAACAGCTAGTGCACATTGATTAAATAAAATATAGGTTTAATTTGGAAGAGCATCTCTTAGGTGAGATAACAGTCAGTGGAGCTGAATGCCTGGAGTGTGTCGCATTTATGCGAGGAAAAGTGGAAAATGCTGCTCATCAATTAGATTATGTCTGGTTGGCTGCTGCTCATCATTTGTATTATTTCCAGTTGGGTGCTGCTCATCATTTAGATTATGTCTTGTTAGATGATGCAGTAAAAAACTTTATGACTTCCCTTCCTAACCTTTTAATGTCCTGCTGTCTTACGAAATTCAAAATTTCTACTTGTGGGAAAAGGTGGTAGTAGGAACTCTCTCAGATCTTGTCAATTGTGTCTCACGTTAACAAATTCTTGCCAGGAAAAAGGGGGGAAAAAGGCAATTCTGTATGCATTTCAGTACCTTCTTTTGATTGTATGTAATTGAATGCAGATAAAAGATAAACATCTCCTGATAATACTTTGTGTGGTTGACCTCATCGATTTTGCTCTGGATGGTCAAGAAACTGAAATTCTAGATTCATGTGAATTCTACTTCTGAAATCGTTAGTATTCTGTTACCATGTAGGTGTCGTGTTCTCAGTTTATTTTGATTTTATATTCTGATTTAGTTTTGCTAATCTCATGTTTCTCTGAACTAGAAGACTCTAGAGAACTGTCTTGGATAGAGCTTCTTGTCCTGGCTCCACATGTCTAGTGTAATTAAATAACCTCATGCAGAGACTCCTTCCTTTGTTTACCAGATAGCATGAGCTAATTTTGGGTGGGTTGAATCCATCTTATACAGAGATAAAGAAAGGATGAGTTAAACCTATCTCTACGGCAAACAACTTTATTTTCTTAGGGATGCTAGTCCTGGAGAATTTATCTAAAAAAAAAAACATTCATGATAGTGATTTCGGAGAATGTGCTTTTTAATTGAGACAGCATAAGATTTTTATGATATATTAGTTCTGGGCTTTTTTTGATTCAGATGCTGTTTCCTTCCTCACCAACCATGCTACATTTTCTGAACTTGATTTTGGACTTTATTCAATAGCCATTCAATAGCCAATACCATACATATACCTTTGTGATTCTAGGTCTCTGAGCCTGCTAGCCTGAAAACAAGTTTGCATGAATCATTTATGTAGAAATTCAGATTATCTTTATGGACCTATTCTAGTCTCGTAACCTAGAAGTTTAGGTTTGTCTTGTTAAATACTGAAGTTAGATGTAAATGGGGTCAGGATTTCTTGTCAATTCTGGTGAGGTAATGCATAATAATGATTTAACCTTGTGGTAGCTATAAAATGACAAAATAATACTGAAATGTGTCATCTTGTTTAGTTCTTTAACATTTTCAAATCTAGTTAGTGACAAGGGCATGGTGGTACTGAATTTTGTTGAAGATCAAAGGTTTTTTTGTGCATATGTCATCCTTGAAAGCACCTTGAATATTTCTTATCATTCATCTACTAAATAAGACGGTGGAGATGTAATGCTATACATCATTCGAGACAATCCTTAGGATTTAAGAAAGAGACATAACAACCAGAGAATTTTTGTTATTTATTAAGTTGATTGAACTTGGTGTAAAAGCTTTGCGTAAATTTCTCAATGTACAGTTGAAATAGGCTTTTACATTCTTTCAACAGCATGATCCTGAGTCCGGAAAGGTGCCCAGCTTGATCATAAGGAGGATGAGTAACTTTGGAGGTCCTCATCATCATCAATTTCCTCTTTAGAGCTGCAGAACAGACAGTACAAGTAAGTTGGCTATGGAATATATCAAAGATTTATCCCTTTTCAGGAGCTTTAGATTACCATCCTGCTCTGACTATGTCCTTGCATTGGATTAAGCTCTCTCCAGACTTTGGACTCTCTAATGAATCGCATGATTTCTCAGTCAGCAGGCTTGATAAACTCCGGCAGAACTGATCACAAGAGAAGCACTGTTAAGTAACATGAAGAGAAATAACCAACATATACAGAAGATGCTGCTATTTACCTCTTTATACATTCCTAGCTCACCTGCTGATTTCGAGATTTCTACTACACAGTGCTCAGGAGCAACTTCAATCACCTGAGAAATAAAAGTGATATAGATGGGCCTCATTTGGCTCATTTAATTGGTACTTCCGAGCATGCCATAACTAACTGCACTGTTATTGAGCTTAATTACCTCTGCTGAAAAATCAAGATAGGATCTAGCACATCTAGTCATCTTTTGCCTTGGATGCATCTTCATCTGACATTGTCAAGCAAATCTGCGTTTGTATAGGTTTGAACTAATAGTAAACACTCTTGAATGTTCAATACCTTATTATTTAATCTTTCAATTGAAAGACTCATATCTGTTGCAGCAACTTCTATTTTTCTGAAGGTATTGCTAATTGTATTTTTGGATCCAAGCCTTGTTTTTTGTTTCTTCTCTTCCTGTGGTACAAAACAAACACCATGACTAAATAAAACTTGTAAGGGACCAATGTGTTCAAAGTGTTGTGCACATCTTGTCTTGCCTGTTCTTCAAAAAGTCCTGATAAATCCAGGTCGCGTGACATTGCGATCAATTGAAAAGCATTTATAAAATTGTTGGACTTTGGCATTGTCTTCTCTGCATCGCTATCCTGTTCAGAAGGACACATGATTTAGTTGAATCACTATGTACTGCTCTTTGCTTGTCTGTGACTAATACCTCTAGTGCGTCAAAAGCGGCATTAACATCATCCAGGTTCTTTGCATCACATTCGCCTCCGCAAGCAGGTATGTAGTTTTCCTGGAACCAAGCATCCTCTAAAATCTCTGATATTGTTATTCGCTGCATTGTGGTTGAGGACTCTGGTTGAATTATTTGACAAGGAAAGAGGCATTCTGAAACATTTGGAACGTTCTTACCCTTGTAGGATTTGGATCAAGTATTCTAGAGAGGATCTTCTTTTGACTGTCTGTGAACCATGGTGGACATGTGTATTCTGCTTTTGCGATCTTAAGAGGTATGAAGATCAGTTAGGGAAATTGTTTCTAAGGGAAACTCTGTCAGGCATCTGGTTATGAAGAAGCATACCTTCTTGTATAAATTCATCAGGCTACGGTCATCAAACGGCAAATTCCCTGCCAGTAATTCGAAGAGGATCACCCCACAAGACCAAATGTCTGCAGCTGCTCCGTCATACCCTTTATCCGCAAATAGCTGTTTAGAAGTCAAAAGTATCATTAATAACAGGATTGGGAGAAAATTCATTTATTAACTCTGACCATGCAATGTCAAGTTCACTCTGTTCTGATCACTTTTTTTGAAGTCCTCTTCATGTAATGGAGAACGTTGAAATGTTGATGCATGGAATTAAATATTGGGTCCTCACCTCGGGTGCAACATAGCATGGAGAGCCACATGCTGTCGATAACATGTCTCCAGGCTGTTGAATTTAGCCAAGCATACTTGAAATAGTTCAACGTCATATTGACATGGGCTAATCAAATTGAGTAGAAGATTGTCTTAACCTTTCGCAAAGCACTAAGTCCGAAATCAGACACCTTCAGATTCCCCTTGCTATCCAACAGCAAGTTTTCTGGCTGTGCACAAAGGATGATATCTCCATTGATTTTAACGACTTTCTTCCATCAAAAATGGATAATTGAGTGAAAGACAGTCATCTACTGCTCACCTTTAGATCCCTGTGATATACCCCTCTGTGATGGCAATAGTCCACGGCGTCGATCAACTGTTGGAATAGCTTTCTTGCCTCGCTTTCACTGAATTTCCTCAGATAAGACTGAGAAAAGCAAAGAGTTCTTGAGAAAGTATGGCAGAAAACCTGTAATTGTACTTCCTTTATGAGTTATGACTGTCTCACCAGCTTTTCTGATAGTTGTCCTCCGGATACATATTCCATTACTATGTATATTTTTGTCTTGGTTCCGATGACCTGTTGATGAGAGCCACCATGTGAGAAACTAATGATCTGCAAATTTTTCAATGCGGAAAAGAGGTGGCAACCCAGAATTCTGCAGAACAGCTGCTACCAGATAAACATACCTCGTGTATCCTTACAATGTTCGGGTGAAGTAAAAGCTTCATCGTCCGAATCTCTCTTTGTACCTGAAGTGTATAGTTTTAACGGTATTAGGAGATTTCGAAGTTTTCTGTATCTCGGGTTTCACTTGCACGGAAGATCAAACAAAGGAAAAGAAGCTTCAAATGAAGCACAGGAGTTGAGACTCGCCTGATGCTTGAGATTGTTTTCCATCACCATCTGCTTATCGATGACCTTGACAGCAACGTTTTGGCCGCCTGTGCTGTCGATGGCCAGCTTGACCTTGGCAAAGGTGCCTTCTCCGATCGTTTGCCGGAGCTGATACTTCCCTATGTTGCTGACGGGGGCCATTTTCCGGCAATAAACCGAATGACTTTCCTCTCCTTCTTTGGCTCCCCCTCTTCCAACTTCCTGTGTCTGCCTTTGTCTCTGTCGTTGCCGTCCTTCTTCTTCCTGCTGAGACGGCCAAAAGAGAAAGAAAGCGGAATTCGATTATTCCTCCACACTTCTTGCAGGTGCTCCTTATGACCTGGCCGTCCGGAGTCTTTGCTTAAATGCGAAGTGATCAGATTTATCCTGCCCGTCCTCTTCCTCGCAGCGGCCACCCTCGTGGCTCTCATGTCCTCTGAGAAAATCCAGCGGGTTGACAGTCACATTTTTTCATCTTGGACAAGTCATATTTCTGTGAGTCCCCACTTGTTAGATCCTCTCTGCATGGAGGGGGGGACGACCGGTTGGTCAGCTGATGAGGAGAGCGAAGAGGAGGACGAGGCTCCTCTTTGAACGGAAGGTAAACTTTTTCCACGTTTTTTCAACAGCTTTTGATGTTCAGATTCGAGATCCGGGATTATTCAAAACCCACCTCCCTCCATTAGAAACTCGCCCGCCGTGGTGTCGTCGAAGTGACGCGGGTTCGCGAGGGCGCTTGCTGCCATGTGCCGTGCCGCGATTGTGGCGTCCCGGCGAGTCAGCAAGTTTCGATTAGGAATTGGATGAGGGTGGTCAAATCGATTATGTTGTGGATAAACATACTTTTAGACTTATCATCGACAGAGCTTGTCAGAGGAGTTATGAAATGAAAAGCAAGTTTGCATCTTCTTTGCTTGGTTGGTGCCATAATTCTTGAAAGCTTGATGGAAACGTAGATTTATTTAGGTTCGAAAGTCTTTATCCCACCTGGGGTTCTAAATTCAAACTCATTCCAGGGTTGCGACCTTTATTTAGCTGCCACGCAGAAATCGTTTCTCTAGTCAAATGCCAATCAAAATCACTTCTTGTTTGGGCCTTGGAACAACATTTAGCATGCGTTTATTTCCAAATTGACAGGTTGGTGTGAGCTCATCCATGAGGTTGGAAAGCGGATGATTCTTCGTCTCCTTCTCGTGCTCCGTCTATTAGCCGGCAATTTATTCAAAACCCCAACTCATGGAAAACTGAAAATTCGGATAACATTTCTTAAATAATGATTAGTGTATTGCTTAGAAAATTAATGAATGGAAACTATTTTCATTATCAATAATTATATATTTAATTATTTTTGTGGGTGATGGAAATATTTTGCATTTATTCAGTTTTGTGATCAGTATAGACAATTATTTTTTGAAAAATATTTTTCAAATCGCAAGTTTTCCATCAAACAAACACACTTTTAGGTTCTGTTTGTCTTAAAAAATAATAATTTAAAAAATATTTCTCTAAAAATGGTCATTTGTATCATTTAGAAAATTGAATAAATAGAAAATAATTTCATTATAGGCAACAATATATATTTGTGGATGATGAAAAATATTTTTCATTAATTTTTTGAAAAATGTGTCTCAAATCGTTTATTTTTCTCAAAAAAAAAAAAAAAAGAGTTCCTCCGTTTATCAATTGGTGAACGCCACATTTTTTGGATGCAACCTACCACCTCATCAAATACGTGAAGGCCCTTTTGAGCAAATCTACCCATTAGAGAGCTTCTGTCGCTTAGCCGGAGTAGGTGGGAAGAAAGATTAGTTTGAGAATGGAAAATGTATAAAAAAAAAAAAGAAAGAAAGAACGAAATTGGAAAAGTCGGTTTGAGGACCACGAGATTTTCGTATTGGCTTTTTCCTTGTTGCTGGATCGTTGGAAAATACAAAAAACGCCTAAAGCTTAGCAACGTAGAAAAGGGAAATCGACCTTCTTTACAGTTGGATAGTAATTGCGTCCCGGCCAATTTGCACCATCAATTTGTCTTTTGTCCGTCGTCTTCGAATGTCAACGTAAAGGTACTGCCAGCTTGTCCGTTTGATAATGAAATTAGAAAGAAATAATGCTAAAACATCATTGGAGTAGGACCTACAAAGCTAAATATACTCTTCTTTAAACGGTGAGTACTATAAAAAATTTTCAAATCGACAGTCATCACACGTTTACTTTAAATTAATTTTTATTTCATAAAAACTCTAAAACTAATTTTTTTATGATATATTTATTCTAAATTAATTTCTATCCAATAGAAAATTTCAAACTAATTTTCGTCTTCCAAAAAAAAAAAAAAATCCAAACCAGTGCCTGTGGAGGATGACATATCTGACTCGGGAAATCCTTAGGCTGACGCCAAATAACTATAAATTTTGCTAATTTTATTTTATCTTGGGATAAGGAATTTTCTGCTAAAAAGTAATACAAGTAATCCGATTATGCAGCTATAATGCGTCACACGGATATTTTTAATATTATGTGTACGATTGCGGAAATTCTGGGGGACATAATTTCTCGTGGTATATAACTAGCTGCGCTTATTATAGTCCTGAGATCTCCTATTGCTTACTAGAAAAGTGTGGACCGAGCATTAGGTGATATAAGGACTTGGAATAGCGATGTTAGACGCACTTATCAGTCACAGGTTTTCACATAAAACATTTTTTTTTGGCACTGTCGAAATATGCGATTACCCAACTTTCTATAACTGCGAATTTATCAAACACTAAATCATCATAATGGGAAGTATAATTATAACTATGATATGATCGATGTTTTCAGCATCAATAGGAAGCTGTGAAGATCATTGGCGGTTCTTGCATGGAGTGGTAGGTAGGATGAAGGAATACTTACCCAAAAGTGGAAATTAAGGTGAATTCCGACCGGCGTTTTGGAATGGAACATTTGTTAGAAAATTCTACGATAGGGTTGGTAATCAAACGACACTAGAAATGAGCCAAGAAGGTAAAATGACCAGTGAACAACTCATGTGTCGATAGTGTCTCCGTCGTCCTAGAAACAGTTTGCGGAACTCATTTGGTTAGTTGCCACGATAAAAAGGATTGCTTCGAGAGTTCGTTTACAATGTCATTCCGACTCAAGGCACATTTCGAGGAGAATATTGCTTTGGTCCATGGAGAGCATGGTAAGATGAAAAGTCTATCGGTGAAGCAACGAGATTCTTGATGTTCATAGACAGTTTGATTCAAATTATAGATATCCACTCTTTTGCCCCGATGGCGTGGAATGATGCTTTGCCTTGCCACCGTGTCTCTCCAAAGGAACCAAGAATGGGGGCAAAGGTATCCTAGGAAGTTTGTTTGTGGAATTTTTCTCAAGCGTTCACCCTTTATTCTAGGAAGTTCGAGAATGTTGAACTATGACATTTTCTTTTTTGATAATCCAGACATATGGATATGGAGATTGGGTTAACCCGAAGGCCAATGAAAACTTTGTAAAGCCTATGAACCAGTTAATTTTAGACTTTTGGCCTGTTGAAATAATTCTGACTCAATACAGTTTGCATATAGTAATTATTCATTAAAATTAAAGTGAAAGTTTTTAGATCCCTTTAACGGATATATAGGTTCCGTTTGGGAGAGTTCTGATGAAATTCAAAGTCATTTCCCCAAAAATATTTGGTTCAAGATGTATCTGCTTACTATTTGGTTAATGAGTCTTGGTATACGTCTTTCCAAGATAGCCTTGAAATTACAAAAAAAAATAAAAAAATAAATAAATAAAAAAAGAGCATGAAACGACGAAGGGCTATTCATCATCTCCATCGTGGAAGTAGAGGGCTGTCGTGAACCCTAGCGAGGGCTTTGAGGTCATGCGGCCTAGGCATGGCAACACTGAGGACGCCTTACCTTAGGCAACATAGATTTAGAGGCAAAAGGCCCGGGCAACCCTCGACCTCAGTGACACTTGATACAACAACCATTGACTCGACAGCCCTTGACTCGTCGGATCTCATTTGAGTTGTGACCCTCTGGATCACGCCTAACACATCCACGACTATCTTGACGAGTCTCCTGGGCAACCGTCAGCGATAGTCTACAAGCCTTGGTAACCCTTGGTGGAGCTTCACTGACGACCTATATCTGCAACGATGGAGAAGATGAACAATTTTTACGAGGATGAGTGTGGAATATAATAATATTAGTGAGGGCAATTTTGAAAGAAAAAAAATTATTAACCCTGAGAGTGCCTCCTGAAAATGCTAAAAGCTCATAGGCTCTCAGCTTTAGCAATACTAGCTTTTACTCAATGCTCTCCAAAAAAAAAAAAAAAAAAAAAAAAAAAAAAAAATACCAAATGCTCAAGTTTTCATTAAAGGGAATTGAGACCCAAAATCCTTTGGGAATACCGAACATTTGTATCAACAAAAGTTCATTAATTTATTTATTGGTTCACTTTGTGGGGTCATGATCCGCCATTAGATCTGTCCACCATTACGAAGAGGGAGTTAGTTATGCAAAGAGGTCAGCACCGATGGTACAATAAATAATGTTGGGATCTTCCATTACCTGCCAATAAAATATCATTTCCTTAATCAAGTGTCTGGTAAGTGAAGGACAAGGTTTGACAGCGATTATCATCACTCGTGAGGTAGCTCCACCTACATCATCAAGTCTTAGCACTAGCTTTTCCATTCCAAGAGATTAAGTAGTAAAATAAGCTTAAGTCAAAAGGATTAGTTGCTTCGCATATGGAGAAGCATGAGGCTTAGTTCCGGTTCGACCTCAGCATTATCTCTCTTGAAGCCAATTCATGATAGAGCAATTTCTCGTGAATCTTCTAACACGAGCATTAGAAAATGGTGTCTTAAAATTTTCAATCATTGCCAACTGATTTAAAAGTTTAATCTAATTTGTTGAGGTCGAGGTTTGATATTAATTGTGCCCTAGTCAAATTGAATGTCTGGTGGAGATGGACTTTGTTTTGGGTAGCTTTGTTTGGATGACAAGAGGAGCGGGCGCTATGAGGGTAGGTGTGAACGATTTGAATGATTAGTTTAATCTTTTCTTCTTTTTCTTTTTTGTCGAAAGCGATTGCATGGAAAATTTATTTTCTACCCCTAACCCCACATTTTCCTTCCTCTCTATTCTCACAAACAAAGCATAAATATCATGGGACCACAATAATAGATTTGACTCAATTCGTAACTCCAACGTATTTTTCTACTACCGAATGATAGATGGAAGAGAAATCGGATTTTAGATCTCAAATTCGATCTCCTTCGGACATTTTTTATCCTATAAAAAAGAAAGGGTGAGAAGGGACGATCAGCATGACTGCCACCCTTAGAATTGCAGTCCAATTCGGCGTGGATTGGCTTGGAGTTCAATTGTTGAGCTTGTAGTATTCAAACGTTTGACCTCCCAAGTAAAAGCACACGGGAGTAAGCCCTTATCCAGCCGAGTTACCTCTTACAATGTTATTTGACAACATTAGGAGAGTACATAAATTGAGAACTAAATTAGTGCAATCTATTTTGCCAAATACATAAGATAATGCAAAGTCTTGTAGGAGCATTCGAGAAAATGGTTAAACATAGAGGGAGTTATTATTATTATTATTATTATTATTATTATTATTATTATTATTAGATATGGTCCTATCCTATATCTATTGTACATGTTACTATGTGTGTTATGTGTAAGTTGTGAAACTCTACTCCTTCACTCACATGTTCCCACCCTAGTATTCCTCTCGAGAAGATAGGGAATCAAACTCTTCACCCCAGTATGCCTAGAGCCTGCCATTCTATGAGCCTTGTACGAGATGCATGAACAATGACAATTCGTGTACGTCATTGGGATTTAGTAAAGCCAAAAATTCAAACATTCACACGAAGAGAGAAACCAAAAATTCAAATATTCAGAGAGAGAAAGAGAGAACACATTTTGCTACGCCATTGGGATTTAGTCAAGCCAAAAAATTAAATATCCACGGAGAGAGAGAAGAAGGGGGGGGGGGGGAGAGAGAGAGAGAGAGAGAGAGACAGCAATTTGCGTACGTCACTAGCATTTACTAAAGCCAAAAATTCAAATATTCACAAAGAGAGGGAGGTTGGCGAGGCTCGCTAACCTTCGGCGAGATTCCACCTTGCAAAATCCGGTGAGATTGAAAATCACCCAAAGTTGACAAGGTCAGCCTCATTTATAGCTGGTCGATGGCCGTCGTCAAGGCTTGGCAATTGAGTAAGGAAGAAAGAAAAAAAAAAGAAAAGAAGAAAAAATAATTAAAATTAATTTTTTAAAAAATTGTTAAAATTGTGCACGTCAACTTCAACTATGTCACACCCACCTTGCGGTGGATACGTTGGTTCGCGCCCTGCCCCCTCATCCGGGAGGGGAGGGGTTTGAAACTTCGCACCTCCATTGCGCGACTAAAGTGGAGTGTCGCGGGTGGTGGGCCCCCGCGCTAGTCTTTCCCGATTTACGCCGCCGACCGCCATGCATGTACAGGTTTCGTGGCATCAAAAAAAAAAAAAAAAAAAACGTCAACTATGTCACGTAAGACGATTAATGTCCACATCAATAATTTCTAGACTAAATTGATTGAAAAGACTAAATTGACAAATTATTAAAAGATTGAGGGCTCAATTGGTATAATTGAAAACTTTAGGTCTGAATTGGTATAATTATATTAGGTTTATGATTTTTTTGGTAACTTCCACGATTTTGGTCGACAACCCATTTAGATTGTAGCTCTAGCAGATAAATTTATGGCATAAGTAGATCGATATATCCATTTGGAGATTACTTAAATAAGAAATGTGTACATTTTTACGGTGTATGTAATATAAATCCTAAAAATAATAGCCATTTCGATATCGAGAACGGGCTATCATAAAAACAAGAAGCAAGTCATCGATTATCATCTTCGACGTATTACTCATTTGATACATAAGATCACTCGATATTCAAAACAATTTGGGTTGAATCAAATAGGACCCTACATTGCGTTGCATTTAAGAAAAGATCACTTGATATTCACGCAAACACTTGTAGATCGTGCGGAAGCGTTGAAGGAATATTTGGGTCGACGAGCTCGAAATATATTCTTTCAAATGCGCTAGATGAAATTAATTAGCACATGGTGCTTATATTATATTATACATAACTTCGCTTTTCATGTCATTCTTTGCATGTGGACTTCCCACGTAATTTAACCGTGGAGGAAGAACATGCTTTGATGAGGGTCCAGCAAAGAAAGTTATGAAATGGTTAGTTTGTTTCACGAAAATATATTTTTTAAGAAAAAGTTCTTAATTCCGATCCTTTATATCGTTCGGAAAATGAGTTCATTCAATAATTTACCTCTAATAACCCATGCCTTAAAATATTTTTGAAAATAAAACATTTTTTGTTAAGTCTTTTTCCTAATGATTTGAACAATTAAAGATTAGGAAAATCTTTTCCGAATTATTGATTTTTTTTGTGTTGAATAAATGTTTCCAAATTAGATGAATGTTCAAAGTGAGACAGGCATTGAGCTGTACTGAAAAAGCTTTTGTGATCGCTTATGACTTAAAACTTTTTGTAAATTTTGATTTGTGACGATTATTTGTCGGCTTCTCTTTGGAATTTCTTAGTGATGCTCTGAGAAACATTTGCTTTGAGTTTGGAGCCAGGGTTTTGAGTGAGTGATCTTTTCTTTTCTGTATCTGAATTTATTGTATTGAAATTTCTGCTCTTCATTATACCCATGGATGCTGTAAAGTTCAAAAGCGATTCACCATCAAATTGTGTGGCGAGATGAGATATTTGTTATCCTAACTTCTACTTTGAGTTGTTACGAGGGTTTAGTTCAAATATTGAAAGTTGTACCTTAGTTTGTAGATTAAATGCTATCACCCTGAAAAGTTTAAGCTTTCACATTGTTGACTTGTTCTTTCGTTTGCAGATTGAATGCTATCACCCTGAAAAGTTGAAGCTTCACATTGTTGACTTGTTCTTTATACAGCACCGCAGCACTAGGCCACTTCCCCACAACTTTTACAAATTGAATTCACTGTCCTTCCTTGATCCACATAGCTTCTAATGAATCCGAGGCGACAGATAATCAATCAAGAAGTCATACCTCACATGAGTTGACCCGGTAGATACGAATGATCCATTCTATGTTCACCGAACTGATAATCCACGTATGAGTTTAACCTTTCAACCGTTGATCGGTCAAGAGAACTATTCCTTGGAATAGAGCCATGACTTTCACGCTGCAGGCAAAGATAAACTTGGACTTGTGGATGGGACGATTCCCATGCCAAATGAGGATGCGACGAACAAGGCTGCGTGGATTAAATGCAATGTGTTTGTTCGTGGATGCCCAATTCAATTTCAAATCATGTGTCCCAATATCTCACCTCAACTAAAGAAGTGTGAGACCCCTTGAAAGAGCTTTACTATCGAAAATCTGCACCTAGTCTCTTTCAGATTTAAAGAGTGATTTCAAATCATACCCTAAAGAAATTCACATTGCCTGAAGGCAATCTTTGAGCATCAACAGAATGATCAATCGATGCAATTTCTAATAAGTAGACCTGTCAAAATAGGTTATAGCCTCATTTCTTAACCCATATTTGATGAGTTGATTTATTATATGGATTAGTTAAATTCAATAAATGAGTTTAGAATGGTAAAACCTGTGATAATATGGGTATTAAATTGATTTACAACTTATTTAAAGTCAACCCATTTTTATGACTTTTTCTTTACTCTCTTTTGCCCTTACTCAATCTCACATCGCTCACTCCATGCTCTCATGTCAGTTTGGGTTTGAGTTTTACTAGCTTAGATTAAATATGAAAGTGCTTTAGTAATATGGTTGGGTCATGTATGAATCACTATTAAACCCTAACTTTTTCTTCACTCTCTCTTACTTTCACTAGATCTTGGTTCGCTCATTCCGTGCTCTCACATCAATTTAGGTATAAGTTTTTCTATATTAGATTAAATATGGAAGTCTTTTAACAATATGAGTTAAGTTGGGTATTAATCACTATATTTGTATTATAGGAAATGAGTTAAAGCAAGTTGAATTGACCATTTGGGTTAGACTAATTTTGACCCGATCCACCTGTTTGATTGATCTACTAATGGGTCTTAACCATTCATATAATAGTATCCGAAGCTCAAAATATAATTATGGACCCATTGCCATCTCTGAACAAAGCCTGTCAATTGAGTGTCGAATATCTAAAGTGTCCAAAACTTAGTACGGGGGAATACTTAAGTGCGAAAAATTACGAAAGTGACACTTTAAAAAAAAAAAAAATTGGACACTTGAGTGTCAAGTCCAGTGAAAGTGACTAAAAATACTATATGGCAATTTTTTAATAATACAACTTGCCTATGTGGCATTTTGGAGAGCTAAGTCAACAATAAAAAACCAAATCAACGTTGTTTTGTCTTTTTTTTTTAAAGAATATTTTAATATAAATATTAATTGAATAAAAATATTTATACTTATAAAAATAAAAATAAAGATGAGAGAGAGAGAGAGAGAGAGAGAGAGAGAGAGAGAGAGAGGGGAGGAGGAGGAGGAGGAGGAGGAAGGGTGAGGGCCGAGCTCTCGCCACCACCTCCCCACCATCACTAGGAAGGGCTGGCAATGGGGGGGAAATGGTCCATCGGCCCTAGTCGGGGATCAACGACCTCAACCGACCGGTGGTAAGGGCCTACGAGCCCTCGCCAGATTTAGGGCGAGGGTTGTGGTCCTCACCTAGATCTAGTGAGGGTCGTTGGCCCTTGTCCGATCGGGCTAAAGGTTACTACCCACTAGGCTCTTGCCGCAGATCGGCCGGGGTCGTTGGCCCCTGCCAAGGCCCGACAACCCCAATCGACCCTCCCTCATCGTTGTCGGTCCTTTCGGCAACGGCGAGGAGGCAGCGACAAGGGCTCAGCCTTTAACTACCTGCAATCTTTATCTTCTTCCTTTTATTTTTCTAATTTTTTTTTAAATTTTTTAAAATAATATATAAATAAATTTAAATTTAATTTAATTAATTTTTATATTAATTATCTAGCCACCCGTTTTTGCACTTGTCTAGTCACGTCAATGTGCAAAACGATGTCATTTTTTGCACTCGTTTCATCGAAAAATCGTCATGTCAGTATTTTGGCCGAATTTTCTCGTCGTTGGCACTTAACTTATTCATTTTACTCCGATTTTGGCACCTAAGTGTCACTTTCGTAACTTATGTCACTTAAGTGTTCCTCACTCCAAGTATTCTTTTTCCCCTATCAATTAGTAAGGTGAGATGAGAAGCGGAGAGGAATCTCATCCGCTTCTCATCGGCTTTATCCGACCTCTATGAGGGGTCGGCAAATGATGATTAAGATGATAAGAATAAAAAGAGATTTCGAGGCCCCGCAACCCATTGTGATTATCTTCATCGGTCTGGTGACACCTTGGATAGATGTTATCTGTTTCGTGAATATCTTCCGGATCACAGACACCATGCTGGACCTGCAAATGGCAACAATGGAGGCCTTGCAGCTGCAACCATGGCCTGCAGTCAAATGGAGCCGATGGGACAGAGCACGATTCTGCAAGAGACAATTGAGAGCAATGTTTCTGGATCGTCAGCTATATTAACTTTGACTCTAGAGCGAGTCCAACTACGAGCTTTGCTTCCTTAACGTCAGTGCTCCAATCAATCACCTTCGTATTTTGTAGTTAATTCATATTCTCTAATTGTCAAGTGGCTTGAAATTTTGGATATTAGATACATGAGCAACTGAACATGTGGTCTCTCCTCAAATTATTTTGGAAAATGTTCACAAAATTAAGTTCAAGAGAATGCAATTACCAAATCGAAATTTCTGCACGGTATAGCCGAGGAACTTGACAGTTAAATGAATGTATTGCGGGTTAAAGATTATTGAATTCAAGACCAAAATTCGATTTTGAAAACTTGATCTGATGAGAATCATTGTGATGTTTGTCCTCGGGCAAAAGCAATTAATTTGTCTTTCGAAAGTTCAACTATTTCCACTATACACCAATTTGATCTGAATAATTTTGATCTTTGGGGGTCCATATTCAAAGCTCTCTAGAGAAGGGGCTAAATATTTTATTACCATGGTGGATGACTATACTCAATGTACATGAACATATTTAATGAAGACTAAAACATGAAACAAATATTTAGCTGTTACGAATTTTTGCACAATGATAGAGAATCAATTTAACACTAAAATTAAAATAATACGATCCAATAATGGACTTGAAAACGAAGGAAGTGATCTAAATATCTTTTTGATCGTTGATGAATTATTCGGCAATTAGCATACCCTTATGCTCCCCAACTATATGGAGTTGCAAAAAGAAAAGCAAAGGCACATACTTGAGGTCGCTCAAGCATTACTGTCTCAAGCAAATCTACCAAAATATTGTTGGGGGAGATTGACTTATAGAGATATCCAAGTCCACTCTTAGATGCTAAATCACCGTATGAAAGGCTATTCAACAAGAAACCAGATAACGAACGTCTTAATGATTCTGGATGTTTGTGTTATATTATCATAACACTCCACATTATCTAAATTTGATCATGGAGGGTACAATTGTGTATTTCTTGGATATCTTCAATTTATAGGAAATTGTCCAATCAGTCATAAACAAATTGCATGTGTGAAAATTTCGATGTAGTTATTTTGGCCAATTTTTGTCGAAAATTGCTAACATACCACGTAAGACGGTCAATAATGTTTGAATCACCATGTTCCATAATATCTGATGAAAATTGATCGAAAGAACTACATTGAGATGTCTCGTAAAAGTTGAGGACTACATTGGCAAAATTGGAAAGTTTAGAATTAAATTGGCATATGTATAATATAGGTTTAGATTGATAGGGTAATTTTCTCCCCAACTAAAATGGGTTATAAAGTATAATTTAAAAACCAAGAGAGTACGAGTCTCTAGACATGTAAAATATCATAGACATATTTCGTCCTGTCAATTTGATAAGGAAGAAGTGGATCAATAATCATATTTTCCAAAGTCCCGCGCCGTATTTGGGATGATAATCATCATGAATTAGCAAAAGCTAGGGACATTGAAATTGATCACGGGATGGAAAGTGAATCACAAATTGGTCAAACAAATGAGAAGAGCAAAAGCCAATCAAATGAAATGATATTGTTCGTTCAATGATTGAAACCGGAAATTATGATCGGTTTTCAACAATCAAATAATTGTTTCCTGTTATCACTTTCCGTAGCAAATAAGCCAACTAGCTCAAACGAAGCAATCGAATACTACACACGTTGGACAGATGCAATGCAAAGTCAGATTAAGGCGTTGGAATCGAATGACACTTGGACCATCATTATTGAGCCACAAAATGTACATCCAATTGGATGGAAATGGATCTACAAATTATAGTTTAGGAGTGACAGTAGTTGTTAGGAAGTCCATCAACATATCCCATTATCGACAAATGTCAGTGGCACATGTAGCTTGACTGATAGGGTGGACAAATATATGAAAGGAATAAAATCTGAGTTTGATACTATGATAAAATGTCAATCTTAAAATTAAAACGAATAAATTACGTTTATAAATACAATATAAATTTAATTATCAATCGATGTGAGATATTTCAATAATAAGTATTGAGGGATAAATTATGTTTAGTGGCTAAGGGATATGCCCAAGACAAGGGTATATATTCCATTCCCTATTTAGAGGGTCTAGAGCATGTTTAGTTTTAGACTTCTAGGTTTCCGAGGTGGTAGATAGAAATTAAGGGGTAGGTGCAATTGCTGAAGATAGGTGGCAGAAATCTTCCATCTAACTTGTCACCATCTAGCGTGACTCATGCCTGTCGTGGATCCGAAGGACAGTTAGCAATTGAAGATCAGAATGTTAAATTGCGTTTTTCTATTAAAGTTGAAAGCGTGTTGAATTTCTCCAAATCTTAATCACAAAATAATCGGATCATTTATCGCCCTAAGATTTTATTTTTGGTTCCCCCAGTTTAGTTTTTTTGAGCCACAAATAGATCTTATGTGACATATGTAACTACAATGGAATAACGGACAGGGAACTTATGGGTAACCTTCAGAAATTTAGACTTCTACCATCATTTAGATGGACTTTAAAGAAGACAATTGACTTTTCCTTTTAAAGTTTAATTTTGTTGGGTCAAACAAACTCCATCGCTAATCCCGTGCCGTTGGCTTGCATATGGGTAAATAAGTATCGCGCAATCTCAAATTAACACAACAACTTTCAAAGCCGTGCAATTGTCAATGAGCAGCGAAATACCTTTAGCCCAAGTGAGGCTGAGGGATGTTGCGCGTCAATTGTGGGCCGCCGCTCTAATAGATAAGTTTTGCGCAATCTTCAAATCACAAGACGAGCGCGGGCCTCGATGAGTCATAATCAAGACAGTCCTGATGGGGCTGCCAGCAATGTTAACAGGCTGCAGGTACGATTTCCCAGCTATAGTTCTAATATGCATGTGTGAAACTTTTGGAAGTTCTATTTTGTACGGTAAAAACTGGAACATAGTTTATTTATTTTTTATTTTTGGTAAAGTTAAGAAATGAATAGATTTTGCAGAATATATACAAGGAAGGAGGCCCGGCACCTATAAGGACAGACACTTAGAAAAACGGTCAAGTCAAAGAGAGGCCGTGGTTCCAAGGAAAACAAAAAGATAACAAGAACACAACAGAGGGAAAAGATCACAACAAAACATGACAACCTAATCAATAAAAAATAGAAGGATGTAGATCCCAGCTTTGTTATAGTCTTCTATTCTTGGGCGTATCAGACACATGCTTAAAAGTCATTGTCTTTTCTTTCATTGCCTTCTTAAGATGCATCTTCATTGTCGGAAGGAAAAGGTTCTGATTCTAAAATATAATGTTATTTTGCTCTTTCCAAATTATATAGCATAACCCTCCAAAGCCAAAACGGGCCATAGATTGGTGGAAACTATTATCGCCGATATGTTTGATGGCCCAATCAAGATTCTCCAACCAAGATTTGTTATGCCAAGCAAGATTGCACTTAGCCGCCCAAAACAAAGCAAGAATACTAGAAACACGGCAACCAAAAAACAGGTGGTCTATGGAGTCTGGTCGACAGGAACAAAAAGCACAAGCAGCAAAAGAAATTCTGGCATAAGAGAGTAGCAAAACCTGTGTCTGGAGTTGATTACGAGTGATTAGAAGCCCATACCAATCGTAACTTTCGGGTTTTAATTTAATCAATTTAAACATGCAAATTAAATTTATGTAAGAGTCAATACTAATCTGTTTTGTCAATTAGAAATCTAAATGAAATGCGGGAGAATACTTCACTTTTTTAGAAACCAGAGATATCATAGGAATAGGAATTTGATTAATCTAGATAAATCTAATGGCCTTTTGGTATATTTTCTCTTTATTTTCAAAAATATTTTTGCAGAGGTAGTCTCGGTCAATTTTAAAACCAAAATCACTAATAAGTGATGGGTATTCATGCAAGGACACAATTAATGATGTAACACTCAATAAATCAAAGTAATAAATAAATTTCTAGAAATAAAGTTAACCCGAATGCAAGGCAAAGCACAATCTTACTATAATCAATTTCCAATATCTGCAAGATATTAATTGAAAAATACATGCCTATCCTAAACCCGATTTTTACATATAATGCAATTTAATTATTTGTTGGTTTTTATCTTTTTTTATAAAAATTAAACTATAAGCATCGCGCGAAATATGACTTAATTCTAAATTATGACTATGTGATCTAATTTAACATGACTTGTGATATGCAATCTATATGACGTAATTCTAATTAGATGTGTGCAAAATAACTAGGAACCGTTTGGATTGTCCAAAATCGGATTGAACTGACTCATTCTAGGCGATTTCCACGAGGACTTGTCCGGTTCCCGATTCCAATAATTGGAATTGCTGAGTATTAGTTTGGTTCTTGGGTCCAAGTGTGAAATCATACACTGGAATCGAATGAGTACATATATATTTTAAATTTTAATTTTAAAATTTTTAAGAACCCTAATTGTGGATGTCGTTTAGACGTTCTCAACCTCTCAGTCCCAGACGCTTTCTTCTCTTTCCCAAAATCGAATCCTCTTAGCTCTGAAGTCTCAACTCTCTCGCTCTTGGTCACCTCTCTCCTCCGCCAATTTGCTTTTGACCGCCCTCGATCTCACTTGCTCTTAGGTGCCTCTCACCTCTAGAGCTCTCTATTGATCACCCTTGGTCCCTTTCAGCTGCCCTCAATTGCACTGTACTAACTCAGTATTACTGAGTTATGTGTTGCTGAAGGCTTTAGCCTGAAGCTACTTTCAAGTTGTAATATGGTGTCCATTTGCAGATTTTTGGAACTCCAAAGTTTATATCCGAAGGTCTCAGTCATTTCCTATTTTTAATGTTTATAAGAGATAAGCTTGAATTTGAATATTCTTGAACTTGGTCAAGAAACATCTGCATGAAATTGGATCCATCTTGATGGGCGTTAATGCCTGTCTGCTTTGGATTTGACCGAGAAGTATATGTAGTTTATATGTTCATGCTGAGATTTGATGGGCTTCTCTATTTGTATGTAAAAATGGTTTGGTAGTGAGGAAAATAAGACTAAAATTTATGAATGAAATTAATTAATTCATTGGTCAACTCACTAATTGATGAATATATCTTTAAAAGAGAAACATTTATGTGTGCAAATTGATGCAGGCACAAAATAGTGAAATGTGTGATAGTTGATTGTGCGTTCATGGCTGGTTTCATGGACCTACCAGAGAACCGAACTAGGTTGGTGGTTTCCAATTCCCGGAAGAAGTACACCCCAAGTGCCAAAACTTAGCACGAAATGACACTTAAGTGCCAAAAATTAGGAAAGTGACACTTAAGTGCCATTTCTGGCAAACTCCATCGGAAATCTTACATGGTAATTTTTTATTATTTTTCTCGCCTATGTGGCTCGTTGGAGAGTTGACTCAACAAAAAATGCAAAAACGATATCGTTTTTGCGTGGATTCGAATTTTAATATAAAAATTAATTTAATTTAATTATAAAATAAATAAATAATTTCTTTAAATAAAATAATAAAAAAAAAAAGGAGAGAGGAGGCAGACGGCTGTGTGCCTCCTTTCTCCCATTTTTAAAATTTTTTTAAATGTTTTAAATAAACTTATTATATTAATTATTTACCACGTCAGAGACAAAACAATGTCATATTTGCATTTGTGTAGCCACATCATTATACAAAATGACGTCGTTTTACACTTACTTTGCCGGAAAATCGCCACATTAGCATTTTAGCCGGATTTTCTCACCGCTAACACTTAAGTGATCCATTTTGCTCCGATTTTGGTACTTAAGTATCACTTTCTTAACTTTGGGCATTTAAGTGTCCCTCAGTGGCAAGTTTTGGCATTCTAGGTATCCGGCACTCCCCAATTCCCAATTTGTGAGACCAGATCGGTGGTTTATGATTCTCAATCTGTGAAATCGACCCTTTGTAGGTGGTTTTCAGTTCAAGGTGGGCATGAACTATTCTAACATGACCTGTGGATGGTTCTCAATTTCCAATTGGTGAAACTAGCCCTTTGTAGATGTTTTCTAGTTTTGGGGTGGGAACCATGAATCCTAAAGTCTATCACCCCTAATTCTAATGACCAGTAAAATTAATATGAAGTATATTCTAATATAAAATGTGATTTAAGTTATACAACCCTCAACATGTAATCACTAAATGACATGAAAATTATGATATGGTGACATGATGATGACATGGTGATTATGACATGGAATTGATGCAACTAATTCTATATGGTAAATGCATGTTATTTTTGTGATTTTATTTTTAAGTTAAAATAAGAAATGAATTAACATATGAGATTACCTAATTCAAATTAGGAAATAATTTGGATTATATTTTATTCTAAATTAGGAATTGCTTCTAGATATACAAATACACCTTTGAGTTAAGATTGTTGAGGAAATGGGCTTTGGAAATTTCTCCAAAACTTAATCAATCATATCCTTTAATTAGTTAGATCGTCAACTTTAAATGTAAATTAAGGGCGCATTTGGTAACGCTTTTGTTCCCGGAACAATTTCGATCGAAATGATTATTTTTTATTCTGTTCCCGAGAAACAATTTCTAAGAAAAAGAACGCGTTTGGTAACCGACAAAATTTATGATTCTAGAATAGAATTGTATTTGGTACCGTGCTCATAATTTATACTCCAAATTATTTTCTTTTAATTTTTAAATAATTTTATTACTTTTTTCCTTTTTTCTTCTTCTTCTTTTTTTTTTTTTCTTTCCCTTTTCTTCTTCTTCTTCTTCTTCTTCTTCTTCTTCTTCTTCTTCTTCAAGTCGTCGGTCGGCGGCCTTGGGATGATCGGCAACCGGCCGGATGAGGGCTAGCGACCTCATCGGAGCATTTTCGACCCTCGGCGAGGCTAGCCCTCGTCGGCCAAGCCTCACCGGCGGCTGGGCGAGGCTCGGCCGAGCCATGGCCGGGCGAGCCTCGCCGGTGGCTAGGCGGGCCTCGGCAAGGGCGAGGCCCACCTGGCCACTAGCGAGGCTCGCCAATGGTTGGGCTTGCCTTCAGCGAGCTTGCCGGACCTTGCCTTGGCCTGGTGAGCTCGCCGGACCGGTTGCCGGTGACCGACAGCAGTGGGCGGCGGATGACAACCGCGGCGGTGGATGAAGAAGAAGAAAAGGAAGAAGAACAAGAAAAAAGAAAATTAAAAAAAAAAAAAAAAGAAAAAGAAAATATGGGCTTCATTTTAGAAATGTTTCTGGGAACAAGAATCAATTTTTTTTTTATTCTTGATTTTGTTCCAAATCTACTTTCGGGAACAAAAATATAGAAATTTGTTATCGGGAACAAAAATTTTACCAAACACGATTTTGTTCCAAAACTACTCTCAGGAACAAAAGAATATAAGTTTTTACTATTTGGCCGGTTACCAAACAGGGCCTAAAAGATCAAGTTAGTTTAACAGGAGAACCATTTTCTCGATACGTTAAAAAAGAACTTTTGCTCTCAACTCGCACATTTTTTATAATTTAACATTTACGTAATTTGGAATACGAATTCCTTTATGACATAATCTATTTAATCAAGTAGTGGTCATTTTTAGTTTTACTATTAAAGTTCTAACCTGAATAATATGATGCTTTTTGGTTAGGTCTTATTTTTTCTTCTTTTCATCTCTTTAATTATTCTACCTTGATTTCCAGCTTCGAAAGCTAAAACAAAAACCATGATAACTACTTTATATATATTTGTGTGTGTGTGTTTGTGAAAGTTCATTAAAAAGATTTATTAGTGTCCATGTTCAAATTACTTCACTACTTTCCTAATATACAAGTCAAAATCACTTTTCTTTGGAAAAATTAAGGAAAAAGGACATAAAACATGGTATTACAAGTAGATTTTTCTGCACTTTTTTTTTTTTCATTATTGATACGTTGATCGGGGTGTGTGTTCACCACTAGCCGGTGAAGAAGATCAAGATCGACAAAGTTCACTGTCAAGGCCTAAAGGTTAAGCCATGATAAAGGATTTTGGGATACAAGAAGCTCACCACAAAGGCTAAAGGAAAACCATTAGTCGAGGATAAATGGCTTCTTGGCTTATATGAGTAATTCACTCTCGAATGATAAAAAAATAAAGATAGGATACAAAAGTATTCACTCACATAAAGAATAAATCTCATATATTCATGTACCCAAAGGCTGCCTTTGGCAGTCGGGATAAAATTCAGGATATGATATGATTTATCCCATCTTACGTTTGGTGCTTACTCGGACCGGATAAAATCGGATATAAGGGGGATATAGACAAGATAAAATTATCCCATGGGGAATGTGAGATAAATGTGGATAGGATTTCTAATGTCTATAATAGGAAATTTATTTTTCTTGAATAACAAACTTATTAAATTAACAAAATTGAAATTATATTTCAATATAAATAATATTTGAATTCTAATTTAAGAAATTAAAAATAAAAAATAAAAAATTATTTTTAATTAATCTTATTTTAATTTATATATTCAACTTTAATTCTATCTTATAATAAGCATTCAATCTATAAACTAAATATTTATATTTATTATATATTTTAGGTATTTTTTTATTTTATGTATGTTAGTACAGTTTACTATTTGATAAAATTTTATTGAAGAATGATGAAAGGGGAAAAAGAAATAATAATGAAAATAATATAAAAAAAGAGAAAAAATAAAATAAAAAAATAAAAATAAATTAAGGAATAGTGTTACGAGAGATTTTCACCATCTCCATTTATGAACATTTAGGTTCATTTATAATGATATGGCGTTTATATAAAAAAAAAAAATGTACATGATATGATGTGAACTTATCCGACTTTAATACTGCGATTCACCAAACAATAGACATGATTTAAAAAAATCTCAGGATTTCATATCCTATCCTATCTAGCTATATCTCAATTAGAAATCCGGACGACCAAACGTAGCCAAATTGTTCTCTCTTATCATAGACATTACACCTCTGTTTATAAAGAAACTAAAAAAAAGATGCTAAAAAAGTAGAGAAGACTTTTCAAATTTCTTGAAATTGAATAGTTTCTTGGGGAATTCACCTAAGTATGACTCTTAAAAGTAATATCATAATAAAGGCTCATAAATAGCTATGAATTAAGAAACCTATATGCATGTGACAAATTATTAGATACATTTGAAACCCGAAAAGACTCTAAATTTGTACACTTGCCTTGGAAGCCAAATAATTATTGTACAAAATCATCAAACTGAGGTAGAAATTGACCAAAACAACCTCCAATCATTAGTTTGCCGTTGGGAAGTCTCGAATTTAGCAACAAGTCTTACAAATCGACCCCGATGTCATATAATTGGTAACTTCATCCTTGAACCCATATAATTACATTGTAGAAGAAATTGGCTTTCGTTTGCATAAATAGCGAATGGGTTGGTTCAATTCGCAAAATTTGAGCAGAGTTTGAGGGTTGATCGATAGAGCCTAATGCTCATGCATCAATTTTCACCATTTTCCATTACTTTATTACACATCTCAATAAATTATTTTCTCCCAAATATTTTGCATTTAAAAACTTCATGCCATACCTATTCCAAACCATTTAAGAACAACAAAATAGTTTGAGTAAGATATTCCCCTTTATTCCAATATATCATTCTCTTCTCTTCGCTTTAATTATCTTTTAAAGGGTGTTTGGTCGATTAATTTTAGCTATAGACTATAATTTTTAGTTACATATCCCACTATCTCTATTATTAATACAAATAAGTAGTTGTTTGATCATACCGATATTGTAATTGATTTAGAATTTGAGTTGTCGAATTAACCTCGGCAAAAATAAAAAAAATAAAAAAATCGAGCACATCAGTCCAACCAAATGGAGAAAAAGAAATGATTAATACCACTAAAAATCTCGAATTGGTACATGTGTGTTACAAAAATTCCTAAATTAGTATCCACACCCATTTACCCCAAATAAATTTTCTTATCATAAAAGGGTTAGGGATTTTAATGTATTTTCGAAACTTGAGGACACCGTTTGAGAAAGATTAGTAGATTTTAATAGACTACCTAATTAGATTTTGGTGATTTTGGATTTTTTTGTGACTTGAAAATTACTTTGGTAAATATGATACGGGTATATCAAGATGAGATTTTTTATAAGTCGAAAGGTATTTGGGGGTGAGGGTGACATGGATTTTTTAGGCTAAAAGAATATCCAGAACAAGTACATATATTGGGGGTGAGAATGGTTCGAGTTGGGCCAATTTTACACTTAGGGCCTATTTGGTAACCGACCAAATAGTGCTAATTTCTATTCTTTTGTTCTCGGGAGTAGATTTGGAACATAAATGCATTTGGTAAAATTTTTGTTCTCGGGAACAAATTTATATTTTTTTGTTCCTAGAAGTAGATTTGGAACAGAATCAAGAATAAAAAAAAGTTGATTATTGTTCCCGGGAACAATTCTAGAATTAAACCCATATTTTCTCTTTTTATATAATTTTTTTCTTGTTCTTCTTCCATTTTCTTCTTCTTCATCTACTGCTACCATTGCGGTTGCCATCTGCCACCATCTACCGTCCATTGCCCACCGCCGCCTACCGCCAACAACCGATCCGGTGAGCTCGTCGGCAAGCCCAGCTATCGCCCAGCCCTGCCGAGGCTCGGCCAACAAGGGCCGGCCTCACCGAGGGCCGACGATGCTCAAGTGAGGTCGCTCGGCCGGCGACCGGCTACTTGAAGAAGAAGAATAGGATAAAGAAAGGAAAAAAAGAAAAAAAGAAAAAAAATGAAAAAAAGTAATAAAATTATTTAAAATTTAAAAGAAAATGATTTGGAGTAGAAATTTTGAGCACAATACCAAATGCAAATCTATTCCGGGAATTGAAATTTTGGACAGTTACCAAACGGCTTAAAATGCTTAGAAATTGTTTCCGATAATAGAATAAAAAATAATCATTTCTGATCAGAAATTATTCCCAAGAATAGAAGTGGCTCCTAATATAAGGAAAAAATAATTTCAAAGATTCGGTGGAATGCGAAATCCCAAAGCTAGTCTCTACTAGCTTTGAGCTTTCGGCATTTTGAAGGCAAGTTAAAAGGCTGAAAGTTCTGCCTTCAAAGTTGAACCAAACGGTTGAGCATTTCCCCAAGGGGCTTTCAGGCCTGAAATCCCTTTGGAAATGCTGAACCAAACACAGCCATAGTGCTGATCCCTAATTTTTGGAATTGAAGATCAACCCTATTAAGCTTGGAACCAAGGACAAGACTAACTTTATGGGTCCGGTCCAATTCTAAGATCAACCAATGACCAACTAATTATTATTATTATTATTATTATTTTTGCTTTATTTTTTGTATTCTTCCAAAGGATAAAAATATTATTTCCAATTACATATTCATCAACAGTGCATCATTAAGCAACCAAACTATAAATACAAAAACATATAAAAAATAAAAATAATATAAGGCAACAACAGAAATTTGCACTTGCTAAGAAAGACAAACTATAAAAAATGAACATGTGAGGCGAGTGAACAAAAGCGAATGATAAGACAGTGAGGTAAGTGAAAAGAGGTGAGGGAGGCTAAGGTTGGCAAGCGTGGCCAAAGCGAGTGAATTTCCTTTTTTTTTTTTTTTTTTTGTCAAATTAAACTGAGTTTCTTTCTACTTTATTTAGACGACAAACCGAACTGTAAAAAGAGTAGAAGATGAGACACTAAAATTTAATGTATACAAAAGTATATAATATATAATATATATACTATATAATAAATTAGATATATATTATGTACAGAGTTGTACTAAACTTAAATTCTCAAAATCAAAGATCAACCCACACAATATAGGATCCGAGGGGTCCCAAGACTAAGGGCTGACCCAATACTCTTAAGAACCAGACCAGGACTAGGATCGGCCGGAGAGGGTCGCTCTAGGATCGGTCCCAAGAATCTATACCGATGCTCACCCCTACACATAGAATGACCCAGGGGAAAAAAAAACACCAATACGGAAGTACAAAGAATTACATGGAAAACACGACAACCGGAAAGAAAAATATCGAGCGACGTTAAAGAATTTCGCACGCCTCCTTCCGCCCAGTGGCTCCTCGCTCCCCAGCGTCCACGGCCGGCCGTCCCGTCGCGAAAAAAGGGGGAGAATCCACCCGGAAGAAGAAGAAGAAGAAGAAGAAGAAACAGAGGGTCCATTCGCCCCTCTCGCAATCGCCGGCCGACCTCGGACGCCGGAGCGGTCCCTCTCCTCGAATCTTCAGGCGACTACCCAATTCGCAGATCACGGCAATTGCGGTCGCGAAGAGTCGCGTGCGCTTGCCCGCCGGGATTCGACTTCACGGCGCTTGGTTTCTTTTCGCAGGGGGGGAACGGAGGGCCGCTGCTTCTTTCGTTCGCAGATCTGGTGTTCTGATCTCGTCTCGTTTTTTGATTCGGGGGGAGGGCCGGAGCTAAAGGATGGGGATCCTGTTCTCGCGGATGTTCTCGTCTCTGTTCGGCAACAAGGAAGCTCGGATCCTCGTGCTCGGGCTCGACAATGCCGGGAAGACCACGATCCTCTGTAGGTTCCTCCTGGTTCTCGCGGTTACCCTTTTCGTGTTTCGTGGTTTCGAGTGGTGGGTCGGTGTCGGAATTTGTTGATCGTGTCTGATGTGGTGATTTGGGTTGTTGCTTCAGATCGGTTGCAGATGGGTGAAGTTGTTTCCACTATTCCAAGTGGGTATCCCTTGTCTTTGCCGTATCTTTCTTTGTGTGGGTTTGTCGTATGTGTGGGTGCTAAGAGACGTGTTTGTGATCTTGTATCTGATGCAGCGATCGGATTCAATGTGGAAACAGTCCAGTATAACAATATCAAGTTTCAAGTCTGGGATCTCGGTACGATACTTTCTTTTAAATTTTCCCTATCTTTACTTATCCAGGATCATATACTTGTCATTGCCGATAGAATCAAAGGATAAAGCAAAGATATTATGTTGAATTGAATTAGCTAAGAGACATTGTTTAGTCGTTGGATCCATCTTGGTTACGCTGCAACTTTATCAATTTTTTGAACTTGTCTGGGAATTGCTAGAAGAACTGCATTTTCATTTTCTTACTCCTCTTTGTGCATTTTATGGTTTCTTTCTGATCATATACTCTGAACCCTCGATGCCATATCAGTGTCTTGTCTGTGGATAAATAGTAAAGCTATCTTTATGACACAGATTGTTGAATTTAATAGTGAACTTACCAATTTGGATTGGATAGTGTTAAGTTAGTTAAGATGAGAGAAACATACTGGATGTAAATATACTTCTCCATTCAATACCATGAAATGCTGAGCTTTTTTTTACTTAATCATTCCTTCTGTGAAAGGACAAAGTTTGAAATGTATCTTGGAGGCCTATGTTGTGTTTAGGAACTAGATTTGCTTATATTTATCTGATGCATAGTCTTTCTTTCATAGTGTTGCACATAAAAGCAATAGCAAGTAAGTGACATAAGGGATTGTGAGATTGCTGGAAAAATCATGTTCCATCCAACCATTTCATCTTTATGGTTACTTTACACATCATAAACATGGCTAGGTCATTCAAATAAAAGGGAGGGCTAGGTCATTCAAATAAAAGGGAGGGCTAGGTCAATAATGTTTTCCTAGTGCACAGTATAATTTGTGGACTACAAATCTTTGTGCAATTGAAGGAAGAGGGGAAGTAGGCAAGAGAACTGCTCTGTATCAATCTATATTTTCTCATTGGTTTTTCTATGGACTGGTAGTTAGCATCTGTTAGTACAAATCTGTTCACTTTGCAAAAGAGAAACATGTGTTTGGAAGAGTATGAGAAGTGAGAATACTCAGAAACAGATTAGGAAATGTTTTACATAGTTATTGAAAATTTTGGATTGCAGTGCATGTGCATTTATATTCACACTTACTTAGATGTTTTATGCTGTTAATGGTATCGAAACCTCTTTGTAGATCCAAAGGAAAACCAACATGCACAAGCATGTGATTCCTTGACAAGCACATTAAGAAAGAAAGTAAACTGTGTATCGAGTTGCCACAACTGTTGCTATTCCTCATCTCTTTCTGGAGTCTAGGCTAGCCATTGACATTAACTTCTTATGGTTACTGGACAACTGGTTTTGATATTTGAATCGGATTTAGAAAGATGATTATTAGAACAAGGAATGGAAGTTTAAGATTCTTACACTGTCTACCTACCAAAAATAAAACCAAAAAGGAAAGACTTGAAGCATATTTCTATTTAATTTCGAATTGCATAGACAGAAGTTTTATTTTTCATTGACCTTGTATGAGCACACAAAAAGATAATATGTTCCTTGTTTATTTGTCAGGATATGACTTGATAACATGCTGTCAACTCTACTGGATATTGTGAGAGGTTGTGTGTTTGTGTCTAGTGTCCCTCTCACCTTATCAGTTTTTTTTTTTTTTTGTTTTTGTTTTTTTTTTTTTTTTTTTTTTTTTATCTCTTTAGATCTTTCGCCTATGGTCTTCAGTGCTCTTCATATGAATGATGTGGCTAGTGCTTGTCTTAAATTCTAGACTTCTCTGGTTCAGTTTCTGTGCTTCCTCTCCTTATACTTCCCTAGCCAAAAAGAGAAAAGACCATAAGAACCATCAATACATCATTGGGGGTGATTACTTTGTTAATGATGATTTTGTGCTTTTAGTATATCATGCTTTATATTGAGAAACATTTGCTGAATGGTTTCTATGAGTGAATTAAACTTTATGCTGATGGTACTGTTTTTGTGTATTGATGCAGGTGGGCAAACAAGTATCAGGTAACTGCTGCATTTGTAGGGTTACTATTTCTTAAGCTGATTGAAATTTTGGGAGATTATGAATTTTATTCTTGTTATTCTGCTGTTTTGTTTGGAAGTTTCCCTTACTTGTCAATGTAGAAGGTCTGTGCTGATCCCTAATCTTACATAAGCATGATTTATTAATGTTAGATAATAGATATTGCTTTGTCTGGATGGCACTTTCATGTGCAAGATCCATTATTTTTAAGATGATCTGGCTGGCAACAACAAAGTGTGGTTGAGTAGGTTTTGGACTAGAACTCCTGGTTGTGGAACTATAAAATATAATACATGAAGATGTACATTTTAATTAAACAGGGGAAGTGAAAGCTCTGCTTTTTTAATGAGTACTATAGTTACTGGATAAGAGAAAGGAAAGATTGTCCATTTGTCATTTGCTGATTTAAGGTTTCACTGCATTGAACAAATAAAATTACCATGGCTTTTACAGACATTGAACTTGTTTAACTGTTAGATATTACAATGTCTGTGTTTTCACTCCTCAGTTTGAAATAGGCCAAAACCATGTCATTATATTCTTAATGTCTCTAGCTTTTGTGATTTCGTCAATACTTGTTTAAGAATTTTGTGGTATATCATGTTATCAATTCTCTTTATAAACACCCAAAATTATGACCTGTCCAGGCCATATTGGAGATGCTATTTCCCTAACACTCAAGCCATCATCTATGTGGTTGATTCAAGTGACACCGATAGGCTTGTGATAGCAAAAGAAGAATTTCATGCTATCTTGGAGGTATCCCCTCTTCATTTTTCAGGATAAATGCATGGAAAGTATGTGCCTTGTTTAGTTAACTTCCATTTGAGTTCGTTGGAATTTCCCAATTAGGTACATCAATTGTTAAATATGTTAGTCATGAGTTAATTCGATGTATGAAAATGCTTACATGGATGGACATCAACAATATATATTGTCACATCATGTTTGATTAAGTTCCCAAACTAGAATTTTTGAAAGTTTATCTATTCATACACAATTACCATTAACTATGAGAAAAATTAGAGGTAAGAAAAATCTGAAGTCGCTTACAGTATTATGCAAAAAAGAAAAGACAGCATACAGGTTTGCATCCATCTGCATGAAGAGGGGGTAAATAGAGAGAGCTCTCATTCTAACAAAAGCTGAGTGATGGAACTGATTGTTCTTCTTTACAGGGATTTTTGGTGCATAATAAGATGTGTTCAAAGTTGAAGTGCAATAACCTTATTTTCTGCTGTCTCCTTAGGGTTAGGAATGGCTATGGAGCTTTCCAAGAATTCTTTTTTCTCTTTCTTTGCGAAAGCAAATTGTTCTCTCTCATATAATTTTCGCTTTACCATTTTGGAGGAAATTACAGCCACTTGCATAAATTTTGTAATTTAAACCTTAGTAATCAGTCAAACATGACACAAGGACCTTTGTGGTCAATGTTATCCATGTCAGCATTTCTAGTCGATCGTCACTATGGTTTGATAGTTCATTGAACAGTATTTGGAAAAACTTTAGTCTCAGGTTCTAGGATAATAATCTCAAAAGTACATGCACTTGTCTCTTGTTTTTCTATGACAGTCAGGAATCACAAGGATCATTTATGGAGCCTTTTTGTATTTTCAGCCTACGATAATTCAAAACATGGCAAATCTAGCTTATAGTTAGTCTTATATTTTATCAGCTTCGCAGTGGCCCAAGGTCTTAGAAGTTTTTATTACCAAGTGTGCAAAATTTGCCACTGAAAAGTTGTAGACATCAGAACACTGAATCTCAATTATCCAAGGCCATTTTATTTTTGTCCATATTGTTGAAATTGATGACTCTTCAAGTACCAATCTTTAGGATCGTACCAACTTCTTGCATCCCTAACAGTTCTAGTGTTTTTGCAGGAAGAGGAGTTAAAAGGGGCTGTTGTCCTGATTTTTGCTAACAAGCAGGTACTTACTTTGGCTATCTTCTAGCGAATTGTGATTGTGAATAATGTTTGTACTGATATCATGTGATTTCAGCACTCATCAACATCTAAAGCTTTTTCTTATTCATGAACTGGAGTTTACATAATGAATCGCTCTGTTTCACATTGCTTGAAATCCTTTTTGCACGTCTTCCTCTTTCTTTTGCCCCTGGGATTCTTTTGATATTCACTTTGGTCTTCCCAGGACCTTCCTGGAGCGCTTGATGACGCTGCAATAACTGAAGCATTGGAATTGCATAAGATTAAAAGTCGCCAATGGGCTATCTTTAAAACTTCTGCTATTAAAGGGGAGGGCCTTTTTGAGGGCCTCGACTGGTAAGCCACTGTAGCCAAATTGATATTTTGGTTTGCAAGCTTGGTTTGCTGAGTAATCTAAGCTTGATGTTTTCATATGTGTTTTAAATACATGGGAAAGCTGGATGCTTTCCTAGAAGGTTTATCAATGTGTTATGATGTACTGCCAACCAGTCGACCACAGTCCAACCAATTCCTAGCGGACCTCACATCTCCCATGTCTTGAGTTGAGATTTCCCATGTAGGACTCAAGGAAAAACTTTTCCACAGTTACAAGCGATCCCATCATAACTACTCAGCAAACAGCACATATCCTGGTCACGTGAATATGTATCTAATTTTAGGGTGAATTGTATCAGCCATGGCCAACTTGTCCTTCGTCAGTTTTCTCATGCAGCGTCAAGAGGAAACTTTCTTTATGATGTTTTCTTCATCAGTATCTCATTTTCTCTCTGGAATAGAACATACTTTGATTTGTGACTGCTGTGTGTATGTTTGTGTGAGGGGTCTGGATTTTCCAAAAGCTATCCCATGGTCAGCCTTCAGATGTGAATGTGCCAAACCCAATCTCCCTAAGTCTACAAGCCTCATGAGACACTTCATATCCTGTGTGGTTGGTCTTTGATGTTTTTTGGTGGCTATCATCTACCTTCTTACGTATTTTAGTATTGAATGCTGCTTTGTCTTGCTTTTACTTGAGGAGCAATAGCAGTTCTCCGAGGGCTAATGCTGATATTTGCTTTGCTTGTGTGCAGGTTGAGTAATACGCTGAAGTCAGGAGGAGGCTAAGCTCGATTATGGGTTTTTGGGAGATGAAAATTCAGCCAGTGCCGAGCATGAGATAGAAAGGGTCTAGTCTTTACTTGGTTAAACTTGGTGATTGAGTTTGACATTCATCCACTCGTATGATAATATCTGATGTACTGATTTTTAGGAATTTTTGGGTGACTTACTTTCAAGAATTGTGAACTTTTCATCAAGCACATGAACAAATGGCTCTCACTTTTCACTTGTTACATCTTTCCTTCATAATGTGTGTAATCTCATCAATTTTTTGTCCTTCGCCTCTTTGTAAGACATATTTTCTTCCAAATGCTTTGTTCTTCAGACTTTCGCATTTTTAAGCCCAGGGTAAAATGCACTAATGGTCACTCAATTTTCAACCTTTCTTTCATCAGCCTGCACAACTTTTTACTAGTTGAAAATTTGAGGTGGTGGTCTATTTGGTTTATTTTACTATTGTTTTAGTCTTAATTGATGTGGCATATTAAGCGTGCAGTGATAATGTTGAAATATAAAGAATGCTGAATGAGCCTAAACTATCTAAAGCTGTGTGACCTACGAAATTCATAAAGTCAGTGCTTACAAGTAAGTTAAATTATATTTGCACGCATCTCCTGGTAATTTTGCAGTGCGCAAAATATTAAAGTAGGTCCCGTTAGCTGCTACATTAGATTGTGGACGTAATTTTGGTTGGCCGGTGGTCTGGTTTTGTCGAGATTGACTTGATCGAAAGTCTAAGCGAGTTAGAGTAACACATCCGTTTGAATTGAGATATTAGTCTGCATATCATGTTTAAAGTTGAGTAACCTGGGTAAGTTTCTTTATACCCCACATTGGTCAAGTTTGCTGTTGGTAAAGGAAGAGATTCTGGGTTTGATTCCAACGGTCTTCCTTCTCCTTACCTACTAAGAAGATGACATCTTCCAAAGGTTGAGGTGTCGAACATAACTTGTCCAGAACATATCTCCAGGAGTACAATTGGTAGAAAGAGGATGTGGAGTTTAAAAATAGACAGAAAGAATGTCAGGAAGACAAGAAGAGAGACCAAGAAGATCAGCTCAAGTTTTGTTCTTCAACGTTCAGTCATGATCATAAAAAAACAGCATTTACCCCTAATTTCTTGATCTATAAGACCTAAAGAAAGACTCAGCAAATTAGGCAAGAGTGCCAATAAAATCCCTATCCTGCATTCTCATGGTCTCCATGCACTTCTACCAAATTCCCAGGAGACTTCACTTCCAGTTCTAAGTTGTGAAAGAAAAACTTAACGAGGTGGAGTAATGAAGGGCGGAAAAGGTGCGAGAAGGGGTGACGGTGGGCTAACGACGATGGTTGCGGAATAGGGTGTGGAGTTTACATAGGAGGTCGCCGTGAAATGGATAGTTTGAAGAAAGCCGTTGTTTTAGGAACTCCACAAGGATGGCGTGATTGAATGCGGCATCAAAATCAGGTATTCAAATGCTATCAGTTACGTGCAACCTGTTTTGATTGGGGATACTTGCACAACTCAAAAGTTTTGAATTTAGTCAATTCATGGAATTTGCAGGGTGTTTCAGAGATTTTGCGCTTGTGCTCAATAGAAAAGAGAGTGTAGTGATAGGACTGCATTTGAGATTTGGTACTAGTCTTTGGCTCGGCGGTAGTGGAGTTTTTTGTAAAGGGAACGCGATTGCGACAATGGCTTTGTAGAAATGTTGCCAGTGGTGGTGGCGAAAGAGACTGGAGTTTTGAAAGATGATTATGGTGAGGGCCACCTTGCTCGTCATAATAGGAAAAAAAAAAAAACTTATAATTTTTTTTTTAAAAATTTGTAAAAATTGACTACGTCTTTGCCGGCCATGCCACGTTAGACAACCATCGTTCACGTCAGCAATTTCCTATCAAAATTAGTCGAAAGAAATATAGTAGTAAATTGTTAAAATGTTAAAAATTAAATTGATCAAATTGAAATGTTTATAACTTAATTGACTTATGTATAATGGATTAAGAATTTTTTTTTTAGGATTAATGTATTCGATAGGCGTATTATAACAAAAGATGGTACACAGAATGAAGAAAGAACGCGAGTCTCTATTGTCCTACTCTTAAGCATTCAAATGCCATAGCATTTCAAAGCTTGTTTCCCTAAAGTTGAGTTAAATTTCGACCGATCATTTGAAAAGGTGTTATCTACAGATTCTACACTAATTGCCCCCTAAAGAAAAAAAAAAAAGTGGTGAGGCATTACAATAAAAAAAAATAAATAGATTAGACGCTTTGAGATTTAGTAATCTATACTTTCTCAGTGGGAAAATCACAAAAAAAAAAAATCCCTAATCTATTATATTTTTGTAAATTTAGCCTTAAATCTTTTAATTTGCCAATTAAGTTCTAAACCATTTTTACATTTTGTCAGTTGAGTCATTCAATTAATTTTGGCCGGGAATCGTTGATATTGACATAGGCATGGCATGACTAGCATTGAAGTAGACGATTTTTTTTTAACTTTTTTTTTTTTGTTATTTTTTGCTAGCATTGAAGTGGACAATTTTTTAACTTTTTAAAAATTCTTTTTGTTTTTTTTTTCTTCTCATTTCCTCCTCCTTATTATTATTATTATTATTATTATTATTATTATTATTATTATTATTACTATGGTCAACAAGGATCATGACCTTTGCTTGTAGTTGGTGAGGCTGGCCTCACCCAAATCTAGATATGGTGGCCTTGTTTGTGGTCACAATGGCCTCACTCGTGGTTGTGATTACCTCGTCAGGATCTAGGCAAAGCCGAACAAGGGTCGTGATCTCATTAGCTACAGTAAAAAGAAGTAAAGAAGGAAAAGAGAAGAAAGAAAAGAAAAAAAAAAGAAAATAATAAATAAATTGAAAAAGAAATCTAAAAACTGTCTATGTTAGTGTTGGCTGTGCCATATATAATGATCGGCATTAATGTCAATAATTTTTAATCAAAATTGGTTGAATGGACTTAATTAGCAAAACATGAAACGATTTAAAATTTAATTGACACATTTGAATGGTTTAAGACTAAAAAGGTAAAACGTAATAGGTTTAGGACTTTTTTTCACATCTAATGCAAGTGAAAAATCTCTTTGGACATCACATGTCATAGATCAATACTTAGATCACAAATTTGGGATAGTCACGTCTCGATTTCACTTATTTGGTCTAAGTAGACCTTATTTGCTCTTATTCACAATCTCACATTCAAAGAATATAATTCTAGAGAGAGAAGCTCTAATAAAAGCCTAAATTGTTCAAATTCTTGGTTGGATATGAATGAGAGGGAGGACACCACATATTTATATTTCTCTTTATAACTATAAATTTACAATCAAATTTGATAATTGAGAGTAATGGAAAACTTTTAGAATACAAATATAACTTCTTACACTACCACCATGAATGTTCCCTGTATCCCCTAAAATGCCTCGAATGCAAGAAGGATTTAGGTTCCATGATTCACTTGGCCAACTCATAATTATCTTGTCTAATTTTCTTGGTACTAGTGAACAATTCTGATCTTTTTAGAGGTGTGTTTGGTAATGCCTCCTTGATCACAACAAGGGCAAGTGAGAGAATTTACAACTGATCATGTCTTGAATGCAATAAAAATAAAGACACGGAGAACCAAAGGGATGAGCCCAACTACTTCTTGTTTGTGACACATGCGGCTTCTTACTCTACTTTTGGAAACATGCTTGGCACATGCAAGTAGGTGTGTGCACGAGGATGGACCGACTTTGATCCGAATTGGCCGATGTTGGATGGTTTCTGATTCCAAATTTTTTGGACATGAGAATAATCAGTATTGTTCCCGATTCCATGTGCAGAACCAAACTGCCCCCAATCAATCGAACCAATATGTAAAGAAAAGAAACTTAACAAAAACCTTAAACCAGATCGATCCAATCAGGGAACTACATAGAGATTCACCGGTTTGATTTCGATTCTTTAGAGTTATCAGCCCATCTAGAATCGATCACTCCTACTTCCGAGCCCTGACCGAGCTCACATGGGTCCCACATTGGACCCCATCGACATCAAGGGCTGGGGGGGCTTCATTAGGCTCACGTGGCTATGGATCACCCATGATCTTTCCCTACTTCTCGTGTGTTCTGTCTCCTGACTCTGCCGATCTTATCTTCCTCGTGTTCCAAGCTCAGTGCGGACCACGCGACAGCCCCCTTCGAAAAAGAACACCCTCGTCCCATAATCCATTCGAGTGGCTCCGAATCGCCCACGTTCCCTTATCTTCCTCGCTTGCCGACTCTCATTTTCCGCTTCTATACATCCATCCAAGGCCTCATCCCGAGAAGCACCGAAAATATCAAAACCCAAGAAACTGTTCACCGTCCAGTGATCCAAGCAGCGTCATTTGGCGACAGCTGACGATGGATTTCCACGGAACTGCGGCGGCCAGGAGCTTCGGCGGAGGGCGCCGGGCCGGCGGCGCCAGGCCCTGCGACAACTGCGGGTCCGCCGCGGCGGCCAAGGTGTTCTGCGAGGCCGACGCGGCCTTCATCTGCCTGGCCTGCGACGCCGGCGTCCACGGCGCAAACGTGCTCGCCTCCCGCCACGAGCGCGCGTGGGTGTGCGAGGCGTGCGAGCGCGCGCCGGCCGCCTTCGCGTGCCGGGCCGACGCCGCCGCCCTGTGCGCCGCGTGCGACGCGGACGTGCACGCCGCCAACCCCCTCGCCGGCCGCCACGTGCGGGTCCCTCTCGAGCCCTTCCACGACGCGGCCGCGGCCGCCGCGGGGCCCTTTGGGACGGGCTCCGTCCCCGACGTCCCCGCCGCGCCCGCGGTCGGCGACCGCCGCTGCGGCGCGTGGGGAGGGCGGGAGGAGGAGGACGAGGAGGAGGAGGCGAGGTCTTGGCTCTTGCCGAACGCGACGAAGATCGCGAAAGGGGCCGGAGCGGAAGCCGGAGATGCGTTCTGGAGTGAAGTCGACCCGTTTCTCGAATTCGACGGCGAGTGTCTCGTGCCGGTCCGAGCAAGAGCAGTCGATCCTCCGGTCACGGTTCGGCACCGTCATCGGTCCGGCGAGTGCTTCGACGTCGACTTCAGCACTTCCGGCGATCTCTCGCCCTCGAGCCAAAGCGTAAGCCTCCTTAACGAAACGTTTAATCACGCAACGTTCGAATGATTCCGTCGATCCAACTGGTTTCGTCGCTCTTCCAGGTATCGACGTCGCTTGAGTTCGGAGTAGTCCCCGACGAGAGCCCCGCGCCGCCGGAGACGCCGCGCTCCGCCGGCCGGCCGGGTCATCAGTTGAGCGGACCGGATCGGGAGGCTAGGGTGCTGCGGTACCGCGAGAAGAGGAGGAGCCGGCGGTTCGAGAAGACGATACGCTACGCCTCGCGAAAAGCCTACGCCGAGGTGAGGCCGAGGATCAACGGCCGGTTCGCGAAGAGGGATCGAGTACTCGAGACGGAGGACGAGAGCATTGCCGCCGCCGCCGCCGCCGCCGCCGGCGTCGTCCCCACGTTTTCGCATGTGCCGATGAATTAAGCTAACGGTGCATGTGAGGTGGTCATGGTTCAGTGCGGGTTGGATGTAGTTTGGCGGGGGTTGTTTGACAGATGACGCCGGAACATTTATTACTTCACGTGAGCTTTTTTTTTTTTTTTTTTTTCTTTTCTTATGAAATGTTCGAATTAGACCACCCGTCTAGTGATTCCGCTCGATAAGGGCCGTTGATCCTTTCCTCAAATGTGAGGGTTCGAAACCTAATGGAGATGTTTGGTGCACGGGTGATGATTTTCTCAGTGTCGGCTGGCCGGAGGCTTTCTTGGATCATAAAAAAAATGTTCGAATTAGTCTTTGAATTTTTTTTTTCGGAATTTATCATTTTGTTGTGATATATATGAATGGGTGCTAACGTCGAATTTCGCATTAGGTCCACGTCATCTCTAAGTGGATAGATAGTTATAATGTCAACTTTTTTTTCCCTGATGAGATCGTAGGCCCAAGGCGACACTTTAAAACCTTCACACAATTAATTAGACTAACACTGAGACCTTTCTGCAGTATACATTTGACTTTCTCATGGATTTCAAGATTCCAGGAGTGGTCAGAGCATGCTTTGATTCTAAGCCATGAGGTTATGATCCTTTTCATCTATCCTGTGATGTGAATAACCAAGAAAGCTTGAAACGGTTCTTGTCTGAATCCGTTAGATCCTTTCTAGAACAGAACACATTATGTCTGAGTTGACTTCATTGATTTCTATAATGGGGACAGCAGTGCTAACTTCGCTAGTTAAGCCGGTCTGTATCGAACATGAAGTCGTCAATCTGTCCTAAGTCCAGTAATTAAGCTGAGTCATTCAAAACGCGAGGGATGCTTCCTCCTTAGCTTGGGGTTTCTTTTAAGACAACGGGTACAAAAAAAAATTTGTAATTTCAATTGAGAAGCAGATGCACTGTCTTTTAATTCACACGAGCGGAACCATATGGCCTTCTCAGTTACTGCGAGCAGCACTAGAGTCACTAAATTGGCAATTGGCATGGCATACTGCTAGAGGAGGATGTCTGTAAAAACATGAATACTATATTTCTTGGTGCACTTTCATAATCTTGACAACTAAACTAATGTATATGTAAACGAGCAAACAAGTTACAACCTGTCACTTTACTTTACTGGCAGTCAAGCTAGATACATCCTCTATGTTTCAGTACCTCGTTCGATAAAAGATTTACATAACTGAAGTCACAAATGAACCAAAAAAAAAAAAAAGAAGTCACAAATGAAGGAGCTTGGTGTAAACGCAACTGCATTATGTTGAATATGCTTCAATCTTGTAAACAAAGAATTCTGATGACATCTAGAACATAATGAATTGCCAATGCGATCGCTTATTCACACGGAATCCTCCAAGGAAATATCGGTTGGAACCTCGTACCCAAATACCATGGAGTAGTCATCCATCTCATCAGAAAAGAATTTGGGTATCCTCCAGCTTTTTGCTACGTCGGAGTCAAGGCCATTATTCAGGAGCTCTAACACCTAGTTCATGAGATTATTCATTCAGAGAGTGCAAACTTTATATAGTGACATGCTTTTGCCTAAGCTAAAGCTAAAAGGTTTCATGTACCTCGCTCATCGTCGGTCGCAATATTGAGGATTGTCTCACACAATAGGAAGCAATTAACACCACTCTGCTCAATTGATCAGAGTCATACTTTCCCTCCATTTTCGGATCAGCCAGTTCGGCAATGTTTCCAGATTCCATGAGAGGCATTGCCTACAATGTTAATTAGCAAAACAGATACAGGCGAGAGTGAAAAGGAGATTGAGGAATTGATTATTTTTCTTATTGTTGTGATTCGAATCACTGCAGTGGCCTCTTTGACTAATAGAAATGCAAAAGTGAAGATAATGTACCCAGAGGAGAATGTTCTGCTTTGATGAATTGACAGGCCTACGGCCAGTCACTATTTCCAACAGCAGCACACCAAATGCAAACACATCTGTCTTTTCGTCCACAATCCCATGCATGAAATACTCCGGTGCAAGATAACCAAAAGTGCCCTCGATTGGAATCACGGCGTGATGAGTCCACTTGTTTGGTAGCCACTTTGCTAAACCAAAGTCAGTAATCTACAGAGAGAACACTGACGTTCATTCAGAATGGTTGAAAAATTGCTATGCAGCTTGAAACTGAGAAAGTACGATCATTTTCTACCTGTGGTTCGTAGTCAGGCCCGAGAAGGATATTTGACGCTTTTATGTCTCGATGTATGATGCGATGCTTGCAGCATTTGTGAAGATAGTGCAAACCTCTCGCGATGCCCACGGCAATTCTGTAACGTATGGGCCACTCAAGTGACTTGGTTGCTTTACCTGAAAGAGAGAGAACTTTAATACCACTGAAACATGGAAATTTTCAACTGAAAGAACTATACCACTTCATAAACGATACTTTTGGACAAATAATTCCCAGATTCTTGCTTACCCTGATCTTTTACTTTCGTTTTATCCTTCTTTCTTATCTTTCTCAGCTTCTTAACTATGATGAGGATTAGGCTTGACCTTCCTCTTGCTCTCTACAGAATGATTAAAGTTCCTGACTTTTTTTCAGCAGTTCATGGGTATGACAGTTACTTTGGCCAAGGGAAGTAATACTCACCATGTAACGCAGAAGCTAAATTTCCATTCTCAGAGAAGTGGAAAACCAGGCAGAGCCCATTTTCAATACAGTAACCAACTAAGCTGGCGGTATTGGGATGACTGACATGTCCTATTGTGCCCAATTCCATCAGAAACTCTCCTTCCTTTTTCTCATCATTTTTGTCCTTGGCCAACCTCTTCACCGCTATTACTTGTCCATTAGAAAGATCGCCTCGGTATACCTCTGAAAACCCACCTTTTCCCACTATACTATCTGCAGGATGAATTGAAAATGGAAATACAAATTAATACACAAATTTCCAATCTCGTACAGTGTTTTTTTTTTTTTTTCAATGTCGTATATCTTCATTGGTTAGCTAACACGCATACATGGAGAAAAACCAAAGAGATTGAGTATTTTGTCACTTCTAGTTGGAAGTTTACCTGGATGGAAATTATTTGTAGCATTCAGGATTTCCTCGTGACTGAAGCACCGCAGTGGAGGCTGACGACTCTCTGTTTTAGTATTTCTTTTTCTAAATGGTGAAATAAATAAAGAGTATATGAATTTGCAGAGAGATGCACATTTCCTTCTGTTTGATCGTGCCTTAATATTTTGAGGCAGATGAGGGGTTGCTGCCACAATAGAGTCTCGGAAGCTGGAGGTATACTCATCTGTGGTTGTCGAAGAATCCTTTTCAAGACCATCAAGAACTGTTGTCGGCGAAAAGGTTTTACTCTTTGTTTCTAGATCGGTAAACTTAATGTGGGATCGTTCTCTGCCATTACAGATTGTCTGATTTGGCCATGTTGAACTTAGTTGATGAGTTTTAACTGCCAGAAGCAAACAGATACTTTCAGCTGACAATGACTTCCATCGGAACATTAAAAATAAAAAAAAAATTTCTAGCACCAACCTTTTGATTGCTTGGAAGGTATATAAGTCTGTTGTTTCGTGGTACATTTCCCCACCGAGACGACTGCACAGTCTTGAGGTGCATTCTCAAAACAATACCTTAGAATCCCATGTGAGTATCTGATTTGAATTAAAGGAAAAGGAAAAAGAATCAGAAATTGCAGGTCACAAAGCAGATTTTCGCAAGAAAACTGTTACCTAGCAGATTCTCCTCTTGATCCTTGAAGAAGGAGATATTCTGCTGAAATAGATTTTGCTTCTTTAACCAGACCTCTCCCAACACTCGTGCTGAATCCTACTCTGGCTTCCAAGTTTATCTGAAAGTAAAACGACAATCAGCTCTGAGAAACAGAGACTCAAAATCGATTAAGCGGATACAGTTCCATAAAGAATTTCAAGATATTGCACCTCGTGTGACTGGCAGGTCTTAGCGAATTCGCCTAGCACAGATATAACATATGCTTTGGCTCTGCGGATTTTGGACAAACGCTTCCGGGCGATTTGTCCCTTCTTCGTGTATCCACCTACTGTTGTTTGCAAGGAAGTGCAGTATATATGATTAGATAAAAAAATTACCGGTTGAGGACCTGCATTTAGCAATAGGGAAAAGAAAGCACCAACGTCCCTATTGGCAATTGCAGTGCACATATTTTGTCAACTGTTCACATATTATACTCAAAAGAACAACTGTAGATGGTAAACTGACCCAGAACATGGAGGGCAACGATGTTGTCGCAAGGACGAGCTAAAGCAGTGACTGCCCATGAGAGAAGATCTCTGCTTTCAGATGGGTCTGAAGAGATGCCTACTAGTATGTTAGCAGGAGACAAAGGCCTCATTTTTTTGCTGACAGAGGAATCTGCTGAGGGACTTCACTTGCTTATGTCACTATCTTGCCCATAGGAACACTCCAATCCAAGCTTATAAATGAATGGGGAATCACTACATAATGATTGAGGTCAGTCAGATCCCTCATTCCATCATTCTTGTTTAAGAAGCATGAAAAACCTCTTTTGCGGTGTCAGACAGTTGAAAAAAGTGATTACCCTCTCTCTCTCTCTCTCTCTCTCTCTCTTCTTATGGGATCCACAGTACAGTGTAAAAGAAGAAAGATGAGATATGCAGACTAGTAAAATGTGGTTGGTTTATGCCCAATAAATCCAGTCTCTGCAGTACTTACTCTTTCTTCTGTCCCTGCGCTTGCGTTCTTTTCTCTCTAATTGGTTATGGTGGACTTTTTGGGGATATACAATTAATTGCAACGGTTGGGTGCTTTGGAGGATAAGCAAAGGTGGGTTGGCGGGATACATTTGATTTTTCTTGCTGTGGAAGCCAAATGGGGAGGCCTCGAGCCCTCCAAAAGGGGTCAGATAAAAGTACTGTTATTGGGGTTTGGTGGGAGGGGGGGTCCGAGAAGAGCCCGCCTCTAAAGGCCTCTTCTTTCCATGATGATTGGGAAACTTGGAGATGTTATCTATTCACTGTTTTCTTGCCATTTCAGTTTTGTGCATGAGACTGACACATCATCCTTACCATAATTGGATACAACCAAGATAATAACAACAAATTGTTCATTAGTTTAATGTATAATGTGGTCCTTGAACTTTAAATTTTATCAATATGATCATGAACTTTTAGTATATGTTCAATTTAGTTCATGAATTATATGAAAATATTCAATGTTATTACTCTATTAGTTTGAGTTCAATGACAACATTGAACATTTTTTATATAGTTAATGAATTAAATTAAGTAGTACCAAAAATTCAAAAACCACATTGAATTAGGATCAAATTGAATAAATTAAAAGTTTAGAGAACACATTGTACATTTAGTCAAAATTCAGGGACCTTTTGTGTCAGAGAGTATACAATGCTTGAGAGAGAGAGAGAGAGAGAGTGTATGGCTTCAAGGTTTTCTCAATCACACGTGGTAATGATTCATGTCCTTATTCTCTTTTCCCGCTGGATAGCTGGAAAAAATTACGGGGATGAACAAGCAGGGTGCTTCAATATCGAGTTTGGAGGGAAGCATGATATGACTCTAAATTGAGAGACGTCGGAGTTGATATTTACATTTTACATTCTCTTTAATCAAATCTTGCAGCTCGCTCACTTTGGCATTTGTTAAATTCAAAGCACTTGAAATGTTCACAAATGCAGATGCCAACCCCTACATTTTCTACTTTAGTTTAATATTTTGAAATTGGCGAAAGAGTAAAATTTTTACTTTTAGCTAAGCTTAAACAAGCAGGCCCCTTAGACTTGGTTTTTGGCCACACGAAGCTGGTTCTACTTGCATTGCAAGTATGACTGATGATTCCATTTGATAATTTTCCTTCTCATCCTAGCAATTCTTTGCAATGTGATGCACCATATTGCCTCTCTTATATCGGTCTCACCACAAGTCAAACAATATGAATTCTATGCACTGACATCTGCCTGAGCTACATTCTGTATGGCTTTATGAGTCATTTGCTGGCAGATTCGAAGAATCAGTAAGAGCGAAATAAGAACTTTGCTCGCATACCGTTAAAGTAGCTCTTTAATATTGTGAACATGGATAGAAAAAAAAAGGGTTAAGAAAGAGGCAATGTTACACAAGTGTAACCTATTCCCAAAAATTTCATCCATACTGAAAGGGAAGAAAAGAACTACTAACAAGCAAAACCAAGATCGATTAGACAATAGCAACATCTTTGTTGCTACCAAAATCGGACACACGGCTGACCTTTTTTTGTTTGGGTGGCAGTGGAAATCTCCAGCAAATGACAACGTTCCTAGCACATTGCCCTTAGGTTTGATTTCTATTAAAGCACTAAGCAGTGAAATTTAGAAACTCCTGCCTTTGCACTTCTCATATTACCTGATACAATAACAAAACGATGCACAGAATCAAGACAACTCGACAATCTCAGGCCCCTTTTGCGGTTGCTTTTTTGACCGTTTCCCTCCAATCGATCCGTGTGAATCTTCTTTGCCATTTTCAGATCTTGCATGCTTTACAGGAAGGCTTGCTTGGCTAGTACCACAATTGTCATCGCCATCCTCACTGCCATCATCGCTGTCATCATCATCGTCATCGGTAGTGTCTTCTGAATCCATTTCACCAATGCTGGCAGCTAAAGGATTCAGAGGATGATGGCTTGCAACTGCAGATTCTGCAGCAGCTACTGCCTCGGGGGTATGAAGATCAGCAATCCCCAGCATTAAGTCCTGTTTTTGTAAGGTCCAAAGCATCGGGTGACCATTCCATAAACCAAAATCATACCAGGGAAGTTCATAAGCAGCAGAAAGATACCATTTCTATTATTTCAGACTCATTCCCGTCGAGAGCTTCAATGTCATGTCTTTTGGGATTGTCCTATACAAACCAAGAATTGTGCATGGTAGGTCACAACGAGACAGAGCAATTGTACTGAAAAAGGCAAAGTCACAAAGGATTGAGATGATTTCACAAACCTTGACTTCAACCTGCAGTTTTTTGTTAGCCTCAGACAGGACTCCAAGAAAATCTTTCACTTTTCCAAGAACTGAAGCAAAGCCAAAAGATGAAAATTATTAATTTTTCCCCTTTTTGGGAATAGAAATTCCAATTAAAAGCTTAAGCTGCTAGGTGGAGCAAGGCTACATGTAGACATGGCACATAACCCATAGACAAGTAAATAAGCTACTGAGATCAAGCTAACACATTACACAACCATATCAAATCAATCAGAATATTTTGAAAGTCCTCTGTCAGCAAAAATCTCCACTGAAGCCCATAATAATATTATTCTGAAAGAAATTAATTTGACTAAACGATAACTTGCATAAATTATTAAGAAAAGCATAAAACATGTATTTTCCTGATCAAAAAATTAGACAGGCAAATTCGATACCTTGGCTAGAAGGAACTGAACTTGTTAACGGCCTTCCATTGTGGGGCGGCTGGTTTCTTTTAGAGTCTGAATCCTTTTCTTTACATATGAACAAGGTGGACTCTGCATATTAAAACACGTAATCAAGAAATTAAAAAGAATGGCAACATTAGACACGCGTATTTGACCCATGCGTAAAGAAGCCAGCGTTACTGCCCAAAGATCAAGGTAAGAGCCATACCTAGCGATGGGGAAGAGAAACTCTTATTCTCTAATTTCAGAAGCTCTTGACTAGTAGTCTCCATCTCTGCTGGCTATGTACACAAGTACTACAGCAAAGAGTGAAGTCGAGGGATTGAAGTTGTCGCTGAATGTAGAACAGGATCAGATCATAATCATTTGGACAAAGAAGGTACTTAATATCCTCCTAACTTATAAGGCCTCGGTAATTAAACAACTCGCAGCGAGAATTAACAAAAGTTTGTCCTAGTTGCCCATGATGTCAATCACGTCTCGCAAAATACAACTCATCCTAATACAGAACAATTCTAACTTCAAAGTTATCCCGTCGCTCTCGTTTCAAGCGCTTCGTCTTCAATCCTCTTTGAACGAAGGCTTAGTATTTCATATGAACATCCAAACCCCAGTATTTTTTGGCAAAAAAAAAAGAGGAGCCTTGGACGGCTAACTAACAGTTAACCGCAATCACCTCTTCAGCACCTAAACTAACTAAACAAAGACAGCCAGAAAACAAGAAAGAAAAGGTTCCTACAGTGCTGTTTTGCAATGAACACAACAACATGAGTCCGAATTGACATCAGCAAGGATTACCCATGACTAGCTCACTATAAGTCAAAAGCATGCACCAAAAGGAAGTACCCAAGCTAGTTCAAAACTTAAACTTCTCGATTCCTTGAAGGCATGAGCCACCCATTCCTATTGTGCATAACTGGGGTGTCAAAAAAGAACTGATCTTGACGAGGCGATTTCTTGGCACTCAAAAGGGGTGAAAGGAAAGAGAAAGGAAAACTAGAGAGAGAGAGAGAGAGAGAGAGAGAGAGAGAGAGAGGACCTGTCGGTGCCTTAGCAGCTAGCGCTCGGTGGTGGCGGGCGGGTTCTTCTGGCGTCTGAGAGAGGTGGACGGTGAAGACGATGATGTTCGAGTTGGGCCGGTTTACGGTTCGGGTCGGCCCATTATTCTTCTTCTCTTGTCATTGTGATTTGTTGTATGCTTGGGCCCAATATTAGGGACCCCTCATGAATTACTAAGACTGGATTTACTGGTCTTCCCATCTTATGTAGGTTTTCGCAGTAGTGACTCCATATATTAAAAAGCAATGCAATTGTGTAGTATGCCATTTCATTTAGTATAGTAATTTTGTAGATTAGTTTTAAGACAACTATAAATTTCACGGACCAACCTTAATTTTACTAACCAGGTAGCAACTTGTCATACCATTAGACAAGCTGAAACATTCTTGACACATTGTCATTAGAGAGCAAATTGTGGGTACATTTAGTATAGTAATTTTATAGATCAGTATTAAAACAACTATAAATTTTACGGACCAACCTTAATTTAACTAACCAGGTAGCAGCTTGTCATACAATTGGACAAGCTGAAACATTCTTGACACATTGGCATTAGAGAGCAAATTGCGGGTTCAATTAGTATAGTAATTTTATAGATCGGTTTTAAAACAACTATAAATTTTACGGACCAACCTTAATTTTACTAACTAGGTAGCAGCTTGTTATACCATTAGACAAGCTGAAACATTCTTGACACACTAGCATTAGAGAGCAAATTGGGGGTTCTCTGTAAAATCATTTTGTTCATATATCATTGGAATAATATCATAGGTGGTCTCTAAATTTTGACTTGACATTTGATGTAGTCCCTCAATCAAACTTTTTTTCTTGTTAACTCCCCAAACTTTTTGAATTAGGTTTAGTATCTTCTGTTCATTCAATAGACAAAATGGAAATGCGGATGCACCGATAGCATCCTTTTAATGTTCCAATTGGCATGTGACATGTCTTATTGAACAATTGAGATGCTTGTGCATTCAATAGACAAAATGGAAATGTGGATGCGCTAATAACATCCTTTTAATGTTCCAGGTGGCATGTGATATGTCTTATTGAGCAGTTGAGATGCTTTGACGTACTCCATTGTAGGGGACAACAAGAGGAGTTCCTACAAAATGCTGAATTGGCAATCCTTATAAGCAAAAAGCGATTGATTGGCATTTCATTTGACCAAAAAGATTGCACATAATGGATTTTGAAAAGTTCAAGGACAAAACTAAATAGAGTTAGAGATAACATTGAACATCGAGAAAAGGTTGAGGGACTAGCCGTAGTTTTTGCCTTATTAGGAGCTTTCTCTTCAAATGAAATTGAAATAGCCTCCATGAATTTGAGTGAACATCATCGTTTCCCATGTTTCCTTGACAACTAAACCACATTGGACCACATGGTACTTCTCGATTTCCCAAGTCTAGTAGACATCCATTCCCTATCTTATAACCATGGAAGGGACCTTGTTCGCTTAGAATTTTCATCTCTCTCCCACCTCATGTGCCCCCAAAGACTTATGCGACACCCTTGTTGTATCGACTCTTGATGCTCCCTTACCTTAAAGAAGACAAAAACCATTATCCTCCATAACATTAGTAATCATCAATGAATATAATGGTCACTCTGAAAACTTCACAAAGTATATCATTAGATGGGGAAGTATATGTGATGTCATTTATAAGGAAACACTTGATCAAGATGATTACAACCTCATTATCCCTTTTAGGTTGCGTTATAAAGGTCAAGAGAGGATAACATTTATCACATCTTATGTTTGGTTCTTATCTAATACAAGATAAAGTTGAAAATAAAAGGGATATAGTTTGTATAAAATTATCTCATGGGAGAGATGGGATAAAACAATATATAAGTTCTTTTATTCATGATATAAGATTTATTTTTCTCGAATAGCAAACTTCTTAAATTTAAAAATTAAAATAATAATTAAATATAAGTAATATTTAAATTTTCATATAAAGAAAGTTCAAAAATAAGAAAAAATAAAAAATATCGTTTTATTCATTCATAATTTTGTTTATATAGTTGAATTTCTTTCTATTCAATATTATATATACACAATATTTATTTTTATTACATATTTTGGTTATATTATTATAACTTATTATTTGATGATGGGACTAAAGAAGAAATTGAAAATAAGGGAAAATGATTAAAATAAGCAAATAAAAATGAAGTAGAAGAACCCATATTTTAGATGAAATAACAATTCAAACTTCAAAATGATCTTTCTAATTCTCTAAGAATGAGGGTTAATGAGATTTCTAGAAAAAAACCCTAGCCTCTCTGTCTCATTCTCCTTTGTATATTTCCTTCATGTTAAAGTTTCACGACTCCTTCGTATTTATGTCAAAGCTCCACGAAAATGGCTTAAAAGTCGAAACTCCTTATCCTTTGTAACTCTTTGGTTTGCATCAAAAGTCTATGAAAGCGGCAAGAGAATCAAAGTTTGTTCTCTTTTGTAGCTCCATGGTTCACATTAAAACTCCACGAAAGTGATAAGAGAGTTGAAATACTATACTTTTCAAGATCGCAAAGATGAATGATAATGTTTTCTCTTTAACTAGATTTAGCATTTGCTAGCTAATTTACCCCACCAATGTTACCGGAACTTGTTTACATTTCTTATCATAGTCGAACCCTTGGCTTTAGATTGTTTAAATTTAGATCGTACAATAATAAAGGACAGATTGATGGAGGTTATTTTCATTTGTACATTTATGGTTTTTTAATAATGAATTTGAGAGATTTTTACCATATTTGGGAGTGATTGTTAGATCTATTTATATTGATATGTTGCTCTAAATGCAATCTTAGGGGTTTGATTCACATGAAACGAGCTAGATCGTTGCAAATAGAAGAAAGTAGGATACTATCAATAAATAAATGGGCCTAAGGCAGCAAAGTTGTAACGCCTTGGGTCTCCACTGTGCATATATTGTCCACTTTGGACACTAAGTCCTCACGGTTTTGTTCTTCTCAGGACAGCCCATACTATCCCAAGAAAACACGTATGTACAGTTAGAGGGCCCATTTGTCACGCCCCGAACCCCGAGCGCGTGCACATCCCATTGCGGTCGATCAAACATGCGACATCCCAGGATACGTCGCCGACCCATTCATTTTATTACACATGCGGAAGCGAAACAAATCCCCTGACAACATTTAACTTGGGATAGAAAAGCAGGCAATCAATCACAATACCAAACACTCCATTAAAACACATAGGTTTAAATACAATACTGGACTGATTACAAAATAGACCAGCTCGATAAAAGGGGAACTATCCTAAGACCACTAGCGGGACACGTTCACCGATCCTTCGCCACCTTTCCAGACTCCATGGCTTCGGGTCCTCCACGACCACCATCTAGGAACCTAAAATTTTGGCCCACAACGGGGTGAGACATTGTCTCAGCAAGTTCAACCCCCTAAACCCTTATTAGAAAGAAAATACACCCCGGGTGGCCTAGCCACATCACACAGAAGACTTACCTCGTCTTAATCCCTTCCTACAGGTTAGCACAATTTGTATCACACAAACTCAGGAAATAATAAGAATTCAAACAATTGGAATGCCAACACTTTCATAGGAACCACAAACACACTCAGCACGCATTCCAATTATTATTCACTGCCACACAAGGGCATAGCCTACTCGCGGCTTCGGCTATCTACGACATTAATGCCGGCATCGCCTCCCCCTTGGGAGCGCAGCTTCGTCACTACGTCGACGGCATTCCCGAAGGAGCATAGGTCCAGTTGGCCTAGCCTTTACTGCGACTCGAGCCTCGTGACTAAGTTTAGAATCAGGTCCAGTTGGCCTAGCCTCTACTGTCACCCGAGTCTCATCACTAAGTTGACGGCGATTCTAAAGGAAAACAGGTCCAGTTGGCTTAGCATCTACTGCGACCGAGTCTTTCAACCAAAGACACGACAATTCAAAACTGACCTTTGGACAATTTACATTTCACTCAAATACTCCAATTGCAATAGTAATCCTTAAAAATCCAATTTCAGTGCCAAACCCGACACTTGGGATTTTCTAAATAAAATCCACATTTTTCACAATCGACACTCGATTTGCAATAACCACTCATCAAATTCAAAATATGAATACACAGCCGCGATCAGCATGAAATTCTAAGAATTTAGGGTCCCGAAATAATTTTCGGAATTTAATAAATAATTAAATTTATTTCGAAAATTAATTAAATAATAATATCCATATTTTTCACAATCCACGCTCAATTTGTAATATCCAACCATCAATTTCAAAATCCAAATACACGGCGGCGATCAGCGCGAAATTCTGAGAATTTAGGGTCCCGACAAAATTTTCGGAATTTATTAAATAATTAAATTTATTCCGAAAATTAATTAAATAATAATATTTTAATAATTTTCGTAATATAACATATTATTAAATAATCAAATAATTTCGAAACATTTATTTAAATCAAAAATAAATTCCTTTAAGTCACATCAAGGTTTATTATAAAATAAACCTTCTTAACGCTAATTAAACACACTTTAAATTAAAACACAACCTTAATCCAATCCACTCTTAAATAACTTAAACTAACCACCTAATAACACTTAACATAAACTAAACCTTCCTAAGTATAATTAACCGTCTAATCAAAGTTTAGTGAGCTAAACTCACCGGATTAGCGAGCCGAGCGGACCAAAATGACGAGGGTGACGAGGGGATCGACTTTCCCAAAGGCCGACCTAACCTTCGGGGCCGGGAAGACGGCCAAAACGGGCCAAAACCAGGCTGCCATACCCATTTCTGCAGCTGCTGGTCACGGGCGGAGGAGGGCCAAACGGCGGCTAGGTCGGGCGGAGGAACGGCGAGGAGGATTGGCGGGCGGCGGCGGCTGCTTGCATGAGCTCCCGGCGAGCTAGGCGGCGGCTCGGCGACGACGGGCAGTGGCTGGACGACGAAGCTGGGCGCCGGCTGCGCACGGACGGAGGCGGCGAGCGGCGAGCTAGGCCGGGCGAGCGCGTGCGCGCGGCGGCGCGGGCGACGCGGCGCGGCGGCGGGCGGCGACGGCGGCGGCGAGCGGTCGAGCGGGCGGACGGAGGGGGCGTCGGGGCTGTCTCGCACGGCTCCTTCTCTCTCCTCCCAAGCTCAAAAACCAACAAGACCAAGGTTGAAGATGATGTTGATGGGTGCCTTTTTGAGATTAAATCTCCACCCTCCACTTGTCAAGCTCCTAACACTTGGCCCCAACTACCATGACACAAGATGATGTCATCTTCCACTATCTCCAATCTCCCACAACCTTATTCCAATAGGTTCAATTTCATTTTCCGCCGGGGCATAAAATCTTGTACATCCAATTCTTCAATCCTCTTCCAATTGAACCAAATTAAAGTCCATAAAATTAATCCAATGTCACCACACTTCAATTCACATAATCACTTGACCATAGAACCATTTTAGATCTCAAAAGTACGACCAAAAGCGAGCCTACCAATTTTCCGAACCAAATTAGCCATAATTTGATTATTTTGCTGAAAAACTCGGTTTGCATGAAAAATCTTCCAAAGATGAGTCAATGATCCTAAAATGATTTGTGACTCATCCGGACTTCCAATTTCTGAATTCGATCTCAATTTCACGGTTAATTTCACTCCGGCACGATATTAGCGCGTACTGATCCAACGGGTAGCTTTTAGAAATTTTCGTGCATTTGACCTGTGGTTGATCAATTCAAGCCACAATGTACATCTTTGACACATTGGCGACTCTCGGTTGTCGGGATAATCTCAAGGTTTTAAACACGGACACAGGGTACCCAAACTACAGAAAAGCCGGTCCAGTGTCGATCGACAAGAATTGTGCGATCTGGTGGAATCACCCACACTCGATCACATGCCTCTGTCGAGTCGACCTATCTTCGGTCTCTAATCGATTTTTTTAACTGTGCCGTAATGACCCTTGCAGATTAACTCGGTCGAAAGGTCATTTCCTGGTCAAATTCTCAAGTCCGATGCATTAGAATTTCTTAACGGCTTCACCTAGTAGACTAGTTATCCCATGAGTGATCAGTTCAGGGAAAAGAACTATATATGCACAGATGAAATGCCCATTTCAATTTATTGAAAATAGAATTGGAAATTCAGGATGTCACACCATTGCCTTATAAGGCAGCCCAGAACTCCCTCCATAGGCGATGTGGGACAAGAGAGAGAGGGACCCCTTCCTTCCGCACATCCGGGGACTGAGGCGCGGACGCACCGCCATCCCTCCTCCCTGTGCACCGCCGCTCGGGCCGTCACACTCTGCCCCCCTTGGGAGCACAACGCCCTCGCTGTGGCCCCACATGCGGTCGGAAGTCGGCTCTAATACCACTTGTAACGCCCTAGGTCTCCACTATACATACATTGTCCGCTTTGGACACTAAGTCCTCACGGTTTTGTTCTTCTCGGGGCAGCCCATACTATCCCAAGAAAACGTGTATGTACAGTTAGAGGGCCCATTGCTTTATAAGGCAGCCCATAACTCCCTCCCTAGGCGATGTGGGATAGGGACCCCTTCCTTGCGCACGTCCAGGGATCGAGGCGCGGACGCACCGCCATCCCTCCTCCCCGAGCATCGCCGCTCGGCCATGACGGCCCGAGCGGCGGTGCGCGGGGAGGAGGGATGGCGATGCGTCTGCGCCTTGGTCCCCAGACGTGCGCAAGAAAGGGATCTCTCTCCCTCTTGTCCCACATCGCTTAGGGGTAGGGGTGATCGATTCTCGGTTTGGTCCGGTTCCAAGGTGGAACTGGGAACCGGACCAGGAGAATCGGTTCCCAATTTTGGGAACCGTGGACCAGACCGTTTGGTCCTAGGACCGGGAACCGGACTAAAGAATGATCATGCTTCGGACCGATCAATCCAATTTGATTCCTGGGCAATCTAATAAAACTACTCACACATGTTTTCACGTGCAAAATATTCAAACTTCACTTGCGTGAATATCAATTACATTTTATGTGTTTCACGCTTAATTTTAAGGATAAAAGTCATGAACAATGTGATTAAAGGTTGTGCTTGGCTTAGGTTTTATAAACAATCTCTATGAAACTAACAAGTAAGTTTTCTCTATAAATAAATTGTAACAACAAGAGCTTTGATGGTCTCTTGGCCACATAAGAGGTTGTTACCTCAATTGCAATTCCGATTGCAATAAGTTTTATATATAATATTCATATATTATATGTGTTTATATATTATATGTATATATATGTATATAAATTATATATAAAAAAATTTGGTCCGGTCTGTCGGTCCGGTTGGTTCGGTTCCCACCTTGGAACCGGGAACCGGACCAACCGGCCGCCGGTTCCAAGATTAGGAACCGGGAACCGGACCGCCGACCATGGGAACAGCCCAAAACTGGCCGGTCTGGTCCGGTCCGGTCCGGTCCCTGTTCGGGCGGTTTCCGTTGCACACCCCTACTTAGGGGGGGAGTCCTGGGCTAGTTTATAATGGCTTGGGCCCTTTAATCTGTGTGACACACTTTAAAGCCGTGAGGACTCAGTGGCCAAAGTGGACAATATCACACAGTGGGGCCCGAGTTGTTACAAAAGTTTTTGTTGCAAGCCTTTTTACTCGTTTATTCCGTCATCTTTGCCTTATTAAAGCCTATAAAGTTTTTTTTTTTTGTCGACTTAGATTGTTCGACTTTGGTATCTAGGGCACCAAATTTTTTTATCATCTCTGATTTTCAAGTAACAAGTCCGGTGGTACCAAAGGAGACAAACTATAACTTTTGCTCATTAAAAATTAGGGTTAATATCCTGAAAAGCCCCAAACTGGTACACCTGTGGCAAATTTACCAAAAACTATTTTTTTTACCATGAAAAACCCCAAATTGGTACACCTGTGATAAATTTACCTCGACTGATCATAAAAAAACTCTAAACTAGTATATTTATGATAAATTTACCCCAAATTAATTTATTCGACCGCCAAAAATCTCAAACTGGTACATTTGTAACAAATATATCCCATATTTAATTGGATTAATACCACAAAAAAATCACAAAAATTGTAAATTGTGACAAACGAAAAGTAAAATCCCAAATCGGTATACCAGTCAACTGTCACGTGTAATTTAATTTAATAATTTGATAGTAAAATTTAATGGAAACTAACAAAGGGTAAATTTGTCACAAGTGTACGAGTTTTGGGTAAATTTGTCAAATTTGTACCATTTTAAGGTTTTTAGTGGTCAAAAAATTAGTTTGGGGTAAATTTGTCACAGATGTACCAGTTTGGGGTTTTTCAAGGTATTAACCCAAAAAATTAAAGGGGGAAAAGTACGATTGTCTTAGCCAAAAGCGGCAAAAGTTCATCACGTTTGCCGATTCTATGAGGACGAAATTCGTCGCCTTAGTTCAACTCTTTTGTCAGATAAGCACCAAAGGCAACAAAAGTTGACGACAAATATCCTTTAATATATTTTTTGTATCGTTAGATTTTTTCTTTTTGGACTAGGCATGGAGACGGATGTTTTTATTTTCGTTGCTTTAGACATTGTCAATTTATTTTTATATGAAATTCGATTATAATTATTTCTTATTATTTTGATATATAAAATTTTGAGTATAAAATTAAAAAAATCAGAATTTCCCTATGTGATCTATAAGCAAAAAGTGTCAATTTTTTTTGTTAAATTTATTGTATTAATGCCAATTTAATTCTAAATTTTTTAATATTGTCAATTTAGTCATAAACTTTTTGATTTAGTACCAAGTTAGTCCTAAATCTTTTGACTTGGTACAAATTCAGTCATTCATGCTAATTTTGGCTAGATATTATTGACATCGATGCCGGTTAGGTTACATGGTACCACCAGTGCTGATGTGAACAATTTTTAATAATATCTTAATTATTATTATTTTTTCTGAATTTTTCTTTCTTTTCTTTTTTGCTTCTTTCTTCTTCCTTTTGTCAATTATCGGACACTGGCCATTGGCCATGGCTGCCTAGCCATGGCGAGGCTAAACCTTGGTGAGGGGAGCTCTTGTCGGGGCTTGCCCTTGACCAGGCAAAGCTCGGTGATTGTTGGTCGCTCAAAGCCAAATCTAGTGAGGGGAGCCCTTGTCCAAGCGTTGATGCTCAGCCTCACCATGGCCAAGTAAGGCCAGCTCACTCGGGCATGGCCGGTGGCCAACTATTGCCTATGGCCGGTCATCAGCAAAAGGAAGAAGGAAGGACAGAAAAAAAAATCGAAAAAAAATCGAAAATTATTAAAATATTATTAAAAATTGTCAATATCAACGTCGGTGATGTCACGTAATTGACCGGTGTCTACATCAGAATATTTGGTCAAATTAGTCAAAATGATTGAATTGACACAAAATCAAAATGTTTAGGACTAAATTGGCAGCAATGTAATAGGTTTAGGTTTTTTCTGATACTTTTCCTCTGAGATATAAAGAAGCCCAACAAAAAAGTGTAATTACATCAAACCTCTTAATGTATTTGACTATATAATTACAAAGTAAAAAAGGAAATCGATCTAACAAATCCAGCTAAAGTTCTCTTGGCGTGCTTGCTTCTCCACACTTCGACTAGACACTCGGCTGCAACGAAAGACAAAAATTAAGAATATTTTTATATTTTTTTATGCTTAGAAAATTAAACGAAATTATCATATAACTAAACAACATTTAAATGTCAAATTTTGAACCAGGCGATAGAGGTTGGGGCTGTAACCTATGGGCAGGATTTTGCCCGCCAATTTACTTTGAGCCTATGTTTCGTTCCCTTCATTTTCTAATATCAATTTTTGAAAAATCCATTCTAAAAAAGTTGTTATCCTATTATCAATAAAGCATATCTTACGATGACTTCAATTTCAAACTTTTGAAAAAAAAAAATATCAAACACTTCATGCATATATTTGAATATACTATAACTATACTATGAAAGTTATATGTGATGTCATTTGACTGATTTGAATCATAATTGTATTATTAGATAACCAGCAAAATCAACTTGTTTTGAAATATGCGAATCAGTAAATCACGAGAAAGAATGGTTGGTAAAGTACACGATAAGAAAAAAGTGATTGGGGGCATTTTTGGGAAAAAAAGATCTCCTAAAGGTAAGAGTCATGTTTTTCTTTATATAATGCACACATGATTTTATTTGACATTCAACTTGTTCAAATTCAAACATAAAAATTTGGATAAATTCAGTATTAAGGATCTTAATTTGTCGCACTCCAAAGTGGTAATGTGAAAGACTAGAAAAATCGTGTTCTAATTATAGTTTTCTAGCTATATAATTAACTAAATTGTCCCTACTAATTAGAATGCAATTTTTCTAATTACACAAGAAAATTTCTTTATCAATCATATTGCTAAATATTTATATTTCATTTGTCGATATATACCACTTGCATGGTATATGTTGACGAAATTGAAAAAAAAAATACTCAGATACTGTTGCAACCTAGTTTAGCATTGCCATATTTCTCTATAACCAATGACAAGCATGATTAGCTTACTTACAAAAAAACAAGTTTAATTAATGTGTTAGAAAGATGTATATATATATATATATATATATATATATATATATTAGTAAACAGAAACATGAAAACCAATGTATTTGCTAGGGTAAAGGAATATTTGAAGTTCATAAGCAACTTTCGAGTATGGTGAAGAGAACTTTATCAAATCAATATATAAAGGTTTAAGCAATTGATTGCATTAGTTATTGAATTAAAGTACTGTTAGAATAATTAAATATTAAACCACGCATTCATTAACAACTTAAGCTTTTAGAATAGTTGGCAATAACACCACGAAATTTCACATGGTATTAGAGCAGGAGATCTTGAATTCAAACCTAATATTTAGGCTCGCATGAGGAGGAGTGTTAGAGTAATTAAATATTAAATCACGCATTCATCTAAATTAATAGTTATTCTAGCTTTACATACATCAATATAATTGACTAAACTGTATCTAATATTGACACTTGTGATATACCCAATCATACTATAAGAAATATTTACTTTTTACTAATGATACCACATATCATAAATTCCCATTTACAACCTCTATGTTAGGATCAAATATTTATCTTTGATGACAAGCGCAATTCAAAACTACCTATGTCGACAACAAATTATAAATCTGATACTATTTTCTAGTCACATTGAAAGAAAATTTTTCATCACCATAGGATATATCAACGAAAAAATATTATTATTTTTGTCACATTTTAAACAATTTGTCACCTTAAATTGTAGTCAATGGTGTAGACACTTATTTGTCACCTTATATTTGTCTCCTTAAGGCAAACTAAAGGCGACAAATTCACAAGTCTTAGGTCGACTTAGATTTGACCAAAGGTGACCAACACCTGACACCTAACTTTGTTGCTTTAGAGTCGACCCAAGGCGACAATTTTTTTGGTTTGTCGCCTTTGATCTAGGAATGAGTAGTTCCATTCTGTGCAGGGTTCCATTTCATGCAGGTTTCACCTGGAACTTAGAACCAACTCATCGGAGCAAAGACGCTTATTCTTTTAGAACTTGAAAGCTATCTTGTATACATTGGAATCTGGAATTTATTTTGTTATAGGTTACAGGTTAAACCTAGAAATCGACCAATTTCTTTCTTTCGTTTTTTTTTGTTTAATTTTTAGTTCAACAAATGAAAGTAAATGCAAAGATGAAAGTTTTCCGTTTGTTAATAAAAACAATCTATAAAAGATGAACACATGAAATAAAATAAATAATAAAAAGTTCACAACATGTATAACAAAACCTTAATTATAGAACTTTAGTGCTCAATCATCTATAAAAAAAAAGTTTGTCTTTTGTAAATAGCAACAATCCATAAAAGAAAAACACGCAACATAAGATAAACAATAAACATGGTACTTATTTGTCATCTCATCACAATTTGATATATGGTATTTCCTCACTAAGATAGATAATTGTTATGAGGAGTGACCAACAAACCTAGATTTGCTTTATTTTGAGATTAACCCACCATCCCTCAATCCTATTTGATCAATGTGATGCAGGAAGATGTCCAACTACGACCAAATACTTATTTAACAGCAGAAGAATAGCCCAAGTGCCAAAATTTGGTACGGAGGGACACTCAAGTGCCAAAACTTTGAAAATGTACACTTAAGTGCTAGTTTCGAAGTTAAATGGAACACTTAAGTGTCACTCTGGCCAAAATCCGGCCAAATGGCTGATGTGACAAATTTCCAGTGAGTTTGGTCCAAAACGGCGTCGTTTTGCATGCTGACGTGGTGAGAAAATGCAAAAACGACGCCGTTTCGTATCTGATGTGTAAATAATAATATAAAAATAATTAAATTAAATTTAAACTTAATTTTATTTAAAATATTCTTAAAATTAAAAAAATTAAAAAAAAAAAGGGGGCTCGAAGGGGGGCGGCCGAGGGCCGAGCCCTTGCCGCCGCCGCCTCCCCGCCGTTGCCGAGAAGGGCCGGCGACGGAGGGGGAGGGTTGGCCGGGGTCGCCGGCCCCTGGCCGACCGACAACCCCGGGCCCTCGCTTAGATTTGGGCGAGGGCTCGTAGGCCCTTGCCGCCTCCCCACCGCCGTTGGGAAGGGCCGGCGACGGAGGGGGGGGTTGGCCGGGGTCGCCGGGCCCTAGCCGGGGCCGGCGACGCCGGCCGACCGGGCGGTGAGGGCCCGCGAGCCCTCGCCCGGATCTAGGGCGAGGGTCGCGGCCCTCCCCGCCGGTCGGCCGGGGGCCGGCGACCCCGCCGACCCCTCCCCTCCGTCGCCGGCCCTTCCGGCGACGGCGGGGAGGCGGCGGCAGCGAGGGCTCGGCCTCGCCCGCTCCCATCGCCCCCCCCCTTTTTTAAAGTATTTTAATGTTAAGAATATTTTAAATAAAATTAAGTTTTAATTTAATTTAATTGATTTTTATATTATTATTTACATATCATACACGAAACGGCGTCGTTTTTGCATTTTCTCGCCACGTCGTTGTCCAAAACGACGCCGTTTTGGACCAAACTCGCCGGAAAATTGTCACATCAGCCATTTGGCTGGATTTTGGCCGGAGTGACACTTAAGTGTTCCATTTAACTTCGAAACTAGCACTTAAGTGTACATTTTCGAAATTTTGGCAAGTGTCTCCCCGTGCCAAGTTTTGACACTCCAGGTGTCCCAAACTCCTTATTTAATTGTAGCTCCTTTGTTTCAAATGGTGGATCTGTTTTTGATCTCTTCCGTCATATGATCGTATTTCTTCTTTTAGATGGGAGAGGCTCAGTGAATCCGAAGGGATTGCAATACCACAACAACCTTATCGATGAACTAATCAGCCATGGCGATAGCCAAAGCTTGTTATACGCATACTAACGTACATTTTAAGCCCCATTTTTTTATGCAGATTTACTATACATTGAGAAGGAACTACCTCCAATGGGCGGTAACGAATTAATTTTTACATGCAGATTCAACCGCACGTGACAATACACCATTTTGATCTGCCACAGGCTCTTGAAGATGAGTGCCAAGGATGGATAAGTCGAAATCTTGTGTAAGGATTCGCTAATCCCTGCGACTTCTTTTATTTTCTTCTATTTGCTTCAATAATTGCTCCATCATATAAAGCATCGGTGAGAGGACTCGTTATAATCACCGGACTAATTCATGTCGAGGTAGGAAAGATTTCGTGGAATATGCAGATGTATGTTTCGAAATGTTCAAGGGAAGAGTTAACTACTGGACAACCTTCAACGAGGCCAATATAATCCATTTGGTTCTTAGTTTCAATTCCTGATTTCCGGTTTGGTTCCCTCGAGAACCAGGTCTCCCCAAAACTTAGGAGACCAATTTCCACTGATCCGGTTCTCTGGTCCTCAGTTCTATCATGAAATTATGCTCACCCCTACTTCGGTCGACCAAAGGCAACAAAACTAAAAGTGTGGTGACAAAATACTAATTATGTTGACTTAGATCATGAATTTATATAAAAATTTTTAGATCATGAATTTATATAAAACTTTTAGATAAAACTATAAGAGCTTAACCCTCAGTGATGAATTTAGACATCTATTTCGTCAAATCAATGATAATTTTCTTGAACTCATTTAGGCGATTTTCAACATGCGTATCTATCTCATTACCTGATATACAATGGGCCATTATCAGTTCATTCTTCTCCTTCTCCGGGGTTGTGGGCAATTCATCCTCGCCTCCCACTCCCAAGGCCTTCCACAAACCTCGTCTACTAGCGTTGCGCGCAACTTGATCTGCCGTATATTAACTCTTATCGAACTTCTCCATTTCAAGTTTTGTCATATAGGAAAGCCCAATAAGAATTACAAGGACTCCATATCTGTTAGATTTACTAGACGACAATTACATTGATAGTGTTGGGGAAAATCAGGGCAACAACTTATCAACCACTAAACCCAATCCGAGATCAATATCTTCCCAAAAACTAAACCAACCGAAATCGACTTAACTCTAGAAACAACCAGCACAACACAACCTTGCAATAAGTAGATATAATGCTGAAATCATAAAGAAACAAAGGTAGCAACAATACCAAAATTTTATGTGGAAATCTAACGTGGGAAAAACTGCAGATTGCCAAAAAACTTTCAATAATCATCAAGAATAGTAAGATACATAAAGTGTTTCTCTAGTTACACATTAGAAGCTCAACATTAACAATACATTAGTATTTCATCACCACTAAGGTGAATTACCATAAATAAAGCAAGAAAACCCCAATTGCAATTGGAGAATTCGAAAAAGGTTCTCAATGAATGAAACCTATCAACTTGGAACCATTGGTCTCACAAACAATATATTCAAATTTGAGCTAATTTTGACAATGTTTAGCTTTCGAACCGAGACTAGAAGCCTCTGCCTTTTTCCTCTTCTCCCCTGCATGCTCTCTCTCGGTGGAACACTGTCTCTCCCCTCTTGAGCTCTCTCTCTCTCTCTCTCTCTCTCTCTCTCTCTCTCTCTCTATCTTGCCCGAAGCAACCCCACCTTTAATTCTTTTTACTTTTTGACTTCCTTTTTTTCTTTGTTTTATGTCAGCCGGCCCAACAAAAGAGGTGGACCCAGCCAACATATAGATCTTAATCTTCTCAAAATTCTCGAAGAGATCACTTTACCTCGTATAGAACTCTCAAAACCTCTGTCAATGTGTTTGAAATGGCTAATTTCATATGGCTAAATACAATTTATATATGGAACAAGGAAAACATTCTTGTTGCAGAAGTCCATTATCATTGTGGTCCTAGATGTGGCTCTGATCACTCATTCGAACCTATTCATAACTCGAAAAAAGTCGACCACCTGAGTTTGAGAGCTCCAAACATAGATTCAATTTTGCTTGCACATTTAACTTTCGAGTTCTACTGAATCCATATACTAAACGGGATGGGGGTCCTCTGGTCCCAAGTCTCCTACATTGCATTGTCCTTTCTTATGTATGTGAAACTAGGATAGGCCTCAATATCACAAACTAAGACGCGGTTACCGCGTATAACAAAAATGGTAAATGAGAAGGAAATTATGACAGAACAATATACAAGTGATTGAATGGAAAATAAATGTATATAAGGAACGTCACTTAAATCATTGCGAATTCAGGAGTATTTTCTCAATAATTCAAGTAATAAATGATTCAATTGTCGTATTCTAAAATATGGAAATCATTGACTAATTTTCGATAAAAAGCGTATAAAATCGATAAATTTTACCTTAAATGGAGAAATGAAGAGATATATGTAAGCCTATCATGGATTCTATTGTATTCAACAAGAGTAGACGAAGGAGAGAGGGTGGATAAAGCAGGAATAATATTTAGCTCTTTTTCATTGTAGATCATAAGATTTGGACAGCTTCTTGCAAAGGTCAGTCAATTTCTCTCCTTTTCGCGTTTGATTTTATGAGTCCTGGATTGTGAATTGTTGTTTACAGGGAAATTTGTGATTCTGTTGAACGATTCCAGAGTTTTAGAAGTATCTGCTCAGAAATTTTCACGCGGTGTTCACCCGATCGTTTTCAGCACAATCGATGACGATATGTACATGTGCTGGCGTTTGTGTTTTCCTTTCGCCTTCTCTTCTGGGGCAATCTAGGGAGGGGGAACTTTTTATTTCGTTAGGTTATCACCATTAGATTCAACGGACCTTTACCTGATGCTACAGGCCATCTTTAAAAAAGCTTTATCTCGTGGGACAATTTTGATATCCATTGGTGGCTGATGTGAATGACGATTTGTGATGTGGTTGTCATGTCACTGCACATTATTACATTGGATTTATTCCGGCCTTCAAGAAAAATTGACAAACAACGATTGTTGGATCTAGGTTTAAATTTAGGGGAAAATTGTAACGACTGTAAGGCTCTTTCTCTCAATCTCACCGCCGCTTGTGCCCACTATCATTTTAAGCGATCTTTTCTTTTGCCATCATCGTGATTTGGAATGTTAGCATCAGCAATTTGGTACCAATGGTCGGCGGCGAGGTTATCGCCCGAGTGCTATGTATGGTTTGACCTCTTATCTCTTTCAATGGTGGTAATCTATGTGGCTGTTTGTTTAGATGTGTGGAGTGTGGAATTATTATTTGTTCATGTAAGATGAGGTAGCTTATCTTATTTCTTCAATCTTGAATTTACGCGGTATATCTTCTTTTTATTTTCTTGAAACAATAGATTGTTCATTTATATTAAAAATAGAAAAAGAAAAAGAACTCTTTTGTGTTTGTGCAAGTTAGAATCATGTTTACTTCTCCATGCATCATTGCACCTTTTCAAGAAACAAAAATTGTCGGAAGCAATCAATGAAGAGGTAACAGTAGTGTAGAAGGATACATAGGAAGAGGGAATCGCAAGAAGAAGTCGGAGATAAAACGAGAATCATTAAAGGTGAGATGATCTATCTTATAGATCACATCCGTTTCACGTAGGGCAAGAGAAGATTTCATGGAGTGTTGAGACCCGAGTACAATTTTATCATGGCAAAATGGACACGCACTTCATTTCATCTTCAGGGAGTGAGTTTATGTCTTAGCATATTGTCCCACTGGCAGTGACAGATTTGAAACACTATGTGGACTTCTATTTTTCAGGATGAGAAAGAGAAAGCGGAACGATATCGCATGGCAGTATTGCACTCTGGTTGATGACAACGTCGGGCGTGTCCGTTGCAATTTCTGTGGACACGTGATGTGGGGAGGCGTGACTCGGCTTAAGCATCATCTGGCAAGTATCAAAGGCAACGTGATCCCCTGCAGGAGCTGCCCTACCGAAGTAATGGCGCAGATTAAGGAGTATCTTGGCCAGGGCTCGCAAAAGAACGAAGAAAACATTGATGGTGGTGGGGAGCAAGTGAATGACTTGAGAGGTGGAGGAAATGAAGAGCAATTACAGCAGGACAACGAATATTGGCAAAATTTTATTGGTCAGGTTCAAGGATATCTCGCCCCTTGCTCTCAAAAGAACGAAGAAAACATAAATGGTGGTAGCGAGCAAATGATTGACATGAGAGGTGGAGGCAATGAAGAGCAACCACAGCCGGTGCAAGAATGTTGGCAAGAGTTATCCGATGACATTTATAAATTTGTTAGCGAGGGTTTCAAAGAGAACGAAGAAAACATAGATGGTGGTAGCGAGCAAGTGAATGACATGAGATGGGAAGGAAATGAAGAGCAATTCCAGCGGAAGCGAGACTGTTGGGAAAAGAGTGACGATGACAATATGTTCGAATATTTTTTCCTAGTATTGTCTTGCCATGGTCGGGAAGCTAGAAATCTAGAGATGGAATTGAAGGCAAAGAATGATGAGTATGAGCGTGTGCTTGAGACTGTGAAACGTGTCCGTGAGCTTACTCTCTGGGCGGACGGAATCTGGCGTGGCGAAAGTTGTAGCGGAACCAAACCTCAGCTTGCTTTCTGGGAGGATGGAATCTGGCGTGGCGAAGGTTGTAGCGGAACCAAACCTGTGCCATCTTACCAAGAGTATGGCATGACCGGTAATGATTCAGATGATAGCTGTCAGCTGGGGCTGTAAGCCCGGATCCATGTGTGCCTTTAAAAGAGAGAACCATCAAGTTATGTCTTTTCTGTTTCTTTTATACAGTGGCATTTTATCTAACTTTGGCATGCTCTGTGCCTATGCAATTGAATTTGGGACAAAGTGACTGTTTATTGTAGCGTTGTTGGTGATGTAACGTGCTGGAGTTGACAGGTGCATGGTGGCATGGTTTAGCTCATTGTTTTGAAACTTTTCTGATATGTGATTTGCCGACTCCAAAATCATTTTGAAACATTTATGTGCAATATTGCGATATTTGCAATATGTCAAGGTCTTGAAATCTGATATATGATGATTGATTCAGGTGGATGGTGATGATGAGTATTAGATACTTAGTATCTAAAAGTACTCAAGAAATGTGGATCATGCTGGTGTAGACATGTAGATTAGCAATTTTTTTTTTTTTTTTTTTTTTTTGCTTTTAGGATTCAACACTTTGGGGATGAATTAAATTCTTAGAGATTCAACAGATTATAGATTATTCAACTATCATTGTGTGCTCCTAGCTAGGTAATCCCTCATTCGGATTTATATTCAATGTGACGTTGAATTAGGAACATGATTGGAGGCATCTACGTCAAAGATGTGATATAGATTGTGCGTGGATACACTCTAAATCCATCTATATCTTTGAATTCAGTTAGCTCATTGAGTAAATCCAGTAGATTCTATAAGATCGAATGATACAGATGTTCTGTGGTAACTTCTTGTCTTATAGGATGGTCATGATTTACACATGAAACCAGATCATTTGCCGATCAAACAAGAAATGGAACCAAAGAGAAAGTGACAGCATGATATATGACTTCTAGTAGGCATCTAAGATGGTGAATTGGGTAAAAATAAACTGGTTCACTCGTGACACGGAGAAATATTGTCGCTGTGATATTGTTCTATGATTTGGACAGGGAGCAAGTGCTTTAACGATGGAGTGTATAACAATCCAATTCTCAAATTGGATGTAAGAGGAACTATGATGCTGTTCATGAGTAAAGACTCCAGTGGATATCACTTGAGTACTTCTTTTGGAGGGCTTAATGCCTGTGGAGGAGGCAGGGTTTTGTTACCTTAGATTGAGTTATGGCGACAACAGTGCAGTCTAAGGCGACCAAACATCAAATTTGTCGCCTTTTTGCTACCCTACGGTGACAAATTCTTAGCTTGTTATATTACGAGAGCTCTGAGATATTAGATTCTTCTTTCATTTTAAATTTGGATACTCTCTCTTGAAAGTATCCTTTCTTATGACACTGGCTTGGTCCTTGATTTGGATTTCGATCTATCATATCCCATTTCATATTATTTCTCGTTATTTCTAGCTTGAGCAACCAACTCGTTAGCTTAATCTTTACAATCAGATACCCTTTTCTTCCACTCACATGAATTTATAGGTGTCTTAACATTATCCGGTCGAGATTGTTCCTCTACCATACGACAAGATATCAATCAAGTGCTCATTGAATGGAATGAACATAAAACTATGCTTTAAGCCTCAGTCATGAATTTGGAGATCTCTTCAAATCACGGACAATCTTCTTGAACTCATTTAGGCGATTTTTAACCAGCGCATCCACTATTAACTCATTCTTATCCATTTTCAGAGCTGGAGGCAATTCATCCTCCTCTTCCACAGACCTCGTGTCATTGGCATTCCATGCATCTTGATCCACCCCACACCAGGTCTCATCCGACTTCTCCAATTCAAATCCTGTCATTTGTTCACGAACTTGACTTCGGTACAAAAAATGATGGACCTAGGAATGGACATTAAATACTCGACATTTCATTGGTTTGGTCAATTTTACTGACATTCACAACGAAAGTAGGAAGCCCCAACAAAAGATCCTTCGTGTGGGCAAGAATCTCACAAGCCTCTCTCAATGTATTATCGGTGGCTAACGTCATATAATTTAAAGCAATATATATATATACACACACAAATGGAACAAGAAAAAAAATTCTTGCTACAAAAGTTCATTATCACCGTGGTTCTAGATGGGGGAGGCTTTGGTCACTTATTCGAATCCATTCATAACTCTAAAAAAGTCAATCATCTGAGTCTGAAAACTCCAAACATGGATTCAGTAATGGGTGCACATGTGACTTCGCATCATGCTGAAATCATAGCCTCAATCGGACGGGGGTCCTGTGGCCCCAAACCCCTACATTGAATTGTCCTTTCTTCAGGAATGTGAAACCGTGTTAGGCTTAAATAACGACTTTTGGATCTACGTTTAAATTTAACTAGAAAAAGTAATGATGATGTTGTGACTTTTCCTGAAGTGAACAATCAAAGGAAAAACTAATGGATTATTAAGCCAAAGACTTTTCACGGATTTTCCAAACCCTACCAATCACAATTTGGTAATCAATTTAACATGTAATTTTGTTTTCTTTTGGAGCCGCTACTAATTAGTTAAGGCCAATTAGACACCCAATAAAGTATGGGAAAATACTTTATTTTTACGAACCAGAAATCAGTAGATTCAGATATTTGGTTATGTTAAATTAATCCAACTCTCTTTCAGTAAATTTTCTCTTTATTTTGAAAAATATTTTGCAAACAATTTTGGTTGATTTTAAACCCAAGCCTCTAACATATAAGAATAATCCTGTGGATACGCAATCAATATTTAACACCCCATAAACCAAAGCAATAAAAAATTTGCTAGAAAAGGGCAAGAACTTAAATACCTGAAGCAAAGTAGAGCATAAATTCACTTATGCCTCAATATCTGCAAGATTTTTTTTTTTTTAAATGCATTCCTAACCAAAACATGGTTTCTAAATAATTAAGCGATTGTAACTAATTCTTTTTTTTTTTTAGGGTTTTCTTGTTTATGAAAACTAAACTACATGCTTTGCTGATCTAAATTTAACATGCATGAATTACTAGACTAATGACATGTGACATGACCTAATTTTAATAACGAGCAAAAGGAAATGCACTAATCTAACATGAAATGCAATTTAATTCATATAATCCTAAACAAGCAATCACCAAATAACATGAAAAAAAGACATGGAAATATGGTGACATGGCAACAATGATGACGTGGCAATGACATGGAAACAATGATGACTTAGCAACTAATTCTATATGATGCATGCGCATTATTTTGTGATTTTCTTTTAAATTTAAGGTAAGGAACTCCCTAAATATGTAATTACCTAATTCAAACTAGGTAATAATTCAAATCTCATCCTATTTTAAAATTAAGTTTTCCTAAATTACCATATCTTTCCTAAACGAGCAATTCTAACTAGGAAACTCATCTATTCTAAGATGCCATATAATTTTAATATTTGTCTAAATAGGAAAATTTACCAAGTAGGGGAGAGTATATAAAATTGAACCGGAAATTGCCCCAACCAGATTGAATCGACCAGTTTTAGGTGGTTTGAGGGGACCCTGCTCTGGTTCCCATTTCCATAAAGTTGGAATGATTTTTGATCTAGTTCCTGATTCCAGTGTGGCAACAAAATCGATTGGGTGACTTTATACATGTACATATATATATATATATATATATATATATTTCTTAAAGAAGTAAAATTTAAATCTAAATCCTAGTCTCCTCTCTCCCCTCGCTTATTCCAAATGATGAAGCAAACTTGCTCCTTTTGTCTTTTGTTTTTTTTTTTTTTTACTTTCTCGTTTTCCTAATTTTACCTCTCTCGCTTACTTGCACCTTCCTTAAATTTGTGAGTCCATCGTTTATAGAAAAGAATCCACCGCATCCTCCTTTTTTCAAGTGTGCCCACTTCCATCACGGTCTCATCATCTCTCAGTATCCTTTGCAAATCTTGGAGGAAATCCTAATTTCAAATTGCAACATGGATTAACAATTCAATTAATTCAAAACTTTCGGTTAAGATATGTGAATCCATCGGTTCTATTGGATCGCCTGAGAATCGGTCAGTCTGGTGCGGCCCCCTGTTCTAGAAATGGAGAACTAGGATCACCCCTAAGTAAAAGATATGAAACATAATAAACACACAATGAAATATTCATCAAACTCAAAATAGGAAACAACCATTATCGGTCCGATCTTAAACCTTAAAGATCAAAATCATCATATCATGCAAGACTCAAAACACTAAAATTTCTTAATTGGATAATGCCTAAAAATATCAAAAAAAAAAAAAAAAAAAATCAATTTTGAATTGATAAACTCTAATTTTGGTAATGGATTAATTGAATTGAATTCGGTTTCATAATTACCTAAATTGGAAAATTTAGTTCCAATTGGGACAAGGGGCGGTTGGCGAGCAAAGACCGGCAAGGCTAGGGTTCGATGACGAGGGGCACAAGGATGATGGCCAGCAAGGGTCAAAGAATTTGGGGTGGTCATGCTGACGTCGTGGACTGAGCTACAGTTTTGCTCATCGTCCCGGTGGGGATGTCGTGGCAGGTGAGCAACGTTGGGGTTTCGCTGGGCTTTCCGTATGTGCTCCTCGGACTAGACTTGCTATGGATCAGCTGTTGGAAGTTTATTTGTAAAACAAACTAAAGTGCTTTTCTCTTTGTCCCACATAAGAGAAATGAGAGGAAATGGGCTAATTTATAAATGTGAAGTTTCTTTTGTGAATCTAAAGGAATGATTGGGGTGGGCTAGACCCCACCATACACTCGTGCGGGTGCGTGATTTTGGCGCACTTAGCATGCTTGCGCGCCCGTGGTTTAATTAGCACTAATCCATTTATTTTTAATTTTATTTTTATCTCGTACGGTTATCTTATTAACTTTAACCAATTCAAAGGTTGTTTTTGTTTATTGAGAATTTTCGGAAATTGATTAATTAATAAATAAATAATAATTTCGAAATTTATTTATTAAATAATTATTATTATTCCGAATTTTTGTTTGTGTCTCTTCAAGACAACCTTTTAAAAAGATATCCGTTCGGTTTGCAACATTTTTCGAAGGGTTGCATTTGTTCAGTTTTATCTTCTTACGAATGGACGCCTTTGTTCATTTTTTCGCAACTTTTCACGAAGAGTTGCCTATGATTTTAAGACTATTTTATATACTTGTCAAATTGAGAAAGAACGAGAGTAATCAATTTTCATCTTTTCGAATCTTTTTTCTAAAAACTACAGCCATCTTTTCAATTGTTTCCTAGAGTGACCTGGAGAAATACTAGAATTGCTATCTAGTATTCTCAATTTTGAGACTTTGTTATATTCTAGAGGATATTTACCGGTGACCATTAGCAACTTTGTGGGGTAAATAAATCCTTAAAGAAAATGATATCACGCTTCAAAGTCCAACTCGAGTACTCCAAATATCCGTCTTCATTGTTCTACCCAATTCGAAGTCATATTTTTCAACATCAGCTGCCGGCTGAGGAGTTTCGCAGCAGACCTGGAAGAAAAGGCAAGGACAAGGACCTGGACAGGAGCGTTGGGCAGGCAGCAGCAGCAGCATCGGGTGGTGCTGAAATTAGCGTCACTACTAGTGGATTGACTGGGTGCTGCGGTTGCTGGATGTGCAGCAAGCAAAGGCGTGAGACTCCAGCGAGCTGCTGCTGGATGGCGATGATGGCGGAGATCCGCGACTAATCTGGAAAACCTGTGGAAGACGCCTGGGTTGGACCAGTTGCCGGTGCTGCTACAGGGGCAGCAGAAAACCTACAAGATAATTCAAACATGGCTGCAGGTGGCGCGTCTTGAACTAAGACGGTGAGGGGCTGCCACTGAAAAACTGAGACGTCGGGGAGCTTGCCGGCGCGAGAGTTGGTGCTCGTAATAACTAGTGAACGTCCTCCCCTCAGTGCGATTCAATGCATTGTAGGTAAAGTCTAGGGTTTTAATTTCCCAGTCATGACATTCAACTTAGGCAGTTTTCTGATTATTTCTCTAGTTGAATGTTCATAAAATAATTTGAATTGTCCTCCAGGTATTCTATTTAATAATTCAATTATTTCAACTTGGCTTTAATAATGCAAATTTCTGTCGTAGATGTATTCCATTAGCTTGACCAAAATTTAATGCTCTTATAGACTTAGTCTACTTTATTAATTTTAAAACTATTTAGAAAAGTCTACCCTCCACCAATTCAATACAAATACAAAGGTTTAATTAAAATACTCGTAATATTTATATGCAACTTAACTAATATTTTGGTTTAAGGGTCACAACTGATCACTATTTTTTCTATGTAATAAATACTTAAATGAGTTTTCAAAATTTAGATGTCAATAACTGTCATTTTCTTGAAGGGGGCTCGCAGAAGTTTCATTCAATGATAAAATGATGCCCAAATTTGATTATACAAATCCAGTACAATGAAAATAAATATTTTTTGTTTAGAAATGTATTTTAATGAGTCCACACCCATTTTTAAAAGGGAAAAGACCACCAAAAACTTTAAACTTTGCCCAAATTGACACATTTACCTCAAATTTTTTTTTTCGTGACGTGAAAAACCCCAAAATTTTCAAATCGTGACACATTTACCCCATCAATGACATTTTTGTCTTATTTTTTCTGTTTTTCCTTTTTCTTTGTTTTTTTTTTCTTTTTTTTTCTTCTTCTTCCCTCCGTTGGCCAAATGGTCGACGAAGGGAAGCCGGCGTTCGATGAGGGCTGCCCTTGCCGGTGTCGGGCGAGGGTCGCCCTTACCTGGGTTGGCTAGGGCCACCCTCACCGGCGCCCTTACCCGATGCCGGCGAGGCGGCCCTAGCCAGCCCAGGCGAGGGCGACCCTCGCCCGATGTCGGCGAGGGCAGCCCTCGCTGCACGCTGGCTTTCCTCCGCCGACCAGCCATGACCGGCGGAGGGAAGAAGAAGAAAAAAATAAAAAAAATAAAAAAAAGTAAAAAGACCGAAATGCTCTATAATTTTGGGGTAAATATGTCACATGACAGAAGTTCAGGTTTTTTGTGTCGCAAAAAAAAGTTTGGGGTAAATGTGTAACGATTGACAAAGTTCAGGATTTTTCACGCCACAAAAAAAAAGTTTGGGGTAAATTTATCACTTTGGGCAAAATTTGAGATTTTTTATGATTTTTTCTCTTTTTAAAATGCAATGAAAGTGCAAATATTAATGTAAATATAGAATACGTATCTGAATCACTCAACTGGAAGTCCGGGAGAATAAATTTGGGCACGAGCGAATTTATATGGACTTGACATACATCTGATGTTTGACAGAGATCGGACAAGTTTAGAAGTGATGGAGAGAGTAAGATTCCTATGAAATATCTTCAAGATCCTGGATATCCGACATGTTCTGAAACTCTCAAAGAAAAAGTACTTGTATAAGCACTTTTAAAATTGTAAAAGCTGCCAAAGACAGATATTTGACAAGTCAAATTGGGGAGAGTTTTTTCAAACATCTGGATAGCCGACAGAAAACTCAGAGGATATGATGGGTCCTTGAATGAAGATATCTAGATATCTGGTGCGGAGAGGTGATGTAGGCGTGAATTTGACGGTCCATCTTTGGATTTGAATTCCCGTAGACTCTCCGGAGCGGTACCTCATGGTGTCTCTAAAAAAACTGCCTTTTTTTTTTTTTTTGTCAAGTTTGATTTCCACCATTTTGGAATTATTGCTTGGGTTTCGGTGTGGGCATGTTCTTGAACTCGATGATGCTAACAATCCGACTCTTAATTCACTTTTCCTTTCGGGTTTGGGTTCGAGCTCAACCATTCATTTTTGTTCATGAATTTCCTGCCGATTATTTGTCGATCTCACCTTTAGCTTGCTAATTAATATGCTATGCTAATCTAAATAATGTAATTGATGGTTTAAAGGGCTGGGTCAAGTCCTAATTTTTTTTATGCAAATGACTATTGCAATAACTAAAATTTAGATGCCAATAAGTTAAATTACATCTAATAATGACATTTGCCACATATCTAGTTATACTATAAAAATATCTACATTTTACTAATGATACCACATGTCAATTTCCATTTGCAGCCTATGTGTTAGCATCAAATGTATGTATTTGATGACAAGCACAACTCATAACTACTTATGTCCATTGCATATTAAATTTTGATACTAATTTCTAGTTATGTAGAAAGAAAATTTCATCACCTATCGATGACGAAAAATATTATTTTCATCATAAAATGAGCAATGTGTCAATTCAATAGCGACAAAATTTACTTTTGTCTCCTTAAGCACACCCAAAAGTGATGAAACAAATATTTTTTTTTCTCTTCAGGCAAATTAAAGTCGACAAATTCAAGGTTTGTTGTCTTATGGTCGAATTAGAGTCGACCAAAGGTGACCAAAACCTAATTTTGTTGCTTTAGTGTCGACCTCAAGGCAACAAATTTTTTGGTTTATTGCCTTAGGGTTTATCAGAGGCGCCATACCTAAACATTTGTTGATGAAACACTAATTTTGTTGACTTTGATCATAAATTTATTTGAAAATATAGATAAACTATTACATGAGATAAAACTATTACAGCTTAAGCCTCATTGATGAATTTAGACATCTATTTCATGAAATCAATAATAATCTTCTTGAACTCATTTAGGTGATTTTTAACATGCATGTCTATCTCATTTCGTGAAATACAACGAGCCATTATCAACTCATTCTTCTCCTTTCCCAGAGTTGCAAGCAATTCATCCCTCTCTTCCACTGCCAGGGCCTTCCACAAACCTCGTGTCCTTAGCATTGCCTGCATCTTGATCCGCGTGTCCTTAACATTGTGTGCATCTTGATTCGCCATACACTACCTCATAATGAACTTCTCCATTTCAAGTTTTGTCATTGTAATTCATGTAGTTGGCTTCGAACCAAAAATAATGGACGTAGGAGTGAACATCCAATACACGGCGTTTGCATGGTTTAGTATATTTTACTTACATTCATAACAAGAGTAGAAAGCCCCAACAAAATTTACAAGGACTCCATGTCTCTTAGTATTATATAAAAAATAATTACATTGATAAATTTTTAACCTTCTCAAAATCCTCTAAGAGATCACTTTAATTCATATAGAACCCCTCTCTCCACCCCCCCCCCCCCAGAAAAAAAAAAAAAAAAAAAAAAAAAAAAAAAAAGGCATGGCCCCGAGTTTTCACCGATAGGTTCACTTAGGTCAAAACTCGATTTGAGATCCTTGATCGCAACCTATCCCATTTTTTGACAAAAAAAAAATATTTTTGTGTCTTTAGAGTTCCATTTTCATATAGTAACTAAAAGAATTCCATTTTATTAGTAATTGGGTGTCGTTTCTTAATAATTCAAAGGTTGACTTTTTGTTCAAACTTAAAAAGTCAATTCTAGGACAACATTCGATAATATTTGTGAAAAACACAATTGATATCTATTTGATCTTAACATGCATTATTAAGCTTAAATATTTCAGATATTCATAAAAAGGATTGAGGACTGACCTTTTCATCAAATTGAAAACATTGACCATCCATTAGAAATTCCAAAATTCATTTAATTTCATTAATTTGATTCATCTTTTTCATAATATGATAATGTAACCCTCTTCTTAATTTAAATCGACCAAAACCTTAATCACTCTCTATCGGCAACCCTAATCTTTGAAGTTGAGAGCTTGCTTTCTTTTGCTTTGCTTTCCTTTTCTAGGCTTTGATTTTTTTTTCTCTCCTGATCTAATAGGGGACTCTTTCTTCGCCTCATTTGGTGCATTCTTTAACTTGTTATTGTTACTTCTCTTCGCTCGTTGTGGTGAATAAATGTACTTGCTGATGAAAACTTTATGAGAGCATCGTCACCAGTTCAGCTAGTAAGATGCTCGAGATGTGGTTCCATGACTTCTCTAAAATTCGATGGAAGCTCTCTTCTATTGATTTTGGTCTTCATCTAAATTTGGGAGCTTTTCTCTTTTGACCTAGATCTAGATTGGAGAGTTTCTTAGACGTGTTTGATTTATGGTGGTTCAACGTGTTGCTATTGTCTTCATATAGCGATATTGTTGAGGATTTGCAAGCCATTGTTTGATCTTGATGTGCCAAACATTCTACTCCTAATCCTAATTATTAAGTGTGCCATGTCATCTATTTCAATCATGTGACTAAGAAAGAACCAATCACATCAACCCTTGCCCATTAAACAAAGGATGGAAGCCGTTGTGCGATCTTGAGGTGAGTTATATGGCTAAGATTAGCTCTTAAAATTGATTTTCGCTCCAAAGATTACTATGGCCGAACCCCTATGAAATTAATACAATTGATCTTGAATTTGAGAATTAAGCTCACTCTCTCTCTCTCTCTCTCTCTCTCTCTCTCTCTCTCTCTCTCTCTCTCTCAAAAAAAAAAAAAAAAAAATCGAATCCTTTCTCTTTCCCCTTTCCTCTCTCCCGAAGGTGTGAACTCTATCGCCGGTTCCAAGTACGGTGAATTCTTGAGGCTGTCTAGCCAACCTCTTCATGCAACCGATATCCTCGATGAGTCCCCGAGCAAATTAAGCCAAGTGTCGACCATCCTTGTCACGGGAAGTGCCACAATTTTGTTAGTGTTCTTAGCCACTTGCCGAGTTCAATTCAAAGGTAGGTTATAGCAATCTTTAAATCATATAATTATCCTAGGACCCATTTACCATAGTTAAAAATTAAAATGATATTGCCAATCTACAATTAACGCTAAGTGAGGATATGATTGAATTCAATTGAAATTGAGATGAAATTGCCTATAGACTTTGGTATATTTGATGACACCGAATGTCATTCCATTTTTAGACAACCTTAGAGCCTTCAATTGCATGTGACCAAAACATCTTGTAAGAAAATTGATGAGGATGTTGGATATTTGATTATTAATTCAAGCTAGATGTTACATGTTTAAGTATAATTAGTTGATAATCCTTAGGAATTCAACCTAGATCAAGCTTAATTGAACTTATTGCATATCAATGCTTATTGTCTTTATGTGGCCGAAATCTTTAGAGTCTAAGTTAATTTTTTTTCAGTCGAAAAAGTACTTTCATTCGTTCATTATAACAAGTACTACAAGAATAATACATACGAGTTTTAGTACACAAAATATTTTATAAACATCTTGTGTTCATTATAGCAATTTATAAGAATGGTTTTCAAATAGTGGGCCTTAGCAACCCATTATGTTGCTTGGTTAGTTTCTTTGACATGATTGACAACCTTCACTTCTTTCAGCCAGGCCATAAACATCTTGTACTCATCAATTAAGTCACGAGGGGCCACGGACTCAAATCTTGACCTGTGAGGAATTCCACAAGTTAAGCAATTTGACTTCAACTCCACACTCAAATCATCAACATTACACAAATTTTTTTTCTTTGGCAAGTACAGCACCAAGCCATTCATAGTTAGGTTTTAAGCTAGCACAGCAAAGAACGTGCAAATTCCTTCCATAAACCTCCCAACTACCAAGCTGTTCGAGTCTCCACAAATTCTCAAGATTAAGCTTTCTAATTAAATGTGTTAGGAATGTGGTGTATTGGTATTGATGCGGGAATGGTTAGGAAAATGGGGATTGAATGTGATAGGGATGTGGGTTGTTCTTAAAGTATGGAGATCAATGCATGACCAGCTATAAACATCGCAGATTGCTGGCTATTGTGTTCCTAAATGGGCGAATAGAGATCGTGGGTGGATTAAATAGAGGATCGAGATGATTTGAATGGATGGCTAGGGATAAAATATTGAAATCGTGGAAGGGGATTTAGAGTTTTGGTATGACAAAAAATGAGGATTTGGGGATTTATGATTTAGGGATGGATTGGTTTTAGGGAAACCATCACCATGTAGATAGAGAAGAGCTCTCACAAAGGAGAGAAAACAACTCCCACAAGGGGAGCTCTTGAAATTTAATTACCCATAATGTCATCAAAATTCACCTAAGATTGGTTGGTCAATTTAATTGAACAATGTCAAAATCAAAATTGACCTTCAAAATCGGTACAAAGTGAGTCCTTTGAATAGACCGTGTGATTCCATATAATTGGAGGGCTAGTTTTGAAAAATTAAAAAATAAAATAAAAAGTTATTAAGCATGTGGTGAGATGTTTAAATATTAAATTTGGCGTCATTTAGTGGTTGTCTGATATTTTCCTGAATATTTTATTAAAAAAAAGGGTCAGAATAGGGTAAAACTAGGAGAAGTTTGGCTCAAATGAATATTTCGTACCAATTAGACCATAATAAGAAAAAGTGATCTGAATAAAAGTTGTAGAATACATTGTATGTTTAATTGGAATCACTCAATTTGAAATGCAATAAGGCCTTCAATTGAATTAAACACTAAATGGTTAGAAATATAGGTAAAACTGAGAAGTTGACATTTTGGTAAATTAATTGATTTCATGAATGTTAATGCTGATTAGTCTCAAAGTATGTCTAATTGACATTGTTTGTCATTGAATTGATGTATGATGTAACCAATTTCGATCAGTTATGCATAATACCATTGGCAAGTAGTTAGAAACAAGTGATTAGATCTTAGTTAGGTATTAAGTGACCGAGCACGTCACTTGAAGAATTTGCAAGTAGGAATTAATAGTCATTTGACATTAATTAATTAAATCTCTAGTTGATTATGAGGTGGATGAGTAATCGAATTGCATATCAACATCCAGATCTTGAATCCAACCATTTTTTTTTTGGTCATCGAATGATTGGATGTACTTTCTAATTGGTAAATTGAGTGATTGCATGCATGAACGGATGGAATATTGATGACTACCAAATGTCGGCAGTTGAGAATCCTTGGAAGTGGGGGTTCATGACGGCTTAGGCTTGTAATATTAGTCTAAATTAGAATTAATTAGGATAAGCCTAGTCCTTAGTCCAATAACTCTAAAATATAGGGTTAGATTGGCATTTCCTAGGGTTAATTTCATTCACAATAGTTTAAATATCACATGAAAAAGGAAAAAAAATGATAGTTGATAGCTTAGTCTAAACTTGGATCATTTCTAATGAATAAATAGGTGCGGGAAATGACATAATGAAGGAGAATTGGAAAGAACTAAAGAGTGCTATTATCCTAAATTGGATTGAGGCATCAGCTAGGATAATGTATGCATCCACATAGAATTCCAAGCCTCTATTTCATTATTGAGCACCCGTATTGCTCGATCTAAGATAAGTTAGTTCTTAAACTCAAGCTTACAGGGTTCATGTCCCGAGGTTTAAAATAAGGTAATGTAATATTTTTTGCCCAACTTAGTATTGGGTCAAGCTCATGAGGAATTGTGTCTCGGAGAATAAAAGACAAAGCCATGCAACATTCTCTACTTGATGAGTATTGGGTTTTCATTTTTGCACATTTACTTTAAGTCTTTCAATAGTTAAGTATTTATCGATGGCCTTATTCTTACATGGGTTGTTCTTTTCCTTTTTAAAACGGTTAGGACAAGCCTTGTGATCATGATAAAACCCCTAAAAACCATTGGATGAACACTTAGCTACTTAAATAACCTTTGGGACTCATAATTGGTAAACGATACTGTGATCACTCAGCCGAACATTTAATCAAGTTAGAGGTACCAAAAGAGCACTAATAAAAACTATTAGTGTAATCAAGTTCCTAGACCTAATAAAATTCTGGTTATATAGGAAGTGAGCTATCCTCCTATGCTTCACTTAGTTTTTAACCAACCCTAATAGGCTAGTGACTACTCCCAATTCATATAGAATCTTTTAGGATTAATTGGAACTCAAAATAACCCCCAACGGCATGTGAGGTAAGTGCTTGGGAGAGGCTTGCCTAATCGAGTGTTGTTGGCCCGCCTTTTGGCATCATATCTAAACTCCTCTCCCTGACCGTGTTGGGAAGGGTCGCGACAAATGTCAGATCGCTAAATGCAATTTACAAATGGAACAAGGAAAGCATTCTTGCTGTAACAATTCAATATCATCATGGTTCTAGATGTGGATCAAGAGGATCTGGTTGCTCCTTCGAACCTATTCTTGGAAAATCGACCGAGTCTGAATACTGCAAAGAAGGATTCGGTTTTTCCTGCATATGTGACTTCACATTTTACTGAATCCATAGCCTCAACCAGATGAGGCCCTGTATCCCTAAATCCCCTACTTTGAGTTGTCCTTTCTTCGTTCATGTGAAACTGTCTTAAGCTCAATACTACAAACCAAGCCACGGTTACCGTATTTAGTAAAAAAGGGTAAAAGAGAGGGAAATTACACTATACAAGTGATTGAATGGAAATTATGTATATAAGGAACATCACTAAAATCATTGCGAATCCACGAGAAAATTCTTAACATACTAATATAATAAATGATTAAATTGTCGTATTCTAGAATACGGAAGTAATTGACTAATTGTCGATAAAAAGCGGAGAAAATTGATAAGTTTTACCTTAAATGGACAATCAAAAAGATATAGTTTAGCCTACATGGATTGTATTACTAAACAAGAGTAGAAGAAGGAGAGAGGGTGGATAAAGCAGGAAAAATATCTAGCTCTTTTTCATCGTAGATCATAAGATTTGAACAACTTCTTGCAAAGGTCAGTCAATTTCTCTCTTTTTCTCGTTTGATCTTATGACTCCTGGATTGTGAATCTTTGTTTACAGAGAAGTTTACGATTCTGTAGAACGATTAAAGAGTTCTAGAAGTAACTGCTCGGAGATTTCATGCAATTTTGATTCAATCGTTTCCAATACAATTGACGACGTTAAGTACATGTGCTTGCGTTTGTGTCTTTCCTTTCGCCTTCTCTTCAATGGCAATCTAGGTGGGGAAACTTTTTATTTTGCTAGGTTATCGCCATTGGATTCAACGGACTTTTACCTGATGTTACAGGCCCGTCTTTAGAAAAGCTTTATCTCGTGGGACAATTTTGATATCGGCTGGCGGCTGATGTGAATGACGATTCGTGACCTGGTTGTCATGTCACTGCACATTATTACATGGATTTATTCCGGCCCTTGAGAAAAATTGACAAATGACGACTGTTGGATTTAGGTTCAAATTTAAGTAAAAAGTGTAATGACGATAATACTCTTTCTCTCAATCTTACCGCTGCCCGTCGCCACTATGATTTTAAACGATCTTTCCTTTTGCCATCATCGTAATTTGGAATGTTAGCATCAACAATTTGGTACCAATGGTTGGTGGCGAGGTATCGCCCGAGTGCCATGTATGGTTTGACCTTTTGTCTATGTCAATGGTGGTAATTTATAAGGCCGTTTGATTGGATGTGTGGAGCATGGAATCATTATTTGTTCATGTATGAATGAGGTAGCTTACCGTATTTCTTCAATTTTGAATTTATGTGGTATTTCTTCTTTTCATTTTCTTGAAACAATAAGTTGTTCATAAGATGATCCATCTCGTGTAGGGCAAGAGAAGATTTCATGGGGTGTTGAGACTCGAGTACAGTTTTATCTCAGCAAATTGGACATGCACTTCATTTCATCTTCAGGCAATTAGTTTATGTCTAAACATATTGTCACATTGTCAATGAAAGATTTGATACATTATGTGGACTTGTAATTCAGGATGAGAAAGAGAAAGCGGCACGAAATCGCATGGCAGTATTGCACTGTGGTTGACGACAACGTCGGGCGCGTCTGTTGCAATTTCTGTGGACATGCGATGTGGGGAGGCGTGACTCGACTTAAGCAGCATCTGGCATGTATCAAAGGCAACGTGATCCCCTGCAGGTGCTGCCCTCCCGAAGTAACGGCGCAGATTCAGGAATCTCTTGGCAACAGCTCGCAGGAGAACAGAGAAAACATTAACGGCGGTAGGGAGCAAGTGAATGACATGATAGAGGGAGACAATGAAGAGCAATCACAGCCGGATCAAGAACATTGGCAAAAGTTTGTCGGTGAGAGTAAAGAAAAGCTCCCCCATGGCTTGCAAAATAATGAAGCCAACATGGACGGCGTTAGTGAGCAAGTGAATAACATGAGAGGTGAAGGAAATGAAGAGCAATTACAGCCGAAGCAAGAATGTTGGCAAAAGAGCGTCAGTGATGACATGTTTGCATATTTGTGTGAAGCAGCGTCCGACTATGGTTGGGAAGCCAGAAATCTAGAGTATGAGATGGACTTTACACCAAAGAATGACGAGTATGATCCTGCAGTCGAGGCTGCGCAACATGAAAGCAAGCTTACTTTCTGGGAGGACCACAGCCGGCATGGCGAAGGCTGTAGCAGAACGAAACCTGTGCCATCTTGCCAGGAGTATCGCATGACCAGCAATGATTCAGATGATGGTAGTGAGCTAGGGTTCTAAGCCCTGATCCGTGAGTGCTTTAAGAGAGGGAACCATCAAGTAAGGTCTCTTCTGTTTCTTTTATATAATAACAGCTTAGCCAACTTTGGGATGCTTTGCGCCGATGCAATTCAATTTGGGACAAAGTGAACATGTTTGTTATGATGTTGGTGGTGATGTAGCGTGGTTGTGTTCACATGCGCATGGCGGTATGGTTTAGCTCATTGTTTTGACATTTTGCTATGCTATTTACAGATACCAGAACGATTTTGAAATACTTATGGGCACTATTCGCATCTGATGTGACTTCACTATGATTAGGCGCTTGTTAGGTGACAATCGAGACTTCTAGAGGTTTTTGGTGCAAAGAAAGTACGAAATCTAGGTCCACTCGAATCAATAACCATCAAGTGTCAAGTTCATGAATTTTGGTATATGATGATTGACTTAGGTGGATGGTGATGATGTATTTAAGGAGTATTAAATACTTGTCTAAGTATTTCGAAATACATAAGAAGTGTGGATCATATTGGTGAAGATACGCAATAGATGGGCAATTTTTTTTTTTTTTTTTGTCAGGACTTAAATCCAACTTAGGGATGAATGTATTCCTTGCGGGATTTTTAGATTTTAGATTATTCTACGATCATTTTGTGCTCCTAGGTAGGGACTCCAGTTATTCGGGTTCATGTTCCATGTGATGTTGAATTATGAAGTTGATTGGAGGCGTCTTTGAATCCATCTGTATCTTTGAGTGTAGTCATTTCCACTGAGTAAACCCAGCCGAATCCATAAGATCGAATGATGCAGATGTACTTGAGACATGCCCCCCCCCACGGTCTGTGATAACTTCATGTCCTTTAGAGTGGTCATGATTTACACATGAAAGAAAACATATTATTGTTGGTATTGGGTTTGAATTTTCATTTAGAACAAGAATTGCTAACAAGGCCGAAAAGCATTTGATGCCTCTTCGCGCAGGTTTCCAAGATAAATGGAATTTTTCGTAGGCCCGAGATTACCTACTTTAAGGTATCTTCACAATCATTCTAACCATAGACAAAACCATTTGACTAATGAGGTAATGAAATGGTTGTGTGACCCTTCCATACATTTCCATTTCATGACGATTATGGGGAGAGTATAAAAGTATTATGACCATGACAAATGGGGAGAGAGGAGATGATGATAACGAAGGCAAATGGCAAGGCAAGAATTTCACAATACTTGTTTTCACACATTGGGAAAAGAACAAATCGAACAACCGTGTTCTTCGGCAAGAAGAACAACAATCGGATCCTAATGTCCTGGCATTTCCAAGATCACAGAAACATAAATCACTACATAGATATGTGTATGTATACATGATTAAATATACGAGGCCAGCCAAACTTTCCCTTGGCATGGAAGAAAACAACAGTGTCAAATGGCTCTCCTATTGTTGCCAAACCTTTGATAAGGGTCTTGCATCTTTTGCACCTCTATTGCACTAAAAATCCCATATGCATCACTTTCATCGCCATCACCTTTTTGGTGGTGATCGTCGTCGTCGTCGGTTTGATCTTGTGCTATCAAGTCCTCACCATACTTGACGCTCCCTATCCTCATCTGCATCACTTCGGCCTTGGGCTCCTGGCCCTTCAAGATGCTCACCACCTCCTTCATGGTGGGCCTCCTCTCGCCCTCGCTCTGCACGCACAGGGCCGCCACGTTGATCGCCTGCTTCAACTGGGCCTCACCGAAGTTCCCTCGGAGGTTCGGGTCCGCGAGGTCCCGGAACCTCCCCTTCACGATGTATGGCTCCGCCCACTCGGTTATCGTCCTCTTGATCCCCCCGGGGAGCTTCTCAATGGGTTTCCTCCCCGTGACGATCTCGAGGAGGAGGATCCCGAAGCTGTACACATCGCAGCTCTCCGAGACCTTCCCCCACATGGCGTACTCGGGAGCCAGGTACCCCAGAGTGCCCTTGACGCGAGTGGTCATGTGGCTCACGCCCTCTGGGATGAGCTTCGCGAAGCCGAAATCGGCTACAAGCGGTTCGAAGTCCGAGTCTAGAAGTACATTGCTTGCCTTTATGTCCCTGTGGATTATGTGAGGTGTTACCTCATGATGCAAGTACCTGCAAAAGAATATTCAAACTGGGTATATCAGATATCACAGACCAATTGATGCCCTTAGCTAGGCAAGCAATTCTGGGGAATGCTTGGGATCTTCTTAATATAAGAGAAGCAAATTGAGCCAATTTGTCCTCCTAACATGAAACTAAGAAAGGAATAATCGATACGCCAAAAAAATAAAAGTATAGAAATTACTTGTTACTAAGGAGCTAGACAAGTCAATATGAGAAACTAGTCCGTGAACTCCTATAAAATAAATCAGTGGCATATCAATAAATAATGAGATTCAGAGTCTCAAAAGTCCAAATTCTTATAAAGTTTTTGTATTGTGATTGACTCTGTCTATCATATCATCCCCAAATGACGTCTTCTCTTTATATCCAATCTAGAAGAGACTTCTTTGAGGAAAAAAGCATTGAACGTTGTCTTATACATATAATTAATTCGAAGTATCGGCAATTGATCCAAAGAAGTATCTAAAAATATCCAAGTTAGATACTTGTCATGAATACCATTTCTCATTATTATCTTATAAGTTTGATAGGTTCTTTGTTCAACACCGTCTAATAGTTCATTTTCTTTTTGTTTTTCAATCAATTTATTTGTTCTACGATGTCTTATATAGAGAATAGAAATCAAACAGAAACTGATAAATTTAAAGAAAAGAAAAAGGCCAAGGCGACTGATGCTTACACCAAGCCTTCGGCCGACCCGATTGCAATCTTCATCCTCCTTTTCCAGTCCAGGTGAGCGTCACTCGCAAACTGGCCGTGCAAGTGAGAGAGCAGACTCAGATTCGGCATGTAATCGTACACGATCAGCCGCTGATCCGTCCCGACGCAGTACCCTCGCAGGCCCAACAAGTTTTTGTGCCGGACTCTGCCAAGGACCTCGACCTCCACCGCAAATTCCATCTCGGCCTTCGAGTTCATCGCCTTCAACTTCTTCACAGCTATCTGGAACCAACAGTCGCATCAACATTGCTCAGCTTCCACCATAATGTCAAGAAATGCGATCTATACATAAAACGCGCTAGAGAAACAATTGAAACAGCTGGTTGTTTTACATGGTATCGGAATTGGTACTATTTTGCTCAAGTTTTGTAAGAACAAATGGTCGTCTAGCATGATTACTTAAATTGACGGAAGTTTCTGTGTAGTTAATGTTCCAGTACATTTTACCTACTAACTAATCAAAGTTCGATAAAGAGTGAGATCAAATTGAACAAGAAAATACTTGTCTACACTTATTCTACACCAAATTCTGTTTATCGCGTTATAGGCACGAAAAAAGGAGTCCATGAAACAAAATCCTGTCTTCTCATTGGGATAATATTCGAATAGGGTTCCAAGTAAAGGGAAATTGATCGATTCACCTGAAGACCATCGGAAGTTTTGCCCCAATAGACACTCCCGAACCCTCCCTCTCCAAGCTTGTTGTCATCACTGAAACCATTCGTGGCCGCATGCAGCTCCTTGTATGTGAATATCCTCCATGAATTATTGCCTCCACCTATTCCACTGAACCTAACAATCCACCAACAAAGAAAAAGAAGAAACGGAACATAAGAGCTATGCAGTGGTTGATAAAGTTAGACGAAGGAATCGATCAACGACTTCAATTCGAGCTCACCCTAGTTCGACCTTCTCTGAATTACAGCAACTGAGAGATGATCCCATAGCTTCTTACTATGGGATATACGAAGTTTCAGCTTGTTTATAGCCTTTTCTATTTGTCAATGGAGTTTCTTCTTTAAAAATGGGCTGGCGCCCCTTCTGTCGCTTTCACGCCTAATGCCAGCCGACCCCGGCCGGCTTTCTTTTTAGTTTTTCTTTCCTTTTCTTTATATGAGTAAGTATCATGTTTTATATTCATTTCCTTTTTTTCCCTTGACCGGTCATTACCAGAATTTCTTATGAAACTCCAATGTCAAATTTTGACACTCCACCCTGTGGTGAGAACAGTGATGAGCTCGATACAGTCCAAGAAAGAAACTAAGTTAAACATGCATGGAACCATCCGCCAAGTGGGGTTTTCAGACATCTTCCCATAGATTAAATTGTTTTTTTTTTCTATATTTTACACCAGCTGTCGATATTATACACGGTCCGCCAGTGATTTTTGCAATCATCTTGGATGATAGTGGATTGATTAGAGCGTTTATAATAATAATGGCGCTAGAGTGTTAGATTGGCATTGTCTGAACTTTTCTCATTTGGGAAGGGTGTTAACTTGTGTCTTATAGGGGTGTGTATGGTTGCAGAATAGAACTTGGAATCTGGAATTTGGAACCGGACATGTTAGACAGAGAATTGGATCGGTGGGTTTTCAGACATCTTCCCATAGACTAAATTGTTGTTTTTTTTTTCCTCTATATTTTAGACCAGCCATCGATGTTATACATGATCCGCTAGTGATTTTTATGATTGTCTTGGATGATAGTGGATTGATAAGAGCATTCATAATAAAATTGGCACTAGAGTGTTAGATTGGCATTGTCTAAGCTTTGCTTATTTGGGATGGATGTTAACCCGTGTCTTTTAGGAGTGTGCATGGTTTCAGAGTAGAACCTAGAACTTGAAATCGGACAAGTTGGATAGGGAACCAAACTTATGAGAACTTGTCCAGTTCCAAATTCCAAGGTATACAGAGTAAATTCCAAGTTTAAAAAATTAGGGAACTTATTTTAACGGGTGGATTTTAGATTCTAAGTAGGTGAAACTTGAAAAGTTTTCGTATTTTTCTTGTTTGTGTTTTTATGTGATTCTACGATATTTTATAGCATCCAATGATAAGTGTATAATCTAGAATCGCTAGTTTAAGCTTCTATTTTATGACCGAGACTTTTATTTTATTAATGTTTCATATGTTTTGCGTATCTAAATATAAGTTGTGATTAGTTGATTATTAGAAGTAAGTGGTAGTAATAAAAGGTGATGCTTAACTGTAGTTGTTCTGTTAATAATACGGGGGGAATCTGAGTAGACTCTGAAACTTGTGATAGGGTAGGTTCCAGGTTTTAAGGTATGCAGAATAAGTTCTAAGTTTCAAAAAATGAGAAACTTGTTCTAACGGGTAATTTCTAGATTGCAGATGGAACTTGAAACTACTTATCTCTAATGTCATGTACAATCTGATCTATTTCTATCCCATCCCCATATTAGAATCCACTAGCGAATTGCATTTTGCTCAATCTCTTTGTCCAAGCAATCACTCTCTCTCCGCTCTCATGAGAAGTTCGTGCTATGATGTCATCTTAAGAAACCTCACTCGTTTCGTGGGAGCCAAAATCTTTAAAAAAAAAAATAAAAAATTCATTGAGTGATCATATTGGGTGGTGGCTACGTGTGGTAGTTATTATTAATCACTTAGTAGGGGCATCTCTCCTTTAACGTGGGATTTTAATATAAGCTATTCACATATCATTCCAATACAAGAAAGAAATCTAATAATGAGTGAGGTCAGTCCCAATCCCCTCCAATCTCTTTCACTAAGTTTGGTCATTTGGATTTCTAGCCAGCATAAAATTGAATTGGATGGAATATGTAATCCAAGAATTTTGCTATATCTTATTCAATATTCGGTGAATTACAGTAATAGAATTGGATATTTTCACATCCTATCATATTCATTATTTGTTATGAATGGCGCATTAGTATAAATGAACCTAAAAATTTCACAAATGGAAATGGTAAGAGCCTTCACAACTCATTTACCTACTTCATTTTTATTTGTGTATTTTTTTTAATTAATTTTCGCTCTTTTTTATTTCTATTATATTTTTATTTCTTCCCCTTCTATCACACTCTAATAAAATTTTATTAAATAGTAAACTACACTAATATACCTAAAATATGTAATAAATATAAATGCTAAGTATATAATAAATTTATATTATAAGATAGAAATAAATTCGAATACTTAAATAAAATTTTGAATACAAATTTTTTGTTATTTTTATTTTTATATTAGAATTAAAATATTATTTTAATTTTATTAAATTTAAGAAGTTTGTTATTCGAGAAAAATAGTTTTTATATTATGAATATTAGAAATTCTATTCACGTTTATCCCATCTCTCCTAAGTTTATCCGGGTTATTTCCCTGTTTTATCATACTTTATCCTGTCTTGGGTAGGAACTAAAATAAGATAAATTTTATCTTAACTTGAATGTTATCTTGACTACCAAACGTAAATAGTCATATAGAAGTCATTTTGTCAGAAATTGCCTATATTGCAACCAGAAAATTTCTTCCAAGACAGCTTCATATATTTTTAGAAATCAAAGAAGTGATGGTTGAAAGGTTTGATTGCATTTTTTACCAAAAAAAAAAAAATTAGGAATTAGTAACATTAATTGAAAATTCTTATACTCGATTACTCTTCCCCCGCAAATACTTAAGACTTTTGTCTATCTTACTGTAGAAACACGGCCACATAAGAACGGAATTGAAGTTAAACCTATTCCTATATCAAGCATTGGCCAGAAAATTCTCAAAATTACATACATATTAACTATTTTTGCCTGCTACTCTTATTCACGACATTAATTGTCCAATCCCTCTCTCCACGAAGCACAAGAATGGAAGCCATTGAATATGTTGACTTCTAAATGAGCAAACAAAAGAAAAAAAGAAAAAAGAAAATAGGATAGTTTATATTAGGGGCTAACTTGTTTAGTTAAGTTTTCCAAATTTTATAGAACGGAAAAAAAAGTTCGTTGAGTGACTATACTGGGCGGTGACTATTTGTAGTGGTTCTTACTTATTAATCACTTAGTAGGGCTTCTCCCCTCTAACGTGGGATTTTAATATATTACATAGCTATCGAAGAATCACTCCATTACAAAAAAGAAAATCTCTCCACTGTCGAACTAATCAATGTTGTTATTGGAATCAGCAAGGTTGCCAATTGGCATAATTATTTTTTCTTTATGATATAGGATGTCCAAAATATTTGACTGGTCTAATCCAAATGGCTGCTCATAAATCCTCTTGTCCGTGGACGTTCTGTCTATAAGGTGGCTTATGTGGATCCGAAATCACTATCAGCTAGAGACATCATCATTGGCTATAGAATCTTTAGCATCTTTCGATTACTGCTTGACTGCTCAACCAACTATTAAAGAGTTGCCAGTTGCCAACTATTCCAGTCAACAATAGCACTTCAAATTTATGGCACTAAAGTGTCATTGTAAGTTTTGAACCTCTTGTTCATAATATAAACCGTTTATCTTATATAACTCATTTTTAGATCTATTCAAAAAGAGTGATAGAGTCATTATTTTAATACCAATCAGGCAGTTAGTCAAGTGGTCCAAGAATTGATTTGCAAGGCGAAGGTCACAAGTTCAATTCCTCAATATGTCCTTGACCTCAAGAAACCTTAGTCTACAAAGGATGCAGGTGTATCCCCGATTTGAGTCAATTCTTCCTTGGGTCTTACACTGGACATTCCAATAGGGACCGTCCAATATCTTCATATCATGCAAAAATCATTCTGTCATAAATTGCCCATATTGCAATAAGAAAATTACTTCTAAGATAGCTTCATATGTTACCATGTACTAGAAAATCAAAGAAGTGATAGGCAAAAGATTTGATTGCATTTTTTAGGAAAAGGTTTAGGAATTAACTACTTTAATCGAAAATTCTTACCCTCGATTGTGCTTCCTACATAGACACTTAGGAATTTTGTTCTACTTTTTTTCCAATTTCAAACCTATCTTGCCATAAAAACACAACCACATAAGAACGGAATTGAAGTTAAACTTATTCCTATAACAAGCATTGGCCGATAAGTCGAAATTACAAACATATAATATATTTCTAACTCCTACTCTTATATATGACATTAATCTTGTCCAATATTCTCTCCGCAAAGCAAAAGAATGGAAGCCATTGAAGAAGTTGACGTCAAAATAAGCAAACAAAAGGGGAAAACAATGAAAATAAGATAGTTTATATTAAGGGCTAATTTGGTTAGTTTACTTAGAATTTCCCTAATTAAATGCGACAGGAAAGCAAAGTTTTAACACGAATTGCTCAATTCTTATAGAGCGACGGACGATGCCTAGTCAAAATCATGGCCAACCACATTGCGTTCGAAACTTGAATGGTCAAAGGCTTCCTCCAAGTGACGACGATTGACTAGGTGAACAGGGCAGATCAGCGCATTAAACTTGTATGAACGCACGATACAGAGCCACATGGACGCATTGCAAGGCCATACACTTCTTTCGGTCAATACAAGAATAGGCAAAAATCGTCCGTTCGTCCATATGCAAAACGACAACTTCAAATGTCAGATCATAAATCCAGGCTTGCGTGTTTTAAAGATGAATTTTGTCTTTTTTAATCTCCAGGATTTTGGAGGGCTTGTAATAAAATAACTAGAAGCTCGAGGTAATCATTGGGCAAGTCTGACTAAGCTTTAGGCCCTTAGATTGGGCCTTATGTGTTGCCTGAGCTTGCCCATCATAATAAATTCATGCGTAAACTTTCATCCCGGCTGAACCAGCCCCAGGTCAAAGAAGAGCAGGCTGGGCTTTCTCATGCAAGAGCATTGCCCAAGCCCGTCCATTTAATTCTCGAGCCTGGGTGGGCTTGGGCGGGCAGGGTAGGTCGCCCATTCTCGGATCACCCAGCAAAAGTAGCCCCAAAAAGAATCTTAAGGGTACATTTATTTCGCGAAACATATCGATCTTGAAAATATTTCTCTAAAAAATAATAGCTTCCATCCATTGTAGATATAAATTAACAAAAAATATGCTCATCATCAATAAAAATATTTAGATAAGTTTTTTGTTAATAATAAGAATATTTTTCATTGGCTAATTTTTCTAAATGATACAAGTAATTGTTTTTTGAAAAGATGTTTAGTTGTGTTCTACATCTTTTAGAAGTAGTTTAGATATATATACTTTTCGTCTTAGACAATTACAATATATGTATATATATATATATATATATATATGTGTGTGTGTGTGTATATATGTATATATATGTGTGTATATATGATCAATTTTTCGATATAAATCTATATAATGCTCTCTATCTGTGACTATTAAAACTTGACTTTCTCCAATCTTGATTATTAGAGAATCCGCAAGTAGGACTTCAATTTTCACATTATCTTCCCTGCACCATTCGTTGTTATGCTTCATGTAAATATCGAAATGAAAGGGCAGCTTTGCAAATATTTATCAGTACAAGTTGGGTCACTTTTTAGAGTCATGTTGAATACAACTGATCAACAAAAGGATATAAAGAAGGGCGTCGGCCCCCAACGCTATAGCCCATCTCTGAAAAAGGCCGGTGACATCATTGAAGCCTCATTTTTCTAATTTCACTGCCAGTCATGCATCGCCAATATTCTTTCTCTAATCAACTTCAATTTACTATGCATTATATGCAATATGGTCATCTCCTCGTAAATGATTTAAATTTAAGTTTATCCATCCGATCTTTTCTCGTGCAATTCTTTGTGCTGGGATCAAGAGTCAAGTGATTTCGGTAGCTTCTCTATTGATTGAAGTTCCAGTTAACTACATGATATGTTTCGCAGGGTGAAAGAATATGATATGGATTATCTTTTTATATATAGTTTATTAAGGTATGAAGAATTTCTGCTGAAACTCATAATGTGTTTGTTTGAGGGAAAAAAATCACGAATTAATTTTCTGAACTTTCATGTGTTGGGTTTGCCGAAAATGATCAGTTAACGGAAAATCATTTATGATTAAAAAAATATGCATATTTAAAATTGGGAAAATGAATTTTCTAACCTATACAGGGGAAAACATTTTATTGGAAAATGATTTTTGAAAAGTATTTTTCATTATGATGAAATTTGTCTTAAACACATAAACCCTAATTGAAAGGAAGGGGGCAAGTTTACATTATATCTTGGAACCAGTGATATACATGGATACATCATTACCTTGAACAGATCCTAGAGACTACTGCTAGGAATCATAATGAGATTTAAAGACAATGATTTATTAGAAGAGGTGATGTTATTGGAATGATTTAGGGAAGTCAAGTGACACAAACTTTGACTTAATATATAATGTCATTCTTGAATTTTTAATTTATTTAATATGGTCCTTAACTATTTCTAAACATTCAATCGTGTTCTTAAACTTTCGATTTGTCCAATTTACTCCATCAACCATCCGTAGAAAAATCAAGAGTCTCATAATTACACTTTTGTCCAGACTTTAGAATATTTTTTCAATTGAATTCTTAAATTAACAAAAATATGGCTATAGTTTATTACCCCTTTTTTTTAATAACATTTATGGTCTTTATAGATGTTAAAATATTATTATTTAAGACCATCGCACATGGCGGTTGGATAAGTGCTCCCATGATGTTCACCAAGGACGGAGGAGTTCGAATCCGTGGCCGCACGGGATCTTAAGCGCGACGTCGGGGTGGTGGGTCCTCCGCTAGCGTCGCCCTAGGGTTTACCATTTGCCCCGTATGCGGGGTTCCACAGGTATCAAAAAAAAATTATTATTTAAGTATATTTAACTTATGATATGTATAATAGTAAAAGTAGAACTTCATTTCGAGTAGTATTTGGTTGATATTCATGCTATTTTAATCTCCTACTTTATAGATTTAACTAAATTCAATCAATTAAACACGAACTACAGAAAAAAAAAATTATCTATCTAAAGAAATAGGAACAAGGATTAGCTTAACTTAAGAATGAGAAATCTATAGATAAATTAATATGGTTATTAAATATTCTTATGAAACAGTTATTTTTTAAATAAAAATAATACAAATCCAATAGAACTCTGAATGATGTTACATTTTCAATATTCTATAGATCAGAATTTAAAAAATACTTAAATAGAACTATAGTAATATTTATAAAAACTAAAAAAATAAAAGGTTAATAAAAGATTTTTTGTCGTGTATTTAGGAAATGGATTGAAATGAAAAGATATTTCCAAAGTCTAGGCAACAGGGTAATTATACAAACTTGTGAATGGTAGCGAAAGAGTGATTTGACTTTTTATAGGAAGTTAGGATTAAATTGAACAAATTAAGAGTTTAAAGATCATATTGAACATTTTGAAATAGTTTAAGGACCATATTAAACGATGAAAAGTTCAATGATAACATTGCATATTAAGTTTGATGTTAGGGACTATTTGTTGGGGTTACACAATAAAAGCTCAACACTTTTATCCCCCAAGATTGGCAAAAGAGTATTCAAGTCCCAATTCGTTAACGCATTTAAATGGACCCAGTTTTACTCAAAAGCTTCAACCATTAAGTTATGGGTCAACTTCTCCACAACAAACCAATTTCTTTGATGGGGAAGTTTTTCTAACATAATTCACACGTGTATTTCAACAAATGTTAGGTCCGCTCTCCCTTAATTCAAGTATCCTTCTGCATCAATATGTGTGAACCTAAATCTCCAATGTCTACCTTTATCTCTAGTCACTTTCTCCAAACTAAATCGAGAAGGCCGTGCTCAAAAGACATGTAGATTAGATTTCTTCATTGTGATATTCACAACACACTAGTACACATTAGAAGTGGGTCGTTGTGATCCACTAATCAACCATGGGCTCTAATACTATTGATTGGGGATGCGCAATGGAAACTCAATACTATTATTTAAGGAGATTGGCAAGAATGAGCTCAAATTAGAATCCGTCAACATATCTTGGTAGACTCACATTCCTTTAGAAGATTAAGTCAATGCTTCATTTTATATAATGATGTGAAAGGTGGACTTATTTATTACATAACTTTTTATTATTCTATAGAGTGATAATAGTCAATTTGTGAATTTTCTCTTTATCGATAATGCGGACGAGACACCTCATCTTTCCACTCGAAAGTTGGATTCATAAAAGATGATGATATGTAACCCATTGAATATCATCATCTTATCAATTCATATACTTCTCGATAGTTGCTTTTGTAGATTTTATTTTGCAACCCTAACATCCATTTGGCACGTGAGAGCTTTTATAATTTTTCATGGAAATGTGTTTCGATGACAGAAAACTATTTCCAAATATAAGTTGGGTAAACAATCTTAATTTTAAAAATCATAAAAGCAAAGACAATTAATTTTCCTTCACATATTTTCAAGAGAAAATGCAAATATGGGTTTCAACAAATGAAGATATTGTTCAAAAGCAAAAAGCATGTCTTGAGTGACTTTTAGTTGTTACTTTTTAATTAATCCAAGTCTTGCAGTTTATACATGTTAACTTTTTTAAAATCTGAAAATTTTAAAACTTTCGGAACACTCAGATATTAATATGTAGATTCAGAGATGGATCTAGAATTTTACTCCGAGGGGCCAAAAAGACGTGATAGCATATTGGGTAAGTAAATTGCCAAAAAAGCTCCACTTTCATTGTCAAATTCAAAATTGATCCCGGATTATTTTCTGCATTCAAATAATATATTTGCATGTGGAGAGATTTTATCTAAAAACAATTCCAATTTCATGGCATTCAATTGCATATATAATAATCTTATAGGAGTACAAAACATTCATAAACAAAAAATAGAATATCCAACTTGAATCTTTTAATCCGAAGTCTAAATTAATAGGTTTGCATGAGAAAAATATATTGATAGAAAAGAAGTTTATCACAATAAGAAATGATCACAAACTATTAGATCAATTTCATGGAAAGAAGTATCTTGAATTTTTTAAAGTACAATTAATTGTTACATATAGCTTGGAAAGTGGCTTAAGATACATATGATTAATAAGCATGTCAAATAATCAGTTGCATCATCTTATCATCCGACAGTTTGATCCATAAAAATATTACGTTTGAGAAAAATCAAATGGGCAATAAATAAAGTTAATAAGGGCATAGTTATCAAGGGTATACAAAATTATGAAAACCAAATATAAAAGAGAGATCAATTGATTAGCGGCTCGTGAGCCCAACCCTTGTATTTAATTGCCATAGTTGAGTTTGAAACGTTGCATAAATTGTTGGTGATAAACTGGAGAAAGGTGAGGGTGAATTTAAGCCATCATGATGCTCATGACCTAGGCAACATACATGCTATAGTAGCCAGGACAAAGAATTGTGATTCCATGATGGTGAACTAACTTCTAAAACCCATTCAATCAAATTGCAGGCTACAACTCATCTGGGTGAAATTGGAATTAATAGTAATTGCCGGTTAGCTATATGAAATTGACTTCTTTCCCAGGCCTTGTAAACTACCCATCACACTGTGGAAGATGACCATAAACAAAATCATGGCCTTAACCTCAATGAGGGGAATGCTGAAGGCAGGCCTAATAATGGAATGAAGTCATAACAAGGTAGTCTTACTGGTTATAGAAGCAAGGCTGTGATTAGAAGATTGACTCGCGGGGCACAAATTCACTCTTCCTACAAAACATCTCATATTCGTCTCAAACAACCCATCATTTGAGAGATTTTAGAAACTTGGCCCCTCCAGTCAACCCGTCCCTTCCCCGAAAATAAAGTCAACCCATCCCTGTGTAGATGCGCATAATTTATTTTCTCATAATTTTCTGAAATTTGATTGAATTTTAAGTTTTGGCAGGAAAGTAAAATTATTTTTTACTTATTTTTACAGGCAAACAAAGAATAAATTGATTCAAACATGTACTTTTTACCAAACATATGTCAAAGTTTGGAAACCTAATTTCTATCTTTATATATGTTAAAATTTGCCCCGAACCATTGATTATCATTTTACATGAGATAAAATGAAGAAACTAGACATTGTCTATTTCAAGATTAATACCACAAAAAATACTAAACTGGTACACATATAACAAATTTACTAAAAATTAATTTTTTAATTATAAAAAATAAAAAACTGGTACACTTGTGATAAATTTACCCTAAATTATTTTTTTAACCACTAAAAACCTCAAACAAGTATATTTGCAATAATTTTAGTCTCCGTTAGTTTCCGTTAAATTAAATTATATACTGAAAAACCACAAACTAGTACACTTATGATAAACGAGGAGTAAAACTCAAAACATGTATACTTATCAATTATCACGTAACATCTAGCTCAATAATTTTATGGTAAAATTTAACGAAAACTAACGGAAGGATAAACTTATTATTGATATATCGGTTTAAGGATTTTCATAATGTTAGCTAGTAATTGAGAACAACATGTGTGTTAAAGGTTTTTTCAAATTATATTAATGTATATAATTTAAAACAAATAACATGATTATCTATGGTTTAGTTTAGCAAAAAACTAATAATAATATGTTGTTGATGAGGTAGAAATAGAAGTCTATACAAATAATAGGGAAAATTATAAATAAGGGCTTGAAGTGGTTAGGTTTAGTATCAAATAAGAGCCTAACTTGTGTTGTTGATGAGGTAGAAATAGAAGTCTATACAAATAATAGGGAAAATTATAAAAAAGGGCTTGAAGTGGTTAGGTTTAGTATCAAATAAGAGCCTGAACTTGTTTTCTAGCCAAATGTTTGCTGGACTGCTTTTTCCAACAAGGAGGGTGTGGGCAATTTTGTCCAAAAAAATCTAGCTAGGTAAAAATCCTGATTACAATCCTTGAATAGACAAAAATCCCAAATTGAATTCTCATTAGTTCTCCGTGAAATCCCGTGAAATCATCGAGTCTTCAAGTCCGTTGCCCAACAGCAAATTGATCCTTCCCTTGAAAGTCTCCATTATCAGCTGGAGGAGCAGGAACGTCAATTCCATCTAATGAGTTTGGAGGGGCTTGGGTTCGTTGATTCCAGCTCAAGTTTTTTATCCACACCAAATACCTCCTCACCCCATTGTCACGAACTCTATCCTCATCAGTAAGTGTATCCATTCTATAGAATCAAAGACAAGAAGAAAACATGGTACAATAGAGAATCGATGGACTTAGTGTCACGTCTCGAACCCCGAGCGCGCAAACATCCCATGACATCGATTAAATTACGACGATTCAGGACGCGTCACAGATCAATTTTTTTTTTTTTTCAATTAAACGCATGCAGGATCACTTAATATAAACACCTAATTAACCAACAAATAACAAGGATAGTAAACACATCAAACATTTCCAAAAACACAATTTTATTTATCCACTTGTTAGCACCAGGAAGTTTAGTAATTACAAGCCCTTAAACCGGCAATTTTCAACCAACAAACAAAAAGTAACATTGGGTTAGGGTTGACCTAAACTTCACTAACGTCAGGCCAATCTCTCATCTCCAAAGGACTTCGAACTGAACATGACGGTTCTCCATATTACGGGCCTGAAAATAATAAGTAACAATGGGGTGAGATATAAATTTCAACGAGTTAATAGCCTAAGTCTCGATTAGGACACTAATTTGTCTTGGAAGCATCCTAAACATGCACGGTATACAAACTTACCTCGCCTTGGTATATCCTTGCACATTAGTACATCAAATATGACAATATCAATGCAATAAGTATGAATAATAATCAGAACATAATTCATAATAAGTAGGTGCACTATCAAACATACGTGTTCCAATTATTACGACTCCTCGGGTCACGGCCAACACATAGGCATTGTCCCACCCCATCGGATATGATATCATTTAGAATTCCCACCTAGACGGCATTTCATAAAGGAGTATTGGTTTGGTCTCAACCGCGACTTGGCATCTAGACCCCCACGGGGCATCCGGCAGACACGGAGCATCATCCCTAAACTCCTGTTGGGTGACAGGTTCTTTTAAGTGACCAATCAAGTACGTCAACATGGAAGGGGAATGTGGGGGGTTCGAATCCCACCTTCTCCTCGGGGAGGGTTGGGTTGGATGACGATTTTATTTCGAAGGTTTCGACCAATCAAGCACGTCAAAAGTCACTGAGAGTTAACTAAGAATAGAGTAAGCGTCAACACTCGTTAACTAGCCCAACATAAAAGAATTCGTGCTCAAATAACAAACTTTGGCAAATTTTCCATGCTTAAAATTCTGGTGAAATATTTATACTTGATCATGTACTTAAAATCAACTCGCCAAATTTTGCATGCTTTCATTTCAAAACCTCATTGCCCCATTTAACATGTAAAACACAGCATCCAAACCAACACCTCAAAATTTGCCATTTTCTTGCTCGTGAAACCTTATTTGGAAATAGTAAATAATTCCTATAATTGAGCAATCAATAACATGACATTACAAGCTCAAACAATCGGAATTATACACAAACTCTTCCAAAAAATTGAGCATAAAATTTTACTTGACAACTAATCTATCATGAATTTACATTAATCGTTATTAATTAGGCTAATTACAATTAACTAGTTAAATAATATTAATTGAGCTAATTATAATTAATTAGAACAATCATGTTTAATTAAACTAACTAAGATTAATTAATGACGGTAATTAAGACTAACAGTCATTAATTAATCTAACTATAATTAATTAAACTAATCATACCAAACTTTAATCTAACCCATCTTTAATCATAATCAAGGCTAAACTATACTTATTTATCACTAACCACCAGTAATATGAACTATACCTACCTCTAAATGTAATTAACTACCTAATCAATGATTATGAGTTAGCTCACGGATTTTCCAATGGCGACGGACTCGCGGCAACGGTGGTGTGACGGCATCAAAGACGCAACGTTCGTGGCTCGATCGGAGACCCAACGGCGGCGACAAAGCCTCTTAACGCTTTCGGCCACCAAGGGAGGGGGTGGTGCTCGACGGTGGAGATGGAGGTGGCAACTTGGCGATGCAATGACAACGGCGATTGGTGTGAGGGACATGGGCAGACAGACGATGGCCGAACATGCGGCAAAACGGGTGGTGAAGTGGCAATGAGGTGTGGTGGTGAAGGATGGCAGTGATGAGAGTGGCGGTGGATGGTGGTGTGGGCGGTGGTGATGAGAATGGTGGTGGACGGCGGTGATGAGGTGGTGTTGTGGCGGTGGACGGCACAAGGAGGAAGGGTGGTCTTTGAGAGGGAATTGAAGAAGAAGCAGAAGAAGTTTTGAGGGAAAAGAAAAGGGTTGCTCGGCAGAGAAGAGTGAGAAAGAGAAGAAATAGATATTCAAAGATTTTCTTCCAAAACCATAATTTCCCTTCACCAACTCTTCTTAAAAATCCTCTTGGCCCTGCATATTGTCCCATCATTATCTTTTTATTTTCCTTTTTTCTTTAAAGCCAAAATTTTGGCAAAATCACAACTTTGCCACTGGGTCTCCGTTCCTTTTTTGACTTCCAATTTTTGTCTAATAATTCATTTTCCAAAAATTTCAATCTTGCCAATAATTCAACGAACAATGAGGCAACGTTCAATAAATTAGTTCTGAAATTCTTGAACATTCGACACCCGAAATCGAATTAAATTTCATAATTGAAATCGATTAAATGCGACTTTAATATGACCTAAATTATCGGTTGGCTTTTAGGGGTTTTCGTGTGATTGACCAGTGATCGATAAATTTCAATTCACGTTTGCGCCTCTTCAAATTGTCGACGATCCTCGGTTGTCATATAATCGCGATAGTTCAATTATATATCATGAGTACAATATTAATGGAAAATTGATTTATCATCGTTCGACGTAAATATCGTAATCGTATGGAACCACCCGCGAACCGACTACATACTTTCGTTAAATTGATTTATATATGTTCGCTAATTGACATGTAACAACGTATAATTGACTCATTGTTGATCCTTATGGTCGAGCGGTCGATCCCGGATTGAATTCTCTGATCTTTCGCGTTTTAATCCTTTATGGACCTGCCCAATCGATTAGTTAACTCATGAATAATTAGTTCATAATAAAATAACTATCAATGCATTGATGAAATAACTATTTTATATATTTCGAATGGAGCTGAATTTCGGAATATTACACTTAGAGTTCAAGAATCAAAGACTTGACGATTTTACAAAAAACTAATGAGGTTCAATTTGGGATTTTTGTTTGTTCAAGGATTTCAAGCATTTTCACCTAGCTAGATCTTTTTGGACAAAATTGCCTACACCCTACTCGTTGGAAAAAGCTATATCAAAGACGTGGCCGGAAAACAAGTTCAGGCCCTTATTTAATACTAGCCTAGCCAATTCAGCCCCTTATTTAAGACAAAGTCCACTCTGAACCCATTTTTTTTAAAAAAATAGCTCTACTTCGAGCCCTTATTTGAAATTTTCCCCAATAAAAAAGGATCATCTTAGAAATCATGTTACCCACTTAATCGAATATTTGAAAAATAAATCTATATCTCTATATAAAGTCAAGAGGATCTCGATCTCCCACTTTTCAAAGATGTCAATCCTTGTTTTTTCATTCTCAAATATCCTCAATTACTATTATTTATCCATAAAAAAAATACATAAATTAGTCTCTTTTATCCCCCACATGTTTCAATAGTAACTCTTGATCTAATCTATCCTCCAAAAGCATTCAAAAAGAAAAAAAAAAAACTACAAATCTTGAAACTACAACTCTAATCTATCCCAATAATCTTTGCATTGTCTATTTTATCAACAGTTTCTCCCCATTAAATATTTCCTATAAGGCGGTTTTACTTAATTCTCGAAATGTGAATTTTATGCGCACATGCAATGCATGTGCACATTTACTGGTTGGATTCTACAAAACCTATATTGACTATTTAAGATTACGAATACATAACAAATATAGGTTAGGATTCACATTTTTTTTTCTTAAATCGCTTTAAGGTTTTCCCATTAATAATCTGAATTGTCCATGTCTTGAGGAGCATATTGGATGTGGAAAAGAAACCAAAGAAATGGGAAAAAAGCATTCTTGGTAAAATACAAAAATAGATGGGAAATGGCAAAACCATCTTACCTCAGGAACCTTGCCAACAGCATACTATCCTGGCAAGATAGTCGTTCAGGGGAGTCCTTGGAACAGGCATCAGTTTTCCAACAGTGCCAAGAGGCCAGCTGATTACAAACAAGAACAAGAACAAGTGAAGTAAATGACACGATGGCCTTAGTCACTTGTTCAGGAATCAAACGCACAGAATCAGCTCGCCCAAAAGAACAACAAGAACTTTGGAAAAAGCATGATGGTACGTCCAGCCATGGACGGAATAGAAAGAAAAGTAACCAACTGATGTTTTCACTATAGAGTTGTTGAAGTCTATGTCAACTAACCTGATGAGAGCAATAATTATCGATATCAGCCACTGCTTCCAGTTAAGCTTTACTGATGAAGTAAATGTTCCGAGAAACTCAATTAGAATAACCTGAAGGAATATAGAGAGAAAAGTTAGATCATGTGAAGGAACAACGAACACATCAAATAAGACTAGGCACGACTTACCTGAATGACAAGTGTTAGACCCACTATTGCCAAGAAGAGGTAGTTTCTGGTGATTCCTTTGAAAATATTCAATCCATCTGGTCTCCGAGCATTAAATTCGTTGAAAATCTGCAGTGCGAATCAATTTTGATTTGTCAGATGTTCAAGGTAAAACATTTAGCATTAGCCTCTTTTCAAACAAAGAGAGCAGTTCACATATGTGCCGAAAGGATGTTCATTCAATAAAAGAGTTATTATGCAACCGCATCCTCAGAAATTGAGAATAAAACAAAATTCCATGAGGAAGCAGAGCGACACATCTCCCTCTTCTGAGATACTCACAACACACTAATGACGAAAGAGAACAAGAGCATCCATGTTTCAATTTCCAAAAGTTTTGAAATCATACATGACAAAAAACTTCACTATAGATCAACAGATTAATTAGATTATGCATGTTCATGACGATGTAGTAGGGCATGCAATTCACTGTCATGTCTCCCAACTTGGATGCACAACAACAGCACAATTTTGTGCAGGATAAGACTAACATTTTAAGCTAAGTTTTTATAGTTGTCTACACCAACCACTTCTGACAAAAAGTGAAAAAAAAAAAAAAAAAGTGCTAAAATGGAATAACCACTCATGCACAAATTTCATTCCACTATAAGATTGACTCGAAGAATGACACTTACTTGGCAAAGGACATATGCATTGAAGATTAAAGTGTTCTTCACTTTGTTTGCATGATCACTGCTATCATTCTCTAGATTTAGCAGGCTCCTTCCTCGATAATTGAGAACAAGCAGGACACAAACTTGATACAAAGACTGCAATACAACATTTACACTTGTAACTTTTGGCAAACAGTAGATGGAACTTAGCACAAAGGCATTTAAATCGATCTTTACCTGTATCAGCAAGTTCCGCCACATAATATTGGTTATGAGAGGTTCTCTGGTCATAAAAGATTCAACCAAGTGTGCATCATACATCTTACCGTGAAAAGTATAAATGGGAGAGCCAAGTGCAGCATTCAGATAAGAAAAATGATGATATTGAGGATATGGGCAGAAAAGTGGAGAATCACTTGAGACAAAAGCTTTATTGTATAAAAAAACAAAAAATATTTGCATGAATCACACACACACACACACACACACACACACACAAAGCTCAACTGCTGATATATCTGCTACCACCAATAAATTTTTACCTCCGACCAACAGGTGGCCTATGCATCAGTTCATCTGTAGGGGGCTCTGTGGCCAATGCAAGTGCTCCAAGAGTGTCCTGGATAAGATTGATCCAGAGAAGCTGCCCAAAGAGGAAGCCAGCCAAGCATAAGATTCATACAGAAACAAATAGGTACAGGAATAAATTAAAGAATCAGAGAGAGAGAGAGAGAGAGAGAGGACCAAACCTGCACTGCATTGAGTGGAACATGGCCAGAGGAAACTGCAGCAATGACATTTATTGCAACGGCTGCAAAAGTAATTGTAAGCTGAAACTGGATGAATTTCTGGATATTTGCATATACAGATCGTCCCCACCTGACAACCTGCATGGTGTCCATGATAGGTTAAATTCAAGGACTTCATCTATAAAAGGAGCTCCATCAAAACTTCTTTTGCGTCAACAGGGTTGTCGACAAGATAGAACTCAAAAAAAACAAAAAGAGAAACATTAATAGCACAATAAGAACCATATTATTTTGTTCCCTCCTTCCACCCTATAAATTGCTATATGCAATCCCATGCTGCATTTTGCATCCGTGTATTTAAATGCATACTGCCAAAGAAAAAAAGGACTGAAACAAAAAAGAAAGAAACACAGAATATAAAGACCAAAAAAGAGCAATCTTACATCTCAGCTCATGCAGATCAGCACATATCTACATCTCATAGGTCATATATTTATTCAATTATAAGAGATTAAGGAATCTCCAAAAGATCAGTATATGGTAGAATGTTAGTTGGTGGAATAAGGATAACGTCATTTCCGTATTTGACGGAAGATCTAGGAACTATTATGCCCCTCATGAATATCACTCTGTTTCGGTGAGATGCGAGATCATAAGTTAATCATGGTGGCAAGTACTAACCTTCACAACGGAGGCAAAATTATCATCCAAAATAATGATATCAGAGCTCTCCTTAGCAACTTCTGTCCCTTGAATACCCATTGCAAGGCCAATATGAGCCTAAACACCAGAAAAAGTTTTCGTCCCAACAGCAATATCAGAGAGTAAATATATCCAATCTGTGAATATTATACCATGGGCAGGAAATGCAAAATATGCGTAATGTACCAATTATAATATACCATAAGACATCAGGACCACATCAAGGTGTACAAACCAATTTGATAACATTTATTGCACCCAAGTTACTTTGACTGTCTACCAGTCAACTAGAGAATTTAGGAGCCTATGGACAAATGAGCAACATAATGCAAATGTGGCCAATAATGCAAATCCATCGAGCTGGGCAGTAATGCAAATGTGCTGCCAGCATAACCACATCATAAATAGATCTAAACCTTCCCATAAAAATAAAAAATAAACAACGAAATATAGGAACCTCATTTAGAGCAGGAGCATCATTTGTGCCATCTCCAGTAACAGCAACTACATGTCCTCGTTTCTTCAGAGCTTGCACAAGCAGAAGCTTGTCATTTGGTGAGGATCGTCCCATCACCTAAACATGCAAGGCACGATGAGATTTCATTCTGTACCAGAAGAGGGTAAAACAATGGAACTAATCAGCCAAAACATACAGATATTCTTTCTGCAATTTCTTCCCTTTGAACATCAGATAAGGCACGAAAGGCTCTTCCTTCAATGAGATTAGGTTCAGTAGCATCTGTATCAGAACTTAATATCCCACATTCCAAAGCAATTGCTTTAGCAGTCTGAAGATTGTCACCTGTAACCATGCGTACCTATGCATTGAGAAAGAGGATACACTTTACAAACAAGACAAATTGGATGACCTAATTTTTCCAGCCATCTTCTGGACTTAGGAGGATGCTTTGTAAATGTATGTGTATTTAATTTGCATAGCTTCTAGCATCAAGATGAATATTAAGTGTCCAGAAGCTTAACAGGGCTGATGAAGTGATCTAGTAATAAGGAGAAAGAGAATAATTCTCTGATAGCAATGCTCCACCTGTTTCCCCTAATAGAAAGGACAATACAAAGTATTCCCATGAGTCACAGGATGAATGAAATTATGAGACTGCAGGATAATGGCCAAATATAGCAGTGGCAAAAAGCCATGCTTGGTTTTCAGAAAATCGAGTGGGGCATTGACAATCACCTTCACAGCTTGTCATCCATGAAAATGACAAAGCAAACTGCTTTATTAGATCTAGTATGAGCAACCATTACACTCCATGATATCAGTCAAGCAGACCAAAATAGTTGATGTGGTCAACATGGGAACTAACGGCATTTGGACCTGGACACACTTAACTCTGTGATCGAAGAGTCCAAAAGATATGTTTTGCACCCCTTATCCGTCTCACAATATAAGGACTTGGGTATCTGCGGCTATCAAGGTGAAAATACCAAGATAATATATTGGAAACCAAAGTAAACGAGAAAATAATATTCCGCATTTGGAAGGGGAGAGAAAATAATATACCGCATTTGGGAGAGAGAGGATGGGGGAGATTTTTCATTTTCACATGTGCAAAGTCGCAGAATCTGAGAGGAAATTTGGGTGCTACATTTTGAAATATATAACAAATATATTATCATTATTATTTATAACATCAGATCTTAGTCTTTGTAGAAGTCTAGATCTAACAGAACAGAAGTGAACGAATAATCATCCAAGAAACTTAAACATGACATAAACTTAAGATTACTAATGGGAAAGGAACCTACTTTAACACCAGCCTCTTGGCATAATCGTACAGCATCCTTTACACCAGGTCGACATGGATCCTGCAATGCAGTGGAAAGTTAAAAGAAAAAAACAGAATTTATTGATCAGTTATAGAGACTGTTAGAAAATAGGAACAAACTCAATCATTTCGATGGAAGGTAGCTTGTCATCAGCCTGTTTTATTTGTTGACTAATATAAGGAGAACTCGTAATTGGAAAACAGATCAGTTTTAACAGTAAAACTAGAATAACTATCACTAGCAATAGTTGAATTACAGCTCTATCAACATTAGGCTTATTATGACTCATTCAGCATCAGATACAATGCCAAGTCACTATCATTTATCATGAGTGCCCCTGGGAACCAGAATCCCCACCTAATTTATGGACAGAATACTGTAAGCATCTGTATAGTCGTGTAACAGCTATATCTTTCCACAGAGGCATTCAAAGCATGGTGAAAGCATTACGTGTTGCAACATGAAATTGAATCTATGGTGAAAGGACATACTCAAACATGCAACTGCAATGACAACAACGACAATTATTTGCACACCATAACTGCTATCAAAATTATTTTCCATGATATAAGTTTAGAACAGAGAACATTCTTACACTCGATAATTTGCACACAATAATTGCTATCGATATTATTTTCCATGATATATGTACAGAAAAGAGAACATTCTCATAAAAGCATTTCATGCAAATGTAGCGAAACTCAAGTGAAGGATATGTACCTTCAGGCCAACAATAGCCAGTAAAATAAGCTCGTCCTCAGGCAGTGCCCACTTAGTTAATTGTTCTTCATCAGTTGGAATGTCTTTCAAGTCAATGGTCCTATATGCAATGGCAACACAGCGTAGACTACTAGCAGCCATGTCTTCAATAGCTTTCGTAAAATACATGAACTGCAACCAGGGGTTATGATCAGGAAATGTTATATAATATAAATTACAATTATCAGAAACACGAGATATACTAATCCTCAGGATTTAGTATGACAATCATTAACAGTAATATCAGTGAGAAGAACAATCAAACTTGTGCATGTACAACTGCATGTGACTGATCTTTCATTTCTTCATTGTTTGTGGTATAACAATTTTTACATATCTTGCTTATTTCACAAAGCTTGGGCAACATTCTTTCGACTCAAGCATTCTTCATTTCCACCACTTGTTTAGAAATCATATAGTGGAATGAATTAGGGAGAGACGAGTGCAAAGAGTATCTGGTGAAGCTTGATAGAATGTTTTCCAATCAGTGGGTAAAAATTATCTGGTTAGAGTACTATCATAATTTTGGATACAGAGAAGGTACCTTATTTCCAGACGACTTAACATCCTACCATCATAATAGTGATGGAAAAGGAAAAATAATTACTCGAAACTAGTGCAGCAACCCTCTCATAAATAATTATTTTCATAATCAGATTTGAGCTCAATCACACTTTAACTAGCTCTAAGACATCCGTGCCCTAAAGGCCATACGTCACATACCTTTTCTTCATCCAGTGCAGCCACCTGATCATTTAAATCCATGTATTGGGTACATGAGGACAAGACTATTTCAGCAGCTCCTTTCCAGTGTACATGAATCTCAGACTCTGTCTGTGCACACGATATAATGTACAACCACTTAATTCTTCATTAAACTGCACAACTATGTCATATGCAACATTCCGAACCCGCAGTTAAGTATCCTCAGAACAGAAAAGAGAATGGGTTAAAGCGAAATATGTAGAGAGACTGCAATCATTCATCTAGATATAAGGCATGAGGTGATCAAAAACAATTATGAGAACTGTTTCATCATAAGCAAAGCAAAATATGGACCGGAGATCACAGAATTATTGACCAGAAGCGGAATAGAAAAAGTTGGAATGATTAAAAAAGAACTCCGATTTCGATGAATAGTGTTGACCATAGTGAACAAAATCTTTCAGAACACACAAAATGACAGCAACACGATAGGGTAGAGAGAATTTTTTGGCACGTTGGAAGCACCAAGTCAGCTTTCGTCATTGGGCAGTGCAGAGTGACTTTTATTAGAATATTTTCAACTTACTTTATAACCCTTAAGCTGGCAGAATCTACAACAAGATCAGAAGGATTGCTTTGGATGTAAAACAATATATTCTGGGGCTATGACAATAATTCAGAAAGACTGCTTTGGATGTAAAACAAAATATTTTGGGGCTATGACAATAATTGTTAGTGGACATCTTCTGCTGATCAACAAATACAAAATATTCTCTTTAATCTCGACATAGTTGCTTGGGTATCTTGTTCAAATGACCATGACAATGAAGTTCCAATTACAAAAATCTATTTCTACTTTTTTGATCAACTTATTTCCTTTGAATGGAAGGGAGTGTCTCCCACGCACAAAAATCACATACCTGCAAGTGCATCCAGTATCCACTGACCGTATGATATCATTTGCATCGACTCAATTATAATTATTATACCAAAGTTCATAATGAAAACTAACATTATCTTCATCTGTACAGGGCAAGAAGCCAACAGCAAAATATGGTTTCTCACTCTCTAAACTACTTCCCAGACTCAGGTTTCTCTCCCTCTGAACTAACTAAAACATAGCAAGGATACCATGTTGGATTGGTTTCGTCCCTTCCCTAATGCTTTCCTAAGACTTTACTTAGAACTTGCTGCACTGACCAAACAGGTCCCTGTAACCACGAAGATCATGTTTCAAAAGTCACTGTACAAGAACTGTGAAGAAACAAGTTCTTCACGGTCTTTGTTTCCTCCTTGCAGAGGCTACAAATCCATTGACCAAAACTATCCTTCTCTTCTGCAGATTATCCAAGCAAGGATACTTGACCACGAAGTTTCCTAGTCATTGAAAGAAATATTACAGGCACAGTCAAGCTATCCAGAGCAACTTGTCCTCACCTAGTTTTCTGCCCATGCTCGGATCATATTTTTTTTTTTTCCAATTCAAGTGGCTTGCATAGTTTATCAAGTTCAGCTGAGCTCACTAAGACTTGACTTAAGCAATTGTATAAAAGGCCTGGGCAATGTCCCCATCATGCTAGAAGACAACAGTATTCTCGTTCCAAATTGAATGACAGATTTTGTTTAAGAAACCATTAGTGTTTGCTAATACACTTCAAACAACCTTCAAAACAAGTTCATGCAACTAAGGAAGCCTAAATTTCATTAACGTATATATGTCAAGAAAAACAAATTAGCATGCACGTCGCTATTGCATATAAAAGACGAATCAACAATTACCAGCTTTAATGCGACACCCCCTCGTTTCTTCCCAGAATTAAACGGGAAAACATGAATTATTGAGGATTGCGATCGGGTCACTTCAAAGTTCATCCCAAGCTACCAAAAAGAAAACAGCATATAAATGGTTTAAACTTCAGAATCTAACCACCAACATATAGCTATTGAAATGAAGCTCGGGACAGAAGGAATGGCAGATAGAGCATATTTAAGTTGAAATTGAAAACCTTAAGTCCCCAACTGAGGATGGCCTTTTCTGTTGGTGAGCCAGAAATCTCAACATCTTCCCCACCCTGCAGATTGTCGGAGAACAGATAAGAACCATGCCTTACAAACTCCAATATCAAAAACTGTCTCTGATAACTTAAGACTGTTAGACATACCTCAGGGGTGAAAACACTGCCATTGGTATTCTGTGCAATACTTTCAGTGAGTAAAGTTACCATTGTTGTGGGTCGCTGCGAACTGCTATTAGGAGAGTGCATTTTCTCCCCACCAATATAAGCTTCAACCACTGTCATCTGTCAGATAATGAAGAACCATCATCAAACTAAACCTTCTTCCTGACAACAAATCTCGTACTTAATAAATTAATTGTTAAAGATTAAGCTTGCTTTAAAATTTTCAATCTGGAAGATAATGAAAATTTGGAAAAGGGGACGATCCTCATGCAATACAATACTGAAATGTTAAGGGCACTTCCAGAAGAGCTCTTACTTTTTGCTTTATGGTTAATATAAATTTTCCGAGGGACATAATTTGACTTATTCTTAGCATGAAAGACCTTAAAACATCCACAATACACATATGTTGACACATAAATTCACATAATTTTTTTATAATCTTTTTGTATCTGAATAACATTATGAAGTTTGGCAGGAAAGCAGAAAATTGCTCTTTTCTTTTCAAAAAGAATAAACTAACAGGCCCTGAGTTTTTAGAAGTTGCACCACAAAGGGGAAAAGTAATCTTCTTGAGATGCTAACCAGATGGTACAACCAACTGAAATCTTAGATATTAAACTTCCCAATTAAACTGAGAATATGAACAGGAATGCACCTGGTTTGAAGTCAAGGTGCCAGTCTTGTCACTACATATAGTCGTGGCAGATCCCATAGTCTCACAAGCCGAAAGTCTTCGCACCTGCAAATTTACTACTTCTAGACCTCATTCCATATTTACATACTATATTCCATCAAACAGGTTTAATAGCTCAAGAATATGTACCAACGCCTTCTCCACCATCATTTTCCTCATTGAGTAAGCAAGTCTGCAAAGTGGGGGAAAGGAATATGAAGTGGATGGAGAGACAGAGTAAAGGGCACATCATGATTGTACAAATCTATTAGTTATTGCACAAGAAGATCAAAAGATGCCATCACTCTCACACAAGCAAGCATACATTTTGAGATAACTTGTATGATTACAAATATTGAATATGAATTAAACTTTAAAATTCTAGAATCACCACGTGATTTGCATGTTATGTTGTTCCAAATAAGAGAGGACAGGGCTGACAAGTGATGCAAACTTAACCAGCTCCTAAGTTACAATGTACAAAATTTAATCTAGCAGGATAGTCCTCGCCAACTACATTGAGTACAATTGTTACATGAGTGAACTCAAGAAGAAACAAGTCCGGTTGAGAGTGCCTTACATCAGTGTAACAGCTAAAGGCAACCCTTCAGGCACTGCTATAACCACAATTAGGATCTGCCATTGTATTGTACGTCATGAAAAGTAAAGAGGAAAGAAAAACAAGAAGGGAAAGTTTGGTTGCCCAGAATGCAAAAGATGATTGCACCCACCGCGATCGTGAAGATTTTGATGACTCCGTCTACAGCGCTACCAATACTTGTCTTTCCTGCCTGAAACTGTGGACTGCCATCTGAATTTTCTGTAAGGCCAGTAAAGTATCTGCAAGTGTACAAGTTGACAAACCATGTTCACATAAGCACTTAAGAGAGAGAGAGAGAGGAAATTTCTTCTTTCAAAGGACGATCACAAACTAAATGGTACTTGCCTTGCCAGAAGCACAATCAAAACTGCTGCAGCTATAGCCAGCCCAGCATTCCCTATGAACTTGGTGACTCCATTCAAGCGCACCTACTCACGAAATGCAATCTTATTCAATGTCCTGTAAACTAAAGAGATAATAGCACAAATAGTGCATGAATGTTGGTCCAATATGCAATGTCATTCCCGAACTTTCAATATATGCAAACGTGGTCCCTAAACTTTGGCCAATGTGCAATGTCATCTCTAGATTTTTAATTTGTTCTAAATGGTCCCTGGAATATTGGTAAATGTTCAATATAGTCCCTAAACTATATGAAAATGTTTAGAAGTTTGTGGACTATATCAAACAAATTAAAAATTTAGGGACGACAATATTCAATGGACCAAATTTCAGGCACCATTTTTGTCATTTTTCCTAAATTACACAAGGATATGTGTGAGCTAAAATGCATATAAGCACATGCATAGACACAGCACAAAAATTATAAGCCAGTCGCAGCAATCTTCTCTTCACTCTTTAACTGGACTGGGATGGATCTCACACTTAGACACTCTCCTATTACTTTCTATCCACAAATTCCACACAATGCTGTGACATAGAGTTTTCCAAAGTTTTCCATTTATCTGTCGGATAAAGCCTAATTTCTGCTGTTTCCCTGCCTCCACAATGTACCAGACCAATCTGTGATGACGAACCTCTTTCCATAAATTTCTTTTCCCGGATTGTTGTCCTAATAAAGAAAGCAACTTTAGTTCCAGGGCTTCCTCCAAAATATTTCCATGGAAATTACGGTTAATACTAGCCTTGATCCTGCTACACAGCACCCTAGCACTAATTAGTAATAGGATCCTCATTATACACCCCACAGATAAAGCATTTGGATAGGGGAGATGATCTTTTTTCTAATTGCAGCAGGAGGAAATGATCTTTGCCGGGGCAGATTATATATTATTAGCTGAAACCTTAGAGATAAACAATTACGGAATCATACCCATCCTCAGCACTTGCCACAGTAGAAAACAATGAAAGAATTACTTGAAAACAGCTCCTCAAAGCACAGCCCAACACTTTGTCTACACAACTCGGATTTGTCAAACGTCAAATATGGGAGTTTGGTCTCCATATTCGAAGGGAAGTTTTACATCTTAAAGTACGAATGGCATTACGAATGGCATTCTTAGCTAATCTTATCTTTGTCTTCTATAACTGCAATCCATCACGCTAAATATTCGCCTCCACATCTCGCCAATCCAACCTCTGCCTCACTATAGCCAATGCACTTCATTTTCTCCCAGAATCTCGTTCCCCACTAAAACAGATATCTTTCCAGTTTCAAGAATACCAAAGCAATTTTATTGGATCATATCGATATATCCTTCAATATTTTAAATGCTTGCCAACACAAAACTTGGAGAAAAAACAGAGAAACTGCACCATCAATCAACATGTCTGCATAAAGCATAACAGAACAAATAAGTACAACTCGAAGATATATTAAAGAAGGACCTGCAAAGGTGTCTCTTCACCTGTGTCTTCTGAAATACTGGCCATAAGCATCCCCCATTCAGTATTTATTCCAACGCTTGTCACCTAGAAGAATGAAGAGATTGTAGGCAATCTGAACTCTATTTAAGGGAACGACATGTCCATGTGTCTGAGCATGTTAGAAACAGCAATCATGTTTTCAAGCTTAGTAAGCACTTCATAATCTGGAGTTATGAAGAATTTCTTCGACACTAGTACGTGCAGCTAGAGCTACATCAAAGAAAGAAGCTGCCCTTGGAAAATAATGAATATTACTTGACCAAAGCTACTACCATGTATGATTAAATATCACCCAGAAAGCATATGCAACAGAAAACACCAGAAAGGACAGCCTAGTACTTGACTTGAATCTTAACTATATTTCCATCTTTATTCCCACTGGGATTGCATAAAAAAACTACCAAATTCAATTGTCTTGAACTCTTGATACCATATGTCACCATATAGATGCAAAAAATTATGGGAACATCAGAAAACACAATGCACAATTCGTCAGTTAACCAATAGGACTTAATTTAGTGTCAATATAACTTGTAAAAAACGACATCAAGGACATGATATACAACTTATGCAGCCAACAGCAACCATTAAAATGGATATGTTTGTTGAGCATCTGAAGAATTGGTAGTCAACAATGAGAGAGCACAATGGGGGACTAAGACAGTAACAGATGCGAGTGTCAGGAGCAACTGGACTTATCCCAATCCACTCTACAAAGGTGTATTCATTTTAAAAACTAACATGAAACTCCACAAGATGTCACAGAAATTATGTATTTACGACCAAGAAGAATTTAAAACAAAAGAAACTGCAACAATTAGTTACCAGCATGGTACCGCTACCATCAGCCACTTTGCATCCAGACATTAGAAAAGGACGCCTTGAATCTTTGTGAATCTTTGCAAAATAAAAAATTACAGATAAAGAATTGCATTACATGATATAAGATCAAGAAAAACCAGTAGAAAGCCATACGATTTTGCTCTCTCCAGTCATGCTGGATTCATCAATCGCAAGAGAATGACCAGAAACCAAAACTCCATCAGCAGGTACCTGAGGATGATCAAAGTGGATATAAGGCTGAATTACTTCCAAACACTGAGTTGAAATCCCAAAGAAGGTGAAGCAGCTTACCTGATCGCCAATATTAAGGGGTACGATGTCACCGACCACCATATCATATATTGACACCTCAACTCTACGACCACCCCTGACAACCTACAAGTATGTTCTGCCAAGTTGAAAGCAAGAGAAAAATATATAACGTTCATAAACATCAAACTAAGTGTGCATAGCATACCTCCATGTGAATGTTTCTCTTCTCTTCATTTAAGTTCTGAAATTGAAGGGACTGTCTATAGTTGCTTATAGCTGCAAATTATTCATAAATGTACAAACGATCAACCGCTACTTTTTTGCATTAGTCAGCTGCCACATGCTTTCAATATAAAATCCAAGTGTATAGTTGAGAAAAACTTAGTCTAGCCATCATTGACTTTGTCATGATATCTTAAATATCAAACAATGCTTTCATCTAACAACTGCAAAAAGCACTAGCCTTAAGCGCTCAAGAAAGGTCAGCCACATGATATCTTAAATATCAAACAATGCTTTCATCTAACAACTGCAAAAAGCACTAGCCTTAAGCGCTCAAGAAAGGTCAGCCACAGGCTCAGCACTTCGCTTGGTCATAGGCAAAGTGCCATCACCTATGTGCTGCTTAGAGCACATAGGTGAGCGCTTCAAGGTGAGGCACTTCGTTGCTGGGGCAACACCTCGGCAAAGTTTATTCTTTTCACCTAAATTAATAGTACTAAAAGTACAAAGAAAGCATTGATTGACCAATAAACCAGCTTCTATCTTTTAAAACGTCAATACTAATACAATCCATCGCATGAAAACTTTTGCTAATTGATAAAACTTTCTCGTCTTTTCAACTTCGCAGCTCGCTTCACTCAGGCATATGGCTAAATTAGCACCTAGCACCTTAGGCATTACAAGGTCCTACCACTTAGAGTGCCTAGCAGTTTTAATAACATTGGCTGACAATGGTTCAACAATATCCCACATGATATTAGAGTAGAATATTGTGAGTTCAAATCTTTCAGGTCCCTTATTTGCCACCTGGTTATATACTTTCATGCTTCAATCTTAGGTCAAAGTTCAACCCACGTATGAGAGGAAGTGTTATAACATTATAATACTAAACCATGCCTTCATCAAATAATATAAACTTTTGAAAATAGCGGATAATAGTCCCACAAATTTTCACAAAATCATCCCAGAGATTAAATGCACATGAACAATCCTAGACATGAAGCGAATGATTTTATATTTTGATAGGTGGCAATGGTCTTACCAAATTTCACACATTCATGAATGAAATTAGGCACGCATCGACGAGTCCTAGAAACAAGGGTAGAGAAAGACCGGTTGATATATGAAAAGCATTGGCAAATCGTTACTCTATGGATAATGTCCAAGAAAGCAGGGGAGACGCGGATGAGAAGCAATTTTCTTGCTTTTTTTTCAATCATGCATTAGTTTAATCACGATGTAACCTCCCTAAGACCATGTTTGCTTTAATGGCTTGTACATATGCATCATACTCCAGCATGCAGTAGCTTGGATTCAACCAAATAAACCTGGAGTAGATTTTTGTACAAACTACTGGCCAAGTAAACCTAGATAGATCCAGTTATAAGATCAGACACCTCAAGTTCCCACATCTATTACTGCAAACCATGGCTCAGTGCCGCTTCTTTCACCAACTATAGATGTACTCACGATCAACCTGTGCTGTTCAATCTCTGCTAGTAGCAAGTTGTCGAATACTAAGGGATGGATAGGATTACCACGGTCCAGAACACACTCCACAGAGTTTGGGAGGACCAATCTAGCCGCTGCTTAAAAACAGACCAATGACTATGGCAAACTAGAAAGCTTTAAGCTGGCTGTTCTTTATTTCCAATTTCTTCAGAGTAGTGCATGGGAAAAATTCACAGGGCTACCAGCACAACAAAGGAAAACGAACACGAAAATAATATTAGTCTCACCAATCCTAGTCTAATAAAAAATCGAAGGTATCATAAAGTATGATCATCATTAGAATGCCCATGAACATCTGGATTTCTAGCTTCCAAGATCAAAGTGTATTGTGATATCAAGAAACATTATAAGCAAGTTTTAGCAATTGTGAATTTAATGAGGGGAAAGTACATGTATACACCAAACACAAACACCTAAGAAATTCATACCGGTGATAACAATCACGAGGATAACTGCAACAGAAATGCTCACACCACTGTACCATCCTTGTTGAATACCCTAGATAGGATTAGCAAGCATAAATATATATTTTTTTTAAAAGTGATGGCATAGAGAGCACATATAATTGAAAAATAGCAAGCAGCACAAAGATTGAAGATAAAACACACTCACAATCTGTCCGGACTAACTTTTGCTTTTTACTGTTTGCTTAATCTAAATCTTGCACACCCACTTTGACTTGCTTTTTTATCCAACACACTCCCAACTTCCACAACATACAAATACTGACATGTAGATTCACATATAAGTATTTCAGATTTGCGAGGGAGAGCAGACAAGTACTATTTGCTACCCTGAATTTTAAAACAAAGGAGCCCTTACTCAGAAGAGTTGGTACTTTTAATGCACCAACTTTTAGGTATTCTACCAATGTTCGATGGACACTCTTTAACATGATTCTTTTCATAAGATGCAAGGGATGTACCTAAAATACCTGAATACACGCACTTTTTGTTTCAGTAATACGAGCATTTTAAATCAAAAGAGGCAATTCAACATCTCTCTTGTTTGAATTAATATGTTCTCTCCAGCTTACCTCAGTCTTTATTCCCAGCACCAGAGAAGCCACTGCAGCAATGATTAGTATAATCAACGTGAGATCCTGCCAAGCTTCCCAGAGGAATGTCTGAGTATACCCAAAATTGGGGGGACAAAACAATGAAGCGAACTGTCAGCACATATTTTCCATCTTCACCATAGAAGCTTCAGCAACTTTGGATGGTCATCTTTTTCAAGGAAAATTAATAATTTGGAAAACATTTTTTTAAGAATGATCGTTTATATCACTTATAAGATGAATGAACGAAAAATAATTTCATCTACGAATATATTTAGACAATTGTTGATGATGAAAATATTTGTTAATTATTAAATTTGTTCCAGCAATCATCTTTAGGAAAATGTCTTTCAAATCATTCATTTTTTGTGAAACAAATGGAGCCTTCATGTAAATACATAATACATTCAGATGTCTTACATACTCACTTACCCAAAAGCTTTTTCTTTGTTTACGGGGATATGTGTTTGACCCGAACGTGTCCCTCCGTGCTTGTAAATCAGCATCATCACCACAAACACCCCTCTCTAAGCTTGTTTTTAAAGAATTCGACAGCCCCTCGACCTGAATGAAGAAGTAGCAAAGATTGAGAAGACAATACTTCATTCTTCATGAATCAAGGGATAATGACATTTTTAAGTATATTTACCCCCCTGTATTCCCCAAGTGCAGAATGATCTTGATCCCTCGTCATCAAAACAAGTTGGTCTCGAGAGATCCCAAAATCACCAATTGGGACTAGGGATATCGCAGTTCCTGCCATTAGTATTCATGACTTCAATCATAAAGCATGCAGCACAACAGTGAGAGTGCAATGAGAAATTTCTGCATGTCAAGCTATGGACTGAAAAGAAAATTGATCATTTAGTTTCATTTGCTGGACAGTTTGTGACTCAAGCAGAAGTTAAGGTGAAAAGTACCATCGATATGTTCCCCAGCAGCTTGAAAGGAATGCACAGCCTAATTTCAAGAAATCAACAAACTTTAAGTTACTACTTATATTGCAGAAACGGCACAAAACTATTAAATCATCCATGGAGAAGTATGTACTCGGATGGCTCAAACATTGGCTTTTTTTTTTCCCCAAAGCATTTGCTTTTTCTCTTCTTCCTCCTCAAGTCCAGGGCGTACACAAAAGTGGAGACAGGCGTTCAGAACAAGTTTGTATGATTCAACATGTAGATTAGGACATTACAAGTGTTTAACCTAAATGAAAATCGAAATAGTTTCAAGATTTGAGAAAAAAAAGGAAAAGTTAAAACTAGGAGACCCTGCGAACATACCCTATACTCCCTCAGCTGCTCAAGGTATCAATCAAGTCACTACATCAGCCGGTTATCTTTTCCAAAAGACCTTCGCCGTACGACACTAGTGTCAACCTGGTGGCCATTGAAGAGATTTGGCAACCGCTTTCATGCTTGAAGTCGACTTTTTTATGTTTATGTTGGCATTTTCTTCATGACTCCATTGAGCACCGTGGTGGCCACAGTGCTTTGCTGTGCTTGGATGTGCTAGGGGGCTACAGTATGTCTTCCGGAAGTGATTTTAAGGGGTATAAAATTAATAGCATACAATGTTCATTCATGGCATGCCAGCCAAAAACCTTCTCCAGAGCTAAGAAGCTTCCCTAGACATATCCTATAATTAGGATCCGTGAAGTTGAAAGAAACCTTCAGCAACAAAAGTTTGAAAACACCCCTCAGCTGGTAGTTCTCTATCTGCTTCTACTTTTAAAAGTCCACCAAAATCTCAGTAGCAGCTATCCAACTTTCCAAATCGGAAACAGCTGCCCCCAAGCACTGACAAAGAAGTATATAGATCTGCCATGTGAATGCTCCATGATCACACGGCTGTTTAAATTCATTATTCAAGTTGCGACGACTCATCAAACTTCAGTCAAATAAGCAGGAATAAGAGCAAAGCACGGTCACTTAAATTCTACAATTCAACCTCATAACACATGAATTTCCAATTGTCTAGATACGAAGGCATCATGCAGAGAGTAGCGTACCCACTGGCGCTTGAGGTGATCATCCGGAGCATTCTCCGTGCCGGTGATGCTGAATGGATCCGAAGACGAACTGTCATCCAAATGACTGGAGATTCCGCCTCCTGCTTCCACATCGCATTGCCTCCCGTAAAGTGAACCTCGGAACGGATTCGCCATCTGTATCTGTAAAAATCATTGGAGGGAAAATGGCGCCAGTCACACACTCACGGTGTTGTTGGGTGCACAACCACAACATATATGCATGTATCGCATACTCGACTCGACTCCGTCACACACATATTTATCCCAAACTAATCTTTCTCTCATTAAAAATTTCAAACCAATGCGCATGATACATTCACCGAAATTAATTCCTTTCACAAAAGAACCCAAATTGATATCTTGATCCCAATCCATATTATGTTGCTTACCTTATGGTGGAATCAGCAGGATCAAATCCCTCCACCGGAGCAGCAAGATGTGAACCCCTCTCGGAAATGGAGAGCAGCTGAGCTTAGGGATGACGCCGCTGGGACAGAAGGCAGAGGAATGTCTCGCCGGAGATGGGGACGCAAATGAAAGGTGAAGGCTCCAAGATGAATGGGATGAAGCAGAGGAAGGTTTAAAATCCATTCATGTACCGTTCAAGCGCAGGTGATACCTCAAGAACCGGACAAAAAAAGAGAAAAACTCATAAGAGCGTCTGGGATGAAAGACGACAGTGAAATGCGTGTTGACTTCGCCTGACGGCATTGTCCTAACAAGTCATTTTCGTTCGATTTCGCAGGTTTCCTAATGGCCTTATTATATATGCTGGCGAAACTTCCAGGAAATGATTGGGGACGCGGAACACCCTTCCCCAGACTATTTTTCTTGTTTTGGTCCAACAGGACCAATTAAATGTGCAGCTTGGAAAATAGGCTGTACCAAACTTGTTCTCTCTCTCTCTCTCTCTGCGCTTTTTTACCCCTTCTTTGGCTTTTGGGCAAGGCGACTCCACCTGGTGAATTTTGGATGGCAGCAGAATCAAAGGTACTCCTAAAAAGAGCCCAGAGGAGCTCAGAAGCGAGGAAAAGTTTGCGAACCATGTTGTTCATTTTCTTTTTACGATTAATACTTAAAAAATCGCAATCCGATACATCTATGACAAATTTAGCCATCATAAAAAACTCTAAACTAGTACATTTATGAAAAATTTACCACAAGCTAATTTATTCGACTACAAAAAAATCTAAAACTGATAAATTTGTGACAAATATACCATCCGCTAAATTGGATTAATACCACAAAAAAATCACAAAAATTGTAAACTAGGGCAAACGGAGCGTAAAATATCAAATTGATATACCGGTCAATTGTCACGTGTCATTTAACTTAATAATTTGACATTAAAATTTAACGAAAATTAATAGAGAGTAAATTTATCACAAGTGTATAAGTTTGGGATAAATTTGTCGAATGTATACTAGTTTTGGGTTTTTTGTGGTAAAAAAATAGTTTAGGGTAAATTTGTCATAGGTGTACCAGTTTGGAGTTTTTCAGGGTATTAACCCTTCTTTTTACTCTAGGTTAATGGCACGACTAGCTTATGATATTGGCTCTCTATTTATTTATTCTTTTGGTCGAAATATCGTAAATTCATTACTAGCCCACTAAAGGGGCATCATCAGTTGGAACATCTAAACATAAGATTAAAATTAATTTAATTTTGGCGCCGGACTTTTTGCATTTCTGAAATTTGCTCGACATCGGTCATCACCACTGCGGTTCGGTAAAATGCCCTTGAGATGGTTCCATGAGAACAGCCGCTGTTTTTGCCTTACCCGAAGCCCACGTAGCATTGTTTTGATCTTCAGTTACCGAGTTTGTCCTGGGCGAGACCTAATCTCGTTAATCGTGTTGCTTCGGTAGCGCTTATCCGTTGATGGCCGGTGACAAGTTTTCGGGGGATCAACGACTTCCGCAACTAATCGCAAAAGAATTGAACTGCATCGAAGGAGTGGAAAAGAATATGAAATGGAGTCGGCCAAGATTACGAAGGTTATCCATAGCTATCTTTTTGAATCAACTCAGAGTTCAGCCATTCGTTAACATATTCGCATCTTCTTTGTTTATTTGCTGAATTTCTCTTAGAAGTTACATAACTTGGATGATTACACATATTGAATATGAATTGAACTCCATCGAGTACAAATGTTGGGTGAGTGACCTCGAGAAGAAACATGTCTGGTTGAGAGAGTGCCTTACGTCGGTGTAACAGCTGAAGGGAACCTTTCAGGCACTGCTATAACCACGAGTAGGATCTGCCATTGTACCGTCCGCCATGAAATGTAAAGGACAAAGACAAAAAAGGGAAAGTTCGGTTGCGCAGAATGCAAAAGATGATTGCCCCACCGCGATCGTGAAATTTTGATGACTCCATATACAGCGCTACCAACACTAGTCTTTCCTGCCTTAAACTGAGGACCGCCATCTGAATTTTTTGCAAGGCCAGTAAAGTATCTGCACGTGTACACGTTGACAAACCATGCGCACATGAGCACTAGAGAGAGAGAGAGAGAGAGAGAGAGAGAGAGAGACGTTTCCTCTTTTAAAGGACGATCACCAGCTAAATGGTGCTCGCCTTTGCAGAAGCACAATCAAAACCGTTGCAGCTATAGCCAGCCCAGCATTCCCAATGAACGTGGTGACTCCATTTAAGCGCACCTACTCATGAAATGCAATCTCATTCAATGTCCAGTAAATTGAAGAGACAATAGCACAAATAGTGCCTGAACTTTGATCTAATATGCTTACCAAACTTTTAATATGTGCAAATGTGGTTCTTGAACTTTGGCCCAATGTGCAATGTCGTCTCCATATTTTTTAGATTTGTTCAAATTGGTTTCTAGACTACAGATAAATATTCAATATAGTGCATTGATTATATGAAAATGTTTAGAAGTTTGCGAACTATATAGAATAAATTAAAAGTTCAGGGATAACAATGCATATTGTACTAAATTCACATACCATTTGCATCCTTTTCCCTATATTACCCAAGGATATGAGTGAGCTAAAGCGCATTTAAGCAAATGCATATAGACAGCACAAAAATCATAAGCTAGTCGCAATCAGTCTTCTCTTCACTCTTTAACTAGACTGGGATGGATCTCACATTTAAACCCTCTCCTATTACTTTCTATCCATATATTCCACACAGATTGTTCCAAAGTTTTCGATTTATCTGTCGGATAACGCCTAATTTCTGCTGTTTCCCTGCCTCCACAATGTACCAGACCAATCTGTGATGACAAACCTCTTTCCATATTTCCTTCCCTAGATTGTTATCCTAATGAATAAAGCAACTTTAGTTCCAGCGCTTCCTCCAAAATAATTTTATGGAAATTACATTTAATAACAGGCTTGATCCTGCTACACATCACCCAAGCATTAGCAATGGCATCCTCATTATATACCCCACAGATAAAGCATTTGGGTAGGGGAGATAATCTTTTTTCTAATTGCAGCAGGGGGAAATGATCTTTGCCGGGGGCAGATTATTTATTATTAGCTGAAACCGTAGAGATAACCAATTAGGGAATCATACCCATCCTCAGCACTTTTTTTTTTTTTTTTGTCAAAAGTAGATGTCGCATTCATTCATGGATATAAACAAGTCTTACAAAACAACGATGGATAAAATTCCGAACATAGAATTTCCGAGAGGGATAAAGGAGGGTAACTCACCCAATTTAAAGGAAGTTTTTTGGTTCGACATGTTCTAGCCAACCAATCCGCCGCTCGGTTTGCTTCGCGTGGGCAGTAGACCACCTGTGCTGATTTACACAACGCTAACTCTGCTTTGCATCTCTCCATAATTTCTTCTAAGTCCCATGGAGAATTGACCCGGCCCATTACAATATCAACTAGAGTCGAACAATCACTTTCACACGCCCAGCTAACTCTTTGACTTTTCTCTCTCCCCACGTGCCGTGTATCAAGTTCCCTCAAGTACGAGAGCCCGTGCAAGAGAGAAAGTGCTTCGGCTTGCAGAGAAGAGGAAGCCTTAACTTCAGATGCAAAACCCTCGACCACCTTCCCCGATGGATCTCGAACTATTCCAGCGATTGAGCAGAGGAATTCGCCTGGAAACCATGAAGCATCAACATTGATCTTCAGCTCGTCTTTGTCCGGCGGCTTCCACTGAACAGGTACGCTTCGATTTGGGGGGATGGTCTTTTTCGATTCTACCATCTACTGAAGTTTCTTTGTTGTTCTTGTGCGAGATCCACGAGATTGACTGGTTGCGGAGGCTTTGCTCTAAAGATAAGGTTGTTTCGGGACTTCCATATGTTCCACAGCACCACCGCAGTGAGTTCTTGTTCGGGTAAGCCTTCCTTTTCTTCGAATGCCTCCATTAGCCACTGATCAAATCTCTTGATGTTGCTTGGGTTGCTGATTATGTTGATGCGTGGATCTGCCCATATTGTTTTTGTCCACTTGCACAACAGAAATAGATGTTCTGTGGTTTCCATATTTGTGAAGCAAAACGGGCATAAGGGGTCAGGTAACAATCTTCTTTTATAGAGATTCTCCCGTGTGGGTATGGCGTTTTGACAGAGGCTCCATAGAAACGTACGCATTTTCCGAGGTATTGCAAGACTCCATATTTGAGTCCACAGGATTCGTGGGGGCTTAAAAGAACATGATGCCCTATTTAGGTCGGTTCTTATGGTTTTAGGGTAGGCTCGGTTGTATCCGCTCTTCATGGTGTAGTTCCCTGACTAATTCCCTGTCCATACGAGGCTATCCTTCTTTGTATTCGAACTCAAAGGTATCGCAAGAATCTCATTGGCGATTTTTTCTTCAAAAAGGTTAAGGATTTGATGTTCCTCCTAAACTCTCAATTCTGCATCAATCAGTTCTGACACCAGAATAGGTTCCTGTTGATTAGCTGGTCCTCCGATCACACCATACTTTAGCCATCTGTCTTCCCGTATTTTAATGGGTTTGCCATCCCCCATTGACCACTTAACGTCTGCTTCTAAAGCTTCTCTTCCTGTTAACATACTTTGCCATCCCCAAGACGGTCGCTGCCCCTTGCTTGCCTTCCATAAATCACCATTTGGGAAGTAGATTCCTTTTAGTATTCTGCTCCACAAAGCTGAAGGAGAGTTGGATAATCGCTAGGCTTGCTTTCCGAGCATTGCTCGATTAAAATTAATCAGATCTTTGAATCCAAAACCTCCCTCATCTTTTCTAGTTTTTAAAACTTCCCATTTTTTCCAATGCAAACCTCTTTTTGAATCACCTTTCTACCACAAAAATGACGCAATTCTTCTTTCTATGGCTCTACATATGGAAATAGGAAGTTTAAAAATTGACATTGCATAAGTGGGGATGGCCTGCACAACACTCTTAATCAGAATTTCTTTACCTGCTTTAGTGAGTAGCTTTTCTTTCCATCCCTCGAGCTTCGAGTTTACTCTTGCTAAGATCCACGCAAACATCTCTTTCTTTGAAGGACCCCATTCTGTTGGAATACCGAGATATTTCCCTATTTTTTCTATGATGGGAACTCATGAGCTAGGTTTCTTTTCAAAGATAGAGGGCTGTTACTATTAAAGAATACCTCTGATTTGTTTAAATTTATAGCTTGCCCCGATGCATAGCAGTACTGATTAAGGATATTTGCTAGGTTTTGGCATTCGACAATAGTCCCATCCAGAAAAAATATAGCATCATCGGCAAAAAGTAAATAAGACAGTGTAGGACAGAACCTGTTTAGTGTTATCCCCTTGATGCTTCCCTCTTCAATAGCTTTGTTCATCAGCCATGTTAAAACGTTTGCTATTAGGATGAATAAATAAGAAGAAAGGGGGTCTCCTTGTCTAAGTCCTCTCGAGGGGGTGAAATATTGAGTTGGTTCTCCATTGATCTTCACACTTAGGGACACCGTTGAGACACATTGCATAATTAGAGATACCCACCTCTCACAAAAACCCATTTTCAGCATACAATCCTTTAGAAAATCCCATTCGATTCTGTCATAGGCCTTCTGCATATCCAGTTTCAAGATCGCCTGGAATTTTTTCTTTCTTTTTGTAATTCGCAGCTGATGTAATACTTCCTGAACAATTAGTATATTATCCTGAATTTGCCTACCTTAGACAAAGGCACTTTGTTCAGGCTCTATAATCTCTGGAAGCCAAATCTTTAGCCTATTAGCCAGGACTTTCGAGATGATTTTGTAGCTGAAATTGCACAAGCTGATAGGTCTGAATTGGCTAATGTTTTCTGGAGTTTTTACTTTTGGTATCAAAGATATAAGCGTTTTGTTGAGATGAGGATCAAGGGTACCTGTTTCGAAAAAGTCCTGCTCTAACCGGAACAAATCTAGCTTTATGTCCTCCCATGATTGTTGATAAAAGAGGCCATTGAAGCTATCAGGTCCAGGGGCTTTTAGTGACCTCATTTGAAAAACTGCTGCTTTAACCTCTTCCATAGTAATGTTGGCCATCAGATTTGCATTAATTTCCTCTCCCACTGGGCTAGGGCACTGATTTAGTTCATAGTTTCTGGGACCCTCTGCTTTGTATAGGTTCCTGTAGAAGGACCCAATGTGATCTTTGAGAGCTAAGGGGTCTCTACACCAACTTTGGTCTTACATTTGTAGCATAGTGATCTTGTTTCTCTGCCTTCGTTGTACTGTAGTTGCATGGAAGAACTTGGTGTTTTTATCACCCCATTGCAGCCATTTAATGCGTGATCTCATACCCCAAAATTTTTCTTCTTGTTTCCACAATTGTTCTATCTGGTTGACAATGTTGTGGACTTCCTTCCTGCTGGCATGTTGGGACTGTTTATTGGTTAACTCTGTTAATGCCTTGTTAAGCTCCCTAATCCGACTTGGTGCATTGGCAAACTTCTCTTTACTCCACTTAGCAAGCACTTTGGATGTTTCATTGATTTTCGTGGAGAAGCTTGTCTGGCTTAGGGGTGTTTTGTTCATATTTGCTGAATGAGCTCACCATACTCTTCATTTTCTGTCCAGGACGCTTCAAGCTTAAAATCTCTCTTTCTTTTCTTGCTTTCAGGATGCAACACAAGGAGGAGAGGGCTATGATCCGAGCCAATTGCTGAAAGGGCTTGTACTTCAGCGTCATGAAAGGTAATTCTCAATTCCATAGTACAGAGAACTCGGTCTAGTCTTTTTTTGACAAGAGCCTCCCCATCCCTGTTATTCGCTTCGTGTATGCACACCCTTGCTGTCCATGTCCATTAGGGAACACTCATTTAACATATCTCTGAAAGCTGCTATTCGGTAATTATCTGCTTCTCGTTTCCCTACCTTCTCCCATACATATAATATTTCGTTAAAATCTCCCATGCAAATCCACGGTAGAAAATTAGTTGATTGAAAGTCCTTCAACTTTTGCCATAACTGCAGACGTTCTCCGAAATTTGTTGGTGCATGAATAAAAGTTATCCTCATTTGGTAGCCGCTGTCTGGATCAGTACACTCCAAATCAATGAACTCTTTAGAGCTGTCGTTCACCTTTAACACCACTTCCTCATTCCACAAAATAGCTAAGCCTCCCGCTATTCCTTCCGGGTTTTCTATGAACAGATTTTGGAATTTAAGTCTCTTGTTAACTCCCTCCACCATCGTTGCTTTGTTCTTTGTTTCCATAAGAAAAACCAGGTTGGGCTTTTCAAGAGCTACTAAGGCTCTTAGTTCCTGGAATGTCAGGGGATTGCCCAGCCCCTGACAATTCCAGCTTATAATTTTCATATCGTCGTCGGTGGCTTATTAGGGTTAGCCACCAAAGCCCACTCATTACCATCTTTTATAAACTTAATTGGGGTCTCCAAAAAGTCCATGTCATCGATTAAGAGAGGAACTTGCTCTGCTATGCATTTCTGTTTTTTTTTTTGCCCTCTACACCTTCATATTCTTCTTACTGCATTTTCCAACTTTTGACAGGATCGGCTTAGGAGCTTAAGAACATATTATCTGTTTGCCGTGATCTGGATTTTTCGTAAAACAAGCAACTGGTTCTTCTATTGCCTCCTACTCAAGAAAACTGTCTGCCCCTTTCTTGTTGCAGGTTGTAACTCTCCTTGTATCCACTTCTTCTCTAGCGACTATATCCATTTCCAGTGCTAGAAGGGGGATGTCTGGTACTGTTTCTTCCACTATAGTCTCTTCTTCTATTTTGCCATAAAACGCTTCCCAGTGGGGGCTATGGTCGCACACTTCCGCCTTCAGCCATGGACCATATTTTCCAGGTTTGTTTGCTGCCCATGGTGATTGATCATATGGAATGTCTTCACAGTTAGTGGCATAGTGACCAATTTTTCCACACGAATAACAGTAGTGCGGTAGACGCTCATATTTAAATTCCACCCATAACCACTTGTTGCCGATATTCAGTATAGCCCCTGATTTTAGCGGAGCTGTCAAATCTATTTCCACTCTCACTCTTCCTCCTTTTTGTGGTCCATTTCCTTTTGAATCCACTTGGATTTCCAATACATGGCCTATTTTTTTTGCCAGGTTGTTGAAAACTTCTTCTAATCTCCAGCCAGGGGGGATCCCTCCAATACGCACCCAGAAAGCATTCCTGGAAAAATCGTAGCGGTGCTCGGGATTTCGGTTCGCATTGTTTAAGAACCAATAGGTTACGGCAAAAGACCAAGGTGCGGTTGCGAACTCTCTCTTTTTCCTCCTCCGATTGAAAAACGAAAGTGAATAATCCTGGTTCTTTTTGGGAGCAGGCCACAGATTCTGATTTCCAAGCTTTCTTCATTGTGTTAAGAAAAGCTAGGAAATTGACATTAGGTCTAGAAAATAATTTCCCAAATACAGTACGATTGCATTTATCCCTCTTTTGTGGAGGGATTTCTGTGGACACTTCTACTACATCATTCTCAGACCACAGATGACCCAGACTTTTACATAATGTAGCCAATCGCAGTTCATTCTCTTCTTTACCTTCCATATTGTCTTTTCCATAGGAATGCTGGCTATAGGTTCTCTGAGTGGGTTTTTGAAGTACTTTGGAGGTGAAAGTATATGGGTAATAGATTGAAGGGAGCTCTATGATAAATATAGCAGAAATAGGGGCACAAAATTACTTGAAGGGATACAAAGGTTTGAACAATGAAGATTGCTCCGCAGCCAGACTACCAGACATGACCCCAGGTTTGATAATTTATCTCTTCTGTCAACAGGGGAAACTATTAAAGTATGCGATTCAGGGCAAATAAAGAGACCCACACTCATCAAGAACACCATACACTCCTTGATTTCTCCCGATCATATTATGACAGTCAGTACCCATATGTAGAAACTAATGACATCGAACTTAGTAATATTACCACATCTAGTGTGTAACTTCGTCTTCCATTCCACAGCGTCGAAGAAAACCAGATGCCCAGTATGGAATCATGGGAGAGCGACAGAATCCCACCTGTTGCGAGGCCTGAGCTCCAAGATCACCCAGCTTGGATTAAGTTCTTCGGAAAGGAAAAACCACTACCGTGCCATCGCTCGAGACATCTCAGACTTGCAAAGAAACAAACGGAAGGAAGATTTCTAGGTTTTTTGTGATGGGTTTCATTAGATCTTATGAAGATAGAAAGTAATGTTGGGTGTTGAAATCAACTTTAGGATTTAGGGTTTTTGAGGAAAAAAGCTACCAGAGAGGTAGAGGAGAGCTTGCAGTGGCGAGAGGATGTCATCCTCAGCACTTGCCACAATAGGAAACAATGAAATAATTATTTGAAAACAACTCCTCAAAGCATAGCCCAGCACATTCGTCTTCACAACTCCAATTTGTCAAACATCAAATATGGGAGTTTTTTCTCCATATTCGAAGGCAACTTTTCCATCCTAAACTTTGAATAGCTTTCTTGGCTAATCTGATCTTTGTCTTCTATAATTGCAATCCATCATGTCAAGTATTCGCCTCCACATCTCTCCAATCCACATGTCCCGTCAGTAATTGTCACGCCCCGATCCTTGAAATCATGCCTATTCCTCACCTGGTCGATTAATAGCGACGTCTCAGGACGCATCGCCGACCCTTTCATTTAATATGCTCATGAGGAAGCATATTATAAAATCTCCAGACAATAAAACATTGGGATAGAAAAGTAGGACTTCAAATTTTCACGCTTTAAAAGCAACTACACTTATATACGTTGCAAATCATGGTGCAAATATATACAAGGTGAATCGTTAAGTCAAGTTCTAAACCACTGGTTCATAAAACAAATTCTGCAGAAAGGGAATCAACTCTCATCAAAAGAGGATTGTCCTATGACTAACTAGTCCAATAGGATTATCAGTTCTTCGGGCTTCATCTTCTACACTTCGGGCCTCTAGTCCTTCACCAATGCCATCTAAGGACCTGAAAATGGTTATTCAATAACCAGTGAGATAACGTTTCAGCAAGTTCTACCCCCTAAGACCCGATTAGGCAACCAATACACTTTCAAGGCTGCCTAAGCACAACACGAGTCAAAGGACTTACCTTGGCCTCAGTTCCTTTCTGCAAGTAAGTATATATCATATATACAAGAACCACATCAATTCACAGTATCAAATCAAATCATTGCTCAATCGACCTAGTCGATTACATGTCACCACGACTTTTCCCTCGGTCGATACAATCAATACTATCTATAAGTCCGACCATAGTTTAGGACCGCTCCCTCTAAGCTAATATATAGATAGTATAGCTCACACTAAGCTGATAAATAGTGTACTGCTCTCACTAAGTTGACATATCGCCCATAGGCAGATATAGTACACTAATAATGCTTGCTCTAAGCTGATCATATTGCTCTCACTAAGCTGATTGGGTATACTGCTCTCGCTAAGCTAACATATCACCTGTAGGCTGATATAGTAAACCATCCCGACCATTCAATCAATTCCCTCTTTTTATCATTCTTGATAAAATAGCCGTGTGTGAGGGACACGGTCGGCCTTAGCCAAAATATCATAATTTCACTTTTTGAATATCCCACTAGTTTCAACAGCCCATAACATATTTTTGGCGCTATAAACCGACGCCCGGTAATTTTCCATTCAATTACCAAAATTAAATAATTTAGAAATAAATTCCTACAATCATCATTAATTTAATTCAGCACCAAATAAAGCTTAATTAAATAAACAGATTGTACCACGATAATCAGCATAAAATTCCGGTCGTCGGCTATCCCAGCATAATTTCCGAAAAATAAATAAATAATTAAATTAATTTCGAAAATTAATAAATAAATAGCAATAAATCAATTTAGGCCTGTAATGCCTGATTGGACTCCGAAACGGACCCGGAAAAATTCGAAGTATCATTCAATAAATAATAGGACATGTCTACTCACTAATTACACTAACCATTCTTCTAACATGCATAGGTAAATCCCTAATTTAATTATTCTAATCTAATTTAACCACCTAATTGCACTTAATTAAATCTAATCAACCCTTAAGCATCATTAGCATACTAATAAGGGATTAGTGAGCAAAACTCACTTGTTTAATTGCGAAGGCCGGATCACCGCGATGACGGCGCGACGGCAGCCGAAATCCAAATTTTCGGCGGTGTCGGCGGATACTCGGGCCGGGCTCAAAGGCCTTGCAAGCCCACAGCAAATTGCTGGGCTTGGGCTGACTTGCTTTGCTGGCTTGGACTGCAAATGAGCTTGCTGCAGGTTGGGCCGAAAACTGAAGATGGGCTGCACTTGTAGACTTGGGCTTCAAAGGCTGAATTTCACATGGGCTGTAGCTTTGCTGGTCTTCTCTGGATCCGTGGGCTTCAAATGGCCCAACTGTTGGGCCTGAAAATTTTTGCGTGGGCTGCAGATGCCCGAGCGTGGAAATGGGCTTCGCTGGCTCGCTGCTTCGCTCGACTTCACATGACCAAACGGAGACAGAAGCAACGAAATGGAGCAGAAAGCTTCGGTGGTGGCGTGCTGCCTCGGAGTCAACGGCGGTGGCCTTTCGTTGGGGCTCTGACCGAAGAAGCTGAAGACGCGCGGCTCAAGATGCTGGAGTTGTCGCAGCAATCAACCAACCGACCGAGGAAGGTGAGCTGGCGGTCTTCGTTGGAGCTTCATGGCGAGAAGTTGACCGAAGGAAACGGGGACGCGGACAAGTGGCCGCGTGAAGATGGGACGGTCAACTTCGTTGGTGCAGCTTGAAGATGAAAGGAAAATAAAAATGAAAGGGAAGAAAGCTGTTCGGTGGGGTTTTGCAGGGTTGAAGGAAAAATGAAAGTGAAGCAAAGTCAGGAGCTCGTATAGAGGGAGAGGCGGCGGCAGACAAGGAATGAATGGAAGCTTTGAAGAAGAGAAGACAAAGTCAATAAACATCATCCAAATTCTTAATTGCATGGTCCCCAATTAGCCCTCAAACTTATCCCTATGTCTCTTGATATTTTCTTGCATTATCTTCACAAATAAACCAAATTTTAAAGCCCAAATTTACTGCCCTTTTCCAAATCCGAATTTCACTCAATTTCTCTTAAATTTTTTCACCGATTCTCCAAATCGGGGTCCGATTTCGCTGAAGAAAAATCCCGTACAATTTTCTATAAATCCCCGACACTCAAAAGCTCGGCTTGGAAGTCAAAACTCGCTTAAATTCGGCCCGTACTAATTTCCGCTAATTTTCCGCGATGTCCGAAACAGTTTTCTGTAAAAAATCTCGGAATCTCTGAAAAATCTTCTGAGACTGAGTCGACGTTCCTAAAATTTATTGTGACATGACAAAATCTTCAATTTCTGAAATCGGACTCGAATTCATGGTTAATTTCCATTCGATGTGTTTTTTAGCGTGACCTAGGCTATCGAGTAATTTAAAAAAAAAAAAATCAGTGCAATTGACCCGTGGTCGATTTTCTTCGAGCCACAATGAACCCACTCGATACATTGGCGACTCTCGGTTGTTGTGAAAATCTCAATGATTTAAATACGGACACAGGGTACCAAAACAATAAGAAAATCAGTCTAGTGCCGGTCGACGAGAATTTTCTAATTTAGTGGTGTCACCCATAATTAGCTACACATCTCAGTCGATTTGACCTATCTCTGATCTCAAATCGATTTATATTTGTGCCGTAATGACTTCTAAAGATAGACACGGTTGAGAAGCCGATTCCTGGTCGAATTCTCAAGTCTATTGCGTTAAAATTCCTTAATGGCTTTTCCAGATAGTCTTGTTATCTCGAGAGTGATCAGCTCTGAGAACAGCCCTATAGGCGCGTCAATGAAATACCCGATTTATTCAATAGAAAATATGACTGAAAATCTGGGATGTCACGGTAATTTGACGATATTAATGATTATAGTTGATGAAAAGATTTGATTGTCTATCATTTGAAAATGCTGTGCTCGCTAGAAAAAAACAAAAATTGGAGAGCAGTAGCATAATGACCAAAAACAGCTAGATGATTACCGTTGTAACTGGACCCTTTTATGTCATATGTAGTCAAGGAACCTTCAGTTTCGGCTAAAATCTTAGTATGCACGGAATGATCGATAGAAAGGTAAAGGTTCTGTATAGAACACAGAGTTATTTTGGCCTTTTCTTGGAAAACAAAAGGACGTCTCTCCAAGAATGAATCAGGGTAAATTTTGTCTTAACCTCATGTACTTTGGACTACTTGTAAAATTACTCTATATAACTCCACGTACTCAAGAATTATAAAGAGAGACTCCGGTCTTCAATTTTCTTGTCATAATCTATCTTGGTTTATCCTAAGATAATAAGGAAGGAAATCAAGCAAAACAACATCATATAAATAATATCTGTCAATTGTGAGAGGACAAGGCTATCCCACCAAAAAAAAGTTAATGCAGGAATCACTATCGCATATTATAATGATTTAAGCATAATTGACACCTAAGTCAATAATTGTGGAAGATTCTTACTTCCTGTTGTTAAAATGGGTATTCGCTTCATAAAATGTACTCATCAGAATATTGAATGTCGTATCGAAATCGGAAGTTTGCAAAATCGAAATAGAAATTACTTGCCAAGGCCACAAAATTAGTCTAAGATCCATGGTGAAATCATAATAGTTCCAGATTTACCTTTTCCTTTTCTCCATCTAACAGCACAAAAAAAAAAAAAGTACAAAAGAGGAAGATTTAAATCGCGTCCAACGGGAAATATATTTAGCCTAACCCTGTCATCAACCCCATACTAGTTCTAAGCCAAAGTGACGTTGAATATGATATAAAAGGCAATTAATTAGGACGCATATGATAATCATTCCATTTTTGTTTCAAAATTATTTTTCTGTTCTAAAAACAAGTTTAGAACAAAAATCCATTTGGTAACACAATTTTATTTTTTTATTTCTAAAATACATTTTTATCCTTGAAATAAGTTTGGAATATAAATGAGAGGTAGAAATTTTCTACTTTTCAATTTCTGACATAGAAATGAGAAATAAAAATTATTTTTATCGTTTATCCTCTCTATTAGCCGGCTGCCTACTCGCCACTGCTTGTCGTTGTTCGCCACCTTCCACTCGCACCGGGAAGGAGAAACTTTGTATCCTTATCAAAAAAATTTCTATTTTGGGAATAGATGTCCTTATAAAACGCTTATTTTTACTCCAGAAACTCATTCAATAATAGAAATAGAAAAATTTATTTCTATTCCAAAAATGAATTTCTTATTGAAATGGTTATCATCCGTACCCTTAGCAATTAAAAAGTTTCAAAATGTTTGAACATCATAATTTTGACTTGGCATTTGAAAAATGAAATGCCTGATTTTGTCTTGACAATAAATCAACCTAGGATCATTTTTTTTTTTTTTTTTTTGGTTATACTTTATGAGTAATTTACATTTATTTCAGAGAAATTAATGAGAAATACCCTACAGAACTTAAAGACGGAGGAGACGAAACAATAAACATACTTTGATTTCCTTGGCATGTTTTCACATATCTGTTTTCTTATATTATCTTTCTAGCTTAGATAATGAACGTGGAACCATATTGTAATTTCTTTTCGCGATTGCTCACTTTACCTAGTGAAGTTTACATCTTCAAACTCCAAAGATCGCTCTTAAAACTTTTATATTCAAGACCCAATAACACGGATCTCCCAACAGCATTGCATGAAAGCACGATTTTAACAATCTCGCTTACCATATCACGGAATCAGCACAATCAAATCCCTCTGCCAGAGCAGCAGGATGCGAACCTGTTTCAGAAATGGAGAGCAGTTGGGCTTAGTGATGACGCTGCTGGTCGGAAAAATAGAGAGAGAGAGAGAGAGAGAGAGAGAGAGAGAGAGAGGCGGGAGAATGTCTCGCAGAAGATGGGGGAGCAAATAAAAGGTGGAGGCTTCAAGATGAATGGGATGAAGCAGAGGAAAGTTCGAAGGCCACACATGTACCGTTGAAGCCCAGATGATACCTCTGGAATAAACTCAAAAATAAAATAAAATGATATCTCGTAGGAGTATTTGGGGCAAAAGATGAAGTTGAGATCATGGGACATTATCCTAATAACTCATTTTCTGTCGATTTCATAGGTTTTCTAACACGTTTCTAAGACTAATTAAATAAAATAAGCTTTATTAAACTCTCTCTCTCTCTCTCTCTCTCTCTCTCTCTCTCTCTCTCTCTCTCATATGTACCGTTGAAGCCTAGATGATACCTCAGGAATCAACTCGAAATAAAAAAAATGATATCTCATAGGAGTATCTGGGGCAAAGATGAAGTTGACATCATGGGACATTGCCCTAATTACTCATTTTCTGTCGATTTCACAGGTTTTCGAACCCGTTTGTAAGACTAAGTAAAAAAATAAGCTATACTAAACTCTCTCTCTCTCTCTCTCTCTCTCTCTCTCTCTCTCTCTCTCTCTCTCTCTCATATGTACCATTGAAGCCCAGATGATACCTCAGGAATCAACTCAAAATAAAAAAAATGATATCTCATAGGAGTATCTGAGGCAAAAGATGAAGTTGACATCATGGGACATTGCCCTAATAACTCATTTTCTGTCGATTTCACAGGTTTTCTAACACGTTTATAAGTAAGACTAATTACATAAAATAAGATATCCTAAACTCTCTCTCTCTCTCCCCCCCTTTTTGGCCCTTGTGGTTTTTGGGCTAAGCAACTCCACACGATGCATCGTGGATGGCAGCAGAATCAAAGGGACTCCTCAAAAGAGCCAAGAGGAGCTCAGACAGCGAGGAAAGGTTTGCGTACCATGTTGTTCTTTGTCTTGTGGGCTGATAGCACGACAAGCTTTTGATGTTGGCTTGTTACCTAATTTGGACTCCGGACATTTTGCATTTCTAAAATGTGCTCGACGTTGGTCATCACCACTGGCATTATTGCCTATGTAGTTCGTGTGTAGCCACAGCCATTGCCGACGTCAAGGAGATCAACGTCAGGTGCCTCTCTCCACCATAGAGTGCAACTAGCTCAAAAAAGATCTAGCTACCTTTAAGCCTGTAGTTCCCCACTAATTACAAGAGGAAGTTTTCCAGACAATGTCGATGGAATAAAGCGAACGTTGACAGACAGCTAAATTTAAACTACTTGTTAAAATCTAAATGTCAAATCATGCCTCCATCTAACAATTTAAATTTTAAAACAATTGATTATGATTTCCATAAAATCTCTCATGATATCAGAGTAAAATGACCTCTAAATAAAGCATTCATTAGACAACTTAAATTTGTATTAGAATCTAAGTATCAAATTACATTTTTATTAAATAATTTTAAACTTTTAAAACGATTGAGGGCACTTTGATCTTATTGATTATCTGATAAAAGCAAAAACAGAAAAAAAAAAAAAAAATGGAAACTATCAGTAGCCCAGTTGAAGTCATTAGGGTGAAAGCCGTCAGGCGGAAGCATGATGAACCGTCAGGTGGAAAAAGGGTTTGCGGGGGTACCGAGTATCAATGCCCACCCTTGAATGCTTTGCAAGGTCCACGACAGACCATGTGGTCACTCCTTCCCTCGAGGAAAATTTCAGCTGCTTTGCTTATCCAGTATAGCAGCCGCCTCAGCTTGACACCAGAGGATGATGTATCCGACCGAGGCGCGAGTATCTAAGCCTTGGCCTGAGGCACGTTCGTATCTAGGCTGACCTCCTGTGTATCATGATCCTTTAAGAGTGTATTTAACAATACAAGGAGTCAAGAGGTCGAAAGAGATTGTTCCCCAAGAGAAAGGGAAAAAAAAAAGACAAGAAGAAGGAGGCTGTGGCCCAATACAACTCTCTAATGAACCATTTGCTAAAAAAAAAGAAAAAGAAATAGTGGAGAGAGAGAGAGAAATCTCAGATGAAGGAATCGCCGAAGTCTTTGCTATAGTTGCTAAGCTCACTTACCAAGATACAATACAAGTACAAACCATATTTACTCTTTCTCTTGAGATGTTACAGAAGTATACCATTAAAAAATTATACGTGCTGAGATAAATGTGCAAGTTATATTAGAGAAATCCCATATCATATGATGTTAAGTAGTTAATACATTTAGTTTATCTATAAATAATTGACTTATTTTGAGTGAATGTAGATCCAATTGAGTATATTGATGGACTTGAACTTAGGCTCCATTTTGGCAATTTTCCTTAGTGAAGGTATCTGATTTGCTATAAAATGAAAATGTGCTGTTCAACTTGGCAAAAGCTAGGAAATTTTCCGCAACTGTTTTTGGTGAAAAGTGTCAATGGAATATTTTTTCAAGTATTTGCGAATGGTTCTTTGTTGATAATGGACATGAAAACAAGTGAGAAATTTAAAACATGAAAATTGGAGGTATCCGCAGCCAACCATTTAAAGTATTGAAGGATATGTGAATCGACAAGGTTGCGAAGGGTCCTTTGTTGATAATGGATAGGAAAGCAAATGACAAGAAATTTAAAACATGAAAATTGAAGTATTTGCAGTCAGCCATTTAAATTGCTGACTTAGCTTTCCCTTTTTTGAAGATATTAAATATTTTATATGTTTTCTTAACTTTTAACCAAACTTTCTTGAGCATATAACTTTCCCTTCCCAATATGTTTGATCACCTTGATCACCTGATTTTCGCATCCATAAAAAGCTCGTGATCTGAAATTTTCGAAGATGAGATCCAATCTTCATACAGGTGTGGGGATTGTAGATTTCTAAGAATACAGCTAAATAGATAACCATTATGAAATATTATGATATTTTTTCATTAAAAAATCCGATCAGCATGATTATTGCGCCGTTGGAAAGTTTGTGAATTGATCTTTAAGATGGAATTAATTGATTGGGTCAAATCACAAAATTCATGACATCTCACAATTAGATGGTTAGAATTGAAATTACGATATCTTGAGAAAGCAGCCGGCAGATTTGGGCGAAGTCAATATCTTTGGAAGGCTCTTGACAAGTATGACCCAATTACATTCTTAAAAACTTAGATAAATGATTAGTCCTCTAGTTGCCTATAGGACCCACATGGGATACACATTAGACCCACCATTTCAGGGGTTCACATACAATTTAATACTTATACTTCTCGACCAAGGGAACAGCGAGGACCACGTTGACGGTTGTTTAGAGCAATAGTTGGTCGCGGTATGTAACTTTTACTCTCAGTTAAGGGTTCTACGGTTGGTGGATTTCAATCTCCCATATGAATGATTGGTGAATTTTTCATCGAGTTTGTCGAGGTTTTGTATAAATGTACCTTATGTCTCAAGAATCAAGATTGTTCAACGCAATATTTGTTCTCCATACCGGTTTAAAGTGTAATCATGCACTCAGACTATTACCTTTATTTCCAAAAATCAACATGCCCTTTGATTGCAATTTTCTCAAGAGAATATTTGCGTTTCCTCTCGATTTCACGCATGCAAGAATGCTTGTCTTTCTCTAGCTAGGTACTTGTATATTGGACGTGTGCTGTTTGATTTTTCTTTTCGTCGTGCACGCCACCAGGAAACTGGGAGGAGTTTTCTTACTTTTTTATTTGACTGTTCCTTCCAACAAAAGTTTTAAAATGAAGTGGGATGGAATGGGTCAAGTCTGTAACAGGCGACCAACTCCTTTCAAGAAGCCCACGAGAGTTGATTAGGAATACGTTTCAATAGCTTTTGTTTCGGTAACAGCCCCTAAAATTTTTTATCACATGATTTTTTTTCCATAAATTGATGCTTAGATTTCACAATTTAAGGAGTATAACTCAATTTTAAATGTTAGGCAGTATGAGTAAGAAAGTTGGTGGATTTTGGGAAGGCACGATGACATTGCAAGTACTTGAACTTTGATCTCTTCTACAGTTGAATACCTAACCTTTGTTCTTTAATTCAATTAAGTACCTCAAACTTGGCTCAATGAGGCATTCATTAAAATGGCGGACATAAAATGCCAAACGTATACACTAAAGTTGTTCAATCGCCAATTGAAAATGCACACACTCAATCTATCTAGTAAGTTCTTCAAATTCCACATCATATAGGTATTTGAGAAAGATTGAAAATTGCTACATTAAACAAATTAAAAAGTTTTAACTTACTAATTTATTGATTAGGTCTTGGATTTGATTTAAGAAAACATCAATATATTTGACCAAACCAAACTAAGAAGCAATTATTTTCCAATAACATTGATAAACTCAATATGTTTTGACAAATTCTACATGCAATCACATATAAAAAAAAACGATTAAGAAGGTTTTTAGGAGAAAACTGTTGATACTTGATTTTTAATCGACGTGTCAATAAAGGTAAATCTCAAGTTTAAGGTTTCCAATAGCTAGGGGACCCTTTTCTTAGGAAAAAAGTTCATTTTTAATTTCTTTTTCATTGGCCCTTATTTTTGGGTAATTTCCTAATTATTCTCATCAAAAAGTCAAAAAGTCAAAAATTGACTTTTAAGTTGATTTTTTTGGTTAACCCTTGACCAAAACATCAACTTCAGGTCAAAATTTGACTTTTTGCATAAAAAGTTCTCAAATAGTCCTAATTTCATTTTGGCTATAAAATTTTTCAAAAAAATCAAAGTCTTGATCATTAAATCAACCTTTCAGTGATTAGTCACTAAAGCTTTAAAAAAAAAACTGCAAAATATAAAAATCCTCAAATCATCTTATTTTAGCTTCAATTTGACTTAAGCCATAAAAATTTCTCAAAAATTGATTAAGAATCTTTTTTTATTTTTATTTTTTTGTATTTAGGTTTGAAATTGGCTAAAAATAAAATTACTTCTTTATCAAATCATATTTTGAATTAGTTTCTTTCACGATATTTGATCTAGAGGTCATTTTAAGTCCACTCGTTTGACCAATTTGGTGGTTTGGCATGTCCAGATACAAATTTTAATTTTTAGCTCTAATTAGGGTTCCCAAGTCATACTTCATGATTAGCGAGGTCACGCATTCAATGATTATAATTTCTTAGTGGCTATCCATGACTAGCAATAATTTTGGCAAATACACATGGGAACTTCTCAATTTGATATATAGCATCCATCCAAAAGTTACGAAATCAAAGTTAGTAAGTTCCAATTGAGCCGATTTGACTTGGCCCATTCTAGACTAACATCCAATTGAAGTAATCAAGCTTCAATTTGGCCAAATAAAACTTAATTACAAATGTTAGTTTGGCTTGCGGTCTCATTTTAATAGAAATTAACTCGATTTGGGCATTTCATGCACAAATAATCACCATAGGGTAATCCAATTGCATTAAATTTGATCCAATTCACATTGGATAATTTTAATTTCAAGTTAATTGCACAATTTCATGAAAATAGGATGAAAATAGGCCCTAGAACCAACCGGTTCAACACTGTCAAACCTGGTTCAACCCAATCTTGACCGACATTGACCGACTAGTGTCCAAGACCTATTTCCGACCAATTTTCCGGTAGCCGACAGCATTTTTCAACCAGTCTAGGTCCGGCCGGCACCATTCATCTCCCTTGTGCTGTAAAATTACAAAAATGCCCCTTTACCAAAATGCCATTGGTTCAATTTTTGGTTCAAAAAGAGATGTAATGCTAGCCATTTATAAGATAACATTGAGGCCATTGGATGTGCCACTTCATTAACCCGTGTGACATTAATTAGCCAATCACCAAATTACTTAGCCCTTAAACTTGTTTGATCTTAACTTAATAGATCAAATCCTAGCAATTGATTAGACTAATGGCTATGATTTAATCTTGCTCTAGCTATCTAAGGCTTTTCTCTCCAAATTTCAAGAGGGGGGCTGCATTTTCAGATCTAGTTTCTATCTCTCTCCCTCCCTCCGTCACATTCGGTCGACCCTCTCTTTGGCGATCCATTGCTCCATTGACAATCTCTGGCATGCCTCCTTGCTGGTCATAATCTCTAACGTCGGCGTCCTTAGCCGGAACTCTCTAATCCGGCTCCATTTTTCTACCGGTCCAAAGACCATGCTCGATGCCGATGATTCCTTCTGGCGGATCTCGAGTTCTGACAGCGATCCTTAGCTCCTAGAGTCTTGCGATCATCATCTCCGTCGAGTCCTTGAACCGTGCCTCGCCAAAGTGTGAATGGATCATCACCGGACTTCTCTACTTAGCTCTCTACTTAGCTTGATTTCTCGTTTTGATCATTTCGAGCTTGATGGAAACGATTTCACATGCTATTCATTTGTGGATTGATCTAGATTCAATGAGCTACTTTTGGCCATTTGGAGGTGTTATCCGGTGGCCAGAATAGCTATTGAGCTTGAGGATTGAAGATGACAAAGATAAAGCTCTCTAGATCTCGAATTCAATGAAGCGAGATTAAGTGATCAGGGCTGGTATTCAACCTCTAGGTGGTTATATGTGCTTAGATTGATGATTTGAATAAGCTGAGATGGTTGATGAATGATCAGTTGCTTGATGATAAGTAATCATGTATTTTGGAAATTCGTAGGCCTATCTAAATTGATTTGCTTCATATATTGGTATGAGCTGGTAAACGATCTTATTTGGCTTTGGTATGCTTTGGAGATTCGTAGTGGGCTCTTTAAGCTTTCGATAGACACATTTTATGTTGATTTGCACATAGTTTGCCACGTTATATACCTGTTGCAATGTCGAGGTCTGATCTGTAATAGCAGTTGTTCTGTTTGGATGTTTTGTTTTCATCGATACTTGCTGTTTGCTGATTTTCTACGATTTTTTGTGTTAGGATTTTTAAGTCGGCACCTTGATGAAAGTTATTCATTAGATTTAGGTCTACAACATATAAAATTTACATGAGATTTGAGAGTAATTTGTTAGGTTCGATTTGCTATAAGTCGTCTGTGTTGATACAGTAAAATCAGTTTTTCCTAATTGATATGCATTGTTTCTCTTCTTTTTTTTTTTTTTTAATAAAATCGTGTGATAAAAATCTTGTTGACACCTAAATTTTGGTGACCCGTTTAATTATTTATTGCATAGAAAATTAGGGATTAATTTTATCCCTAAATATATATTATATATTAATTGCATAGCATATAAATTTAGGTACATTTATTTTTAATTTATATTTTATGCATTGTACCGGTGGCGGATGGGTTCAAATTAAATGGCTGAGTTATATTTCGGCAGGCCGGGCTAGGTCCACGAAAGGAGCAAATTAGCCCAAGCCCGTTGTTTTTTTAATTAATTATCTTGTGTGAAATTGAGATTTGATGCGATATTACGGTGGATTTTTGAAATTTGAGAAAATCGCATTGCAATCTTATCTTTAGCAATAGGCGATAAAATCAGTAGAGGATATTCGGGAGATAAGGAAAATAAAAAGATTTTTTTGTGATCGGGAGGTCATAAATAATCTTTGTGTATATTAAAATAGATACGAAATATCCCCTGAATATCAAATTCTCTTTGCCTATAAAAGGTGTGCACGGAGGTCGAGGTAATGGGGGCTTTTCTAGGGTTTTTGGTTGTTCGAAAAAAGAAAAAAGGAGAAAAAAAAACAAAGCAAAAGTGAAAAGTACAGCAGAGAAGGGGACGGGAAGAGAGAGAGAAAGGAGAACTGTTCATCGTTTTCTTGAGTCCCTCCTCGCCGCTCCGCCTACCAGATCCTGCTGCACCGGTTTCAGCCACGCCACCGCACTCTCATGCTATCGCCTTCGCCTGTCGGCCCCGAGTTGCTGACCACCGCCGATCTGCTGCCGAAGCTGAAAATCGAAACCAGCGCCCCTCCTCCGCCCAGATCTGCTCGAGCTCGAAGCCGGTCGCCACACCTCGTCAATCGAGCGACTGACCATCGCGCGCGCACCACCGCCCTCATTGACGTTGCCACGCCGATCTCCCTCGCCGAGCCTCAGCTACCGATTGCCCCGCTCGCCGACTCCTTGCCCTCACCACGCGACAACCCCAACGCTGCTCCTGGTCCGCTCGTCGCCCACCGCCTCTACCATTGCCGATCTGCAGCACCAGAAGCCCCGACGCTCTTGCTCCGACGCCCAGCAGATCTGCCCAGACGCTAGTAGATCCCGAGCTAGTCGACCCTCTGCCAGAGCCGGATCCGCGAAGCCGTCGCCGTCCCATCTTGGCAGAACCCTTGCCCACGAGCCCGCGTCCCTGCACCACCGTCGCCACCTGCCGATCTACCTTCGCCCGCGGCCTGCTCACCTCCACCGGATCCCCGCGCCGGAGACCCATCACCTTCGGTGACCGACGGCGACCAAGCTATCGCACGAACTGCCAAGCCGTGAAAAAGGAAAAAGAAAAGAAAAAAAAAAAAAAAAAGAAAAGCAAATTAGGTAGTTTTTCTATTTATTTTATTTTGTTTATATTTTTTTAAGTTTTGTTACTATTATACCAATTTGAATATTGGGAATTGATTTTCATTTTATTGTAGGCATTATCCACAGGGGTTTTTCCTAAAATTATTGTAATTATTAATTTGACTAGTAAGATGTCGGGTCGTTTTTTTAATTATATTAATTTTTGAGGTTTATTGATAGTATTTTAATTGTTGAATCAATATAATTATTAATTTGATCCGTAAGACTTCGGATCAGATTTTTAATTATTTTGAACTCCATGTCGTGATGTTTAGAGTTAGAGTAATTGTTAATTTGACCTGTGAGACAACATGTTATTTTTTCGATTATTTTGATAATTTATTTGTTGAATATCTTGATTGTTTAGATTTAATATTTAGTTGATAATTACTTGTCTTGAAAAAACACTAAAAAAATAAAAAATCAAAAAAATCAAAATCTTGCATCAAAGCATGTAGGTTTAATAAATCAGACATGTAGGATTAGGTTTATGAAATTTTCGTCATTTAATGATTGTTGCTAGGTTCATTTAGTTAGAAATTGCTCGTCATTAGAATTAGGTCATTTGATTAATTTAAATTGCATATTTAATTGTTGCATTTCTTTAATTTCGAATTTCATGGAAAATACAAAAAAATTTAGAATAAATTCATTTCATGCTTTAGGATAGATTGCATGCTTATTCATGTTATATAGTTTAGGTCATATTGCCACGTCATATTACTTCATGTTAAATTAGTAGCATGCATTGCGTGATTCTCATTAAATAAAGTGAAAACCAAAATTGAGCTTGCATGTTAGGTTTATTTAATTAGAATTGCTTGTTAGATCATGAAGTTAAAATGCACGTTTCGATTTCAAGATAAAAGAAAACCCAAAAAATGCTTTGTGTGTTTACTTCTTTTAATGGAAGTCTTTTGATTGTTTAATAATGACTGAAGATCCGTGTGATCATCCTTTTGCATGATAGAGATTTAGGTTAAGATGAATCCAAGTTGCCTGCAAAAATATTTTTTGAAAAATTAAAAAAAATGGTACCGAAAGGGCATTAGAGAAATCTAGTGTAACCAAGTCCCCGTACCCTTAGTCTCTGGTTCGTAGGAGTAAAATAATCCTCCCATTATTTTACTTAGGTGTCTAATCGACCTACCGTAAACCGATTAGTGGCGACTCCTAGATAATAATCATTTGCATGCTTAATACTTGAACCTTAAGTCGCGAATTGGTATGGGCTTGGGAGAGCCCGAGCTAAGTTAGACTTAGCAATCCATTAGCCTGATTTTAGGTGGTTCACCTGAAAATTTATGTCGCGACATATCTAAAATCAATGTTTGGATGAGTTTTGTTCTTCATATCATGATCTGTATTGAATAAAATTTTTAGGATGAATGAAGTTCTTTAGATAGATGAAAATTACTTCGCATTGAATGATTCTCTATCTGTGAAATTACTGTTCCAAAATGACCTTTGCGTGTTCATTGGTTTTTATAAAATCATGTGCGTTGAATCTAATGATGAGGTCTCATGAGAAATGCTTGTCACATACTGAACTTTATTTTCAAAAGTTTCAGAAAATAAAACATTATTTGCTAATTTTCATGTGTTACAAAGTTGCATGGCATTCTGAAACTCTATTTTCCAAAACTAACCATTGGTCACTTTTGAATTTTTATAAAATCTTGTGATGCAAATTTCAAATTATATTCTCCATGAAAGTTGCAAAGGACATTTCAAACTTCGTTTTGATATTAATTTCATTAAGTTCGAGACTCATTAGGGCATCCAAATGACCTGATCAGAGCGTCACTTATTTTGTGCCCAAGTCTTTTTTGGATACCAGAAAGTATTTCCTAATTCCGATGAAGTTAACATTCTTATTTGAAAATCTTCAAATCAAGAAAGTTGTAGAGAAAAAAATTTAGCTTTCTTTTGACATCATTGTTAAAATTGATGCAGTTTAATTGTTTAAGGAATGCAATCAGTGTGTCGACTTATTCGCACTTGGAATCTGGAATTTATTTCCCAAGAAAATCGAACTTGTTTCAAAATCTCAATAAAATTTGATGTCCTTGTTTGCCATCATTCAAAGTATGAAAATCTTTCTTTAGGGATTCATTTGCAATTATACGAAAGTAATGTCCTTGATCGCAATGATTGATGTGTCTTGACTTGTCTTATGTTGATTAAGTGGCCCACCTTGGTTCACTTCATTTGTTTGATTGTATGAGAAACAGGCCTTTTGGCCTAAATGCATGCAACTTCATTATTTTCGCATGTGGATTTTAGATGTGTGTATTAGGGTCGAAGCATGCTCTAGGGCAAACAAAAGAGACAAAATCTAGACCCTAAACTAGGAATTATCCAATCTTGGCCACTGTTCATGAATGTAAAGGATGGGTAAGTATTGATAATTGCAAATTAATCAATTAATGGTCTTAAGAAGGCTCAATATGGATGAACCTCAAAAGCTGACCCCAAGGCCAGTGCTTCGTGATCATGGATTATTTTAAATGGCTTGCACTTGTTTGAACTTTTGTAGATGCATTAAATGAGATGCATGCATAGTTTAGCATTAGATTATCAAAATGAGCAGAGACAGGTGTGGCCAAAGAGGCTTGAAGACCGCTGTATGGTCGATGTCTAATCCGACCTTTGTTCGTTTGTACTATTCATTCCCCGATATATGTCTCAAGTTTCCTATTTGTGTTGTATAAATACCCAATGAGTTGCAGGTTTTATCTTCCTTTTTTGTAATTAGTCTAGTTCATCGTTACTTCGCTTTGGTATTTACTTTTCCACATCGCAATTTTATTACTTGTGTGATTTCTTTTATACTTTTGTTAGTCAGTTTAGAATTGCACAAAATAATCATCCATGTGTGGTTACATTTGCCTTCCAAACAAATTGCACGAAAAATGTAAAAAGATTGTTTGACCACTTTAGATAAACAACCATAGTCATAGGTACTAATATGGCGCTAATAGAAATCTTTAGCGTAATTCAAGCCTTCAAACCCATGAATCTTTGTTCCATGGAAATCAAGGGAGGTCTCTTGACCATTGATTGGGTTTCTAGCCGGCCTCCAACAAAGAAACTAGTGGCTTCTCCTAAATAATGTTTTTAGATTGGCTAAAAACTTAAAATGAACCCCTGTCATGCGAAGCATGAATTTGAGAGGACTCAAGTTTATAATTAACAATTCATTTGTGATGTTAACTTATGGAATCTCATTTAAAACTGTCGTTTGTATTATTATTCGGGTTATACATTCGTTTGCGGGGTTGAATGGTGTTTTATTTGAGATTTCCATTTGCACGAACCATCGGGATTGACTTGTAAACAAATGCTTTGAAATCCATTCCTTCTTGTATAAATGAATGCCGAGAGCGGATCACGACAAAAACATGTAACTTTCCAAAACTTTCCAGTATGAGTTCAAAGATTTGATCCCGTCAACGCGCAACTTTTCCCGATAGAGAGGTACTTATAGATCTTTGATGCATTGGTCCGCGATAATGGTCACTATCTTTTAACGTATTATTTGACCTCACTACTATTGTTACATGGTTTGAAATAAATATACCTTCAGGATAAACACCAAATTTGCAGAGGAATGAGTTAAACAATTGTTCAATTTCTTTCTTGAAATTTTACCTTGAATGTATTATGAAAGTTATGTGTATTAAAAGAGTAAAAGAGAGTTACAAAGAATGAAATGTTGTTTTTTGAAGTTATCATGAATAACGTATAATTTGGTGCTATTTATTAAAAACCAATCAACATATCACTTGGGAATAGGTACCTTATCCTAACCATCACCACCTTTCTTGATGAACCATTACCACTTTTCATATCAACGATTATTTCTTTTCATAACCAAGGGTCACTTCTCTTTATCACCAAGGGTCGCATCTTTTTATGATAATAAATTATTTCATCAATCCTTCACTTAGTTTGTTATATGTACTAATTTACAAAAATTCATACATGCAATAGAGTATTTGTTAAGATTTGAACTTTCAATCAGTGTAAATAATTCTATTAACAATATTAGTGATAGAGAAAATTTTGAACCATGATTTCATTCATTGATTGAATTCACACATAAGAATTTACACACATTTAGCTAGAAATTTCCTATACCTTAACACTTTTATGGTTTGAGGCTCCATTCTACATTCATGAACATTTACAAAAGTTCGCCTGACTTTTTTTTTTTTCAAAAGCAGTACCAATTCTTATGTTCATGTAGGTGAATTTCTAACTCACTACATTAGCATCGCCTTGCTTAAACCCTTGAACTTCATTAAGAGTGTTTCTTATACATTCTCTTAACTTTCTATGAGTACTAACCTTGTGCCATAGTACTTAATTACCATCAAGATACAATAGTTTGTTGTTACCCATTGAACTTTAATAGTTTCGTTAGAAATTATAAAGTTGGGTTTGCTTATACTAACACCTAAATTTTGGCGACCTAATTAGTCGTTTATTGCATAAAAATTAGGGATTAATTTTAACCACTAAATAAAAATATTGAAATTAAATTGCATAGCATATAGTTTTAGGAGCATTTATCATTGCATTTGCGTTAGACTGGTGACAAATGAGTTTGAATTGATGGTTTTGATCTTTAATTTGACGAGTTGGACTAAGCCTATCAAGAGAGGAACTGACCCAAGCCTATTATTCTTTGATGATCGAAAATCAACTTATGAGGAAGACAAGCTGGAAGATTAGTATATTCTGAAAAATTCATATTATTCTCCCAATAGTTGATGAACCTTTCATATATTCATGCAATATATATAAAGGGGTATATTTCTTGGCAGAAAGCAAGGTTTCAAATGAGAAATATTGAAAAAATAGAAAGGAATATTGCATGGAGAGTCATATATTTGGGGGTAATATATACGTGTGGCTATAGGTATAAAAACAACCGTATGATATATTCTCCTTCCCTGAGGAATGCTAGCTCATCCCCACCTATAAAAGGATCACCCATGGACAAGAAAGTGGAGATTGGCAAATTCTTTCTTAGAGCACACAATATAGAGACACCACATTGAGACGAAAGAAAGTAGAGAGAGAAAGAGACAAGGCGGGCACCATTGCGAAAGAGGTAAAGCGAATAGTTTCTTTGTCTTTTTTGCAAGTCCTAAGAACACACCCAGATCAACAAAGTCAGCATATCCATGGGTACTTGTCACTGTGCCAAACCACTCCTTGACTAACCGGCGTTCAGCTATTTTGACGAGCTCTGCTTGGTCAAACATTTGACCGAGACAACAACCGTGTTGGAGAAAACATATTCAAGTGACTTTGATGATGTTCAAAATATCCTTATTATATTACTTGATGTTTGGACAAAAGGGCTATGCAACATTCATAATGTGATTTATTGGAAATAAGTTCACAAATGTCCTGTTATGACAAATAGTACCAGTCAACCTAAAAGATCAATTGTTGATGATGTTTATGTCAAAGCTGTAAAGATGACGTCAATGATGATGTAACAACCAAGTACATCTGATCAATTTTATTGGGTTAGCCAAGTAGTCAAAGATCCAGATTCGCATAGCAGTAGAATCTAGATAAAACATGTAACAAAGTAACTAGGTCTTCTGATTGGTCAGTCATAGATTGTAGTGAGAAGACAACAACAATTGCCATTTTTGGCTAGCCTATAGAGGTTCAAGGAAAGAAATTGTATGGGCAGTACATTTCTTGGATAGCAGCTCAACGAAAACTCTCCAACGATCATTTGATTCTCTAATTCATCTTCAATGGATAGATTGAGCAAGGGTATAAAAGAGAAGATCACGGAGAACCGTGGAAGAGTGCAATACACAATGTCAAGAAGCTTACCTCCTGTTGTTCTTAGCTATAAGCTCATTGTCGTACTATTTTGATATGCATGTTGTTTGGCAACTGTGCAAAGGATTAAATGTACAAGTGTAAAAGCAGCAGTTGAGTTTAGATAGTGTTATCTATCACGTAAAGGATCAGTGCTAGCCATTTGTAACTTTCCAAGCAGATTGTTAGTGTAATCTAGCCCGTCTTGAGGCTATTAGTATGAAGAGTGGACGTAGGCTTTTGGATAAAGCCAAACCACTATAACTCTCTATGTCTCACTATTTACATTCCATTTACGTGCATCGACATATAGCTAGTTGATGTTTTCTTAAACATTTGGTTGAGTTGATCTTTATTTAGCGATTAGTTAATTTCCGTAAAAGATCATCAAAATTTAAAAATAACCTGTTCACCCATCTTCTAGGTTGTACTATTAGCCACCAACAAACCGTGCCTACTCTTATTTTGCTCAAGATCTCGACGCCATCCCCATCTAGGCGTGAAGCCTCTGCTCTCGTTAGCCCAACGCCAAACCATATCCTCTTGGTGGCCGTAGAAGTCCTGTCCATGCTGCTTGCTGCCTTGGCTTGCCCAAGCGATGAAGTTCCAATAAACGCCCAAGCTCCTATAGTTTCCGAACACGAAGCCTCTGTTCTTCAGTCAAATTTCAGAGAAGTCCATCGTGATTGTACAAGGATATCAGTTAGCAATTATATTGCAATTGAACGGTGATGGAGATATTAGTCAAGATTCCACCATCGCTTGGACTCTAAAAGGCTTTTTGATCTCCACCACTTGTACAGAAGAGGAAGGAAGACTTGTGGGCTAGTCTTTCTTCTTTGCAAGAAGCACAAAAGGGGCGTACTAAATCTTTCCCCATGACCAAAACTCATAAAAACTTCTCCAAACTGTTGTTCTTCGGAGACAATACATGCATGATATACAACACATTGGTCCAAGTAGAGTAGAACCCATCAAAGAAAGAGTTGTCCACGAAGAACACAATTGCTCAAGATTTCTTCTTTGTAGGTTTTTGAGTCAACCCAAGCGTCGTGGAGCCATGCTTCATGCCAACCTACATCGCAATGCTAACACGTGAGCTACTATCACCATGCACACCACTCACTACCATGCACCATTACCAATTGCCGTCCAATCCTCTATCCATTGATTCAAATTTGGCAAAATTATCCGCAAATTAGGTAACTATCTTACCTGAATTTGATTAGGATATTTTAGTGCCTATTATATGCTTACGTGCATATTTGAGTGATAGGTGTATCCCCAAATTATGATATATTTCCTAATTCACAATTGTATATAATCTTTGATTCCATCTATAAGGCTTTGGATGGAATCATTGATTTAGCAAGAATCTTTAAAATTGATGTTTTGATCTTTAAAGCTTAAGATTAGTTTATCGATTTTATTCACAACATTTCAAGTTGATTGCCTATTATTTCATTGTTTGAATTGGTTGGATGATATATTTAATGATTTTGGGGATTATCTTACTTTGATTGCTTAATTTATCCTGAAAATACAAAAAAAAAAAAAAAAAAAAAAAAAAAAAAAAAAAAAGCATTTGAATATCATGTAGATTAGAATTGATTTTCTAGATAGAATTGCATGATATAATAGTTAGATACTTTTCTAATTAAATTAAAATGCATGTTTAGATAATAACTTTGAGTTGACTTGCTAGTTGAGATAATTTTCAAATTTAAGATAGGATTTAGGTTAGTCTATTTCCTAACTTAAAGTAGAAAATATGTCACCTTAGGTAGAGTTTTTTAGTAATTTTTAATTATGAATTTCTATAAAAAAACAAAATATATCTTATGCATGTCATAGATAATTAGTTTCATAAAAATACACGTAATTTAGGCATTGTTGATAGGCCCATTTAATTAGAAATTGTCAATCATTAGAATTAAGTCATTTAATTAATATCATGCGATATATAGTTTTCATGTTAAGTTGCATGCCGCATATCATTTTAGTTAAACATTTTTATATGTCTTTGCATTGCATTGCACGTAGTTTCTAGGTTTCATTTAAATAAGTGAAAAGTTTCAAAAAAGATGAGTGACTGCGCGTTGATTATATTTCATATCTAGGATTATTGATGTGAATTATAAGTTAACATTGTAGATGCTTTGGTTACTATAAGGAAAGTTCTACAATTTATTTACTACTTTATTTGGTGTTAAATTAGTGGATTGCGTACTTACATGATCACCTCACATGTTATGGAGTATATTAAAATTAATCCAAGTTGCCTGATGTCGTGACCCAATCTCGCCGCCAATCCTCCATCATGAGAAGAGGAAGAAGAAAAGTTGGGTTTAGGGGTGCTTGATCACAAGAGTTCCCTCACGTTCGCATCCCAAAAAACATCATCACCTCATCTTTTGGGTTAAGCCTCTCATGAGTTTCCTCCACAATATCGAAAGCTTTTCCAAACTCGTACCCCGCATGATAGTAGAGTATCATGATCCATACCCACACGGGCCACACACCTCGAGAGAAGAGGTCAGGTGTGGATATTGGATTTAAGGATACATTTACCATGGTAGCCCTTTTGATAGTACACTTTGCCCATATAAGGATGACATCACTTCATTCTATGGGGTGCTCAAACATCGAGTATGTTAAACCATGGTGAGTTTCATCAAAACTCATACGTCACGCAATGGGTTCATTTATATGGTCTAGTTATTTATGACAACCTAAAAATAAGATGGGAGTCGCCATTAGCTTTATTTTTGGGGGTCGGCTAGAAACCCAATTTATGGTCGGGAGTGTTTCCTCGATTCCTACACAACCAAATATCTAAATCCGGAGACTTAGGTTACGCTAATATTTCTATTAGCGCTCTTTCGATACCTAAACAGTATATTGTATTTACTTAACGTGTCCATGCATTTCTTATTACATTTTCGAGATCATTAATCCTAAACTAAGCGATCATACGTGGTTTGTCATTTTCATGCTATTCTATTTCTAAAGAAAATGGAAAGGAATCACTCAATTGAATTGAAAATTGCGAAGTAGTAAGTAAACAATTAAGAAAAGCTGTAAATCTATCATGCAATCCTATAAAATATAAAAGAGAAACACAATTGAAAATGATAAGAGGAAGAGAGAACCTGCAACTCGTCGGGCTTTATACAACAAAAAGGGCCCGAGACATATATTAGTGAAATGAATAGTATATTATTATGGTTGGAATAGCTATCAATCTTCACCGTCTTCATGTCTTCACCATCTTCAGGATCCTAATCTAAATCTAGTCTAAGAACTATATAATTAGGTACATATAATGGAAAGAAACAAGCATGTACATTAAAATAATAAAAAACATGACATCATATCAAAATCAATCACTTAAAGAAAGTTCAATGAAAAAGTCAAATTTTGGGGCATCGAGGTCGGTCTATGTCTTTCATGCACAGGTCATTCTAAGACACCTACTTGATTAATTTTTGTGACTTATAGCTATTATCGATCAATTGTGTTCTCGCATGACTAGTAACACTTATAAGTGTGACAACCTAAATTTTCAGATTTCGTTTTTGATTAAATAAATCGGGCATTTTGTCGACGCGCCTATGGTGCTATTCTCTAAGCTGATCACTCATGAGATAACTAGACTATCTGGGGAAGCTATTAAGGGATTTTAATGCAATAGACTTGACAATTTGACCAGAAATCGATTGCTCGACCGTGTCGATCTGCAAGAGTTATTATGGCATTGTCAAAATCGATCAGAGATCAGAGATAGGTCGATTCGATTGAGATATGTGATCAAAGTGTGGGTGATTCCACTTGATTGCAAAATTCTCATCGATCGGTACTAAATTGATTTTCTGTCGTTTTGGGTACCTTGTGTCTGTATTTGAAACCTCGAGATTTTCACGACAACCGAGAGTCGCCAATGTGTCGAAGATGTACGTTGTGACTCGAGATAAATCGATCACGGGTCAATTGCACTAAAAATTCCTAAAAATTACCTAGTAGGTTAGGTCACGCTAAAGTCACGTCAGATTGAAATTAACCGCAAATTTGAATCCGATTTCAGAAATTGAAAGTTCTGTCATGTCATGATCTATTTTAGGAACGTCGACTCATCCTCCAAAGAATATTCGGAGATTCCGGGATTTTTACAGAAAATCGATTCGGAGGTCGTGGAAAAATAACGGAAATTCGGATGGGCCAAATTGGATGGATTTTTGGCCTCATTACCGAGCCTTTGAGTGTTGGAAACTTATAGAAATTTTGTTGGCTTTTTCCTTGGCAAAAATTGGATGTCGATTTGGGGAATCGGGTGAGGAAATTGAAGTTCGATTGTTAAATTCGGACCTAAGCATGGAAGGGGTGCAACATTTGCATCAATTTGGATTAATTGGTGGAAATTATGTTGGAAAGTATTAAGGGACATGCATTTAATTAAGTGGATTGGGTTTGTTGATTCTTCCCCCAACCGTGGCTTCTTCAACAAGCCTCGCTAGCTACATCCCTCGTCGCTGCCTTCTTTTTCCTTGGACCGAAGCAGTCCACAATTCCCTTCTCCTTCACAGCTTCGATTTTTCTTTCCTTTTCTCTCATTGGACGAGCTTGCTATTTCTATTTTTCCTTCATTCGCCTGCCTCGAAGACCGCCAGCATTTCTGCCTTCTCTCGTGCATATCTTCGAAGCTCACACCCTCCACCAGCTGTTGTCCCCTCTCCACCGAAGCTCCAATGTCCCCTTCATCTTGCTGCCACTCGTCCATCAAGTCAACCAGCCAAGCGATTTGTTGACTTCAACAGCACTAACCGAAGCAACTCCATCTCTCCTCCATTTTAGCTTCGTCCACGTTTCTTCCTCCCACCATCAGCCCACGATCGACCGAACTGCAGCCCAGCACCTCCAATTGTCGGCCACCATCCACCAAGCCCACCGAAGCTACTGCCGCGCGTCTTCAGCCCACAACTCTAGCTCACAGGTCAACACCAACAGATTTCCTCTCCTTTGTTGACTCTCCACGCTGCCCTTCATCCATCTTCGTTGCTGCCTCAGCTTCTTCGAGCCGTCCACATTTCCAGCGAAGCCCGAAACAGCTCCATTCCACGTGGTCTCCTCTAGCAATGCGTCTTACTAAGCCTAAGCCTAACTTCCATTCATGTTCAGCCTAAGCCCAGACCAAGCCTAGCAATTTGATGTGGGCTTGCAAGCCCTTTGGCCCGGCCCAAGTGTCCATCGAAGCCGCCGAAAATTCAGATTTCGGCCGTCGTCGCGCTGCCATTGCGGTGAACCAATTTTCGCTTTGCACTAGTGAGTTTATGCACTAAACTCTTCTTAGTAGGCTAATGACGTTTAATGGGTGTTTAGTTTAATTTAATTAGGAATTAGGTGGTTAGTTAGATTAAATTAGAAATTTAATTATTTAATTGTGTATGTTAGGTGGTTAGAATGGTTTAGTTAAGGCCAGGATAAATAGTGATTGGTCCGGGAATTTTCCGGCCTCGTTCCGATATTTAAATTAGGGATTTTGGCTTAGGTTAGTATTTTTAGAATTTAAATTGATTTATTTAATTAATTTTCGTATTTATTTATTTATTTATTTTTCGAAAATTAGACTGGGATAGCCGGTGACCGGAATTTCGTGCTAATTGTGATGATGTGATTGATTTATTTAATTGAGTGCTATATTGTGCCAGTTGAATTTAAGTTGTAATTTTGGGTAATTATCCCAAAATTGTATAACTTCAGTAATTAATTATAAATTACCGGGGTGTAAATTGGCTCAGGCCGACCATGTACCCACACACGATTATTTTTATCAGGTACATACGGTGGAATTAGGCCAAGTTGGGTATTTAATTGAGGAATTGATGTGCAAAGCACAAGATCTTTGGTCAAGAGTAATGTATCGTGGTTCAGCTTTGGGGAGCATTATCACCTTTATAGATCTCTAGCAGCTTCGGTAAGCACTATAGATATCAGCTTCGACAAGCAATAGTTGATCTAGCAACTTCGGCGAGCACATGTTCTTTAGTAGCTTCGGTGAGCAATTGTTGATCTAGCAGTTTAGGTGAGCAAATTTTAGACATCAACTTTGGGGAGCAATGATATATGAGTATATCTATTTTAGCTTAGGTGAGCAGGATTCAAATCAGTAGAATTTATAGATGGCATCGATGACATGGAGTCGAATGAGTCGACCGATTGATGGTTGAATTGAATTGAATTGAATTGAATTGAATTGTTTGGTCTAGTATTTGATTGTACCGACCTGTAGGGTGGATCTAAGACGAGGTAAGTCTCCTTGATTGTGTGATTGTATGGTTAGGATGCTTCTTAGCGTATTTCCCTCCTAATCAGGGTTTAAAACGTGAACTCGTTGAGATTTATATCTCACCCCGTCGTGGGCTAAATTTTCAGGATCGTCAAGTGGAGGACCTGGAGCAGAGAGGAGGTGATCTAAAGTGTAGGTCAGTTAGGACCGCTTCTTTTTGAAGGGCTAGTCTTTTGTAGTATTTTGACCATAAACTTTGTATATAACTCTATGTGAATATAAATGTGTGTTTTATTAATGAAATTGTTGTTATGCTTTTCTATCCTGAGATAGTTGTTGTCATGGGATTTTTTATTTGCTTCTGCATGTGCAATAAAATGGAAAGGGTCGGCGACTCGTCCTGGGAAGTCGCAAATTTTGTCGACTAGTGAGGGATGGGCACGCACTCGAGGTTTAAGGCATGACAATAAGTCTCCTAACCAAGCGATTTATATGATCTCAAGGTTTTCCCTTGATATCATTCATCGACTCTATCATACATCTAAAAGTCACACGCATTATAGAAATAAACATGCATGCAGGTCTTTTAGACCTTGTTTCCTAACCAATCAAGTAAAAAAGTAAACCGTTAACAGGTCACTTATTACCAATGGCATGTGTCAATCACAAACACAGACACTTTTAAATGTATGACGTAATTGCATGCATGGGGGTTACATGTGATGTTTCAAAGACATTTTTCAAAATCATCCACAAAAATTTTGGGACAAAGTGATGTCTTGGCTATGAAAGATATTCAATTGCCAAGGCTAACTCGAAACTTACATAAATTTACTCACAAGCATTATAGGCATTTTGAATACAATTCAAACTGTGACTTTTCACAATGTCAAATAGAATTTTAAAGAGGCTTAAAAATATTTGGGATTAAAGAATATCTAAGCTATGTAACATATTCAATTGTCAAGGCTAGCTCAAAACTCGTATAAATGCACTCACAAGCATCGCAGGCATATTGAACATGGTCCAAACCACGACTCTTCCTTAAACCAAATCAAGCTTTGGAGAAGAAATTCTTAGTAAATGATTTTCAGAAACATCACATGTACCAAAGCATTTTTAAATTTGATTTGAAAAGAAAACTTGTTAAAAATCAGTTAACAATGATCATTGAGGTGTTTAAAGTAACTTTCATGAAGGTGGAATGACCTAGATTCATGCAAAAACTAACCTAAGAAGTTTACCAAAACAATCACAATCAAGCTCATGTTGGGAAATTTCAGAACAAATGATTAAAGACAGAAATTGGGTAATGCCTAATGATAATTTGGAAAAGAAAAAATTCTCTAACATTCATGACATGATAACGAACAACTCTCATGAAGAAAGATTTCCTAAAAAAGCTATACATGATTTTACAAAAATCAGACAACAAACAACAACTTGTCTAGAAAATTGTCAAAATAACAGAATATTCAATCAATATCGCAAGGACTTGTCTTATCAAAATAAGTCCAAAAATCATCAAATTTACACACAACATAGCCAACATGTTGGCAAATAAGTTTTGTTAAAAGATCAAGTGCAGAATCCTTACAGAAAAAATAGAATAAAAATCTCAAAGGTCTATCCAAACATGGGTTAAAACATGGGTCCGAATTTGATCTCATGTCCAAATTCTTATCGAGTTAAAAAAAAAAAAAAAAAAAAAAGAAAAGTGGTGCAAACGATGAGCAATCTGCATGAAAGTAGCGACACTAGAAACCTCTAAGTGTGCTTTACAACTTCCTAAAAAGGATCAAGTCCAAGCTAAGTCAATTAGGTACTTTAAGATCGAGATCTCTAAGAGTACGCGTGTTGATAACTAGGAAAAAATAACACAAGCATGCATTAGAAAATCTCAAAGTCATTCAAATAATGCATGAATGGTATGAAAATATCACATGTGACTTAGAATTGGATGAGACAAACGATTTGGGTAATCATCTAGCCCTAAGTCGGCATGAGAAAATGTCATACAATTCAATGACAATATGAAATGACTCAAGATTTTATGATGAACATATGCTCTCGTGGCAAAAATTTAACATGCAAAATGACACTCAAATGCAATGACGTGAATATATACTCAAACAAGCATGGCAGGATGCATATACGGCAAGATTTCATTTCAACATTAACTTCATAGAATGGGCATGACTTCAGCCATCATCAAGACATGCAAAAATCCTACGAAATATTTTACATACAGAACATGCAATGATGAACACCTCTCATTAAGAGTTCAAAACCTAATTGTGATTGCATGGATCGCAGCAAAAATGACAAAACACGGATGCATATTTAAACTATGTACTACTACAACACATTTTCACCTTAACTCATGCAATTGACTTACTTGCCAATGTCAAGACTTTGCAAAGCATATATTGATTGAATAAATACATCATGTATTTCAACTTTCATGAAAGACTTGAAACCAAATAAGCGCATTTGTGGACTCAATTCATCAAAACAGAATTCGAATCAATGTAGAGCAGATTGTCCTATGTTCGGATATAAGCGATTTTGACCTGGTTAAACACATCCAAACATTCCAAAAAAATTACAGGATGTTTTCCACACAATTACAAGAAACTTTTATGAGGAAAGTCCCTCCATAACTCAACACAGAATCAGTACAAAAATGATAAAATTAGATATCAATACGGAATAGACTAATCTAGGCTTGGATTTGAGTATATTTGACCTAGTTAAGCATTTCCAAAAATCACAAAAAAATTACCGAACATACACAAGATGATTTGGAACAAAACTTGTGAAGGAAAGATTGTCTAGAAATCATCACAAGAGGCTACAAAAAAAATAGTAAAATCTCATTTCAGAACAAGAATAGAACAAAAAATCCACTTAAACTACCGTAGAATTGCTCATTTTCGAAGGTATTTTTCGAGGGTCAAAAGACACTTGATTGGGGCGTGCCACCTATCAATTCGAAACTTGTGACATGCATTATCTAAACCTAAGAGGACTTGAGTTGAAACGAGATCATTTCGGACCTTGTTTTGGCCAAATCATTAGATTAGTCATATAGCTATGAAATTGTAGATTCAACCTAAATCAATCACAATCATTCAAGTTCATCATCCAAGAATACTCAATTGCAGCAAATCATCATCCAAATTCATCATCTAGCATCTAATCATCATGTATTTACTTAAAATTGAACCCTACCCTGGCCGGCTAATCTGGCCTCGCTTCATGGGGTTCGAGATGAAATCGTTACTTTTGTTGCGTTTTTATCGATTTTTATTGAAATCGATCGAAGTTTTCATCGGAACCTCAGTCAAACCTCTATAAATCGCCAAGGACTAGATCCAGACATCAAGGAACAGCTTTCGAAAGGTGGCTAAATCACTTGTAGTGAAGGAAAACAGAATCGGTCCAAAACAAGACTGATTTGGATGCTGCTGGTAGAGATCGGCCTGATTGGAAGCCAATCGGTGGTTGATTGACTAGTTCCTCATTGCAACTAGGTCAAAGGATTTTAGCATGAGTGATCACCAGTGATTGGAGGTGCTAGTGAGCTCTGGTGGTCGCCGATTTGGTCAGAAATAGAATTGGTCCCTCCTAGATTGGTTTTGAAGTTTTTGAGGAAAATCAAGCTACCGGACAGGGGGAAATCAACAACCGCCTGCTACCAGTTATTCTGCTAGAAGAAAAGAAGGATGTGGCTCATCGCGGGGGCTGGCAGTGGCCGGTGAGCCGCCGGTTTAAGGCCGGCGAGTAGCGGTCGAAGAGAAGGCTGGTTTGAAACGATTGAAGAGAGAGATGTTAGGAAAGAGGAATGGGTGGGAAATAATAGAAGAGAGAGAGAGAGAGAGAGAGAGGGAGACTAATGATAGAGAGAGATTTCGTGCCAACATGAAACCCCGCCAAAACTGGAGGGAAAATGGACTTATATACTACCTAAGTTAAGCGATTTCGGTCATTAGTTCGATCTAATGGTTAAAATTTCAATCCAACGATCAAAAATTGATCTCAAAGGCTTTATCATGATATCGAGGTGTCGAGTAATTGATCTAGTAGATTTTATTTGCAAAAACCTGAGCCAAAATCGAGAATTGCATCAAAATGTCTAATTAGGGGTTAATTTGCAATTTGATGAAATTCGAGGATCAACCTATAAACTTTTGGGAAATTGAAGGTGCATAAGTGAAATTGACATTGAGAGGATCCCGGAACCGATCGTAGGAGGTCAGGAACTGGCCGAAAGGGGTTGAAACAGCCATCCACGCCGAAGGTCGGTCAGATCAATTCGGCCGGTTCTTGACTGGTTTGGTCCAGTTCTTGCCATTTCGTCCACTTGGGACCCATGTGGTTCCATAATTTATGCAATTTGGTCTCTAAAAGACCAAATGGAAAATGAATTTTACCCTATTTAAGAAGAAATTGGCCAATTGAAATACAATTAAGCTAATCAAACCTTTTAAACATGATCTAGGGGTCTTTTATTGACTTGATTGAATGTTTATCATGAAAGGCAATGGTCAAAATCATGAGTACCATGAATTCGGCCTAAATGACTAAAATGGTTAAATTTGTAATTCAATGAGCAAAATTGCAAATTAATTAAAATTCAACTAAGTTAATATCACCATTGCCCTATCTAATGAAATACCCATATGTAAGATCACTCATTACCTTCAAATTGACCTTAAATTGAAGCACTCAAGCTTATGCTAAAAATAAATCTAGGCTTAATATCCAAATTGGACCTAGATTCATGAAACTAAACCATAACCATGAATTGGTCAATTTGAATTTTGTCCATTGAAGCTTAATTGCTTGATTTTCTTATGCTCGGGAGGATAAAGTTCTTCAAATTGATAATTTCTTGTGTGAATTTGTCAAAATCGATTTTGAAATTGGACTTATCTTAAGGAAATGAGTGAGAAATAGCCGTTCGTTTGTAAATTATGAAGGACGGGTTTTAGTACCCTAATTAGGGCTCAAAACAACAATTTGCATTTTGACTGGGTAAATCATGAAATTGAATACACAAATAGATTTCAAATAGTCCCTAAACCAAATGTTAAATAAGGAACTATACCTAAGTATGACTAGAATAAAAATAATTTTATTTTTGGTTGATTTAGAACCTAAAATTGAAAAAAAAAAAAAAAAACAGAAATCAAGGTTCTTAATCAGATTTTGTGAAATTTTTGACACAAAAAGTCAAATTGACATTAAAAGAAATGTTTTTGTGGATTTTTTATTTTTTCGATTTTTTTAAAGGTTTGACCAAAAGTCAACCATTTAGTTGACATTTCCTAAAGTTGATTTTTTTGGTCAATTCTTTGAATTTTTGAGAAATTAATTTGGCAAAAGTGAAATTAAGGTTAAATGGCATCTTTTTGGGTAAAAATTCAATTGTTGAATTGGGGTTGACTTTTGGTCAAAGAGTTGACAAAAAAAATCAACTTGAAAGTCAATCGTTTGACTTTTCGAGTTTTTCTTGAAAATAAATTGGAAATTGTTTAAAAATAACAGTGCAAAAGAAAGAAATGAAAAACGATATTTTTCCGCCTAGAAATGGGGCTTCGTCGTGATCGGAAACCCAAATCTCAATTTTTTTTTTTACTTTTTAATGACACGTCGACTAAAAATCAGGTGTCAACACCTGACAAAGTATTTTTGAAAATAAAAGAAAAAAGGTACTGAAAGTTTGTTAAAGTAATCTCGCATGATCAAATTCCCGAACTCATTTAATCTTTGGTTTGTAAAAGTGAGATATTTCTCCCAATACTTTACTTGGGTATCTAATCGGTCCATTGTAAAGTGATTAGTGATGACTCCTAAATAAAAATGATTTACATGCTAAAAACTTAAATCGTAGGTCACGAATTGGTATGGCTTGGGAGAGCCTGAATTAAGTCTAGACTTGATAATCCATTAGTCGAACCCTAAGTGGTTTACCCGAGACAAGATCGTGATAGCTTGACTATTATTAATTGGTTTGAGACCCACTCTTTTCACAATACTGCTAACCAAACCTCTCAAGAGCCCCTTAGTGAATGGATTAGCTAAATTATTAATAGCCGGACATTTATTACCTAAACAATTCTACGAGTAATTAATTGTCAAATATGATCATGGTATAAGCCAATGTCTAGATTTTTCATTGTATATTTAATTGTGTACCTTAGACATTGTTGCCTCACTATCGCAATGTAAAGATATGGCTGTAATTAGTTGTGGCCATAACTTTTTATCCTATAGCAAATTCTACAGTCATTCGACCTCTTTATTAGCCCCAATATGCCATAGATTCCGATTACATCATTAAACGAGCAATACATATCTGCTCCTTTGATGCCCATGAGATTAGATCATTTGCAAGCTTTAAAAAACCCATCAAGATGTCAATTTGTTATCAATTGTGCTAGTTATCCAATTAGCATTTGAATATCCTTTCATTACTACTAGTTGTCTTGCATAAGATAAACCATAATCTATATTGTACTAGGGTTACTAATAAACAATAAAAGATATACCCGGTCTAGAGCAATACATAACACACATTAGACTCTTTTAATTACCGATAGAATTGTGATAAAGGTTGTCCATGAATTTCCATAAATTTTAAAACACATAAAATCGTATATTTGACTTTTTATGCCCAAATACTAATATTTTTCAATATTTTTCTCCTCATAGTGGCCTTGACTTAAAACATAATAATCCCCACTATATTTGATCATTTTGATACCTAAAATTGTATCCACTTATCTCAAATCTTTCATTTTAAACTGAGAAGATGAATACATTTTAGTGTCATTTATGCCAAACATATTTGTACCTATAATTGACATATAATCAGCATAAAATGATATTATAACTCCATGCTCTTTGGTAAATTTTGAATAAATGCACTTATTAGCATTGTTATATTTAAATTCATATGTAACATCATCTAATAAGATTTTCTCCTGCCATTGTTTTAGGTTTTAGTTTTTTTGTTTGGTCTTTGCTCATGTTGTCATTCTCAACAAAATGTATCTTATTTACAACTTCTTTCACATAATTAGCCTCACGATCCCAAGAACCTTCCTCAAATTTGAATGTGTTTTTATCAAATTATCAACAATTAGGTTCTCAATTTTGTGGAGAAGTTTTTTTTTAATAATCATTACATGTTGAAGGCAATTTTGAAATAGTTGCAACAACTTGAAGAGGTTAAAAAACTTAAATCATAAAGTCTTTGAGTTTGTCAACATATAGTTGAAGTTTCTCGACTTACTCAGAGACAAATTTTCCATTAAGTAGGATAGATTCATAATATTTCAAAAATAGTAAATCTATCCATACCTTGTTTTCTAATGTCATATTTGGTCTTGATAGCATTCCAAATACCTCTACAAGTTTTGTAAGATCAAAAAATTTCGTTTAGACGATCTAACAAAGCATTGACAATTCTTTCTCAACATCTTCTTCCATCATCTTTTTCTTATTAAGATTATCACATGATATTATATTACTTTTTCAAATTACCATAGCCGACATGAAAAAATCTATTATGCCGTAATGAAGATGATTCAAGCATATAAGCAGAAACAAAAGTTTCAATAATATTTATTTGTCAAGATTCCCAACACTTGATGTAGCCATTGTCCCATCTTCATGAAACTAATGCCTTAATATTGTTAGGGAAATTTGGTTTCTAATGAAGATAGAATAACAGTTATAGATCCTTGATGCATTTGTATGTGATGATAATCAATATCCCTAACGTATTATTTGCATTCACTATTGTAGCTCTCGGTTATGAACAAAAATAGTTCCAAGTTACAAACTAAAGCCATAGAGAAATGAGTTTAACAATTTCTCAATTTCTCTAATGGAACTTTACCATGAATGTGTTATCAAAATTATTTCTATGAAAAGAGAATAAGAGAATTACGAAAACAAGTTGTGTATTGAATAGTTGCTATGAACAATGTATGATTTGATGCTCTTTATAGAAAACCATTCAACACATCTCTTAGGATTAGGTACCTTATCCCAACCATCATCAATTTTCGTGTCATCAATAGCTTCTTTTCATAATCAAAAGTGACATTTTTCATGACCAAGAATTACTTCTTTTCATGATAACAAACTATTTCAACACTTAATTATAAACTTCACCACGTTAATTGCCTTGCCTACATTTGGAGGAGTTCCAATTGTAGACAAGATAAGCGCAACTGATGCAAAGACTCCTAAGAAAGTTTCCAGCACATGAACGATTCATTCTTTGTAAGAATGAAACTGAACACTCCTAAAAAACAAATGAGAAGCAGGCACTGACTTAAACAAATTAGAAGCTCAATATAGAGTCTTGAGGGCTGACGAGGTTGCCATCACGGTCTCTTGACCCTAAGCAAGGTGACACCAAGCTCATGTGACTCTAGGTGACAGTCCGCCAAGATTGCATGACAGTGACCCCGAGGTTGCGCGACATAAAGCAAGGGCTGATTAGGTCATGCAGCCCAGGTGGGGCGACGTTGGTGTCAAATTTGAGCTCGATGTTGGTTAAATCTGAGCTTGTCACTGAAATTATGCTATGCCAGTCAGATCTATATAAGAATGTGAGGGTGAGAGTAACATTTGAATTTAAATAGTATAGTAAGGGTAAAGTTGAAAGAAAAAATCACTTTAACCCTAAAGTAGTATTCTGAAAATACTCAAAGCCAAAGTCGGGGGAGAGTTGCATCGGGCTTTTAGCATAAGCTTAGCACCAAGGATATTAAAGATTGTGTTACTAAGATTCAAGAGCCTTTGAGGGCGAAAAGCTTTTTGTAAAAGTTGAACCAAATGCATCTATAGAGCATCACGGCTACACTGGAGCCACACAACTCTACCAAACAGGCACTAAGTCTATCTGTATTTCTTTCTTCAAATACAATCAATCTTTTTTGTCGTTATATCGATCATAGTCATCTGGACAATTTACTAGTATTCGACGGATTAATCCTGACGTATCCCCCTAGTGGACCACCTAAATGGACAACTCATGACCCACGATATCAACCCATAACTTTCAGCCACACCTCCTGCAAAAAGCATAAGCAATGGGAATGTTCTGAATTTGACATGAATTGACCAATCTTGGGTAGTCGACAATCAATTGGAATCGCATCGACTCTGCATCCACAAGGACACTCGTCCGGGTCACCTCAGTCTCGTCATCCACCACACGAATGAACCCAGAATTTGGTGCCAAGAGAGAGCCACGATTTCGCATTCGTAGCATCGCTTTATATCCCCAATACGCGGTGTTAATCATGTCCAAGTCTCTGTCATCTTTTCAGTGTGTTTGATCGTTTTTAGTAGGCCATCGATGAAGAGGAGAGACGTTTTTCAGCTCCCCGAATCATGAAGAATGTCTGATGCTGACGACCCGACTTTATGCTCCTGGAAAGGAACAACTCACGCTTGCTTGCTGCAAGTTGTGGCCATATATGCATGCCTAAGCTTCAAATCAAGGTACTGTTGCATGAAATTAGGGCCACATCTTCGTATTCTAGCTATTCTTGATGGAGTCGGAGCATTCATGAGTAGGTTGACTGGTGGAATGAGATGATCTCATGAGCTAAATTTGACCGAACAAGGGATTGGGTTCATGTGTAATTGAGTGGTGACAAAGGGGATGCACAATGAGTCCGTTCGCGCACTCCTAGAGCCGACTCATGTACTGATCAAGCTCAAATACGTTGCACTCGAGTTCGCGTTGGACTCGAGTAGCTCGAGACGTGAATCGGGCGGTCGTCTGCTACTTTTCCTCCGAGACGTTGGCTATGGAAGCTCTACGCCCCGCGTATGGCCATCCCATCAGATCAGTACCGGTACTCTATCCACAACAGGAAGTCTCTGGGCGGCCTCAGGCCAAGAGAAATTCCTCCTTATGAAATTGAACCCGCGATGATTCTTCATATGAACCAAATTGGTATTGGGAGTGAACCAAATGGACAATGCCTTCTTGTCTTCAATGTACCTATGTACTTATACTGTTGTACATGTATGTACTTAGTACATGCGTCGTTCAATGGACCTTTGAGTTCTAGTTTAAATCAAATTCAGCCCATTTTACACTTTTTAATAAACGAATCGAGCCAATTAGAGTTAACTTTTAGTTTAATGCCCTCTTATTTAAGTTTGAGAAAATCAAATTGATTGAATTCAAGTTCATTATCATTGGATGGCACTCCCATCAGCTAAAATATGTACAAAATATACTTTGAGACATGAAAATGGGTAAATGACATAACATGTGTCATAATTTTCGTACAAAACTCACTTAAATGCCATAATTTTTTTTGTTTGCCATTTGAGTGTCATAATTTGTGTATAACGCTCAATTAAGTGCCATAGTGTCACGTAGCTTTTTAATTGATTGCTTGAGTGTCATAATTTTTTAAAAAAGTTAACTACAAGTTGCATACAATGTCAGATTTCTGGCACTTGGATGAATATTTTTAAAAAAGTTATAATACTCAAGTGATCGATTGAAAGTGATGGCACTCAAATGCACATTTTCTAAAAGTTACGACACTCAAATGGTTGGAAAAAAAAAAGTTACGATACTCAAGTGAGTGTTGTACCAAAATTATTGCACCTGTGATGTTCTTAACCTTGATTTTTTAAGAAGAGAACAATGCATATGTTTTTTGTTGACTCATGAATGTTCTAAAACTCAACTGAACATTTTTTTTTTTAAAGTTATGACATTCGAGTGATCGAAAAAAAAAAAAAAAGTTATGCAACTTATGATATCCTTGCGTGCATTGGTGTTTACCAACTTAATATGTTAGAACATGCAGGTGCACACTTAACTTAAAGAAAGTATTAGGGCTAAGGTCTCACGTCCAATTCCTTTTATAGTCATGCCCACCGATCGACTCGTGAGATCATCTTAAGCATGCCTATCGATTTGGTAAGCAAAAGAAGTTAACCGGGATCAGTGAGGGGATAAGCTTAATTTAAGGGGTAAAATCCAACACAAGTATTGGATCAAACTCTCATGCTTAGCATTTAGTAAGCATCGACACTCTTTGAAAGTCTTCGTGTCGTGTTGGAACTCCGACACGTGTCCGACACTCTTTCTCTTTTGACACTCTTGAACACTCTTAGACACTCGGTCAACACGTGTCGGAAAATCCGACACCTGATCAATTTTTCCAACACTCTCTAATACTCGAGTTGAAATTCTGAAATGCAAATTTCTGATATGTGATTTCGACACACAAGGTCAATTCTAAAAATTTTCAATAAATGAGAGTTCAAAATATATATATGAAGGATTTTACCAAAAATATATATATATATATATTAAAAAATAAAAAAAACAATAATAAAAAATAATAAATGAAGAAAGAAGAAAATTTTAGTTTTCTCTTCTAACTCTCACTTCCCGTGATACATAATTCACCCCCAAGTTTTTTTTCTTCTCTTCTGACACATTTGACACACAAGTCCATAATGTGAATTGCTTATTTTTTTCTCCAAATTTTATGAATTATTAGAATGGAGTTGAATTTGTCAAATTGAAATAATTAATGATATTAATAAATTGTGAATTAATATTTTTAATATGATTTCATTCTAGGCTTTATTATTATTTATTTATTTGTGAATTTGAATCAAATTAATTTGATTAAAATAATCATAAAAATGATAATTTATTATGTATATATATATATACATTTAATATATAATTTGTTCCAACGTGTTGGAATTCTTTTTTTTTTTTAGAAATGACGTATCGACGTATCGTGTCGTATCTTTACTAAAAAAAAAGACGTATCGTGTCGTATCGTGTCGCGTGTCAGTATCGGTCCTACTTAGCTTAGTAACCAGAAATAGTGCACTTGCGAAGTAGACTGGACCCGCATCTCCTGCATCTTTTCTATTTAGGCCTGCAGATATTCCCCACAAGAAAAGAAACCTAAGGAAAAACGAAAGGTGCATAAAACCCTAATCATTTTTGGGTCAGTGCGGTTGCTTACTTCATGGAGCATTAAGTGAAAGACATCAAATGATTATGATTGTGCCCTTCGAATAGTACGCTCGCCTCATAAAATATCTAATGATTGACGCCCCGTGAACCACCAATAACATCAACGAATAGTGCTGCTGTAGGATCTCGCTGGATGTGGATAACTACAAACATCATAAACTTTTGAGCAACTGCACTATCAAGACCTAGGAATTCAATTATTTGCCAATTGAGTTCTGAATATTTAGAATAACACCCACAGAAATTGTAAGTTGGAAATCTAATGTGAAATTTTTGACATCCTAATTCAATTGCCGGATCTCATGACATAAATTTTTTTTAAAAATTTTAAAAGTTAGATCGTCGAAAATAAATGTTTTAGGATTCAATTTTGCAATGTGTAAAAGTAAACTCCTTCATACTTATCTTGACAAGATAGTGCTAAATAGTGGGGCAGTATTGAAAAAAAAAATGCATATGTTGATTTGGGAAATCATCTGTAATCGAAATACTAAAATTACTCAATTAAACTTCACCCTCTCTCATTTTGGTTAACTTCTTTCATTAACCAACTCGATCAGCATTTAGAAGATGATTCCACAAGTCAATCAGTTTGAAGTAACTTTTGATTTTCAAAGTTTTTTATTTACATAATTTGACTTTTACTTGATGCAAGATACGTGAAATTTTGACTTGCAAATCAACATATAACATCTTCATAATTGCTCAGAATTCAAATGATACTTTAAATATTTTACAAAAACTTATTGCTAAAATAAGTGAACATAAATGGGTGTTTTTATAAGATCAATGAAAGAAATGAAAGAATTCAAATAAGGGCCCAAAGCCGATCAAATCTTCACAGGCTAGCCAGCTAGCAAGCAAATGCTTATTTTGGCAACACAAATAGGGGTATAATTGTCCAAAGACATTTTTGGTATGCTTTCACTTTTTTCTTTTCTTCCTCCACCAACGTTCTCTCTAGATTCAAGCGCCTTCTTGGTTGGCTCTTCAGGTTTGACCGTCCATGGCCACCAATGCTAAACGACCTGTCGTCACTCGTGGCCATGGCTTGAGCTTATCTTCGTTTGTCACGAACTCTTCCATGAGCAGGTAGTGCTTGATCTGCTCCCACTTCGACAGCCGAAGCTCGCACTTGGTCAGCGGTGACAATCGGGCCTCGCAGTGGCCTTCGTCCCCTTTTGCTTTTCCTGCTTCCAACCACTGTCGACTCAAACTTCTTCTTCTTCTTCTTCTTCTTCTTGGAGCGGTGCCGCTTGCAGTCACTGTGCCGTTTGTGGTCATCGGTATTGAAGTTGAGGGTTTTCTTGTCAAGCTGTCCCATGGCTCTTTAGGTTTTTTTTTTTTTTTTTTTTTTTTTTTTTTTTTTTTTTTTTTTTTTTTTGGGGGGGGGTGGGGTGGGTGAATCAAGGTATACAGAAAGAGATTGGAGGTGATTTTATCTTTGAGTTGAGCTTGAGACCTGCGGCTTTCCTCAAATGATGAAGAAGATGAATAGTGAAAAGATAGGAAAAGAAAAAGAAAAAAATATAAAAAATAAAGAAATGTCTCTGGACAAAAATGACCTCGGTCTTGCTATCGGAATAAGCACTTGTCTTTTGGTGGGCTTAGACCTTTATTCAAGACCAAATGGTCTCTTTAGACCTTTATTCAAAATTACATGGTTACTTTATATTCTTATTAAAGACAAAATTCACTCTAAACATTTTTTTTCGAAAAATACGTATTCACATTCGTCCCTTAGATCAATGAGCTGCCAAGTTGTCCTTAACCCTATTCCCTTGGTACAGTAACTTAAGAAGTTTGGTTTTGTTCTGTGAATGAGAACTCAATCCATCGTCATTGTGCATTCATCGTTGCTCCTTGTTTACTAAGAGTTCTTTGCCGTGAACACCCGACCAGATTCGGACCTCACCCATCATGCCGAGATAGTATTTCACCAGTCTCACTCACCACAAGCATCGTTTCGTTTGATAGAACACTTCGGAGAAGTAGATTTACGTGATCATTTATCCAATGAAATCGACATTGTTCTTTCAAGAAAAGAGAGAATCATACTTGAATCCTCCGTATATCATATTTACAGTTCCCGGACCAAAACAGGGGCATAAAAAGATGGGAAATTAGAAAATGACCAAAAAGAAAAAGAGAGAAAAATTCTCGAAGCTAAGTCATGCCCACACCCACGAACTCATCACTCTAGAAGAAAAGGAAACGAATTCCCCAATTAAGAGCTCTGATCAGAGCCATCCTGGTTCTCCAAGTCCCTACTGTGATCCACCCGATCAGACTCACCATGCTTGCTCGCCATCTCCGCCTCTCCAGCCGCCGACTTCTCTCTCTTATCACCAACACTACCGCACTCACTCTCCTCAAAACAAGACAGCCTCGTACTGCAGTTACTGCTACTGCTAGTACTGCAGTTACTGCTAGCAGGGGACAAGATGGGCGTGGCCAAGAACATGGTGTTTGCTCGACCGGCCACGATCACCACTATCTTCTCCTCGAAAACCTTCTCTTTCTTCTGGTCCTCGCGATCCTCTGCCTCCTTCTCCGCACCGGCCTCGAGGTCCTGCTGGTTCTCTGAGGAGTCGGTGTCGTTCCTCGTGTCGAAATGGCCGGAAAGCCTCCAGTAAGAGCAGGCGAGAATCAGGAGCGCGAAGGCGACCAGGCCAAGCATTGCAGCGAGCCCGCCGAAGAGGTATGGCACGGGGGAGTGCCACGATGATTGCTGGTGGGATTCGGGGAGCGTTCTTGCTGTTAAGTTGAAGTGGCCTCTCGCCGTTGCCATCTTCTTATTTTTGTGAAGATCTAGGGTTCTCTTTCGATTTGTTTCGTGGCTTGAACTGGGAAGATTTGGATCTGCTTGCGTTGGACCGCAAAGCAAGAGAGAAAGTGCAGAGGAAGAAAAAGGAGAGGAATCAGCTTTGGATGGAGATGGTGGCTGCCAGGCGGAGAGAGCTTAATATATAGCAGAGGGAGTGGGTTTTTTCGGAATTTTTTTAAGTGGATCTTGTCATCTGCTTTTCTTTTTTCTCCTGTGATGATTTATTTCGTCATTTAGCCACATTCGAAAGTGGGATATATCACCAAATTGTTTTCTCCCAAAATTCGCCAAATTGATACTGCTCCACAAGAGGAAGATTCCTTCAATATAGAGTAGGCTAAGAATTTGCAAAAATGAAAAGCATATGGTTCTTGTATTCTTGATTGGATGATTATAGTTTAGAAAGGCGCATGACCTACACTGAAGGATGACTCAGAGCTGAATTTAGACAGCACGAGCGCCCATTAAAGTCACAAGAGCGAGAATTTGGTAAAATAAAAGAAAGCAACAGAAGGACGGAGAGCAAAATCTTGAGATTTGGCTTGGTGTACGTGTCCTTCGTGCTTAACACGTTCTTTTTGCATCTATGAGCCTTTAGGATCCTGTTCATTTTCTAAGACCTATGCCCCAATGTCAAATTTTAATTCCGACATTTGTGAAAGGTAATCATGCACATGGCAATCCCTCTATTGGCCATTTTTTAGGCGCCGGCATGAACAAACTCGTTATACACATGTTATTGGATAAAGTGTCGTGATATAAAACAAATATTTATTTTATGACAAACTTCATCTTAGATAGGTGAATTCCAAACTCATGAAATATCTCACCAGCCTTGTTATTTATGTAGGATGCAAGGTATGATCCGATTTGATGGTCCAAATATAGATTTGTTTAAAGGTATAAGGGAACGAACTTGCACCACGACCCTAAATTTTATAAACAAAAAATGATCAAGCCCTAAACTTTATGATTGTCTAAACAAAAAATAGAAAAAAGAAAAAGAAAACTTAAGCACTAAACTTTTCAATTTGTTCATTTTAGTCCTAAAAGTTTACTAAAATATGCAATTAAGTCCTAAACTTAGTTGAAAAGTGAATTTTGAGGATGACGTGTAGGCAATAAGTGGCACCAAGGCAATCTTAGGCATTTTTCATTGAGAGAACTTGATTGCATTTTAAGAAAAGGTTTAAGATTTAATTGAACCAATTAAAAGGTTTAGAACTTGATTGCTTCCTAAAAGAAGTGTTAAGGATTTTGAATGCACAATCCACATATTTATGGACAATAGGATTAATAAATATATTTTTATTAAAATATTTTCTTGTTCATAATCAGATATATGTGATATATTTTTTCTAGACTGAACATCTTTAGAAGGGAGTCAAGTGATTTTTTTTTGTGTTGTATTCCTCGTTGCGTATAATCTATCTTGTTGTGACATTTGAGTCAAAGATAATGGCTAAGTGAATCCAGCTTGGGAAAAAGTTCAGATATCAGAGCTAGTTTGGCACAAAAGCTAGAAGAGATGCTCGAGTTTAACTAGTAAAATGAGTACAAAGAGAATTCCTCGAGATGGGTCCTGATGCGGGCCCCATGAAATATTATGTTGTTGGGGTTCGGGCATATCGATAGCACTAAGCGATGCGATTATTGTAATCTTTAGAAATCTTTTCGATTGGGGATGAGTGACGTTTCCGGATACCAAGGAATGGATTCCTGGGATCGATGAAGGAAGAATATGTACGGAAAACGAGTAAAACAAGTCATCAGAATATACGTTGGTATTAGAAAATGTTAATGAAAAGAAAGAAGAAAAAAGTCTAGCAAGATAAGGTTAGAGACATGGCCGTCAAATTCCCACTATCTCGACTAAACGCTAACGAAAAAGGTTCGAGAAGAAAGAAATGTGGCAAGGTAGTCTGGTTCATACGGGGTCTGAGATGATATCACTCCAACTCCACATGGATTTACAGCGTGACTTCTCATAGCAAAGATAGATCTAAAAATCATAGAAAGGAAGGAAAATCAGAGGGTAAGAAAGGGAGAAGGAAGCGTAGAAAGTAATAGGAGAAAGAGAGGAAGCGCCAATTTAGGCGGAAGAGATGAAGCGCTAGATAGGGAATTTTCAGTAACCACATTATCAAATTTATGAAATGCCAATTTCAAAAACTTCACGCCGTAATCGTAGAGGATTTGAATGGCAGACCGGCAGGTGAAGTGAGGACCCTTGGTACGTATGATTGGAAGAAAAGATGCATCCATAAGTTGTGCTTATAAACAAGTCTCATAACTTAAATTTAGTAGATTAGGTGATATATAAGTCTCTAGAGCTTTCATCTAATTTTGAAATTACTAGAATATGTAAATATTAGTTAATGTCTTCATCTAATGTTTAAATTTTAGAACAGTTGGCAATGATTTTACAAAATCTCACGGGGTATTTGAGTGTGATGTTTTAAGTTCTAATCCTTGCAGGTCCCTGTTCACTTCTCCAATTTCATATTTTCACTCATTATTTAAAGGCTAAAATCCAGCCTACACGTGAAAGAAAAGGGTTTAGAGGAGTAAAGTCCAATTCCAACCAAGTAGGAGCTTTATTAGGCAAAATATTCCAATTTTCAACCTATTATTACTTTCAGTCTCACAAGAATGATAGAGCCATATCTTTTCTTTTAGTCAAAAAAGGGAAATACATAATACGAGAAAGAAGATAATATCGCTGGAAGAATTGTCACATATGGATGGATAAAGTTCGCTAAAAAGAGTCGGGCTTAATGTATATCATATCAGTTTTTTGATAACTGGATTTCCCATTGGAAGTGCAGTGGACAGTATGTCATTTTGTGTCTTTTGAAAGAAACTTTTAGGCATAGGCTCGGACCGGCCTGGACCAGACCCCTTTAATTTGGTTTGAGCCAATTCCCCTGTAATAGTGCTTGGGCAAAAATGGCTTGAGGCCAGACCTGGGTGCTCATACCTATCGAAAAGAGTGTTACTAAAAAACTACTGTACAAATGAGTTGCAATTTAACTCACCAATCCATGCCGGACACCTTTTCGTCAATACCTATTAAATCTTTTCTGGAAAAGAAAATCCATCACTTCTATAATTTCTTGAACTAATTGAAGTAGCTAGGAAGTATCACTTAAACAGGATGAATAAGTGATTCTATAAAATCTTGACAATTTAAAGTGGAATAAAAGAAGTCAAGATTAAAGTCTGAACAAAGAATGCATTTTGGAATAAATTTTAGAATTAGTTGTGCGGTAGAACATACTTTAGAAGCACCTTCCGAGTGTGCAATAGACTATAGTAATAAACGTCGAGAGTTTAGAGAAAAGAGAAATTGCATATAAGGTTTATAATGGTTCAGCTTATATTAAGAATACATCCACTCTCTCATGTTAACAACCTATTGGCTAGATTTCACTGGATGATCAACAAAAGATTACAATATTAAGCGCTAATACCTAGTGAATTTATCCATTGGACAGATTTGTATCAAAAATATTGAGTGGCCATTGAATGATGGAAGCCGAATCTCCATTTGATTCCGATTGCCCATAGAATTAGGGTTTTGGTTTTCATAAGTAGAACTTCTTCATTTAGAAAGAACTTGATTAGCTAGTCAAATAAGATTAAGTCAATCAAATCTTTCTTGATGTGAAATCTAAACTAGATCATTAGGCGTTATGCATTCTAAATTGGTCACATTCTAGACTTGCTTTGTTCTGAACTTACTACGTTCTAAACTTATGTCAACATGGGAATGAGAGCAATTATTTCGGTCTTTATCTTTAGTATGAAGTCTGAACTCAAGTCTAAGTATGTTCCATCTGAAGTAACTTTACAAACTATACTTGAATTTGAGTTAGATCAAGATGACTTCATTCCAATATTATTTTCCTAGATCAACATACTTCAAGACAATTATTAAACTGACTAAAATCTTATGGACAGTTTTGTCAACTTCAAAATCTCGAGGATTTTTTCAACACTAATTTAGTATGACAATATAAGAACTGTAACATAAGAGCAGATAAAATTCACTAAACATTGAGCTGGACTGAAAGACGTGCTTAATGTATATCATGTTACTTATTTGATAACTAGATTTTTATTGGAAGTACAACAAACGGTAGGTCATTTTGTGTTTTTTGAGAGAAACTTTCAAGCGTAGGCTCGAATCGACCTAGATCGGACCTATCTAATTCAGTTTGAGCCAATTCCTCTAGGATAGGACCTGGCCAAAAGATTCCTAGAGGCTTGACCTACGTGCTCATACCTATCGAAAAGAGTGTTACAAGATAGGGGTAATCGGTTCCAAGGCGGTCAAGTTCCCACCCTAGAACTAGGAACTGGATTGGAGGGATCAAATCCCCATTTTCGAACCAAGGACCGAACCGAAGGAGCTTGGAACTGGATAGGACTGGGTCGATTTGTTCAATTCGATTATCTGGCAGTCTAATGGAACCAATCACATGTGCTTGAAACACATGTTTGCACATGCAAAAAAATCAAACTACTTTAGCATTTGTGTAAGCATCAATCACACTTTACAAGTATCGCGCTTGATCTTAGCCAAAAGGCCAAATAAACATGCTTAAAAGAATTGACTGACTTGGCTTTTATTCACAATCTCTCTAAGACTCTCAGTTCGATCGAGACTACCAATGAGTCGCCATTCAAGTCTCTGATATGTGCTTGCCACCTTTTCATCTGGTCCCATTACATCTTTTCTTAAAAGAAAATCCATCACTTCCAAACTTTCTTAAACTAATTAAATATGACGGTACAAGATCATTCAAATGACATGCATTAAAATATTTTTTTTTAAAAATTGCTAATTTAAAGTGAATGGGCACTCGATGCTGTTTAATCCACCTCATTCGTAGGGAAAAGTTTTTCCATTGTTATTTGACATGTTAGTTCTAAAATCGTCACACAAGAAGTTTCTCGTTTTCCTCGTGATCGAATCTCAACCTATCTTTAGTAAAGCATTAATTAGATTGAGAAATGAATGTAATCACCTTTATTCATTTTTAACACTTGGAAGTTTGGAAAGAAAAAAGGTGTCATCTCGATCTCCTTTTACAAAAAAAAGTAAGTAAATAATATTCACGTTAAATATGAAATAATATCTTGATAGGAAAAAAAAAAGAGAAATGAGAATTGCAAATTATTAGATCGAGGAATGAATCTAATGAACTTATGTAATCACCTTTATTCATTCTTAACATTTAAGAAATGGGTGCCATCTTAATAACCTTTGTGGAAAAAGACTGGTGGGTACCTCTCTCTCTCTCTCTCCAGCGAACCCTGAAGGGACAACGAAATGTTCCATACATTTGATACGTCAATACATGATAGTGGAGAATATGATTAATCAATCCTTTAATCCTCCACTAAGTCTATAGATTATCCTAGCTATATGATATTTATCTGTCTCAGCAGAATACAAATGTGACAAACTAGAATGTCACTAGTGGAGAACAAGATTAATTAATCCATTAATCCTCCACTAAGTCTATAGATTATCCTAGCTATATGATATTTATCTGTCTTAGCAGAATACAAATATGACAAATTAGCATGTCACAATCGGATCTCTCTCCTTGATTACGTAATGACTACAGGTGGATCGAAATTGCTCTGTCGGAGGCTATATGCTGCGTCGATCAGAAGAAGTCCTATAAGAAATTCAAACCCAAATAATTGAGTTATCAAGTGGAGGGATACAGAAACTTTTTTGTAAATGCAAGAAAGGAGTGGCTATGCTTAAAGTGAAGGCATTTGTCTAGGTGAGAGACAAAAAGTGTACGAGGGATTCCTTGAAAACACCGAGAGGAATGATATATAGTTTCGGAAGAAGATCTAATATGGTGCGCGTGTAAAGTGTGAGAACAACCATTGGATGTCCAACAATTAGTTTATAGCAGGGTTGTTCTTGAAGAAAGTTGGATTCTGTGTAGCAGTAGATTCTTTTGGCATAACTAATGGAACTCGGTCTCTTTGGACTACTAGATCTAGAAAAGAGGAGTGGGCACACCCAAATCAAACCTCTATAAATTTTGTTTGCAATTTCTCTGTCTCTAAACACATTAATTTCCACTGTTTATATCGTTAGTTCACTTTGCACGTCGAAATAATTTTTTTATTGGGGTTGATTTTACAAAATTAATCTTTGTTTTTTGAAAAACCAATTCACCTCGTCTTGATTACTTATTTGGGCCTAGCAGAATAGACCTACCTAGTCTCCGCCGTCACGGAGAAGACAAGATCCCTTCCCGGCCAAGTTGAGGCACGACGACAGCCACAAAGACAGGTGTGTCCTATGAATTGGTGGGGAACGTCTTCTAATTTACAGAATGGTTGAACCACATTTATGAAGTGCCGATCCTTATTTTAGTGGAGGGGCCTATATAAAGAGAGGTATGTCTAGGCCGCCTAATTTTTCATGTCAATTATCGAAGGGTATATACAAAATACTTCACTTGTACGACGACTATGGGCAGACATACTGTAGAATCAAGTGAACTATGTGACGTAAGGCGGCTGTGTTACTGATATCGTGACAACGGTCCCTTGGATGATCTGATTCTAGATAAGGGTTTATCAACGTGCAGGGAAACAACTTCTCCGACTGATTATTCGCACTCACGATATAATAAGAACAAAGGAATAAATGGTTCTATTATATTATTCCCAGTATTGATATGCATGAATCTCCCTTGAGAAAGAGGATATGTAGGGCCGATATATTAATGTTATATTCCCCACTATTCAGGTACATGAATTCCTGTCGAGTGAGATGATCGATTGTTGCTTAGCTTGAATGCCGTGGGTTACCACGACACTCATTGCTTAGAGGCTGCTCTCTAATTTGATGTGCAATTGGACTTTGCTCTTTAACGAATATATTAATATACCGTAGGACGATGTCATTTTAGTCATGACACTTTCTCATAAAATGACACCAATAACTCAATAATTCATGAGCCAAGTCATCCACTTCAGTTTGGTTTGAACTTTTTTTTACACGTTTTTCTTTTAAAAAAGGACATATCAAGTGCCATAACTTTTACATAACGCTCGATTTTATGTTATAATTTTTCCATTGATCATTGAGTGGAGGAAAATCCAACATGACATCAAAATCCATGGCACTTGTGGTAAATATTTTCCAAGAATTTATGATATCTAGGTGATCATTTAAAATGCTACGGCATCAATGTGTATGGCACAAAGTAAATACTTTTTAAAAGTTATGACACTCAAGTGATATGTTGAAATAGCCCATGTCACTTAATTGTGGAGTTCACATGCTCTTTTTTTGTACGTGGTTTCCCTCCATCTATAAGCTTAGAGTTTTGGGTTGGATTGTCTTAACATGAACAACTGAAATATTATGGCACCAATGTGAAGGTCGTTACAAAAGTCATGGCAATTGTGATGTTTTTTCCCCAATTCGCCATACTGCCATCCATCATAAGTCAATATTAATATATATTGAACCTTTATAGCCGCCCAGCCATGTCAATTTAGCTAAATGATCACGTATTTCAAATATGCTTATCGAGCATGGTCCTATAAATTGTAATACACGGTCACTTAGGCAAACTAAAATGACCCTACAACGAATGGAAGCTCGCATAAAAAATAGTTTGTAGGCGTTCGTCTCATGCCCCACCCATGGTTTCACCAGAAGATGAAAGGAGTCTGCTTTAGTCAACATACTCGGTAATATCGTTTTTCCGAAGGATGTTAAGACGAGAAATTTCATAAATTTGTACTCCATTGGATGGAAAGAAACGGACTACATTATTGAAACAGAAATACTAGAAAGCAATCAAATACAATGAAACAAATCTTAGAAAGCAATCGAAATCCGAGAAAGAAAGCAGGGAAGGCTCCTATATAGACTAGTGTGCGATAATTGAAAATGCACCTATTCTAGGCGATTCGAATTCATCCTATCATCTTGTTTCTCGTCAATGACAAAGACGGTATCATTGATTGCTTGGATAGTTTATCATCCGGTAGGTCATCCAATCTAGTGGGCATGATAACAGTTTTGGCAAATTTTTTTTACAAAGGGCTTTTGAATTTCATTTTTCTTTTTTTTATTAAAAATATAGAACTTTTTACCGACTCTAATGAAGGTAACGATAGTTTTGGAAGAATGAGAGGTAAAACCGAAAAACTAAAAAAATTATGATATTAGTTTTGAGAAAAAAAATGGTACTAAAGCCCAAAGCTGGTTTCTATCAGCATTGGGTTTTTAATTTTTTCAAGATCAGTATTTGACTGAAAACTGTTTGGACAGGCTTGCCAAATACCCCAGCATTTCCCCACTAAAAGCCCTTTGGAAAAGTTGAACTAAACACACCCAATGTCCTTGATACCGATATTAGCACTTGGTAATTTGGAGTTTGGGGACACAGCTGTCATTTTTGCTGCTCGGTTGCCCAACATACCATCTTCTCGATCACCTTCTTCATACCTCTTCCGAAGCAAGGCCTTCGACTTCTGGGAAGAACTAGCGATTGTTACAGTTTTGCTTTTTGGATTGACATTAGTAGGCTTTACTTTGCTCATTGCATCCGACTCCAGAAGAGGAGGTGGAGTCCCAATGAACTTGTCCAAGCGATCTAACAGGCATAGCAGTGTAATGGGCAACTCATCCACTAGACATTGGTGCTATGCCATCCCCCCATTCTTTTCTTTTAGCACCAACTTCTTGATCATTTCTTCTTGTAAGTGTCATTTCCCCCTATAATACGAAGATAAGAATGAGTACGATGTTAAAATAAGGAAATTGGGGACTTCAATGATACCGTCTCAAGGAATGAAAACAAAGCAACCAATTTATCTTCAGATCAAACAATGATGCGATCTTTTGCTAGGATTTCATTACAAGAGAAAGTACCACTTGAAGGGTACTCCATGTCAATTAAATAAATGCCCCTTGGTTAGAGAATGTTTGTACTTGATCATGGAAGGCATATAATTGATCAAGACCGAGTTTAAAAACATGATTTAATAAATAAAAAGAAAAAAGAGTATAGAACACTTACAATGACAATGGAAGCTAGCAAAAAAAAAAAAAGACGTGCATGTACATGTGAGGTTTGACGCCTATAGGTGGAATATACTAAAAGGCGTGAAACTAAGGACTAAGAGAATATATCGACTAGCCTGACAGGTTAGCAGCTAAATCGAGGCCTCTTGAAATCGACTCAGTCAAAAGGTCATCCTAATGGTCTCACGCACTTGTGAACAGTGACGAAAACTCCCAACACCTGTTGACACTTGATTTTTAGTTGACACACTATTAAAAGGTAAAAAAATCGAGATTTAGGTTTCTTATCGCAACAGAACCCTATCTCTTGACCAAAAAGTGTCGTTTTTCATTTCTTTCTTTTGTATTGCCCTTTTTAAGTAGTTTTTAGCTCATTTTCAAGAAAAACCCGAAAAGTCAAACGGTTCACTTTCGAGTTGACTTTTTGATTAACCATTTGACCAAAAATAAATCCTAGGTCAAAAATTGACTTTTTACCAACAAAAGTTTCACTGAACTTTAATTTCACTTTTTTCAAATATATTCCTTGAAAATTCAAAGATTTGATCAAAAAATCAACATTTTAGGAAGAGTCAACTATATTGTTGACTTTTGGTCAAACCTTTGACCCAAAAAGTTAAAAAAAAAAAAATCGACCAAAAATAAAATTAGTTTTATTCTAGTCATAATTAGGTGTACTTCCTTCTTTGACATTTGGTTTAGGGATTATCTGAAATCTGTTTGAGCATTCAATTTCGCGATTTGTCGAGTCAAAATACAAATTGCCGTTTTGAGCCCTAATTAGGGGACTAAAATCAATCATTCATAACTTGTGAATGGATAATTGTTTCTCTCTCATTTTCTTAAGATAAGTCCAAATTCGAGATCGATTTTGTGAAATTCACACAAGAACTTATCAATTTGAAGAAGTTTATTCTCCAAAGCATTAGAAAGTCAAGCAATTAAGCTTCAATTGACAAAATTCGAATTGACCCATTCATGGCTATGGTTTAATTTCATACATCTAGGTCCAATTTTAATATTAGGCTTAGATCCATATTGACTCAAAAGTTTAAGTCAATGAGTTATGAAGTAAATAGAATATATTAAGTACTCAACATCATACAAATTATTTAATGTGAGACTTTTTTAACACAGCTCATACATGTAACTTAACACAAACAAATAAAACTGACACTCAAACTTCATTCAACAAATGCAAGGCCTCAGTACACATGTTGGCCATCAACATACATCAAGACAAACAACATAGGCGAAGTGAGACTCAATTGAATCACAAGATGTGATAAAACACCTAAAAGAAAATCGACTTTAGACAAAAGTAATACAGACTTTTCTTCAGCTTGCTAACGTGGTTTTCTTTTCTAAGAACCTAAAAACCTTTTGCTTGTACTATGTAAAAGTCCTCTTCTAAGTCACCATGGAGGAATGCAGTTTTTACATTTAATTGCTTTATTCATAAATTTTTGAACATCAATAATACTTAACACAAGCATAATAGTAGTCAATTTCATAACTAGAAAGAAAATTTCTATGTAGTCAATTCTTTTCTTTTACTGAAAACATTTCACTACTAACCTTGATGTGTACTTCTTGCTATCATTAAGTTGTTCTTTGACATAGTACACCAATTTGTTCTGAAATGCCTTCTTCTCATTTGTCAGTGAAGTTTATATCCAAGTTTCCTCTTCTCAAGTGAATCCAACTCATTCTGTATTGCTAGCTCCTACTCAGTAGAAACTTCAATCTACATTGCTTTTGAAAAATTGGTTCGCCAACATCACTCAAAAGAAAATAATGCAATGATGGAGAATATCTTGGCTTCAAAGTTCTACTAGATCTTCTCAAATCGGCTTCAAGTGTAGGGGGTTTTAGTTTGGTTCTTGATGAAAGTCTACCCAAACCATTTTGGGATTCCTAATTAGCGTACTTTTAGAAACCTCTCCTATTCAAAATCTCTATTTTCCCCCGTTTGTTTCCCCCACACTATATTTTGCCACAAATTCCTCTTTGTACAAATTATTTTCATTGAAATTAACATCATTTGTTCTTAAATTTTTTTATTTTATTTTATTCATCACAGAACCCATAGCTAAAATAATCAGAGCTATATAATGAAAATATTTTCTAGCTTTTGCATCAAGCTAATCTCTATTTATGGGTTCTATATCGACACACAAAACACAACAAAAAAATCAAATGCAAGAGATTTACCTTCTTTCAAGTCCAATATTTTTTTAGTAGCTTGAAACCAAGTGGTACTGAAGGTCCCTTATTCATTTAGCAAGTTGCTATGTTAATTATATCTGCCCAAAACGTCTTGGGTAAATCATGCATATATCCTCATATTTCTTGCACGTTGATTTAGAGTTCTGTTCATCATTTTAGCAACTCCATTTTACTATGGTTTGTTGGGAACTATTTTTGTTATACTTATTTCATTCTTTGTCCTTGTTTTCATACTCACTACCATTATTAGATCTTATACATTTAATCTTTAGGTTAGTCTTATTCTCTCAGCTTCCCATCTTTTAAAAATAGCAAACATATTGGATTTATTTTTTATAAAATAAACACATACCTTCCTGGTAGAGTTGTCAATGAACATAAGGAAGTAAGCGTTTGATGGAATGAACATGGGCTGGCCTCTACACATTTCTATGTGCCAACTATAACTTTTCTCTCTTTAATTCCCTTCCAATTTTCTAAAACATGATGTATTTATGCTTAATGCAACCTCACTTAGGCCAATGCTTTTTACACTTCAAATTAAGTAGTTTTCCCTTCATTTCCTTCTCTCTTAAGTGTCCAAGGTTGTAGTTTTAAGTCAACAATTTCTACCATTTCCCTACTCCTTTCAATCAAGTACAATGTTCCCAACTTTACCCCCCGTGATAAATTATAAAATCTTCAACAATCTTTCATGAGTAATCCCCAAAATATTCGGTGTTGTCTAACTGACCTATAGAGATTAAACTTCTTTTAAGACTAGGAATAAATCTGACTTCCTGCAATTTCCATTGATACCCATTAATAGTATTTACGTGAACATCAACCTTTCCCATAATAAGATTCTTCATTGGCAAGATAAATCCTTTTAAACTTTCTAGCAACAATATTGTGCATTAGTTATTTGTAAAAAGTATAGGGAAACAACGTACATGGATTTAGAATCCAAGACTCATTGTCAGTGCTCAAAATTTAAGGCATTATGGATAGACATCTCTTCAAGGGTTGTATTCATAGATATCGCCTCCTCTTGATTTCAATCTCGCTATTGATTTTTTTTTTTTTGGGTTGTACAATCTTGTCTTATATGGCCTTTCTTTTCATAATTCCAGCAAATTATTTCACCACAAGGTCTCGATTTGCTTCTTTCTTTGGACTTTGATCAACCTTTAATATTGGTGCTAACCTCATTAATTACTTCTCCCTCTGCCTTTGGTACTCAAGGCAATGCCCGAAAATTTGCCCAACTCTCTTTTGTGAGTATCCTCACTAATAATCAAAACTCGAATTTCCTAAAGCTTCAACTTTTTCTAACCAAATGAAATGCTCACCATAATTATAGTTGTACATCAACTTTCAGGTAGAGAAGATAACAAATTAAAGCTTTTACCTCAAAATTTCTTTTCACAAAATTCAACTAAGTAGTGATCGTGATGAATCTATTAATACCATCTCTCATAAAAGCATATTCATCCATCTTTATATTGAAAAGGCAACACATTAGATATACCTTGTTTGACACAGTTGGCTTCTTGCAGATATTGGACAAGGCCCTCATCAAATCCGTCGTTGTCTTCTCATTGGTGACGTGGAAGGCAACATTCCACATCAACATGAGATAATTCTCACCTAGGGTTACCTGATCTAATAATTCTCATCTTCTTGCTTAATCAAATTTGGTTTCTCTACCGATAGAGATTGATGCAGGCTCTTTTACTATAATTAATCTCGATCTGTATCTTCTAGAAACCAAAGTCTTTGCTATCAAATTGATCTGTCTTCATCTTCCCTTCATCCATCTTTGTTACTCTCACTATTCCGCTAAATCAAGCTTTGATTCCAATTGTTAGGAACATGAAACATTGAAGAAAAATGTAGAGAAGAAGGCAAGCAAATTTTCACATAGAAAACCTTTTAAAAATTAGAAAGGGAAAAACCACAGTGCGTACTAGGCAATCTTTTCGTTAATAATATGTATCAGTTTTAGAATTATAAGTTACAACTACAAAAGAAATTGTCTTACTATAGCAAAAAGTTTGGCATACAAAGTTATAGTAGAAATTGCATGTAGGCCATTAACAATAAAAGAAATCTCTTTGCTTTAGTATTAGTTTTCTTTATTAAACTCCACAAGTCCATGAAGGAAAAAGGTATTTGAGAGAATATGAGTTATCAAAAAAGAGGGAATAAAAAATGTTGAGAGGGAAAGGTGGAGGAATATTGCCGAGATAAAATGGTAACGTTGTGGGTTTTTTTTTTTTTTTTTTTTTTTTTTTTTTTTTTTTTTTTTTTTTTTTTTTTTTTTAAATTTTGGGGGGGGAAGGGGGAGGGAAATCATTGAGTTAATGAGGGGTTGGACGTCTAGAGAGAGAGAGAGAGAGAGAGAGAGAGAGAGAGAGAGAGAGAAATTCAAAATAAATGAGAGGAGAGAGGGAGAGGGAGTTGGCGCCGGTCAACAAGGAGGAGATTATGATCTTGTACCTTGTCCTGTTGTGATTTTTATCTCAATATCGGGCTTTGGTCTCCCACTCTTCCATCATCAAATATCCTTTGTGCCCCCTTTGCATATTTTGTCCTCTGCCCTCCATGTGCCCCCTTTGCACATTTTTTCTTTTTTCTTTTTTTGGTCAAAAATAGTTTTCATTCTTCCTTTGTTTCCCAATAGTGTCCAAAACGTGTACAAGGAATGTTGAAGGGTTTGTTGGGGGGGTGGTGTTGGCGCGAGACGAGATGGGCCTCTGGGCCAACCTTGGCTCTTAATGGACCTCCTTGTGGGTCGGCCTACTAATCAGTCCAAGCTCCCTTTGGCTTTTCATTAATCTTAGTTGGCCCTAGGTTGTGTTTGCTAGAGAAATTCATGTGTCAACACTCGATCATAATATATACATAGCAAACAAAATATTTTACATGTGAAATTTATCAACCCAACTTAACCCCTTATTCCAAAAGCAAAATAAAAAATAAAGACTAATATATGCATATACATAGCTAGATGTGCTGAATCATTCTCATGCTCGATAAGTCTCTCCTAAAACACGAACTTCACTATTCAATCATGTATAATGAGTGTTGGCGCGAGACGAGATGGGCCTCTGGGCCAACCTTGGCTCTTAATGGACCTCCTTGTGGGTCGGCCCACTAATCAGTCCAAGCTCCCTTTGGCTTTTCATTAATCTTAGTTGGCCCTAGGTTGTGTTTGCTAGAGAAATTCATGTGTCAACACTCGATCATAATATATACATAGCAAACAAAATATTTTACATGTGAAATTTATCAACCCAACTTAACCCCTTATTCCAAAAGCAAAATAAAAAATAAAGACTAATATATACATATACATAGCTAGATGTGCTGAATCATTCTCATGCTCGATAAGTCTCTCCTAAAACACGAACTTCACTATTCAATCATGTATAATGAGTACTGGCCTCTCTACTTCATTCTGGTGTCCTCGCTATCAGTTCAACATCATGATTAGGAGAAGCTTCCCTCCTTGGAAATTGAGAGGCTGGAACTTTCATAGGTCTATTTCTCTCCAGACAACCACATAATCCGTGCTCACGAAAGAAGTAGTCTGTAGTTTCCAGAAACTTGGACCAAAGGGAGCGATCAACAGCACGAACTGCACTCGAAGAAGGCCAATGAGAATAGAAGAACGAAACCACATATATCAACACCGATGATAGCGAGACGAGGCTGGTGATGATGAAGAGCCCTCCGAAGCTGTACACGTTCAGGCTAAGATTGTCTGAAAAGATGGCAGCATCTTGATCTTGGCACGAGCTTTGACTGCGGAAGTATTTTCCTTCGATCGCGTCCATTTTTTGCTTTATCTTGAGTAACATTCAAGATTGCCATTGAAATGTAGGAGACCAAAGGGGACCTCAATGGGAAGGCCTGATGGATAATTCAGTCACGTTAGTTCGTGGCGTTACCTAAAATAACCTTCCATGCACAGTCTTGTCCGTGCACAAGCGTGTCAGATGTGAACCGCGTGCATGCATGCGTGTTACAACACGAGAACAAGCTTGCGTGCGTTTTCTTGCTCATATATATGTATGTGTAAAGTAGAGGTTCAGCTCCACTCCCCATGTCGACACGTAGCTCGCCCGTTGCGTGCGGAGCGTCTTCGGTCTTCATCCCCTCTCTCGACATGTTTTGACCTTCATTTTCATGATGTGTATCAGCGTGGGCATGTGCTTTTTAACGTGCATTTGCATTTGTTTGTGTTTCTGTTAAAAAATTATTCCAGGGAACAGAAATAGAAAAAATTATTTCTGTTCCGAGAAATAATTTTTTACCAGAAAAATGCGTTTGGTAAACTTGTTTCGGAAATTAAAAAAGAACAGAAACATGTTTGATAAATTTGTGTTTTTTTTGTTTCTTTTAATTTTTTAATATTTTTATTTTATTTTTCCTTTTTTTCTTTCTTTTTTCTTTTTTCTTTTTTTCTTCTTTTGGGGCCTCGCCCAACCACGGCGAGGCTCACCGGCCTCGTCGGGCCACCGCCCGCGACGTTGACTGTGGTGGCCCGACGAGGCCAAGCCTCGTCGGTGGCCGGGCGAGCTTGGTCTCGCCCGGATCCGGTGAGGCCGAGCTCGCCCGGCCACCGGCAAGGCTTGGCCTCGCCGAGCCACCGCCCCTCGGCAAGGCCAAGCCTCGCTAGGGGCCGGCGACGCTCTGGCGAGGTCGCCGGCCCTCGACGGCCGGTCGCCGGCCATGGCCGAGGCCAGCGACCGGCCAAAGAAAAAAGAAGAAGAAAAGAAGAAGAAAGAAAATAAAAGAAAAGAAAGGAGAGAGAAAATTTGTTCTTAAAAATTGTTCTTCCCAAAACAAGAAACAAGTTTTTTTTTTGTTTCTTATTTCTGTTTTTTTTTTTCCCCGGGAACAAAAAAACAAATTTGGAATAAAAACGCAAACAAACGCGTTTCTTTTTTTTTGTTCCCAGGGAACAAAAAAACAGAATTTTTGTTCATAAACAGAAAAAAAAACAAAACAAACACCCCTTAATGATCCCTACTTTATTATCCGATAGGTTTTGCCCTCGAATATCTTATTTATGTCCATAGACGGACTAAAATGAACAAAAATAGGTGCATCGTCATACAAGTTGCAGATGTACTAAACCTCTTGTATTCATCTATATGACTCATGAGCGCACCATTACAAGCAAATTTGCCCTTTATTGTCTAGAACATCCATATTTTATGCATGAGTATTCTTGATATCTGTCATGGCCAAAAAAAATTAAAAAATGATTATATTGAATACAGTTTATTCTTACGCATGTTGTCATTCAAAATGTAGGTCCATTGGATCACCCAAACTCCTCTATTTAACACATGAGTCCAATATTAGAAAAATCACGTGAGCCCTCCGTTAATTTGGACAAGTGGCATTAAAGTCAATAGTTTACCCCTGATAATTATGAGACATATATAGTTTAAAAAATGAAATAAAAAAGCTCATATTGAATACAATTTATTTGTGATAAATTGAAAATAAATAATAATGGATCTATTCCCGTGTAAGGTATAAATATATTAGAGCGGTGCATGCAAAGGTTAGCCCCCTAGTATTTATGTGAGCAAGCGCAAGTGCGAGATAGAGAGAGAGAGAGAGAGAGACTTACAAAGGCAAACCCATCGGTTTTATAGGTTGGTCCTACCATTTCATACTTGTTGCAGTATCGGGCAAGGAAGAGTTTTATGTACGGCAATTCATCAAAGATCGCCGACACTCCTCCGTTTTCGCTTCCCTTCGATAGTGCCTCGTGGTATTCCTCCGGCGAACCATAAGGAATCAATCTGGACTTGTCGAAATTGAATTGTCTCACAAGAAATTCTCTCACGCACGATCCTTCCTGATAGCCGACGTAATGGCGATTCCTTATCAAGTCTTGCACGTCCACAAACTTTGGTGCGAAACGTTGCACGGTTAAAAGTGAAGCTAAATTTGCAGTATAGCTCTGAGTCAGGATAAGCACCACGAACACCCATACGATGAGAACGAGCCTTGTCAAGTTGTTTGCAATCTTCTCTCCTACATCAATAAAAAATCGTAGTAAAGTGCTGACAAAAAACCGAGCTAAAACAACAAAAGCAGAGTAAAACATTGAAGGAAAACCAGATTATTAAACCGATTCGTTGGCTACGAAGAATATCATAATGCCAAACAAGGCACGGATCAGTTTTGAAAGAACTTACTATGAGCAAACACCAATGTGGAGAAGGAAAACCAGATTATCAAACTGATTTGTTGGCTACGAAGACCTCTAAATTCTTCATTTGTGCGATGTTCGAGGAGCCAAACGAAGAACTCAGTTAGAATGAAGGCCAAACCACTTGTTACCCAAAGAGTCCAACTCAGTGGTTTTAAGAAGATCCACATGTTCCTCCGCTCATCATCCTTGATGGCAACTACCATTGCTACACCAGATTCTGAGTAGGGAAGTGTAAAATCGATGTAGGACGAGCGGTTTGCAATGATAGTCGTGTCTCCTACAACGGCATCGAATCTCTGCATCATCATGTCCTCGTAAACTTCAATATATATGGGTAATTCGCTTCTATTTGAATAAGAATGTATAAATAGAAGCAAGGTATACTAATGACAGTATGCAAATGTGCACTGCGAACTACTTCTCTGTGAGGAAATTTTGACATGTATAGCATAAAAGCTCAAACAAGATTCAGAAATGATGCACTTAATAGCGAAGAAATCCTTTTCCTCTCCTAGTCGTTTATCAAGGAATAGCAGGGTAAAATCCTGAGAGAAAGCATCGACTGACCTGAAGTTTAATTTGGTACAACATATCATCATAGGTTCCTGCGATTTGCCTGCTCTCGTTCACGTAAGGAATGTACCGGTGAGGAATAGCAAACGGTAATGCATCCAATACTGCAAGAAACATGTCGTGGGAGAATCCTGAGTAGCTGGGCACCCCTATATGTGGATCCCATTCGATATTGAAGAATTCCCTGAAGCCGTCTTTCGCCGGAACTCCGATCCTTAGTTTCTTTCCTAACATGGGCACCACCCAACCTTTCGGTGGCTTTCGTGTACCTCCTGGCGAAACAGGTGGCTTCAAATCATTGGCTGTAGCTGTATAAACTGCCTTTGTTGATGGGTTCAATTCGGGGGAAAGTCCTCTTGCTGAAGTCCAATATCCAATGATTTCCTCTCTCTGTCCTACAACATTAAAAATTTCGAATGCAATGGGCTGAAGTTCACCATTGGGCAAGTGAAATTCACCGCTAAGGCCTTGAAATTTGATGCTTAGAATTTTCTCGAGCAATTTCGGGCCCATCTCAGAAATCCCGATAGATGAAAAGTTGAGATTGTTTCTGCTCGTATTCGGAGTATCTAGACTTTGCAGGCTCCCATGCCATCTCTCCTGTAAATGCTAATGCTGTGACGGTGTCGTATGCCCATAAGCCAAAGAGACTAAGATCAGCAATCTCTTCGTGGGGATTTCTCTCAGCGTAAAGTTTCTTCCATCTCTCCCCAAACTCTGTACGGGACTCCGATCGTGGTACATGTGGCCTAACGCCTAGTACACCTCGCATCGAGTCCAAAGCCTTAGAGCTGACGGGATCTAGCAAAGACGATAAACCATCGGTAACAATCCACGCAGTCTCCTCGCTCATCATTCCCACCTCACTGGCTAGAACAAAGAACCTAGACCCGATCAGAGCAGTCATATGAACAAGAAACACTCTTGTCTGTGTCATCAGCGACCTATTGAGCTCTTTAACGATGTCGATATCTTCCGGAAATGCAGGGATAACGCTTCTATAAGAGATCCGAGCATCGACCTCTTGGAACGCATCGACAAGGTATGGAACCAAGCCGTTGCCATAGTCAGTGTCTTCATAAACAAGAGTTATTTCCCTCCAACCATAAGCTTGAACAACAGCCGCTAAAGCACCAACCTGTGAACTGTTGTCGTAGGCTGTCCGAACGAAATAACGTCTGTGTGGGAGAAAGGGAAGGGCTTGTGGCTGAGAAGGATATGATTGGGATTTGAGCTTTTACTCCTAAGTCGATCACAAATTCAGTTTGTGAGGACCATTCTGGACCGAGGATTGCATGGACTTCTTCATTCTCCATCAAGTCCAGAACTGTAGACACAATGTATTTCATGAAGCAAATAATCTACCAAGTCGAGCTTCTCCTCCAGACCTGGAGGCTTGATCTCCATTATTGGCAAGCCTCTAGGTCTTGAAGCGACTGCTCCTCCATGGGGGCAAGCATTGAAACGAGACCCAGATCTCAACAACAATAGAGAAGCCCCATCGCCGATAGCAAGAGAAGAGGGAAAAAGGCGAAGAAGGGAGAAAGAGAGGAAGATAGACAACAGTGGGGAGAAATAGAAAAAAAAAAAAAAAGAGAAGAGATTATGTGGTGTGTTGATGAATTACATCCCGAGTGTTTGAACGAATAAATCTTGTGGTAAGATTTGTAAGTTGCATTGTAAGTTTGAGAGATTTTTTGGGAGGAATTATGAGTATAAAACAGTGTGTGAGTTATTGAATATAATTGGCGGCTAGGAAACACTAAGTATTTGAGTGACTCGAGTGTGGCTGTAATCTTTATTACATGTTGCTCTTTCCCGTGCAGTACGTTCCACAATTTGATTTCCTTGTTCTGCTTATTATTGTGTTTGATTACTTACTTTTTAGGCATAAATGTACTAAAAGTTCTAAAACTTATCATAAAATTGCAATTGAAACCTCAATCCTTCAAAAACTGCAATCAAATAATGAAACTTGTCATGAAGTCTAATCGAGTCCTAAAACTTTTAAAAGTGCAATTAAGAGAATGACTTGATTATACTAATTTGATAAGTTTTAGGACTTAATTCTAGTTTTTGAAAGTTTTATGACTCAATTACACTTTTGTGACAAGTTTTAGGAATTAATTACATTGGAATTAATTATACTTTTTAAAAGTTTTAGGACTTCCGATTCATATCAATTTTGTACAAGAAGTCTCCCTATCATCATATATGTATTAATATCGCAGATCAGACTAATTTGAATAGAGAAATTTATTGTGCTACTTCTTGAAAGCACATGAGGTCCTAATTTCGATAACGTGAGGGTTTTGGTGTAGTTCCTCATAAAAAGAATAGGGTAGAGAACCGATGAGAATACAGAAACCAAATAAATTGATGACAAGTATTTGAAGTCCTGAAGAATCAAGATTCATTGGCGATAAGTGTTTGAAATCGTGAATAATCTATTTATGAGGACGAGACCAATATGTCGCACACAAGTGAAATTATTCAGGAATACAATTTCCAATATATCCTGCACAAATGCATATATTTACCTGCCAAAGCCGCATCAACGACATCGTCCTCTGGATCTCTAATGTGAAGCGATAATCGGGTATGGTAATGAGTGTGCACGTCATAGAAATCAAAGAGCGCCATGGATATACAACTCATCACCACCTTCCCGTGGGTCGAGTTCATGTTGTGCACTAGCCCGACTTGAATCATTTTCTTTGCAGGGTTCTCTTTGGGTACACTAGAGGTTTCCAAAGTAGAGGCCAGGCCAAGAAAAGATATTAGTGCAAGAATCGAATAGCTGGTTTGGGCGCCCATATTCAGCGTCTCTTGGTTATTTTCATCTATTGCTTCACTCGTTGATTCCCGACTATTTATACACTGTTTCCAGCTCTAACCATTGGACAAATTTGGAAGGAAGTTTCCTAGAATTTGACAGTGCGATGTGGACACATTAACTAACTCCTCACTAATGTCTTAGTCCTACGTTAAAATTAAACCCGTAGATTCAGTGGAAAAATTGGGGAGCATCATTGTCTTTTTTTAATTGCAAATATTTAATATTTTTTCTCCTTTATTGGCAATAAGCCAATCAAAAAGGTCAATTTGTGAGGGTCTACATGATCGTCATACATGCTTTTGCTAGGACTGGAAGCTTTCACCAGAGTTTCGCCTTCATCTTCTGGTGGCATCAAAATAAACCGCCGTATGGGAAACGAAAAGGAGAAAAACTACAGTGGGATAAACGAAAAGGAGATAAGATGATAGGTCTATCACTCTCATCAATGAAAAGCATAACTTAATTGAATAGATGTATCTAGGGAAAATTCACTAACCCAAGAAAGAAACTGGATTAGGCAGGGTTGATTCCCTTTTTGTGAAACTGGAAATCAGCCCACCCGATCTTGGAATCGGACCAGACCGGTGATTCCAAGGTCAGTCCAGGAATCGTTAATTCCTTCTTCTTCTTCTTCTTTATTTTTTTATTTTTTTTTTATTTTTTTTATGTTTTTCTTTTTGATTTCTTCTATTCCCTGCATTTTGAACTCCAAAAGTTTGGTGTTGCCTTTTGCTTGCATTTGGTGACGTTGCTTCCGCATTCTTCTAGAGCAATTATACCTACATTATGTTCCAATGAATTTAAATGGTTTCACCTTCCATTTTGTTCTTTTCTACATAATTTTTTTGTTTGTCCCTTCCATATACATCTTCTTGGTTAAAGAGCTACAAGAAGGAACTTCCCAATATTAAAAGCACAAAAAAAAAAAAAAAAAAAAAGAGGCAAAAGCACTGGTGCCTATGTAAAGGCAATTTGCTACTTGTCCGCCTCGACAAGAAAGATCACCATCTCCCATGGACCTGCCTACCTCTATTGCTATTGCACAGATCCAAGCTGATGTCCAGGAATTGAAAGCCTCCATCACCTCCATTGGACAATATCTTGTGAAAATTGACCGAACAATCCTCAGTCTAAACAGTTACAATCCTACTCGACCAACCCCAAAACCCTCAGTTCTTGATGTCCCCACACAGCAACGAAAGCACCCCTGCCTACCTTAGATGTTTTAACTATCTTCTGTGCCGGTTTGCTTTTTGTTTTTTGGATTGTTGCTATTAGCTCTTGTATACTCTTGCTTTTGCTTAATGGAGTTATTCTTTTGCATAGTTGCTGATGACAAAAAGAGAGAGTGACTGGATGTAATAATTGGATTGACTCAAATACTTGTGATACTTGTGATGATAGTATCAAGATAAGGGGAGCAACTGGCAATGTGTCTTTTCAATAGCTAATTCTGATTGCTAACATATTGTCTCTCAAAGCTTGTCTTGTGTTAAATTTCATGACTATTTAATTTCACTTACTATCTTTCATCATGAAATTATCTAAACTCTAGAAGTTTGAAATTTATTGATCATATTATTCAAACTCTTCTAAAATTATATCTCTATGCTTATTGAAAATCATCTAGAGAACCTAAAATATGCTTAATTATGCTTAATTCATAATCATCGCTTATGCAGATATTTACTTCATTGCAACTGCTATACAACATCTTATCACCTCTGCGAGATAGGTTTGTCATCATGAAAAAAGAGGGAGATTGTTGGAGAAACCTCTCTAGAGAGTTTGATGGTTTCCAAACTATCCTTGGTATAATATCTACTATGATAAGTGTTGATGGTCATAATAATTATTGAAGATTGCATGATATCCATGATACATTCATTAAAAGAAAATCGCGAGATGTCATTGTATGAGTTGTTCGTAAATAGCATCAACTAACTATGATGATCAACTAATGACGATTTCAATGTCATTTGTGAGGAAATCATATCACTGATGATCTTGGGACAATGATCATCTAAAGATGTTCATTGATATATTTATAATAGCTGTTGGCTACTTGAATAGCACAGCAGAAGAACCAAAAATCATTCGGGAAATGGAAAAACTTTTGCTAGAACTATCAGAGCAAACTGCGATGTGAGAGCAGTGGTAGAACCTATTTCAAGAAAGCTTGCTCATGTTCACGGGAAATGACTGTTTGGACAGTTTAGCTTTAGAACAACAGCTAGCAATGAATCCTAACGGCTACTTGCTTCTTAGGATGATCTCCAATGGGAAGATTGAAGATGTCTATATAAGAGAAAGACTATTAAAGCCAAAAGGGTTGGATAAAAGCTTTAGAACAAGCTGAAACAAATAGTGTTTCATTCTTGTGAGATTTCCAGAGTAGTATTCTTGCTACCTTGTAATTATGAGAAGATTAAGTATACAAGCTTGATAGCAGCATCTAAGTCATGATAGTGTGATCTATCATTTGATAGGCAGTGTTAACTGGTTGTAACTTATCTTGGTGATTGTGGCTGTTAGTTTGGAAAGTGGATGTAAGCTTTGTAAATAAGCCGACCACTATATATTGATACGTGCCTTTTTACTTTCCTTCTTCTTAGATACTTGCACACAAGCATCACTTGATATTTTTTATATCTACTTCTCTTGATTCCAAGTGTTTGGTTGCTAATTTCCACAAAATCTTGAAAAAAAAAAAAAAAAAACACCTATTCACCCCTCTTTTGGTTGTTTGGTTAGCATCAACGTTTTGCAATCACAACCACTTGACTCTCAACAAGTAGTATTGGAGCTATGCCTCCGAAGTTCAACAAGTGGTATCATAATAGGTTATCAGGGACCATGAACTCATTAATGGGGATTGTGGTAAGCGAAGACAATGGTTAGGGACCATTGCACTTGAGCAAGCGGTTAGGGAGCAGAGTACTGATGGGCATTACATCCAAATCATGATAGCAAATTTCTCGAGTTTGGTGAATGGAGTCAAGAAGCATTATAATAATGGGAGTACTCACATGTAGTATTACTTGCTAGGTCAAGATTTGTGGGAGGTGGCAACACCACATCACCCATGAACGATGGCATAAGAAAATGGAATATTAGAGCTGGTAAGGCTCTTTATGTTCTTGCCGTAATTGTAGAAGATGAGTTGTTATAACATATCAAGAGCATGAAGGCCCCAGAGGAGGTGTGATATAACTTACGGCGCTATTCATGAGGACAAATGATGCGAAGTTGCAAAGGCAAGAGAATGAGCTATTATCATGTCATAACAAAATATGACAGTGAGTCAATACTTCTTCAAAGCAAAATCTATTTGTGAAAAAATTTAAAGTTGGATCCTCAAAATGCCATCTCCAAGACAAGGATGAGAAGAATTATCATTCACGGATTAAGGCCGGAATATAATGGTATTGTTATGTTCATCCATGGATAGGCCGAAATATAATGGTATTGTTACGTTCATCCGTGGATAGGCAAAAGAGCCAACTCTAACCAAGTTAGAGAATATATTGGTTAACCAAGAGGCTTTAGACCGACAAATGTCTAAGGTGTTAGTTAAGGAAAATGAAAGTGCTCTCTTCATTAATAAAAGAGGGTTCAAGGTTTAGAGAAGATATAGTGCTAACACAAGAGATGGCAAACCACGGAAAAGTCATGGCGACTAGAGGAGACAACCAAAATGGAAGAGTTATTAGTTAGGGGGAGCTTGTCAAGATCACAATGACCCTAAAGAAGGCCTGGTAGACAGTGCTACATTTGCAGCAAGGTAGGACACATTGCTAGAGTTTGTAGGTTCAAGAAGGAAGAAGGAAATGTCATAACTTCCTTCAAGAAGGACATTGAAAGCGAAGAAGAATATGACTTCCAAGCACCTGCCACAATGAAGGAACGAGAAGAGTTCGTAATTGCCTATATAATTGAATCTGATGATTGGGCGACTCTATCACCTACCCAAAGAAGAGCAAGCCATGGGTGGAACTTGAAGCAAGTAGGGACCCCAACAATCAATCTTGAGATGGAACTTCAAGAGATGCAGGAAATGATGAAGAAGTTGAGAGTTGAGAAGTCGAAGATGGGAGAGATGTTAAAAAAGAGGGACGAAATGCTAAAGCAAAGGGATAGGGAGCTCAAGGCAAAAAAAGAAAAAAGAGAGCTCGAGAAGTTCCAATGTGAGTTCAACAACTTACAGAAGTTTAAGGAATTCAAGCCCATTGTGACGTTCCCAATTGGTCATACTAGAAGAGATAAGGAACACCTAAAGGCGAAAAAGAAAGGTTTTCCTAAGAAAAAGACACAATCTCCTCCTTACATCCTAAGATGCAAAGATCCATGGAAAAGCATTGGGAAGAAGCCTAATGAGAAGAATGACCAAGCTATTGACATCAAAGTGCTTCAAATGGAGTGAAATCAACTGAAGCACAAAATGAAAATCATGAATGATTGGCTTGATGACATGAGCATAAAGATTGATGTTGACATCTAAATTTTGGCCAAATATTTAGGATTAAACTACATAGAAAATTAGGGACCAATCGGCCCTAACAAACAAGGATTTTCACATCATGTAGGTATTAATATCATTTCCATCGACTAAGTTTTATTTCATTTTGTATTTCATTTTCCTTTATTTTACTTTATTTTGAGTAAATAGAAAATTAATTTTTTAAAAGAATTAATTACTAAAAAAGTCAAAAAAAATTGCTCGGGGCTTTTCTCTTTTCTTTCCCCCCGCACAGGCTTGGGCCCATCTCGCCTCAACCCTTCCCTCGGCCAGGCCCCCGTCTTTTCTTCTTCTTCGTTCTGCCTTTCTCGCCTTGCATCTCACACAAGCAAAGACCGACCACACGCGCAAGATAACCTACCTCTGCACGGAGCAGGGTAGATCGGCAATAGAAAGGATGGTAGAGCATACGCCTACAAGGTTGCTGCCAACAGAGCAAGCCTGCCATGGGGAGATGAAGGGGGATTTGATCCCAATTCGACTGAGATAGGTCCGGCCAACACACGGATGACCGATAGCCGAAACACCCCAATCGACTAAATCCCGGGGGGGGGGGGAGAGAGAGAGAGAGAGAGAGAGAGAGAGATCTCAAAGAGAAAAATCATGAGAGGGGGCCGCAAGAGAGAGAAATGGGGAAGGAGAGAGAAATCATTATGGGAAATCAAGAGAGGGGGCGAGAGAATAAGGTTGAGTGAGAACCAAACGCTGAAACGAGGGTAGAGTGTGAGAGAGAGAGTTTTCAACGGACACCATGCTTGAACCATAGCCAGCGACTTGCCACCACCCATTTTCCCTATAAAAGTTACGATAGATTTCGTCTCGGTTTATTTTCGAGCTTTTCTAATTGAGGTCAACATCCTGAGGATCTCGGCTCGGAGATGCATAAGGCGAACTGATGTAGCTCGATCATCAAGCTTGTCAGCCATCCGACACCGCAAGCTGGGTAAGGAGCACCCATTAGACCGCCCTTATTTTGCCTTGTGTTGGGCTCGTTGGACCAAGCCACCGTTGCCCAGTTTATGCAAGTCCTATGCCTTCTTTGTATGTGTATTATGGTCTCAGGGCCTAGTGTGTTGCTTGCTATGGATCTCAGCTTGAACTTAGGCTTGATTATTCACATTTCTCACCCCTCAAATGATGCATGTCACACGTTCGATGAAATGCCAAAACCAGATCTGAAAGCTTGTCTCAAGGTTGCTCGTTTCTATAATCGTTTGTTCGCTGCGTCCTTGGCCATCACCGCCTCTATTTGGTTGAAGTCGACGCGTGCGAGTATCACCATAGCATGGTTTTCGATTGGTGGGGGCGTGTCAGACCTTAGAGTAGTTAGAAATTAAACCGAATTCATCGGTGCCGATACTTCGACACCGAGATCCAGAATTTATATCAAAGACTACTTGGTACCCACATTGAAGAAAAGTCATAATTGTTGCCTTACTTTTAATGAGTTCGTTCGTATTTCTAAGTGTAGTGATTGTTTCTAGAGATATGATGAAATATGATGAGATATAATGAGATATGGTGAGTTATGGTAGTTGTTTTGTAAGTTTCTTGAGACTCATCTTCTCCGCTGGCTATATTTATGAGGAAGAGTAAATGTCATATAACGAGTCTATAAATATGAAGTCTTGTAATTGTTTTTGTTAAGGTGAAATAAATCGACAAGCCTAGCTATCTCTTTCTCTTCATTGTGTGAGTTGTGAACGTTTCACCTTCAAAAATTTTATCCAAACAAATCGATATTAGAGCTACACCTCTGACTTTTCAATAGATTGGTATCAGAGTTCACGGTTTGTGATCATGGCCTCAACAAATATTCAGCTTCCTCTTTGATACCCTCGTCTTACCAAAGACAATTATAGTAACTGGGCCGTTAGAATGAAAGCTTTGCTCAATGCCTACGGTGTGTGGGAACTTGTCAACACTGGCTATGATGAGTTAGAGGATGAAGCTATTGTTGAACCAAAACCATAAGAATGCCTTGGAGAAAGCTCAAACGAAAGATCAATATGCCTTGTTAATAATCATCTATCAAGCTTTAAATGATTCCATGTTTCAAAAATTTTCAAACGCCACTACTACTAAGGAGGCATGGGAGATTTTCACAACACACACCAAGGAATTCAAAAAGTTCAAAAGATTCATCTTCAAACTTTGAGAGACGAATTTGAGGTAATTAATTATGAAAGAATTTAAATCAATTGTTGATTATTTCACTAGAGTTTTAGTGATTGTCAATCAGATAAAAAAAAAAAAACGGAGAAGAAGTTTCAAATTTTTGTTCTGTTAAGAAAATACTTTAGTCTTTAGACAAGAAGTACGACCACATTGCTATTACAATTGAAGAATCCAAAGATTTGGATGTTATGACAATCGATAAGCTTATGGGTTCATTACACGTCCATGAAGAAAGGTTCATAAGGAAAAAGATTGAACCAGTGGAGGAAGTTCTCCAATGGTAATTAACCATTCGAGATGAGAATGAGCAAAGAAGAGAACCTGCACAAACTCGTGGGACAAATCAAGATTGTGATCGTGGTCGAGGCTGACGTCACTTGCAAGGAAGGGGTCATGGACGAAGAAAATGAGATGCTGCTCGAAGTGACGGTAGATACCAGTGTCAAAGGAGTGTTCATGGAAAAGGAAAGAACTTGACATGCCAATGGTATGATAAATCTAAAGTTCGATGTTATCATTGCAATAAACTTGGTCATTATGCTTCTAACTATTGTAACAAAGAGAGTAGCGAAGTAGACAACCATGTGAATGATGCCGATCAAGTTCTTTTATTGGCATTCAAAAAAGATGAATGAGGTCAAAATGACATGTGGTATTTGGATATTGGTGCAAGCAATCACATGTGTGGGAGAAAGGAGATGTTTGCCAAATTAGATGAGACAATTAAAGGGAAAGTCTCTTTTGATGATAGCTCCAAAATTCTTGTTAAGGCAAAGTTACAATTCTAATTCACTTGAAAAATGGTGCACGTCAGTTTATTACTAATGTTTATTATATTTCAAAAATGTCAAACAATATCTTGAGTTTGTGATAGCTTTTGTAGAAAGGCTATACTATTCATATGAAAAATCTTAGTCTTGTGCTAAGAGATAGGACTAATAAACTGATTGTGAATGTGAAGAACATGATGTTTTTTCTGAATATAAAAGATGATATGTCTCGATGTCTGAAGGCGCGTATGGATAATCCTTCATGGTTGTGGCATTTGAGGTTTGACCATCTCGATTTTGACGGACTCAATTTGCTTTCGCACAAGAACATGGTTTATGGCTTACCACATGTTGATCATCTCAATCAATTATGTGAAATGTGTGTTATTAGTAAGCATTCCAGAACTAGCTTTTCAAAGAAAGTGACTTATTGAGTGAAGCGGCCGCTTGAGTTGACTAATTTGGATGTGTGTGACCTAATCATCTTTACTCATATGGTAATCATCGATATTTTGTTAGTTTTATTGATGATTTTACTAAGAAAATACAAAAGTGTTTGATACTTTCAAACAATTCAAAACTTGGCTGAAAATGAGAGCAACTATTTTATCAAAGCTTTGAGAACCAATCGTGGCGGAGAATTCACATCAGCCATATTCAACAAATTTTGTGAGGATCATGGTATTAAGTGTTTCTTGACAACTCAGTATTCTCATCAACAAAATGGCGTAGTTGAACAAAAAAATAGAATTATTCTTGACATGGTTCAGAGTATGTTGAAGAGTAAAAATTTGCCTAATGAACTTTAGGCTAAAACTGTTTCGTGTGTAGTCTACCTTCGAAATAAATGTCTCACATACGGACTTGAAGGCATAACTCCACAAAAAGCATGAATCAAGAGAACACCAAGTGTTTCACACTTGAGGATATTTGGGAGCAGTACCCATGCTTATGTCTTGGACTAGAAAAGATCGAAGCTAGAAAACAAGAGCAAAAAGCTCATTTTTATCGATTATAACTCATCATCCAAAACTTATTGATTATTTGACCCTAATTTGAAAGTGTGTATAAGTAAAGATGTCAAGTTCAATAAAGATGGCATGTGGGAAGACAATTAAAAAGGAGAAGCAAATGCTTCTGGTGATTTCGATCGAATGGGATCAAAGGTTCATTCAGCACCTTCTTCTCCAATATCTTCTTGAAGTTCATCATCACAAACCTTTTCAAATGGTGTCGATGAACCGGTGGTGCCAAGGTCGAGAAGATTATTTGATATTTATGAAGCTACTGATGATCTTCATTTTGTATGTCTTCTTGCAAATTGTGAACCACTTGTCCATAAGGATGCTGTCAAAAAAAAAAATGGAGGAAAGTCATGAATGAAGAAATTGAAGCCATTGAGAAGAATCAAACATGGGAGCTTACTAATCTCTCATGGGACAAGAAATTGATTGGTGTCAAATGGGCGTAAAAGGCCAAGAAGAATGAGAAAGGTGAAGTGACAAGGTATAAAGTTAGATTAGTCATGAGGGGGCACAAGTAAAATGCCATAATCGATTATGAAGAAGTTTTTGCCCCCGTCATCCACATGGAAACAATTAGATTGATCATTTCCATTCCATTACTGCTCCAAATGATTGGCGAATTTATCCAATGGATGTCAATCGGCATTTTTTAATGGCATCCTTGAAGAAAAGATTTATGTTGAACAACCCAAGGGGTTTGTTGTGAAAGGTCATTAAGACAAAAGTGTTGAAGGTTGAAGAAAACTTTATATGGGCTTAAACAAGCACTGAGAGCATGAAATTCCAGAATTGATGCTTTTTTCAACATGGATTCTTTCAATGCCCATGTGAGCATGCACTCTATTTGAAACAAGAAAAATGTGATGTTCTACTAGTCTATTTATATGTTAATGACCTTGTTTTTTCAAGAAATAATCCAGTGATAATTGATGCTTTTAAGGCATCGATGGTGGAAGAATTCAAGATGACTGATAATAGTCTCATGAATTATTTCCTTGGGATCAAAGTAAAGCAAAGTGCCAAAGGGATTTTTATTTTCCCAAAATGGATATGCAGAAAATATCCTTGAAAAATTCAACATGAAGAATTGTACTTCGATCAATACACCAATGGAGTGCAGAACCAAGTTTTTGAAGTTTGACAATGGTGTTGATGTTGTTACGACATATTATAGAAGCTTGATTGGGAGTTTGAGATACTTAACATGCACGAAACTTAATATTATGTATAGTGTTGGAATTGTGAGTCAATATATGGAGAAGTCAAAGTCATCTCATCTTAAAGTTGCAAAGATGATATTTCGATACTCAAAGGTTACTTTTCATGGCTTACACAACTATCGCTCTAAATCCTTCCAACTTAGAGCTTATTCGGATAATGATTATGGTGGAGATATCGATGATTAAAAGAACACAATAGGCTTTGTATTTTTCTTATGTGACACTGCTTTCACGTGGTCATCAAAGATGCAACCCAGCATCACTCTATCGACATGTGAAGTTGAATATGTAGCTGCATCCTCATGTGTTTGTCATGCAATATGATTGAGAAAACTACTCAAAAATATTCTTATGGAACAAAAGAAATAAATTGAGATTTTTGTTGATAATATTTATGATATTGCATTGGCGAAAGGTCCAATTTTTCCATGAATGAAGCAAACATATCGATGTTCGATATTACTTCATTCTAGAACAGGTTAAAGAGAATGAGCTTTAAGTATTGCATGTGAAGATGAGAGATCAAGTAGCAAACATTTTTACTAAACCTCTTAAGATCGATACTTTCCGAAAGTTCAAGAACCTGCTTGAAATAATCGATGGAAGAGAATTTGGTTTAAGGGGTAGTGTTAGAAATTAAACCAAATTCATTGGTTCTAATATTTTGATACCGAGACTATCAAGTTTCTGATACTTCAAGGTCCAGACCCTAGAATTGATACCGAAAACTGTTTGAGACCCGCATCAAGGAAAAGTTATAATTGTTGCATTACTTTTAATAAGTCTATTCATATTTCCAGATGTAGTAATTGTTTTTAGAAATATGATGAGATATGATGAGATATAGTGGTTGTTTTGTAAGTTTCTAGAGATTCATCTTCTCCGGAACACTAGCTATATTATGGAGAAGAGCAAAGATCATGTAACAAGTTTATAAATGGGGGAGTATTATAATTATTTTCGTCAAAGTGAAATAAATCGACGAGCCAATTTATCTCTTTCCCTTCTTTGTGTGAATTGTAAGGATTTCACCTTCAAAATTTTATCCAAACAAAATCGATATCAAATCTGTGCCACTGACATTTCAACAAGAGTTCGGTCCTGATTTGGCCTGACTATAAGGGAGCCAGTGAGGGCAAGAGGACATCGGGGGCGATCTTGGTCGTCAGTTGCGACTCACCAGGCACCAGACGTGGCCGAATGGATAGGTCTGGCCGTCGCTGGTCCTTCTCAAATAGGGTGAGCAAGGAGAGCAATGCGGGCTTCCCACGTTGGGTTAGTTGGGTGGCCAGAGTTTGGGACTGCCAGAGGTAACCACGCCACTGGTTCGTGGCCACGTAGGCCGGCGTAGGCAATTGATGTTGAAGCGAAAGATGTTTCTGGCGAATCGCTGCTTCGTTGGAGGATGCATCTTGGGGGAAGAAGACCACAAGAAGAAGGAGAAGAGAGATTAAAAAACAATTAAAATGATTAATAAAAAGAATATATATGTTTCTAAAAAATATATATTTCAAAAAAATAAAAATAAAATCAGAAAAATCCCAAAAAAAAACTATTTTTAGGAAAAGGCTTAAAAATGGTTTCTTTTTTCTCATTAAAGTACACAAGAAATCCTTAAAAAAAAAAAATCAAACATTAAAGTTTAAACAAATTAGATACCGAAAGGGCATTAATTGATTAACTGATGTAACCAAATTCTCGTTTCTAATTTCTCTGGTTGTGTAAGGTAAAATATTTTTCCTAATAATTTACTTGAATTTCTAATAAACCAATCACAAACTCATCGGTAGTGGCGACTCTTAAATAAAATTGAATTGCAGGTTAAAACTCAAATCATAAATCGCAAATTGGTGAGCTTGAAAGAGCCCCAACTAAGCCTAGACTTAGTTGAACCGTTAGCCCCAGCACTCGCGGGAGGGTTCGAAGAGGTCGCGATAATTGAGACGAAGGAAAAAGATGCATTGCTAAAATCCGAGTTTCATAGATCCCAATGAAAAATTGCATCCACAAAGGCAATTGAAGTTAGAGCATATTGTGTTCAATCAGGTCCTTATCTATCAGCATAGCAGCTAGCATTGGAAGCATGTGACGGCAAGGAGTAGCAAAGGTTAAAGGAAGAAGCAGATAAGGCAGCTGATGAAAATCAATATGGCATGCATTGAAAGGGAGTGCTCGGTGAGGGAGAGTGTTGAGGACATCGCGTCTCTCTCTAGATTTGTCCTCATCTTTCTAGAGAACTCCAACTTTATTCTCTCTCCAGAATGTTCCAGCATTAGTAGCCATAAAATAATAATTTAGGACTCGCCCTATAAATAGGAGTGCTTGCTCTTTTGTGCTGAGTGTAGAGAAAATACTAGATAGTCAAGGTAGAGAGTGCGTGGGTGTTGAGTGTCGTATAATGTGTGGAGTTAATATATGAGTGATGCAATGTATTTGTGTTTGTAACAATAAAAGATAATATCTTTCGTAATTGGCAACCACTTATTCTCAATATATAGTATTAGAGCTGTGCCTCTAAATTCAACTAGTGGTATCAAAGCTTGTCCTATGTACTCAACACGGGGTTTATATACTCTTTATATACTTATACTCTCCTTCAACTATAAGCTTAAGTTTTTGAGTTGGACTTTCCAACATGATATTAGAGCCAGATTTTACTCCAATTTATTTCACATGTGTGGTCTCCTATTTGCATGTCATTCCTAATTTGGCTTGTATGTGAAAAGATTGTTAAAATATCATACATCGCTTATCTATAGGATTTGTATGCTATACTTGTGGTCTCCATTCACTTATACGTTTAAATTTTAGCTTTTCGGTTAGACTTTTTTATAACTCATTAACAAAAATTTTTGAATAGTACCTTTCTATCAAGTCGTGAATACCTTATGCTCATCCATTTTTGCAATAAATTCATCTGCGGTACACAAGGAGGTTTTTTACAGACAAGAGTGATGGACTGATCACCTTGTCCTTATGGTTGTTTATTTTGATGCGACACGACAGTAACCGCAAAACGTGGAGCTCTTCCAATTAATCATAAAAACATATGTTACGATCAAGTGGAGCCTCACAAATTTGATTCCTTTTTTTGGCTAAATGCTACATGTTTTTTTTTTTTTTTTTTTTTTTTTTTTTTTTTTTTTTTTTTTTTTTTTTTTTTTAACGTAGGAGTCCTACTTCCGCGAAGAATTAGTCAATGGGTGCACATTGCCCAGCCAAATTCTGGGAAACTTCCTATGATTTTTCATAATGCTTAGAGCTGGATGCGATGTATAAGTAGTCGGGAATCAACAAGTGAAGCAATAGACAAAAGTAACCGAGATACCCAGAATATGGCCAATTGATTCTTGTACTGTATTGTTTCTTTCACCTGGCTTCTACTATGGAAGCCTCTGGTGTACCTGAAGAGAACCCAGCAAGGGAATGGTTCAAGTCGGGCTAGTTCACAGCATGAACTCAACCGCCGGGAAGGTGGTGGTGAGTTTCATATCCATGGCGCTCTCTGATTTTATGGTGCACGCTGATTACCGTACCCGATTGTCACTTCTCGTCAGTGATCCAGAGGACGACATCTTTGATGCAGCATCGGCAGGTAAATATATGCACTCGTGGAGGATATATGGACTCGTGCTTACGAATTAGATTATTCACAGTTCAAATACTCATCACCGATGAATCTTGATTCTCCAGAATTTCAAATACTTGTCATCAGCTAACTGAGTGTCTGCTTTTCTCTTGTCTGGTCCACGATATTGATAGACATACGATGAAGTAGTTCAAGTGTGAGTATTTAATCTAGAATAGATTGAAAAGTTGGCTTGGTAGGATCAATCTGTGTAGTTTGATGACTTCTCAACAGGTTCTGATAAGGCATCCAACACTTATATAGGGGTGCAACGTAAGGAGAGAATCTAGTATTACACATCTATATATGGATCACTCTGATATTTAAAAAGAGGATCTAGTAAATGCTTAAGAATCTATTCCCGTTTTTTTTATCATCAAGAGAAATATCTCTCTATCTCTCCACCCAAAAAAAAAAAAAAAGGATTTTGCTAGCAAAATATTCTTTCCCATCCAGCCATGGACAACGCTTGTGGCCAGCCATAATCGATTGGCTCACAAGCAACCCCAATGCTCATCATAGGTAGTTCGCCACCCTCGCAACCATCCTTGCTACCACCCCAAAGCTTTCCCTCAGCCCCTGCATCCCTGAGGTCCCCTATGGCTCCAATGTCGTTGCCTCCCAAACCCTTGCCAAATCTAGTGAGGATGACCTTCACCTTGGCCACGAGGGTCGAGCCCTCGCAAAATCCAACGAAAGTGACCCTTGCCTATGGTTGGCAAGGGCCACAACACCCTTGCCGATGTTGTTAACTCCCAAATCCTCGCCAGATTCAAGAAGAAGAAGAAGAAGAAGAAGAAGAAGAAGAAGAAGAAGAAGAAATGGTGCAGAAGAAAAACATACATACGAGAGGACAAAGATGGAGAGATTCCAATTTTCTAACCAAGCAAACCCACAACGACAAGTGTTGTCCATTGAATGAATAGAAGCAAGAAAAACATACATATGAGAGGACAAAGATGGAGAGATTCCAATTTTCTAACAAGCAAACCCACAATGACAAGTGTTGTCCATTGAATGAATAGAAGCATTGCTAAGGTGACTATCATAGCTGTACCCAATATTTTCTCCCCTTTGACTTGTGGTTTTGCGCTTTCGATTGCCACCTAAGCCCTTGATTTTAGTGCAAATTTATCGTCATTTTTTCTACATGTGACAAGCTATCATCAATGACTTTACAAAATTGTTTTTACTCTTTCAACCACCACACATACCCTCCCCCTTTGCTTCACGGTACTCCACCATCTCTCTCTGCCTCTAAAAAAACAAAAAGATTTTTAGTAAGCAATAGTATAAGGCTCTAGAGGTGACCCACACGAAGTCTCATCATCGTGTAGTACTTAGTCCTTTACCTGCTCACAACCCATCGGGTTTCCTTTACATAACACAGATCACCTCAATGTTCAATAGTCACCTTGCCATGACTATAAACCATCACACGATCACCAAGCATAAGCTCTAGGCTTGTCACAAATCAATCACATCATCAGATATGCATTTTCTAGCAAGTATAGCATCAAGAACAATCACGAAATACTACCGGTTCTAACCGGTAGAAATGGCCACGTGTGTGTCTCCAAGTTTAAATCCAGAAATCTAATCAAGTGAGTTCTGAAAATTCCCAAATTTGAACATGTTGTAAAAGACACATAAAAGAAACTTTTCATGAAGACACCTTAACCCAGATCCTTCTAGATTAAACCCAGTAAATCGCTCAATCTAGTACAAAAACTGAGTTCGTTTCCAGAAAGTCTATTTTCCAAATCAGTTTGATTCGAGGTCCAAAACTTGTCCACTTGATCTGAAATTTGAGTATGTTAAACTAGAAGATGTGACAAATAACTTTTGTGTAGAAATCATTTTGAAATTCGAACCCTAAGAGTTGATAAAAACCTCTCGAATCTCAAAAGGTCACAAATTCCAGTACAGTCCGAGATTATGTTTGCAAATGACGGAGCTGATATCTCCTTCTTTTAAAACCCTAAAAATCTTGAGAAAAAAATATATGTTATATTTGATGGTGTCTAAAATATTTCTCAAGAAGAAAGTAACCTCAAATTCGCAATCCATTTCGATCTACAAAAATGGCAAACAACGAGGGTCCAGAAACCCAAACTGCAGAAAGTCCACTGATTTGGACTAATCCAACCTCATTAGTGATAATCTCATCAATTGGGTTAACATTAATCCTTTCTAAGGCTAATTTAATCATTCTAGATTATCACTAACCCATACTTAAGTTAATCTAAACAACCCTTAAGCATAATTAACCTCCTAAGCAAGGTTTAGTGAGTAAAGTCACCGGTTTAGCGTTCCGGTGAGTCCACGGCGACGGCGACACCAAGGCGGGCGACAATCTTCCTAGCGGTGACACCAACCAAGGCCGGGAAGGGCTCAAAAACGGGCCACGAAGTCCCAAAGCCTTGCTGGTTTCAGCTTCTGTTCTTGGCTGAATCGAGAGAGAAAACTAGCGGTTGAAATGGCGAGGACGAGCTGATCGGAGCTCCAGTGAGCGGGTGGCCGGCAACCGGCAGCACTTGGGGGTCAATGGGGACTTGTTGGTGGTTGGAATGGGTAGAGGAAGGGTTGGAATGTGAGAAAAAACAAAGAAAACGCGAAACAGGCAAAACCGGGGGACTCCAGGTAGTCCGGCGAGCAGCGGCTTCTCGCCGGCGGACGGGTCGGGCGGTGGCTTTGTTCGAGAGCAACTGGGCTCGTCCGTATGGTCTGGGCCTCCTAGACATAGTGGTGGATGGAGCGCGGGCTGATTCTCACGGGAAGGCAACGAACAACTCGAGTTTTCGCAAGAAGGTCAGCTGGAGCAGAACAAGACTAAGCGGTCAGACTGCCGCTGGCTTCTGGCCGGCCGACGAGTCGGACGGTGGCTCCGACCAGCAAACGGCCAACTCTAGGCAGATGTTATGGGTCTCCTGAGAACGGTGATGGGTGGCACGGGAGTTGATTTGCACGGGAAGCCAACAATCAACTCGGCTTTTTAAAGGAAGGTCAGTTGGAGCAGAAACTGGAAGAAAGGGAAAATGAGGGAGAGATGAGCTCGACGGTTTGGGGGGCTGAAGGAGGGAGAGAGAGTGTGATGTGAGGGCTGGCTGCACTCCCCAAGAGGCCATCAAAGCTTTTCCCAAGTTCCCATGCACATGACCTCACCTTCTCTCTCTTCCTTTGCCCTTATCCACATGCTTTTAGGGGCAAAATGGTTATTTCCACCTTGCACAAATTACCAATCCGTTATTGGGCCCAAATTGATGGGCGGGCCTAAGATATGGGCTTGGAAATGAATAGGAATAGGCTTGAAAATTGATTGGGCTGAAATGGGCTTAAGGCTTGGTAATGGGCTTGGAAGAAGAAATGGGTTGGTTGGGCCCAATTGGCTCACTTGCTTGCCTTGAGCCTCCATGGTGGCTGTCCCACCTTGGGCCTAAGGCCCACATTGCCCTGGCTTGGCCCACGTCCTCATGGGCTCACTTCCTCAGTCTGAAAATCCCTTTTTTCAAAAAAACTCGGATTAACTTTGATTTTTTGCCGAAAATCTCGGTTTGCAGAAAAATCTTCTGAAGATGAGTCGACATTCCTAAAATGACTTGTGACATGGCAGAACTTTCAATTTATGAATTCGGGTTCAACTTCGCGGTTAATTTCAATGTGGCGCAATTTTAGCACGTTCTAATCTACCGGTAGCTTTTAGGAATTTTTGGCGCATTTGACTTGTGGTTGATTATTTTCAAGCCACAATGTACATCTTCAACTCATTGATGACTCTCGGTTGTCGTGAAAATCTCGAGATTTCAAATACGGACACAAGGTACATAAAAGATAAATAATCAGTCCAGTGTTGTTCGACGAGAATTTTGCAATCAGGTGGAATCACCCACACACTAATCACATATTACAGTCGAATCGACCTATCTCTGATCTATGATCGATTTTGACCGTACCGTATTGACCCTTGCAGATTAGTACGGTCGAGTAATCGGTTTCTAGTCGAATTGTCGAGTCTATAGCGTTAAAATTCCTTAACGGCTTCACCTGATAGATTAGTTAACTCGTGAGTAGCTAACTCAGAGAAAAAAGGCTATAGGCGCGTCGATGAAAAGCCCTACTCATTCAATTGAAAACAGAAGTGGAAAATCAGGATATCACACTTATTGTATTTATAATGGCATATGTCACGTACTAAATATGCAAGGGTGTGCCAAGGCGAGGTAAGATTGTATGCCGTTGCATGATTAGATTGCCTCCGAGACGAATTTGCGTCCAAATCAAGGCTTAGGAAGTTGACTTGCTGAGATTTTATCTCACCCTGTTGTTGTTAACTATTTTCAAGGCCGTAGCGTGGAGAACTGCCAGGTGTGGTTATGGTAGGAACAAGATGCGACACATTTTTGGCTGGCCCTGCCGTTAGTGAAGTTTAGGTTAACCCTAATCCCTGAAGGTTTTTGTGAGGTTTGATAGGAAGTGGCCGTACAAAGGCTTGTAATTATTAAACTTCCTAGGGGCAACGGTGGATAAACAAATATATTGTTTTCGGCAATATTTGTTGTGTTTTACTATCCTTGTTGTTTGTTTACTAACTGGGTGCTTATTTTAACTGCTTTTGCATGCATTTAATTGAAAGATAAAAAGAATGGGTTGGTGATGCATCCTAAGACGTCGCAATTTAATCGACCGCCGAGGGATGTTCGTGCGCTCAGGGTTCGGGGCGTGACAAAGGGCCAGTGTTTTGTGAAGAAGGTTGTAACAACAGAAAACTGACAAACACAATGACGAAGTTCATCCCTTTGGCAATTGAGGTTTGTAGAGAATGAGCGCCCATCAGGGTGTTTGGATAGCTGACATGACTGATGAGGAGTCAGACGTCGCTATGTGTTAAATCTATTGAGAGAGCACAACAAAAGCCTAAGAGGGAGCCCAAGCCCGAGCTTGTCAACTTATCCAGTTGACCTCATATTCACTTAAAAAGGTTAAGCACCTAAGTTATGGGTCAACTAGAATATATTAACCGTTCAACACCACACCAATTTTCCAATAAGGGCTTTCTAACACAACTAATATGTGCAACTCAACAATCTCTCATCATATGTGAGTTCAGTATTAGGTTTGCTCCTCCTTATTTTGGTTTCCTTGAGCCAAACCAAGAAGGCTGCCATCGTGACCACATTACTAGACCACAACGCCCACCTGTGCGAAAAATGTGTTGGTCACCAAATTCATTTTTTGAGATATTCACCAAACACTAGAATAGATTGAGGGCCCACCAATCTACCATCGGCTTTGATTCCATTTGTTTGGAGTGCAAAGTAGAAACTCGATACCTTCACCTATGGAAATCGCTTGAAGGAAGCTTAAGTTAAAGCTCGTCAACATATCTAGTTGGACTCACATTCACTAAAAAGTTTGAGCTAATAGGTTATGACCAACTAGGATATATTAACTGCACAATATGTCAATTCTCTAATGTGAGACTTTGCAACAAAACTCATATGTGCAACTCAAATTTGATGTGGCCTTCAAAAACAAAAACAAAATTTCTAATCTAGGATTTCTTTTCTTTTCCAATATATTCGGTTTAGCAAACCAATCTACATCTTCTAATTGAATCAGGACTTGTATACATGCTTAAACTTAAGACCTAATTTAATAGAGCCAATGTGGAGAAGTGCAATATGATGTCTCGAGTTTGAGCCTGGGAAAAAAACTAACCGGATTGAAGGATATAGACCGGTCTTGTATCACAGGTACAATCAGGCATTGAAGGAAAAATCTAGGTAGACTTTGATTTTCTATTCAAGTGGGCGTGTCCTTCCCAATCCTAAATTGGGATTTGTTCTGTCGGTGGCATTTGTATATACACACACAAATGCGAGGGAGCTTCTGTGTCTGAAGGACGCCTCTGTTTTTCAGCCGCACAATAAAGGAGTTCGTATATTTGTTATTGCTGGTCAGAGAACATAACCGTGGGTTTCTCTTTTGAACCTTTCACAGTGGAGCTCCTTTCTTCGGCCGCATAACCAGAGCTCTCAAGAAACATGGTGATTCCTGCTGAATGGTTTTACATTCAATTGTGGTGTTTTCTTCGTATAGACGCATGTGTTTCAAATCTAAGATAATTCTTCGCAATTTATTTTATTGAGCAATTACGTTAGGCTAAACACTATGAGTTTGGATATAGTCTCCAGCTAGAAAACAATTGAGTGTGTGGCAATTGTAACTCTGTGATTGTTTGATTGGTCAATGGATTTGCAACAGGCTCTCCCTATGAAGTAAATACCGACACTTTGACCGAACTACATAAATTACTCATGCTAATTTTTATTCTTTGTTGATTTCTCTGGTGGTTTCAGCTCTCACGTCGATTTAATTGCAAGATACATTAGCTTCCGTATTATTTTACAGCAATATATAAGCAGATAAAAATTTGTACATGTGACATCGATAAACCCAGAAATTCATCACTTATTCCAAAAAGAACAAAGAAAACAAGTTGCTAATGACTCAAACGTGCATACTAAGCAGCGGCCTCTCTCTTTCATTTTGCCTCCTCGCAATCACTCCAACATCATTATTCGTGGAAGCTTCCATGCTTCGGAATTGCGACGTCAGAGCCATTTTAGATCCATTTTTCCACGGACAACCAAGTAACCGGTGCTCTCGAATGAAGTAGTTTGCAGTTTCCGAAAACTTGGACCGAAGGGAGCGATCACCGGCACGGATGGCGCTCGAAGAAGGCCAATTGGATTGGAAGAACAAAACCACATATATCAATACCGAAGATACCGAGACAACGCCGGTGATGATGAAGAGCCCTCCGAAGCTGTACACACTCAGGCTAAGATTGTCTGAAAAGATCGCTGCATCTTGTTCTGGGCACGAGTTTTGACCGCGGAAGTATTTCCCTTCTATCCCATCCATTTTGGCTTTATCTTGAGTAACTTTCAAGATTGCCCTTGAAATGTAGGAGACCAAAGGGGACCTCAATGGAAAGGCCTGATGAATAATTGTCCCCGTTAGTTCATTGCTTTATCTAAAAATACCTTTCATGCATGATTGTGTCCATGCACGAGCATGTCACATGTGCATCCCTATCTGGGTGCATGCACGCGAGTTACTACGGAAGTACGGGGTCATGTGCATTTTCTTGCACATGTATGTGTGTGTGTGTGTGTGGAGGTTCAGCTCCAACTTCTCCCAAGTCCACACAGGGTGCTCCCGTTGCACGCCGAGTGTCTTCGGTCTTCGTCCGCTCTTTCGTCGCATTTTGACCTTCATTTTCGTTACGTATCCCCATATATCCATGTATTTTTACGTGTAATACAATTTTGTGATCTGCACCTTATTATCTACTACGTGTTGCCCTTATGTAAAGTGTAAATATATAGGTTTATGTGTGTGCACTACCCCGTAAACATGCCTAGCGAGAGAGAGAGAGAGAGAGACTTACAAAGGCGAGCCCGTCGGCTTTATAGATTGGTCCCACCGTTTTGTACTTGTTGCAGTATTTGGCAAGGAAGTGTTTTATGAAGGGCAGTTCATCAAAGATTGCCGCAACTCCTCCGTTTTCGCTTCCCTTCGATAGTGCCTCGTGGTATTCCTCGGGCGAACCATAAGGAATCAATCTGGACTCATCAAAATTGAGCTGTCCCGCGAGAAGTCCTCTCACGAAAGATCCTTTCTGATATCCGACGAAATGGCGATTCCTTATCAAGTCTTGCACATCTACGAACTCCGGCGTCATACGTCGCACGGTTAAAAGTGAAGCTAAATTTGCAGTATAACTCTGAGTGAGGATAAGCACCACAAATACCCATACGATGAGCACAAGCCTTGTCAAATTGTTTCCAATCTTCTCTCCTATATTAAACAAAATCATAGTAATTTGCTAACAAAGGACCGAGCAAAAACCAAAAAGCAGAGTAAAGTATGGAAGCCATTACTGTCGAGAAGATCTCAACGAAAATCAAAATAAAAAAAAAGGCACGATAGTTTTGAAAGGACTTACTATGCGCAAACACCAGTGTGGAGAAGGAAAACCAGAATATCATACTGAGTTGTTGACGACGACGACCCCTAAATTCTTCATTTGTACGATGTTCGAGGAGCCAAACAACGAACCCAGTAGAAATGAAGGCCACACAGGTCGTTAGCCAGAGATTCCAGCTCAATGGTTTTAAGAAGATCCACATGTTCCTCCGCTCGTCATCCTTAATGGCAACTACCATTGCTACACCGGATTGTAAGTATGGAAGTGTAAAATCGACGTAGGATGAGCGATTGGCAGTGATAGTCGTGTCTCCTATGACTGCATCGACTTTCTGCATCATCATGTCCTCATAAACTTCAACATATATGGGTAATTCACTTTCATCATAATGAACATGTTAATGATATTTGTGGACACAACATCTACCGAAAGTGTTAATATTATGTCTCAAGTTTGAATCTGTATACGAGACCCAGCCCGAGTGGAGAATGTAGATAGGTTTGTTAAACCGAATTTGTCGACACGTTGAGGTTTGTTTTCTGTTGAAGATAATATCCTAGTCCAAGTTTGACCAAGATTTGTGAAGAGCCCTGTCGTCCTTCACAAACTCCTTAAATGCTTTTCTTCATAGATATAGTTCATCAAGGGTAGCATGAACAGAGCCTGTTGGATTTCTCCAGGCAAGGCTTCAAGGATTCTTCTGTTTCTGTTTTGAAAGATATTGTCAACCATGTTGGCAATTGTTTTGGTATGGAGGACAAGAAAATTGGCTTCAGACCTGGGTCTCCACGCAAGGTATAGTAAAGCTTCATCATTTCTTTGAAATGTCGGTCAAGATCTCTCCTTTCATTGGAACAGCATTTTCTTTTAAAGAACTCAGTTTTCTTTTGTTCTAAGAGATCTCCTGGGCTACCAATGATGTATAGATGAGAATCCGAATGACTTGGGTAAAGTCTTGAGCCAAAAAGGTGTTTTGGTCGGCTAGTGGAATGTTCATCCACCAGTCTAACAGCTTCCTATGAACATGCTGACAAATTCTAGGAGTATGTCAAAGTGGCTGACATCTGTGTTTAAGGACCTAGTGTTCATCCAGGCATAGAATTCTTGCAACCTTCCATACCACTTATGGTACAGAAGATCATCAAGAGTAAAGGTAAGCCCGGAAATGCTGGGAGTACTAGGATTAGGCTGCACTGGCTCGGATTCGTCTCTTCCTTGCATGTTTCTGTCATCTCCACTAGTCATAAAATAACTAAAAATTCCTCTCTAGCTGCAAGAATAGCTTCTGGTTCTTATTCTGATTGGCTTTCTCCAAATGAAGGCTCAGGTGATTCTGAGGCTTTTGTGTCAGAAAGGAAATCTCCATCTGGATCTTCTTGAGTCACTGCTGTAATTTCAAGTAAAGTATTTCAGTGATGATTTCTCAAGAATGATTAGATAGAGTTTGAAATTATGTAGGTATGAGGAGGCTGGGAAGAAGTGTTAGGCTGCTTTCCTAACTCTTCCCTTTGCTGTTGCACTATGATCCTATCTCAGATTGCAAGAATATCTGGTTTTCAGGATTTTGGACTATGAATGCAGAGCCCTGAGAAAAATGTTCGGGGAAGCTGAGGTATAAGGGGACAATTTGATTTTTCCCTTGAGGAGGTGAATGGTAACTCGAGGAAGAGGTCCGAGGGAGTTGTCCTTCTTGGAGGGCCCTGATCTATTTCATCAACTTCTCAATTTCAACGGTTTGATCAAGATAATGCCTAGGAGGCAAAGCCCCTAATTCCATCTTCTTGAGCTTATCTTGGAGAATTCGAAGCAGTTTATTTGTTACCACTTTTGTCTGGTCTACTCATTGGTAGACATGGCCAAGGCGAATCTTCAATTCAAATACCTAAGATTGAACACACCTTAGCGTCAACTGAAGTAATCTTGCTGTCAGTGTCCTAACCACACCATTCTGGACAAGCACATTTTCTATTTGTCAATTTAGAACAGATTCTGCATGACTGATCTTTTTAGACTTTCCCATTGGATCAGCTCCTGTTGGATTTCGAATCTTTGGACGATGCTCATATCTAGCTGGGCTCATTAATTCTTCTAAAGTTGGGAGATATGAAGGGTGGAACATGCAAACACTAATTAGAGTAGGGTGAAGGAATTGGCTTCGTGTCCTTCCTGTTAAATCGCACAATGCGCTTGTCACATCCGGGATTTTTCTTTATCCATTAGAGGATGGCTTTACAAATGAAGAAACATGTTTAATCGAGGAGGGCTTTGCTTTAGGAGGAGTCGACTTGTGTTTGGGTGAAGATGGGGGAGAAATTTCACAGAGGGGTAGCATGTTTGGGTGGTCCATAGGACACTAAAAATGATACTTACCACCATCTTCTCCTAGGGGTACAGTAAATGGGTCACCTTCTTCCCATTTTTGGAAGAAGTCATGCTCAGATGAGCGGGATTTTTCTTCTTTCAATTAGGGCTAGACTCTGTCCACCATTTCATAATTAAGGGTTGCTCCAATAGAGTCTAGAGTCTGAGGATCTCCACTAATTTGTAGCTGGCCTTCAAAGCATTAAGAAGGCTTGGGTCCGATAGAGCCATGTTGAAATTAAGAAACAGTGTTACAAACACAATTCCTGCATTCAGTATGGCCTCGACTATCCCAATACAGTCATGTTGGTAGTCGAGTATGTGGGTATCAAGTAGCATTCAGGGCACTGCAGGAAATCCTTTATGGCCATGGCAAGTCAGAGCAAGGCGAATGGCACCACAATGTAAGCGTGTGTAACCTTGAGTAAGCCGCAGTTGCATGAACTCTAAGGTATTTGTAAGTTGACAAAGTGTTCTTGATGAATAGGAGGAAAAGGAATCAAAACGAGTTTTTTTCTTTGTCCAAAATTCAAAACGAGTTGACTGAACGTACTGTCTGACCTCTTTTAGAGTATGTTGAATGAGTTTCCTTATAGAGCGAACATGAGAGAGATGCAGGCTTAGCGAAGGTTGAATATCGATCTTCGTTGAATTAAGATACTTCACAAAGATCGCAGGGAATATGGAGAGTGAGGAAGAATATAAACGTGGGTTTTTGGGCTTTTCTTATTTCCTTCGGCCGCAGGTGGGTCTCTTCTTCCCAGGTAAAAAAGAATGCACAGTACTCTTCAAGAAGCCGCGCAAGAAAGGATCATTCGGGGGAGAATTCTTTCTTCAACCGCACGAAAGATTTCTCTGAACACGCGCAGATTTGCTATAGATTTCTAGAGTGTGAGCGTTTACTACTATGTAATTTTCCAATTGATTAATCTCCTCGTACAATAGATGCTAATACTTGGACCAAACCACATATGTCTTCTTTTTTTTTTTTAAATTATTCCTTGTTTATTCTTTTGGTGATTTCACATTGATTTAATAATTATAAAATCCGATAGTTTTCGCAATATATTACAACAAAACAAAAAGAAATCATGCATAAATACAAGCCAGGTATATCAATGACAGTGTGATGTTGTGTGGACAGCTTCTCTGCAAGGGAATTTTTAACATGTATGATACAAAAGGTGAAACAAGATTCAGAAAGAATGCTTTTAACAATGAAGACAATATTCATTCCTTTTCTTTCAACTAGTCATTTATCAAGGAACAACAGGGTAAAATCTTGAAGATAAAAGAACCAACTAACCTGAAGTTTAATTTCGAACAGCATATCGTCGTAGGTTCCTTCGCTTTGCCTGCTCTCATTCACATAAGGAATGTACTTGTAAGGAATAGCAAAAGGCAGTGCATCCAGTACTGCCATGAACATATCGTGGGCAAATCCTGAGTAGCTGGGCACTCCCGTATGCGGATCCCATTCGATTTTGAAGAACTCGTCAAAGCCGTCCTTCTTTGGAACCCCAATTCTTAGTTTCTTTCCCGATATCGGCATCACCCAACCTCTCGGTGGCTTTAATGTATCTCCTGGCCAAGTAGGCAGCTTCAAATCGTTGGCTGAAGCTGTATGAACTACCTTTGTTGATAGGTTCAATTCGGGTGAAAGTCCTCGCACCGAAGTCCAGTATCCAATGATTTCCTCATTCTGTCCCACAACATTAAAGATTTCGAATGCAATGGGATGAAGTGCACCGCTGGACAATTTAAATTCTCCAGTAAGGCCTTGAGATTTGATGCTTAGGATTTTGTCGAGTAATTTCGGGCCCATCTCAGAAATCCCGACAGACGAGAAGTCGAGTTTGTTTCTGATTGTATTCGGCTTTAAGTATCTGGTCTTTGCAGGATCCCATGCCATCTCTCCTGCTAACGCTAATGCTGTGACGGTGTCGTATGCCCATAAGCCAAATAGACTGAGATCAGCAATCTCGTCGTGTGGATTTCTCTCGGCGTAAAGCTTCCTCCATCTCTCTTCAAAATTTCTACGAGACTCCGATCGTGGTACATGTGGCCTTACGCCTAGAACACCTTGCATCGAGTCCAGAGCCTCGGAGATGCCCGGGTCCAGCAAAGACGACAAACCATCGGTGACAATCCACGCAAACTCCTCGCTCATCATCCCCGCATCACGTGCTAAAGCAAAGAACCTAGACCCAATCACAGCAGTCATATGAACCAGAAATACTCGTGTCTGCCTCGTCAACAAGTTATTTAGCTCTTTTACGATGTCAATATCTTCCGTAAATGGAGGAATAACGCTTCTATAAGAGATCCGAGCATCAACCTCCTGGAACGCGTCAACAAGGTACGGGACCAAGCCGTTACCATATTCAGTGTCTTCATAAACAAGAGTTATTTCCCTCCAACCATAAGCTTGAACAACAGCCGCTAGAGCACCAACTTGTGAACTATCGTTATAGGCTGTCCGAACGAAATAATGGCTTTGCGTGGGAGAAAGGGATGGGCTAGTGGCTGAGAAGGATATGATTGGTACTTGAGCTTTCTCTCCTAAGTCGATAACATATTTGGCTTGTGAGGACCATTTTGGACCCAGGATTGCGTGGACTTCTTCATTCTCCATCAAGTCTAGAACTGTAAACACGATGTATTTGATTAAACAATTGATCTACCAAAAAAACTGAGATTGCTTTTTTTTGTTTTTTCTTTTTTTGGTCGAAAAGTGGATTGCTTGGAGAACCTCTCTTTTAGCAACAAAGCACCGCAGGCTTGGAACAATAACAGGCCCGGTGGGCCGGGTATTTGTAATAATATAAGCCCAACTCCGAAGGCTTCGTGCCTGTTATCTCTAGGCTAGATCAATGCTAAGCATTTCAGCCAGGACAGTACTTGATCAGGCCAATTAGTGTAGTCCGGGCTAATCCCGAAGTTTCACATAATTTTTCCAAAGAAAATAACACAAATAATCTATGAATTTTGATCTAATGTATTATATCGTTCCTGAATTTTTAATTTATTCAATATATAATCCCATGTGCAATCTAAACCTTGAACTTTGATATAATATTCAAAGTTGCCATGAACTTTTAAACATTTTTATATGTTTAGGATTATACTAAATATTTATCAATATTTTATAGACCACATTAATCGAGTTAGGAGGCCAAGCAAAGGCCTCGACCCTCGCTGGCGGCTAATGAGGGCTTCCAGGCCCTCAACAATGGCCAGGTTAGGCAAGCAAGGCAGCCCCAGTGGGGAAAAAGATAAAGAAAAGAAGGAAAAGGAAAATAATAATAAATTAAAAATTTTGGAAAAATAAAAAGTCTACGTCAACATCAGTCGTGTCACATAGGACGATCAATATCAACGTAACTAATTTCTAGCCTAAAATGTACGAATAGACTAAATTGATACCAATGTAAAAAGATTTATTACAAAATTGGTTTAATTTAAAATTTTAGGATTAAATTTGTTTAATTACAATTGATTTAAGAATTTTTTTATTTTTCCCACCGTTTGAGTCGGTCTTACGTTTGAAAAGTCAGATTTGATTTCCCTCTACGTCTAGGGTAGACCTAGAAGTCAAGTGCGTTTTCTGTTTGAAAAGTCAAATAATCTATTTTAATGTAGAGAGAGAGAGAGAGAGTTTCATGAAGTAGATGTGGTCTAATACTAATACAAATATTATAGATATTATAGATATTAGATGCCTAATACCAATATTAATACACAGACCCATAAAAATACTAATGCTAGATTCTCTACTTACTTTTGACCATAATACTAATTCTACAACTATTAGATGCCCTATTCAGAACCGATTTAGAATTCATTGTACTATGTAGAGTGATCCGTCCAAGCCAACTTTTCTGCCTATTCTACATTAAAAACTCACACTAGAACCACTTCATCGCATGTGTATTGATGTGGTTGATCAGACAAGGAGAAATCTTTACTAAATTAGTTGATGACAAGCTTTTGAAGTTCCAAAGAATCAAGATTCATTGATGATAAGAGTTTGAAATTGTGAATGATCTAATTCCATAGGTGCGAGCGCAATACGTCCAACACAAGCGACAGAAGTGCATGTATTTACCTGTTGATGCCGCATCAACAACGTTGTCCTTTGGATTTCTGACGAGAAGCGACAATCGGGTGCGGTAATCAGGGTGCGTGCCATAGAAATCAGAGTGCGCCATGGATATACAACTCTCCACCACCTTCCCCATGAATGAGTTCATGCTGAAAACTAGCCCGACTTGAATCATTTCCTTTGCCGGGTTCTCTTCGGGTACGCCGGTGGTTTCAATAGAGGAGGCCTGATGAAGGAAACATAACAGTGCAAGAATCAAGGAGCATGTATGGCCCTCCATATTCTGTTTATCTCGGTTACTTTTGTCTTTTGGTTCACCTGTTGATTCCCACTACTTATACTTTGTTTCCAGCTCTAAGCATTCAGAAATTTGGAAAGAAGTTTCCCAGAATTTGACCGTGCAATGTGCACGGATTGATTTAACTACCATGAAAGTATGAATAAGACCAGTATACTCACCGGAAGATTCGTAGATCTGGAAATAAATTGCCTTCTTTTCCTCGCAAATATTGAATGTTTTTTTTTCCTCCTCTTTCGCAATCAGCCAAAAAAGATCAATTCATTGGAAAATTCGTAGAGTTCCCCTCTGTTTCGTGTCTATTGCCATGTGACATCAAAGTAAACAATTGTAGGAGAAACAAATATACCTCGCCACTTCCAATTTTACAAAAGAACATAATCTTTTAGGACAAGTGCACTAAAAATCTTAAAACTTATCGTAAAAGTGTAATTGCGTCATAAGACATGCAAAAAGTGCAATCAAATTTTAAAACTTATTAGATTGATATAATCAAGTCATTCTCTTAACTTTGTCTAACTTAACTGACAACAAATATTGACGTGGCTTTTTTCTCTATCCCATATGGCGATGACATGACTAAACAATGTCGTTTTGGTCTAAATATGATTTTTAATACAATTTCATTTAAATAAAATTAAAAAGTAAGCTAAATTTATATTAGAAAAAGGGGGTGAGAAACCAAGCGGCTGAGGGCTACAAGCCTTGGCGCTACCGCCCTATCGCTGGGAAGGTCACTTGCGGTCAGCAAGAGTCACACGACCACCAGCCGAGGCCATCGCCAGCCTCGCCAGCCCCACCGTCGCTAGGAGAGGCCTGTGAGGGCAGGGCAATGCCGATGAGGGCTTACAAACTTTGGCCACTTAGTTTCTCACCTCTCCTTTCTAAAATTTAGCTTACCTTTTAATTTAATTCTACTAAAATTTGTATTAAAAATCAGATTTGGACCAAAACGGCATTATTTTAGCTTTATGTTTTATGTTTTAACCATATCATCGCTACATAGCCACCTCATCATTTTCCATTAGCCAAGTTGAACAGAGTTAATAGAAGGATCTAATTACATAAATGTGACAAGTTTTAAGATTTAATTGCACTTTCCTTACAAGTTTTAGAATTTCCGATACACTTAATCTTTCATAGTTTAGGACATCACGTGTGCATGGCGATGTGATTTTCGGCCATATAAGATTTTCATTGGGCTTGCTTATAACTCATAACTTAAATTGTAAGTAAGAGTAAGTCCATCAAGATATCTTCGGATTAAGGGTGAGAGGTTCCGAAGTCGATGCAAGTTCCACCCGGAACCTATCCGTCTAAATTGGTTTTCAAATTTTTGGAACTTAAAACCTACCTTACATACTTTGAAACTTAAAACCTACATTGTTAAAGGTTCTAAGGTCGATTTCAAGGTCTACTCAAGTTCCATCTATATTATTAATTAAACGATTATAGTAAATCGGCACCTCTAATTAAACGATTATAGTGAATCGGCACCTCTAAGTATTCACAAAATTGAAGATGCAAATTGTAAGTTTTAAAATTTCACGATGCAAATTATTGTGTCTATAAATATTGAGGCTGAGTTTTTATAATTGGTTTTGAGTGTGTTGTGTTTGGAAAGTTGGTGATGATGAACTTGTCTTGTGTAGAAAAATCTTCTTCCTTTTTTATTTATTTTGAGAGGGAGACTGAGAGATGGAGTGATGGTGAAGTTAAGGGGGAGCGTATGCGCGACGATCGAAAGACAAAACAATTGAATTTGACTGTTTGGTTGGGTCATACGTTTGAATAGTCAAACGATGATAAATTGTCAGACGCCTAAAAAGTGCTTTTCAAAACTCTACATCCAAGGGAGAGGGACAATACCATGTTATTTTCTATGGTTATTTTAGTGCTATTTACTTTGTTTGTTGGGGACGTAGGAATTCCCTTTGCTTTTAATCAAGAAGAAATTCATTTGGATAAATTATCTAAATTATTAAATCCGCCTATAAACCTTTTACATCCGAATTTAAATAATTCGGTGGATTGGTATGAATTTGTGACAAATGCAAGTTTTTTTGTCAGTATAGCTTTTTTCGGAATATTTATAGCGTCTTTTTTATATAAGCCTATTTATTCATCTTTACAAAATTTGAACTTACTAAATTCGTTTTCTAAAAGAGGTCCTAAAGTTGATGCTATATGTGACGGTTGAAAGTTTGAAACTAGAAGTCAAGTGTCTTTCTTGTTTGAAAAGTAAACTGATGATAAATTTGTTATATGTAGACAAAATATTTTCTTCTATTATTTTTTTAAAAAAATACCACCAAAAACTTCAAATTATACTTAACCTAACACATTTATTTTCAACTTTTTTTGTATCATCAAAAAATCCCTAAACTATGCCCATTATAACACATTAATTTTCAAAAAATCCCTAAACCTTTTACATCTGAATTTAAATAATTCCTAGTTTAGGACATCGCGTGTGCATGGCAATGTGATTTTCAGCCATATTAGATTTTCAATGGGCTCGCTTATAACTCATTAACTTAAATTGTAAGGAAGAGTAAGTCCATCAAGATATGTTCGGATTAAGGGTGAGAGGTTCCGAAGTCGATGCAAGTTCCACCCGGAACCTATCCGTCTAAACTGGTTTTCAAATTTTTGGAACTTAAAACCTACCTTACATACTTTGAAACTTAGAGCCTACATTGTTAAAGGTTCTAAGGTCGGTTTCAAGGTCTACTCAAGTTCCATCTATATTATTAATTAAATGATTATAGTAAATCAGCACCTCTAATTATTACCCATTGCCGCTACAATCCATTAATCACAACTCATATTTGGACACATGAAAATTATGAAACATTAATAAAGTAAAAATCTCAATCATGGATACCGCCGAAAATAGAAGCTTAGACTAGTGGTTTCAAATTACATAATCATCATTGGATACCATGAAATACTGCAAGACTGTGCGAAAATATAAAATAAGAAAAACACAAAGACTTGTTTAAGGTTCCCCATTAGAATCAATTCTCCATCAAAACTGATTTCTTAATTTTTGGAATGTAAAACCTATCTCGGAACCATGCTCACCCTTAGTTCGGATGTAAGCTCCCCATCTTGGTAAAATATTAGGCTTTTGCTATGCCTCTCCAACAGAGTGTATTCACAAAATTGAAGATGCAAATTGTAAGTTTTAAAATTTGATGATGCAAATTATTGTGTCTATAAATATTGAGGTTGAGTTTTTATAATTGGTTTTGAGTGTGTTGTGTTTGGAAAGTTGGTGATGGTGAACTTGTCTTATGTAGAAAAATCTTCTTCTTTTTTATTTATTTTGAGAGGGAGACTGAGAGATGGAGTGATGGTGAAGTTAAGGGGGAGCGTATGCGCGACGGTCAAAAGAGGCAAAACAATTGAATATGACTGTTTGGTTGGGTCATACGTTTGAATAGTCAACGATGATAAATTGTCATATGCCTAAAAAGTGCTTTCCAAAACTCTACATCCGAGGGAGAGGGACAATACCATGTTATTTTCCAGGGTTATATTAGTGCTATTTACTTTGTTTGTTGGGGTCGTAGGAATTTCCTTTGCTTTTAATCAAGAAGAAATTCATTTGGATATATTATCTAAATTGTTAAATCCGTCTATAAACCTTTTACATCCGAATTTAAATAATTCGGTGGATTGGTATGAATTTGTGACAAATGCAAGATTTTTTGTCAGTATAGTTTTTTTTTAGAATATGTATAGCGTCTTTTTTATATAAGCCTATTTATTCATCTAGACAAAATTTGAACTTACTAAATTCGTTTTCTAAAAGAGGTCCTAAAGTTGATGTTATATGTGACGGTTGAAACTTTGAAACTAGAAGTCAAGTGTGTTTCTTTTTTGAAAAGTAAACTGATGATAAATTTGTTATATGTAGACAAAATCTTTTCTTCTATTATTTTAGAAAAAAATACCACCAAAAACTTCAAATTATACTTACCCTAACACATTTATTTTCAACTTTTTTTGTATCATCGAAAAATCCTTAAACTATGCCCATTATAACACATTTATTTTCAAAAAAGCCCTAAACGTTTTACATCCAAATTTAAATAATTCCTAGTTTAGGACATCACGTGTGCATGACGATGTGATTTTCGGCCATATTAGATTTTCGATGGGCTCGCTTATAACTCATTAACTTAAATTGTAAGTATGAGTAAGTCCATCAAGATATGTTCGGATTAAGGGTGAGAGGTTTCGAAGTCGATGCGAGTTCCACCTGGAACCTATCCGTCTAAACTGGTTTTCAAATTTTTGGAACTTAAAACCTACCTTACATACTTTGAAACTTAGAACCTACATTGTTAAAGGTTCTAAGGTCGGTTTCAAGGTCTACTCAAGTTCCATCTATATTATTAATTAAACGATTATAGTAAATCAACACCTCTAATTATTATCCGTTGCCGCTACAATCCATTAATCACAACTCATATTTAGACACATGACAATTATGAAACATTAATAAAGTAAAAATCTCATTTATGGATACCGCCGAAAATAGAAGTTTAGACTAGTGGTTTCAAATTACACAATCATCATTTAACACCATGAAATATTTCAAGACTGTGCGAAAATATAAAATAAGAAAAATACAAAGACTTGTTTAAGGTTTCCCATTAGAAACAATTCCCCATCAAAATTGGTTCCTTAATTTTTGGAATCTAAAACCTATCTCGGAACTATGCTCACCCTTAGTTCGGATGTAAGCTCCCCCATCTTGGTAATATATTAGGCTTTTGCTATGCCTCTCCAACAAAGTGTATTCACAAAATGGAAGATGCAAATTGTAAGTTTTAAAATTTGACGATGCAAATTATTGTGTCTATAAATATTGAGGTTAAGTTTTTATAATTGGTTTTGAGTGTGTTGCGTTTGGAAAGTTGGTGACGATGAACTTGTCTTATGTAGACAAATCTTCTTCTTTTTTATTTATTTTGAGAGGGAGACTGAGAGATGGAGTGATGGTGAAGTTAAGGGGGAGCGTATGCACGATGGTCGAAAGAGGCAAAACAATTGAATTTGACTGTTTGGTTGGGTCTTATGTTTGAAAAGTATAATAAATTGTCATATGCCTAAAAAGTGATTTTCAAAACTCTACATCCAATGGAGAGGGAAAGATGTGAAAGAAGGTACTTAAGTTGATGCTATATGTGACGGTTGAAAGTTTGAAACTAGAAGTTAAGTGTGTTTCTTGTTTGAAAAGTAAACTGATAATAAATTTGTCATATGTAGACAAAATCTTTTCTCCTATTAGTTTAGAAAAAAATAATGTCAAAAACTTCAAATTATACTTATCGTGACACATTTATTTTCAACTTTTTTTGTATTATCAAAAAATCTCTAAACTATGCCCACTATAATACATATACCCAAAACTTTCTCTTTCGATATAAAAAATGTCACAACCCCAACTCTATCTCTAGGATCTTGAGCGGCACAAGTTACTTTTGCGACGTCTCAAGCTCGTTGCCATCCCAATTCTTTTTATCTCATTATCATGTACATGCGGAAATGTGAATAAACAACTCCCCGGATTAATAATAGCCAGAAGAGTGGGACCACATCAAGCATAACACGTTATATTATAACAGTACTTTTAATAGCCCTTTCTCTACGGACCCTCTTTTCTTTTTACATCACAATACAAGTTTTCTATATAGGCCAAGGGAACTCCTATCTCCTCTAGCATGACTGCAGCTCCCAAAACTGATGTGAGACTTTCATGCCTACAAGACAGAAAGATGAGGGATGAGTTTTGGGGAAACTCAGTAAGTAAAATTCCTAGTTCTCTTCTAGGAAAGCATCATATCATCATTAAAGCCTCTCAAGTAAACACTCACAAACAGTGTCGATGACAAATCACACACAAGCCCATTGCCACCTCTCAACTATCTATATGTGATCCACTTTTAACTTACCAATTAAGCTATTGCACCAAACAAGCTTATCAACATCATATAGTAACATGTTCAATAAGTTCATTAACCGTATAAATAGTTCTTCCCATACTTTCAGGGGCTTCCAGCCATGGGCTAGGTATCTGGCCTCAAGCCAAGCATCCCATACTCTCAGGGGCTTTCCATACTTTCAAGAGTTTCCTGACTCAACTAGGACATCTCGCTCAATGAACGAGGCATCGCTGCCAATGCTATGTGACAACGGACGTTTTTTCCTCTTTAAGTGCACACACACAAGTGCATCACACAAGTTGATTCTTATCTTTTCTCTTAGTCGACACATGCATGGCCTAAAAGCATGCTCATTCGATCATGTGTGCCATGAGTTCTTGCACCACTCTAATAAACATGCCGGGAACAATCCTTTGTTTGTAACTTGAACCGATCACTTAGCGTCGATCCCCGCACCAAACAAGGCTCGGAAATGGCACGCCTCAATACCGATCCGTGACCTTGAGGCTTGGGTACACTTCACTTTGGTGAAGATCCTAAGCTTGAGGGACCTTGGTTCGACCTAATGTGAACATACCACATGCTGTGAATGATCTTCAACTCCTGGTTTGATTCAACACCAAGCGCAAAGTCTCCGCACCAAACTAAACCCTAGAAACGGCACCTTTTTGTGCCTTATCAAGATCTCATGGATTTGGGCAATTCCTGTATTGATCAAGGTTTAGAATCGGCATGCCTCAATGTTGATCTAGGACCTTGCGGCCTTGAGCAACCCCGCACCAAGCAAGATTAAGAACCGATACACTATTTATGCCTATTCAAGGCCTTATGATTTGGACGGCCTTGCCTTGCGATGAACTCAATCCGAGCAAACCTCGGCTTCATTTCTCGACGTACATGACACAAGCACACGGCCAAATGCAATTGCAAGTAAAACCAAACAAAAGACTTCACACACCACCCACAGCTTGATAGGTGAGCACTTAGCTAGCTTCAACAACGAAATCTACCTTCCAAGAGGAGAAAGAGAAACCTTACTCACCTTGGCGAGCCTCGAAGACCGACTTAAATTAGCTTAAGGGATTGCGGATGCAAGGCTGTGAGAAAAGAAATGGATGAGGAAGATGGACGAATGGCAAGAAGTGTAAGGTGGTGGAAATGAATGGGAGCTCCTCCTATTTATAGGCACCAAGCTCATCATTACTCATCCAATTGGTCCAATCACGTTTCTTAGAGTGGCACAGCTATGGCATCAAGGTGGCAAGCCTATTTTACAAGGTGGCACGCCTAGGGTCCTAAAAGAACACTTGTCATCTTCTTATTGGACCACCTATTGGCTTGCTCTCCCAGGCTCAACTTAGGCTCATGATGTGCCTATGGTCCTAAGGGACACATAAGCCCCTTTGATACCTAATGTCTTCTTTTAATTGGTTGGCTCTTGCCTTGTTCACCAAGGCTATATTTTAGGGTCATTATAGTCTAAGATTCTAGAGGACACCTACGCATGAATTATCAACTTCTTCTCCAAGGCAAATCTCAAGCCATCATTACCAAGCCAAATGGTCCACTCTAATTTTTCCAAGTGTCTCACCTAAAATCTTTAGCTAGCTAGCCTACTTGTCCAATAATTACACCTAAAAGAATGAGGTGGTATAGCTAAAAGATCTTGGTTGGCATTCTAGCTTATAAGCGTCACTGATGATAGCTCGCTTTTCGCCATTTCATTGGGCCACTTGTACCCCACATTTAATGAGCATTTAATGAAGTTTGAGGATAAGGCCATCAAGGTTGCCAACTCGGCATCTAGATTCTTTGGTCATTAATGAGCGGTTTAGGTTTCGCTCTCCGATTGGTCCATGTGTAAGCCACCCTCTTTTTGCTCATCAAAAATATCTACAACTTCATTATTACTTTTGAAGAGTCAAAGGACACATCACCCCCTTCATTAATGAGGGTGTTCTAGAGTTTTCTTCTATTTTGTCATTTTCTTCATTAAGAAGGCGGTCTAGAGAATTCTGTCATCTAAGTTGGTTCCGGGGCTAGAGAAGGGATCATTAGATACACCTCCAAAAACTAAATCACGTATACCCGAGGTTCGGCCATCACGCCCCATGCTTGCCCGAACCATTCCTTTGGATGGTCGGTTGACCTAAAGGGTCGATTGTCCTTCGGTCGGTTCAAGGTCAATTCTAAGGCTACCCATGGCCTAGCACTAAGCCAAAGCACTCATGGACCTTAGAACTAGTGACGAAATAGTCAGGTTTATCTCTAAGCTCATTCCGATCGGCACCTGATCCATCCGTATGGTTCATGATTGGTACATTACCGATCCACCATCGGACATTAACAATTCGAGATTCCTTTACGATCACTAAGAATTAAATAGGGAATGATATATTTTTTGTCAGAAGACGATCGCATTTAATCAAGTCGAGTTGTCCGTGTATTGGTGCATAGCCAAGCGGAATCACCCGCGGCCGGGCATTATGACCGGTCGGATTGACCTATGATCATCCGCCCATCCAAAATCATCCCGTGACCATCCTCATGATCAAAAGGTTATCTTATGAGTTAGCAATCCTATCCCATCGGTATGGTCGGTAGATAATTCATGGCCGACACCTCGACCAATTTGTGGCCGGTAGGTTGGTTGGTCAGTCAATCGAACCATGACCAACCCTTGATGCCTAATCGATCAAACTAATCGATCCATGACTAATGGCCCATGGTCGATCCATTCAAGACCTTATGGCCGATCTTTATGGGGTTGGAATTGAGGATGTTACAAAAAAAAAAAAAAAAAGAACTTAGAATTTTTATCCATGTGATATTTTTATCCTTCGTCAAGATTCTATCATATGACTTTTCACCCAAAACAACGCAATTTTTATTTCATTTAAGCCACATGGGCACCATGTCAATATCATTTACTTTCCGACATCTATGTAGGCAAACTTTTAACAATGCTCATTGACAAAACCTTATGGTGCGTAAATGTATCACAAAAGTATAAGTTTAAGATTTTTGGTATTACCAAAAAAAAAAAATTGTAACAAATGTGCCACAGTGGGTATAATATAGGATTTTTGGTGACTTTTACCCATTTTTTTCGTAGAGAGAGAGTGAGAAAGAGATTTCTCTTAAGGGAGAAAAGTGGAACTAGATTCTCAAACATTTAGTAGATCCTCCACTGTATAACCTAATACTAGTACTGATACTAATACGATTGATATTAAAAATACTAGATGCCTAACACTAATAATAATACTTATACTGATACCAACACTAATACTAGATTCTCTTATTACGTTGCATTATAATATTAGTTGTCCTATCAAAACTTATTGAGAGTTCACTAAACTATGTAGATCGATCCTTCCAAGGCAACTTGTCAGTCTATTCTAATTCACAATAAAACCACTTCATCGTATGTGTATTAATATCGTGGATCAAACAAGGAAAAAGCATATACTAATATGGTTAGTGACAAGTATTTGAAGTCATGAAGGATCGACATTCCATTGATGATAAGTGTTTGAAATTTTGATTGACTAAATTCATGAGCGCAAGCCTAATATGTCCCTCACAAGTGACGTAAGTGAGCAACTAAAGCCAAATCTGTAGTAATAGTTTGATCATCTACAGTATCTGATTTCAGTATTGCGAAAAGCTATAGGTAAGTGAAGGCTTTAATGGGAGAACGGTAATAACCCAAACAGTATCGAATGCCACATCGACGATGTCCTCCCTTGGATCTCTGACTTGAGGTGACAATCAAGTATAGCAAACGGCGTGAACACTAGAAATCGGTGAGTGCCATGGATATACAACCTCGCCACCACCTTCATGACGGACGAATTCATGCTGCGAACTAAACCGACTTGAATCATTTCCTATGCTGGGTTCTCTTTGGTTAGACCAGAGGTTTCAATAGTAGAGGCCAAGTGAGAGGGGAATAATAGTGCAAGAGCCAAGCAGCTTATCTGACCCCCCATATTCTGTGTATTATGGTTATGTCTGTCTATTGCTTCCATTGCTGATTCCCGACTACTTATACATTGATCTTTTCACTTCCTTGCTTAATCGTCAAGATTTTCTTTGTGTTCCGCCTAGGGCACCCGTGAGTAGAAAATCTCTGGCGAGCTCTCAGCATGGCGAAAATCGAGAGGTAGGTTCATAGAATTTTATGTAAACATTGACTGATTTCATGCGAAAGTAGTAGTCCTAAGTCAAAGTAAAAGTCGAAATTACTTGGGAGAAGTCGTAGGTTGTGAAGATTCATAGTCTTTTCCTGGCAAATATCTAATGCTTTTGTCCCCCTTCTTCGCAAAAATCCAAAACAGGAATCAAATATCTAATACATTGACAAATGTTTTCATTGGCATTTGAAGCGTTCCACTAAAGAGACAAAACAGAGAAGGCGATGGTCCGCCGATGCATCTGCTGAAAATACGGATGAGTAATACCAAATTATAAGCTTTTTACAACTCGATTCGAAAGCATTTTTTAAAAAATTTTGTTCACGTGTATTCCTAATCTTAATCGGTGCCTGTTTAAAAAAGGAATTGCAATTTTCAATGGTTTCTTTATGTTTTGCATAATGTGTATTCAATGGATTAGATTTCAGAACCTTTATTTATTAATTTGTCCGATGTGTTTCATGAATTTTAGTCCATTGTGCAATGTCATTCCTTAATTTTTAATTTGTTCGATATTGTCTCTGAACTTGAATTAATGAAAGAATTAGATTGAACATCTAAATTGAACATGTATCAAAAGTCCATAGACCACATTAAACAATTGGACTAAAATTCAGGGGATCACATTGAATAATTAAAAGTTCAGAGATGACATTGCACATTTAGACAAAGTTTAATGACTATTTGCATTATTTTCCTTTCCTATTATAAAATATATTTTGGGTTGGTCTGGGTCATTCTGATTTCGGGATTGGTCTGGCCTGAACGAAAAATTTTGATTGAGGCCTGCTGGCTTGGTTCAAAGGCAAAATCTTTTCTCCTACTTGTTTCTTTCGCCTGGCTTCTACTATGGAAACATCTGGTGTGCCCGAAGGGAACCCAGCAAAGGAAATAATTTAAGTAGGGCTAGTTCACAGCATGAACTCAACCGCCGGGAATGTGGTGGCGATTTGTATATCCATGGCGCTCTCTGATTTTTATGGTGTGCACGCTTATAACCGTACTGGATTATCACTTCACCTCAAAGATCTAGAGGACGACATCCTAAATATGGCATTGGCAAGTAAATATATGCAGTCGTGGAGGATATATGGACTCGTGCTTATGAATTAGATTATTCACAATTTCAAATACTCATCACCGATGAATCTTGATTCTCCAGAATTTCGAGTACTTGTCATCAGCTAATTGAGTAGCTGTTTTTCTCTTGTTTGGTCCATATATTGATACACATACGATGAAGTGGTTCAAGTCTGAGTATTTAATCTAGAATAGATTGAAAAGTTGGCTTGGTGGGATCAATCTGCGTAGTTTGATGACTTCTAAATAGTTTCTGATAAGGCATCTAACACTTATAGGGGTGCAATTTAAGGAGAGAATCTAGTATCACACATCTATAAATGGATCACTCTGATCTTTGAAAAGGAGGATCTAATAAATGCTTAAGAATCAGTTCCGTTTTTTATCATCAAGAGAAATATCTCTCTCTCCATCCAAAAAAAAAAAAAAAAAAAAAAAAAAAGGGTCTTGCTAGCAAAATAGTCTTTCCCATCTAGCCATGGACAACGCTCATGGCTAGCCATGGACGGCTGGCTCACAAGTGACGACGATGCTCATCACAAGTCATCTACTGCCCCCACAACAGCCCTACAATCACTTCCAGTCCAAGAACAAGTCCAAGCCCCCTGTCGTCCGCAACCCCAAGCTCTCCCTCAGCCCCTGCATCCCTAAGGTCCCTTATGGCTCCAATGTCATCGCCTCCCAAGCCCTTGCCAAATCCAGCAAAAGCGACCCTCGCTTGTGGCTAGCGAGGGCCGCGACACCCTTGCCAATGTCATTAACTCCCAAACCCTCACTAGATTCAATGAGGGCGACCCTCGCTCTGGCCGCGAGGGTCAAGCCATTATTGAATCAAATGAAAGCAACCCTGGGCAGCCACAAACCAAAGGGCAAGAAAGGGAAAAAAGAAGAAGAAGAAGAAGAAGAAAAAAAAAAGAAACGGTGAAGAAAGAGAAACAAATATACGAGAGGAAAGACGGAGAGATTTCAATTTTCTAACCAAGCGGACCCACAACGACATGTGTTGTCCATTGAATGAATAAATGCATTGCGGAGGTGACTACCATAGCTCTACCCAACATTTTCCTCCCTTTGACTTGTGGTTTTGCTCTTTCGACCGTCACATAAGCCCTTGATTTTAGTGCAAATTTATCATCATTTGTTTTACATGCGACAAGCTATCATCAATGAGTTTACAAACTCAATTGTTTCTACTCTTTCAACCACCACGCATACCCTCCCCTTTGCTTCACTGTACTCCAACATCTCTCTCTGCCTCTCAAAAAGCAGAAAGATTTTTACAAATTTGTCATCACCAACTTTTCTAACTTAGAATGCTCTGATCCAATTTGAAAAATCATCCATCAATTTTTACACGAACAATTACTCACATCGCCAATTTTAGAAACCGACAGCTTGTATTTTCAATTTTATGAATATATTATGTCGAAGAGGCATAGTAAAAGCTCAATAAACCAATAGCACAAATCCGACCTTGTCAATATATCCGACTAGACCTATTTTTATTTAAGATATTAAGTTAATGAGTTAGAGCTAACATTAACTACTATACATCATAGCTAACATTAACTACTATACATCGCATCCCAATATGAGACTTCTTTGCCTAATAAAACCCTCACACATGTACCTTTGCATACTTTAAATTGCATTTTGGCATATATTATTATTTTAGATATTTACTATTGTTTCATTGGTTTTAATTCCTATGAATAATCTTTCACCAAACGCTGCATTTTGGTTTTATTATAGGAGACTCAAGTTCTGTGTTGAGTTTGGACAAAGAATATCAAATGAAAAAGGGAGTTTTATTCTCAACTTGTATATATAGCTCTAACAACCTATGCCCAAATGACTCAAAGACGAATAGCTCCTTAGCACAAATTGCGCCAAAATTTAATCAATGACGTAATCCAAACACAAGTAGTTAAATAACCTATGCTCTGGACTCAAACTATGACGGAATTTAATCAACGTCATAGCTTGCATTAGGTGTAAGGCTGGAACCAAATCAATAGCAATACTCCTGTATATAAGCACAACGCCGAAATTTAATCAACGACGCCGAACTTTGTGGAACAACACCGGAGTTTAATCAACGATGCTACATCAAATAGTAATACACGCCGGAATCTAATCAATAACGGGAATCTTGAAAGCTACAACTGAGGTGCAATAAAGTAAAGATAATCAATTGGTGTGTTTGTGTGGGGGTTTCTCAGTGGAAAAACTATGGTATTTATAAGGGAGCCAACATTAGTCGGTTGTTCTTTCTTGGGCACTACTCTTTGCAATCTTCACTTGTTTCTTTCCTCCTGGACGTCCTTATCCTTTAGCAATTGCTCCCTGACCTGTTGACCACGTTCGTGTAGCTTGCCCTTCAAGCAAATAGTCATTTCCTATTTCTACGCACATTTCTCGCAACAGTTATTTTCGTTTGGATTCCAGTGCTAATCCTACTTAATCTTCAAATTCAGCAAATCATCCTTATAGTCTAACGCGTGGTAATTAATTTCTCAACAATCGACTGTGAGTTTAGCTCCTATAATTTCGTCAAGGCTTAACTTAACTAGCCTTGTCACGCCCCAATCCTCGAGCGCGCGCCCATCCCTCACTAGTCGATTAAATAGCAACGTCTCAGGACGCATCGCCGACCCTTTCATTTTAATGCGCATGTGAAGGCATATAAATAATCTCCAAACAATAAAACAATGGGATAGGAAAGTAGGACTCCAAATTTCAAATTTCAAAAACAACCACACTCATATACATTGCAAACCATAGTGTAAATATATACAAAGTGAATTACCAAGCCAGGTCCTAAACAAACAAGTTCAGAAAACAAAGTTTGCGGACAAGGATTGGCATTTTCATCTACTCCGGGTCGTCATCTTCCTCGACGATCTCTCCTTCTTCTTCGCTCCAGCTGGAGCCCACGGCTGAGTACACTGGAGAGTCAAAATCACCTTCGAGCTTGGGATCGTTCGCATCTACCACCGATCCACTATTAGGATCTATTGTCCCCTTTCCGAACGCAACACCCATCACATACAGAGGTACATCATATTATGGCACTGGGCCCACCCTTCGTCCGTCATGGTAATGGCGATACCACGCCCGGTATTGATGGGGCACATTTTTGGGTTCACCCACATCAACGCAGATAGTGGACTTCACCAATACATATTCCAACCCTTCAGGGTGCCCATGTATCGGGATGTGTTAACCTATCTTTGTGAACTTCTTCGGTTCGCCAAAATGCTCGGGAAGAGCTAGAGGTGTTGCCATTTATGAACCTGAAATGTTGTCCCACGATGGGGTGAGACAACGTCTCAGCGAGTTCCACCCTCTAAGACCCGACTAGGAAGAAAATACGCATTAAAGGCTGCCTAAGCACAACACGGGTCAGAGGACTTACCATGACCTCAGTTCCTTCCTATCAGACAATAAAAATTCAACAATTATTCACTCAAATCGAATCATCGATCAATCGACTCAGTCGATTACATGTCATCACGACCTTCTCTTGGTCAGCTCATTCTATACTATCTATGAGTCTGATCAAAATCCAAGACTGCTCACTCTAGGTGATATATAGATAGTAGCTTGCCCCAAAGGCTAATAAATAGTACACTATTCATTCTCTAAGATGACATACGAGTCATCGAGTTGTTATAGTATAACGTTCTTTCTCCCAAATGACATATAGAGCCATCGAGCCGTTATAGCATACCGTTCTTTCTCCAAGATGACATATAGAATCATCGAGCCAATATCGTATAACGTTCTTTCTCCAAGATGACATATAGAGCCATCAAGCCATTATAGTATATTATTCCCATCGTACAATCAATTTACCATTTTTATCATACCTGATAAAAATACACGTGTGTGGGTATACGACCGGCCTTAGCCAAAATACAAGGTTTTCACTTTTGAACCTCCCACTATTTTCAGCAGTCCCAAAATAGATTTTTGGCGCTGTAGACCGACGCCCGGTAATTCTCAAATTAATTACCAAAATTATCCACTTTTGGAATTAAATACCCACAAATACTAATCACAATCAATTTGCATAATCAGGTACTCAATTAAATAAACAGAGAGGACCACTGCAATCAACACGAAATTTCGGTCACCGACTATCCCGGTCTAATTTTCTGAAATTAAATAATTAATTAATTACGGAAAATATTAAATAAACGCCAATAATGCGACTTAGGCTCGGAAAAGCCTAATTGAACGCCGAGACGGACCTGGAAAATTTCTGAATCACTCTAGATAAATACTAGAGCTTGTCTAGGCCCTAATTGCGCTAACTATCCACTTAACATGGTCGGTAAATAATTAAATTTACTAATCTAATCTAACTATCCACCTAAACCATGCTTAACCTAAACTAATCAGCCCTTAAGCGTCATTAACATACTAAGCGATGATTAGTGAGTTAAACTCACTTGATCGGCAATCTGGTCGGTGCAAATCGATGGGGACGCGACAGGGCTTAACTATCTCCAAAGTGGGCCTAGCTTTCGGGGCCGGGAACGACCTCAAAACGGGCCAAAACACTAGTTGGAAACCCACTGATTTGGGTTCTATTTGGTGGCTGTAAAAGAGGAAAACGAGGGTTGGTTGGCGAAGCAAGACCGGCGGAGGCAGCAAGGACACTCGGCGGCCACCGGCAATGCTTCACGATGGCTAAACGGGGGCGAGGTGGTTCCGGCCGGGCTCTACCAAACACAAGACCACAGCTAGGATAGCATGGAGGCGAGACGAGGCACCGAGGTCGTGTGGGCGAGGCGGAGACACGCGCGATGCGGGCGCGTGAAGCGAAGGCAGCTGACGGCGACGACGTGCAGTCTGGCGGTGACGGGATGGCTTCGGCGGTCCTTCGCTAGCTGTTGAGGTTCGAAAACAGCAAGGCGGAGGGGTGAGGAGGTTGGCTGGCCAACTGAGAGAGTGAAAGGGAGGGATAAGGGGTCAAGGGGGCCATTTGGCCTCAATTTTCTCTCAAATTGTCCCCCTTGACCATCCTCCACCACTAGCTAGTTCCATGGCTGAAATTCATCCACTAAAATCCTTCTAGAAGCTAAGTTGAAGTGGTCCAATAGTCATGGCAATGGGGGGGCAACGAATTTGGTTTAATTTTGTTCCAAATTGCACCCAATTGCTTCTTATATCAACTAAATCCAGCCTTTATAAAATCAACCAACACATCATCGATCAAATTGGTATTTTTCCTAACCAATTGATCCCACTTGCATCCCAATTGCGCAATCAAAATCGGTTCCTGACATTTTTTAGACAAAAACGGCCATACCTCAACTTTTTCCCAAAAAGTCTCGGTTAGCATAAAAGTTTTATGAGACTGAGTCGATGTTCCTAAAATGATTTGTGACATGGCAGAACTTTCAATTTCTGAAATCGGATTCAAATTCGCGGTTAATTTCAATTCGGTGTGATTTTAGCGTGACCTAGGCTACCGGGTAACTTTTAGAAATTTTTAGCGCAAATGACTCATGGTCGATTTTCCTCAAGCCACAATGAACCCACTCAACACATTGGCGACTCTCAGTTGTCGTGAAAATCTCGATGATTCAAATACGGATACAGGTACCAAAATGATAGAAACATCAATCTAGTGCCGACCGACGAGAATTCTCCAATTTAGTGGAGTCAACCACGATTAACCACACATCTCAGTCGAACCGACCTATCTCTGATCTCTAATCGATTTTTAACTGTGCCGTAATGACCTTTAAAGATGAGCACGGTCGAATAGCCGATTCCTGGTCGAATTCTCAATTCTATGGCCTTAAAATTCCTTAATGGCTTCCCAAATAATCTAGTTATCTCGAGAGTGATCAGCTCTGAGAACAGCCCTGTAGGCTCGTCGATGAAATGTCCAATTAATTTAATTGAAAGTAGAAGTGAAAAATCCAGGATGTCACAAGCCTTCACGAGAATTTCTTTCCACTAATTTCATAAGGACATTGGCCCTATTGATGAGACAGAATGTATCACTTTCCTGCTGTATTGGTTATCAAGATACATTTTCTGTTGTGCCATGATTAAGGTGAACAGGATTATCTTCAAATAGCTAAAAATCTTGCATGTGGTAGGCGTGTTGCTCTGGCTCCGGTAGTCTTTTCTTCCTTATACTATGGGCTAGCACATGCCTCATCAGTTGTGACATCCTAAAATTCGACCCTGTTTCGAATATATGAAATGGGCATTTCGTCGAATTAGCCCAACTCGAATCATTTCGTTAGCTGGGATCTCTTTGGGTACAATAGTGGTTTCAATAGTAGAGACCAAACCAAGAAAAGATATTAATGTGAGAATCGGGTAGCTTATCTGGGCGTCCATATTTGACGTCTCTTGGTTTTTCTCATCTATTGCTTCACTCGTTTATTTTCCGGCTATTTATACAACTATTTCCAGCTCTAAACATTGGAAAAATTTTGAAGGAAGTTTCCTAGAATTTGACTGTGCAATGTGGACACATTAACTAATTCCTTACTAAAGTCTTAGTCCTACGTTAAGACAAAACCCGTAGATTCATTGGAAAAATCGTGGAGAATCAGTCTTTTTTTTAATTGCTAATATTAAATACCTTTTCCCCTATATTGGCAATAAGCCAATCAGAAGATCAATTTGTGACACATGATTTCCGCACATGCTTTTGGCATCAAAGTAAACTACCGTAAGAGAAACGAAAAGTAGAATAACTACCGTAAGAGAAACAAAAGGGAGAAAAAGTGATATGTCTATCACTCTCATCAATAATCCATTTCAGGGCAGGTTGATTTTCTCCCTGGAACCTAAAATCAAATTAGGCAGAGTTGATTCCTTATTTGTGGAACCGAATGTTGGCCCACCCGGTCCTCAAATCGGACCAAACCAGTTGATCCTAGGGTTGATCTTGGAATCACAAATATACATTTTTTTTTTTCCTTCTATTCCCTGCAATTTGAACTCTAAAATTTGGGTGTTGTCTTTTGCTTGCATTTGGTGATGTTGCTTCTACCATCTTCTAGAGTTATTGTACCTACATTATGTTCTGATGAATTCAAATGGTTTCACCTACCATTTTGTTCTTTTTTGCATCAGTTTTGGTTTGTCCCTTCCAATATCTATACGCTTATTGAAAATCATTTGGAGAACCTAAAATCTACTTAAGTATGCTTAACTCATAATCACTGCTTATGCAGATATTTACTTTGTTGCAACTTCTATACAAAATCTTATCACATCTGCAAGATAGGTTTAATGTCATGAAAATGAGGAAGATTATTGGAGAAACATCCTTAGAGATTTTGATGGTTTCCAAACTATCTTGGTATAATATATACTATGATAAATGTATATGATCGTGATAATTATTAAGGACTACATGATATCCATGATGCATTCATTAGAAGAAGATTGCGAGATGTCCTCATATGAGTTATTCGTAAACAGTATCAATTGACTATGATAATCGACTAGTGATGATTTTGATATCACTTACGAGGAAATCATACAGCTGATGATGCTGGGATAATGACCCTTTAAGGATGTTCATTGACATATTTATTACAGCCATTGGCTGCTAGAATAGCACAACAGCAAAATCGAAAATAATTGGGGAAAGGGAAACGACTTTTGTTAGAATTCTTAGAGCAAACCTATTTCAAGAAAGCTTGTTGATGTTCGCAAGAAACGACTATTTCAATATTCTAGCTTCAACAGCAGCTAGATTTGAAGCTAGATGAATATTAACTGCTACTTGCTTCATAGGATAATGTCCAATGGAAAGATTGAAGATGTCTACATAAGAGAAGTTCTTTAAAGCCAAATGGGTTGGACAAAAACTTTAGAATAAGCTAAAATGTTCAACCCTATATTCTCATCAAATAGTATTACATTCTTGGGAGATTTCTAGAGTAGTGTTCTTGCTGCTTTGTAATTGTAAGAAGTAAGTCATGATAGTGTGATTTTTCGTTTGATAGGATTAATGCTTCCTAGTTGTGACTTATCTTAGTGATTACTGTTGCAATTTAGCCCAACTAGTAGCTGTTAGTCTAGAGAGTAGATGTAGACATTGTGAATGAAACGAACCACAATATAATGATGTGTGTCTTTTTACTTTTGTTCTCATCTGATACTTCATTCTTATCTGATACTTGCACACAAGCATCACTTATTATTCTTAATATCTATTTCTCCTTATTCCAAGTGTTTGTTTTTGTTTTTAATTTTCGCAAAATCTTCAAAACGCCTTATTCACCCCCTCTTCCAGGCTGTTTGGTTAGCCTCAACATATTGTAATCGGCAAGCACTTAATTCTCCACAAGTACGATTAGAACAGTGCCTTCAACAAGAGGTATTAGAGCTTGACCTCTATACTTAACAATTGATATTAAAGTAGGTAGTCGGGGATTGCGAACCCAATGTTGGGAATTGTGATAAGTGAAGACAGTGGTTAGGGACAATTGTACTTAAGCGAGCGGTCAGGGAGTAGAGTATGTCGGAGTTTTGCTAGTTCACAAGTCCAGGTTTGTAAATTCGATTGGTCAAGGACAGGCTTACTGGTTTTGTGATGGACATTATATCCAAGTCAAGATGGAAGATATCTCAAGTTCAATGAAAGACATCGAGAAACATTATAATAGTTGGAGTACCTATATGCAGTATTACTTGCTCAGTCAAGACTTGTGGAAAGGGGCAACACCACACCACCAAAGAACTACGGTGAGTTAAGAAAATGGAACATTAAAGCGAGTAAGGCTCTTTTTGTTCTTGTTATAATTGTTGAAAATGAGTTGTTACGACTTATTTAAAGCATGATGGCCCCAAAGAAGGCATGGTATAACTTGGTCAATGCCATCACAAAGGCTAGAGAATGAGCTTTTACCAGTGTCACAATAGAATATGACAGTGAGTCAATACTTCTCCAAAGTTAAATCTATTTGTGAAAAAAATTCGATGTTGGATCATCAGAATGCCATCTCTGAGACAAGGATGAGAAGAATTATCATTCACGAATTAAGGTCGGAATATAATGTTATTGTTACAGAAAGACCCAACTCTCACCAAGTTGAAGAATATATTGGCCAACCAAGAGGCTTTAGACCAACAAATGTCAAAGGTCTTAGTTAAGGAAAATGAAAGTGGTGACAGCCCAAGTGATGGTGCGTGGGGAGGAGGGCGAGCCTCGGTCCCCGAACGTGCGCAAGGAAGGGGAAGGGGTCCCTCTCTAGTCCCAAGTCGCTTAGAGGGAGTCCTGGGCTAGTTTATAAAGGCTTGGGTCCCTATAATCCGTGTAACGCGTTTTAAAGCCGTGAGGACTCGGTGTCCAAAGTGGACAATATTACACAGTGGGGCCCGGGTCGTTACAAATGGTATCAGAGCCGACTCCCGACCGCGTGTGGGGCCACATCGAGGACACTGTGCTCTTAAGGGATGGAGAGTGTGACAGCCCAAGCGACGATGCGCGGGGAGGAGGGATGGCGGTGCGTCCACGCCTCGGTCCCTGGACGTGCGCAGGGAAGGGGAAGGGGTCCCTCTCTAGTCCCACATCGCTTAGGGGGGGAGTCCTGGGCTAGTTTATAAAGGCTTGAGTCCCTCTAATCTGCGTAACACGTTTCACGTATACTTCCACTACGTTGGAAACAAACCCGTGAGGGAGGACGGTGGTGGCCGGGCCTCCAAAACGGACAATATTGGGCTGGGATGAGGATGGTCGGGTTCACGCCTCTACCCCCAGACAACGCGTTTTAAAGCCGTGAGGACTCAGTGTTCAAAGCAGACAATATTACACAGTGGGGTCCGGGTCGTTACAAATGGTATCAGAGCCAACTCCCAACCGCGTGTAGGGCCACAACGAGAACGCTGTGCTCCTAAGGGGTGCAGAGTGTGACAGCCCAAACGACGGTGCACGGGGAGGAGGGATGGCGGTGCGTCCGCGCCTCAGTCCCTGGATGTGTGTAGGGAAGGGGAAGGGGTCCCTTTCTAGTCCCACATCGCTTAGAGGGGAGTCATGGGCTAGTTTATAAAGGCTTGGGTCCCTCTAATTTGCGTAACACGTTTCACGTATGCTTCCGCTACGCTAAAAACAAAGCCTTGAGGGAGCCCGAGCCGATGGGCCGTGCCTCCAAAGAGGACAATATTATGGCTTGGGAGAGGGAAGGCCCACAGGATGACCCTCTACTCCTGCGTAACGCGTAATAAAACCGTGAAGACTCAATGTCCAAAGCGGACAATATTACACAGTGGAGCCCAGATCGTTACAAAAGTGCTCTCTTTAATAATAAAAGAGGTTTTATGGTCAAAGAAGATATCATGTTGCCACAAGAGATGGTAAAATATGAAAAAGTCATGGCAACTAGAGAAGGCAACCAAAAGGGAAGAGTTGTTGGCTAATGGGAGCTCATCAAGCTCACGACGAGCTTGATGATAAAGATGAGAGAAACAAAAGGCATAGTAGATGATGCTACATTTGCAGCAAGGTAGGACGCATTACTAGAGTTTGTAGGTTTAGGCAAGAAGAAGGAAATGTTGTAACTTCCTTCAGAATGATTGAAAGCAAAGAAAAATACAACTTCCGAGCACCTACTATAGTGAAGGAACGAGGAAAGCTTACAACCGCCTATATAAGCAAGTAAAATGATTGGATAGCTCCAGTCACCTCCCTGAAGAAGACCAAGCTAGGGAGAACTCAAAGAAGCAAGAAGCAACCCAAACAATCAATCATGAGAAAGAACTTTAAGAGATGTAGGAGATGATGAAGAAGTTGAGAGTTGAGAAGGCAAAGATCAAAGAGATGATGTCAAAGAGGGATGAAATGTTAGGGCAAAAGGACAAGGAGCTCGAGGCAAAATAAAGAAGTTCAAGAAATTCAAGCCCACTATGACGTTCTCAGTTGGTCATACTAGAAGAGATAGGAACATGTAGAGGAGAAAAAGAAAGGTTTCCCCAAGTAAAAGAAAACATCTCCACCTTACATCCTAGGATGCAAAGATCTATGGAAAAGTGTTGAAAAGAAGCCCAATGAGAAGAATGACCAAGCTATCGATATCAAAGTGCTACAAATGAAGTTAAATCAACTAAAGCACAAAATGAAAATCACAAATGAGAGGCTCGATGACATTAGTATCAAGATCGAGACGAAGGAAACAAATGCATTGATGAAATCTGAGCTTCGCAATTCACAATGGAAAATTGCATCCACATAGGCAATTGAAGTTAGAGCATAGTGTTAAATCAGGTCCTCACATTGTAGTATAAAAACTAGCACTAGAAGCAGGCAAAGCCAAGAGGAGTATCAAAGGTTAAAGAAAGAAGTAGATAAGGCAGCTAACGAAAAGCATTATGGCATGGCTTTTAGGTTTGCATTGAGAGAGAATAGTCCGTGAAGGAGAGTGTTGAGAAGAACATTGCCTCTTTCTCTCTCTAAATTTGTCCTCATCTTTCTAGGGAACTCCATCTTTATTCTCTCTCTTTCAAGAATGTTTCAACTTTTATCTGACTTAAAATAATAATTTAGGATTCACACCCTATAAATAGGGCATTTGCTCCTTTGTTGTGAGTGTAGAGAAAACAATTGAAGGTCAAGGTAGAGAGTGCATGGATGTAGACTGCGGTGTAGTGTATTGTGCAAGTGGTGTTATGTATTTGTTCTTGTAACAACAAAAGATAGTGCTGAGTGTAATTGGCAACCATTAAAGGAAGTATACCCAAAGTGCCAAAACTTAACGCAAGTGAACACATAAGTATCAAAACTTCAAAAAGGTACACTTAAATATCACTTTTTTTTGAAAATTGGACACTTAAGTGTCAACTCCAATAAAACTTATCTTAAATCTGATAGGGCATTATTGTATTAATAAAATCGTCTACGCAGTTTGCCAAAATGTCTACTCAGCAATCATTGTCTCAAAAGGACATCGTTTTGCCCCCATATTTTATTTTTAATATAAATATTAATTAAATTAAATTAAAAATACTAAATAAAAAGAAAATAGAAATCAACAAGGGCCTCCATGGCCCTCGTTGTCCCTACCCCAACGTGGCCAAAGCCAACCCTCTCCCCACTATTGCCAGCCTCTCCAGCAATGGTAGGGTGGCAATGTTGGTCCTCACTGATTTTTTTTTCCTTTTCAATTTAGTTTTTTTAATTTAATTTAAAATATTAATGTCGCAACCTAACCTCAGATGAACTATTTAGGATTTGGCTAATAGATTACTAAATCTAAACTTAGCTCGGGCTCTCCCAACCCCTATCAATTTGCAACTTAGATTCAAGTTATTTAACATGCAAATGATTTTCAGTTAGGTTTTGCCACTAATATATTTCTTTGTGGGTCAATTAGAACAGGTAAAGTAACGAGAGAATTACTTTACTCCTTTAAACCAGAAACTGTGGGAATGAGGACTTGATTATGATAGATTTTTCTAATGCCATTTTGGTATCTTTTCTCTTTTATTTAATATATATATGTTTTACGGGCAAATTACATTTATTTTAATTTATGCTCTAACATGTGAGGTGTTCAGGCGAGTGCACAACCATTATTTAACACTCAATAATCAAAGCATTAAATAAATTGTAGAGAAATGGGAGAATTACTTACCTCGAAACAACAAAAACATCCGCAACGTTAGTTAAAAAATCACATTAACAACCTATATATAATATCTAATTAACATGTAGTTTTACCCAAAAGTTTATATTTTTAAAGGTTTTCTCTTATTTAAATGAAACTTAGTTTACGTAAAATGCAATGCAATGATGCACCAAAATGCCTAACTAAAATGACATGTAACATGCAAACTATTATGAAAACTACAAATCACACATCATTAATTATTTAACATAATCTAATGACATGAAAATATTAAATGCAAGTATCATAATATGTCGCTCACTTAAATGATCCTAAATGTGCAATGACTGGATGACGCGTAAGGGATGACCTAATTCTAGTTGACACACGCATATGTTTTCTTTTTCTTTTTTTATAAAATTCGAAATTAAAAATGCCCAATAATGGAACATGCAATTTAAATTAGTGAAAAGAAAATCTAACATCCTAAATTAATGTTTTTGGTGTTTTTTATTTCAAAAATTCGAAATAAATAAAATACCTAATCTAAATATATAAAACTATCCTAAAACAGGCAATATTCTAGTGAGAATTCGATCCAACTCAAATATTATTATTTTTTTGGGTTGTCTCTTATGGGAGCAAAATTAATTCAAATAAAAACATCAAGAATAGCACAGCAACAAATCAAGCATGATACCATCCATGTCCGTTTAATTTTAGAAATAAATTGACGAATTATATATCGGGCATGAGATCATATTGATAATTTTTCAGTAAATTATGAATTATATCTCGGGTACGAGATCGAATTGGCGATTTTTCCATGTGGGTGAAATCAAATTGACAACCATGGCACGTTGTGAAATTAGTGTATAATTCCTAATTTAAGAGACTATTCAATATTGTTGATAGAATAATATGTCAGGAACTTCAATCACGTGCGTCAACAATATTTCAAATAAAAAATCGAAATATAGAAATCAAATTAGATAAGATTTTTACCTAATTCGAATATTGTTTCAACTTCGGATCTTCCATTGGCTACCCGTAACTTGACGTGGCGGTGCTCGATGAGGCTCACGATGAAATGGCTATTAAGGACTTTAGGGCAATTAGACTTGAGAATTCGACAATGAACCGACTTCTCGACCGTGCTCATCTTTAGAGATCATTGCGGCACAGTATAAAATCGATTTGAAATCAGAGATAGATCGGTTCGACTGAGATAAATGACCGATCGTGAGAGACTCCACTAAATTGGAAAATTCTCACCGACCGGCACTAATTTGATTTTCTTATTGTTTTGGTACCCTGTGTCCATATTTGAATCCTCGAGATTTTCACGACAACCAAAAGTCGCCAATGTGTCGAGTGGGTTCATCGTGGCTCGAAGAAAATCGACCACGGGTCATTTGTCCTAAAAAGTTCTGAAAACTACCCGGTAGCCTAGGTCACGCTCGAAACGCGTCCGAGTGAAATTAACCGCCAATCTAAGTTTGATTTCAGAAATTGAAGATTCTGTCATGTCACAATAAATTTTAGGAACGTTGGCTCACCCTTCGAGGAATTTTCTGAGATTCTGAGATTTTTACGGAAAATCGTTTCGAACGTCGCGGAAAATTAACGGAAATTCGGATCGGCCGAATTGAAGAGATTTTTTACTTGCAAACCGAGCTATATGACGAAAGGGACTTGTAGAAATTTCGTGGGCTTTTTCTACATCAAATTTGAACGCCGAATTCGGGAATTCGTCGAAGAAATTGGAAGTTCAAAATGTGAAATTCGGAGCTAAGGGAGGGCAGCATTATTTTGGACTTTAAATTGGTTTATGGTGGAATTTATCCTTGAAAATGATGGGGGAGACATAGAGGATGAGATTGAGACTTGTGGGACCAAAGCATTTAATGGGTTGGCTAAGCTTGGTTGAATTTTCCTCTCAACCGCAGCTTCTTGGGCAAGCAAATCCAGCTGCCGTCCATCCCCCTTATCCAATTCTCCTGTGTTTCGGTCTCTGCCTTGCTTTCCTTTCATTTTTCCTTTCACGACAGCTCTCCATCTTCACCCACCGAAACACCAATTTTTCCCCATCTCCAAGCCACGACACGTCCTTATTTGCTGCTTGCTCGGTCAACATTCAAGTGAAGCCCACCTTGTTGACTCCATTCACGCCAACGAAGCCGCGTGTCTGCGGCATCTTCTCCGAAGACCAAGCAGCTCCTTCCACCGATTGGAATCCACGCTACCTCGTACAGCAGTCAATCGAGCGACGCTCTCTCTCCATCGACGCTTATCTCCATCCACCGAATCACGTTCCAGCAGCAAGAAGCCCCGACGTTGACCTCTCTCTCTCTCTGCCTCCGCCAACTCAACTTCATCGATTCTTCATGCCAGCCGTCCCGTTCAAAGCCGCAAGTCCAGCGTCCGTGAGCCCAAGTGAACAGCAGTTCGGCCCAAGCCAAACAACCCATTCTCAGTCCATTTGAAACCCAAAAGTCCACAGTTTAACCCATTGGAATTCGGCCCAGTTCGCAGCAGCCCAAGCCCAGTTTTTGGCCCATCATCAAGCCCACAACTTGAGGCCCAGTTCAGTTTAGTTTCAGCGAGGCCCAGCAAGTTCAGCCCATCTTGGGCCCGTGAAGCAAGTCGACCCAAGTTCGGCCGCCGTCGCGGTGTTCCGATCTTCGCTTTGCCAAGTGAGTTTTGCTCACTAATGCCTTCTTAGTTTGCTAATTGATCTTAAAGGTTTATTAGTGTTAGTTAAGAGTAATTAGGTGGTTAGATTAGAACGGATTAGCAATTATTAGTGAATTGCATCGCATATTAGTTGATTGGTTAGTGTATTTAGATAGAGAAAGGCCTATAGTATTTATTGGATGCTTCTTGGGATTTTTCCCGTCCCTTATCGGGTGTTAATTAGGCAATTCAGGCCTAAGTGGAATTTTTAGGAATTAAATATTAATTTTCGAAATTAATTATTTAATTATTTATTTTTCGGAAATTCAACTGGGATGGCCAGTGACCGGGATTTTATGCTGATGATCGTGGCGTAGTCCGTTTATTTAATTGAGCTTTATATCGTGCTAAATTGAATTTATGGTATTTATTTATTTAATTTTCGAAATTAATTATTTAATTATTTATTTTCCGGAAATTCAACCAGGATGGCCGGTGACCAGAATTTCGTGCTGATTGTAGTGGTGCAGTCCATTTATTTATTTGAGCTCCACATTGTGCTGAAATGAACTGATTGTGCAATTTGAGGAATTGTTCCTTAATTGATTGAAATTGAGTGGAATTGAATGATTGATCGGTAAATGGCCGAGTTTGGTCCTTTAACCTTTATAATGCTTGTTGACACCTAAATTTTGGCGACCCGTTTAGTCATTTATTGCATTAAAAAATTAGGGGTTAATTTTATCTCTGAAACAATAGTTAATTGCATAGCATATAGTTTTAAGTGCATTTATTTTTAATTTGTATTTACATTGGGCCAGTGACGGATGGGTTAAAATTGATGGTTCATAAACTTTAATTTGATAAGTTGGGCTAAGCCCACGAAAGGAGTAAATCGGCCCAAGCCCATATCCTCGAGGAGATTTTACGGATTCATCTAACAAATATTGTGCTCCGAAAAGAAAATATTGTGTTTGGAAAAGCAAATATTGCATCTGAAAAAAGAAATCTTCGTGGATATTGATTTGGAAAAATTAAAACCCTAATGCGTGACCTATAAATAGATTAAAGTGCCTAGGGTTTTAGGGGGCCACACAATGCACATACGGCCATTGAGAGGGCAAATCGAAATTGAGAGTCGTGAGAAAAGAGAGAAGAGGGAGAGGAGACCCACGGCCAAGCTTCCCTATCCGGGTGACCCCCTCCGTGGCTGAACCAAGCCCCACGACCTTGCTGCCCGGGTCACCTCCCCGCAAAGATTGATCCGAGACGCCGCACCGCCTCACGGTTACGTCTCCGGTACCAAGACCGCGGCCAAGCACCACTCCGAGCGCCGTTGTCCACACGCGCCGGTGCTTTGGTTGCCGTCACCCTCCCATAGCCACACGACCAACACTGTGGTCGCTCTCCTCCATTGCTTCCAAATCAGCATCGTCTATTCTCTTGCCAGAACACATCAAATCTCGTTTTGCTTGCTCATTTCATCCTGATGCCCTAGTGGCCCTCGATAATCCATGGCGAAGCACCAAATCAAAGGCATTATATAAAAGGAGAAGACTTGGCACTTTGGATGAAAAACCATTGAAAATAGTGCAAAATTCGTGACAAAGGGCACACTTGGTCAATTGGGAGAAAGGAGACCACTCTGTCAGAGAGTGTCCACTCACAATCACGTTCAACGCGAGGCTTCAAGATTTCCTGGGGCTTGACTTCAAGATTTCCTGGGGCTTGAGAAAACCCGATGTTGCTGCTGATCCCAAACCGTGGCCAGTACCACCCTCACCGCGAAGCCGCCCGAAGTTCCAGCTACCATTCTGAGCCGCGTAAACCCAAGCCATGTCGCACCACCCGTGACCTGCGACGGCTTATTGTCGCGTCGCACTGAGCCGCCCATGACGTCCATGAAGTCTCGCTGCCGCACTTGAGCTGCTCCCGACCCAAGATATTCGTTGTTATTTTTGTAGGTTCTCGTTGAGAACAGCGTATCGTGACAAGCTGCCCGTCGCTCACCGCAACCAGCAACCTCAGCAGTTTCCTGGCGAGCCTCAGAATTCACATAATTACGGCAACAAATCGAAGGATTCTCGGCAAAGGCTTGGCTTTAAGTTTGATGATTTCTTTTCCACTGCTTGCGGTGTGGAATTTGCAAGCGTCCAGGTGGCTAGCTAGTTTTTTTAAGGTGGTGCTCCCTTGTCTCGCCAGGTCTCCTACGTGCATGCCAACGTAGAGTTGACCTTAATCCCCTGAACTATCCATCGTTGCTTTGATCCGTGCCACGCACGAGGAGTGCCATCCATCCAGGGTGCGACGCCATCGTGTCAAACCGTCCCTCTTGTTCCACAATCCATGAGTTGCCGCCGTGCCCTGCCTTGAATCGAGCGATCCCCGCAAAAGTTTCCTTTTTTGTAGGTCCATTGGCACGATTGCCGTCGACAACCAGCTTCGAGTTACCCACCGCTAGGCACATCGACCGTGAATCATCCACTACGAGCCATCGTTGGTCCCATCATCCGACGAGTCCAAATTCGGGAACATATTACGAAGTAGGTAAAGATATTATCCAAATTTAATTTGGTAATTTCCTTACTTAATTCATTAATATTGCAATTAAATTCAAATCTTCGAATAATGCATCTTATCCAAAGTTTCCCGAAAAGCTTTTTTTAAATTAGGGATTATTCCCTAATTTCACAACGTGCATATGATTGATAGTCCGATTTCACGCTTGAAATATGACTCGCAATCGCACGGAAAAATCGCCAATCCGATCTCACGCTTGAGATACGATTCGTGATTTTATTTAAAAAATTGGCCAATCCGATCTCATGCGCGAGATACGATTCGTCAATTTATTTCCCAAAATTAAATAGACATGGATGATATCTTGCTTGATTTGGTGCTGTGCAGTTCTTGATGCCTTTATTTGATTGCTCCCGTAAAATAAAAACCCAAAAAATACATATTTGAGTTAGACTAGGATCAGGTTTGTTTTAGAATATTTATTGTTATCTTGCATATTTAGAATAGAGATTTTATTTTGAAAAAATATAAAATGAAAAAATGCATTCATTTAGGTTGTTAGTTTTTTTTTTTTTTTTAATTTGCATGTTTAATTATGTGTCAATTTTAATTTCGAATTTCATAAAAAGAAAAAGAAAAAAAATTAGAATTAGGGCATTATTTGCACGTCATTGCATATTAGGATAGGTTGCATGCTTATTAAGAAATAAAAAATCATGTGCACGTCATATATAATTAGGTTCATGAAATGCACGTCATTTAGTGATTATTGTTAGGTTCATTTAATTAAAAATTGCTTGTCATTAGATTAGGTCATTTAATAAATGTCACGTGACATACAGCTCGCATATCATTACATGTTGCATGTCATTTTAGTTGAAATAATTTTGTACGTCGTTACACATCATCAGAATTAATTTAGATTGCATATTTAATTATTACATGTTCATTAAGAAATCACAAAATTTTTTACTCATTCATATAATTTAGGACATGTTGCCATGCCTTATCATTTCATATTAGGTTAGAAGCATTGCATTGCATATGGATTATATTATCGTTAAAAAAGTGAAAACAAAAAAATTGAGTGATGGCGTGTTAATTAGAAATCATATCTAGGATTGCTGATGTGAATTCTGATCTAACACTGCAGATGCTTTCGTTGCCTTGAGGTAAGTTTTGCAATTTATTCATTGTTTATCTAGGTGTTAAATTGGTGGATTGCGCACCCACATGATCGCCTCACATATTAGGGAATTAGATTTAAAATCAATTTAAGCTGCCTACAAAAACATTTTTGAAAATAAAATAATGGTACCGAAAGGGCATTAGAGAAATCTAGTGTAACCAAGTCCCCGTACCCATAGTCTCTGGTTCGTAGGAGTAAAGTAAATCTCCCGTTACTTTACTTGGGTTTCTAATCAACCCACCAAAAATAGATTAGTGGCGACTCCTAGTTAAAAATCAATTGCATGTTAAAAATTTGAACCTAAGTCGCGAGTTGGTATGGGTTTGGGAGAGCCCGAGATAAGTGTAGGCTTAGTAATCCATTAGCCAAATTTTAGGTGGTTCACCCCGAAAAATTAGGTCACGACAATGCTTTGATGAGTCGTAAAGCGGAAAGAATCGTGAGAGTGAACTGGGAATTCTATTGATCGAGACCGATCAAGTACGAAGTATAGACAGGCGTGGTTCGGTGATGAAGGATATCACTGTGCGAAAATGGCGCCTTAAAGAACGCACGTAGACTGTCTATGACTTGTGGCAGGCATGGTTCGGTGATGAAGGATATCACTGTGCGAAAACGACGCCTTGAAGAACGCATGTAAACTGTCAGTGATATATGACTTGTGGCAGGCTTGGTTCGGTGATGAATGATATCACTGTGCGAAACGGCGCCTTAAAGAACGCACGTAGACTGTCTGTAATCTATGACGGGCGTGGCTCGGTGATGAGGAATATCACTGTGCGAAAACGACGCCTTAAAGAACGCATGTAGACCGTCTGTTACTTCTGTCACCTTGGCGAAAACGACGCCCGAGAGCATTGATGGAGCTCTGTGACTAAGTGTACTATTGGAGGTTATGTGGGATGGAATGAATGACCGAGAGATAGCCCAATTGACTTGTAATCGACTAGGTCGATTGATCGATGATTCGATCTGAGTGTGATTTAATGTGATTCATTGTTTTGTTATTGTTGACACCTAATTTTTTAGAAAATAAAAAATAAAATAAGAATTCAGTTTTGAAAATCTTTCTTGTTGAAAATATATTCTAATTTTAAAATTCAAAATTCAATTTTTATTTGATTTCGGGGCCACTTTTTTGTTGAGAAGTTGAGCAAATATTGGGAAAATCTTCACTTGTTTGTTGAGTTTTTCCTCTATAAATAGAGAGTACGAAGCCTTGAACCTGGAGGGGGGGTTCTCTCTTCGTCGAACAAAAAAAAAAGGAATACAAATGTGGAGAAAGTGAAAAGAGAGAGAAAAGGAAGAAAAGTGAAAAGCTTTTCCTTATTTCGGTGGAAATGAAAAATGGTAGAGAAAGAGAGTGAGAGAGACAAGTGAGAGAGTGTCAGGAGAGCAGAAAATAAAAGAAAAAAAAAGGAGAAAAAGCAAAAAGAGGAATCACTGTTCATCTTCCTCCTCTTGAGTTTCTGTTCGGTGCATCTGCTTAGCTCCTCCACGATCCGAAGCTTCGCACGCCGTCCGCCCGGTCCGTCTCGTCCGAGCCTCCGCCTCCGCCTCCGCCTCCGCTTCGCCTCCGCGCGCCACTCGCCTTCCCGAGCGGCACCCGACGCTGCCGCTCCGGACCGTGCGCCGCCGGTCCGCGACTCGCCCACCGTCGGAGTCCGCCGCCCGCAACCATTTAAGCGACGACGCCCATGTCCGTCCTCGAAGCCCGAGCTCCCCTCCGGGCCAGCAGTCCTAAGCCGAGTCGTTGGTGCCCCACCGGACGTCGAACCGACGCCTCCGACGCACCAACCTGCGAGCCTCTCCTCGTCGACCCAGCCGCCGGACGCCTTGCCGCTCCACCCCCGACACCCGCGCTAGTAGCCCGCGCGTCGCCGCCTTTCGCCGGAGCCACCGCACTGTCTGCGGCCGCGCGCAGCTCCCCCGGTTTCGCGCGCTGCTCTTCCTCAACGCCGAGATCCGACCAGCGGCTTGCCACCTCGCCGCGCATCCGCCGCTTTCGCCGGAGCCCCGCACCGCCCGTGCCCGCCGCGAAGCCTCCGAGCACCACCGGACGCCAAGAACCCCTCTGCAAACCGCGCCCGGCAACCCGGTGGCCCACGATCGCACATCATCGCCGCCACCACGCGGCTTCGGTGTCGACAACCTCCTCCGCAGTTATCCTCCGCGAAGGCTGTACGCCCTTGCCGCCGCCGTCGCCTAGCCCTCGCCGGAGGTCCGACGCGCCGCCACCACCCTCTCTCCTAGGTTACCCCATCCACGTTCTTTGTCTTCTCCCCCTAAGGTAGTTTTTATTTTTATTTTTACTTTTTACTTTTCTATTTTACTTTCTTTACAGTTTAGTTTATTTTACCTTTTTTCTATCTTTATGTTATTTTTCTGTTTATTCCATTTGATAGCATTTTTAGGTTTAGTTATTTAATTTGTAATATTGGATGTTAATATTTGTAAATTTAGTAGGCATTATCCGTAGGGATTTTGTCTGAAATTATTGTAATTATTAATTTGATCCAAGAGACATTGGATCATTTTTTTAATTATTTTAATTGTTGGGCTTTTTAGTAGAATTTCAATTGTTAGATCATTATAATTATTTAATTTGGCCCGTAAGACTTCGGATCAGATTTTTAATTATCTTGATTTCCTTATTGTGATAATTAGGGTTAGAATAATCGTTAATTTGACTGTGTGAGACAACAAGTTATTTTTTCGATTATTTTAATCCTTTGTTGGTTTATTATGTTGATTATTTAGATTTAATATTTCATAATTATGCATTTTTTTTATAAAAAAAATCAAAAAGTTAAAAAAAAATCTAAATCTTGCATTAGGTTTTTTTAGGCTTAGTAAATTAGGATCGCATCATGTTGTTATGTTTTAGTAATCCCATCGTGTAGTTTTTTTTAATTACATCATTATGTTTTTTTTATAAGAATTATTAAGTAATTTAAAAAAAAAAGAGAAAAAAAAACACAAAAGGTCATTTATTTGGTTAGTTAATAGGTTAGCTCATAATTAATCCAATTTTATGTCATCATTGTTTAGTGTAGGTTGCATACATTAAAAAAGAATCATTAAAAAATCATAAAGAGAACATGCATATAGAATTATTATGTCATTCGTCCAATATCATGAAACACGTGCATATTTAGGATTTTATAAATTAGATTACATATTTAATTATTGCATTTCTTTAATTTCGAATTTCATGGAAAATACAAAAAAAATTAGAATAAATTCATTTCATCTTTAGGATAGATTGCATGCTTATTCATGTTATATAGTTTAGATCATATTGCCACGTCATATCATTTCATGTTAAATTAGTAGCATGCATTGCATGATTCTCATTAAATAAAGTGAAAACCAAAATTGAGTTTGCATGTTAAGTTTATTTAATTAGAATTTGCTTGTTAATAAAGTTAGATCACGTAGTTAAAATGCATGTTTTTATGAAAGAATTCTAATTTCAAGAAAACCTAAAAAATGATTGCTTGCTTTGTGTAATGCAATTTATTTATTTATCTTTTTATTCAATGTTTAATTATGATTGAACATATGTATGATTATCCCATGGCATGATAGTAATTTAGGTTAAAATAAATATAAGCTGCCTGCAAAAACATTTTTGAAAAACTAAAAAGAATGGTACCGAAAGGGCATTAGAGAAATCTAGTGTAACCAAGTCCCCGTACCCTTAATCTCTGGTTCGTAGGAGTAAAATAATCCTCCCATTATTTTACTTAGGTGTCTAATCGACCTACCATAAACTAATTAGTGGCGACTCCTAAATAATAATCATTTGCATGCTAAATATTTGAACCTTAAGTCGCGAATTGGTATGGGCTTGGGAGAGCCCGAGCTAAGTTAGACTTAGTAATCCATTAGCCTGATTTTAGGTAGTTCACCTGAAAAATTGGTCGCGACAGCTTGGCGACTCCGCTGGGGACTTGTGTTGAAGCACTTAGTGGACTTAGGCCAATTTTTCTTCCTCTTTTAAAAATATTTTGTTTGGCAGCAAGGACACTAGGTATGTACCTAACCCTTCTAAGGTGTTAAATGTTCTTGCAGATGGGAGGTATAAGGGGAGTAGTCTTTGCTAACCCTTGTCTTGCAGGTTGGAGTTAAAGATGAATGTTTGAATTTAAATTATAGAAGTGTTGTTTGCATTTAAACTGTTGTGCATGTTTTATTGTTTTAGCACTACACTATTGCACACACAACCTGTGGCCGGACCTGGGCTGCGATAGGATTCTTAGGATGGTGTTGAGAAGGATACTTCCTCAAAAGCAAGACTGCTATGTAGAGGTTGACCTTCTCTTCCCCGAAAGTTTTTCATGGTGTCGAGTGTGTTTGTCCATATCCGCGAGACTGCGTGACCATTGGACATTCCATTCGACTGAGCCGGAGTTAGGGGGACCTGGCACGTTAATGTGAGACTACAACGGTCAGATCATCCTCTTAGCTCCACTTTGTTAAGCCATCTAGATAGAAATCGAGCCCCACATTTCATGTGTGTGTCTATGTGATTGTCATCCCTTTCCGGTAAAAGTAAGTTATCTAAATTCTTTGCAATTTACTTACCTTATTTTGTCGGTCCATGACAATAGGTTTCGTCGTCAATCTTATTTTATATGCAATGGGGAAAACCGACGTACAATTCATTTCCACTCCCAAAAAAGAGCTCAAAATGTGGCTGGACCAGTTAGATCAAGACGGCCTGAGATATGTGAAAGCTAGGATCGCCCGACTTCTCCCATTGTTAGATATCAACATCCACTCCGGTGTTATACAGGCGCTGCCCCATTTCTGGTGTCCACAAACCTCAACCTTCATGTTTGGTGAGTATGAGCTTACCCCAACACTAGAGGAATATAGTGTTGCCATTGGAATGCCCCCGGGAGAAAGAACTTATTAGGCCGCCTATCGGTATTGATTCCATTTCTGAATTATCACAATTTTTAAAAATCGAAGCCGAAGCGGTAAGGAAGGTTGTTAAGGCCAATTGCTATGCATGCCCATTTTCATTTTTGAAAGAGTGTTTTGCAAACCAACCAATGATTTCGAAGGCTAGGATTTTCATGCTAGCATTTTTTGGACCGATCATTTTTCCTTATCGAAAAAATGCCATTAATCCTTCAATTTCATGGGTGGTTAATCGTGTTTGCGATGGGTTAAATTATGTCAATATGGTTTTAGCTGAAACATTTTTGTCATTAACCCGTTTCAAACAAAATGAGGAAAAGACCATGCGTGCCCTCCCGAACTTTTGCAAATATGGTTTTTCTCACACATGAGAGGTTTTGGGCATCTTATGAAACAATTTAAGATTGATGATTTAAGGCACCCCATACAAAAATTTGCGGTCCTGGAACGTTTTTCCCCAAATAAACAGTATGCCCGTTGGATTAATTTTTTGAAAAAACCTGATCCTAAGGCATTCCTATGGCATACTAAATGGCTTCATGTTGAAGAGGCTCGTTTCTCTCACAAGCATGATGAGCCAATCCCGTTGCTAGGCTTTTCTGGCGTTACTTCCTATTACCCATATAGGGTAGCCCGTCAGTATAGGGCTCTTCAAGAAGTTCCTCCGCCCCTCAAAACGGAATTGTTCCAAGTTCGTTTCATTCGCAAAGATTATGACTACTTCAACGAGATCCTGATGGTCATTGCTGCGTGGAGTGAATGTCGCCCAGAGAAGATTTTGGTGCCCAAGAGACTGAAAGGCGAAGAGGAGATTCACCATGCATCGACGTTCTACATCCAGCAACACCGGATTCCTGTCGCCTTGCGTCCAGTGGTCCCTGATGTGACTGAGAAGCCTACTCAAAGAGCACAAATTGAGCATCTTAAGCGGAAAGTGGAAATGATCGAAGCTGAAAATAAGAAGCTTCGCAAGGCGTTGGGTTCCCGAAAGCATATAAAATGAGATGTTTTGGTTTCTTAGTTCAATGTTTAGGGACCTTGTTTTCAATTCAGTGTTTTCAATTTTTAGTTCAATGTTTAGGGATTTGAATTTCAATTCTTAGTTCATCGTCAGGGAGTTTGGTTCAAATTTCAAATAAAATGAAACGATTAGACCTTTGTCATGGGCCATTTTCCTATATTGTCATCGTTTCTTACATTATCTCTTTTACTCTCCTTAGGTAACAACACGGCTCACCTAAGATCGCCAATCCGTACTCGTTCTAGAGCAACAATGGCCGATGACACCGAACAAGTGCGTGTTGCTGAACAAGCTCGCGTCACCGCCCTCGAAATGGAAATGAAGCAAGTCCTGAATGTTCTTGAGCATCTCTCTAAACAAATCGATTCTCTCCAAGCAAACACCTCCCCACCAGCACCGCAAGTTGAAGTGGTGTTACCACAACATGCTCCCTTAGCCGATTCGAGAGATAAAGGCAAGAATGTCTCGTAAGTGGGCCATCAACCTCGATGATCCCTCCAAAGGTGTCAAAATTACGACTCGCCTCAAATCGTTGTTGATGATGAGGTGCAAGTGATACATCCGGCCGTATCAAAAACCGAGCAAGAAAAACGCTTGGCGAAAATCGAAGAGAAACTTAAGCACAACGGGGTGCGTTTAGCCAAGACCCAACCGATCTGTCTCATTATGCAAAGATCAAGATACCAAAGAAGTTCAAAATGCCGGACTTTGAAAAGTATGATGGCACCTCTTGCCCGAAGATCCATTTGCGACTTATGTGGTTAGGATGACCCCATATGTTGATAACATCCCCTTGATGATTCAACAATTTCAAGCAAGCTTTGACAGACCGGCACTTCAATGGTACATTATGAAGAAAATTAATCTGCTAGAGACTTGGGAGGATTTGACTGACGCCTTCTTCAAGCAATATAAGTATAATATTGATGTCACTCCATCTCGAGAGGATTTACTTCGCACTGAGAAGAAGAGGACTGAATCTTTCAAGGCATATGTCACGAGATGGAGGACCGTAGCTGCTCAGATTACTCCAAAGCCGACAGAAAAGGAGCTGATGGATTTGTTCATGAAGACACTCCCGCCTGAATATCGAAATCGAATGTTAGGATTGACTGCCGAGTCGTTCAATCAGCTAATCCCTATTGGCGAGCGAATTGAAGTAGCATTGCGTGATGGATGGGCGTCTGATCAAACCAGCTCATATAGGAGAATCTCAACTAAGAAGGATAAGGAGCCTGTAGCGGAAGTTAATGCAGCTTATGTTCAGCCACCCCGCCCAACTCCGAACACCCAACAAGGAGGAGCACGACCATTCTTTGGCCAACAGAGGAACTCTTCCAGGCGTCAATTTACGCCACTTCCTAAGCCCTTGTCCAAGATCTTGCCAACCCTTCAGAAGAAAGGATTACTCGCTAAGGAGCCTAAGCGATCTAATCCCGAGCGTTTCCCCAACTATGATCCGTCCAAGACATGTGCTTATCATATGGGGAGGTAGGGCATTCTGTTGATGATTGTTATACGCTGCGAAACAAAATCCAAAATCTTTTGGATGCCAAGGTGGTCTCATTCCGCGATGCACAACCCGAACATCCAGAATAACCCACTTCCTGACCACCCAGAAGCTGTGAATGCCATTTTCAGTTTTGATGCCGGTAGAAAGAGGAGCTTGAAAGTGCGTGTAGACGATGTTTACGATGGTTTAGTTCGAGCTGGACACTATTCAAACGTAGAAGAGCCTACCATGTCTCAGAAGGTGCAAAGAGTTAAGGCAATGTCCAAGAAGGGGATGATTGTTTACGCAAATCATGCCGACACGGTTTTCGACTATCACTCCAATCATTATTGATCCGGAGGAGGAGTTTTCGATTTGGAGGATGAGTTTACGGCTTGAACATTGGAGCTAACGATCCCCTATCTTTTGACATGCCACCGTTGGAAGATGCGTCGGATGAAGATGGATTAATCATCCACGATGTGCCACCATCGATGATGAGGAATTAATTCTCGATGTTACGCAACCCTATGCATATACGAATGATAAGGCGGTACCATGGTGTTATGATACGGAGATAGATGTGGTCACTCGGTCCGGACGCACTTACACTCGAGCCAACTCACGACTGTCAAGCCGATCCACGATGATGAGGCTAAAGAATTCTTGGCTGTAATTAAGGCAAGTGAGTATAGCGTGGTGGACCAACTTCGTAAAATGCCGGCACAAGTCTCCATATTAGAGTTGCTTTTGACATCAGAGAAACATCAAAAGGCCTTGATGAAAGTCCTTAACGAAGTACATGTCCCGAGTCCATTGAACCCGAGAAGTTGGGGGAATTCGTGGGGACCATTTTGTTAAATGACCAGATTGCTTTCTCAGATGATGAAATCCCAGATGAAGGAAGAGGACATGGCAAAGCCCTTTATATTTCAGCCAAGTGTCGAAATACCTTGGTGTCTCGTGTACTCATTGATAATGGATCGGCTTTAAACATATGCCCTCTAGCAACTTTAAAGCGTCTTGGGTATGATTTGGAAAAAATTCGCGCAGCTAAAACTTCCGTTCGAGCATTTGACGGAACCAAAAAAGAAGCAGTTGGGGAAGTTGATTTAGACTTGCAAATAGGGCCAGTGCTATTTAATGGAGTTTTCCAGTCCTAGACATACCTACGGATTCAACTTTTTGTTAGGTCGTCCATGGATTCATGCAACAAGTGGGCGGTTCCTTCAAGTCTTCACCAAAAAGTGAAATTCGTGACAAAAGGGAAGCTTATTACGATCCGAGGAGAGGATGAGTTCAAGATTTATCACGAGACGGCTATCCCTTATGTTGAACCAGATTGTAAAGAAGAATCCAGTTTTCAAGCATTTGAGTTGGTTTCAACCATTCACATTTCTCAAGGCACTACCCTACCCACTCCAAAATTATCAAAATCGGCGATCATGGTAGGCAAGGTTATGGTGGGGAGTGGCTTTGTCCTAGGAAATGGTTTAGGTCGACATGGTCAGGGCACTCGCCAACCGATTGAGGTCGGGCAAAATTCATATACGGCTAGATTGGGCTATCATGGTAGAGGTGGACGATCTTGTAGAGGAAGAGGACGAGGACGAACTGGCTTCATTGTACCCCATATTAGGTCCACATTCCCTGGGCCCGCAAAGATGATGCATGAGGAAGAAGGGGCAATCGATACCTGTGTTCGATACTCAAAGCCTCCAAGTGCTGATATCGATGTCGGGTGGGTAGAGGTAGACAGCCGGTTGCGTACACCGTCCGATCCACCGGAAAGGATGAAGCACTCGAAGGAATGACTGAATTGTTAGAAGAAAATTTAGTGTTTGCCATCGACGAAGCTCGAGAGTAGGAGAATTTTAATTATTCGCACATTCCCCTACGCGGGAATTTTGATTGCTTTCTAGGAATTGTTTTTGATTTTTTTTCCTTTTCCGCTTTCTTCTTAGGACTTGAATCGCATTTTCCATTCAATAAATTGTAATTGATTGATGAATTTCAATAAAATTACAAGTCTTATTTTGAGGGCATGATGAGGTACACCAAACCAGCCCGGTGATGATATCCAGCCGATAAAAGAAAAGAAATCCAAGGAGAATTCTGAGGCCTGGGCTTCATCATGCTTCCTCGTGTCAAAATGTCTCAAAAAGTGTTTTTGCCAAAGAATTTCGAAAAAAGAGAAGACAAAAACAAAAATACTCTTTGTCTTTCTCGATTTATCTACTTTGTGTTTCAGGAACAATCTTGTGGCCTACAAAGGTGTGGAGATGGTCCAATCCAATGCAACAAGTGTTGATAATGACAATCCTGAAGACTCAATCAAAGATCCCATTGAGGTGCAGCGAAGCTGGGAACAACATGAAAAAGCCAAGGCTCTCACATCCGAGCAAGCCGTCACTATTAATTTAAGTGACACTGAAGAAGCCAAAGAGGTGAAAATTGGGGCAAGTCTCCCCAAAGATGAGGCCGAACGCTTAATTCAACTACTGAAGGAATATCAAGACATCTTTGCATGGTCGTATGCCGACATGCCTGGGTTAGACCCGTCAATTGTAGAGCATTGTTTGCCTACTAACCCGGACATGCCTCCTAAGAAGCAGAGGCTACGGAGAACTAAACCTGACCTCTCAAATAAGATAGAGGAAGAAGTGATGAAGCTTTTGAAGGTGGGATTCATTGAAGTCTCACAATACCTCGAATGGGTGGCCAACATCGTACCAGTGATGAAGAAGGACGGTCGAGTTCGAGTTTGTGTTGATTATCGGGATCTGAACAAGGCTAGTCCGAAAGCTGATTTTCCGTTACCACACATAGACATCCTTGTGGATAGTACCGCTGGTTTTGAACTATTCTCATTTATGGATGGTTTTTCCGGGTACAATCAGATAAGGATGAAGGAGGAAGACAAGGAGAAGACTGCCTTTATCACCCCATGGGGAACCTTTCATTATAAGGTTATGCCTTCCGACTAAAAAAATGCCGGGGCAACTTACCAGCGAGCCATGATAGCACTGTTTCATGACATGATGCATCAAGAGATTGAGGTCTATGTTGATGATATGATTGCAAAGACTCGACCTGGAAAAAGCCATGTCGAGACCTTGAAGAAGCTGTTTGATCGACTCCGTGAGTTCAAGCTTCGGCTAAATCCCGCTAAGTGCGTATTTGGAACAACATCCGGTAAATTACTTGGATTCATGGTGAGCAGTAAAGGGATTGAAATCGACCCGGCTAAAGCTAAGGCCATATGCGAGCTGCAACCTCCATCAACGGTGAAAGAAGTCCGAAGCCTTTTGGGAAGGTTGAACTACATTGCTCGATTCATTTCCCAACTTTCTGAAACCGCCAAACCGTTCTTCAAGCTCCTAAAGAAGAATGCACGAGTCAACTGGGATGATGAGTGTCGTGAAGCGTTCGATAAGCTGAAGCGGTACTTGATGAATCCACCAGTACTTGTCCCGCCCTTGCCGGGGCATCCTTTGATTCTCTACCTCACCATTCATAGTGAATCATTGGGTGCAATGTTGGTTCAAGAAAGTCCTATCGATAGAAAGGAACGAGCCATTTATTATCTGAGTAAAAAGTTCACTGTGTCAGAGATGAAGTATCCGATGTTGAAAAGACTTGTCTTTGCGAAAGTGGTGTGGGTATTGCATAGATTGCGACAAAGACACGCCGCATTACCGTACGTTCCTTGTAACTGAGAACGATCCCATCAAGTACTTACTTGATCGGCCAGCTTTGGTTGGAAAGTTGGCTAAATGGCAAATTTTGATCTCTGAATTTGATGTACAATTCATGCCACAAAAATCAGTTAAAGGTCGAGTGATTGCTGATCTATTGGCCGAGAATTCGAGAGTTTCAAATGACAATGACTACTCCTTAGATGGCCGTGTTTTGAGTGTGCATGAAGACTCATGGACAATGTTCTTTGATGGAGCTGTGAATTTGTCTGGTTCTGGCACAAGGGCAATTATGATATCCCCAAACGGACAACACTATCCAATAGCTGCAAAATTGATCTTCCCATGCACCAACAATATAGCCGAGTATGAAGCTTGCATCCTCGGGCTTCAAGCTGCAATTAAGATGGACGTGGTTAAGTTAAAAGTGTTCGGAGATTCCGCATTAATCATACTCGCAAACCGTTGGTGAATGGAAGACTAAAGATGCCAAGTTGCTCCCATATCACAAGTATTTAGAGAAGCTGGTTAAGAAATTCGATGAAATTTCATTCGAATACTTATCGAGGTCTCACAATCAATTTGCAGATGCACTCGCAACTTTATCATCTATGTTGCAAGTCACTGACGGATTAGAAGTCGAGCCATTGAAGATAGAGGTTTTGCCAAGGCCAACTTATTGCATGGTAGTAATAGAAGAACCAGACGGAAAACCATGGTACCATGACATCATGACCTACATTCAAAGGCGAGAGTTCCCAGAAGGTAGCAATACAGCTGACCGGAAACATCTTATGAAACTTGCCTCCAAGTTCTTTATTAGTGGGGATACACTATACAAACGGTCCTTCGACTCCGTCCTACTTAGATGCGTTAATGCTAAGGAAGCCAATCAATTGATGGAGGAAATGCACGAAGGAGTGTGTGGTCCTCACATGAGCGGCCACATGTTAGCAAAGAAAATTATGAGGTTGGGTTACTTTTGGCTGACCTTGGAAAGTGATTGCATTCAACATGTCCGGAGTTACCACCGTTGTCAAATTTATGGAGACAAGATAAATGTTCCTCCAAATGAGCTGCATCAACTCGTCGAATCATGGCCTTTTTCAATGTGGGGCATCGATGTAATCGGCCCAATTAATCCAAAAGCCTCGAATGGTCATCGTTTCATCCTTGTCGCTATCGATTATTTCACAAAATGGATAAAGGCAGCATCCTATGCAGTTGTTACCGCAAAAAATGTCGTGAAATTCGTGCGACGAGATATTATTGCCCGTTATGGCGTGCCTGAAGCCATCATCACAGATAACGGGACAAACTTAAACAACAAGCTTGTCAATGATTTGTTCAAGGAGTTCAAAATTCGTCATTTGAATTCATCGCCTTATCGCCCTCAAATGAACGGTGCGGTTGAAGTAGCGAATAAGAACATTAAGAAAATTCTGGCAAAGACAGTTGATAATTATCGCGACTGGCATGAAAGGCTTCCTTACGCTCTAATGGCGTATAGGACTTCAGTTCGCACCTCTACCGGGCAACTCCTTTTTCTCTAGTGTATGGCATGGAAGCAAATCCCCGGTTGAAGTAGAAATCCCTTCTCTAAGAGTATTGTCTCGTCTAAGTTGACGGAAGCTGAATGGGCACAACAGAGGTATGACCAACTCAATTTGATTGATGAAAAAAGACCAAGGCCATATGTCATGGTCAATGTTATCAACAACGGGTGGCCAAGTCTTTCAATCGAAGGTTCGCCCAAGGCATTTCAAAGTCCATGATTTGGTGCTACGCAAGATGCTGCCAATTAACTTTGATCCTCGTGGCAAGTTCACTCCAAATTACAAAGTGGGCCATACATCGTGAAGAAAGTACTTCCCCGGAGGTGCTTTAATCTTAGCGAGAAATGGATGGGCGGGAATTCATGAATCCCGTAAACTCGATGCTTTGTAAAGAAATATTATCCATGAATAAAAAAGGCTCGCAAAAGCCTTTCCATCGCTCAAAGTTGATCAAATCTCAAGTGTATAATGATGTATGTTTTATTTTTGCAGGGGCAAAGGACAGGTATGAACGACAGTGTCTTATTTTTGTAAGGAACTTCTACGAGCTCCCTTACAAAGAGAGGGCAAGATGTGGACACCTAATAGTTTTGACTTTATGAGCATGGCCTCTTTATCATTATAGAATGCTTTCACATGATATTGTGCAATTCGTCAATTCCACTTGAAATTTATCAAAATGGATAATTCGGTGAAGGATGTTGAGTTACTTGAACATGCTAAATGATGCTAAATGGGGCGTGAAAGGCAAGCCTTATCCCATACACAGTCCTTTGTCTATACATTGTGAGGTGAGTGTAGAAACATTTTGTGTTTCAAGGTGAAGAATTTTCTTGCAAAAAGTACGACAACTAAAATGGCGAGGGGCAATTCATTTCTTTACTAATGAACCCTTGTTTAACAGTTCTTTGAGCCTAAATACTCGAAGATTCTCTTTCATATTACCCCTGTCAAGAACCACCCCACATCGGGGTAAATGGAGGTAAGTTGACATTGAAGGAGAGGGAAATGGATAGAAATTTTCTTGCTCTCACTTGCATCAATCTTCAAGTCGTGCTATTACATTGAATTCATGTGGTAATTTAAGTGCTTTACGATGACGAAGAGCATTTCTTTCACTATCCTAAACACTATATCCTTTGCATAGCCCACTTGAGCCATACAATTTCATTTCTTTAAACCCAGTTGGTGATCATCCCCCACACTGGGGCAAGGCAAAAGGCAGATGAAGACCCTTGAAAGTTCGAGTGTCATTCAAAGTGTAATTGCTTGACGCATACATTGTGCGCAAGAATTGAAATCAAAATAAAACTAGGGGCATAAAAAAAGCAGTGTGCCTGGTAAAAGCAAGGCCAGTGCCCATGAAAAAGAAATGGAAAAAAATGCATGAAAACTAGAGGCATTATATATAAAAAAAAAAAAAAAAAAAAAAAAAAAAAAAAAAAAAAAAAAGGTGATGTGCCTAGTAGAAGCAAGGCCAATAAAAAAGAGAGAAGAAGAAAAAGTCATGATAAGTGACTATCGGTTGCAAAAGGTGGTATCTCAATGGAGCAGTACTCAAAAAGTCAAGATCAATGGCGTATCCCTGTCGAAAGAGAAGACTGGCAAAATGCCTAGATGATCATCAACTTTGACCCATATACACATCTTTGAGCCTAACGATCCTTTTCGTTTCTCAACATATGAACCCAGCCTATGTTACGTCCCTTACAAAGTCTCTTCAGATTATGGCATTTGAATTAACATAGGAGTTCACATGTTTTAAGCATTGCTCGAAGAAGTGCGAGCAAGATTATTTCTTTCTCATTTTTACAGGGTTCTTGACTTGTAAACCCGGAGATGATTACAGAAATTATTCTTTTAAAGAGTCCCATTGTTAAGCCGTTGACCTATCTCGCATTACGATCCTGGTAAAGACCCCTCAGATTGGTAGATCGTACTGCTTGCAAGAAAATTCGGACTCTTGTCGACAAAATGATGATAAGATTGAGTGATATATTCCCGCATCAATGGTCGGGACAAATAACCCCTCTTAAATGAGAGCGAGTGAAAAGCCTTTTCACACTAAAAGTGTCTCATTTAGCATGTTCAAGAGATTCACTCTATAACTGAAAATTGTCCTAGTGATAATTTTTCCGGGTGGAAGTTCGATAAAGCCATCATGCATGGGCTTTCATTGAATTTTTCCTCAAAGACGAAAAGATGCGTCTTTGAAGCCCTGAGTTTGTTCAATCATCTTTGTACTTGATGAGAATTCCAAGTACCCATTTATAAAATATTTTCGAATGTCTAGTGTGAGTTACAGATATTTGAACCTTTAAACGCTTGATGTGACTTCCAAGTGTTTGTCTTTCCAAACATCTGATGTGATTTCCGGATGTTTAGTAAATGTTTTCAAATGTCTGACATAAGAATCAGATTTTTGAAATTTCAAGTACTTGATGCAATTTCCAAGTGCTTAAAATCTAATGAGAATTCCATATCCCTAAAGACTTTGAGCCTTTCAATTATCTGAAGTGAGTTCCAGATGATTGTCAAGTCTCATAGGAATCATTTCATACCTAAATCTCCATACAGGTATGACAGGTACGTGTTCTTCTTTGCATTTGCATTGGGCATAGATACAGTGAGATCTATGTTTCTGACCAAATCATTACATTGCATCCTTTATTCTTAAAAAAAAAAAAAAAAAAAAAAAAGTCATTAACATTTGCATATTCATTTCATATTTCATTTTGCATGGTTTAAATTGAGGTGTCATATATCTTTGAAGGAAACCTCTACGAGCTTCCCTTTAAAGAGGGGCAGCTGTTGACACCTAATTTTTTAGAAAATAAAAAATAAAATAAGAATTCGGTTTTGAAAATCTTTCTTGTTGAAAATATATTCTAATTTTAAAATTCAAAATTCAGTTTTTATTTGATTTCGGGGCCACTTTTTTGTTGAGAAGTTGAGCAAATATTGGGAAAATTTTCACTTGTTTGTTGAGTTTTTCCTCTATAAATAGAGAGTACGAAGCCTTGAACCGGAGGGGGTTCTCTCTTCGTCGAACAAAAAAAAGGAATACAAATGTGGAGAAAGTGAAAAGAGAGAGAAAAGGAAGAAAAGTGAAAAGTTTTTCCTTCTTTCGATGGAAATGAAAAAAGGCAGAGAAAGAGAGTGAGAGAGACAAGTGAGAGAGTGTCAGGAGAGCAGAAAATAAAAGAAAAAAAAAAGGAGAAAAAGCAAAAAGACGAATCACTGTTCATCTTCCTCCTCTTGAGTTTCTGTTCGGTGCATCTGCTTAGCTCCTCCACGATCCGAAGCTTCGCACGCCGTCCGCCCGGTCCGTCTCGTCCGAGCCTCCGCCTCCGCCTTCGCCTCCGCGCGCCACTCGCCTTCCCGAGCGGCCCCCGACGCCGCCGCTCCGGACCCCGCCCGCCGGTCCGCGACTCGCCCACCGTCGGAGTCCGCCGCCCGCAACCATTTAAGCGACAACCGCCCATCCGTCCTCGAAGCCCGAGCTCCCCCGCGCCGCCAGGGTCCTAAGCCGAGTCGTTGGTGCCCCACCGGACGTCGAATCGACGCCTCCGACGCACCAACCTGCGAGCCTCTCCTCGTCGACCCAGCCGCCGGATGCCTTGCCGCTCCACCCCCGACACCCGCGCTAGTAGCCCGCGCGTCTGCCGCTTTCGCCGGAGCCCCGCATTGTCGCGGCCGCGCCGAGCTCCCCCGATTTCGCGCGCTGCTCTTCCTCAACGCCGATCCGACCAGCGGCTTGCCACCTCGCCGCGCATCCGCCGCTTTTCGCCGGAGCCCCACACCGCCCGTGCCCGCCGCGAAGCCTCCGAGCACCACCAAACGCCAAAGAACCCCTCCGCAAACCGCGCCCAACAACCCGGTGGCCCACGATCTCGCACATCATCGCCGCCACCACAGCGGCGGCGGGCGTCGACGACCTCCTCCGCTTATCCTCCGCGGGCCGTACGCCCTTGCCGCCGCCGTCGCCTAGCCCTCGCCGAAGGTCCGACGCCCCGCCACCCTCTCTCCGGTTACCCCATCCACGTTGTCTTGTCTTCTCCCCTAAGGTAGTTTTTATTTTTATTTTTACTTTTTATTTTTCTATTTTACTTTCTTTACGCTTAGTTTATTTTACCTTTTTTCTATCTTTATGTTATTTTTCTGTTTATTCCATTTGATAGCATTTTTAGGTTTAGTTATTTAATTTGTAATATTGGATGTTAATATTTGTAAATTTAGTAGGCATTATCCGTAGGGATTTTGTCTGAAATTATTGTAATTATTAATTTGATCCAAGAGACATTGGATCATTTTTTTAATTATTTTAATTGTTGGGCTTTTTAGTAGAATTTCAATTGTTAGATCATTATAATTATTTAATTTGGCCCGTAAGACTTCGGATCAGATTTTTAATTATCTTGATTTCCTTATTGTGATAATTAGGGTTAGAATAATCGTTAATTTGACTGTGAGACAACAGTTATTTTTTCGATTATTTTAATCCTTTGTTGGTTGATTATGTTGATTATTTAGATTTAATATTTCATAATTATGCATTTTTTTTATAAAAAAAAAATCAAAAAGTTAAAAAAAAAAAAAATCTAAATCTTGCATTAGGTTTTTTTAGGCTTAGTAAATTAGGATCGCATCATGTTGTTATGTTTTAGTAATCCCATCGTGTAGTTTTTTTTAATTACATCATTATGTTTTTTTATAAGAATTATTAAGTAATTTAAAAAAAAGAGAAAAAAAAAACACAAAAGGTCATTTATTTGGTTAGTTAATAGGTTAGCTCATAATTAATCCCATTTTATGTCATCATTTTATTCAATGTTTAATTATGATTGAACATCTGTATGATTATCCCATGGCATGATAGTAATTTAGGTTAAAATAAATATAAGCTGCCTGCAAAAACATTTTTGAAAAACTAAAAAGAATGGTACCAAAAGGGCATTAGAGAAATCTAGTGTAACCAAGTCCCCGTACCCTTAGTCTCTGGTTCCTAGGAGTAAAATAATCCTCCCATTATTTTACTTAGGTGTCTAGTCGACCTACCATAAACTGATTAGTGGCGACTCCTAAATAATAATCATTTGCATGCTAAATATTTGAACCTTAAGTCGCGAATTGGTATGGGCTTGGGAGAGCCCGAGCTAAGTTAGACTTAGTAATCCATTAGCCTGATTTTAGGTAGTTCACCTGAAAAATTGGTCGCGACAATTATGATGCTGTGAAATTGATTGATTGAATGGGAATGATCGGTGAATGGTTCGATTGAGATGTAATCGACTATGTTGATTTGATCGATGCTTCGATCAGTGATGTGATTGCTTGGGTGCCTATTTGATCTGTGCTAATATGCAGGTGGAATCTAAGACTAAGGTAAGTCCTCTGACTCGTGTTGTGCATAGGCAACCCTAAGGTGTATTAGTTTACTAATCAGGTCTTAGGGGATAGAACTTGCTGAGACGTAGCCTCATTGGTTATTGAATAACCATTTCAGGTGACTTGGACGTTGAAGATCTTGAAAGTCCGGTGCAGTCTGTTGAAGGCTCTAGTTGGAGTGTGGAGGATGATGAAGAGGAGGATGGGGACTCGTAGCTTGTAAAACCCCACTTCTACTTGTAGACCTTGTTTTTAAACGGGCTTATTGTGAATTGAATTTAATAGTCACCTTGTATATAAAAGTGAAGGTTTTTAAGAGTTTGAAATTTAGTCCTACTGTTCTATCCCAATGTTTTATTGTCTGGGGATTTTTAATTGCTTCCGCATGTGCTTATGAAAATGAAAGGGTCGGCGATATGTAGCCCTGGGATATCACATTTTAAAATCGACCAAACATGAAGGATGGTCACGTGACCGAGGGTCAGGGCGTGACAACGCAACTTAATTCTAATATTTTTGTTTAGGATTAAAATCGATCTCTAATTTTCTATGCAATAAATAAATGATCGGGTCACCAAATTTAGGTATCAACAATTAAAAATCAAATTTGGACCAATACAACATCGTTTTGAACTTTAAAGAAATGTCACATCATTTAAAATTCTCGTCGAAAGATGCCTCGTCAGCTATTTGTTTGAAAATTATTGCCAATTAGGACTTAAATATTCTTTTCTTCTTCGATTTTGACACCTAAGGGCCTGTTTGGTAACATAACAAACAATGTCAACCGCCATCATACTATATTACGCTCTTGGTATAGTATGAACAGTTTTTTGAAATTGTCAATATAATGGAATGGTCTGACTAGACCCAAAAGATCTTTCTGTCTTTCAAAATTCCATAAATATTTTGAATACGTCATTTATATTCCTAAATCATTCGTTCGAATCACCATTCTGTAAATAAATCTATCTTGAATTCTATAAAATAGAATGAATATTTTATGGATTCATTAAAAAAAATAATTTTTGAATGAAATGAAAATAACTAATTCTATTCTTTTTTATTCCCCAGAATAAAAAAGAATAAAAATTCGTTTAGTAACTTTTTATTCTCATGAATAGATTAGGAAAGAATTAAGAAGTAGAAAAAAAGTTATTTATTTGTTCTCGGAATAACTCTCGAATCAAGCTAAATCATATTATTTTTCTTTCTCTTTATCTTTCTTCTTTTCCTTTTCTTTTCTCTTCTTCTTCCTCTAACCAAAGGGCAAAAATAAAATAAAATGATTAAAAATTAAAAGAAATTTTGAAAAATATAATAAAATTATAACATGATACTATATTTAAAAAATAATAAAATTACATAATAAAATTATATTAAAAATATGATAAAATTATATAATAAAACTAAAAAATACATAATAAAATCATTAAAATATAATTAATTTAAAAAAATTAAAAGAAATTTTAAAAATATAAAAAATTATATTAAAAATGATAAAATCACATAATAAAATTATATTAAAAATGATAAAATTATATAATAAAATTAAAAATATAATAAAATAAATTATACAATAAATTTATTAGACAATTAAAAGAGAAAAATATAATAAAAGTATGAAAAATTAAAAGAAATTCAAAGTCACAAAAAAGTTTAAGGGTTGTATCAAACGCATTTCTATTACGGGAATAGAAATTTTAGGCAGTTATTAAACCCCTTTAAATACTTTCTCAAGAGAAATTGTTCCCGAAAATAGAATGGTTACCAAACGCATCTTAAATATACTTTTTGAAAATTTGGGCACCTATGTATCCACCGTGCCAAGTTTTGGCACTTAGGGTGTCCATACCTCTATATTAATCCAATGTAAATGCTAAGATCCTTAGATAATTTCTTCCAATGCAAAAATTATGTGTGATTAGACTCGAGACCTCAGTCTTTTTCCTTTTTAGGTTTGTTTTCTTGAGACGCGACAGGGGCAAATTAAATATCTTACTAACACATATTTTCCTTATGACTTTTGGCCAACTCTTTTGCCTCTTTTCGGAGAAGTACATCCTTTTCTAGAATACCCTTGGCTTGGTTTGAAAACCTAGTGATTTTCATATTCTGCCCAAATGTCTAAAAAAAACATATTACATGTGACGTATATCAACCCAACTCAACCCATTTGCAAAAGCAAAATAAATATAAAAAGGCTAATATGTGCAAATACATAGCTAGATGTGCTGAATCGTTCTCATGCTGGATAAGCCTCTCTATGAACACGATCTTCACTATTCAAACGTGTATAATGAGTACTAGCCTCTCTCCTTCATTCCGGAGTCCTCGCTATCAATTCAACATCACGATTAGGAGAAGCTTCGCTACTTGGAAAATGCGAGGTTGGAACTATCGTAGATCTGTTTCTCTCCAGACAACCAAATAATCCGTGCTCGCGAAAGAAGTTGTCTGCAGTTTCCAGAAACTTGGACCAAAGGGAGCAATCAACAGCACGAGCCGCGCTCGAAGAAGGCCAATGAGAATAGAAGAACGAAACTACGTATATCAACACCGATGATACAGAGACGACCCCGGTGATGATGAAGAGCCCTCCAAAGCTGTACACACTCAGGCTAAGATCGTCTGAAAAGATCGCAGCATCTTGATCTTGGCACGAGCTTTGTCTGCCGAAGTAATTTTTCTCCATTGTGTCCATTTTCGCTTTATCTTGAGTGACATGCAGGATTGCCCTTGAAACGTGGGAGACCAAAGGGGACCCCAATGGAAAGGCCTGATGAATATTAGCCATGTTAGTTCGCGGATTTACCTTTCGTGTCAGATGTGTATCGATTGTATATGGGTAGATGCACGCATGTTACAACACGAGCACAGGCTTATGAGCATTTTCTTGGTCACATATACGTACGTATATGTGTGTATGTGTAAAGTAGAATTTCACCTTCAAGTACGTCAGATTTCTTGAGTTCCTCTACAAAACACATTAGTCACGCTATAATAATATTAGAAACATCACATTAATGTGCAACATTACGGGTGCTTATTTCAAAGATCTGGTACGAAACATAAACAATGAAAAAAATGAAAAAAAAAAAAAAAAAAAAAAAAAGCTTATAGTTACTGCAATTTCTTTTGGGTCAGTAAAGTATAAATAATAATGGATCCACTGTCATGCAAAGCGAAGGTCTCTTAAGTATATAATACGCGAACCCATTGTTACTATTATGGAGACCTATTATGAGCATAAATACTCCTAAAAAATGGAAAGAAGGAGGAGGAGGAGGAGGAAGAGCTTATTTTGAATACAATTTTATTTGTGGTAAGTTGAAAATGAATAATAATAATATATCTATTTTCATGCAAGGTATATATATATATATATATTACTCGAGCATGCTAAGTTTAGCTAGGACAGAGAGAAGCTTATATTGAATACAATTTATTTGTGGTAAGTTGAAAATGAATAATAATATATCTACTTTCATATAAGATGCATATATATATATATATATATATATATATATATATATATATATATTACTCGAGCATCCTAAGTTTAGCTAGGACAAGAGACTTACAAAGCCAAACCCGTCGGTTTTATAGGTTGCTCCTACCACTTTGTACTTGTTGCAGTATCTGGCAAGGAAGAGCTTTATGCATGGCAAATCATCAAAGATGGCCGCTACTCCTCCGTTTTCGCTTCCCTTTGATAGTGCCTCGTGGTATTCCTCTGGTGAACCATAAGGAATCAATCTGGATGCATTGAAATTGAGCTGCTTCACGAGAAATCCCCTCACGTAAGATCCTTTTTGATAACCAACGAAATGGCGATTCCTTATCAAGTCTTGCACGTCCACAAACTTGGGCGTGAAACGTTGCACGGTTAAAATTGAAGCTAAACTTGCAGTATAACTCTGAGTCAGGATCAGCACCACGAATACCCATACGATGAGCACGGGCCTTGTCAAGTTGTTTGCAGTCTTCTCCCCTACATCAACATAAATCAGAGTAAAAGGCAATTTTATGATGAAAATCATAATGACGAACGAGGCACAGCAGATTTGAATGGACTTACTATGAGCAAACACCAATGTAGACAAGGAAAACCAGAATATCAAACCGATTTGTTGTCTAGGACGACCCCTAAATTCTTCATTTGTTCGACGTTCGAGGAGCCACACGGTGGATCCAGTGAAAATGGAGGCCAAAACAGTCGTTAGCCAGAGATTCCAACTCAATGGTTTTATGAAGATCCACGTGTTCCTCCGCTCATCATCCTTAATGGCAACTACCATTGCTAAACCAGATTCTGAGTAGGGAAGTGTAAAATCAATGTCGGATGAGCGATACGCGACGATAGTTGTGTCTCCTACAACTGCATCGAATTTCTGCATCATCATGTCCCATAAACTTCAATTTATATTGCTAATTCACATTTATATGAATGAACATGTTAGTGATATTTGTGCACACAGCGCCTACCAAACAAGCCAGGTATATTGATGACAGTGTGCCTAATTATGTTGTGTGAACTACTCTGCAAGGAATTTTAGCATATAGAAGACAAAAGCTTAAACAAGATTCAGAAAGATTGCACTTAATAATGACAATCGTGTATTCCTTTTTTCACCAAGTGATTTATCAAGGAACAGCAGGGTAAAAATTGTAAAGCATCGACAAACCTGACGTTTAATTTCATTCAACATATTATCGTAGGTTCCTGCACTTTGCCTGCTCTCGTTCACATAAGGAATGTACTTGTAAGGAATAGCAAAGGGCAATTCATCCAGTACTGCCATAAACATGTCGTGGGCGAATCCTGAGTAGCTTGGCACTCCCGTGTGTGGATCCCATTTGATATTGAAGAACTCACTAAAGCCGTCTTTCATTGGAACCCCAATCCTTAGTTTCTTTCCCAATATCGGCATCACCCAACCTTTCGGGGGCTTTAATGTATCTCCTGGCCAAGTAGGGGGCTTCAAATCGTTGGCTGAAGCTGTGTAAACTTCCACTGTTGATAGGCTCAATTCGGTTGAAAGTCCCCGTGCCAAAGTCCAATATCCAATGGTTTCCTCATTTTGTCCCACAACATTAAAGATTTCGAATGCAATGGGATGAAGTGCACCGCTGGACAATTTAAATTCTCCGGTAAGGCCTTGAAATTGGATGCTTAGGATTTTCTCAAGTAATTTCGGGCCCATCTCAGAAACCCCGACAGACGAAAAGTCGAGATTGTTTCTGCTTGTATTCGGCTTTAAGTATCTAGACTTTGCAGCATCCCATGCCATCTCTCCTGCCAATGCTAATGCCGAAACGGTGTCGTATGCCCATAAGCCAAAGAGACTGAGATCAGTAATCTCGTCGTGTGGATTTCTTTCGGCGTAAAACTTCCTCCTTCTCTCTTCAAAATTTCTACGAGACGCCGATCGCGGTACATGTGGCCTTACACCTAGCACACCTCGCATCGAGTCCGAAGCCTTGGAAATGAGCGGGTCCAGTAAAGACGACAAACCATCAGTGACAATCCAAGCAAACTCCTCGCTCATCATCCCCGCGTTACTTGCTAAAGCAAAGAACCTAGACCCAATCACAGCGGTCATATGAACAAGAAACACTCGTGTCTGCCTCACCAACAATTCATTGAGCTCTTTTACGATGTCAATATCTGTCGGAGACGGAGGAATAACGCTTCTATAAGAGATCCGAGCATCCACCTTTTGGAACGCGTCGACAAGGTATGGAATCAAGCCGTTGCCATAGTCAGTGTCTTCATAAACAAGAGTTATTTCCCTCCAACCATAAGCTTGTACGATAGCCGCTAGAGCACCAACTTGTGAACTGTCGTCGTAGGCTGTCCGAACGAAATAATGGCTTTGTGTGGGAGAAAGGGATGGGCTAGTGGCTGAGAATGATATGATTGGGACTTGAGCTTTGACTCCTAAGTCGATTACAAATTTGGCTTGTGAGGACCATTGAGGTCCCAGGATTGCATGGACTTCTTCATTCTCCATCAAGTCCAAAACTGTAAACACGATGTAGTTGATTAAACAATTGATCTACCAAAAAAGTGGGATTGCTTGGACTGCTTCATTCTCCATCAAGTCTAGAACTATAAACATGAAAATTAGTTTGGAATAAATGTGAAACGGATGTACCAATTTTAGATTTTAGAGTAAATGTGGCACGACCGTACTAGTGTGAAATTTTTTGAGGTATTAACAATTCCTATTATGAAAAAATTGGGCTGGTCCGGATCTTTGGGCCACCGGGCAATTTTCCACCGCCCTACTGGAGGCAGCATGGTGACAAGTTAGTGGTGCGGCCTCGATGACCCTCACAATACGGTTAGGTGCTTGTCGACATTGCCAGATAGAAAGAAGAGACTCGGCGGAGCACTAAGTGGTTCAGATTAGAGTTTAGGAACTTCACAGTGGGAATTTTAGAAGAAAAATGGCAATTAATAATTTATGCCAAATGCGATTCAAGGTGTTTTAAAATACATATGTGATGGCGTTATTAGGCAAAAGAAGTCTTATATCCAAGATGGGATGTAAAATTAAGCAAGTGGAGTAATTAATATTGGCTCATGACTCATTGGCTTCAAATGGAAGTCGAACCCGACCGGACATGTTGACAGGCTCAAGTTCAAGCTCACGATCGGAGGATTTTGTGTTAGAAAAGTCAGTGATGATGGAACAAATCATATGTAGAAAAGGAGGGTATGCGTGGTGGTTGAAAGGGCCAAAAAAGTTGACTTTGACCGTTTGAGTGCGTCTTACCCCTGAAGGCCGTTTGAAGGAAACGGTACTTAAAAAGTCTAAACCTCTTGCATTAATACTAAGTAAATATTAAACATTTCAATTAGACCAATTTAGTCATAATATTTTCACATTGATACAAATTCAGTCCATCTGGCTATTTTCAGTCAGAAATTACTAATGTAGACACTAATCACCCTACATGGCAGGGCAAACACTGATGTGGACATTTTAAAATTTTCATTAAATTTCATTTTTTCGATATTTTTTATATTTTTTCTTTTTTCTTTTTCTTTGTCATTTTCTTCTTCTTTTTCCCACTATAGTTGACCCACTCATCGAAGCTAGCCGCTGGGTGAGAGTCATGAAGCCCTCACCAACCATCGGCGGGGGGGAAGGCCAACATCACCATCTCTAAGTACTCAAAATTCTTCCCTCATGCTTGTCGAGCTTGTGGCTGAGCCTCCAAGCATAGCTTCACTACATCCCCCAACTTGCGATGAGGTAACTAGGGTCGATGTCGAGGTTCTTAATGAGCTCAAGTGCTGGAGGAGATGTTGCAGGTTGGGGCTATGGTGAAATTTGCTTGGAGGCTGAGTCACGAGCTCAATGAACATGAAGGAGGAGTGTTGAGTTCTTGGAGATGGTAAGGCCAGGCAAGGGCCCCAACCCTCGCCAGCAGCCGACGAAGGCTTCATGACCCTCACCCAGTTGCCAGGTTGAGTGGGCAGGCTAGCCAAAATGGGAAAAGAAAAGAGAAAAGGAAAGAAAAAAGAAAAAAATAATAATTAAAAATCAAAAATTTTGAAAAAAATAAAAACAAAAAAGTCTACGTTAGCGTCAGTCATGTTACGTAGAATAACCAACGTCCACATCAATAATTTCCGACCTAAAATATTCGGATGGACTATATTGATACTAATGTAAAAATGTAATAACTAAATTGGTTCAATTGAAAAGTTTAAAATTGAATTGATATTAATGTAATAAGTTTAAAAAAAATTGGTACTTTTCCCAGATTACTTGAATCAGTCTTATGTTTAAAAAAGTCGATGATTCAATTTCCACCTTTACGTCGAAGGAACGGACTGAAAAGTCAAATAATCATAAATTTGTCATATGCAAAAAAAATCTGTTTTTTATTGTTTTTTTTTTTTTTGTGGGGGGAGGGGAGGGGGAGAGAGAGAGTTTAATGAAGTAGATGTCGTCTAATACTAATACAAATACTAAAGATATTACAGATATTAGATGCCTAAATGCTAATGTTAATACACCGACCAAAAAAATACTAATATTAGAATCTCTACTTACTTTGGACCATGATACTAATTCTACAACTATTAGATGCCCTATTCAGAACCTATTTAGAATTCGTTGTACTATGCATACTGATCCTTCTAAGCCAACTTTTCTGTCTGTTCTACATTAAAAACTCACATTAGAACACTTCATCGTAGGTGTATTAATGTCGTTGATCAGACAAGGAAAAATCTTTACTAAATTAGTTGATGACAAATTTTTAAATTCCAAAAAATCAAGATTCATAAGTGATAAGAGTTTGAAATTGCGAATGATCTAATTCATGAGCGTGAGTCCAATATGTCCAACACAAGCGACATAAGTGCGTGTATTTACCTGCTGATGCCGCATCGACGACGTTGTCCTTTGGATCTCTGACAAGAAGCGACAATCGGGTGTGGTAATCAGGGTGCACGCCATAGAAATCAGATCGCGCCATGGATATACAACTTTCCACCACCTTCCCCACGGATGAGTTCTTGCTGAAAACTAGCCCGACTTGAATCATTTCCTTTGCCAGGTTCTCTTCGGGTACACCGGAGGTTTCAATAGAAGAGGCCTGGTGAAGGAAACATAACAGTGCAAGAATCAAGGAGCATGTCTGGCCCTCCATATTTGTTTATCTCGGTTACTTTTGTCTATTGGTTCACTTGTTGATTCCCGACTATTTATACTTTGTTTCCAGCTCTAAGCAGTGCAGAAATATGGAAAGAAGTTTCCTAGAATTTGACCGTGCAAAGTGCACAAATTGATTTAATGGAAGTATGAATAAGACCAGTAGATTCACCGGAAGATTCGTGGATGTGGAAATAAATTGCCTTCTTTTCCTTGCAAATATTGAATGTTTTTTGCTCTCCTCTTTCGCAATCAGCCAAAAAAAGAATCAATTGATTGGAAAATGTCATGGCGTTCCCCTCTGCTTCGCGTCTATTGCCATGTGGCATCAATGTAACCAATTGTAGGAGAAACGCTTATGCCTCGCCACTTCCAATATTACACAAGAACATAATCTTCTTAGACAAGTGCCCTAAAAATTCTAAAACTTGTCAATGAAATGCAATTACATCCTAAAGTATAAATCTTAAAACTTGTCAGATTAATATAATCGAGTTATTCCATTAACTTTATCTAACTTAGCTAACGGAAAATATTGACGTGACATATTTTTCCTCTATCCTACATGGCGATGGCATGACTAAACAATATCTTGTTGGTATAAATATGATTTTTAATAAATTCCTTTTAAATTAAATTAAAAAATAAGCTAAATTTATATTTAAAAGGGGGTGAGAAACCAAGCAGCTGAGGGCTACAAGCCCTCGGCACCACCACCCATTGTCAGGAAGGTCACTTGCGGTCAGCAAGAGTCACGCGACCACTAGCCGAGGCCATCCTCACGCTCGTTAGCCCCTCCCACAGATAGTGGGGAATGCCGGCAAGGGCTCGCAGACTTTAGCCGCTTAGTTTTTCATCCCTCTCCTTTTTTTAAAAAAATTTAACTTACCTTTTAATTTAATTTAACTAAAATTTGTATTAAAAATTAGATTTGGACCAAAACGGCATTATTTTAGCTTTACGTTTCATGTTTTAGTCACATCGTCGCTACATAGAAGAGAAAAAAATATTTAAAATAGCCACCTCAGCATTTTTTATTAGCCAAATTGAACAAAGTTGATAAAATGACTCGATTCCTCTAATGTGATAAATTTTAAGATTTAATTACACTTTGACAAGTCTTAAGACTGCGGATACACTTATCCTTAATCTTTCCTAGTTTAGGACATCACATGTGCATGGCAATGTGATTTTCAATGGGCTCGTTTATAACTCATTAACTTAAATTATAAGTGAGAGGAAGTCCGTCAAGATACATCGATGGGTTAAACTGGTTTCCAAATTTTTGAAATCTGAAACCTACCTTACATACTTTAAAACCTAGAACCTACCTTGTTATAGGTTCCAATGTCGGTTTAAAATTTTACCCAAGTTCCATCTATATTCATAATTAAACGATTTTCGTAAATCAGTGCCTCTAATTATTACTATCTACCGATACAATTCATTGATCACAATTCATAACGTTAACAAAGCAAAAGTCTCAATCATAGATACCATCAAAGACAGAAGTTTATACTAGTGATTCCAAATTACACAATTATTATCGGACACCATGAAATATCACAGGACTACACGAAAATATAAAATAAAAAAAGCACAAAAACTTATTCTAGGTTCCCCATTAAAATCGATTCCCGATCGAAATTAATTTCTCAATTTTTGAAACCTAGAAATCGTCTTGAAACCATGCTCACCCCTAATTTGGATTTAGGCTTCCATCTTGGTAATATATTGGGCTTTTGCTATGCCTCCCAAGCAAAGTGTATTCAAAAAATTGAAGATGCAAATTGTAAGTTTCAAAATTTGCCCATGTAAATTATTGTCTGTAAATATGGACAATGAGTTTTTAAAATTGGTTTTGAGTGTGTTGCGTTTGAAATGTTGGTGATGATGAACTTGTCTTATGTAGAAAAATCTTCTTCTTTTTTCTATTTATTTTGAGAGGGGGACTGAGAGATGGCGTGATGGTGAAGTTGGTTGGGTCGACCTTACGTTTGAAAAGTCAATGATGATAAATCGTCGTTTGCCTACATCCGAGGGAGAGGGAGAAAGGTTGAAGGAACGTACTGAAGTTGATGCTATATGTGACAGCTGAAAATTTCAAATTTGAAGTCAAGTCGTTTCTTGTTTGAAAAGTCAAATGACGATAAATTTATCATATGCGGACAAAATATTTTCTCCTACTTAAAAAAATGCCACCAATGATGATAAAGCGTCGTAATGCCTTGAGAATGCTCTTCAAAACTCGACATCCGAGGGAGAGGGAAAGACGTGGAAGGAACGCACTGAAGTTGATGCTATACGTGACAGTTGAAAATTTCAAACTAGAAGTCTGTATCTCGTTTGAAAAGTCAAATAATGATAAATTTATCATAAATGGACAAAATCTTTTCTCCTAGCTTTTTTTTTTTTTGCAAAAAATGTCACTAAAAACTTTAAATTATACTTGTCATGATACGTTTATTTTAAACTATTTTATATATTAAAAAAATCCTCCAAACTATGCCCATTATAATACATATACTCAAAACTTTCTCTTTATGATAGAAAAAACTCCAAACTTATATTTATGCAATATATTTATCCTTCGTCAAGATTTTATCTTATGAGTTTTTATTTCATTTAAATCACATGGACACCATATCACATCGTTTGCTTTCCAGCATCTATGTAGGCAAACTTTTAATGGTGCTCATTGAGGGAACCTTATAAAGAGTAAATGTATCACAAAAGTATAAATTTAGGATTTTTAGATTAAAAAAATATGACACATATGCTACAATGGTTATAATATGGAGTTTGTTTTTTTTTTTTACCCCTTTTTTTGGGTGGAGAGAAAAAGAAATTTCTCTTAAGGGAGAAAGAAGGGACTAGATTCTAAAACATTTATTAGATCCTCCACTGTATAGCCTAATACTAGTACTAGTACTAATATGATAGATATAAAAAATATTAGATGCCTAACACTAAAAAAAATACTTATTCTGATACCAACACTAATACTCATGCTAGATTCTCTTATTACATTGCATCATAATATTAGTTGTCCTATTAAAATTTATTGAGAGTTCATTAAACTATGTAGATTGATCCTTCTAAGCCAACTTGTCCGGCAATTCTAATTCACACTAAACCACTTCATTGTATGTGTATTAATATCATGGATCAAACAAGGAAAAAGCATATACTAATATGGTTAGTGACAAGTATATGAAGTCGTGAAGGATCAAGATTCATCAATGATAAGTGTTTGACATTTTGACTTATTAAATTCATGAGCACGAGCCAAATATGTCCCACACACGTGAAGTAAGTGTAGCCGAATCTGTAGTAATAGTTTGATAATCTACGATATTTAATTTTGGTAAGTCAAGGCCTTAATGGGAGAACAGTAACAACCCGAATAATATCGAATGCCACATTAACAATGTCCTCCCCTAGATCTCTGACTTGAAGTGAAAATCGGGTACAGTAAATGGCGTGAACGCTATAGAAATCGGTGAGCTCCATAGATATACAACTCACCACCACCTTCATGACGGTCGAATTCATGCTGCGAACTAAACCGACCTGAATCATTTCCTTTGCTGAGTTCTCTTTAAGTAGACCAGAGGTTTCAATAGTAGAGGCTAGGTGAAGGGAGCATAATAGTGCGAGAGCCAGGCAGAATATCTGGCCCTCCATATTCTGTGTATTATGGTTATGTCTGCCTATTGCTTTCCTTGCTAATTCCCGACTACCTATACATTTACGTTTTCATTTCCTTGCTCATTCGTCAAGATTTTCTTTGTGTTCCGCCTCGGCAACCCGTGGGTAGAAAATCTCTAGCGAGCTCTAAGCATTGGAAAAATCGAAACGTAGGTTCAAAGGATTTTATTGTCCGGTGGGTAAACATTGACTGATTTAATGCGAAAGTAGTGGTCCTTAGTCAAAGTAAAAGTCGAAATACATAGGAAAAGTCGCAGGTTGTGGAGATTCATTGTCTTTTCCTTGCAAATATCTAATGCTTTTGTCCCCCTCTTCGCAAAAACCCAAAACAGGAATCAATCAATTTGTGAGGCTCCACATAATCATGACGCGTGTTTTTATTAGATTTGAAGCGTTCCGCTAAAGAGACGAAACGGAGAAGGCGATGGTCCGCCGTGTGTTCCCCGTAGATGCATCTGCTGAAAATACGGATGAATAATGCCAAATTAGAAGGTGTTCACGACTCGATTCGAAAGCATCTTTTAAAGAATTTTGTGAATGAGTACATATAATCTTATTGAGTGCCCATTTAAAAAAAGAACTGCAATTTTCAATGGTTTATCTTCTGTGTTACGTGTAATCAATGGATTAGATTTCAAAACAATTATTTATAGACTTGTTCAATGTATTTCATAAATTTTTGTCCAACGTGCAGTACCGTTCATTAATTTTAATTTATTCAGTATTATCTATGAGCTTGAATTAATGAAAGGATTAAATCCAAGGACTAAATTGAACATATATAAAAAATTTAGTGATCCAATTGAATAATTGGATTAAAATTCACGGATCACATTACACAATTAGAAGTTCAGGGATGGTATTGCACATTAGGTCAAAGTTTAAGAACTATCTATGTTATTTTTATTTCCTATTATGCGATATACTTTGGGTCAATCCATGCCATTCGAACTTTGGGATTAGTCTGCCCCGAACAAAAGATTCAATTGAGGCTTGGTGGCTCGGTTCGAAGTTACTAGAGCTAGAAAAAATTGGGTCGGTGCGGACCTTTGGGCCACCGGGCAATTTTCCACCGCCCTATCTGCGGCAGCATGGTGACAAGTTAGTGGCGCTGCCCGGTGACCGCTACAAAATGGTCAGGTGCTCGTCTACACTAACAGAGCGAAGAGCCTTGTTGGAGAACTAATTGTTTCAGATTAGAGTTTGCGGTGAGTTTAGAAACTTGATGGGAGAATTTTTAAAAGAAAAATGATAACTAATAATTTGTGTCAAATGCGATTCAGAGTATTTTAAGATACATGCCTGCTGAATTATTAGGCAACAGAAGCCTCACATCAAAGATGTGATATGAATTGGAGCAATTAATATTGGCTCATGACTCACTGACTTTAAGTCGGAGTTGGTGTGGCCGAACATGTTGAGGTCTCATATTTTGGGCTTTATCTTGATGATCTATCGAGCTTTTACTATGCCTCCCCAACAAGGTATATTCACAACCTTGAAAATACAAATTGTAGGTTAAGTCAACAATCTCAATTATTGTTAGTGTAGAAATTAAAAATGATTTTTGTAATTAGATCGCAGCATTTTATGTCAGAAAAGTCGGTGATGATGAACCTATCATATGTAGAAATTTTTTATATATTTTTATTTTTTTAGAGAGAGAGAGGAGGAAGGAAGGCAGTGAAGTTGAAAGAGTAGAAACAATCGACTTTGACCGTTTGATTACGTCTTGCCCCAAGACTGTTTGAGTCGGTCTTACGTTTGAAAAGTCGATGATTCGATTTCTATCTCTATGTGGAAAGAATGGACTGAAGTCGAGGTTCGACCAAAAATACAGAAGAAGAATTCGAAGAAATATGTGACAATAGACAGAGTAGACTTGGAAGTCAAGTGCGTTTTCTGTGTTAAAAAGTCTAATAATGGTATATTTGTCATGTGCCAGAAAAATCTTTTCTTTTTTGGGTAGAGAGAGAGAGTTTCATGAAGTAGATGACGCCTAATATGAATACTACTACTAGATGCCTAATACAAATAGTAATACCTATACCAATACTAATTGGAAAGTTGTCCAAAAATCATAAACCAATTTTATTTTACCAATTCAATCTTAAATCTTTCAATTTTGTCAATTAAATCCTAATCATTTTAGCAATATGTCAATTGAGTCCATCTAACCAATTATGATCGAAAATTATTAACGTGGATGCCAACCGTCTTATATGGCATAGCCAGGGCTGACGTGGTCATTTTTAATGATAGTTTAATTTTTTGAAATTTTTTAGTTTTTTGAAAATTTTTATTCTTTTTTATTCTTTTCTTTACAACAAGGGCTGTGAAGCCCTCACTCTGTGCTAATGACGGCATCCCAGCCCTCGCCTGTGGCTGAAGAGGGTTGGTTGGCAACTCTCGTTGTCCCTAAGTTTTGAAAAGAAAGTAAAGAAGAAAAGCAAAAAGCAGAAAAAAAAATTAAAACTCAAAAAATATAAAAAAAAAAATTATTAGAAAATATCCACGTCAACACCGGTTATTCTATTCCAGCTATGCCACATAGGATGGTTAGCGTCCACATCAATAATTTTATATCAAAATTAGATAGATAAACTTAATTAGCAAAAAATAAATAGGTTAAGTATTGAGAGATGAAGGAAAACCTCACCCTTTGAGTTAATTTTTAGAATGAAAGAAGCCGAAAACCACTCGTCATCCAATTACTAATAAGTCTAAACCCAACAGTCATTTGGGAGGGCCTGTTGTGTGAGTGAGAGATTGTTGGAGTTTATCCCACATCAGTTGTGGAAAGAACTGGTGGTCGATTTAAAAGTTTAAGGAAAAGTTTCATCTTTTGAGATAACTTTTAGGGTAAAAGAGACCCAAGACCACCAAAGATTTAGGACTCAATTGTTGAAAAGTTTAGAATTGGATCGGTTAAAGTGTAATAGGGTTTAGAACATTTTGGACAATTTTCCTCAATACTAATACTAACACTAGCACTAATACTAGATGCTCCACTTACATTGGACCATAGTACTAATATTATATAACTTTTAGATGCCCTATCAGAAATTATTAGATACATTAAACTATGTAAATTGAAAGCCAACTTTTCAGTCTATTCTACATTAAAAACTCAAACTAGAATCGCTTCATTTTATGTGTATTAATATAGTTGATCAGACAAGGGAAAAAACATAAAATAGTTTACAAGAAGTATTTGAAGTTATGAAGAATCAAGATTCAATGATGATAAGAGTTCGAAATTGTGAATAATCTAATTCATGGGCGCGAGTCCAATATGTCCTACACGAGCGGCATAACTACATGTATTTACCTATTGATGCTACATCGGTGATGTCATCCTTTGGATCTCTTACGAGAAGTGACAATTAGATATTGTAATTAGGGTATGCGCTAAGAAAAATTAAAGCGTGCCATGGGTATACAACTCTCCACCACCTTCCCGATGGTTGAGTTCATTCTGAAAACTAGCACGACTTGGTTCGTTTCCTTTGTTGGGTTCTCTTTGGCATACATTGGAGGATTTAATAGTAGAGGCCAGGTAAAGGAAACATACTATTGCAGGACTCAAGTAGTATGTCTTGTGACATCTTGACTTTCGGGTTCTGTTTTCAATTGAATAAGTTGGGCTTTTCATCGACGCGCCTATAGTTCTATTCTCTGAGCTGATCACTCACGAGATAACTAGTCTATCTGGTGAAGCCGTTAAGGGATTTTAACGCAATAAATTTGAGAATTCGACCAAAAATCGACTACTCGACCGTGCTAGTCTACAAGGGTCATTACGGCACAGTTAAAAATTAATTAGAGACCGAAAATAGGTTGATTCGAATGAGCCATGTGATTTAGTGTAGGTGATTCCACCTAATTGCAAAATTCTCATCGATCGGCACCAGACCGATTTTTCTGTCGTTTTGGTACCATGTGTCCGTATTTGAAATCTCGATATTTTCACAACAACTGAGAGTCGCCAATGTGTCGAAGATGTACAATGTGGCTCGAAAATAATCGACCACGGGTCAATTGCACTAAAATTCATAAAAGCTATCCGGTAGATTAGGTCACGCTAAAATTGCACCAGATTGAAATTAACCGCGAATTTAAACCCGATTTCTAAGTTCTGTCATGTCACGATTCATTTTAGGAACGTCAACTCATCCTCCGAAGATTTTTCTGCAAACTGGGATTTTGGCAAAATTTCAAAGTAGGGCTGTTTTTGACCGGGAAAATTAGAGGGCCGTTTTTTATCGCAAATTTGGGATTCAAGTTGGATAAATTGACGAGGAAAAATGCGAATTCAAGTGTGGGCACCTTGGTTGTATTTATGGACATCAATTTAGGCTCAATTGGAGGGGATTTGGTTCAATTTGGGGGAAAATGTTCCAAAATTCGTAGGTCCTTGGGGGTGCAACATTTGGACCACTTGGAGGCTTGTTAAGGAAGCTTTGGCTACTGCAATTTGGCCTTCGAAGACAGCCATGCATGGTGGGGCCTTGCCAAGGGTGAAATGGATAGAAGGTGAAGACTTTTGAGGCATCGGGACCCCCCTCTATCTTCAGCAATCTTCTTCTCCTTCATCCAGCCCACCTTTCTCCATTATTGTCCATTTTGAGCTTAGAAAACTAGAAGAAAACAGAGCAAGCCCCCCTAGCCCGTCGACCACCGCCTGGAGCTGCCGAAGCTACCCGCTCGCGCCTGCAAGCCCATCGCGCTGCCTGTCCCCCGCACGCGTCGTCCTGCTCACCCGCGCCTCATCTCGCGCCCAAGCCGTCGTCCCTTGCCATCTCGAGCTCGTCCAGCCGTTGTACGTCACCGTCCAACCGTCCGTCGCCACCACCGTCCCAACCTTGGTTCCCTCCGATTTGGCCTTGGACAAGACCAAACCTCTCAGCCCAGCTGAGAGCTTTGTGTGCTTTTCCAAGCCCTTTCGGACCTTGGGTGGTGTCGCCATGGGCTTGGTTGTCGCCGTCTCCATGTCGCCCTCATCGTGGACTCACTAAATCACTAAACCGGTGAGTTTACTTACTAAACTCTACTTAGGGAGTTAATGACGCTTAGTTGATAAGTAGTTTAGGCTAATTAGGGTTTAGGTGGTTAGTTAGAATGGGTTAGTGATTTATTTATCCATTTGTGCATGTTAGGTGGTTAGAACGGATAGATTAGGGGCTAAAGTAGTCGTACTATTTATCTAAATAGGTTCGAAAAATTTTTAGGCCTGTTTAGGTGGTTAATTTAGCATTTCCGGCCTAGATTGGTATTTATGGTATTTAATTGCATTTATTTAATTATTTTTGGTATTTATTTAATTATTTAATATTTTCCTGAAATTAGATCGGGATAGCCGGCAACCGGAATTTCGTGCTGATTGCAATGGTGTGCTTAGTTTATGCAATTGAATGTTAAATTGTGCAATTTGAGTGGTAGTTGTGGTTTTGGTTATTTATTCCAAAATTGTGAAATTTTGATATTTAATTAGAAAAATCCTGAGTGTCGGGTTTTGACACCGAAAATGGTTTTGAGGACTATATCGAATCGTGGGATTTTGAAAGTATGGATATCAATTTTTCTGCTTCAAAATGACCGTGTACCCATACACGATTATTTTTTTCGAATGATTTTAACACGAAGAAATTAGGCCAAGTTCATTATTTTAATTAATGGATTTGTGTGCAAAGCATAATGTCCTTGTCCTGTATTGATTGATCGTGTGATGATTAAGTGAACTCATCCCCGATGTGAGTCAGTGTGTCAACTTGTGTGAGCAATGATCTATGTCAGCTTGTGTGAGCAATAGTCCATCTCAGCTTGTGCGAGCAGTAATCCCTGCCTACGCTAGTAGACCGATGTGCATCGGTAGTTCATGCTTGTGCGAGCAATAATCAAATTGGAATAGATTGAATTGATCGACTGATTGAGTATATGAATTGTGCTGACGTGTAGGAAGGAACTGAGGCAAGGTAAGTCATTTGTCTTGTGTGCCTTTAGACGTATTTCCTTCCTAGTCAAAGTTTAGGGGGTGAACTTGCTGAGACATTGTCTCACCCCGTTGTGGGCTCAATCTTTTTAAGTTCTTAGATGGTGGTTCCTCCGGAACATTTTGGTCGGCCTATGAGGGTTACCAAGCGGAGTTTAGACTACCCTATCCCCGGGGATCACTAGGGGCGCGCATTACAAAATTTCTATTTCTCGATTTCTCTGTTTCTCTGTTCCTTGGAACGTGTTTGGAACATAAATCTGTTTAGTAACGCAATTTGATTTCTTTATTTCTGAAACAGATTTCTATTCCAGAAATAGAGAAATCGAAGAAATCGGAAGCTGAAATTTTTAACTTCTCAGTTTATAAAATAGAAATTAGAAGATGAAATCAAACCATATAAAAGAACCTTGCGCTTTCTTGCTAACTTAATTCACTCATAACCACAACTTCAAAAATTATTGCTAATTTTCTTTTTCTTATTTTGCTCATGTTTTTTTTTTCTTTTCTTTTTTCTTTTTTTTTTTTTTTTTTGATAACTTCCTCATTAGGATGAAAGGCAATCGAATGGGTCCCCAATTTTCAAAAACGACCAAAGTTCTTAAATGCTTACTTAAAACAATGGGGCTCTTTCCTCCTAGAAAGGGCACGCAGATGGCCAGTTGAAGAAAAAGTTCTTACGCAATAGATGAATAAAAGACGTGCCTAGAAATTTAACCTTGTTTCTTTATAGATTCAAAATTCTTGCAAAATCAAAATAATTAGATTGTTACACAATCTTGAATTTTAATTCGAAGGCAAGAGATTCAAGAGAATCTCTCTCTTTGCTATGCAAGAGCCATTAAAGGTTCATTGAGCAACAATAAAGAAATTAGGGATGAGCAACTGGACTAATTCAATTCGAGAATCAAAATAAACCGACCTTCCCCCGATTGGTTCCTAACCATAAACGTTACTTTAAGGTAGAATTCTCATATATTCCTTTACACCATCAATTTTATTTTGTTGATAATCTTGTATAATACTAGTCTTTGATAAAATGACAAGGCTATATAGGCGCCATTGATGGCACCCATATTCATGCTTCCGTAGTACTTGTCTGAACCTACGCAGGATGAGCTTGCAAACGATACATTGACCGAGGAGGGAAACCACATAAATACGCTTAGGAAAACCATTGTCAATAAAATGGCAAAGGATAATAATATGCCAGAAATTCCATGAAATTGTATTTTCAACTTTTGTAATGTATTAGTATTATTTCGACTATTATTTTGTATTTGAGGATTTCCTATGTTGTTATCTAATCAATTTCTGTTCCTAGAAATAGAAATTGTATTCTGTTATCAAACGAATTTCTGTTCCAGAAATAGAAATTTTAAGTCGTTATCAAACGGGTTTCTTTGCTCGGTAACTTGTCCGGGAAATAGAAATCAATTTCTGGCCAAAAATCAATTTCTGGAATAGAAATTTTGTCATGCGCGCCCTAGGTCTATGAACTCATGGTGACCACCATCTGGGTCAATGAGGGCCTACCTCAGAGGATACCCCATCGATTCAGAGCGTGGTTTCGCCGCGGATTCAATGGATACAGGGAGGGTCCCTTCCAGGGTTTTGAGATCCCCGCGGTGGTAGTCGACGCCGCTCTAGGTGAGAGTGCAACTGACCCTCCTGATGGTGCTGTGGAGGACCTAAAGCCCCCGGAGCCTGTGGAGACCGAAGGATCGGCGAATGTGTTCGACTAATAAGTCTTAGGATAGCTTCTTTTGGGAGCCGGTCTTTTGTAGACTCTTGTCTAGAGGCTAGTATTGTTTCGCTTTTGCATGTGCATTAAAATGAATGGGTTGATGATGCGTTTTGGGACGTCGCAAATTTTATCGACCACCGATGGATGGGCACGCACTCGAGGTTCAAGGCGTGACATGTCTGGCCCTCAAAGTTCTGTGTATTTTCATGACTTCTGTCTATTGCTTCACTTGTTGGTTCCTGACTACTTATACATTGTTTCCAACTCTAAGCATGGGAAAAATTTGGAAGTTCCTGGAATTTGACTGTGCAATGTGCACAAATTGACTTAATTCATACCAAAGTAGTAGTCCTACGCTAAGATAAGTTCAGTAGATTCACGGGGAGATTCGTACATGTGGAAATAAAATGCCTTTTTTTATCTTGCAAATATTGAATGCTTCGCACTCAGCCGAAAAAGGAAATAATTGGATTGGAAAATTCGTAGTGTTCCCTTCTGTTTCACGTCTAGTGTCATGTGGCATCAAAGTAGACAACCGTAGGAGGAACGAATATGCCTCGCCACTTGTACTTCGACACAAGAACATAATATTTCCTACTTTAAGACATTGCATGTGCATATACATGTGATTTCGACCGCATTAGCTATTCAATGGGCTTGGCTAAATTTTGTGCTCCTGCGGGCTTAGTTCAAATAATTAAATTAGGCTTACATCTCCCCTTCTTAAGTCATTTCGATTATAATGCAAATTATGTGGACTTATGACAATCAACCGTCAAGGTTGATATCAAATTTTCTATGCAATAAATGATTAGATTATTGGTCAAAATTTAAGTGTCAACAACATATTTTAAACTTGGAACATGAATTTTTGTCAAAGCAGGTTTGAGGTTATTGAAATCGGGAACCATACAGATCAACCCTAGAGCTGGCCTTTTGTTCCAACAAAGAATCACAAAGAGCAAGGAGCCAGAGAAGCCTCAATAGCTTCTTTGTAACTCAAAAACTTAAATTATAAGTGCGAGTAAGTGCAATCAGATATGTTGACGGGTTTAAGTGTGGGCACCTGTCCTGGTAATATATCAAGCTTTTGCTAGGCCTCCCCAACAAAGTATATTCATGAAATTGAAGATGCAATTTGTAAATTTCAGAATTTGACAATGCATATTATTGTCATTATAAAGGTTGAGGATGATTTTTTAAAATTGGTTCACGGTGCGTTGTGTTCGAAAAGTTGGTGACGATGAACTTTGTTTTAGATGTAGACCGAGCGATAAAGTGATGGTGGAACATGAAGTTAAGGGGAGGGTATACGTGGTGATTGAAAGAGGAAAGACAGTTGAGTTTGATTACTTGAATGGGTCGTACATATGAAAAGTCAATGATGATAAATTTGTCGTATGTAAGAAATATTTTAGAAAAATTTCAATTAAAGATCTTAACGGCCATCATTTTTTCAAATAAAAACTTGAAGTGAACATTGTTTCAAATAAAAATATAAAGTATTCTCATTTTTTCTTAAAGGGTTTGAAGTAGACTTTATTTCATATAAGGGTCCAAAGGGCAATATCAATCTTGAAGAAGAGTGTGACTTCACCAGCTAATCTAGGACATTTCTGTCATTTATTTTTTAAATTTTCTTCTATTTTTCCCTTCTTTTTTACTTTTTCTATTTTTTTTCCTTTCATGAAAAAAAAAAACTTAAAAAAGGAAAAAAATTAAAACTTAAAAATAAAAAAAATAAAAATAAAACACACACACACAAAAAAAAAATTTAAAAAACAAGTGGAAGGGTTGGGGCTAGCCCTCTTGTTTGTGGCTACCACCCCCATCGTTGGTGGGGCTACAGCCATGGTCGATGGGGTCAGTGACACCTTGGTAAGGGCCGATGACACTCGCCAACTAAAGGCCAAGGCCTAGTGGCCTTGGCTAGAACCTCACCAACAATGAGGTGGCGGCCATAAGGCGAGGGAGGGTTGCCAAGCCTCCACTTTTATTTTTTTAATAAAAATTTTAGCCTTTTTTCCCCTTTTTGGGTTTGTCTTTTTGGAAAAAAAATTAAAAATAAAAAATAAAAAGAAAGAGAAAAAAGGACAAAAAATTAGAAAAATATATAAATAACGGAAATGTCCTCAATTAGCTAGTGATGTCTATCCTTTTTTTGAGGCTAATATAACCATTTCAAATCCTTATTTGAAAAAAAAACGAAGATACTTGCTGTTTTTATTTGAAATAAGTTTCACTTCATGCCATTATGTGAGAAAACGATGATATTTCAGGTTTTTATTTGAAATCTTCCCAAAAATATGTTCTTTGTTTTTTGGATGGAGAGAGGAACAAAAAGAGATCTTTCTTAAGGGGAAAAAAATCAAACTAGATTCTCAAATATTTATTAGATCCTCCTTTGCATAATAATAACGTGTTGTAAGCCACAATTTTTGAAGGATTGGATCCCACAACAATTTATAAGCAGAAAAATGAGAAGCTAATGGCACCATCACTCTTCCAAGAGTGAGATGGTGTAGTCTGTATGTTTTCCCAAGCAGATTGGAGTACTTACTTTTTAGGGTGTGTTTGGTAACGTTTCTGTTCAAAAATTGTTACTGGGAACAGAAATAGAAAAAATTATTTCTGTATCGAAGAATAATTTTTTACCAGAAGAACGCGTTTGGTAACTGTACAAAATTTATGTTCCTGGAATAGAAAAAAAATATAAATACGTTTGGTAAACTTGTGTAATTTTTTTGTTTCTTTTAATTTTTTTAATTTTTTTTTCCTTTTTTTTTCTTTCTTCCTTTTGGCCGGTTGCCGGCCTCATCCATGGCTGGTGACTGGCCGATGAGGGCTGGTGGCCTCACCCAACCACAGTGAGGTTCGTCGGCCCCTGGCGAGGCCGAGCCTCGCCATGGCTAGGCGAGGCTCAGCCTCGCCAGATCTAGGCGAGCTCGAGCTCGCCCAGCCAAGGCAAGGCCGAGCCTCGCCGGCCAGTGCGAGGTCGGCCTCACTGGTGGCTGGGCGAGCTCGGCCTTGCCGGCCAGCGTGAGGTTGACCTCGCCGGTGGCTAGGCGAGCTCGGTCTCGCCGAATCCGGGCGAGCTCGAGCTCACCTAGCCAAAGCAAGGCCGAGCCTCGCCGGGGCCGACGACGCTTCGGCGAGGTCACCGGCCCTTGACGGTCGATCGCCGGTGACCAGCCAAAGAAAAAAGAAGAAGAAAAGAAAGAGAAGGAAAAAATAGGAGAGAGAAAATTTGTTTTTTGGAAGTGTTCCGAGAACAAGAAACAACAAGTTTTTCTTATTTCTTGTTTCGTTCCAAATTTGTTCTCGGGAACAAAAACCCAAACAAACGCGTTTTTGTTCTTTTTTTGTTCCCCGAAACAAAAGAATAGAAATTGTGTTGCGGAAACAAAAAAAGAATACAAACAAACAGACCCTTAGGGTGCGTTTGGTAACATTTCGTTTAAAAATTGTTTAAAGGGAACGAAATAGAAAAAAGTATTTCGCTTCAGGGAACAATTTTTAAACAAAAAAACGTGTTTGGTAAATCTGTTCCGAAATATAAAAAGAATAGAAACACGTTTGGTAAATTTGTATAATTTTTTTATTTCTTTTATTTTTTTTAATATTTTTATTTTATTTTTTCTATTTTCTTTGTTATTTTTCTTATTTTCTTATTTATTTTTCCTTTCTTTCTTTTTTCTTTTTTTTTTTCTTCTTTTGGCCGGTGGCCGGCCTCGGCCATGGCCGGCCGACCGGCCGACGAGGGCCGGCGGCCTCGCCCGGCCACGGCAAGGCTCGCCGGCCCCGGCGAGGCCGAGCCTCGCCGTAGGCCGGGCGAGGCTCGGCCTCGCCTTGGTTGGACGAGCTCGAGCTCGCCCGGATCCGGCGACCCGCACGCGGTGGCCCGGCGACGCCGAGCCTCGCCGACCGCTAGGCGAGCTCGGCCTCGCCGGGGCCGGCGACGCTCGAGCGAGGTCGCCGGCCCTCGACGGCGTCGCCGGCCCTCGACGGCGGTCGCCGGCCATGGCCGAGGCCGGCGACCGTCCAAAGAAAAAAAAAAGAAAGAAAAAAGAAGAAAAAAGAAGAAAAAAAAGAGAGAAGAAAATGGAAGAGAGAGAAAAAGTGTTCCTAAATTTTGTTCCAGAAACAAGAAACAACTTTTTTTTGTTTCTTGTTTCCGTTCCAGATGTGTTTCTGGGAACAAAAAAATAATTTTGGAACAAAAACGCAAACAAACGCGTTTCTGTTCCTTTTTTGTTCCCAGGAACAAAAAAACAAAAATTTGTGTTCCTGGAAACAGAAACACATTTTACCATGCAGGGCCTTAGAGTCTTAGTCGATTTACTTGTTAAACCGCACATTCCTCTTATCTTTTCCTCTTCTTTTTTTTTTTTCTTTTTTGGTAGGTATTATTGAGGGTTATCTAGTCTAGTACCATTCCCACCATTGGAGCTCTCTTTTGCTTCTCTCACCCTTTAAATGCCATCTCTGCAACTGCAACTTATAGGGGTTATACTCTCTCTTTTTTTCCAATTTACCCACCTGCGACCGTAAGCAAGTGGTGGGCAAAGAACATTGGAAACTCGGTGCTACTTCAGTGTTAGCAGATGCCCTTTCTTTACTGCCCCTCCTCCCATCAACTCCTCCCCTTTCCATAGCGCGTCATTTAGCAGTCCAATCCAAAGAGAGAAGATGAGCACAAACTTAAATTCTCTGAAATGACCTAAATTGGCGGGTCTTCTCTCTCTCTCTCTCTCTCTCCACATCAGAATGAAGGCCCTCTTCATAAACAACCGTGTCCCCACGCTCATCCTTGAGTCCTTGAACTTGATAAGCACGTTGGACTGTAAGACCTTGAATCGGCTCAACCAACTTTGCATCCTTAGCCTGAAGGACAACTCTATCTCCGACATTGTTCCCTACCTCTCCGGCCTAGTCAACCTCAACTCCCTCTGCCTAAACGACAATGCCTACTCTGGTGGCTTTGCTACGCTCCCTTGTACATGCCAGGATTGCATCTCTAGCGAGATACTAGGCAGTCAATAACCCCGTGATTTTCTTTCTCTTTAATATCAATAGATTTGTTTCTTTAGATACTCGATACACGTAAAATAAATGGTTTTCTACAACAAATTTGTGGTTTGGTTGCATGTTATACATAAAACAAAATGACTAGCCCAAATTGCACCGTTACTTGTAAAAAGTAACAATGTCGTTCTACAAGTGCAGTCCTTCCCATTATTTGTTATTTGTTTTTTTTTTTTTTTCAAAACAAATTGTTACTCTCGCAATGGATCATTTCTCCCTATGTGAAATTGATGCCTAAAGCTAATGCTTATACTTATACTAATACCAACATTGATAGAAATGCTGGATTCTCTCATTACATTGCACCTAATATTTGTTGCCCTAAAAAACTTATTGAGAACTCATTAAACTATTTAGATCGATCCTTCCACGCCAGCTTTTTGGTCTATTATAATTCACACTAGAACCACTTCACTATATGTGTATTAATATTGTGGATCAAACAAGATCAATGTAGATACAAGATTAGTTAAGGACAAGTATTTGAAGTAATGAAGAATCGATTCATTGGTGATAAGTGTTTGAAATTGTAAATGATCTAATTCACGCATACGAGCCCAATATGTTCCACATAAGTGACATAAGTGTAGGGGTGAGCAAAAGGAACTGTTGGGACTGGGAATTGCCCAAGCTAGACCAAACCGGTCGCATTTGAGCGGTTCTTGGGAGTAGGGGTGTCAACGGAACCGAACCGAACCGAATACAAACCAACCGAAATTTCGGTTCGGTTCGGTTCGGTTCGGTTTGATTTTTTGGTTTTTCGTTTTTTTTTTTCGATTCTGTCTCTTTTTTATTCCCTAAATCTTCTTCTTCCTTGCGTTCTTCTCCGTCCCCAAACAACGCCTACAGCTTCCTTGTTTCACCTAAACAGGCTTTCCTCAAATCTCTCCCAAAAACACCACCGGCCGAAGCAGCCACCACCCACACCGTCACCGAACCACCACCCTTTGCCGGTCGTTCCCTCCGACCGGCGTCGACTACCGCTGGTGGACTACTTGGCTCGGCTTCCACCGAGCTTGGCCGGGAAGATAGAACTCGGCCCCATTGATCGGGCACCGTTCGAGGTAGCCCTGATGCCACCATCTTGCAACACCCACCCGTGCCAACACCGTTAACCTTCCCTTTCCTCGAACCATCGACGACCAACCCACAAAACCAAAGAAAATCTATACGGATCTAACCTAGACAAAACGTCGAACATCTGGGGTGCGCCCACGAAAAAGCTAACGAAAGCTCGACCGGGAGATCAATCAACAATCCAAGCAGAAACAACAACCAAGCAAAGTCTAGAGACAACAAATCACAGCCCGCCGAGGTCGGGCCGGAACTCGGGCGAACCGAAGAGCCGCGAGCTCCGATCCAGCGAGCCGAAAAACAGAGCAAAAGGAGCACGTTTGTGCGCTCGGGTGACAGGGTCCTACTCCGCTAGACGAAGGCGGCCAGCAGGCGGGCCCGAGACAGATCGAACCTTGGCTGGCCGCCCTGGCGACACTTCTTCGATGATGGTCGGCTTCAGGACCGGCTCGAGCTGCGAGTCCCGCATCCTAGCGAGTGACACAAATGCCCTGTTTGGAGACGGGCACGCACGGAAAGAGGATGAGCAATCGTGGGTATGGCGAGAAGGTGGACGGAAGGCGGTCGTTTCAAGGCCGGAGGAATAGGAGCAAGCGGGGGCGTCGGTCTCAGCTTCCATGGCGTCACCAAGTTCATCTCTTTTTTCTGGGTGTAGTATAGTCGAAACGAGAGAGGATAAGATTTTATCAGTTTGTGATTCAATTCGGTTTGGTTAACCGATAAAAACCGAACCAATAAAAAAATATTAATTTTTAATGAGAACCAAACCGAACCGAAAAAGCCGAATTTTTCGGTTCGGTTCCTAACACCCAGTCCGGCCCCCGGTTTTATATGTGGAACCGCCCACTTGGACCACCCGAACCGGATTTAAAAAAAAAATCTTGCAAATATGTAAAACTGAAATTTAGGGATGGTGAGGAGAACAGAAAGCAATGTGAAATGAGAAGGAATCACTAAGAAACGCAATCGAAGCGATACCTGATTGAGAACCTTCTGCACGGCATCATCGGAAAGGCCATTTTTGGAGGGGGAAAACTTGATCTTGCACCGTCAGAGCTTGCTTCTACTTATGCTTTGGCTGGTGTTGGTGATGATTATGGTTGGGAATAGGACGATCATTGCATCCCTTGTGCAAGACCACGTCTTGATCTGCACTGCAATATTGATTGTGAGGTTGATGAAGCGAAAGCTAGTGGTGGGCATGGGGGTGGTGATACTAGACCGTGGGAGCATGGGGATGATGGAAATGGGTCTACATCATAAGCAAGTGGAAGAGAGGGTTAGGGGTGGGGAGATAGATGTGGTGGAGGACGCTGGGAGGTGGGGACGGGAGGATCGAGAGGCGATGCTGGGGCGGGGGGGCGGGGGCTAGAGATTTGGGCGAGAGGAGCCTCGGGGTTGGAGATGAACTCGAGAGCACGAGCATTGAGATGACTGGAGGATCCGCTACAAGAGAGAGTGGGATCCAAAGAGGAGGAGAAGGAGGAGGAAGAAGTGGGAGAGTGATATTGAGGATTAGGGGAATCTAGCGTTTTGAAGAAAGACTCTTGAGTCACCGATTCCATTGGCCCATTTAGGAACCAGGCTGGATTGGTAGTCCAGTCCACTCCGATTCCAGGGCCATCAGTCTAATTCTTGGTTCTAGAAACTGGGACCACCAAAGCGAAACTATCCGAAAACCAATTGCCCATACATTAGTGTATATATATATTCGTAGATGTCTCAACGAGAATATCTATCCCTTGGATCTCTGACGTGAAGGGACACTCGAGTATAATGAACTGTGCGTATGCCATAAAAATCAATGTGGGCCAAGGATATATAACTCTCCACCACATTCCAAATGGTCGAGTTCGTGCTCAAAACTAGCCCGACTTCAATCATTTCCTTTAATGGGTTTTCTTTGGGCACATTGGAGGTTTCAATAGTAGAGGCCAGCTGAAGGAAACCTATTAGTGCAAGGATCAAGTAGCTTGTCTGGCCAGCCCTCCATATTTTGTGTATCTTGGTTACTTTTGGCGGCTGCTGCTTCACTTGTTGAGTCCCAACAACATATGCATTGTTTCCAGCTCTAAGCATTAGAAAATCCTACAAAGGTTTCCTAGAATTTGATTGTCCGATGTGTACACATTGGTGATCTCTATATAGTAGTACATTAAATTAAAATTTGTACATTTTTAGGAAAAGCCGTAGGATGCAGAGATTCATTGCCTTTTTCACATATACCTAATGCTTTTCCCCCTTATTCACTATAAGCGAAAAAAAGGAATCAATTCTAGTGTGATGGTCCACATTATCATAACACATGATTTTGTTATGATAGGAAGCATTGTGTTATTGTCATGTGGCATCTAGATAAATAAATAAATAAAAAATCATAGGAGAACTGATTAGGAGAAGGCGATAGGTCCGTCACTCTTGTCAATGACATATAGTAGATGCATTTAATGTAGAAACGGATGAGCAATACTAAAGTGCAAGGCTTTCTTGACTCGATTTAAAGGTATGTTTCAAATAATTATATTAACTAGTGTTCCTAGAACGCTTGTCAAATATCTGTTTATGAAAGGCCTACAATTTTTGACGTATTGTCTTTTAGGATTGTGTGTAATTAATGGATTAGAATTTGACACATTTCTTTATTAATTGTTTCTCCATAATCTATCATTGCTCTCCAAGGACTTCCCAATCAAAGAAGTTTGCAGTCGATAGATATATAAACATCATAGTCCTCAAAATGGCCAAGCACAACAACCAATGGAGGGTGAATTGGTTATTCTAAAAGAAATGAAAACTTTTGGGTGGAGAATGTGTTGGATATGCTGCTGTAAAGGAAAACAGTTATGCAAAAGTTGTACCTTCTATCGTACAAATGTTAAAGGAGTTAAAACAATGGAAGAAACGCACAAAAAAATTTGCAGTGATTCGGCCTTCCACTTAACTTACTCAATTTCCCTAGCTCTAGTAGTCTCAATGAGGCTAGAATTCCCTTTGAGATTTTACTGATAGATAATGTTGCTTCTACACGAAATTTCATTAGATGCTTCTACAAACTCAAGCACTTCTCACTACACTTTATCTCTCTCTTTCCAGGTTGCAAGTGTTCAACCCTCAATAGAGATTTACAATTAGAATTTACTCAATTTTGCTCAAAGGATAAACCCGATACCGTAAAGAGAATGAGAGTTCTTGTATTTCATTGATCTTATAGCTTCACTTTGATCCGCCTAAGTAGACTTCGAATCTTTAAAGGTGTTAGTTGAAAGCTATCTCATTCAAAAAGCTGTCGATATGTCCTCCTTTATCATCTAGGCCATTTTTTACGCAAACGAAATCACAGTCTAAGGACAAAGCAGGCCATTTCCCCAAAATTGAGTTCTCTACTTTTGTAATCCTTTTTTGCCTTCACAAATATGGCAAAGTTGTTCTAATATTCTCCATCTAAATCCTTGGGCCAATTTATTAAAAGCCATTTCAAAACTATGAAGATGTCACAATCGTTAGGTGCTTCCCAATTTATAATAGGGGTGAGCGGGTCCAGGGTGGGTAGGGTCTAGACCTGGACCCTGTACCCGACCCTGTTATAACCGGTTCTCTTTTTTTGGACCCTGTTCCCGACCCTGTTTGCATTGGACCCTATTCCCGACCCACCCTATTTTTCTGGTCCGGAAACAGGGTTGACCCTGTTTATATTGGAACCTGTTTTGCATAAAAATTGCTGAATCTTTATATTAACCTTAGAGAAGCAAGTCTAGATGAGTTGTCTGCTTTGAAACAAAAAAGGCCGGACCAAGCACATCATTCGACCAAACTCATTGGGAACATGTATAAAATTTGGACCCCCCTTGAAAAAACAACCAAGTATATAATTCAACCATCTCGCATCCCCAAATCCCACAAGGTACATTGAGTTTCTCATATTCCAAAGAATACACAAGCTAGCAATTTCGCCAATTAACTAGTTGTAGGACAATTTTTGGCTGATCACATATCAACCTTGTCCTTGATGCGCTCGATCTTCTTCTCCTTCTTTGGCCTTGCGTTCCACGTGCATGTGGTACAAAATCTCTGACAAAAACCTAAAATTCATATATAAAGAAAAATCAACAAGAATCCATACTCTAGAGACATGCAAAAGTTATGATTTAATAAAGTCTAAAGAATTGAGACGCTAGAGGAAAATCAACAACCCATCTTCATCTAAAACAAGACATCCACAACACGAGTGGAACTGTCCTCCCTTCTTTCAATCGAGACTAAAGAATTGAGACGCTAGAGGAAAATCAACAACCCTTCTTCATCTACAACAAGACATCCACAACACAAGTGGAACTTTCCTCGCTACTCCGAGTTTTTACCAAACCATCTTCGCCGGCTATCATCGAAATATCACCATCGTTCATCGATTCAACACTCGAACCCATTGCTTCACAAAAATGCCCAAAACATGGATATAGAGAATGAGACGTAACACGAGTTCAATGCAAACATCACTGGAGATTCGGTAATATGCATAACAGAGACCCTCACTCACTCTCCTCACCAACGTTCATCATGAGGAGCACAATTCGAAGAACATGACAAGATAAAAGTTTAATAAAGTACTCGGCAAACCCACTATGAGTCTAGGCTTAATATACGATTACTCAATCGATTTCACACTCACACGAACCATAGCCAAATTAACCATAACCATTTTAAATCGACTCTCGGAGGCATTTTGTCAAACATGTGGTGGGCGACAGATGAAAGGAAACCACGGACGAGAACAGGGCTCGAACCACATCAAAGTTCAACACAAGTCGGCAAGGAATGCTCAACATCGGCGAAGGACAGCATAAGAGAACCCAACACGCACACCCCGGCTCAGTATGTCGTGCAAAACATGAGAAAAAAGCGCAAAAGCAAGGCACGTAAAAGGGATCAAATTCAGCAATACAGATAATATCATGGGGTAAGTAGAACTAATTAGCCGGCAGCTCACGACGAAGAGTAAAAATCGTGCTTACCGGCTCCCGCGCCGGCGCGGGGACGGGGACTTGCCGAACAGCTCGGCGGGGAGGAGGACGCCGTCGACGGTGAAGATAGCGATGGGGGTGGAGTCGAGCACCGTGCCGGCCACCCACCGATCCGGAGGACGAGAGATGTTGTGGGGATCCGCTTCACCGACTTGGTGTACGACGAGTCGAGCTTGGACCCGGGCGACGGCGCCGAAGCCCACCTTGCCGCCCGGAGGTCGGTGATGTTGACGAAGCCGGTGTTGCCGGGGCGTTCCGGCCGCGAGTGTCGTGGGAGGAAGGCGACGGTGGGTGAGTGGAAGCGACATCGGCGGCGCGGCGTTCGGATGGATCGGCGGAGGTGAGAGCTTGACAAGAAAGATAGAAACGAGAGTTAGAAACGAATTAGGGTTTTGCCTTAAAAACCGGTTCTCAAACCGGTTCCCGAACCGGTCCGGTCGATCCGGTTCCGGGTGGGTATTCCCTCGAACCGGTTCCCGACTGTTCAAACAGTCTGAACTTTGGGAACCGGTTCCGGACCGGTTTCAACGGAACCCGGTTCCCGACCCTGTTTTCCGGGTGGGCGATTCGGGAACCGGTTGACCGGTCGGTTGCACACCCCTAATTTATAATATTCTTTTTTCAGAATCGAAGTTGCTCAAAAAGGCTATCCCAATTAGTTCCTAAAAAATGCGTGCCACCTGACAAATTAAAGCTATGTGTTTGTCACGTGACAATCAGACATACGAAGTTAAGTGTCACGTGGCAAGTTCACATACAAATATATATATATTTGTGATGGTAAAGCTAGAGCTAACTGGGCCTTTGCAGACGCTAAAGCTAACTGGGCCGTAGACCCATCAACTTCATCCACGCCTTTGCATGGTTCGGCCTTTCGCAGCCGGTGGTCGGGACGACCCTCTGTCCATCCTTTCCGAGGCGGAAACACACACCTCTCTCTCTCTCTCTCTCTCTCTCTCTAACGGAGCAGCTGCCCACCACGCATGGCGTCTTCGAACCTTCTGCACAGTCTCCTCTACATCCCGCCTCGCTCTTCCACGCGCCCGAGAGCTCAATTGCTTCCCTCCAAGCCCATTTCGAGGCTGAACAATCCCGCCCCGTTCGCGCGCACCGGCGCGCTCCGCGGTCCGATCAGGAGGCTCGGAGGTCGCCGCTCCTCGACCGTCGTCGCTTCCCAGTCGAACTTCTTAAAGGGTCAGGTTCACTTTTCGAGTATCGGAGCTTCCGGGCAGTCTCGATTCCCGGGTGTTTTGTGAAATTCTCTGGCTGTTTTCGTAATGGGGTTCGTTGATGATTGATGATGGTTGTGGCAGATTGTTTGTGACTTGAGTAGTTTGATGGTTGCGTGATTTGATATGGTATTATCATCGGTTTGATGTTAGCTGTTAGCTTTGTTACGAGCAGAAATTGTTCGATGGAGGGCGCTAAGGAAGTGTGGGTAGTTTGAAAAATTAACCATTGATGACTTGACTGACTCGGCGTGTGTAGCGTATTTTCGTTCTTACTCGCAGTTTCTGCGAACGAAAGATCTGTCATTGCTTGCTGACTCCCCTTTGTGCTCCATGGTGTGTAGTTGCTCAGACGGTTTGGAAAGTGGGGAGGGATGCGATTGAAGCGGGGACGAACCTAGTGCCCGTGAGTGCTATTCATCTCTCCTTGATGTGATTCTTTCGAAACGGTTCATATGTGCTTTCGGCGATCACATTATGACAGTTTGCTGATGTTCTTCTTTGTTTAGGATGCTGTTCCGAGGCCCGTAGCGAGGATTTCGGTTACTTTCGTTGGGTTGTCCGTTGCGCTTTTTGTGCTGAAGTCATTCTTATCCACTGCCTTCTTCGTTCTGGTAAAATCTTTGCTTCATTACGAATTTAGAATTTCTGTAGTTCCAATTGCAGTGTTTGGCACAGGTGTGTACCGACTATAATTGTACTGTCTGTATAAAGTTTCAAACAGCCTGATATGTGATACATAGATATGGCAGGTGTAACTTTAGCAATTCTTCTGGTTTATTGTTGCCTTTTGGTCTAGGATTGTCTATTAACTAAAACAATGGGAGGCTAGCATTTGGAATGGGACAATATACCATGAATGTTGTTCAATAAAATCAAAATCATGAATTTGGAAATAGAGGAATTGTGGATGAGTATGGACCTTTACCAACACTAACATTTCTTTTAGCTGACTAAATTTTTCTGGATTTGGAGAGGAGAAATCTATTGAAATCTATTGGTCAAGACCGTGTCGTTCGAAGTTACTGCAGAGCTTGAACTGTTAATGCATCTCATGGTAGTGATGATACTAGGATTCTGCATATTTCCTACTTCGATTTTCTGACTTGAGTCGATTTCGAAGTCAACAAGTATTGATCTGTTTTGCTATTGTGCTCCCCTTTGCTTATTAAGTTGTGAATTGGCCTATCGGCCTCCACAATTCAGAGGTTCTGAATGTAGATTCTAAGCAGACTCTTTTTCCTCCATAAACCTTGGAACAGGCATTCACCCTGGGAAATGTATATAGTTCTCTGCCTATCCTCTTTAGCCTTTTCCTTTTGCCTTCATTGAGTTTGTGATTCAGATTCATTTAGTCCTCCTAGGTATATAACCTGCTTAAAATTCAATCATTTTTACATCTTTTTTCTCAACTCAGGTGATTAAGTGGTCACAATCACACTAAACCTTATATCCTCACTCGCAATTTCTTTACATAGGTACTTAGGCATGAAAAACCTAGTCCCTCCCATATCTTGCTGAGAAAGAAATCACTTCTACCATGTCTCAAAAGAGTCGAAAGATGTTTAGGAACATCCGATGTCCCGATACCATTTTCATGGAAGATTTTTATCCCATTTCTCTTGTCCTCAGAACATAGTAAATGACATAATAAATGACCCTTCTTCTGATCATCAGGCCACCATGGGACTCATATATTTCACGTTCCTCGCCTTAAACAAAGACAACGGACCGAAAGGGGGTGGAGACGGACCGAAAGGTGGTGGAGCTGCCCCTCCGATGGACGATCCCATGGAAGAAGCTAGAAAAATAATGGAAAAATACAAGTGAGTTCAGCAGAATCACAGGTCGGAAAGAACCAAGTTTGCAATTTTCCGGTCCCCCTGTGCCCCTGCTAAAGAGATAAATGTGGTGACAGTAACCGGAGATGGTCGCTGCCAAATTCGATTTGGAATGTCATTTTTTGCATGTGTAAATACAAGCATGCAGGGGACGCACTAGTGTTTCCATCGCGTATTTACTGCGTCCTGTGTAGGCCTGTAGCATATCAAAGTCGCTGCTCAAGCATCCGATCTAGTCGGTATACATATTAAGACGAGTCTGCAAAGTGTACTCTGATGGCGTTGATCTCCACTTTGATTTGGAAAGCTCGTGGAGATGTTGTTTTCAAACATAATTCATCCATTTGCAGCATTCCACAATTTTGATGAACTCTCTTTCCTGGAAAATTCAAATAGAAAGAATGCGTGCGAAGCGGAGTGTTGATGATCCATGTATAAATGCGTATGAATAAATTCCATACATGAATTATTATTTTTTGGTTGAACCATAAATGAAATTAAAATGGTATGTTTTACAGGTTTTTCGAAGTTTTTCCAATTAAGATGAGCCTCTCATTATTAAAAAGAAACAGAGAGAGAATAAAATTTTAGAATATTTTCATTTCTCTCCATATTTTAAATAGCATCAACTTCCAAGCTGGGTCATAATATTGGTGCGAACTAGTTTTTGTCTTATAAAAGCACCTGCCTATGTAAGGAAAGGTTTCAATTCTAGGTCGAAGCTTCGGCCCGTATTCAAATCTGCCATCTTTTAACGGCATCCCTTGAGCGGAAACTTGATGAGGGCCAAATTTAGAAATCAAGTAAAAGTGGGTATTTTTTATGAGATAAAAGGAGGTCGGGCCAATATTGTAACCCGATTCGAAATTGGTTCTTTCTTTACGAGACAAAAAAAAAAAATAAAAATTCTGACTTGAATTAAGACCTAATTAAGATTAAAAAATTTTGAGAGAATTATGCCGACAAAGTTTTAGTGGTCGGTATTCAAATCTGGCTCCTTTTTAACAACATCATTGGACGGAAGTTCAATAGAATTCAGATTTAGACACTAATTGAAAGTGGGTATATTTTTATGAGGCAAAAGAATTCAGATTAGAATTGCAGCCTGACCCAAAAGTGACGTTATTTTATTAGGCAAAATAAGCATTCGCACTAGAATTGAGGCCTAATCTAAAATTGGAGTTTTTTTTTAATGAGAATTATGCCACAATAGTTTTTATAAGTAAAACCTTAATACTAAATTTGTATGGGGTGAATTAAAGAACTTAAATGCATAGAAATTAAGTGAATAGGGGTGAGTAGTTCAAGTTTCATACAAGTTCTATTTAAAATTTGGAACCTACTAGTTAAAATAGGTTCCTCGTTTTTTTTTTTTTTTTTAACTTAAAATCTATCTTGTCACAGGTTCCAAAATCACTTCTAAAGCCTATTTAGATTCCACCTATATTATTAATTGAACAATTGCAGTGAATTATTAGTGTGGTGGTGAGTCCTGCAGTCACTCCTCAGGGTTTGCTCACCGGCTGTCGGTTACGGAGTTCCTTGGTTACCAAAAAAAAACAATTGCAGTGAATTATCACATTTAATGACTACCACTTGTTGTTACAATTCACTTATTATATTTTATATTTAGACACATGAAAAATATGAAATATTAACAAAATAAAAATCTTGATTATAAAATGGAAGTTTAGACAAGTGGTTTCAAATTATATACACATCATCAAATATTGTAGATTACTATAAGACCGCGTAAAGATATAGATTAATAAAAACATAAAAACTTGTTTTAGGTTCCAAATTTATCTATTTTAGAGCACAGGTTTTTGTAGTGAAAAAAATCAATTATATTCAAAATGTATTTACATGGTATTTTTCAAGAATGTACTAATATGTTAGACCCATGCTTCAAGTTGTTTCATGCCATAAATAAACTCGAATGCTCAAAAAATCAGTTGGATAGGCGGATTCAAATCTCTTACAACCAACACAATCCTCTATTCTCAGAGTCGAAGCAATTTGCTTAGCTTTACATTCACCTCGTGGTATCATTTCTAATACGTCTGCTAGGCAAGCTCACACACATTGAGCACATCCCACGCAAAACTTGAAACTTACCTTGGAAAAACAAGTTCTCTAATTTCACAAAAAACCTAAAAAATCTATTTTACATATCTTGAAATCTAAAATCTCACTTCCGGATTATATTTTGGAACCATGCTCACTCCTATAAGGAGAGCGTTGAAAATAGACTTTATATTATCAAAGTAAAATTGCTTTTTTCGGGGAGAAGAAAGAAGGATATTTTGCCAATATCGAAATAAAGGAAACTTCTGGGGGAAGGAGTGTCGGAGAAACGAAAGGCTAAGCACGAACGTGACAATCAAGAAGAGGGTGGAGCGAGCTTGATCAGAAATGGCGTCGGCCTCTCCATCTCTCCTCCCCTGTCAGCGTCTCTGTCGCGGCCGCCTCTCCCTCTCCTCCTCGCCTTGCCTCCGTCCTCGCCTCGTCACCCGTCTCAAGTAACTCTCTCTCTCTCTCTCTCTCTCTCTCTCTCTCTCTCTGTTCTCGAGTAGTAGCTGAGAACTGAAGCCTCTTGCGATTCGTTCCGTTGGGGGTGTTCGCTTGCTTATTCGTTCCATGGGGGGGAGCCAACCCAGTGCTTGTTCTTGATGGGAACGCGTGGTCCGTTCCGAGTTTCCGTGGTGATTCCGGTGCGCTGCTGCTGTCTTTGTTTCTTGGGATCGAAAATGGAGACGGAGTGAATTTTGATGACATGGGTTGCTTCTCGTTTGATCCCTGGCTTCCCTTTCCAGGGTGTAGTAGCGGGATGGATGTTGTAATGGGCTGCTCCTGGGAATTGGGCTTGTTCAATTTTTCGGAAAAAAAAAATTTGATTTTTATCGCTGTGTGAGTGTAAATGAGTAGGCGCTTTGGTCTTGCTCCATCGAATTATAGTGTGTGTATTTGCTTTTGGAAGTGAGATCTGATTGTAATGACTATCTGGGCATTTTGGGTCTCCAGAAAAAAAGGCGTTCTTTTTTTAACTCGCTGTTCATGAATGATACATGCGGGGGATGCTGATGAGCTTTCCCTTTTTTCTTTTCCTGTCGTCTTGTTGTGTCATCTTACGTTAATGGTTTGAAGATGTTCTAGGGGACTAAAGTGAAACCATGATAACGTGCTTGATGTCGTGACTGGACTTTGTGATGCGAACAGGTTATTTGTCAGACAGGGCTTGACGACACAATCCGGTTCAGGACCAGCTCCTGACGAAAGCAGGGGTCAGGCTTTCCGACTATTGGCGAATCCTAATGTAAGCATCAAGCAATTCTGTATCAATGATGAGGGTGCATTTTTGTTAGTATTATGGACGAGGCCTATGAGTCGGCACCCCTTATTTTGCCGTTTTGTGGTGTGGCTGGTTATTCATTTTAGCTTCTTGTTCCATGGCATGTGAAAAGTAAAAATTGGTGGAGCTTGAATCACCGATGCATGTTGTCGTAGGGATCCTTTTTGGTAGCCCTCATTACTATTTGGCAGCTCAAGATGTAATTTAGTAGATATAGGACAAATTCAATGACTCCTTTGCCGCTTGGACATTGCTTCCCATTTTTTTCCTTAGTTATTCATAACAAATTAACACATTGATATTTGACATTGAGTTGATTAAATAGGGGAACTGTACGCTTGACTCAGTTTTTTGCATACTAATACATCTGAGCACTGATCTAAACATACCATGATGTAATCGATTAGCCAAGCGTCTTCAGCATGGAGTTATTCCAGAGGTTTAGCCAGATAGCTTAAGCAAAATGAATATAGAGTACCTTAAGCTTGAGACAGCTTATTTGCTGAGGAATTATACAGATGCTAACTAATGCCTTGATGACATGTGGGGCTTTTTCTCCATTACAGATGGTATAACAATTTAAGAACAGTGACATATGTCCCTGGATTCTTTACCGAGTTACAAGTATCTGTGAAATTGTGTCAGGTCATTGAGCTTGAAGTAGTTGCTTTATGCAAAATGAATTAACACGGTTTCTAGATTAAGTAGCTACTTGTATGTGCTGACCTGACTTTTCATAAATTCCAATTCAAATACCACTTGAAGTGTACTTGCAGATACTTATCTGTACCTAATGCTTGATCTTTCACTGTATATTATGACAATATTAAAGAGATACAGAAAATATAGTTTGTGATGTCAAGATGTTTAGAAATGCAAAGATTTGTCTTTCTTATTCCATGCCTCCTATTATGAAATTTGGTCTCTATTTATCCAGAAAAAAGTAAAATAAGGGGTCAGTACAGTTTTAGTACTAAAATTTTCGGTTAGTACACAATTTGGTTCTTTAACTTTTGCGTTATGTGATCAAGTCCTGCATAGTTCTCAATTTGTGCGATTTGTTCCTGTAAGTTTGGTTTGGTTATCTAAGTCCTACATTCTTGATTTGTGCAATCAAGCATTTTATTTACCCATGTACCTTCTCAAATTGGGGGTTTTTTTCTTTCTTTTTTCCTCCCCTTAGTTTGCTTATCGCTAATTGGGCATCATCTTAGCATTGTGTGTCATTAATTTTTTAATTTACCACTAATTGGGCATCGTCTTAGCATCCTGTGATTTTTTTTTTAATGCCACAATGACAATGCCACGTCATTAATTAATCGTACGGTTTGATGAGAGCAACTGACCAAAGGATTCGGGAAATTTGGAGCCTTGATTGTTAAAGATAAAACTTAGAGGACCATTTGTACAAATCAAGAAAGTTAGAGGACTTGATTGAACACAAAATTAGTTAGATGACAATCTGCACAATTGCTGAAACTTAGAGAATTAAAATTGTACTTAATCCTACAATAAAAGTAAAAGTAGGTATTCAATCTTCAGGATCATTGTAAGTTGACCGTTCTCTATTGAAGTAATGTTGCCTGCACTTTAAGTTTAACATTCTTCTGTAGTGAATCATGTGGACATGTCGCTTGCTTGCATTAGGAGCAACTAAGCAATAACAGCATTGGACGGCAGGTGGATGAATGTGCTGTATTAATCTTATCTTTTCCTCTGTTTGCCCTGCAATGAGATCTTCACCTCATCCCTGTTTTACATGGAATCAAAAGATTCATTTTAACTTAATTCTGAATGTTTGTGCCATTATGTTGTATTCTATCATTTACCATGTTTTCCTATTGTTTTTAAGCTATGGATTTAAGGAAGAGAAGAATATCATTTTGATGAATCTCTCTGTTATTGCTATAAACTGAGCAGATGTCTTCAGAAAGAGAAAATTCCATAAAGGATGTGATCATGGTAGATCCTTTGGAAGCCAAGCGTTTAGCTGATAAGCAAATGCAACAACTTCAAGCAAAAGAGAAATTTCAGGTGAGTAAATGTGCATCAAGAGATATAGAGACATCTATCGGCGACCCACTTAGTGGGGTGTTGCTTGCATTATATTAATGTACCCAGTGTAGTCTAGATTCCTATCCTTTATGTGATTACGCAGGGTGGAAACATTTTGGTCTTGATTTGTGAGTCTTGTGACTAGCTTATGACTGATATTTGTCCATTAGCGATGAAACTGGAGAATTCCACAGAGAAGCTCCACACAGAGCCTAGAATTTTCTTTTTCTTGTGTTCATCCGTATGTTTTTAGCACTTTTTTGTTGATATCTTTAGATTCAAATTATATGTGCTTGTTTCCACTTAACATCTTGATCCAGTTGTTGGTTACTCATGGATAAATGAATATACATTTGAACTTGGAGAAGAGGTAGAATGGTTCATAGATTGAATGACTCAAACCCTGTATGAACTTTTGCTGTCCAAGACTCCGCGTTATGGACAAGCCAATATTATTTTGTTTCTCCAAAACCGTCGTGTTCTCTATATATAGGGTGTAGGTGGAAATGACCCAAGTATTCTCTTTGTTATAAATAGAGTTTTCTTTCACTGGAATTGAGAAATTCTGTGGTTACAGAGAAGACGTCAGATTGAAGCGATAAATGGAGCATGGGCAATGATTGGTCTCACAGCAGGCTTGGTAATTGAAGGTCAAACTGGAAAGGGTATCTTAAGCCAGGTAATCATGTAATGCTGGACAATGCACAAATTTGCATATTGCTTGTCTTTATGATGTACTGACAGATTCCTACTCTCAGTTGGCTGGATATTGGGATGCTATCGTTCGGTTTTTTGTGCAGTAGGCATCTTCCTGGTGGAGCTGGGTGTACATGAGAAGCTACAGATTCTGTTATTCTTTGAAATGTAACTTGTAGATTTCTTGTTTGTTCCATTTTTTTTTCCCTTTTTCCACGATTGTGTTGTTCTCACGGCACATGGCAATGACATCTTTACAAATACAGGAACGCAAATGCAACAAGCTTATGACTTGACCAGCTAACATATTTCTCATTCATTCTACTGTTATTAGATGCACTCAACTCAGTTAATTATCATCAATTTTCATCGCATGTTCACAGAGTATAGCTATATTTTGTATCGATAACAAAGATTTCATGTTTTTAATTTTCATCATAGGTGTTACTTTTTTTTAAAGAAAAAGTATCAGAAAATGAATGTGTTTGGATTCATTGAAGGAAAAATAAAGCGACTGTAATTGTAAGGTGATAAAAGGAATACCGATCAACATTCTATTTATCCAATATGGTCCTTGATACACTAAAAATAATTCTAATACTCTATTTATGTTCAGGTGATTTTTTAATATTTTTTCAATTTATTAGACTAAATTTCAATGCATATTTTCACGATGACAACATATTCAAAGTACTACATCACACTTTAAGATGTATTTTATTGGAAATTGTAATTTGTACAACATGCTCCTTGTAAATTAATATCATTTTTCCCAAGTGTTGGCCGTCAACATTTCACTGTTATTACATGATAATCTATATATAACATATTAAATATAGTATTGTAAGTAAAAATACATTTAACCAGATATTGGGAAAATAATTATCTTGAAAATAAACCGATGGAAGTCTAGATAAATCGTTGTTGAAGATATACTCCTAACTGTTGTCTTGATACATTTAACCAGATATTGGGAGAATGATTATCCTGAGAATATACTACTGAGTGTTGTCAACGATGAGCAATATGTTAGCTTCTTTGTTTGAAAATAAACCCATGGAAGTCTAGATATTCGTTTTGGAGGAAGAAATATTGAGAATTTCTCTATAAGTACACGTTAAATATTGCATATTTTTGCAATATATACAACGATTCTCTTTGTGATGCATTGTCATGGATAATGAAATACCCATCTAACTCTTGCTTGAAAAAATAGAAACATGCATCAATAGTTACTAAGACAGAAAAGAGAATTTTAATTTAAAAAGATGGAATTGGAAGATGATCTTGAAGTAATCAGCTCAACCCTATCCAAATGGAGAGAAGCAAATGGAGAAGATAGAAGAAGCTATTTTACTTAAGAAGATTTGAGACAATGCCTTGCTTGCCTTTTCCACAAGTAAAATTTACATGATGCGGTTCAAATTCATTCTAATACATTCTCATAAATTCTAGCACAGATTTAGATAGATATGAACATTTATTTTATCATTAATCTCTGCATACCATTTCTCTGGCATAACTTTACATTTGATGTCAATATTAAGAATCTTAATAATATAGTAAGTATAGTGAAAAATATTTAAATATTAAAACTACAATTTTATTTAATAATTTAAGTTTTTTAGACAGTTGGCAATGATTTTATAAAATTTCACATGGTATTAAAAAAGGAGGTCTCAAATTCAAATCTTTAAGTCCCAGTTGTTTCTCCAATTTAATATAGTTTACCATGCAATGCATGGACATCTTGGTAGTTATATGTTATTTACACGTGCAACATTAGCGTGCTGTGAATATCTACGATATTTCAATTTAAAAATAGTCAAAATTCGTTATTCAAAACCCCCAAAAAAAATTCATAAGTAGAAAGCCTAACTAATGTCAGAATACGAACTTATGACATTATATATAGAAATAAATAGAACGATCCGTTTGCTTTCGATTAAGTAAAATCAAATCACAAAAAACGAAAAATATTATTCAAATTCAATGGAAAAATCGTAAGCGAACGCACGCGTCAACATGCACATGTCGCGAAACTTTCGAGCGTCCCAAATTAAAAAAAGTTCGACGTGCAAGAATCGTCGCATCACGAAAAAAAGAGAAAAGTCAAGAATACAGACAGGCCGATGGATTTTCCCAAGTTCGATGGGACGAAAAAAAATGGTGATTGCGTATGGAGATGAAATTTTCCAAGTCGTCCCGCAATCACTTATGGGCCTGGACAGAGAAAACCTGGGATACTTTTCGTAAAATTCTAAACGCAAGCGAACGTGTCGAATAAGTAATATAATGATGAGAAAGAATATCCTCTCACGGAGATCGATGATTAATAAACTAATTGAATACTAAAATAGATTAATTCTCTCTTAAAAAAATATATTAATTCTAAAATTTATCTAATAAATTAAAAATAAAATTTAAAGACTAAATGCGAAGTAAATCAATCAGATAAATATGTTACAAGATCCGATTTCACCATAACCACTAAATATGAATTTCAGATTACTGTGAGTACAAGAATGATATCAAAAATGTGATAGCGGAATTTCCTAATCTATTTATTATCCTATCTCTAGGTATAGCAAACCTACTCAGTTTATTAATTCACTATATTTCCATGTGAATTAAAATAAATATAAGTGCATTAAAAACTATGAATATTTCCGGTTTACAATGAGTCTTTTGGATCACCTTATCACCGAAAGCTACACAAATAACGCGGTATATCTCTATCCACGTTTAATTCATGGTTATATATTATAATGAGCAATTGCATATTATCACCTCTCAGTCTCAAACATGTACATCAAATCATTCAAGTGGTGGCCAGTCACTCAAAATCATTAAGCACAATAATATATAACTCACATGAATGAAATCAATTGCAACACATAAAAATCATGAAATTCACATCATCATGGTTAGGCTACATCGTAGCTCTAACAAAAGATAATTAGAACATAGTAGAAGAAAAAATAAAAATAAAAATCAAACTCAGCATATTGAATCAAAGAACAAAAATTCTGTCACAACTTTTGTCTTCTCTTCAAAATACTTGAAAAACTCTTAGAACAATGAAAAACAATATAGCAGAAAAACTAGCTTCAAGAAAACTTCAAATATCCCAGATTCTTATCTCCAAGCAATTGCGCACAAAATCAGGGAGTAAATCAGAGAATTTTGATTTGATATTTATCTCCCACTGCTGCTTGATTCAAATTCCTGAGTTTTGCCATTTTTTTCCTTATCTTCTCCATATATTATTATTCTGCATAAATAAGGAAAATTCAAATAATCAAAAGGAAATCCAAATATTTTCTCATAGATATTGCATTAATTGTTGCCTAAAATAGGTAAAATAACTCTATTTTTATAGAGTTATCAGCTGGCTGCGAACTCAAGGAGGAGACAGGAGAAAGCGTTGGAATCGGTGATTGCATATGGATAGAGGTGATTGGTTCATAATCTGGTCTAGTTCCATCTAGGAATCGGGATCGGACTAGGAGAACTAATTCCCAATTTTTGGGATCGGGAATCGGACTGGACCGATCGAACCAGTCGGTCCGATCCCATGGAACCTATTACATAGCCAAAAAAAATTATAAAATTAAGAAAAACACAAAAATTATTACTATTTTAAAGAAATTAAAAAGTATATTTTAAAAAAAAGTTTCGGTCCAGTTCTCCCGGAATTAGAAACCGGACCAAACAGACCGATCTGGTCCGATCCAGACGGTTTCGATTTGGGTGATCCGGTGTGCTCACCCCTACATATAAAAGATGAAATTTTCCAAGTCGTCCCGCAATCACTAATGGGCCCGGAGAGAGAAAACTTGGGATTCTTGCAGGCCGGGCCCAAACTCAAGGAGGAGACAAGAAAAAACGTTGGGATGGTGATTGCATATGGATAGGGGTGATCGGTTCCTAATCCGGTCTAGTTCCACTTAGGAACCGGGACTGGACCAGAAGAATTGATTCCCAATTTTTGGGATCAGGAATCGGACCGAACCGATTGTCCGATCCCATGGAACCTATTACTTAGCAAAAAAAAAAAAAAAAAAAAAAAATTAAGAAAAACACAAAAATTGTTACTATTTTAAGGAAATTAAAAAGTATATTTTTCTAAAAAAGGTCGGTCCAATTCTCCCGGAACCGGAAATCGTACCAAACAGACCAATTTGGTCCGATCCGGACGGTTTCGATTTGGGTGATTCGGCATGCTCACCCCTACATGTTGTCCCGCAATCATTGATTGACCCGGACAGAGAAAACCTGGGATGCTTACAGATCGGGCCTGAACTCAAGGAAGAGACAGGAGAAAATGTTGGGAATCGGTGATTGCATACGGATAGGGGTGATCGGTTCCTAATCCGGTCTGATTCCACCTAGAAATCGGGACCGGACTGGGAGAACAGATTCCCAATTTTTGGGATCGGGAATCAGATCGGACCGACCGGACAGTCGGTCTGATCTCATGGAACCTATTACTTAACAAAATAAAAAAAACACAAAAAATTGTTACTATTTTTTAAGAAAAAGTTTCGGTCTAGTTCTCTTGGAACCGGAAACTGGACCAAACAGACCTATCCTTTCCGATCCGGACGGTTTCGGTTTGGGTGATCCGGCGTGCTCACCCCTACATATGAAAGATGAAATTTTCCACCACCGGCCGTTGCAGCGTGGATGGTAGATCCTTTCTTCCACCGGGAGGCCATGGTTCGCCTGCGAAGGGGGAGAGTGGTTACCATTGTTTGTGTGGTGATTTACGTGTGGCGTCGGGGTGGTGGTTTTTTTACAATATGCTAAAGCCTTCGCAGGGGTTTACGTGGCGGCTTTGTCAAAAAGCGGTTCCCCAAAGCACCAAAAAAAAAAAAAAAAAAAAAAAAAAAAAAAAAAAAAAAAAGATGAAAGTTTCCAAGTCGTCCCGCAATCACTGATGGGCCCGGACAGAGAAAACCTGGGATGCTTGCCGGCCGGGCCCGAACTCACGGAGGAGACAAGAAAAAACGTTGGACATCGGTGATTGGCGGGCGGTCGGCGAAGCGTGAAAGTCATTCCCACATCACCATCACCGCCACTGCCACCACTGCTCCACTGGTCACTGCTCACCCCATCAAGTCAACTCCCGATTTGACTCCCGGGACTGTAGCAGTGTCCCTGTCCCACACGCGCACATGACGACCAAGAAACCCACAATTATGAAATGCCAGGCTCAAGCCAAGTAGTAAGTCCAAGAAACGCCCAGGAAATCTCGGGTTAAGGAAACCCCCCCCGCACGACCCTTGTCCCGGATCAAGAAACGCGCTGATTCTCGTCCGTTCCTGTCTGGGTCGCGCTCTCTGAGGTGAGCGGGGAGTTTGCGGATTCGGGTTCGAGAAGGGTCGCGTTCGATCTCTTTGGTTTCTTGTGGATGGAGCTGAAGAGGGAAGGGCTCGTGAGGTAAAGCCGCTTTCTGGGTCCCCTCCGCTGACGCATTCCCGGGCTTGTCCTTTTTTACCCGGAGAGAATTTTCCTGGAAAGTTCGCTTCTTTCTTTTTCAACCTGGTGGATTCTTGGGTGTTTCGCTATATCCGGTAAGCTTTAGGTCGTGGGAGATGGTGTGTTTTTGTCGGGGTTGTAATATTTGGGCAGCAGATGTGGTCATTTTCTCTGAATTATGTGAGCTTGAGTAATTTTACTTCTTTGGAAGTTAGAACGAGTAAGTCGTTCGATTCTTTAGATCGCTCCTTTTTTGGGACGCGTAATGCTGGATTGGAAACTCTGCTGAACGGAGCTTCTTCTTATCTTTTCCACAGTTTTTGGCCTCTCTTCATAGCTAATTAATATGTAATATGTGGCTTTTCCGAAGACTAAAATGATTGAAATTTAGTTTTGCGAATTATTTTCAAAGGAAAATGCGAAGACAGCCACTTTATTTAGAGCAATATACGTTATAGAACTCAACCCGATTAGATGGAACTAATGCCTGATTAGCTTTGCCTTTGATAACTTGTGAAGTCTCTTTTACCTGGACACTCGTGGTTCTGTGCTGAGTTTTGCTACAAATTTTGCAGGTTTTATTCTGATGGAAAGCAGAGGAAAGAATTGAAAGGCGGAAGTGATGACCCTTCAGACTTGAATATGTCGTCTTCCAAGTACATGGTTTCCTCATCGTCTTTGCTGAAATCAGATAATGGGTTCGTGGGAGGTAGATGTAAACTCCCTGAAGCATTTTCGAGTGGGAGGAGTAAGGTGTTTCCGGAGGACCTTGCGCCCGGGCGGAGTAAAATGCTTGATCCAGGGGGTGAAATTGTGTTGAGGTGGAACTGGATTTTCATTTTCTCATGCTTAGTGGCACTCTTTGTCGACCCATTATACTTTTACTTGCCAACAGTGGCAGGGACTCCGGAAGACTCTTGCGTAAAGACAGACTTGAATCTACGAATTATAGTAACTTGCTTTCGGACACTGGCAGACCTCTTTTATGTGCTGCACATTGTTATAAAGTTCAGAACAGCTTATGTTGCGCCGAGCTCTCGAGTGTTTGGTAGGGGTGAGCTTGTAATGGATCCTAAGAAGATTGCACGGCGTTATATTAGATCTGACTTCTTTGTCGATCTCATTGCAGCATTGCCTCTTCCTCAGGTACTTTGCTCAGAAAATATGCTGTTGATTTTCATGCTGAACCATTCTCTTCAGTGAGACTGTTTACTGCTTGCTCACCAGCATACCCCAGTTATCTGCATATGATTTTTTTCCTTGAAAAATTGCTGTTTGAAGATGTTAAAAGATAAACTTTAAAGAAACTTAGTTTAGCATGCACAAGTCATGAGAGGTATTAAGTAATGAATTACCTTATTGGAAAGTTAAACTGGCAAGTTTATTAAATGAAAATTAAGTGAAAGAAGTTCTCCTTATATAGCATTCAACTTGTTATAGCATTGTTAGGTTTCTCACTCTCGTGCTTTATATATATATGCATGAGTTCAGTTGTGATATATGAGTAATTGACTCCACTAACTAATCGCTATCGGTACTCTTTTTAATCCTGCTTTTGCATATGAGGCTTTTTTAGAGATTGATTTTTCATTTTCTTTTTTCCTTGTGGGGTGGGGGTTGAAAAGAGTGCACCGAATTATTAGAGGCTTCTATTACTAATGTTGACAGGATATGGCTATCTTAGTGATTATATCCAACTTTTTCAGTAATATGCGAAACCATATGTCTTAGTTTTCAACATGTCTAGATTAAAGGAAAGAATAGTAAAATATCAGACATCATGTTGCTTGGATTCAATTAGGTCTTGGGTTTGCATTCTATCAGATCCAGGCTGTTCTGGTTTGTCATGGGTTGGCTTCAAATTTGAAACAAGTTTTACTAGGAGTGCAGTTTTCACTGGTTGGAGTCTCAAGAAGTTGACTTTTTGGGTAAAGTCCAATCTAGTGAATTCTCGAGTGGGTCGAACATATTTGTTTTGTTGGGAACACCTTTGCAACATCTACTTATGCGAAGACATCGCAAATACTCCATGGATTTCGAGCACAGTCTCCATGTGGGTCAAGAGATTTGAACCACGAATGGTCTGCTACGCAGTTTTTGATTTTGAAAGGTTGATTCAAAACAACTTGAATGGATGTCTAGAAATGTCCATGTTGGTCTATTTTTAAGGACTGTGAAGCCATTATGGTTAGATAATTGTGGATGATTTCTAGAAAGCAGGCAGACGCAAGCCTCTTTTTTTATGACTACTAGAGATATAATTGCGTTGCATCTGTTGGATATCTTCTAGGTCTTTTAAGATAGAAGTATTAGAAACACCATGTTTCTACATGTGAGTTTTGTTGTGCATGTAATCCCATTTCATACCCAAACTGCTGCTACATGACTATTTAAAATGAAAAGAAGAAAAAAATTACTCATGCTTATGCATGATGGCACTTTTTTCAGGAAAAACCATATTAGTTCATGTCTGGTGAATTAATTGTGATTTAACTATGCTCTCTTTGCCAAATGTAAAGCTCATGCCTCTTGATTTATCAATTTTGAAAGTGAAAGGTGCACATCTCTAATATAAAATTCTTGGATGTCATGTAAAAAGATTTATATCTGGATTTAATTACAACCAATTTCCTAATGAGATGTGCTTTGTACTCTCACCCTATTTTGATTGGAGTCTTTATATCCTCCTCCATACATCAAATATAGTTGGAGAAAAATTTATCACCAAAATAGTCGCATGAGATTCTTCCCTTTTTTTTTTTTCATATGCAGTTGGAAATTTTATCTTTGACCTCAAATATGATTAAATTCTCCTCCATAAATCTACACTCTTGAACCCCTTATTTTCATGAATATGATTTTCTCTTCCAGCATCCCAAACACCTTTTTGCTTTTTTTATTTTGTTGATCATACTTCTTGCTTTAAAGTAAACATTATATTCTACTGATCTCATAACAGTCTTTTAACCCAGTTTAGATTTAGCAGTAGTCTATAGGCTTTAGTTGCCTTAAGTGTCCTATTAACCATCTTGTCCAGGGACATAACTAGTTGAAAGAGTCCTCAACGAAATTGTCTGACAATTGCTAACAACCCTGTATTACTCTCCTAGGTGATAGTTGATCATACTTAAAAATTTTCTTTGTGAGCTCATAGCGGTGTTCCAACCCAATTTAGTTTTAGCAGTAATGCTATAGGCTTTAGTTGCCTTAAGTGTCCCATTAACCATTTTTACTCCAAGGGCATAAATAGTTGAAAGAATCCTCAACGAAATTGTGCGATAACCGCTAACAACTTCATATTACTCTCCTAGGTGATAATTTAAGAAACGTCCAATGTAGCATGAATGGGAACTATTAATGATTTTTTTTTTTTTTTTTAGAGGTAAAATTCATTCGGAGGCCAATCCTACTGGCACAAAAGTTTAACCTTATTTTTTCTTGAGGAAGAAGCCGCGGCCAATGTTGTTAAATTGAGATTTGAATCGTGAATTGTAAACCTCATTCCTGGAATCATGAGTCAAAGCCAATCGTTAATCGTTAATTTTAGTAAAATTTCTAAAAAACTCCAAGAATAAGCATAAGCTACCAGTTGCAGAAGCTTATAAAAAAATATGATATAGTCGAGAAAGTTATACCCAAAAACTGACATTGTCAATGCCCAATCTAAGTTCTCAGTATTATAGAAGTGCAAAATCAAAAAGATCTAAAACAATTAAAAGTAAAAAAACTGTCAACAACACATAACAACCTCAATAAACACACAAAAAATATCAAAATTTATCATAAACTATTGAAGCTCAAGCTCTGACTGTCATCCAAGCTCATGATTAAAACAAGCTAAATAGGAGGGTCGGAGGCATGATCTGCGAGTCAAAGGAGACAACATGGTTTGCGCTGGACACAGCGACTGCTGGTGTCGTCACTGGAGGTGGCAACGGTTAGTATTGGAGCCAGCGATAGCTTGTCAAGAACTGACGAGGAGCAGTCTACAGCTTTTTGAGTTCCTTTATTAGGTTAGGGTGAGAGAACCAAGGTCTTCCGGTGTGTTTGTACATTTTTTTTTGCTCCTTTTTCTTCTAGTTGCTGTCTTCAATTTTCAGCCAAATTTTCTCTTTAGAACCCAATACTTTTGAGCCCAACCTCTATTTTAAAGCCAAAGGTGCAAGGTGTGCTTGTTCTCATGAACCGTAGAGGATCGTCGAATTGTACAATTCACTAATGATTCATGCAAGATGAATCGTTTGGAGGATGAATCAAGCCAAATTGTGCAATTCAAATTGTGAATCGCATGATTTTTACAACACTGGCACAACTTTCGAAGAGTTATTCACTTTATTGGCAACCGCTGACTGTACAATATAACTGAGTTCTTGAATCTAACGGAATTGCATGAAGAACTGGGTAATGTCACCATTTCAAGTTTATAAAGGGGGACTTTCTTTTCTAACGTCCATGACTGAAAGGTCAGCTGAATCTTCTTTTGAAAGGGGAAATTTCGTTGATCTCTACAGTAGCTTTCCTGTTTTTCTCAAGCAAGGAGAATAATATATTCATACATGTGTATTTATACATATCGGCTAACTATCAAGTTATGTGGAAAGGGAAACTTTTAGCCATGGTGCCATAGATTAAGCCAAAACTAGAGATATTCTCATACTCATCGACAAGTAGACCTGATCTTTTACCTAGTGAGCCACTTAACCCACATAACATGCATTCAGTCTTATCCTTTGAAATGATCATCAGCATTCAAGGGGAAAAGAGCTGTCTCATCTTCTCAGTTAATGTCATAAGCTGAACAAACAAGGAAGTAACCGTCACAGTAACTCTTTATTGAGGAAGACAACCTATATGAGAATCAAAGATATCATCACCGAAGTACTTGCACAAACAAGTAAAGAGTGCCTAAAAGTAGTGAACTTGCATATGACCTTTCTTGATGAAGGTCTCCATTACAGTTTGTGGATACAAAACCTTTAGTAATTGATGATGCAGAGCTGCTTATTTGAATAAAAATGATGTCTACGGCTCATAAAAGGTAATCATAATAATGAGGTCATTTCTGTACAGGAGTGTAGAGTTCTTCTGAAATCATTAATAACCTGAAATTCACCATGACTGTATCATGCACATCTGATAATAAAGCAGCAAAGATAGGATTGGAAAACTGAATATTGGTGAGGAAACCTTAAATGGAGTGAAGCTGCTTATTTCGGATGGATGTCTGAATGTCAGGATTGATATTCTGACATGCTGTTGTTGGCTTTAATGCTGTGACCACGAGATTTAAGTGCATTTTTACTTGGAAGAGATGGAATAGATGGGCCGGTAGATTTCTTGGAGAGTTGAATTTGTGAGAAGAGGGAGTCATGCACGTTGAGTGAAAATGATAATAGCATTTGTGTGGGTTGGCTTAATTGCACATTTTTTGGCCAGTATTCACGATTGGCTTTAGAGGTCTTAACAGACTGATTTAAGTTTGTTGTCATAAGGTCTTAATGGACGTACAGTTGGGTGAGAGGAGTACTAAGGGTCTTTCACAAAATCAAGAAGGATGGAAACACATTGAAGGCCCTAGTGCTTTAACCAGAGGTCTGCACACGTGTGTATGCGTACTTACATATATGTCCATAATAGGGTGAATCTTTCAGTCTTTTGTAGCATTACTTTGCAAGGCTTTGATATAGGAGCAGGATTTAAAGGTCGTAACTCTCCCTTCTGATCTTTGAATTCTGCGCTGTTATTTTTGCTCTATTGAGGATTTCAATTCTGAATTTTTACCTTTTCTTGGTCTCAAAGATGTTCCACAATGATTCTGCAGATGGTGATCTGGTTCATTATACCAGCAGCCAGAAGTTCTCAGACCAATCATAACAACAACGCCCTTGCGTTGATTGTTTTGCTGCAGTATATTCCAAGGTTGTATCTTATTTACCCATTAAGTTCTCAAATTGTCAAAGCAACTGGAGTGGTTACAAAAACAGCTTGGGCTGGCGCTGCATATAATCTGCTGTTATACATGTTGGCAAGCCATGTATGTATTATGATTGCTTTGAATTGATACTATTTGCAGTGTCATAAATGAGCATGTGAGTGGAGCCACTTAGCAGATGTTTTTCACTTATTTTCTGCTCAGGTTCTAGGAGCCGCATGGTACCTTTTGTCAGTTGATAGGTACACATCATGCTGGAAATCAATATGCCGGAAGGAAGAAAGCCCTATCAAGTGTTCTCTTGAATATTTGAGTTGTGGTGGTTTTGATCCTAGTCGCCAAGATTGGGCCAACAGTACAAATGTTTTCAAGAGTTGTGATCCCAGTAATGATAACTATGGGATATTTGAAAATGCAGTGACCAAAAATGTTGTTTCTTCTAATTTTGTGGAAAGGTACTGCTATTGTTTATGGTGGGGTCTGCAGCAATTAAGGTAACATTTCCATTCTGTCCATCTATTACAACAGAAGTATTGTTGGGGTTCTTAATGATTAGTTCCCATGTGCTTATGCTATGAACATCATGCAGAGGACTACCAAACAATTGGAATTTTAGACAGCCTTACTTAATATGTAGCTTTCCTCTGTTTTTAAATCTTGCTAGTCTACACTGTCTGTAAGTGCTGAGTATTGCTGTGAGGTAATTGGCTTGAGCCTGCTATGGAACTTGAGTGAGAAGATCTGTAGCACTATTCTGTTAATATGCTTTAGGACATTCGGAATTGAACCTTTTCAATAATATGATACTTGGAGACGTGGTTCTGCCAATCTTTAAATGTGAAGCTCTGGCTAGATTACTATTTCTATTTTAGTTGATGACTCTTGACAATATATCTGATGAGTGGCTTGGTGTGCACCTGACCATATCAAGTCATTTACAACCAAAAGACTTTGACTTTGGCCTCTAAGGCAGATGAAGTGGCTGAGAGTCATATTTAGAGAATTGTTTCTGATTTGTAGATTATGAGTTAAATTCTATTTCGTTGCCTCTATTTGGCAAGAGAGGCTAATACACATTTTCATCCTCCAATTTTTCAGTTCATATGGTCAAAATTTGTCAACAAGCATGTATATTGGGGAGACATCGTTTGCCATACTTATTGCCATCTTGGGTCTGGTTTTATTTGCCCATCTCATTGGGAACATGCAGGTAATTTATTGTTGGCTCTATTCTCAACTCAGCCACTTAAAGATATAGATATGTTGTAAAACGTTGATTGTTTTATTTTTATTACTAACAGTGGTAGTTAGAAGATGCTATCTGGTAAGGGTGAGCTAGCGTAAGAAAGTAAATTATTTCCTAAAACTTAACTTGACATAATAATGGAACTGGCTGGTTTGACATTATATGGATCTGTTGCTAAAACCCACGAGCTAAGCATGAAATTTGGGAAGAATAACTCAGAGATATGACGCCACTGGCTAGTTTGACATTTCAATATAAGGTAGGTGGGATTTTTCACAGCTTCATGAGCTTTGCCTCTTGATTATGCTGCAAAATCACTGGAGGACATTTTAATTCCCCTACTCATACATATGCTTATGACCATTCCCTTATATGCAAGACTAAATCTACCTATTTTGGGAGGGAGGTTAATGATATAATTTGCCTCACTCCCTTGCCGCCGTTTCCGTGTTTAGACTGAATACCCAAGTCTCCGCACCTCCAAATCTGAAGCCACGGTTCAGCTTAATTCATTATGGAGATGAGAGAAAGCTGAAGGACTTGTTGTAGGCTTCTCATGCTGTTTTTGTCATTGTTTCCCCCCCGCTAAGAGGAAACCGAGTCTTACATGAAGTTGGCAAAAATGACTTAAAAAAAAGGCTGTCTCTCAGGGATTTACTTTCTTATTATGTGCTGATAGAATAATTAAATGATAAATTGCATCTTCATCATACAGCTTAAGTTTTTGAATAAGGTTGATGGTGATTACACAAAATCTAACATGATATCAGAGCAGAAGGTCTTGAGTTCAAATCTTTCTAGGCCCCATTTGCCTCCCCAATTGAATATGTCCATGCTTAATACTAGGCAAAAAGACTAGACTAAGCGTGAGGGGGAGTGATAGAATAATTAAATATTAAATCGCCTCTTCATTAAATAGCTTAAACTTTTAGAATAGTTAACAGTGGTTCCACAAAATCTAGCAAGAACAATTATTGTCAGTGTTGTAGTACTGTTGCTTGGCGTAGGATGAATCTATTTAATCAATTTACAATGAAATAAAAGAAACTTATCTTGTCTGAGGAAGTAAGTATATTCGGTTGAACTTCTGGTCGCATTGTATAACCATTGATTCTAGTATAAGGATTGGAAAAATTCATGGATGCCTCACATGTATAAATACCTCTGATACTTTAGTTTTTCAGTGGCACTTTGCTTTCCAGGTAAATATTACGAGTTCCCAAATATTTCGTCAGACTGTCATGTGTCTGAAAGTTTTCTGAATTGTTCTTTGAGGTGCTTCAGTTTGTTGCTTCATGTCTGAGATAGTGTGTGTATGCAACCCATGATTCCCTTAGGAATGCCAAGGTGAGTCTTTGTGAGGATCCATGGAGTTGTGATATCTGTGGGATTGATATTATTACACAAAAGGTGATACAGTCGGGTTGTCCCTAGTTTTCATGTAGCAAGCGTGCATCCAACTCTTTTTTCTTATGTTGACCTTTTGCCCAATAGAGATACTGGCATCTTCGTGCTAACAAGTTTAGAGGATCTGGAGTCCATTGTTTCCAGGATTTGTGGTCCATGCAGACATTTGTGGTCCTTAAATGATACGTAAATTACTAAATTCTCATCTGACAATGGTTTAAGGTAAGCAACGTCATCGCTCATATATATGATAGCTGCTCCCACATGACTCAAAAGAGAATCACAGTACTTTCATCTTAGATCTAATCTGTATTGTAACAAAACAAATAAAAAAGAATATTTAGTCTTTTGATTTTTAGTCAAAAAGATGTAGTCTCAAATTCCATTTCCGTTTCATATACTTACTGATTTTCTTTGGGTGCAGACCTACCTGCAGTCTCTTACGATTAGGCTTGAGGAATGGAGACTTAAACGAAGAGACACAGAGGAATGGATGAGGCATCGCCAGCTTCCCGAAGATTTAAAACCACGTGTACGTCGTTTTGGCCAATACAAGTGGCTTGCTACTAGAGGAGTTGACGAAGAATCCATCCTTCGTGGCCTACCAGCTGATCTCCGTCGTGATATTCAGCGCCACTTGTGCTTAGACCTAGTTCGACGTGTATGGTCTTTTTACATCAGATCCTATCTTAAAGCAATCGTTCAATTTAAATGCTTTTTGGTGTAGTGTTTCAATGCGCTTACATTGCATTCTACACTTAGTACTGAAAACTTCAGCTGAGCACATCAACCAATGCTTTCCATGCACTTGCACAAGGGTAAAGAACGATCTCGCTCGTTGCTACCAAGGATGGTTTTTCTGAAACTTTACCCTGCTTTTGCAATGCGTGTTTTCTGGTAGTCTTTTCATCATCCTTACAAATTTCACTTATCTGGTCAACATTTGCCTCATGTTTACTGAGTGATCTTTAGCTAGAGGCACCACTCCCTAAGGAATAGGACACTGGAATGCACATATGTTTTGCTTGTTGTATTCAAAGATCCCAATTTGACATTTTCATCTTTTGTGATCCACATGTCACACACTTATGAGGAAATGGAAAATTTAAGGCTGTGTTAAGATGGTCATTTAAGAGGCGAGGACTGACTCAGTGGTATGGCCTCTCAATTCCCCAGGCTTTTTGCTGGCTTCAAGCCCCATGTTATCCTGTCCCCAATCCATTTCTTTGTTTACCAGTCAAAAGTGGTAAAAACCAAAATGCCAGCTGGTACTTTGGCCTTTCAGATGTAGTGTCGTTTTTAGTTGAGCTAGTGCCTAGTAATATTGATTTCTTTATGGGTCATTGGAAATTGCCATCAACCGTTCTATATCTATCGAGCGAACTAGGTGATGGGTTTTCAATGATAAATGGTTTTTTGGAGATTATTTAAATGTGAAAGATGTAACGCCAACTACCATTCTTAAGAAGGCGAAGAGTGGCATTATGTCATGCTGTTTTTCCTGCATTTATCAGTAAATTATCACACTAACCTGCTTTCGCATAATTTTCAGGTACCTTTCTTCTCCCAAATGGATGATCCGCTTCTCGATGCAATATGTGAGCGTTTAGTATCCTCGCTAAGCACTGAAGGTACCTACATTGTTCGTGAGGGTGACCCTGTGACGGAGATGCTTTTTATTATCAGAGGCCGGTTGGAGAGTTCGACTACTAATGGTGGTAGGACTGGTTTTTTCAATTCAATTACATTGAGACCTGGAGATTTCTGTGGCGAGGAGCTACTTGCTTGGGCATTGCTCCCGAAATCCAGTGTCAATTTGCCTTCCTCGACTAGAACAGTTATAACGCTTGTAGAAGTGGAAGCTTTTGCTCTGAGAGCAGAAGATCTCAAGTTTGTGGCCAACCAATTTAGACGCCTCCACAGCAAAAAGTTGCAACATACGTTCAGGTTTTATTCCCACCACTGGAGGACATGGGCTGCATGCTTCATCCAAGCAGCCTGGCGCCGACATAGAAGGAGGTCTATGGAAAACAGTCTTTCCATGAAAGAGTATGAGGATGTGGTCGAGGGATCAGGTCAAGAGACAGAGGATTCCTTTGTCTCCAGAAATCCTTCTCAGACAAAGCTAAATCTGGGAGTGACAATACTGGCTTCCAGATTTGCTGCGAACACGAGGAGAGGAGCTCAAAAGATCAAAGACGTGGAGATGCCAAAGTTACAAAAACCTGAGGAACCTGACTTTTCCTCTGAACCTTATGATGAATAGCTGCTCTGGTTGTGTCAGGTTCTCATAGCTTTAGCTTTTGTGTACCATCAAGAAAATTTGCTTTTGAGATGAAATCTACAGTGGTGCAGTTAGGCTGAGACATATCAGGGTCTTACAACAAAGGAACTCCTCCCTGAAGGAATGGTATGACTTGGAAAGACGAGTGACAGTCAGGGACTCAAGTCTCAGTTGAGAATAGAAGTTGTCATTAGGGCATTTAAAGATGTGTCTAAATTAGCTGCGCAAATGTTTGCTCTTCAAATTGGGTGGGCTGAATTGTATGCAACCAAGCATTCGTAAGTTAAGTTATCTGTTATCTTGCCAGTGAAAATGTATAGATTATTGTTACTGCCATATATATTGTATTGTCCATGACTAGACAGTGTAGAAGAATTGCTTAATTGAGGATGCATTGTTTGTTGATGGATCAGACCCATTTAGTAGCTATTAGTGAAAAATATGCAGCACATCAGGATTGTGGAGGAGTACGACAGTTTCAATCTTCTGACTGCACTGTTTGGAAGTAAATGGGACAGGAAACAGAGTGCTGGAAGCAAAAGCAAAAGCCCTCTCACCACCTTTCGGATTGTTGTTTCTATTAAATGCTATCTTTTACGTATGAAATCTGATTTGAGTGTTTGGTATAACCTCTGTGTAAGGAATCTAAAATCTGACAAATCAGAGGCATGGTGCTTAAGTGCATCCAGTTAGGTACCTGATGATTTTGGTCTCTTCATTCGAGCTTTGCATGGAAAACTTACCTTACTCGTGCAGCTTCTGGGATTGCAGATCGTATGTCTAACTGGTGTAGCAAAAAGCCTATGTTTTTTTTTTTTTTTTTTTTTTTTTTTTTTTTTTTTTTTTTTTTTTCACATTTAAACTTTTTAATGCATTATTACAAGGGCAATGTGCTTTGCATGAATGAAACTTTCTCATATTTATGCCTAACTCAGCAGCAATAATAGGATCGATTCGTCATCTCTCATTCTTGCATTGCTTCGAGAAACAAACTTCTTTAATTAGACCTTTTTTTTTTATAACCTTCGTAATATAAATCTACTTTTGGTGTTGCACTTCCAATGTACTCGCTTTTAATCTGTTTGTTCGAAATAGTGATAAATTATAAGTACAAAGCTGAAGTTTCGCCGAAATTTTTATAATTGTATTCTGGAGATCGAGTAAACGGTAAACTGGGAAGTTATAGCTACGAGTCAAGTTCTAATCTCCAACAAAACTGGCCAATTTTACGTTCTCTTCATTGATGGTGGTGGTCCATCGGCGGCGGCAATGGCACATGGTCATTCGATTTTTTTCGGGGGGGAGGGGCAGCGCGCAGCGGTGGCAATATAAGTTTATCATGGTGGCTGATAAAGAAATGGAATTACATTTTCCAAAAAGAATTTTGTTCGATCTGTTTTTCGAAATTCAAATTTGTAACTTTTGTCATCCAAACAATTATGTTGGGTCTCTCCTAATTGCAATATATTCAGAAAAAATGAGAACATCATAGTATTTCGATTTTATAAAATGAGAACAATAATAGTAAGCAGTACATCATTGACCAGGAAGACAAAATGGGTAGTTTTTCTCGGGCATAATGATGCAAATTGTTTCTGAACTTTGCTCAATACGCAATGTGATTCTTGAACTTCTAATTTGTTCAATGTGATCCCTTTAAGTTTGTTTTCGGACTATATGAAAATATTTAATATTTATCCTTTTATTAATTCAATTTCAGAGACAAGTATAAACTTTTAGAGATGATATTGCATATTGGGCTAAAATTCAGGACTATATTGAATAAATTAAAAGATCAATCTTTATATTACACATCGGGCCAAAGTTCAAAGATCATTTGTGTCATTTTTCCTTTTTCTTATTATGACAAACATGAAAAACAAGGACATATTTTCCCAAATTCAATATCATTTTCAATGTGATTTCTTTTGCATTGAGCTATTTAGGGCGCAAATGATAATCATTTAATTTCTGGCCAGATTTATTTTTCTGTTTTCAGGAAAAGTTTGGAATAGAAATTCATTTAATAACACAATTTTATTTTTCTATTTCTAAAACAAATTTTCAATCAATAATTAAGTTTGGAAAAAAAAATGAGAAGTAAAAATATTACATTTTCCTATTTTTGAAACAAAAATGAGAAATAAAAGCTTTTCTCATTGCTTGCTTTCATTACTAGCCGATTGCCCAACTGCCATCGCCCACCATCCTCTGTCTTCCACTATTATCAACCGCTACTATCAGTTGACATTCGCAGCCACCCATTGGCGCTTAGGAGGGAGAAATTTCGTGTCGTTATCAAATGAATTTTCATTCCGGAAATATAAATTTTGTGATCAAATGCATATTTTTACTTAAAATCTCCTCTGGGAATAGAAATAAAAATTCTATTTTTGACAGGAAATTGTGTCTAAAAACGTAATAATTATCATTCACGTTCTATTGTCAAAAAAAGATGCTTTAAGATGCATTTCCACCGGGAACACACTCACTTCCAATTACCACCTCACTAGAAGAAACAATTCGGAAGAAGAATCAGATTATACAGAAAACATGTAATTTGAGGTTCATCTCTGAACCAACTACTTAGGCGTTGCCATTCGCTGTTTGAGCCAAATTTACAAAAAAAAAAAGTGAGGCCAGAAAGGACAATTTATACATGTACATCCTGAAGCTGGGATTGTTCCTATTGGCCATACTTGTCGATGTCGTAGAACTCTATGTTCTTGTATTTTTGGGATATTATCTCTGCTTGAACTTTCCGTGCAGTATCTGTCGCACAACCGACCAGAATAAGAACCGAAGTGCCAGCGAATCCACGGAAGGCTGTGAGATGCGTGACTTGTTCGATTACTGCAGGACCGGCAGCAAGGATGGCCAGAAATGCGGACCCTAGAACTGATATCCGACTAAGGACCTGCAACAAGAATAACTAAATTAAGAAAAGAGAAAAAGGACATATTGCAAGGTATTAAAACCCAATCCAGATAAAAAATACTACCCCCGACACCTTCAGAAAATACAGGATATAGAATGGAGATACATGAAGGGACTTCTGTTTAAATTTGTACGGATTGCTCAACATGAAAATGATGGAAAAGAGAAGGTGAAGGCCAAAGAAGCTGGGAAATCTTGGGCTTAGTAGTGTATAAACTCAGAGAGAGAGAGAGAGAGAGAGAGAGAGGGAGGGAAAGGGAAAGGGGGGAGAAACTAAGATCTGAAAGGAACAGAAGTCAAAATATCCATGAAGATGAGAAGCATTGATTTCAAACAATTTGGTAAAAAAGGGGTTCAAATTCTTAAAAGATTATTTCTCAAGACATACAGGTTATTATGCACAAAAACCACAATGCCCTTGTCCCACTAGCCAGGATATGTTCGAATAAAAACCAAAGATGTCTTATCTCCTTACATATGAAATAAATGGCATATAAGCAAGGGGAGTTCCTGTCAAAACACCTGAATAAAAACATGTCGCAAAATGTTTAGTCACAGAAAAATTACCGTCTTGATGAATGCGGCTGTAGTTTTACCCGGTCGAACAAGGGGTATTGATGCTCCTTGGCGTTTCAGTTGTTCACTCACATCATCAGGGTCCAATTGTAGGAAAGTGTAATAGTAGTTGAAGAAGGCTATTAATAGTATGTTGGTTGGCAGGTATAGAGAACCTACAATAGTTATTCATCACCGTTAGACCACATCACAAGTCCACAATGAGAAAAAAATGGAACAGTACACAATCCGCATATGCCTTGAGCTAAACAAAGTTCCCACTTTCCTACAGTAAGAGCAGAACTCAAGCTTGATTAAAAAGTATCACACGCGAATAGATGTTTCAACATATATTACTGGGAACCTGGTAACAGAGATTTTCTTGAGGTGAAATAAAGAGGATATACAAACATCAATTTGCTAATGCGATGGATAATCAGATAGTAACAGCAGAATATGCTAAAAAAAGATGATTGCCAAGCTCTCACATATGAAATGAAAAATGCAAGCATTTAATCTGCAGGAAAAATTGCATTAAGTAGATCCCAAGAATAAAAATTGATCAAGCAAACCATATATGCATCTACAGTGCAGGGAGTTGGCACTTATCTCACTGACATATTGCCATGTGCAAAGCTTGACTTTAATGCATTTGTGCAGAATGACAGTTCACTGCAACTGCGAGGGAGTTTATGTGTGGTTTTTAATTCAATTACAGGTTAACCATGCAAAGTTAATGTAGATGACTGAGGACAATAAACACTAGACAGTGTAAAAAAGATGATACTAACAAGAGATCACTCTCAAGGGATACCTTTTGAATGTTGAAGTCTTTAAAATAATGAGGCGACACACCCAAAACCTATTTCATAAATTTTACTGAAGTAACAAATAACTTGTGTGTGCCATTTATATGCTAAAATTGATGTGACAAATTAAAATACCTACAGCCATTTCAAAATTGTTATGCATGTCTGAAAGCAAAACATACCGAAATGCATGCAGAGGTGAATAAATTCAAAAGATCATTCAGCTCAAATAAATAATCAGGTGTTTGATGACATTCTTCTGTAACAAAGGTGACAGTAATTCCATTAGCAACTGTTCCATCTTAGATGCTTTCTGTTCCCATGTTTGATGAAATTATGGGTCTCAGAGTTCATGACCTTCATTTCTACAAGGAAGCCAACATGTCAAAGCATAGGAAGGAACAATCTTCTCATGATATTTAGAATAGATAATTCTTTGCATTTTAAGCAATTCAATTTAAAGCCTTTTCTCTTACTAAACACAATCTTTATTCAAATGAGCTAAACATACCCCCTGGGTTCAGAGCCACAGCAGCTTTCTTCAGTGCAGCTAAACCTGTGAAGCGTGCAACAGTTCCAGGGAGAGCCAATGAAGATGTAGAAAATATAATGGGCATCACTCCAGAGCTATTCACCTGTGACAGAATAAAGAACCATACATATATAGCTCTAATTGGCTCAACATCTAAAGCAATTGACCTCGCTCAATTCCAACCAAAATGTGGATAACAATCACATATCTGCAAGCATACACTCATATAGGTACAACTTCGTACACTGTACTACCTGCACATGAATGTTAACATCAAAGCGTAGTTTCCTTGGTTGGCAAGCAGTTACTGAATTGCACGCACTAGAGTCTAAGTAGCACCAATACCGACACGCGACACGCGATACGACACATGTCGACACGTTATTTCTAAAAAAATAAAAAATTTTGACATGTTGGGACACGTTGTATATTAAATATATATTTTTATATATACACGATAAATTATCATTTTAAGGATTATTTCAATTAAACTAATTTGATTTAAATCCACAAATAAATAAATAATAAAAAAGAGCCTAGAATGAATTTACACTAAAAACATCAATCCACCATTTGTTAATATCATTCATTGTTTCAATCTAATAAATTAAGTTACATTCCATTCCAATAATCTATTTGGAGAGAAAAAAACAAGCAATCCACATTCCATTATTGAATTTAAATTTAACAATAAGTCCAAAAAAAAAAAAAAAAAAAAATCCACAGTTGACCATCAAAAGATAGGGTTTCCTTTCTCCCTGTTCTTTTCTATATTATTTTATTTTTATATATTTAAAATTTGACTCCTAATCTATTGAATTTTTAAAATTGACCCTGTGTGTGTCGGATAAGCGTGTCAGGATTTCTGACTCCCGTGTTGCTCACGTGTCCGGAGCATTGGCCGCGGGAGTGTGTCGGACACTGACACAGAGGTCCCCTAAGAGTGTCCATGCTTCCTAGACTAGATTTATGGTATCTGGTATCTTTCAAATTGGCTGGCTACGTCCAAAATCTTATTATGCTCCTCATAGTGCAAATTTTTCTATATGATATTTTGGCTCTGCAGATTATAGACTAAGTAAATAGCTGTTGGCTAATTCAGCATATTAAACTCGTAGAGAGAAGTGCAGAAATAATCGGCTCAGAAGCCTAAATTATCAATTCATGCTATTCCAGTATAGACAAATGAAATCAGGTAGTTAAATTGCATTTAGATTATCTCCCATTGTTAAAGAATTCAGAAAATAAAAATTGCAAATTTTTTAAGAATACCGCTTTTCCTCTAGGGCCATTATTCCTACTTCTGCAGCATTTGACGATCTGAACCACATAAACCCTATATCTATATATATGTTCTCCCCCTCTAACTAAGATTACAGAATGCAGGTGCTTAGCTCATGACAAGTCACTTGCAAAAAGAGGATAATTCTAAATTGATAAATCATCTTCAAAAGTAGCACTTAACATAACTCATAGGAAGAGGCAACAAGAGAAGCATGGATAAAGCTTAGCAAAAGCAAGCAGAACTACTAGAATATGTTCACCCATGGTCTACTGACATGTGTAAAATTTGTCATACGATCCAACCATTTCATCAAGGTAAAGCAATTTAGTACCAGGAAACAAAAAGACCAACTGAGAACTAGATGGACTCAACTGATAGAATAGACAACCGCACTTCACATAAAATTACATGCAAAACAGAAGAAAATAGAGAAACAGGGACCTCTGCCAGATCACAACTAGCTCTCGTATGACCTATCCATAAATTAACTAAGAGAGACTGTGAAGCCTTGTGAAGAAGGGTAGTTGCAACCATGTTTAGAACTTTATTACTCCAGTCCGCTATAGTTTATAAACACCTGGAAATGAGTAGTATCCCTGAATACTGACCTTGAAGGGCAAGTAAGCAGATTTTTGGAGGCCTCCACTTTTGCTGGTGTATCTTGAGGCATAGTTAAGGGGAATTTTCCTTTCCGCTTCCTGAAAATCTTTGTCATGGAGCATGTTAGGTACATTTCTCTCTTAATCCTTTCATAATAAGATAACACCCTAGAATATATTATGATCACTTACCTGAACATATACAATACCAAGGACTAAGAGGACAAAAGATAAAATGATGGTGGCAAGTCCAACATAGTTGCCATCCTGATAAGCTTCTGCAACTGTTCGACCAAAAGATGCTGGTAAGTAGGAGATTATGCTTGTAAATATTAACAGTGATGTGCCATTTCCAAGTTTCAGGTCAGAGATCCTTTCTCCAATGTATGTGGTAAATACTGAGCCGAGTGTCAATAATGTAACAGAAGAAAGAGCCCACTCCGTGCTGAAGTCCTCAACATAGGGACGAAGGTACAGTACTTGGCCTATTGCCTGGCATATAGATAAGATGGGAATACATGTTACCAGGAGAACTCATCACTAGGAAAAAGTTATCTTCAGCTGAAGTGAAGTCACATCAAGTAAAACAGTAGACAATCAACTAGAAAAGATAATTTTGAATGACTTTTCCTTTGTTTTATGGCTACAATATGTAGGAAACCCCAGTAAGCCCAGATCCCATTGTTGGCATGCTATTAGGGCTCTCAGAAAACATATCGAACAGAAATACTTCCATTCAGTACACTTACATTTGCTTTTTAAAGAACTGGTCACCAGAGTATATAAAATATCTAACACGCATTTGTTGGAGAGATTTGAGAAAGAAGAGAAATGTGAGTAAATCCAAACATGCAGTCTAGACTAAAACAAAAATCAGAAACCAAATAAGCCACAATTCTTCTTCACACATGCTGCAATTTTACTTGGGCATTGGTTAAAATAATTTTGTCTGCCAGTTCATTGAGTGCTTGCCTGCACTATGGCAAACCCGACTGAAGCATATCGAGTATACTGGAGAATTTTCTTCCTTCCAGCTTCACCTTCTCTTTTTTGCAAGTCTTGCAACTTTGGATATATTTGTGCCAAAAGCTGAAACACAATTTGGGCGTTGATAAAGGGAACAATACCAAGGGAGCAAATCCCAAGTCTACCTATACCTCCCCCAGAAAAAGAATCCAAAGTGCTCAACAAACTATTCTGATCCAAATTCCCAGCAAAAGCTTCCCGATTTACTCCTCCCAGGGGAACGTATATGCCTAGTCGGGATAGGGCCAAATATCCCAACAACTTCAGGAATTTCCCAGGCAATGGCCCTTTAAAGAAATCACCAAAATCAATAGAACTATCCTCAATTGCAGCTGCCAAAGAGAGAGTTTGTTAACCAATTGCCTATCTGAGCTAATGACTGCCAAACTATGAACGATAAGCAATGTAAGAAGTTTGAACCTGCCACTCCACGAGATGATGTTTTTTCCCTTCTTGTGCTTGAGGAGCTCTCAGATATTGGTGAAAACAAATCTAGAAAGCTTTCCCATGTGGAATTCAGCCCAGAAGAATGACGTGAATCTATTCCCAGAGGATCAAAAACTGCGCCCTCAGAGCTAAGGAGTGTTAAGGGACAAGATTAGTAAAATAAAGAATTTAACTATGACAACTAATGTGAAAAGGGAAGCAATGATTGGACTCAAGTTATCATCGTTTTGAAAAATGAAGACAACAAAAACGTGGACAATATGAATAACATCAGATAACTGAACAGGTCAACCAAATTAAGGTTACATAATTTTATTGGTAAACGTGAGCATAAATACATGTTCAAAGTGAGATCAGAAGCCTCATTCTCTGACGGTTAGCTTCAGCAGTAGATTTGCAACTGTGGCAGGGAGCTTTATTGAGAAGCAAATTTCATTAAAGAAAATGACTTGGTGAAAGCAACAATAGAGTATATAACAGACAGCAGCAAGAATCCCAGCAGTGTCTGTAAATTATTGCTGATCTGGCATTGTATGAAATAAGAGAGAATCTTGAGAGAGTATTCCAGCATAAAAGGAGAAGCCATCCATGCTAAGTGCCTAAACTTTGCAATAGCAGGGCCTTGAATGCCTCTCATGAAAGTTCACCCTCCTGAGTCCTATTGAAAAACTCCAAAATGGATATAGTATATATGACCTGAACAATCCTCATCCTCAATTTCCAGGTGTCTAAATTCGTCATTACTTTCCTTTTCCACCTCTTTCAAACCATCATCAGTAATATCACATCAAAGAACCTTACACTGGAACTATCTTGCCTAGTCTATGCAACAGTTTCCCTTTGTCGAATAACGAGGTACGTGCTAATTCAACAAGATTTATCCCACTTTGAATTCCTTAAAGCTGCAGTCCAAACTCCAAATCCCCAGCAACCATGTACAACTCACAAATGAACCAGGCATTCACTCAAATTTTGACGATCCACACATTCTTTTAATTCAACAACCGCAATTTCAATGTGAGAAAAGCAAAAAAGCATCTCACGTCCCAAATGGTCCGTCCCACTTTCAGGAAGACCCGCTAGAACACGACATGAACAGCCAAAATCCCACACCTTTAGCCGTCAAACCACAATAAAAACATCATAAAAGAACACCCAAAAGCTCCAAGTTTGCAAATCCTTCTCTCTGGAGCGAACCCACGTTGTAAAATACGAATTGACGATTCTTGGAGCGGAAACACTCGCACTAGTGAACAACATAGTACTACACCTGTTGCTAGAGACGAGACCGAGCTTCAAGGAGGGCTTTCTCTGGGGACCGAAACTGGCCCTGCAAACCCATCGTCTCTGCTTCAAGGATGATGTCGGAGAGGAAGAGCGGAGCGGCCGAGAGGAGACGGTCGCCGCCGCTTCGCCGACCGTTATCAACATTATCCTCCTCGACCAGTTTCTTGTCCTTCGGAACTATTATATTCAAAGCTATAGCCCACAAACTTTTGATAAACGTAAGTATGTAATTTATATTCCTGACTTAAAAAAATTCAATTGCATTGTTAAAAAAAAAAGTGGAGTATAACCTTAGCTTATCTTGATGGCTAATATCCACTTTGATGATTTATTATGTGACGGCGGGATTATAAGAGGAGGATTTGGACCTATTGAGATTAGTTAAGAAAAATGATTTACGTATTTATTTGAGTTTCATAAAGCGCTTACTTAAAATTAATAATTGAAAAAAATGAGGAAAAGTAACAATTAATTCATGTTTTGTATCAATTAATAGGTCAAGAGTAATAAATTCTTAGGGTGATTTGGCCAACCCAATAGAAAATATACCAAGTTCTTCTCATTTTCTTGTTGTAGCCGACTATTATACTTTTATTAATAAATTTTAAATCTATTGCACTTTTATCAATTTAATTTAAAAAGTCTTAAACTTATCACGCTATTGTCAATTCACTTTAAAATATTTTCATACTTTGCCAATTAAATCCATCTAATCGATTTTGGTCAGAATCGTTGACACAGACGCTATTAATTTTACATGACATGACCACATTGTGGAATTTTTTAATAATATTTTATTAATCTTTATGTTTTTCTTTTCTTCTCTTTTCCTTCTTTCCTTTTTAACTTTTTCATATTTTCCCTCTACGGCCCATTGCCTAGGCCGGCGAGGGACACCCAAGCTTAGGCCGATGAAGGAGCCCTTTCCTCGATTGGGCAAGGGTCACCTGAGGCCGGTGAAGGTCATCGGCCATTGGCGAGGCTCGGCAATGGCTAGTAGGGGAAGAAAGAAAAAAAGAGAAAAGGAAAAGAGAATAAAAGGAAAAAAGTAAAATATCTAAAAAATAATAAAATATTATTAAAAATTATCCACCTCAATATTGACTATGTTACATAGAATGGGTAACATTTACATTAGTTATTTTTGGTCAAAATTGATCAGATATACTTAATTAACAAAATATGAAAAAGTTTGGTACAATTAAAAATTTATGACTTAATTGGCAAAATGTAATAAGTAAAGAAATTTTTTGACAATTTTCCCTGCATTTCAAACATCTAATATAGCAATTTCATCCTAGTTTGTGCCCATGTACGTGGGTGTTTAACAACTAGGTGTGGCTTAGAATAACATGATTGGTACCCCAAGTACCCACCATGGCCAAGTGCCTGTTGCCTGCGAAACGGTTGCCGCCGGGGACGTCACCGGTGATATCCACCAATATGGGCAAGTTGCGAGCGACGGTGATGAGAGTTGTGTCGACCCATAAGGTACACCCACTCCCTCCATTTCTTGTTCTCTTTTATGTTTGGTCCGATGTAATCATCGCTCTTTGGAATTTCAAAATAGATTATTTTGAGTTCACTTTTTAATAATCAAGTGATTAGTGTCTGATTGGAATAGTTGCGGTTGTATTGTAACTATGCAGCAATGTGGTTATGCAATGAAGCGTGTAACTAGAGGTGATCCACAAGTAGCTCGCCTTGCCTTGCCCACCCAAGCTTACCAAGTCCTGAGAAGGTCAAGAAGTAAAAGGTACATTTGATAACTATTCTATTTTCGGAAATATTTTTACTCAGAAATGATTTTTTTATTTTATTTTGTTCTTTGGAACAATTTTTGAGTTTTTAAAGGTGTTCCGCAACTATTCCAGATTTTTATTCCTGGAATAGAAATGTATTTGGCAGGACTCTTAATTTTTTTTTTTTTGTTTCTTTTAATTTATTAATACTTTTATTATATTTTTCCTATATTTCTCTCTTTTTTTCTTTTTCCTTTTGTCTTCTTCTTTGCCGGTTGGCGAGGCCCTGCCTTGTCGTGGCTAGGTGAGATCAATCTCGCTTAGATCTGGAGAGGCCGAGCTAGACCAGCCACTAGTGAGGCTCGACCTTGCTTGGCGATCCTCGCCGGACCATCGCTAGGCGACATCGACTTGGAGGTGCCTTGGCGAGGACCTCGCCTAGATTTGGCAAGGCCAAGCTCGCCCAGCCATCGGTGAGGCTCGGGCTGATGAGCCTCGCCGTGGCCCCTAGTGATGCTCCGACGAGACTAGCCAAAAGGAAGAAAAAGAAGAAAAGGAAATAGAAGAATTGAGACAAGACAAGAAAAAATTAAACTTGATTCTAAGAATTTTTCTCGAGAACAAGAAGCAATATTTTTCTACTTCTTGATTATGTTCTAAATCTATTCTCGAAAACAAAAATGAATTTTTGTATTTTGGAACAAAAAATTTACCAAACAGATTTTCGTTCTTTTTATTTTTTATTATAGAAAACAAAAAATAGAATCAGTTGTTCGCGGGAGTATCATCAAACAGGCCATAAATGGCCAGACTTGGGCGAAAGTCTCGCATGTGAAAGCCCTCACCATTGCATCTTTCGCTCGAGCTTGGCCCCAAAATTTTTTCATAAATTTATTGATGTGTACTGATTTGGGCAACACATTCGGCTTGCCTTTTGGCCTGCAAAGCTAAGTTGAGATGGTTTTCTCAAAATTGCTATAAGCTGTCGCAGGTTGGAAAGTGCTAACTGTTGAGAGTTCCTTTTAGCCTCTTGATGGCTGCTTTAATGGTTTGTTTCTTGTTACTCGATATTCCTGGACGACTTAACCTTTGTGAACCACGGATGCCTTAGGTCATATATTTTGGTAGTATAGTAGCTCAGTCCATCATATTTGCTGCATCCGTTGTCCTTCGTCATTGGAAAAAGTTCCTGCCTGAAGGTCTAGAAAATCAATGGATAGTTTTATTTCGTGAAGATAGATGACTAATTGAGACAAATAGAATCTTAAAAGCAAAAGAAGTGAGTATTGTAAGCGAAAAAAGTATACTTTCCATAGCAGAATTATAAACATTAAGTCATGCATATGACGTAAATTTTTGCACTGACGTAGAGCCGTCTTGATAGGGTAAGAGCAGCTATAGCAATTGACGGAACAAAATAACGCTTATGGGTAGTATAACTAAAATGGACTGTCTACATAAACAAAGATAGATTCCGTTTGTGATAGTTCATATCATATAGACAACAGCACAAAATCCACTAGCTACACCATATCGACATACCAATTTACAAGTTTCACACGCACAAAAATTCTGGTGATCAAGGACAAAATGGAAAGACATTATTGAGGTGAGATATTTGTATCCTCTAAGGTAGCTTACCGATTTTCTTCTAAGCACTATGCTCTTTTTTATTGCACTGCAGGGCTTGATGTCGGAATTGAATGCTCATTTTCTCTTCAAGAAATCCCTAATGAAGACTTTCTTGAATTGCCTTCATCTTCTTTCTAAATCATTACCAAGGTTATACGGGTGAAAAACATAATGTATGAAATCTTCTTTTGAATATCTTCCCCATCAATGAGCTTCCATGTAAGTATGAATATCGCTATCATATGTTAGATTACAAAAGAATTTCTCATTCTTAAAGCTCTTTGAAACACGCCGCAATAGATTACAAAATAAATTCTCATTCTTAAAGCTCTTTGAAACACGCCACACGATTCAGATCAATTGTCAAAAGTGTCTTGTTAACAAAGGTTCTAGGCCGTCGGAGAAGCCAACTATCTATAGTCCGTCTACACTTTTGAGAAACTTGAAACTGGCAAAGTGAGACAAATCTGCCCATCACGGCAAAATTTGACATGAAAAAGGGGGAGAAAACCTTCTTACCTCTCCAAAGACGTTAAGCATCTTGATGATACCTTTTATGAAATCCTTATTAAATATCTTTCCCAGCGTGAGACAAAAAGCATGGGTGAAAAGACGAGAAATGCCAAAAATAGCATACCAATTACCGAAATTTAATATTAGATGCATGCCTGTCACTATACCTTAGAGAATAACAAAAGATAGCCATAGTATCAACCATATCCATTCTCCATTTTGAGCATAATTTATAAGAATCAACACTGACATTAGACGTAAGTGTGTGACTTTTCAAGAAGAAAATATTTATGGCTTACACGTGCTGTGCCCATCAATTTCGAAATGAATTTAGAGAGTTGCGGAATAACAAATTCGAGCCATGAGGCCGGGAGCTTGAGCATTTGAGTTTAGACAAGTATCTTTATAATCTCAATCTTTCCATTTCCAGATTCTTCCCATGTTCCCATTTTCTAGCTTTTAATAGAATCCCAGGATTCAAAAAGGGTATTCTCTTAACTTGTTTAACACAGGTAACAACATACTCTCGACAATGACACTACAGTATTAGACAGAACAAACCAGGCTTGTTTACCATATCAAATCCTTCATCACACTTGGTCATGCAACCCAAATGTAGATGCTGGCAGGCATGAAAGTCAAAAGATTTTCTGACCTTACTATATTAAGTTCACTCTTCAAAGAGACAGTGAGTGTGCTTACTGCTATTGACCAAAAAGAAAAAAAAAAGCAGAACTTAAATGCCCAAACCATGCAAGTTAGAGAAGTCAATTGGACCAAATAAATGTTTAAGATTCCAAATGCAAGAACCATACAAAAGGATGAATTCTGGACTCGTTCTCACGCAAATTACCCAAAAAGGAAAGTGTAAGTTCTCTCCCCTTCCTCAGTTTCACATACACTTGAATCACCTCCCCGTCCCTTCTACTTCTAAGTTTTTTTTTTTTAATCCAGTGAAATCGAAAGAAATATACAATTAAATCTAGTCCATTCAGAGGTTCTACAGCAAATTGTTATAGCAAAAGGCAAACAAACATGGAGAAAAACATGAACACACCCCATATCCCAGTACATGGATGCCACACGATACAATGTTAAGCAAGGTCTCACGAATCCATCCAACACTGTACCCCTGAGTTGACAACTTTTTTCTTGTTCTTGGTTGCCCGCCTCAAATTCTTCTGAGAACGGTGTTGGGAAAGTAAAGCTCATATTTACTCAGTATCACTGTCCCTCTGAGAATGATGATGATAAAGTAAAGCTGATTCTGCCTTGCCTGCATAAGATGTTATTCTCTCTGTTTCAGAAGCCACAATAACTTTATCATCTACCAACGCAAGATACAGAGACAAGCTAATGGCCTCAACATGGCACATGCATCTCAACCAAAAAGAAAGACACACATACTTTGGACTCTCAGGCTATTCTCAGGGGTTCGATCCTAGAAGATGCTAAAGACAGTATTTGGACGTAATCTTTTTCTCTTTTAAGTCTGTTTAGTTTGTGTATACTTGATTCCCACTCGTTTCCATAGAAACCATCATGTAGAGGATAGAAAGCTCAATAAAACATGCTCCCCCCAGGGCCCACTTAAAAGGGACAAAATTTGAAAGCCCATAAGGTAAATTCTTCTATCTAGAATTCAGTCTAGAGGAAACAGCAGGAAACTGTAAACAACAACCTGGAACGAAGGTACTCTGTTACCGCATCTAAACTACTCAATCCCTGGATAATTTCCCTAAATCTCAACAACTAGACTTAGAGTAGCCCCATTAAGTTTACCCTTCATCCTTATTTCTACTCAACATCATTGGTTCATGCATTCACCAAAGGTTGGTACCTTACCTTCCATACTGTATATGCCCAACTTGCCAAATCTTCATTCATGAAATGGTTGATTCCCATGAATTATATCAGGCTAAACTTATGTTGCTCATCCATATATTGGACGTATCAAAGCTCAATAGACAATTTTTTCCCCATGTACTTTCCATTTCCAGATTAGGCGGGCCTCAAACATCAGATAGTGCTAAAGCGCCACTACAAGGAAAGTCATTACTGTGGCCACCTTCCTCCATTAGGAAACATTTACTTCCAAGTGCCTTCAAAACCATTTGCTTAGAAAAGTTCGACCAATGGTAGTGAATTTCTCAACTCCCAGTCTTGTTACTTAAATACAGACAAGCTAAACCCCCAGACAGGATGGCTAGAGGTTAATAAATTGAAATTTATGATCACAACCTTGAAAATAAATAGCATGCACTAAATAATAGTGCATATATTATAGTCTTTTAATCATGGAAGCTCATGTCTCTGGACAGAGAAATATTGGTTGGCAAGCACAAGGTGTTCTTCTTTCAAGTCACTCTGATACATCTCCATATGAACACATGCTGTTGGACCCAGCCAATTTTGCCTTACTCCTTCCAAAAAGTTGTAGTCACACTGCTTTAGCTGTTCAAAGCACAGAAAGCATATGTGCTTCTCAACGGCATAGAATCAGATATAAACTAACCTATACTAATACATAGGGGACCCACATTTTTGTCCAACTAGCAATGGCATTGAATATGGGGGCAGGTAAATAGTTCAAGACAAAATCCAACCTCACATAATCTTAGTACTATTCAATAAACTCAAAAATGCAGATTCTATGAAATTTTGCTCAGGCATATTTGTCTAAGAGTCATTTGCTTGGATTGGCAACGCAAAGATTGCTATTCACTTGTATAGCAGAATGATTAAGCAAATATTGAGTTACTTGCATGGTCAGGTAAAATAGAAATTGATTTGAACAGAACAGTTATGCATCTAAATGCTATTTTTGACAAAATCAATCATTTATAGGGTAACCCACATGTACAATCTAAAAGGACTACATGTGAGAAGAAGAGACATACCTACTGGCTTTTGTTCCAACAGGATCACTGTCAATTAACATGAAGAACAACATGCTGCATAGCAATATGGAAGATTACACCACTCAGTCAAAAAGAAAAGTGTAAAGACTCTGATAGAAATATGCAAGTCGAAAGCCAAATGAAGTAACACAGAAAGAGCTTAAGAACAACTTTAGAAGTGAGCATGTGAGTTGATACCTTAATTTGAGTTCTGTTATATGTATAGGTAATGTGAACTGATCCATCACTAGCCTCGATGACAGCAGGATATGAGAACTCCATCTCTAAGTTTTCTTCTAGGGTCAGAGCTTCGTCCCAAGAATCACCATCATCCAAGGATACAGCAACTTTGAGTATGCCCCTTGAAATTGTATTGTAAGCAACTATGAGAAGGCCGTTCTTCAGCTTAACTCCATCAATACCTAGCCGAAACAAATAAACTACTTCTTAATATGTTGGAATGAAGGGAAGGTTGCTGTTATGGTTCTCTGGCATTTGAAAACTACAATGGAATACAAAAATGGAGCATCAAGAAGAGTTTTGAAAGCCACGTCGAAAATCAGCAGTCAATGGTACCATATGCTTAATTTGGTGAGTTCAGAGACAACCATTACAATAAATTGGTATAGTATCCTTTTGTCATTTACTCCATGTATCGTTGATCAAGTGAAGCATTGGATATCTTCAGCTCATTGGCTCTTGATATGATGAAGCACCTTGTGCTAACAGATAGATGCACATGGAAACACATTTTGACATGTCTGATAGAACATTCAAATTGGATTACGAATAAGATCTGGACCTTTTTGTGGCAAACAAAGACACTACACTTCTAGCAGTGTGTCACTGAATGGACATAAAAGATTGATGTTCTCTTATATCGATAGATGAATTCAATTAAATAGAGAAGCATTCTAAATTAAACCGGCAAAACTTGCAATAAACCTGAATTTGGATTTGGGAGTTCAGTAAATTCTGCATAACCCCAATTCATGCCCCCGTCATGGGATTCTGACATGCAAATTCGGTCAATTCCAGTGAATGATCGTAATAGAACACGCAGGGTGCCTCTTGCAGTCTTGTAGGGAACTGGTTGGATCACACTCAGAGACTCATTCTTTATGTAAATTGGGCCATACTTCCTCCATGTTCTACCAGCGTCTGGAGTGATCTGTATCACACATCACATATATGACAAAAATTCCCTAGACATACTGGGTTCTGATAGGTATGAGAGATTAAAAGTCTGACCTCCATCCATGCACCCCAAGAATTCCAACTTTCCACAGAGGATCCACATAGCAAGTGTCCATTATCAAGCAAGATAGGCTGCAGAAGATTTAGAGACACATAATGATGTCTTATATGTACAGTTGAGTTCAGAATTTGGGCCCACGTAATTTGTAAAGGAACACATAAGCTTCCATATAAATTACATCTTGTACCTTATTCTTAATTGGTCCTAGTATGCCTGGTGGAAGTTGTTCTCTTTCAGACCAGCTGACACCTTGGTTATAAGATCTTTTCAACAATCCGCTCCATCTAAACTTCAATAAGAAGATTTTAGGAGTTGCAATAGAAATTTTTCACTGATGCAACGATGTCTTATTGGGGTATAAAATCATATGTTGGTGTAAGTGGAAAGGAAATATAAAATAATCTTGATGCTGACTAATTATCACTTGATTCACATGACATTCAAGGATCTATAAAAACGATGGATACTAATTGTTACATCAAAGTAAGCATACAAATACCCAAACTACAATCATATTTACATGTTAAGTGAATGACACAGAATAAAGCGAGAAATGATGACACAATGTGTGAATGCCAGAATGCCACTGTTTTCTACCACTTATGGTTCAAAAACGTGCAGCAGGGAAATAAATAGTTTGAAGTGTCAACAAAATTAACACCAACAACATCCAAACCCTTTTCCCATTAAGTGGTTTCGATTAAGGGGTACTCTTGCACCATTTACCTTGGTTTAGCATGTTACTTAAAATCCAAGTTATGAATGTGCACGGGTGAATAATCTTCTAAAAGGTTTGGGACACATCTTTTCAGGTCTTTTGCTACCCCTTTACCCGGTGCCCTCACCATAAAGTCTGCTATTTACGAAAGCATCTAAAAACTATCATTTATAGGTCCAAATTATTTTAAACGAAATTCTTTTATTTTATCCTCAACTTGAACCACACAAACTTAGTCTGAAGTATAAATATTTAAGCTTATTATTTCTTGAGTATTCAAATATCCGGTGAAGCATGCTGATCTTCACACAGTTATTTTGTGCAGAGGATGGCACTAGACCACCCAATTTCCCATGCATGAAGTATGGCAGCAATTATTCATGGCATATGAATTTTACCCTTGAACTGAGGTGGCATTCAAAAATTTGAAAAGATCGTGAATATACTTGCGCTACTTCATTCATCCATTTCATTAGTATCAGAAGATAGTCAAAGCCAAGGAAAGAAAGAAACAGCCGCAACTTGTCCATTTGTAATTCAAGTAATTCATCAAATCATCAAGAAGAAAGGAAATGAAAAATTTTCTATTTTATTTTTGATCCCCAAGAACTATTTTAATGAAATTCTGGGCTAGGTACTTTTAAAAGAGTGCACGTTCAGCTACATAACTCTTCATCAGTGCACAATTAAGATCCAGCATAAAGAATAACTCACGTCCAACAAATTGTCTACTTTCGACAGATTTAATAAGTGGTGCTCCTTGGTTAACCAGTGTCTGCTTTGCAAGGTGGATTCTGAATTAAGTCATCATCTCTTCATAGTATGTTCTTTCTCTAGTGCTGTTTGACCCCCCCGCTTCAGTTGATGGAGATTTTTCGGGGTGGACTGAATTTTGCAGATGACGAAAGGCAAAGCTTTTGCGAAGTTATTGTTGAAATTGGCCTGGAATGGGGCGGTCTAATATCTTTGAAAAGAAGAGAATGAAGCTCTTCATAATGGATTTACTAGTTAGGTTGATAGAGTGAAACGTCATTTTAAGCTCTCGAGTGAAGATGATTTTTATTTCGCTAAGAAGATAAGCTTGTCTCCTGCTGGTAGAAGAATTTAGGAGAATCGGGGTGTTTGGTTTCCTTCTCTGCAGCCTGATCTCCTTGAATGGATGTAATTAGTCTTGAGCTATGTGTGATATTGTTCTTGGTGTGACTTTATGGCTTGTCTGTTTTTTACGCTGTACATATAGTTTGGACTGGGGCCGTGACTTGTTATTTGGGCTGGTTGATGGGATTAGTCCACCCATGATCTTGGTTTTATGTGCAATACAAGTAACTTAATTACTGAAAAACTATGAATTATAGGTCTTACACTTCATAAACTATAGAAAGAAATGACAGCTTAAGTCATCGCACTTCATATTCTCCTGATACTTAAATTCAAGGGCAAAGCTTGTGCACAATACAGGCCCAGATAACTATACCACAATTGCTTCAATCTGAATCTAATCTACGTCAGGAGCAATGCTCAGTTCAGATTTGAATTTACCTTTGGAAATCTTGCCCTATCTTGTAGAACAGCAAGAGCTCCCCTGATGGAAGTTTGTATAAGACAGGATTCCACATGGGAACATCTTCTTGTTCATCGATGATTATAGGCGGATGCCAGCGCCCATTCTGCACCATTATTTTTGAAATAATTACTTTTCATTGGTGATCTGCACATAGCTCTTGCTACATCTAAACTTAGCTGGAAGAAACTCTTGCGTTTTGGGATGCAGGGCAAGGCCAAACATAACAATAAAAAGTGAAACTTAACAAGATAAAAAAACATCCATAATTTGAGATTCCGTCGTTTTTGTTGCATAGGATGAACGAAAGATTTTACATTCTATATTACCCGATATCTCTGCAACCATATTTTAACATCAGGTGCCCCCTCTTCCGTACCTCCAAAATAAGCAACCAAGAAGTGATTTTCGTTAACCTGCAAAAATCCAAAATCACCCACATGTTTTATGTATTTTTAGATGGGAGAGAATGCAAATAGAGCAAAAATGTCTCACGAAGAACCTCGACAATGGTTGAAGCATGGCAGTTATTGAAAGGAGCAGATTTTGCAGGAAATGTGAAATCTTGTTCCACTGGCCCTTCAACGCGATACTCCTTTGTCAAGTTCAAGCTCTGAGCCATAATGGGTGTCCGTGTACTTGCCTCACGGGAATTGCCTAATTTTCTGCACAGAGTTTTCAGCACATTAAAACGGCTTGCAACCATGAAATCTCCACATGTCAACCAGCACACATTATCATCATCTCTCTGTCTAATGGGTGCCTGTAAATGCTTCTATTAAGGCCTATGTGTGCTCATAGACAACAGATGACTACACGGTCTTTCTATGGTTTTCGCACACGGTAGGCAACAAAGAAGCACAGATTAAACCAGTTACATAGCATCTCATCCAAGCAATCTTAAACCACCTCGCAAGATGCACTTGGGGATGTCGAATCAAGTAGCCAGAATGCGCTGTCAATCTCGAACTCAAGTGACCATGTTCGGAGCTGAAGCTCCCAGAGAAGCCACAAAGCAGAAGATTAGAGCGGTTCAAGACGAAAAGTAGCAAGAACAATGAGGACGACGACCAAACCAGTGACCTCCACATTGTCGCTCCACTATCAAGATCCCATGGAAACCCCCTTCCCAGAGACACGCATATCGCGCACTCCACTAAAGTACTAGAAAAACCCACAATGCAAAGATTGTAGGAAAGAGAAGATTACGCCATTAACCAACTAATACCACACAAAGATAATGAAAGAAAGTCATTAAAGACGCTACCTACCGCAGTTGCCATTGCATCAGAGACAGCGACCGTTGAAAATTAGACCTCGTTAATTTGGGAAGAGCAACGAGGACGACGACGACCAAAACCAGTAACCTCCACGTGGTCACTCCCCTATCAAAACCCCAAGAAACCCCACCCTTTGCAGAGACGGTCACGTACATCTGCTCCCTCCACTAAAGCACTCGAAACACCCACAACGCAAAGATTGTTGGAAAGACAAGATCACGCCATCGACCCACTAATAATACCCACACAAAAGATAATGAAAGGAGGTCACTTAAGACACTACCTAACGCAGGCGCCGTTGCAATTGATTTCTTGGGAAGATTTTTCCGTTGAAAGTCGAGCTCTTGCTCACCAGTAGCGCTAGAGAACAACGGTGTTTGACCTTCAAGAACCAAGAACAAGAGAAGCAGGTAGCCAGCTAGATTCCGCTCTGAATTGACATTGCAATCAAGAATTCGATTATAGCACTATGGTTTGCGAGTGCGACATTCGTAGAACTATGATAAGAAACCAAACTCGTGTGGGGTCACATGCATTTCACAGAAAACATACGGGTAGTTCTCATTTTTCATTGATTGATGGAGAGACTTGCTTCTTTGTAAAGCACAGGTAGTTTATTGTTTCTTGATATTTTTCTTTCTATAGTTTGTCTCTAGAAAAACAACTACCGACAAAAATAAATTATAGATTTTCATTTATTGACAGCGTCTTTCGCCCGACTTTCTTTCATTCCAATAATTTAGGTGTATCTAATGTTAATATCTTCCGGAACTTTTTTTGTCTAAAACTTTTTTTTCTGCAAAATGCTGGAATTTTAGACGAAAATATTAAATGACATATCTAGTGCTCGCATGGCATCTAGCTAAAAAAGACTCCGAAAAAACTTGAAAGTTCAAAGAAAAGAAAATATAGGAGACCATCTTTCAACTTCGACATAAGGTCACTGGTGGGACACGGGTAAAGTTTGGTTCGGCTTTTGGGGAATGCGTTTGCCAAAATGCAAATACCTTTGGGTGAAGGAGGTTTTAAAATGCAAATATCGTTTGGTAAAATTTGTATTGAGATACAATTTTGGCCAAAATACCGCTTTGGTAAAATTTGCATTTGTAAATTACTTTTATTAAATTAGAAAAAACAAAAAAACAATTCTATTTTTCTTTTTTGAAATCCGATGGTCGGACCGTCGGATCCGGCGGCCGGATGGCCGGATCTGGCCGCCTGGGTCGCGCGACCTCAGGCGGCCGTCGCCTGGGGTCGCACGACCCAGGCGACCAGGCGACGGCCGCGCGCGACCCAGGCGACCAGGCGACGGCCGCGCGCGACCTCGGCGGCCGTCGCCTTGGTCGCGACGACCTCGGCGGCCGTCGCTGGGTCGCGCGACCTCGCGACGGCCGCTGAGGTCGCGACCGCGACGGCCGCGCGCGACCCAGCGACCAGCGACGGCCGCCGCGACCCGGCGGCCGTCGCCGCCGGGCCGCCGACCTCGGGCGGTCGCTGGTCGCGCGATCCGCGGTCGACGCCCGGGTCGCGAGATCCGGCGTCGCCGAGGTCCAGCGACCCCAAGCGACGGTCGCGGGGTCGGGCGACCCTCGTGTGCGGTCGGCGGTGCGCGCCATCCCTTCGCCGGTGGTCGTCGGCCTCCGATCGCGGCTTGGAGAGGTTGGAGAAGATGAACGAATCGAGCTACTTGCATTCCCAGGATGCAACTTGCCAATGCACCTCAAGAGGTCCATCGGGCTTTAAAGCGCCTTTAGACTCCTTTGGAGATGCAATTGCATCTTGCCAAAGTCGCGTAAAAATACGAACCAAACGCGTTTGCATTTGGCCAGGACTTTAGAGTCCAAATGAGCATTTCCAATGCTGAACCAAACAGGCCCACAATCCACTTCAAACAATTAAATTGGTATACCAATATCAAATTCACCTCCAATTAACTTTTGAATAATTAAAATCTCTAAATTGGAATAGGCATGATATATTTACCTTCCGTTAACTTCCGTCAAATATTGTTATTAATGTGCTCACTTGGATAGACCACATAGTTCAATATGTGAGTTAATACAACAAAAAACCTCAAACTAATAGACATTGTGATAAATATACCAAAAATTGATATATTTATGACAAATTTACTCTAAATTAATTTTTAGGTCACAAAAAACTCCAAACTGGTACACGCTTAATATATTTTTACTTTGTTAAATTTAGCTTCTGTTAAATTTAATAAGAACTTTATATCACTGTCCTCTTTATCGAGTGTGCTATTGATAGAAAAGAAAAAAAAAGAAAGAACTTAAATGCACAGACCATGCTAGTTAGAAAATTCAATTGGACAAATTAAATGTTCAAGCTCCCAAATGCAAGAACCATACTAGGGCATGAATTCTGGACTTGTCCCAAAATTTCTCACGTTATTGCAAATTTCCCCAAAAGGCAAGAGTATAAGTTCTCTGCTCTTCCTCTGTTTGACATCCACATGAAACAGACTTTGCACCTTCCTTTACTTCCAACTTCTCAATTTTATTTTATTTTTTTGTTTATCCTGGGGAACCGAAAGAAATATACAATTAAACCTAGACCATGCAGAGGTTTCTGTAGCAAAATTGATACAGCACAGGCAAACAAATATGGAGGGAAACATGAACACAACCCGCATTCCATTACATGGGTGCAACACGATACAACGTTGAGCAAGGTCTCACGAATCCGTCCAACAGCGTACCGCCGAGTTGACAACCTTTTTCTTCGTCTTGGTTGCCTGGAGTCCGACTTGATGATCGCTTTCTGAAATTCTTCTGAGATTGGTGTCGGAAAAGTAAAGCTCACATTATATAAGATGTTAGCATCTATCTGTTTCAGAAGCCACAACATCAACATCATCTCCCAACGCAAGATCCACAGACAAGCCAATGGTCTCAACATGGCATATGCATCTCAAACCATACAAAAAAAAAAAAAAACTTTGGAATCTCTGGCTATTCTCAGGAGCTCGATCCTAGAAGATGCTAAAGACAGTATCTGGACATAATCTTTTTCTTTCACAAGCCTGTTTAGTTTGTGCATTCTTGATTCCCAGCAAAAACCTCGTTTCCATGGAAACCATCATGTAGAGGATAGAAAGCTCAATAAACCACCCTCCCCCCAGGGGCCAACTACTAGTATAATTATTATCTATGAAGCACTAACACTCTCCAGAATTTTTTGTATCATGTTGAACATTTCGATATGTGTTCAACACTCTCTGACACTCGATCAACATGTGTTGGAAAATCCGACACCTCCTCAACTTTCTCGTCACTCTTCGACATTCTAGTTCGGAATTCTGATGTGCGAGTTTAGAGTTCCGACACGTTATTTCAACACCTAGTCAACTCTCTTGACACTTTTCGGCACTTGAGTTAAGAATTTTGACATGCGAGTTCGGAATTCCGACACGCACATATCAATTTTTAAACTTTTTAATAAATAATTGGTCAAAATGTAAATATGTAAAATAATAATAATAAAAATAATAAAGGAGGAAAGAAGAAAAACTTGTCTTATCTTATCTTCTGACTCTCACTTCCCGTGACACACAATTTACCCCCAAGTTTGTTTTTTCCTTTTCCCTTTTGACACACTCTGACACGCAAGTTTAAAATGTGGATTGTTTGTTTTTTTTCTTCCAAATTTTATGGATTATTATAATGGAGTTGAATTTGTCAAATTAAAATAATGAATGATATTAACAAATGGTGGATTAATGTAACATCATTCTAGGCTCTTTTATTATTATTTATTTATTTGTGAATTTGAATTAAATTAATTTGATTAAAAAATAATAAAAATGATAATTTATTATGTATATATAAAAATATACATTTAATACACAGTATGTCCCGACGTGTTGGAATTCTCTATTTTTTGAGAAATGACGTGTTAGCGTGTTGTGCTGTATCGTGTCACGCGTCGTTTATCAATGTTGGTGCTATTTAGATTATTATTGTGGCCACCTTCCTCCATTAGGAAAGATTCACTTCCAAGTTGCCTTCTAAACCATTTGCTTAGAAGAATTTGACCTACAGTAGTGTGTTTCTCAACTCCCAGTCTTGTTACTTAAATGGAGAAAAGCTAATTCCCAGACAGGATGGCTAGAGGTCAATAAATTGAAATAGTAGCCGAAAGCATCACTGGTTTACGCTTTGACCCACCAATTTCAGAGGAAGATGGTTTTAATGAGGATGAAATTTATGACCATGAGACTCGAAAATAAATAGCATGCACTAAATAATTGTGCAAATGTTACAGTCTTGAATCACGGAAGCTCATTTCTCCAGACAGAGAGATAAAATATTGGTTGGCAAGCATAAGGTGTTCCTCCTTCAAGTTACTGTGATACAAATACGTACAAACACATAATGTTGGAACCTGCTAATTTTGTCTTGCTCCTTCCCAAAAGTTGAAGTCACACTGCTTTAGCTGTTCAAAGCACAGAAAACATAGGTGCTTCTCAATGGCAGAAATCAGATTCAAACTCGCAATGACATTGGATATGGTGAAAAAGGTAAATGGAAGAAGACAAAATCCAACCTCAAATAGTCCTAATTGCAAGTCATGTAGCTAGCAATTTGCTTGTGCCTTCTGCAGAAGATGAAGGAAGAACCAAATCTTCCCAGACCATCCTTGCAATATTTAATCTTAATACTATTCAATAAACTTGAACATGGCAGATTCTACGAAATAATGCACAGGCATTTTGCCTTAGAGAATGGTCATTTGCTGTTTCAATGAAGAGGCAATGCAAAGACTGCTATCCACTTGTATAACAGAATGATTAATCAAATATTGAGTTACGATCCACTTGCATGGTCAGGTAAAATATTCATTGTTTTGCCCAGAACAGTTATACAATTGAATGCTACTTTTGACAAAATCAATCGCTTATTGCGTAAAAGATGGAACCATTAAATTAGAAATGACCTGTGTGTACAATCTATAAGGACTATATGTGAGAGGAAGAGACATAACTACTGGCTTTTGTTGGCAACAGGATCACTGTCACTTAACATGAAGGACAACATGGTGCATAGCAATACACAAGCTTACACCAGTAAGTCAAAAAGAAGAGTGTAATTACTCTTGTCAGAGATATGGAAGTTGGAAGCCAAATATTGTAAAGCAGAAAGAGCTTAAGAACAACTCTAGAAGTGAGCATGCGAGTTGATACCTTAATTTGGGTTCTGTTATATGAATAGGTAACGTGAACCGATCCGTCACTAGCCTGGATGACAGCAGGATATGAGACCTCCGTCTCTAAGTTTTCTTCTAGGGGTAGAGCTTCGTGCCAAGAATCACCATCATCCATGGATACAGCAACTTTGAGTATGCCCCTTGAAATTGTATTGTAGGCAACTAGGAGGAGGCCATTATTCAGCTTAACCCCATCAACACCTAGCCAAAACAAAGAAACTACTCCTTTAATTAATGGAACGAAGGGAAGGTTGCTGTTATGTGGATACTCAGCTCTCTGGCATTTGAAAACTAAAATAAAATACAAAATTGGAGCATCAAGGGAAGTTTCAAAGCAACATTGAAAAATCAGCAGTCAATGGCACCATTCACTGCCATTGTCTTCTTGTCATATACTTCTTCTATCAATGATCAAGTGAAGCATCGGATATCTTCAGCTTATAAGTTCTTGATATAATGCAGCACCTTTTGCTAACAGATAGATCCTCATGCAAACACATTTTGAATATCCGACAGACCATTCAAATTGGGTTACCGATATGATCAGGACAACCCTTTCATGACGAACAAAGAACCTACACTTCTAGCAGTTTGCTCACCAAATAGAAGAAAAGATTGATGTTCTCTTGTATCAAAAGATGATTTCGATGAAATTAAGAAGCATTCTCAATTATGCTGGCAAATGTTGGCAATAAACCTGAGTTTGGGTTTGGGAGTTCAGTAAATTCTGCATAACCCCAATTCATTTCCCCATCATCAAATTCTGACATGCAAATTCGACCAATTCCAGTGTATGATCGTAATAGAACTTGCAGGGTGCCTCTTGCAGTCTTGTAGGGAACTGGTTGGATCACACCAGGAGTTTCATTCTTTATGTAAATGGGGCCATACTTCCTCCATGTTCTACCAGCGTCTGGAGTGATCTGTAGCAATACACATTGCATATATGACAAAAATTCCCTAGACTTACTGGGATCTCGTAGATATGAGAGATTAAAGTCTGACCTCCATCCATGCACCCCAAGAATTCTAACTTTTCACTGAGGATCCACATAGTAAGAGCCCATTCTCAAGCAAGATAGGCTGCAGAAGATTTAAAGACACAGAATAATATCATATAAGTACAGTTGACTGCAGAATTTAGGCTCACATAATTCGTAAAGGAACACATAAGCTTATACATAAATTACATCTTGTACCTTATTCTTGCTTGGTCCAAATATGCCTGGTGGAAGTTGTTCTCGTTCAGACCAGCTGACACCTTGGTTATAAGATCTTTTCAAGCATCCACTCCATCTAAACTTCAATTAGAAGATTTTAGGAGTCGCAATAGAGAAATTGTTTTAATGCAACGATGCCTAATTGGTGTATATAACCATATGTTGGCGTAAGCTGAAAGGAAATATAAAATAATCTTGATGCTTACCAGTTATGACTTGATTCACATGATATTCAAGGATCTATAAAGACTACAAATGATGCATACTGATTGTTACGTTCATGTAAGTACACAGACACCCAAACTACACTCGTATTTACATGTTAAAGTGAACGACACAGCATAAAGCAAGAAAAATGATGTGACAATTTATGAATACCAGAATGCCACTGTTTTCTACCACTTACTGTTCAGAAACGTGCAGCAGGGAAGTAAATAGTTTGAATTGCCGCACCAACAATATCCAAAGCCCTCTTCCCATTAAGTGGTTTCAGATTTATGAGTACTGTTGCGCCATTCACCTCGGTTTAGCACCGTATATTCCTTTAAATCCAAGTTATGAACGTGCACAGGTTGAATAGTCCACTAAAAAGTTTGGGACACATCTTTTCAGTCTTTTGCTACCCGTTTAGAGTGATCGTTTCTACTAATTTGTTCCGGGAGTAGATTTAGAACAAAAATTCGTTTAATAAAATTTTTGTTCCCAGAAACAAATTTATATCTTTTTGTTCATGGAAGTAGATTTGAAATAGAATCAAGAAGTAAAAAAAAATTGATTTTTGGTTCTCAGGAACAATTTTAGAGTCAACCAACCTATTTTCTCTTTTTTTCTTGATCTTCTCCTCTCTTTCTTCTTCTTCAACTGCCGCCGTCGTCACCGCTATTTCCCGCCCATCGCCGCCGGTCGCCGGCGATGGGCTGGGCGAGGTTCTGTGAGCTCGTCGGAGGCTTGCTAGGCCAGGGCGAGGTCCGGTGTGGTTGAGCCTCGCCGATGGCCAGGTGGGCCTCACCTGGGCCTCCCTCGGCCACTGACGAGGCTCGCTTGGTCAGGCAAGGCTTGGCCGTTGAGGCACGGTCTCACCGAGGGCCGATGACACTCCGGTGAGGTCGCCGGCCCTCGTTTGGCCAGTAACCGGTCATCCCAAGGCCGTCGACCGGTAGTCTTGAAGAAGAAGAGGAGGAGAAAGAAAGGAAAAAAAAGGAAAAAAAGGAAACAAAAATTAAAAGAAAATGATTGAAGTAGAAATTTTGAGGACAGTGTTAAATGCAATTCTATTTTAGGAATTGAAATTTTGGACAATTACCAAATGACTTAAAATGCTTAGAAATTGTTTCTGCGAACAAAATAAAAAAAAATAATTTTTTATCATAAATTATTCCCAGGTACAAAAACGTTACCAAATGCTCCCTTACCCGGCCCCTTCGCCATAAAGTGGGCTATTTATTAGAGCATCTGGAAACTATCTATTTATAATTCCAAACTATTTTAAACGAGATTCTTTTATTTTATCCTAACTTGAACCACACAAATTTAGTCTGAAGTATAAATCGTTAAGCTTATTTTTTCTAGGGTACTCGAATATCCAGCGAAGCATGCTCATCTCCACACGGTTACTTTGTGCAGAAGATGGTACTAGATCACCCAATTTTCCGTGCATGAAGCATGGCAGCAATTATTCCTGTCATATGAATTTTGCCCTTAAACTTAGGTGGCATTCAAGAATTTGACAAGACACCGAATATACTTGCGCTACTTCATTCATCGATTCCCCCTGTATCAGAAGACAGTCATAGCCAAAGAAAGAAGCAGCTACTTGTCTAGTCATAATACAGGTATTTCGTCAAATCAACGAGAAGAAAGGAAACAAAAAACTTCCGATTTTATTTTTGATCCTCAAGAACTATTGCTTATGTAATTCTGGGCTTGGCACTTCTAAAAAAATGCACGTTCAGCTACATAACTCTCCATCAGTGTAATTCTTTTTGGAAAAAAATAAAATTATGGCACTCAAGTGAGCCACATACGAAATATAGGTACTTGTGATGTTCTTTTCCCAAAAAGGAACCGTGACTAATGAATAAAATCAATTATTAGGAAAGATAGATATCTCAAACACAGACCATATGCATATAAGTCCTCCAATGGCAACAGGACAGAAACAGGGCACATTTACACATTGTCAAGAGAAACAACTTTGGTTACGACATCATCCATAAACGCCACCGTGTTAAGTATCAACTCATTCAGAGTTTGCCTGTCCCAACTAAAGAACGCCATGTACCCATCATCAGAAGCATATCTGTGAAAAGATAGTGTTCCGTTCCATAATCAGACATGTCATACAGCAAGATGATTGGGCGTGGAACAATTAACATAGAAGCAACAGTGACAAGAGAAGGGGTACAATCTGTTGCGACTACGAAGCAACAAGTCCCTCAAAGAGGGTCATAACTAGGAAAAAAAAAAGAAATAGAAAAAAAAAAAAAAAGCAACCGTGGCATAGAATTTCCAGAATAATTGTCCTCCTCAGATGGACATAAATAGTCTGTGTCCAAACTACTAGTAAAAGCACTAATGTTTGGAGGAAACTACTAAAGGTTAGATCCGTTTTACATCCTCAAATAAAAAAAGTGATTGGTGATGGCAGGAGTACCTCCTTGTTTTTTGATAATTGGCACCATAGGGGTGTTTTTTGGAGGTATATCCTAGAAGATTTGCGTATGATCCTACTTTATGTATTCATGTCAAAGTTTCAGAGGTTCTATCTGGGAATGAGTGGGTCTGGCCCCCCCGTGAGGTTAGTTCTTGGTAGAAGTACAAGCTGCTGTTTGTCTATCATGTTTTAATGCTCTGCCATGCCAGATCGACTTGTATACACTGGCACCAAATCTAGATTTCTTGCTCAATCTGATGCTCAGAATCTGGTCAGGAACAAGAAGGAAAGTTTTTAGTGGCACAGGATCATTTGGTTTACTCCAAATGTTTCTGAGTTTGCTAAAATCTATTGGCTAGCTTTGCTCAACAACTTGTCCACTTTGGAAAGATTTAATAAGTGGTGGTCCTTGGCCAATCGCGTCTGCTTTGCAAGGTGGATTCTGAATCATGGCATCATCTCTTCATAGCATGTTCTTTCTCTAATGCCATTTGACCTTTCCTGCTTCAGTTGATGGAGAGTTTTCAACCTGCTAGAGACTGGAATTTTGAGGCGGACTGGATTTTGCAGATGACAAAATGAAAAACTTTTGCCAAGTCATTAATGAAATCGGCCTGGAATGGGGCTATGAAAAGAATGGAATCAAGATCTTCATAATGGATCCACCCCTCAATTGATAGAGTGAAATGTCGTTTTTAGCTCTTATGAAGATGATTTCCTATTTCACTAAGAAGATAAGCTTGTATCCTGCCGATAGAAGAATTTATAAGAATTGGGGTGTTTGGTTACCTTCTGCAGCTTGATCTCCTTGAATGGATGTAAATTAGTCTTGTGCTAAGTTCTGGATGTTGTGACTTTATGACTTGTCTGTTTGTGATGTTATACATAGAGTTTGGACTGGGACTGTGATTTAAAGGGTAAAGCTTGTGCAAAATACAGGCCAACTTACTGAACCGCAATGTTCAGTTCGGAGTAGAGTCAACCTTTGAAAATCTAGCCCTATCTTGTAGAACAGCAACAGCTCCCCTGATGGAAGTTTGTATAAGATAGGATTCCACATTGGAACATCTTCTTGTTCATTGACAATTGTCGGCGAATGCCAGTGCCCATTCTGCACCAATTTTTTAAAAATAGTTACTTTTCATTGGCAACCTGCGCATAGCTTTTGCTACATGAAAATTCACCTGCAAGAAAGTCTTGCGATTTGGGATGTAGGCCAAGGCCAAAGGTAATAACCAAAGGTGAAGCTTAACAAGATAAAAAAACGTCCACAATTTGAGATTCCGTCATTTCTGTTGCATAGGTTGAATGATAGATTCTAGATTCTATATTACCTAGTATCTCTGCAATCATATTTTAACATCAGGTCCCCCCCTCTTTTGCACCTCCAAAATAAGCAAGCAAAAAGTGATTCTTGTTAACCTGCAAAAAATCCAAAATCACCCCCATGGTTTATGTAAATTTAGATGAGAGAGAATGAAAATAGAGAAAAAGTGTCTCGTGAAGAACCTCGACAATGGTTGAAGCATGGCAGTTATTGAAAGGAGCGGACTTCGCAGGAAATGTGAATTCTTGTTCCACTGGCCCTTCAATGAGACAGTCGTTTGTCAGGTTTGAGCTCTGAGCCATCATGGCTGTCGGTGCACTTGCCTCGAGGGAGTTATCTGCTTTTCTGCTTAGAGTTTTCAGCACATTCAAACGTCTTGCGACCATAAAATATCTAGATATCGGTCAGCACACATTTATCATCATCTCTCTGTGTCTAACAGGTGCCTGCGAATGCTTCTATACAGGCCCCTGTGAGCTCATAGACAACAGATGACCGCACGATCTTTCTATGATTATCTCACACAGCAGGTGACAAACAGGCACAGATTAAACCAGTTACACAGTATCTCATCCAAGCACTTTTAAACCACCTGGCAAGATGCACTTGGGGATAACGAACCAAGCAACCAGAATGCGCTGTCGATCTCGGACTCAATCATCCTAGTTCAGAGCTGAAGCTTCCACAGAAGCCACAATGCAGAAGACTAGAGTGATACAAGACAAAAAGTAGCAAGAACAATAACGAGGACGACCAAACCAGTGACTTCCACATCGTGACTCCGCTGTAGTTTGAGCCGTGTATGAAACCCGATCCTATTGGAGGGACTAGATCGGTTTAGTAAACCGAAGCTTGTGGAAATGAAAAGAAATCCCAAACAAACAAATCCTCACATTAAATTAGAAATTCTTTTCTTGGAGGCCGATCACATTCACGTGAGGGTTTGTTTCTTGGAAATAATAATATTCAAGATTGACCGATTGATCAAGAACTGCATTTCTTTTTTTACAAAACCTACGGTGGACTGTCACATTTTGAGGTGAGGGTTTGTTTCTTCGGGGTAATATTCAAGATTGACCGGTTGACCAAGAACCTCATTTTTGCAAAACCTACGGTGGACGTCAAATGAAAATTTAATATTCGGCCACATGTATTTTCCCTTCTCGAAGCCGCACAGTGGATTCAAAATGGAGTGGCACAGAGAGCTCATTGGAGCTGCACAAAAGGAAATAAAGGAAGAGCTTTTATTTTGGATGTGCACAGGAGATGAACGCACGGATTTATGTGCTGAGTTTTACATTCAGTTGAGTTTTTATTTGTAAACGCTTTGGATTTGGGTATAATCTAGGCGTGGGATTGCTTGAAAGTATGATAATTTTTTGATGATAATGAATTATTTGCTACTGACTCTCCATAAAAGTAGGTATTGATACTTAGATCAAATACATTAATTATGGGTGATTGGTTTCAGGATGGGTAGCTCCCACCCTAGAATCGAGCACCGCCCTCTAAGAACCGGTTCTGAAAAATTGGAACTAGGAACCACCCCTTAGTTTCATGGAACCAGTCAAAATATCCCAAACAAAATTGAAGCAATTAATATGTCCAAAGTAGAGCAATTCACCTTCCTTTGTTGTGTGATCTATTTCACCACCATACTTCACTCCATTAGATCATCAAAGATGTGGGTTGATCTAGGAGAGACATTAGATTGCGAGAATGTGACTGGTCAAAAGTCATGGCTGGTGCTCCTGTTAATAACTGCAAGGAAGTAAAATTAAATAGCCTGATTGTCCCATCAGGATGTTTTAATGACAAGAGCTATAAGGAATTTGAGAGAAGGAGAAAAATTGAAGCAACCAACAAATGGAGAGTGTCAGGGACTATTGGTAGAAAACATAGTGAAGGTAAATCTCTTTTTTACCCACCCGTGTTTGTTCTAAGTTGCCAAAGGAACAAGCATCAAAAGTGACAATTAATTTATCGAACCAAAGGACTTATAGTTGCGACTGTGAGAAGGAGAGAGGCGTGAGACTTGACAACAAGTAACGGGGTTGGAGGCTAGAGGCGATCAAGAGTGAGAGTGATGGGGGGAGCGACAAGGCCAGTAACAATTGAGAGTGGGAGTGAGAGCAAGAGTGAGATAGGGATCAACGAGGTCGGAGGTCACCAAGAGCAAGAGTGAGGGAGATGAGACCACAACATGAGTGGGGTGAGATGTGGAGAGAGATGAAAAGAATACTAGAGTTTTGATATACAAAACATTAAAAAAAAAGATTATATATGTACTCGTTCGGATTAGATAGGCAGTTCCACACTTGGAGCCGAGATTCTGGGGAGGTCCTCATGGAAATCACAATTTTGAGCCAATCTAGTATGGTTTCGGGCGGTTACTAGTTCTTTCATGTAAATCTCTTGTATTGTTTGTTGTTCCACGTTTATTTTTCTGCACTGATTTTACAACATAAAACAGAGCTTTTACTTACTAGTAGCACTAGAGTCCAATCAAAATGGGGTTAGACCTTCAAGAATCAGAACAAGGAAAGCAGGAAGCTAGCTAGATTTCTGGCCTACATCGATATTGCAATCAAGAATAAAATAATAGCCCTGTGGTTTGCGAGCGCGACATACGTAGAAATACACTAAGAAACCAACCTTGGATGGGTCACATTCATCTCACAGATAACGTGTGAGTAGTTTTCATTTTCGTTGATTAATAGATAGACTTGCCTCTTTGTAAAGCAGGTGGTTTCTAGTTTCTTGAATTTTTTTTTAGTTTGTCTCTGAAAAAACAACTATTGACAAGAATACTATTCATGTTTTTGTATATATTCGAGTGGAGACAAAAGATATTAAAGATTTTCATTTGGCCTCAGTGTAATCCACTCAACTTCTTCTAACCATATTAAAATTTAGTTTCGATAATTCATTATATTTAATGTTAAGATTCAACAAGTTTTCAGGTTCAATATATTTTCTACGAGATGCCTTAATTTATGATATCATGACCTATATGATAGCGACATGATGTTTAGTTGAGGGTTAATACCATAAAAAACCTTACATTAATATACATGTGACAAATTTACGTCAAATTAATTTTTTGATTGCCAAAAATTTCAAATCAATATACTTGTGATGAATTTACCTCCCGTTAGTTTTCATAATTTTACTTTCAAATTGCTAACTGAATAACATATAATAGTTGACGGGTGTATCGGTTTAAAGTTTTATACTCATTTTTTATCACGTGTGTACCGGTTTATAATTTTTCATGGTATTAATTTAATTTAACAGAAACTAACAAAGGATCAATTTGTTACAAATGTACTTAAGGTTTTTTATAGTCAAATAATTAGTTTTTTTTTGTGTGATTTTAACCCATTAATTAAAAAGGATTTTGAAGAACTCAAAGGTCCAAAAAGGTAAAAAAGAAGCTATTGGAGACTTTCTTCTAGCTCCAACAGAGGGTCACTTTTCCTATATCATGATCATCAAAAGCAATTCTTGAATAAAAAAAAAATCATCAAAAGCAATTTAATTTGGCAATTTTTTTTTTGCATAACTCGAATTATAAATACAAGCATTTAGTCTCTTTCCACATAATATATATGGTTAATACTCTCAAAAACCCCAAACTGGTACATTTGTGATAAATTTACCAAAAACTAATTTTTGACAACAAAAAACCCTAAAGTGGTATACATTTGACAAATTTATCTCAAATTGGTATACTTGTGACAAATTTACCCTCTATTAGTTTCCGTTAAATTTTACTGTCAAATTATTAAATTAAATGACACGTAACAGTTAACTGGTCTACCAATTTGAGATTTTACTCTCCGTTTGTCACAGTTTACAATTTTTGTGATTTTTTTGTGATATTAATCTAATTTAACATGGGGTATTGGGGTATATTTGTTACAAATATACCAGTTTTGGATTTTTGGCGGTCGATTAAATTAGATTAGGGTAAATTTGTCATAAATATATTAGTTTATGGTTTTTTATGGTTAGTCGAGGAAATTTGACACAGATGTACCAGTTTAGGGTTTTTCATGGTCAAAAAAATAGTTTGGAGTAAATTTGTCACACATGTACGAGTTTAGGGTAAATTTGTCACACGTGTACGAGTTTAGGGTTTTTCAGGATATTAACCCTAATATATACACACACAAACACACCATTACTGATGGACTAATGTTGAGGCACACGCTATGCACATTTGAAAGTGATATAGAAGCTAAGTGCGCATTTGGTAACGATTTTGTTCTCGGAAATAATTTTGATTAGAAATGATTTTTTCCAATTCTATTCTTGGAAACAATTTCTGAGTAAAAGAACGCCCTTGGTAATTGTCCAAAATTTCTATTCCCAGGACAAAAATGCATTTGGTAAGATTCTTATTTTTTTTTTATTTCTTTTAATTTTATTGCTTTTATTATATTTTTCTTATTTTCTCTTTTTCTTTTTGCTTTTTGCTTTTTCTCTTCTTCTTTGTTGTGGTGGTTGGCGATTGGTTGGGTGAGGTCTAACGAGCTCATCGGAGGCTCACCAGGTCAGGGCTAGGTTCGGCGAGCTTTCTAGAGGCTCGCCAGATCTGGGTGAGGCCAAGTCTTGTCAACGGCTGAGTGAGCCTCAACCTCGCCTAGGCGATCGAAGTCGGCCTCGCTTGGCCTGGCAAGGCCAAGCCTTGTGCCGGTCGGCTAGGCTGAGCCTTGTTGTGGCTGTGTAAGGCTTCGGCCTCGCCTTGGCTAGGCGAGTTCAACCTTGCCCAACCACGGTGAGGCTCTAACCGACGAGCCTTGCTGTGGCCCAGCGTTGCCGAGGGCCGGCGACGCTTCGGCAAGGTGGCCGGCCCTCGTATGGCTAGTTGCCGGCCATGGCCGAGGTCGGTGATCAGCCAAGGGGAAGAAGAAGAAAAGGGAAGAGAAGAAGCGAATAAAAATGGAATTGATTATAGGAATTGTTCCTGAGAATAAAAAATAACTTTTTTCTACTTCTTGATTATGTTCTAAATCTATTATTGGGAACAAAAAAATTGATTTTTGTTCTTGGGAACAATAAATTTACCAAATGAATTTATGTTCTTTTTTTACTCTCGAGAATAAAAGAATAGAATTAGTTGTTTCCGGAAATATTACCAAACATGACCTAAGTGGTCAAGGCAATTGAGAGTAATCTTTTTCAAGTAGAGCAAGTCCATAGTTCTAAGGACGTATGACCATACATCTTGAAATATAAGACTAGACTAAAAGTAGGTAGAAAGTAGGGAAAACCTAGCTAGGGTGGCTGGTTCAATGTCACCTAAGGGCATTAAGGGCATATTTGATAATTGGCCAATTATTGGCTATTTCTATTCTTTTGCTCTAAAAAAAAAATAGAAATTCATTTGGTAAGGTTAGCTAATTTTTCTTTTCTCAAGAACAAATTTGTTTTTAGAAATAGATTTGGAATATAAATATGGTCTTAATTTCACCATTTAAATTTCATGGTGCCATTGTATTTGAGATGCTAACTTGCCTCATGATTTGGATCACATGGCTTTCGTTATTTTCACATCAAATACCAAGCCTTTTGAAGAGAAAAACATAATATCAAGATCAAATTGAATGGTTTACCGATATTGCGGAAACATAAACAAGCAAAATAAGTTAAGTAAGAATTACATCATAGATATAAAAGTTGAACAAGATGGATTCACGTGATTCAATAGTGGTCCACTCTATGGAGGAGATCGACGAGATAGTCCTGACATAATTGGGGAAAACAAGATCACAATAAGGTAATCACTCTAATTCACAAATATTTCCCGATGCTAATTCAAACCGTGCTGACAAAAATCAATCACAACAAATATTCAGTGGTATGTGTGTGCCATGTCATCCGTTGACGTGGTGCGCACATACCACTCAGATATCGACACGTGTCATGTGGGACCTGCTGAAAATGGAAGGGCTGGCTCGGCTTGGCTCGGCTTGGCTCGGCTTGTTGGCAGAAGAAAAGACAGGTTCGCTGGCAGAAGAAAAGATAGCGAACACTCCTGCCCAAAAATTTCTCTCTCCTCAATTGAAATTTCTGCAATTTCTGCAATTTCTGCAATTTCTCAATTTCTCTCTCTCTCTCTCTCTCTCTCTCTCTCTCTCTCTCCTCGTAGGAGAACAAACAGAGAACGACTGAGACCTGCTTTTCCTTCTCCACTTCCGCTTCCGCCTTCGGCTCCAGCTCCAGCTCCTCAAAAGCCTCGCCGGTCATCTGCCTTTGGCATGTTGGAGCCTCACCAGTTGTAGTTAGGTCTCAACCCCCTCCACCTCTGACTATTCCTGCAGAGATTGAGCACAAGGTTCGTGTTCGCCTTTGGCTCTGGCTTGGGTTCCCGCCCCCAAAAGCCTCGCTGGTCATCTGCCTTTGGCACGTTGGAGCCTCACCAGTCGTTGTCTGGTCCCGACCCCCTCCGCCTCCGACTGTTCCTGAGGAAATCGAGCACAAGGTTTATGTTCGCATTGGTCACTCAGGCAACTTCTAGACCGCCGTCTGATTGCGTCCCTCTGACGAATGCCTCATCAGCTTGGACTCCGAGCCTCCGCGAGGTCTTTGGACTATATTTCCTCGAGGTTGATGGTCGGGACCCAAGGCCTTGTGCTTTTTCTCCTCCTTCGCCTCCCCAAAAGCATCGCCGGTCATCTGCACATCGCCTCCCAAGAGCCTTGCCGATTGCAGCTGGGTCCCAAGCCCCCCTCCGCCTCTTGATCGCAGCTGCGTCCCAAGCCCCCTCTGCCTCCACCTCTGCCTTCGACCGTTTCCAACGCGGAGATTGAGGAGAACCCCAATGCTTTGTCGAATTTTAGGATCTCGGACATCTTGAGGTTGAAGTTGAAGGACAATGGGACCGAGGCACTTTTTCCCATTCAGGTCATGAGGTTTGACATCATCCTCGATGGAACTGATTTGGCCAGCCGTGCCCACACTGGCCAGGTATGAAAACTTTTTATTTGAATTCCGCAGGATTGACATGTCGATGGTCCCTATATTTCAGCCCCTGATTGTCATTGTAAAAGACAAATTCCAACTGATCTTTTCAAGCTCGAACCTATAGCTGATAATTCGACCAAAAAACCTATGGCTAAATAAATCTTCTAATTTGTGGCAGATTCATCTGTACATTAGTTCATCGGTGTTATTTGATATTTAGAAACCAAAAGTGCGTGAAGACCGTTTGGCCGCACTTGCATTTCAAGTTTTCTAGGGATGATTGGCTGCTAAGAACATGAGTTTTCGAACTGTTTTCTCATTTCTGTAGTTGATGGGTTTTTACCTTTTAGCACTGATTATCACCTTGTTCACCGTGCGAATTGTACCAGGGCAAAACTCTGGCTTTTGTCTTGCCCATTTTGGAATATCTGTGCAAATGAGGTTAGTTTTTTTTTTTTTTTCTTTTCTAATTACAAGTGTCATATCTAACTGTTGCGTTCCCACTGATTATCACCTCGTTCATCGTGATCCATCAGCCAAAAGAGCCCACTTAGCATGTGTTCCCACTGTTTGATCATTCTCGTTACACATCTCATTTAAGTAAAGGGAGATAGAGCTCCATGCGATGAATATGTTCATTGTTAATCAGAATATGCAATAACTTTCAGATAGCTAAGATCAAAATCATTAGATGTCACCGGGGAATCAATAAGAAATTAGAGGCATCTAGTAATCAAATGAGAAGTATGAGTGAGATCTTAAGCATAGTCCCCCATGGTAATTACGGAAGGGATTAAGCACTATTTGCAAAGCCCAAGGACAGATTCAGAGGAGTAAGCAAACAAGAGGCTCAACAATATTTGTTTTGAGTGGGACTACCATGTGGAAAGAAAATGAGATCCATCACAATTATCATCACATTAAGAGGTTACTCTGTCAAGAACTTGCATGTTGTCAGATGACAAATTTAAGTCACTTTGTGAGTTTAAGAAAGCAAGAGTAATTAGTTTTCAAATAAAGAAATGACTGTTAATGGGATGCAAACCTGTTTCCTCACGATGAGTGTGAGTCCTTTTCTCAGTTCTTCGCTCACGATTGGCTCTCCTGAGCAGGATAAGGAGCTCCGCCATACAAACAACATGATGTTAAGCCCACTGCTCCGCCATAAACTTCAAAATAAAAAAAAACACCTAAAATAATAGAGTAAACGATGTCGGACATCTATCTCTGTAAAGAGATGAGATTATTTCCATAAGTTTGGTTGCAATACCTGCTTGGCCAATTCCCTAGTAGGTAAAAGCACCAAAACACTTGGTGGCCTACCATATCCTGTCTTCCTTGAGGTTTTTGCAGGCCCATTCATCAGAGATTCCAAAATGGGCAAGACAAAAGCCAAAGTTTTGCCTTGGTACAATTTGCACGGTGAACAAGGTGATAATCAATGCTAAAAGGTAAAAATCCATCAACTACCAAAATGAGGAAACAGTTCGAAAACTCATGTTTCTAGCAGCCAATCATCCTTAGAAAACTTGAAATGCAAGTGTGGCCAAACGGTCTTCACGCATTTTGGTTTCTATATATCAAATAACACCAGTGAACTAATGTATAGATGAATCTGCCACAAATTAGAAGATTTATTTAGCCGTAGGTTTTTTGGTCGAATTATTTGCTATAGGTTCGATGCCTGAAAAGATTAGCCGGAATTTGTCTTTTACAATAACAATCAAGGGCTGAAATACAGGGACCATCAACATGTCAATCCCGAGGAATTCAAATAAAAAGTTTTCGTACCTGGCCAGTGCGGGCACGGTCGACCAAATCAGTTCCATCGAGGACGATGTCAAACCTCATGACCTGAATGGGAAAAAGTGCCTCGATCCCATTGTCCTTCAACTTCAACCTCAAGCTGTTCGAGATCCTGAAATTCGACAAAGCGTTGGGGTTCTCCTTAATCTCTGCGTTGGAAACGGTCGAAGGAAGAGGTGGAGGCAGAGGGGGCTCGGGACCCAGCTGCAATCAGCAGGGCTCTTGGGAGGCGATGCGCAGATGACCGGCGATACTTTTGGGGAGGTGGAGGAGGAGAAGAAGCACAAGGCCTCGGGTCCCGACCATCGACCTTGAGGAAATAGAGTCCAAAGACCTTGCGGCGGCTCGGAGTCGGAGCTGATGAGGCGTTCGTTGGAGGGACACAATTAGACAGAGGTCTAGAAGTTGCTAGAGTGACCAATGCGAGCACAAACCTTGTGCTCAATCTCCTCGGGAACAGTCGGAGGCGAAGGGGGTCAGGACCAGACAGCGATTGGTGAGCCTCCGACGTGCCAGAGGCAGATGATCGGTGAGGCTTTTGGGGGTGGGAGCCGGAGCTGAAGTCGGAGGCGAACACAAACCTTGTGCTCGATCTCTGCGGGAACAGTCAGAGGTGGAGGGGGTCGAGACCTGACTGCAATTGGTGAGGCCTCGATGTGCCAGAGGCAGATGACCGGGGAGGCTTTTGAGGAGCCTGAGCCGGAGTCGAAGGCGGAAGCGAAAGCAGAAGTGGAGAAGGAAACACATGTCTCGATCGTTCTCTGTTTGTTCTCCTGTGAGGGGAGAGAAAGTGAGAGAGAGAGAGAGAAAAAAAAAAAAATTGCAGAAATTTCAATTGAGGAGAGAAATTTTTGGGTGGGAGTGTTTGCTGTCTGTTTCAGCGAACCTGTCTTTTCTTCTGCTAGCGAGCCGAAACAAGCTGAGCCAGCCCTTCCATTTCCAGTGGGTCCCACATGACACGTGTCGATATCTGAGTGGTATGTGTGCACCACGTCAGCGGATGATGTGGCGCACACATACCACTGAATATTTTCTCCAACAAAGGAGTTTTCTCACATCTTAACTTTCTTGTATGGCTACTTTAGTGCTCTCTCTGTCTCTCTAAGTTATGTAGCGCCTAGAAATCTGGTGGGCCTGGGAAGAGGGGTAGCTTGTAGCGCCTTTGGCCCATAGGATATTTCCAAATCCTCGGTTTGGTTAATTTACGAAATCAAAATACAATTATAAATTTATACACCAGATTAGGGTCATCATCAATCGATTTAGATAAATCTAGGATGTTTGGGCTTTTAACGGGCCAAATAACTACAAGAATGTTAACTAATTCGGTTTATGTGTGAAGGGCCAGTCAATCAAACATTTGAAATCTTAGGTCTGGAGGTTCAGTTATGCGTTGGACAGATCAACATCCCACGACACCCTTTTGTACTGCAGCACCGCTCTCGCTTAAGTCCTATGGCATCCATTGGTTAATTTTTTTGTTTGGGAAAAAAAAAACTTGAAATGTTGCCAAAACTCCTATTCGACTTCTCATTAATGAGCGAGGCCAGTTTCTTGTGTATAGTGGCGTGACTATATTTGCGTGTGGAAACTAAGCAAATGCCAATTAATATTCAAAATTCAATCGTGATGTGTGAGAATGACATAACAACGTGATGATGATAGCATGTGACAAGATAAGATAATTAAAATGTGAAACTGTATAATGAAATGATATGATATAACAATAATCACATACTACACAACATAACAAATTAGATGCAAAACATGACAATAAGATGAGATGACATAGGAATAATAAAATGCAACATGACACGGCAAATCAGCTGCAAAACAGGATGATAAAATGACGTGGCATGACACTAATTACATTCGATATGACATGACAGATATAAGATGTTTAAGGTCTTGATGACTCAAATATGTGGTGAGGCATTGACTACTTGTTTCCGAAATATTGATGACCAAAACTATGAGAGGATGGGAGGAGCCCTTTGATCCTTGCGATTGCTCCTAATTGATCAAATGGAAATGCACAATTGGAATTTTGATTAAATATTTACGTTTACTTAAACGAACATCAAATTTACTTTGAACAAAATATGGTTAAATGCTAATTTGATTTAGCTCGTCCAAGTAAAAATATCTTCATTCAAGGTGAATTGTTCTTTTTTTTTTTTTTTGCGAATACATTTCCTAATTTGATTAAATAATCTCACTTGATAATAAGAAGTGTTGAGCACTGAAACATTTATGTAGAATTTATATTGGGCTCCAATTTTTTTGCAGTTTACAAATGCATTTAAGAAACTAGATTGAAAAAAAAAAAAAAAAAGCCATGTTGGTAAAGAGTATAATTTGAAATACTTTCTTTACTTTATCCTTTCTAAGTTTAAACTTAACGAGACAATGATACACTTTTTCTTTATCCATTTTTTCTAACGTTTAACCTCGAGACGGTAGAGTGTAATTGAATATTTTTTCTAATTTATCCTCTTTTTTTTTTTTTTTTTTAAGTTCAAACTCAATAAAAAAAATAAAACTCTCAGATTTTTAACTTTTGAAATTCAATTCAATTTCACTGCACCATATATATCATGTCGCGTGACGAATAAAAGAAGAACCGAGCTTCATGCGATATCTTCTGTTAAATTACTACACGTTCCCACATCGTCGAAGCTTCAGACAAGGATCTTGTCGACCGTTCCGGCTAATTCCGCCCCTGCAAAACATGGGATGCGCCTTGTCAGCTTCCGCACAAATGGGGTGATGTTGAAGCCAAGATCACGTTCGTGGGGCCTTACCCACCTCACTCGAGAGGTATATTATCAGTTTGGTCGGGCTAAATTTACAAGGTCTGCACACAACGTCGTCAATTCGAATCGTAGCACCTTCGAATCCAACCGGGTGCTGAAGAACTTGTCTAAAGGAGGTCGAATTGATGAGGCCCGGAAGCTGTTCGATGAAATGCTCGAAAGAGATGAGTACACGTGGAACACCATGGTTGCCGCTTATGCCAATTCAGGGAGGTTTGATGAGGCTGAAGAGCTTTTCGAGGAGACTCCATATAAGAGTTCGGTCACCTGGTCCTCCCTCATTTCTGGGTATTGTCGGCATGGGCGTCCTGGCGAAGGTTTTAAGTTCTTCTGGCTAATGCAGTTGGACGGTCAGAAGCCCACCCAGTTTACCTTGGGCAGCGTGCTTAGAGCGTGTGCCGTGTCGGGTTCTCTCCAAAGAGGTGAGCAGGTTCATGGCTATGCTATGAAAACAAATTTTGACCATAATGATTTTGTTGTCACGGGTCTTATAGACATGTATGCGAAGTGCAGAAGCATCTCTGAGGCAGAGTATCTCTTTGCGACGGTTCCCGAAAGGAGTAATCATGCACTCTGGAGTGCCATGATCACCGGGTATTCTCAGAATGGTGATGCATATAAAGCAATGGAGTGTTTTAAGGAAATGAGGAAGCAAGGAATTGAATTCGACGAGTACAGTTTACCTAGTATACTAGCAACTTGTGCAGCAGTTTCAGCTGATGCTTTTGGGGCACAGGTGCATTGCTGCATCATGAGGAGTGGATATGCAGTCAGTGCGTTTGTTCAGAGTGCGCTGGTTGACATGTATGCGAAATGTCGAGATTTGAACAGTGCTAAGTTGGTGATAGAGGCTACGGATATTGATGGTGTGGTTTCTTGGAACTCAATGATTATGGGTTGCATGAGGCAGGGGTGTGAAGAGGAAGCACTATACCTATTTAAGAAAATGCATGGAAGAGATATGAAGATTGATGATTTTACTTACACATCTGTTCTTAAAGTCTCTTGCTTCCACGATGGATTTGAAACTTGCAAAGTCAGTGCACTGTCTGATCTTAAAGACGAGATTTGAGGCTTATCGACTAGTGAGCAATGCACTCATTGACATGTATGCTAAACAAAGAGAGATTACTTGCGCATGTGAGGTGTTCAAGTGTATGCTGGACAAAGACGTCATTTCATGGACTTCCCTGGTCACGGGATACGCACACAATGGCCTCTTTGAAGAAGCTCTCAGGTTGTTTTGTGACATGACAGCTGAGGGTATTTGTCCTGATGAAATGGTTGTTTCCAGTATTTTAAGTGCTTCTGCCGAATTGACAGCTTTAGAATTTGGGCAACAAGTTCATGGAATTTTTGTGAAATCAGGCCATGCTATTTCAACATCAGTTGGCAATTCTCTCATCTCAATGTATGCAAGATGCGGATGCATAGAAGATGCTGATCGAGTGTTCAACTCAATGCATGTAGAGGGCGTAATCACATGGACGGCTCTTATTATGGGTTATGCACGTAATGGCAAAGCAAAAGAATCTTTAGAGACCTACAATCGCATGGTTGCGAGTGGAGTGAAGCCTGATTACATCTCTTTTATTGGCCTATTATTTGCATGCAGCCATGCCTGTCTTGTACAAGAAGGTCGCATGTACTTTGAATCCATGACCAAGACTTATGGAATAAAGCCAGGCCCTGAGCACTATGCTTCAATGATTGACCTCTTAGGGCGCTCTGGAAAACTTGCTGAGGCTGAAGAATTGCTTAATCAAATGTCTGTGGAACCAGATCCAACAATTTGGAAGGTACTGCTCGCTGCATGCCGGGTACACAAAAACTTGGAACTGGGAGAGAGGGCGGCAAGGAATCTTTTCAAATTGGAACCTATGAATTCTGTTCCTTATGTTCTCCTAGCTAATATATATTTTGCCTCTGGTAAACTGGAAGAGGCTGCAAAAATCTGGGGTTTGATGAAATCAAGAGGAATCAACAAAGAGCCTGGTTGTAGTTGGGTTGGGATCAATGGCCAAGTTCACACCTTTGTATCCGAAGATAGAGGGCATCCAAGAATGTCTGATATCTATTCAAAGATTGATGAAGTAATGCGATTAATTAAGAAAGCTGGTTATGTTCCAGACTTAAATTTGGCACTGCATGATGTTGATGAAGAGGGCAAAGAGCTTGGTCTTGCCTATCACAGTGAGAAATTGGCTGTTGCATTTGGGCTGCTTGCTGTGCCCCAAGGAGGACCCATTCGAATTTATAAGAATCTTCGAGTATGTGGTGACTGTCACGTTGCCATGAGATATATATCACAAGTGTTTAGTCGCCACATAGTTCTGAGGGATTCCAATCGCTTTCATCATTTTAGGGAAGGGGTCTGTTCATGTGGAGATTATTGGTGAAATATACAAATCCCTCAAAGCTTCCCATACAAAGAATGGTATTACTATGCATTAGTGCATCTGAGGTTGCCGCATAACTAAAGAGGCTTGAGGATTTTGAACTTTTGTTGTTGAATTTTGGAATTTTCTTAGCAAGTTTAAATTGCTTACTTTAGGGTGGCAATTCTACTAAGGAAAGGGCATAGGCTGATCAAAAGCGAAACAGAAGAACAATCTGGAGCAGCATTTACATTCAATGTTGAGAGTTGCAACAGATATAGATCCGCACAAGGCTTCTATTTCCATGGAAGCTATTGCAATCAATGTTTGTTTGTTTTTGGTCACTAAACCTGGTGATGGTCAGATCAATCGAGAAGGCAGACAAGAAGATGATATAGCATTGCATGATGATAAGTTGTGACCCACTTCTTATGATTTGATCTATTGCTCAATTATTTCTTTATTCAAATCTCTTAAAAATGAATTCCCTTTTTAGGGATTGTGAACCTCATTCAATTTGCAAATTTCAGGATGCCGAACCGACTTAATTTCAATTGCGGCAACAGTTGGTGTTTGAAGTGGACAGGGCAAGCTGGTTTGGCGTTTTTAACTCTTGGTTTGTTGCGTAAAATAGCTTTCCTTTTTGCAAAATTGTGCTCTCGATTTCATCCTATCAGTGTGATCCACAAGAAGTGTGCTAGTTGATTTGACCGTCATGTTAACTCTATGTTTGGCAAACTTATGTTGAATTTTTACTTTAGCAGACAATATTTGCTCTGTTGTGTTTGTCGTGTGTGCTTCACTTGGACTTCTAGTATATATGTTTAAAAATGTGAATCAAGGAAGCCTGATGTCATCCTCTCCAATCAATACTCTCGTAGGCTTTCTCAAAGTCGACCTTTATGGATTGATTCCGTCTTTCCACTGACAGGGGACTTAGTCCCCTCTTATTGGTCAGTTGGTATTCTATTTCTGTTCTTCCAATTTATTTATCTGTCGCATTATGAGTCACCTAACTTTTTTGTCGTGTATGACAACATCTACCATTTAAACTTTTTACGGTTGAACCTAGATAAGTGCTACATCTTGTATGTTTGTTCTTCTTTTTATAGTCTTCTCCTACATTTGCTTTGAGTCCTATTAAGCCTACATTGCAATACTCATCCCATTGGTAAGAATGACTAGAATATGAAAGGCTTGCAATATAACGTTTTCTCTTGCCGCTACTTTTCATAATTAGCTAAATTATCTTGTTTGCTGAACTAGAGTATGTTTATGGTAAAAACTTGTGTGCCGTTGGCATAATTGCTGCATGAAACTGGTGATGCTTGCAAAAACCTGTGATGTATTTTACCAAAAACTTGTGATGCATCACAAATTTCTTAACAAATGCTGTCAATTGGGTTGCAGTTGCAGTCTGCAAGGGCAGAGTGTTAGGGACATATCAGTGCTTTCGATGCAGTCCTTGAGGTTAGTTGCCTAGCTCAACACTTATCTGTATAGGTAATCCCACTCTTAGTATTTGGTCTTTCTCCTTTTAAATATAATTTTGTTACGCAAACTAGTAACAGAGGAAATAGTTGCCTTTAAGAATGTGCTGCAAGATAACAGGGACGCAAAGATGAGAAGTGCAGACTACACGCATAAGTGGCCCACCTATATGGCTTGTCCTGCAATAGACTTCTATTCTCCTTGCTCAATCAATGCTGCACACAATATTTAAACTGTGATAATGTGGTGTTTGGTAAAATAGGCCTTTTCTTACTTCTATAGATGCATAATTGGAAATAAGCATTACTTCTTTATATGCTTAATCAGAAATATGTGGGAAACTCAATTCACTTCTCATTAGTAACCAAATTTGTCAGTTCATTAGTCCTCATGGACTGCCCATCTTCTTTGTATTGAGCATATAGTATTTTTTCCTAGCAAAAAAAAAAAAAAAAAAAAAGCATATAGTATTTTGGATATCACAAAATAAGAAAGCAAGCAACATCCAATCAAGCTTTGGATAAAGATATGGTGTCACAGCTGTAATTCTAGATCCCAATTCCAAAATTTAGAGGTTCTGGAAGATGACTCATGCTGTAACATGTATATGTTGGTAAGCAAATGAACATAGCAAACAATTGAGGATACCTCTCAAATTAGGAAACCAACTGGAACTAGGAAATCTTCTCAAATTAGAAAACCTAGTTAGACTAGGAATAAACTTGAATTAGAAACCTACTTAAATTGGGAAAATACTTAAACTGGGAACACTCCTCCAGTCCAAATCAGCCTTTGTTCTTCAACTTCTAGAAACTCATCTTGAATGCCTTCTCCTCGTTGATTGTGTCCAAATTTTCCCTTTGCTTGCACAAACATCAGATGGCTTTGGTCGATTGACGAGGCTAGAGTTGGGCTCGTGAGTTGTTCGTCTTAAATGGAATTTCCAAGCTTTGATGCTCCTACATCATGTGCAACTTCAAATCAAGCTTTAAATAAAGATATGGTGTCACAGCTGTAATTCCAATTCTGATTTCCAAAATCGGGAGGTTTTAGAAGATTGACTCATGCTGTAACGTGTTTATGTTGGTAATCTAATAAATGCAGTAGAAAAATTGAGTATTCTAACATCTCCAATAAAGCATGTAATGAGTTTTTTGGTAATATTCATTCGATAGTTTTCCCAAAGTTTTTGAAACATATTCTTGCTTGATGGAAATCATATATTAAGGAAGCAGCCTTCGTGGTGAGTATGTGATATATTCATTTTGAGTGATCAACAATACATGGAGGGCATCGAGACGAGGGTTTTGATGGCTGTATGCATACTCTTAGGCCTTGTGCCTATAGGAGTGGCAGCACCAAGGAATGCGACTTTCTATGTACCTCATGAGCGTAAGAACTTTTCTTTGCATTGACTGTACTAAGAATGCTGATATACGTTCTTATATCTGGGTTCTTGCATTCTGATCTGACCAAAAGATGTTGGTATACATTTTGTATGGCATTTTTTATGCCACTCTTGTTTATTTTCCCATCTCTTTTCGCATCATTTTCTAAGAAAATGTAACTTTGCACAATCCCGATCTAAATTCCTGGTTTACCTTATGAATTTTTGGGAAATTATAGCTTCGGATTGTCCTGGAGTGAAGGAATCAGGGCCGATGGTTGTTGCGGCTGTTGACCCCATCTGGAATAATGGAGACATGTGGGAAAAAGTTCAACGCGACATGCATAGGCCTTCCGAGTATTGGTGAAAAATTCCCATGTAAGGGCTCAGTGATTGCGACCGTTGCGGAACGATCTGCTTCGCCACAATGCGACACCACTTTCCAGCTCTCTAGGCCAGCCTTCGACAAGATTGTCAACGCTACAATGGTCAAGATTGCGATTGATTATGAACCATAAGTCTTTACATGGTCCACCGTCTCCCTCTGTCTAGTGATCCACTGAGATTTTGTTTCATGAACCTACTCCCGGATGAATTTGCAGGGCTTAAAGGCAAGTTGGAATTTATTCTTTTGCGTGGGAAGTATGATGGAGGGATGGCAACCTACCATCCCTTCGGAAAATAAAATTAAGATGTTTTCGTGAACAGGAGCTACTTTGGAACATTTGAATATTTACTTGTATTACATATGATTCTGTTATATTTTGTTAGTTCATCCATGATGGGCTGCAATTAAGATGCACTGGTTCATCTTGATGTGAAGTGATGGAGAGACCTTTTCAAGAGGTGTGACGGATTATATATTAAGGGGAAGCTATTTAACTTCCCACATGACTATATAAGTGACAACCAACTCAAAAAAGAGAACGTTGTGCAGAAAACGAACTTTTCCCTCTCTCTCATCTCTCTATCTAAGAGAACAACACACAAAAAGGCTTCTAATCATTACTTTGAGAAAACAATCGGTATTAACGATGTGGAAACGAACTTTTCCCTCTCTCTCATCTCTCCATCTAAGAGAACAACACACAAAAAGGCTTCTAATCATTACTTTGAGAAAACAATCGGTATTAACTATGTGGAATGAGAATATTTTCCTTGTGATTGTATTCGAACTATTGTGAAGATGTAAATTCGTTCATTGTGCATTGGTGATTTAATGTTCGTAGCCTACATCATGATCTTTGTCTTGTTTTTCCATCAAGTTTTTTTGCTCATTGTTTGATATGGAGATCATTGGGAATCGAACTTAGTATTATATGCATGTTTATTATGTTGAAATCAAAAACATGAATGGCCGATACAAATTGATGCGAAGAATGGGCTTGGAGGTTGTGGGCGACTGTTCTGTTTGATTGAACTTTGAAAAAAAATTTCCGGTGAAAATTGTTTTTGAATATACGGGGTGAATTTCGAATTTTGAGAAAAGCAAAATGACATTTTACATGTTACTGGGTGATGTCGAACCTCCATGCATCGTCGCAAGCCGCACATCATTGGCCATGTGCCTACGCGCGCATCTCGTGGGCGGAAGGGCTAACATCATCGACGACATTAGCAAACCATTGGTAATCGACCCATTGATGTCATTGATGACGTCAATTTTAATAAAGAAAAAGTCTCAGTTATAAAATGAAAGCTCAAATTAATGCTTCCAAATTATACATGTGATGTCGCAGTCCGCCACATACTAATTCTTGTTATTTATTTATTTTGAGTTATCTTGCAAGCAGAAGTCTTTTATAAAGGTTATCATTTATAACATGAATTATACATGCTTCTAAAAACTCCAATAGTGAAAGGGATCATGCTTTCATTATTTAGCATACTTTTATTTACATCGGGTAGCGGAATATACATCAAAAGAAGAACATAGACTAGGAGAAATCAAAAAGGCACTTGGGTCCCTATCCCTACTAAACTCCTCCACTGCCAACCATCCATCCATCCGACTTGATCTACACAATCCTATGGCCCCAAAAAGTTTCAATCGTTTCAAAACATCACTCCACCACTAAGCACGACTATATATATTATATTATATTATATTATTTATAATTCTTTTATATATTCAAACCTAAGGAAAATGTCTGTTATAAAATCTAAGAGTTATGGTGAGATGTTCTATCAATAGCACTAATAGTAATTTCAATTTAAAACTTTTGTTGAGTATTAATTATGTGCCTTTGTTTTGTTTTAAGGTGTTTAGAAGTTCAAGCTTTTTGAACTTTGTATGGTTTAATTGTATTTTACTAATGAATTTCGATCTACACCTGCTCCTAATTCTCCACATCACTCCACCACCACTACCTGCACTCGGAGCATCTAGGATTGGAATTGGTCCAATCAGGTGACCATTCTACCAGCACAAAAATAGCTACAAAACGGTAGGGAATCAAGTTAGGCTGCCCTATGTCCACTAGCAACACAGCGGTATAATGAACAAAGACTGTGCCTAGAAAGTTCCAAGTCTGTAAACTTATGGTACTCTCCTTCTATCATGATAGGCGCTCCATAGCGTGAGATGGGGGAAGTGGGAATCGGTGGCACGACTATTAATATGAAAAATGTAACAATAGGAGTGAGCTGGCGCTCAGCAGAAGAAACAGTAAGCTCATAGATCATTCAACTTTGATTGACTCTCGATTCCTAGGACACAACTATTATCCAAGCAAGTAAACCCACAAGTATAAGTACACGACAAAGCTCAGACCATTTCCAATTACTCAAGTAGTGCTAGCATGCATTTAATGCAACAAGCGTCATATTCAATCACAAATCACAATACCACGCAATGGATGCATCACGCTTCACACTTTTCATGCATAATGTCACTGGGGTCCGACCCCATTTCAACTACTCTATCAGTCCATGTAGGTTGGCTCTAGCAGTGACTTGTGATTCACAAACCGGGCATCCACAGCTCTTGTACCGCAAGAATCTCCACTTTAGGGCATCTTGATCATTAGCCAAAGCATTCATCTTCGACATCCACTTTGGGCCATCGTCGAGCTCTTGAATTGAATGTCAAGACTTCCGGGGTTTGTCACTAGCCTGGGCATCTCCATTATAATCCGGGGCATCTTGGTTTGTTAATTAAGGCATTCTCCTCCAACATCCACTCCGGGCCATCGTCGAGCATCCGAGGTCCATCGGCCTTGGGCATCACATATCCCAATCCATCTCATGCACAGCAGGCATAGCACACTCATGCAGTGACATAGCATCACGCTCTATAAAATGCATCCTAATCAGCACACGACACTAGGATGGGCACTATGTCACCATGCACGACTCGCTGCCTTCATGACAACTGAAACTCATATAACCCAAAATTCCAGATTCTGACCTCCTATGTTTAGCTCAATTTCATCAAGTAATTGGTACCATATATGTAACACCTTGGGTGTTTAAGGTACACATATTGTTCGCTTTGGACACTAAATCCTTACAGTTTTGTTCTTCTCAGGGCAGCCCATACTACCTCAAGAAAACGCGTATGTACAGTTAGATGACCCATTGCCTTATAAGGCAGCTTTAGAACTCCTTCCCTAGGCGATGTGGGACAAGAGAGGGACCCATTCCTTGCGCACGTCCGGGGACCGAGGTGCGGACGAACCGCCATCCCTCCTCCCCGCGCACCACCGCTCGGGCCGTCACACTCTCCACCCCTTAAGAGCATAGGGTCCTCGCTTTGGCCCCACACGCGGTTGGAAGTCGGCTCTGATACCACTTGTAACACCCTGGGTCTCCATTGTACACATATTGTCCGCTTTGGACACTAAGTCCTCATGGTTTTGTTTTTCTCGGGGTAGCCCATACTACCTCAAGAAAACACGTATGTACAATTAGAGGGCCCATTGCCTTATAAGGCAGCCCAGAACTCCCTCCCTAGGTGATGTGGGACAAGAGAGGGACTCCTTCCTTGCGCACGTCCGGGAGACCGAGGTGCGGACGCACCGCGATCCCTCCTCCCCCCGCACTGCCGCTTGGGCCATCACGATATAAAAATTCAAAACACACCATTTGAAGGTCTATAGAGTGCCATTACCATCCTCGGCAGGTCACCAAACAAGATTCCATCACCTTTCTAAAAAATTTCATGCAATTTGGACCAAAGGTAGAAACGAACATATTTGCGCAGTCAAAGGAATAAAAGCCAAAACCATAGTAAATGAATTTGAAAAATTATAAATTTTTAGGATGTTATAAAGAATACCTTATTTTTAATTTTTTTTATGAAGGGCACTAGGTCCAAAACATTTTATATGAAGAGCACTAATTCGTACAAAATGAAAAAAATCTGGTTCATTGGAACAGAGTAACCGTCTTCAAAATATACTCGTCTCACAGCTTAAAATGCATCCGAACACTTTTTAATTTGGGTTATTGTAAATAAGGTTGTCCTGAAAACTCTTGTGAAGGAGGCAAGTCCAAAATCAATAGGGAAAAATTTATAAAAATTCAGGAAGACAATCAGGTCACTGTTGTTACTATACTGGGCAGATTGGACACGGAAAATAACTAAATCCTCATACCATCCATATCACTTCAGAAGAATATGTAATTTAAGTATGTTGTAGAAAAAATGTCTTATAAAACTTTCATGAAGAAAGTCTCCTCAAATTCGAACCACAGCAAACTCCACAAAATTACAAAATAGATAAGGTCCAGCAATTTCAGTTCTGGAAAATCCAACAACAATACACGAATAGATGTAACACTTGCACCACACAAGTTCATTGCTCAAAACATAGCCAAACTAGAAGTCCTAAGCCACATGCAACATATATTTTGGGTTATAACTATAAAAGAACTCCTTCAAGCTAAATCCAAGCACCAAAACCACATACTAGACCATCCACAACTCAAAACTAGCTTGCATGACATTCTTTCCTTCAAGTCACACTTTCACAGCATCTTAGCATCTCTATTTCACCATCACAGCACCCATGCAATACCACGAAGACAAGCAAACATAAAAAACAACAACCAATCTCCCTATTCTACAAAACCAAGCCCAAGAAGATCAAGGGGGTTAGAAGAATGTCATTTCTCCATGCCTTTTGATGTTTAGCGCTTTGGTCTTCTCCTCCTAGGCTTCACCATGAGCTTGAGAATGTTATAAGTTTGCTGGTTAACTTTGGAGAGAGAGAGAGAGAGAGAGAGAGAGAGAGAGAGAGAGAGAGCTCACGGGTGAGAGAGAAACGATGAGAGGGGGGAGGGGAGAGAGAGAGAGAATAAGATAAATTACCCTATTTAGTGGGTTGCCAACCTAGGGGAGACGATTGAGGGAAATTCTTGCATGAAATCTTAATGGGCAAGAACTATAGTCTTCATCATTACCCTTTTTAGGCTATTATAGGCCTATTTTAGCAATTAAGCCATTTTTGCATGGCTTGCAATTGGCAAGGGCGTCGGCAATATAGAATTTAATGGATTAATATGTCTTAATTTCCTGTTCATAAGACCTAGGTGATCGGCCATGTAATTTCATGCACAATAGAGCTTAATTTAGATACTAAAGTAAGACTTAGGTACATATAATAATCATACAATGCATAATTTAATTACCTTGGGTCTAATTCATTCATTAGATTAAATCATCTATACTATTAAGATTTATCATGACTAATTATTTAGTTGGGTGAAATTCAGGGCGTCGCAATTCTTCCCCTCTAGAAAAATTTCATCCTCGAAATTTATAACTTCACCTGTTCCTTTAAAAAGATGCGGATACCGGGCCCTCAATTTCTTGGGTCCTCATGTGGCCCTCAATTTCTTGTGTTGCCTCTTTCATGTTGTGATGTTGCCATAGAACCCTAGCCAGGGGTACAACCTTACTCTTGAGAGTTCATTCACTTCAATCCAATATTTGCACTGGCCTCTCGGTTTACTAGACTCTATCATCCACTTCAATTGTGTCATAATCCAAAACATGGGTAGGATCATGTTGATATTTCCTCAACATTGACATGTGAAAGATGTCATGAACTTTAGACAGCTTGGTTGGTAATGCCAATCGATATGTAGAATCCCCTATTCTTTCGAGAATTTTGAATCGTTCGACGAATCTTAGGCTCAATTTCCATTTCTTTCTAAATCTGGAAATGCATCTCATTCGCAACACTTTTGAAATACATGGTCTCCTACACTAAATTTTGAAGGCCTCCGATATCTATTAGCATGATTCTTCTATTAACTTTGGGTTGTTCTAAGTCTATTCTTACTCATTCTTACTGCTTTTGTTGTAACTTGCACTAATTCTGTCCTGTCAGTTTTCGTTCACCTACTTTGTTCTAACTTATAGGAATTTTACAGGCTCACTTGTACAATGCCTCAAATGGGGCTATCCCTTTTCTCTACCGAAAACTATTGTTACAAGCAAACTCTACCAAGTGCAATTTCTCATCCCAGTTACCTTCAAAGTCAAGTACACATGCCCGTAGCATGTCTTTCAATATTTTGTAATGACCCCAACTCCATCTTTAGGGTCTTGAGCAGTAAGGGTTATTTTCACAGCGTCCTAGGCTTGTCGTCATCCTGATTCTTTTTATCTTGTTAATAAACACATGCGAAAGCATAAGCAAATAAACTTCTCAAATAAACAATAGCTAGAAGACTGTGACATCCATCACACATAATACATTACTTTATTTTACAATAGTACAATTACAAGCCCTTTTCTCCATGGGTCATTTTCCTTTTTACATCACATTACAAGTTTTCACATAGGCCAGGAGAATTCTTATCTCCTCTAGCGTGATTGCAGTTCCCAAAATTGACGTGAGACTTCCATGCTTACAAGTTTGAAAGATGAAGGAGTGAGTCGGGGGACTTAGGAAGCAAAATTCCTAGTCCTCTACTAAGGAAGCATCTTATCATCAAGCCTAGCAAATAACACTCGCAAACAGTGTTGATGACAGATCGATAACAAATTACTTGCCACACCTTGACTAAATACATTATGTCGATGTAAAATATCTTCGGCTTAACAATGAACACATCAATATATCATATTTATGCATAACCGGCACTCATGTAAATTCATTTATCTTCATCTTGACTTCACCAGCCCTCTCGGATCCACCGGAGCTTCCAGTTCCTTGTCGGGCTTATTAGCTCAATTAGGGCATCTCGGCTTGACTGAGGTTTCTCGGGCTAGCCTCCCAAGGCTTCCGAGTTTAAGACTCAGGTTTCTTGGCTCAACCAAAACATCCCATTCAATGAATGAGGCATTACCGCCAACGCTGTGTGATGACAGACACTTTGTCCTTTTTACATCCACACATAAGTGCATCAAATAAGTCAATTCTTATTTTTCTTCTTAGCCAACTTATTCGTGGCCCGAAGGCATGTTCATTCATATGTGCGTGCCATGAATCCTAATATTGGCCTATACAACATGTCAGAAACGACCCTTGATCTGTGATTTGAGCTGAACACTTAGCATCGATCCCCCATCGGATAAGGCTTGGAAATAGCACACCTCAATGTCGATCCAAGACCTTGAGGCTTAGGTACACCTCGCTTCATGAAGATTCTAAGCTCGACGAACCTTGGCTTTGACCCAGTGTGAACATACTTTGTTTTGTGAATGACCCTTGGTTCCTAGCTTGATTCAAATGCCAAGCGCAAAGTCTCGCACCAATTAAGACACATAATCAGCACACTTTAATGCCTTATGAAGACCTCGTGGGCTTAGGCGATCCCCGCACGGATCAAAACTTGGAACCGGCATGCCTCAATGTCAATCCAAGACCTTACGGCTTTAGGGAATCCTCGCATCGAACAAGACTTGGAATCGCCACTTTTTAATGCCAATCCAAGGCCTCGTGGCCTTGGGTGACCTTGTCTCGCGTTGAATTCAACCCGAGTGAACTTCGGTCTCATTCCGAGTGTGTACAACTCAAGCACACATTTAAGTACAAACATGAGCAAACCATACAAAAGATCCTACATCCTACCCACAGCTTGAATGGGTGAGCACCTGACTAGACCCAATAATGGAGTCCACCACCCTAAAGGAGAATTAGGGATCTCACTTAGTTCAATAAACCTCAAAATTCCTTGAGAGAGGGGCTTGAAGAGGGCGGGCATGTGTGAGGCCAAGAGAGGAGGAAATGAGTGTGTAAAAGCCAAGAGAGGTGAGGAAATGAGTGAGGAGCTCTTCCTATTTATAGGCACCAACCTCATTATTACTTGTCCAAATGGCCCAATCATCTTTTTGAAGTGGCATGGCTATAAAGTAGAGGTGGCAAGTCTAAATTGTAAGATAACACGCCTATTTGGAAAGGTAACACACCTGATGGCATATAGGAATGATTGAAGGCTTACTTATTTCCCTCCCATTGGACCATTTATATTATGCCATCATGACTTAGCCTACTTGCTCTCTAAGGGGAATCTTATGGTAATAATGACTATATCTTCCATGGACACCTAAGCCAATGACTCACTATTCTCATTAAATGCCTAGATTTAGTTAATCATGAGGCTTGGATATTTAGCACATGCCTAAATTAAAGAACTTGCTTTCCAAATTTTGGCCTTCTAGAATATTCTACCAAGTTCTTTTCTAATTAGTCCACTTAAGTTCTTGAGTCATTTGCTTCTTCCCCAAGAAAAATCTTGAGTCATCATTACCAAATCTTCAAGTGGACACCTAAACGAGGTGATTCATCCTTGCATTTAATAAGATGTTTTAGAATATTCTATTATGTCTTTTCTTGATTGGTCCATTTGTGCAAGAGTTCCTTACTTAATTCCCAAGGCAAATTTTGGATAATGATTGCCAAATCTTCCTCATGCCACATAAGGTGGTGAATCACTCCTTTCATTAAATGATCCAAGGGTTCTACAATTTTCTATTTTGTCTATTTCCAAAGAATAAGGCAAACATTGGAAATGGACCATTGGAAGTGTAATCGGGATCGGGCAAGGACTTTTTGTGTACATCCCTTATTGACCATTCTGACCCACTTGATGTTCATGGTAAAGCCACTCTTGGTGTGGTTGTTGTAGGCAAAATTGCTTACTTCGGTTAAGTCGGCGGCCCAAGGCCTGGGCTCAATGGTTGGCCTTTGGACTAGTTCTGGCCGAGCGATCTGGCTCTTGGACCTACCCCAGGCTCAGTCTAGGCCAACTCCCGATTGTCATATGGTTGTTTGGGATTAGTCAACCCGCAATTGACATACAATTGTGTTGAGTCAACTCATGGTCGTCCATGGTTGGTACATGACTGAGTGGAATCACCCATGACTAGAATATAACTGCTCGAGATGATTCATGATCGCCCATCAATCCGTGATGATATGCGACCATCCCTCAATCAACTCTCATGGTCGGGCAATTGTCTATTGAACAAACAACTTAGGTCTACTTGCATGGTCAATAGATTGGTCCGTGGCCGATCCCTTGATCAATCCATGGTTGATTCTTCGATGGGAACATGGTTAATCTATTGATAACCCTTTCGATCAGCATAATCGATCCATGAGCAATTCTTGGAACGATCCATGGTCGATCCTTGCCTCTGGCACACCGGACTCATAACCATTTCTCATAAGTCGAAAATCGCGGATGCTACAACTCTCTCCCTAAAAGAAATTTCATCCTCGAAATTTCAAAACATACCTGATTCTTGGAATAAGTACTTAGGCTTCATGGTCTGCTTACATTCCCATGTTAGTTTCTCCATTCCATAGTGTCGTCATAGGACCTTTACTAAGGGAATGACCTTACTTGTTATCACTTGATCTCTTTGATCTATGATCCGCACCGACTTCTCAACATACGACCCTTTGTGGTCTACTTTGATGTCATTGAAGTTCAGCACGTGTGCCGGACTAGGATCATACTTTCTTCACCTGGATACATGAAACACATCATATATTTGAGCAAGTTTTGGTGGCGGCGCCAACTATAAGTATCCACGTAGGCCAAATTCCAAATCCTTTCTAGGATTTTAAATGGTCTTATGTACTTAGGGCTTAGCTTCCCATTTTTTTCCAAAGTGGGAGATACCTTTTAGGGATGATACCTTAAGGAAAATATGAGCACCTACCTAGAACTCTAGATGTTTTCGTCGTTTGTCTGCAAGACATCCGTCATAAATAGGGCTAGCTTTGGATTAGTGACCTTCTTTTTCCTGACATCGTTCCAACAGATTGAAATTCTGCAAGCTCGACCATACAGTGCCTTAAATAGGCGAACTTTATCTTCCTTTTTGGAGATAACCCTTGTCACGCCCCGATCCCCGAGCATGCACCCATCTCCCATTGGTCGATATAATTGCGATGTCCTAGGACGCATCGCCGACCCATTCATTTTAATACGCATGCGGAAGCATATAATTAATCCTCAGATAATAAAACAATGTGATAGAAAAGTATGACCAATTTTTTTTTTCACAAGATACCTTTTTATAAACACAAAGGTCTATACACAAAGGTTTACAAAAGGAAATGGGCTCCCTACAAAAGAGAGTTGTTCTACGACTAACTAGTCGGACATGGTCACCGATTCTTCAGGTTTCACCTCATGAACTCTGGCTCCTGGTTCTTCACCAACACCATCTATGGACCTGAAAATGGTTATACAATAACCAGTGAGACAATATCTCAGCGAGTTCTACCCCCTAAGACTCGATTAGGAAGCCAATACGCCCTAAAAGCTGCCTAAGCACAATCACGAGTCGGAGGACTTACCTTGGCCTCAGTTCCATGTTGCAAATCAACGTTATTTACAGATGCCTTATATCACATCACTCAATCAATTCATAACATCAGATCAAATCATTGATCAATCGACCTAGTCGATTACATGTCACCATGACCCCTTTCTTGGTTGGCTCATCTCATACTATCTATTAAGTCTACTCATATTGGGACTGCTCTATGCTAAGCTGATAAATAGATAGTATAGCTCGCTTTTGAGATGCTCGGGTATATTGCTCTCTACTAAGCTGCCATATCGCCCGTAGGCTGATATAGTATACCGACATCGCTCAATCTAAGCTGATAAGGTATACTGCTCTCTGCTAAGTTGCCATATCAGAGCCTGTAGGTTGATATAGTATACCGGTATACTGCTCTCTGCTAAGCTGACATATCGCTCGTGGGCTGATATAGTATACCATTCCAAACATACAACCAATTCGATAAAATAGCCATGTGTGGGTACACGGTCGGCCATAGCCAAAATACTATACTTTCCTTTCCACAAATCCCACAATTTTCTATAGTCTACCAAAATATTTTTGGCGCATTAACTCGACGCCTAGGTTATTTTTCAATTAATTACCAAAATTAATTAATTTAGGAATAAATCCTAAAATCATAGTTAATTCAATTCAATACAATCGAGCACTCAAATAATTAAACAAACTGCACCACGATAATCAGCATAAAATTCCGGTCACCGACTATCCCGGTCTAATTTCTGGAAAATAAATAAATAAATAAATAAATACAAAAAATATTTATTAAATAGCAATAAATCCAACTTAGGTCCGTAATGCTTAATTGGATGCCGAAACGAACCCGGAAAAATTTCGAGATTCGTTCAATAAATACTAGAAACTATTTCCTTGCTAATTGCACTAACCATTTGTCTAACATGCATCAATAAGGCACTAAATTAATTGTTCTACTCTAATCTACCCATCTAATTGCACTTAATTAAATCAAATCAACCCCTAAGCATCATTAACCTACTAAGCAATGTTTAGTGAGTAAAACTCACTTGTGCAAAGCGAAGACCGGAACATCGCAATAGTGGTGCGATGACGGCTGAACTTGGGTTCGCGATGACACCCACAGGCTTGGACCGGGCCTAAACTTGGCCCAGCCCAAGCTAAGATGTGTTCTGGATTTGGGCTGGGCTTCAAATGGGCTGCTGCACTTGAATTCGTGGGCTGATCTTGGTTGAAATGTGGGCTGGCTTCAAGTGGGCCAAATTGTTAAGATCTTGGGCTGAGTTGCTGGCTTTGCTGGGCCCGAAGACGCACGAATTCACGGGCTTGCTTCGTGCATTGCTGCAGCTTGCTAGCGAGTCGGTGGAAGACCAAGGAGATGCGTGGGCGAGAGGAGGTTTCACAGTGGGTTGAACGCGTGGACGGCCGCTGGGTTGATGGGTTGAAGACGCGCGGCAGCAGATCAACTAAGTAAAAGTTGGCTTCGTTGAAGAGAGGAACGGTGGAAGTTGTTGGATATGCGTGAGCTTCATTGGTAGGGGAGGACGCGCGGCAAGGAGTCAACAAACCTCTTGGATCTTTGCTGAGTTGACTTCTTGAGGGGGGGGGGAGGTTTCGGTGAGTGGAGAGATTGGTGTGTGTGAGTGCTGGTGCGAGAGAAATGAAAAAAATGAGGAGCGGCTGTCTTCGAAGGAAAAAACTGAATCTCAGGGAAAGAGAACGAAAGACAAAGCAGAATCCGGAGGGGGGTCGGGCGAGGGAGACAATTCGAAGAGAGAGAAAAAAGGGATGAGGGAGAGTGGCGTGCAAGTTTGGAAGAGGAAGCTTAAAGTCAAAGAGGGTTATCCCATCCATTAAAACCTTGTCCCTTAATACTTTCTAGTGTAATTTCCCCCAAATTATTCAATTTTGGTGTCAATATATGCTGCCCTCACCATAGATCCGAATTCTTCAATTTAAGCTTCAATTCCCATCCAAATTCTTCAATTTGATGTCCAAATTTGATGTAGAAAAAACCCACATAATTTCTACAATTCCCTTTCGCCAAGTAGCTCGATTTGCGAGTCGAAAATCTCTTCAATTCGGCCAATTCGAATTTCCGTTAATTTTCCAAGACATTCGAATCGATTTTCTGTAAAAATTTTGGAATCTCCGAAAATCCTTCGGAGGATGAGTCGACGTTCCTAAAATAGCTTGTGACACAACTGAACTTTTAATTTCTGAAATCGGGTTCAAATTCGCGGTTAATTACAATCCAGCGCATTTTTAGCATGACCTAGTCTACCGAGTAACTTTTAGGAATTTTTGGTGCAATTGACCCGTGATCGATTTATCTCGAGTCACAATGTACATCTTCGACTCATTGACGACTCTCGGTTGTTGTGAAAATCTCGAGGTTTCAAATATGGGCACCGGGTACCAAAACGACAAAAAAAAAATCGGTCTAGTGCCGATCGACGAGTATTTTGCAATCAAGTGGAATCACCCACACTTTGATCACATATCTCAATCAAGTCGACCTATTTCCGATCTCTGATTGATTTCGACAGTGCCGTAATGACCCTTGCAGACCAACACTGTCGAGCAATCGATTCCTAGTCGAATTCTCAAGTCCATTGCATTTAGATTCCTTAATTGCTTCCGCAGATAGTTTAATTATCTCATGAGTGATCAGCTCAGAGAATAGCACCATAGGCGCGTCGATGAAAGATCCGATTTATTCAATAGAAAACAGAACCAAGATCTCGGGATGTCGCAACCCCGATGGCTCTTTAGGAAAGTGTCGAAAAATTTCTTTACTATGGAAATGTCTTCTAATTTCGGCTTTAACATGCTTCCACCGTGCCACTCTGATTTATCTTCCATCATTTCTAAATAACCTTGGCCATCATTAAGAAGTTGGGCTTTCTATAGCATCCATAATGACTCGCTGTTTATTGAGTCAATCCATTATAATAATGTCAAAAGCTTACATAATCAACTCAATTAGATCTACTGTTTTCTCTTATTACATATAATGATTCTATACTCCTTGCATCGTACGGTGGACAATACTTCATTTTATGGTCTTAAAATTCCCCACTTCCTCCTAAGTGAGTGCGTGTACTCTTCCTTGGGACGGAGGATGATTATTTTGTGGTGGGACTTCATTTTATGTTATCATCTACAGTTGTTGTAGCGGCATCATTTTTCTTCATTGTGGATAGTCTCTTATCATGTGGCATTGCTGACCACAGTCATAACAAGCTCTTGTTTATGCCAAATAGGGAGCATTGCCGTGCTGCTTCTCGCAACTACGGCATATCTCATATGGAGTAGAAATTAGTCTTAGTTTCTTATTTTTCTTGTAGGGATGCTCTCCTTCCTATATCAACCTCTTGTCACGACGTTGATTGACTTGAGAGGTTGAAGGACAAGACCTTCCTTGATAAGTTGACGTGGTAGCTCACTCCAACAAATCTTGTTCTACTAGCTCGGCTCGTTTATACAGCTCGTTGTAATCCTTTAGGTTTAGTGACACTAGTTGACTTCGAATGTCTAGCTTCAGGCTATGTCAGAATCTTTTCACTTTATCCACCAAATCTTCGATCAGTCTAGATGCGTACCTTGATAGCTCAATGAATTTTGCCTTGTACTGATCGACCATCATGTTCTGTTGTTGGAGTTGTAGAAACTCCACCATCTTCTTGTCTCGAGTAGACTCAGAAAAATATCTTTTTTGAAAGCCTAGAATGGCATTCGCATGCGCCCACGCGTAAGCTTGCCAAAAAGGGAGATCGTAACAAAAATAACAATATTGCACAACTAAAGTGCAAACAAATATATGCTTTTTATCTCACAATATTGCTGTACTACACCCGCTTTTGGACTGCCTCATGAGGGTTGGCAAATATGTATTTCTTTTACCTTATTATCTTTCTTCTTTTATCATTCCACATATGTGAAATGGACATTCTTTTTTTGAAAAATAATTGGGTGATAGTGTTTTATCTACCGTAAGAATAGCAGTTTATTTTGGACAATAAAAAACCAAATAATAAATAATTATAAATTATTGTGAGCTCCACTCCTTTAAAAATTGGTGGTTCATAATAAGTTGTTATTCTCACTGTAACCCGACACTGTTGTACTAACAAATTCTTTTCTTTTTTTTTCATTTTTCTTCTAGCTGAGAATTACTTGCCACTTTTGTCATGACCTCTCTTTTTCCATCCGAGGGAAAGAGGAAGAGGAAGAGGCTTAGGGGCATTTGCCTAAAGAGGCGGACCAACGGCCTTGGATTAGACGCGGGCTCTCCCAAGCCCATACCTCACGCGACGTTGAATTTTGTTTTTTAGTTCTTAACAACCTATGTATTTCTAGGAGTCGCCACTAGACTATAAGGGTCGGCTAGAAACCAATCAAGATGCGGGAGTGTTGTCTCGATTCCTATGTAACTAGAGATTTCTAGGAATAGGGACTTGTTTACGCCAATGTTTCTATTAGCGCCCTTGCGGTACCACTAACTTGGAAGGTTATTTATCTAAATGGCCACACAATCTTGATTACCAATTATAATATTTATGAAACCGCTAAGCGTCCATGCAAATGTTTTTGTAGGTTTTTTTTCCTTAATGTCTAGACTAATCATAACCTAATTTAGAAGAGAAATTTATACTCAAATTAATGAAAAGCGGTGCGGTAAATAAACATCCAAGAAATTGAAATTACTTGAAAATAAATGTGGAAAAGGAAAACCCAATACAAGTCGGGTAAATAATATTACATGGCCTTGTTATCATGCCTCGGGACATGACCCCCATGAGCGAAATGAGAATTTAAATATGCATGAAATTATTCTAGATGCATGAAATTACTCTAAATAATTTTAATCTACGCAAAATGGATTACTTACAAAAATGGCTATAAAATACCAAAATAGCATTAAATTAGGAAAATGACCTTTTAAAATTATGAAAATTTTATTTTAATTTTTATTTAAAAATAATTCTCTAAACCAATATATGCTGATTTATACTAATATGGAACTGCCCAGTACATGAATATAACAAGAACCAAGCTCAAATCTACCCTTTTAAGATAGAAACTTGGTTTGCGCATTCCGTCACACACTTGGCGCGCATCAAATCACACCGAAGCAGCTTCCTCGGGCCATGTTTGTGGCCTTCAATCTCAACCCATAAGCAATCTCACGTGGAAATAAAGTATCAAGATTATGCTACCAAATGCAAGGAGCAAGATTAGATAGAAATCATAGCTTAAAACACAAAAGAACTAAGTTGAAATCGGTCTCAAATATGCGGGTTTGAGCTGATTTTGCAAATCTGGGTTTGAACCCAAGTCAAGCAAACAGGTTGCATGCCCATATTCAAGCCCCGACAATCATCACATACGAGATCTAAAGGAAACATTACTTGATCCGAATCAAAGTAGGTAATATGAGCTTTCAAATATAACGAACAGCACAGAGAATGACCAACCGAACACATCAAAAACGACCTCTCCAAGAAGCACACATGCAAAACTTTTGAAGACATTTCAACACTCAAGAAAAATTCCAGCCTCAAAATCAGTTTTTTGGGCTGGTTTTCCTCTTGAATTTTCACTATTAAAACATGTTCAAACTCGAACGAAAATACATCTAGGATGCTTACCTTGCTTCCTAGTTTCTTTTTCAAGTGGTTCTTGGCTGAGGAAACCAAGAAATTATCCTTGGGGGGCACGTGGAAGTCGGCTCCTTCAAACTGGAAATGAGATATGCAGAAACAAAAATTGACAACAAAGGTTTTCGTTGACCTCTAAAATTAGACTTCAGGACCTCTTTTGTTGAAAAAATTAACACCAAACAAAACTATATTTATTCTAGTTTAGGGTGAAAGTCAATATTTTCCTCATTTGTCTCTCAATTTTCTCAAAAACACTCGCCTTCCCTCGCCCGTGACCAACCGAGCTCAACACCTAGAAAAATTTTCGGACTTTCTTGGCCCGCTAGGAGGGTACTGTTTCGGGGGCTTTATGAGACCTTCCCGATCTCCATTTGGGACATGCAACCTATGGTTGGAAATCTCTTTGAGTGATGTTTCACTTTCTAGCTAAAGGTTTTGGCTAATTTTGGCCGCAAGTTTGTGAAAATTTCGCTTTTCTCTGCCAAAGTCGGTCTGGAATTTCTGGGTTTTTCTTTTCTGGAGTTGCTTATGAGGGTACTTTCGGGGGACGACGTGAGCTTTTTTTTCTCCTTCTCGTCTCCTCCCTTTCATTTCCTTAAAGAGCTTGCTTCATAGATCTTATCTCTTGAATTAAGGGATTTTTGGTCGGTCTTTTGTCCACCTACCAAGGCTGTCAACAGGGCCACTTCAACAACTTTCTGACTTGGCCAAAATTTTCCACTTCTGCAACTGTTGAGTGTCCGGATTTTTCTGCGATTTTCCCGTGCTTTCAGCAGCTTATCCCTAACCAATTTTTTCCCACTTGTACTACGAATAATGCTCTTCCATCTCGTGCAAAGATCAAGCTAATTGGGCAGCTGAGTGGGATATTGTGGGGCCACCAATATGCCTATTTAATAGCTCCGAATTAAGACTAAACCGTGGGTTGAGTTTTGGTAGCTGGTTTGAGTGCTTTAATCCATGAATTTGGTTGCAGTTTTTGATCAATTAGCAAGTTCATGTATAGTAGTTTAAGGTCTTGACCATTTTTCGCAATTGTCTCTACTCAATTTTGCAAGAGAGTCCCTCAAAGTTGGCCATTTTCTTGCCCGAGAATGCCCAATTCAATGCAATTTTGTCCTTTTTGCCCGATTCGAATAATTATACCTAACCCAAGTTCAATTTCAACTCAATTAGGGGCCAACATGATGATTTAAGGGTTCGGGCAAAATTTTGCAAAATTTGCGAATTAATCCCTCAACTTTTGGAAATTGCATTTTGGCCCCAACTTGTGGTTTTAATTACAATCTGACCTCCTGGGCTTGGCTAGTCACATTCAGATCATCAACTCCAAATTTTTTTTTTTTTTTCTTTTTTTTTCCTTCTTTTATATATATATATATTTTATATTTTTAATTTTTTATTATTTTTTTAAGGAAAAATGTTCGTAAAATTCTAAACGCAAGTGCACGTATCGAACAAGTAATATAATGATGAGAAAGAGTATCGTCCCACGGAGATTGATGATTAATAAACCAATTAAATACTAAAATAGATTAATTCTAAAATTTATCTAACAGATTAAAATATAATTGAGAATAAATTAAAAACAAAATTTGTAGACTAAATGTAGTAAATCGATAAGATAAATATGTTAGAGCATCCGATTTCACCATAACCTCTAGATATGAATTTCAGATTGTTGTGGGTACAAGAATGATATCAAATATGTGATAATGCGGAATTTCCTGATCTATTTACTATCCTATCTCTAGGTATAGCAAACCTAATCAGTTTATTAATCCACTATATCTCTATATGAATTAAAATAAACATAAGTGCATTAAAAACTATAAATATTCCCGGTTTACAATGAGTCTTTTGGATCACCTTATCACCGAAAGCTACACAAATAATGCGGTATATTTCTATCCATGTTTAATTCATGGTTATATATTATAATGAGCAATGGCATATTATCACTTCTCAGTCTCAAACATGCACATCAGATCATTCAAGTGGTGGCCAGTCACTCAAAAGCATTAAGCATAATAATATATAACTCGCATGAACGAAATCAATTGCAAAACACAAAAATTATGAAATTCACATCATCATGGTTAGGCTACATTGTAGCCCTAACAAAAGAAAATTAGAACATAGTAGATGAAGAAATAAAAATATAAATTAAACTCGGCATCTTGAATCAAAGAACAAGAATTCTGTCACCACTTTTGTATTCTCTTCAAAATATTGGAAAAACTCTCAAAACAATGAAAAACGATCTAACAAAAATCTAGCTAAAAAAACTTCGCTGCTCTCTCTCGTTGCTCTCTCTCACTCTCCTATTTATAGGATATATCCCAAATCCATATCTCCAAGCAATTGCGGACAAAATCAGGGGGTAAATCAGAGGATTTTGATTTAATATCTATCTCCCACTGTTGCTTGATTTGAATTCCTGATTTTTGCCATTCCTTTCCTTATCTTTTCCATATCCCATTATTCTGCATAAACAAGGAAAATTTAAATAATCAGAATGAAATCCAAATGTTTTCTCATAGATATTGCATTAATTGTTGCCTAAAATAGGTAAAATAACTCTATTTTTATAGAGTTATCAAAAAACATCTTCCATTTAACACTATATTAAATGTCTAGACAATCTATATGCAAGAATTTGACATGAAATATTTTTGTGGAACAAGTTCCCATTTTTCAGAAATGATTTTTGGACAAAAATTTAGGTGTCAACAACTTCAAGCATAACGTGCATCTTTAATATTGGAAAGAATTAGCCAGTTAACTCTCCTTGAAGTGTTGGCCTTAATACTCTGTTCTTGTAACCCAAAAAATGTTCTTAATACATTTCTCAATGACGTATATTTGCTCCTTAATTCGTGCTAAAGTCCTTATACTGCATATATGATATTTGGTCAAGCAAAGAAAATAAATGGGTTATAACGAATTTCTCACTCCCGCAGGCTTAATCCAATTAACTAAGTGAAGCTCAAAACCTCCCTATGTCAGTCCTATCAACTCTAATGCAATTATATGGGCTTAATTAAAATACTCTTTATATCTATATGTTAATTTAATTGATATTTTTTGTTTAGGGGTCGGGATCGATCCTCAATTTTCTATGCAATATAATGTCTAAAAGGATCATCAAATTTTAAGTGTTAACAACCTATCTTTGTGTACATAATTAACTATAACAAACATTCCATACTTCTTACTATTCCTATCTTTGTTTTGTCCTTTTTTTTTATTTGTGTGTGTTTTGCCACAAGAAGATAGTCCACTTTGGTGGATGCTTCCGTCATGATTTTATTGGGTTGTGTTATATTATTCTTACGAGACCTATCTATAATATTTCCAACATGTCATGTTCTCGTAAGCTTGACTATGTTCGTTTCGAAAATCATTATTTTAATAATAAAAATGAAAAACAACATATATATTAAAAAATTACAACCATCTTAAGAATGAAGCTATTCTTTATCATGAAATATGCTCTCGTATTTTCTTTGTCTCTCTTGTACCAACGGTAGAGATGCTTGTGTTTTCCTCATTGTCGAAATTGAAATGACTAGCTAGTTGTAATTATTATCAAATATCAATAGTATATTACATGGTCGAATATCAGGAACTGATAGTAATTTATCTGTCTTTGGAAAGGAATGAAATACAGAAAACACTGCGGCGTTCCCCGGGAAGACCGCAGAACGAAGATGCGAGGATATTTCTCAAATTTGACGCAAAGCGTATCATTTGGTTCTTGAAATTTGGAGAAAAAGAGATCATGCTCCTAGATTGATGATCTTGATGGCCCATTTTTATAGTCAAGAGCATGCCATTACACAGTTCTAACAACATTATTTTACTAAAAAGTTCATTCTTTAATAAAAAAACAGAAAAGGAGAATATCTTTTGAAGTGAAGTGTAGGTGAATTTGTTGCGAGACCTTCAAGTTCTTTCGATATCATTTTGGACAGATCTAATTTAATCGTAAATACAGGACCAAGACATCAAAGTAAATCTTGATGCCTCCTTCCTGTTTTCCATGAAAAACGAGTGTCACTCAAGGGACGGAATCACACTACTACAATTTTCATGTTTGCAAAGTCGAATTTCAAAGATACTCTATTACGATTCATTCTTTGACTAATTTAATTTAGTACTAGAGAAATTAGGAACGGTCCAAAAACCAGGTGAATTCACTTGTATAGTATGCTCAAATTGAAGGTTTAGACAAACCTATCAATCGTGCAATGTGAACCATCGTAATTTAGGGTTTTTGAATGAGAATTTCCATAAAGATATAGAATACCCTATAGTATATTTTTTAAAAGACATACATGTGCTAAAGAAACTTATAATTCATTTATGATTTTATATTATTTCTTTCAGAAATGTTGATAAGAAACAACATGTAGAGCTATATTATGAGATGGAAAAACTATGTTTTGTACTTTAGTTGTGCATAGCAGTTTTGTTTAATCACTCTTCATGAATGTTGATATAAACACACGTCCTACTAATTTAAAATTTTTTATTTTTTATTTATGTTAAATTAGTTAGTACTAGATGGAAAATGCAATGAATTTTTATCAATAAAATATTTTAAAAGGATTGAATGCACTGTACAAATGCAACGAAACTATATATCATATAATGAATAGTTAGTATTAGAAGGAAAAGGCAATGAATTATTATCAATAAAATATTTTAAAAGGATGGAATGCATTGTACAAATGCAACGGAACTATATATCATATAATGAAGACATTTCAATTTTTCCTTGTAACTTTACAATATCATCCAATATTTTGCTAGCACAAATTTGCTAGATTCTGATTGATCGCGGTGTTCAATTTTGATCGAATGATTTTCTTATAAAGCACCGGTGACAAGCTCATCGACACATTGATAATCAAGTTTAAAAAGAATGAAATATGAAAAAGCTCGCTAACAAATATCCATATTTCTAATTAAGTGTTGAGGTTCATTGGACCTGCCCACCAGGGCAAATTACTTTCCTTCTTGATCCTACCTATTGAATTGGAAACGTTTTTTACTCTAGTTTATATAAAAAAAGAAGAAGAAAAAACTCCTAAACCCAATAGAAAAATCAAGGGAAAATTTCAAAAAGGGACCCGAAGTACCATCTTTTTCTCAAATAAGAACCCGAAGTGCATTCATTTTCTCAAATAAGGGCTAAAATGGATGTTATTTTAAATGAGGACCTAAAGTGGTTATGTTTATTTCAAATAAGAACCTAAAGTAGCTATGTCCATTTCAAATAAGGATTCGTCTTTCCGCGATCAAGGGTATTTTTGTCATTTATCATTTTCCCATCTCTCTCTCTCTCTCTCTCTCTCTCTCTCTCTCTCTCTCTCTCTCTCTCTTTTCCATTTTTTTGGCTGGTTCTTCTTCCTCTTTGCCGGTGGCCAGTCGGCCACTAACAATGCCCACAAAGGGCTAGGCGAGGGATGGCCTCACCTGGGTATGGCGACCCTCGCCCAGGGGTCATCCGCGAGGTTGGCCCGTGCTGGCCCTAGGCGAGGCCGATGAGGGCTGGGCAACCTCGTCAGCTGCCCTGTCGCCTAGCCCTCACCTGGGACCGACGAGAGCCAACCTTGCGGATGGCCCCTTGGCGAGGGTCGCCATGCTCAGGCGAGGCCGTCCCTCACTTGTGGCTAGTGTGGGTGGCCCTTACCGGCGAGGGCGACCCTCGCTTAGCCCTTTGTGGGCATCGCCGATCACCAGTCGACTACCGACGAAGTGGAAGAAGAAGAACTAGAAAAGAAAAAAGGAAAGAAAAAAAAAAAAGGGTGAAATGCAAAATGATAAAAATACTCTTGACCGGTCAGAAAATTTAGCCAGTTGGCGATCGACGAGGTTGGGTCTTTATTTAAAACAACCAAAGCCACTTTAGGCCCTTATTTGAAACAACTAATGCCACTTTAGGTCCTTATTTGAAACAAAGTCCACTTCGAGCTCTTATTTGAGAAAATAATGACACTTCGGGTCCTTTTTTGAAATTTTCCCAAAAATCAATAGATGCTTAGGATTCATACCAACGGGAATAGTACCAAAAAATCATAAACCTACTACATTAATACTAATTCAATTATAAATTAAATTTTAAAACTTTTCACATTATACCAATTAAGTCAATCTGACCAAGTTAGGTCCAAAATCGATGACATAGATGCCGGTTGTTTTATATGGCACAACCAGCGTTGGCATAGATAAATTTAAAATTTCTTCATATCCTTTGAATTTTTTATTATTTAATATTTTATTTTATTTTATATTTTTCATTATGGCCAGTGAGGCCCATGGCCCTTGCCTAGGCCATTGCCAGTCAAGTAAGAGTCACCAAGCTCTTGCCAGATTTGGTGAGGGTGGCCCTCACCTAGGCCGCGAGGTCGACCGCTCACTAGAGGCGGTGGTGTTTCTCCCAAAGCATGTACATTTTCCCTTTCCGAAACGAATGCAATGACGTATGGAAATGAGAATTCACCTCTCTTTTTCTCCAAACCAAATCTATGTTAGTCAATCAAGCCAAGATTCAACTCCAATCTCAAGTGTCAAACACATCTAAAAACGTCAAAAAGCTTATCATTCTCAAAAGCTGTGCGGGGATGGATTGATTCGGCCGTCAAAGGTCCGGAGGGGCCACAGCCGCCACCCCCACTAAACCAAATTGGGTCTTTCATGATTGGTTAAACTCTTTAATCCTCAATTTGAGCATGTTATATCTGATTCTGCAACCATTCATAATTTCTCTAGTACTAAATTTAGTCAAAGAATGAGTTGTAATAGAGTATCTTGGAAATTTGATATCGTAAACACAAAAATCGTAGCAGTGTGATTATCATCCCTTGAGTAACTCGTTTTTCATGAACAGCGAGAATGAGGCATCAAGATTTATTCTGGTATCCAAGATGATATCAAACGAACTTGAAGGTTTTGCAACAAATTCATCCGCTCTTTACTTCAAAAAATATTCTCTTTTCTCTTTTTTATTAAAGAACAAACTCTTTAGTAGATTAATGTTGTTAGAACTGTGTAATGGCATGCCCTTGATCATAAAAGTGGGCCATCAAGACCAGAATCTAGGAGCACGATCCCTTCCTCTCCAAATTTCAAGAGCAAATGATGCGCTTTTACGTCTGATTTCGAAAATATCCTCGTATCTTCCTGCTGTCTTCCCGGGGAACACAGGAAGTGTTTTGTCCTATCAGTTCCTGATATTCAACCATAGAATATACCATTTATATTTGATTATGATGACCACCAGCTAATCATCAGAATTTCGGACACTGAGAACCACACTAGCATCTCTCCCTTCCGTACATGGGGGAAAAAAGAAATACGAGAACGTATTTCTTGACTAATGAATATCTTGATTCTTAAGATGGTCATTTTTTTTTTTTTTTTATATAAGTGCTGTTTTTCACTTTTATCATTGATATAATGACTTCCGAAATGAATACAGTCAAGCTCACTAGAACATAAAATGTCAAGAGATATTATAAACAGGCCTTGTAAGGGTAATATAACACAACCTAATAACAAAATGATGATAGAGACACCCACCGAAGGTGGACTATCTTCTTTTGCGCCCCCCCTCCCCAAAAAAAAAGAAAAAAGAAAAAAGAAAAAACAAAGATAGGAATCATAAGAAGTATTGAATGTTTGTAATAGCTAATTATGATAGAGAAAGATCGGTTCTCATTTATTTTTCTTTCCCCTTTTTCCTTATTTTTAGCACAGCTGCTAGATGTGTTTGGATCTACTTTTACAATTTCGTCTTTTATTTTTCTGCTTTATCTAAATGTAGGGCGCATGCATATTATAAGTAAGTTCTCTTCTTTCTAATATATCTCAAGCTCTAACAACAATAAAAACGTAAGAGTTAGTAGGATATTGAGTCAAATGAGAGTGGGTTCTTTAGATAAAACGTCAAACTCAATTATCACGCACTATGTCACCCAATGATTATATTTAACTGTAATGAGGGTTACCAATAATTTCTTAACCTTGGAGATGGTTCAGGCGCCAAAAGTTATGTATTTTCAAATGGTGAAAAGAAATAAAAGACAGAGAAAAAAGTGAGGAATTTATTGAGTTGGCTGTGCAACCGAAATCTTAAAAAGCAAGAAGACATATCTCAAATTGTTTGCCAGTCATCTGCACAACTTCAATGGAATTCAAGTGAACAAGATGACTCCGGCCAAGAGAAAGGTAAACTAAATGAAAAAGACATTATTGTTTCTTATTCTGCTTTTAGGTTTCAGTTTTGGTGGGATTAATAAGAAGGAAGAACTTATAACATTTCGGAAGTTTCCTTCTTGAAAATCGACCGAAATACATATCGTTCTTAACCTAGATGCAGAAGTTCATCCATATACAGAGCAAACTAGCACCATCCTCGATGCTTCCGGGGAAATCTTACTTTTCTGCTTAGAATAACTAATCCTCCTCAAGTTGTCGGCAGAATGTTGAATCTTTTCAGCAGCTATTCATTACTTAAAATGCTGAGATTGCATGGAATTCAACTTAGAAGAGATAGCGTGACAGCGATGGGTGAGGCTCTATGGTTATAGGAAAACTTTTTGATGATTTAATTTAGAATTGTAATCTTTTCAGCAGCTATTCATTACTTAAAATGCTGAGATTGCATGGAATTCAACTTAGAAGAGATAGCGTGACAGCGATGGGTGACGCTCTATGGTCACAGGAAAACTTTTTGATGATTTAATTTAGAATTGTAACAACTAAGAACCCTAGATGTGTTCAAGGAAAAACCTGATTAAATAGAATTGGTCATTTGTTAAGGGGCTTATTTGGGCCGTCCAAAATCATTGTGCTTGAATCCTAAATCGACCTGCTCACTCAGGCCAAAACAGGGTTTCATGAAATGAGGTTTTTTTTTTTTGTCGGCATGAAATGAGGTTAACAAATAGGACGAGTTGCAATTTACGTTGGTCAAGGATTCAATGTATAGATGTAGAAAATGACGCATTCATTCGAGATTTGAAGGGACATTTACAAGACGCTTGAGCTGCTTTATTTTCAAGAAGGATGCCCACTTGAGATCATGTTCTCCTTAGATTCAAGAAAAGATTTTACAGACTCATTCTTGGTTGTATGATCGTTAAAATCACCAAGATGCAAGACATGTTTAGAAAGGTATCTTCTTTTGTTGGTAAAAAAAGAAAAGTGAAATTTTCTACCCTTTTTATATGTCATTAGCTTGACCTTATATAAAATTGTGAAAACAATACTTTCGGCTCACAAAGTAATGTTCACCTTTGCAGAGTTTCATTAATTCTAGACTTTTAGTGTAAACGTGTCATAATAGGAACATTTGTTTGGTAAACCCAAAAATGGCTAGTCAATTCCACATTGCATGGTTATGCATGGTAAGCATAGTCAATGAACTTTAGCGATTTCATAGTTCCTTGATTTAAGTTTTTGATTAAATTGACTTAAGGGTTCATTAGGATTTCTAATGAGCTAGGTCTTTGGCTTCCTTTCATTATCAACTCTACGAGGGTTGCAATTTCCAAAAGATATAAGTATATTGCCCACGGTTGGGTAGATAATTTCTAATACCCTGTTAACGGACCGAGCAAATTTTAGTTCTGAACCCGACTTTGGCACGGTGAAGCAAAACTTATGTCAATTTTGTCAAATCGCTTTAGCTATAAATCAATCTAAAAGCATCTTTTTAATTAAAGAGTGTTTGTGCCGAAACAATTTGAGATATGTCTTCTTGCTTTTTGAGATTTCGGTTGTGCACTATCATGCCCCGACCCTCGGGCGTGCAAGCATCCCACTGCAGTCAATTGCGACATCCCATGACTAGTCGCCGACCCTTTCTTTTTTTAATGCACATGCGGAAGCGAACAATAACCCCTAACAACAAACAACATGGGATAGGAAAGCAGGGCAACATTTCACAAAAGCACACTTTTAAAAACAATTAGGTTTAGGTACAAAAAAGAGTCTAGGTAAAGGTCTACAAAATATTGGCTCTAAAAAAGAACCTGTCCTACGACCTTCTAGTCGAACACATATGCCGACTCTTCAGACTTCACCTCTATGGATTCCGGGGCTTCGGTCCTCCACAACTACCATCTAAGGACCTGAAAATGGTTATACAATAACCAGTAAGACATGTCTCAGCAAGTCAACCCCTAAACTCTTATTAGGATGAAAATACGCCTTGGGGCGCTCTAGCCACACAACCACACAATTAGAACAAAGGACTTATCTCGCCTCAGTTCCTTCCTACACGTCAGCACAGTTCATATTCCAAATGCATATGATTAATGCACACAACAATTGAAACGCCTCATCAACTCAATCAATCACAGGGGTTTCGATTATAAGGCCAAACCGTTATGACATGTCTCATACCATGCCACACAGTTTTGTCTCATAATCAGGCACATCTAACTCAATCAATCATGCGTTCCAATTGTTAATTAAGCCCTTCAAGGGCACCACCTACTCGTTAATTCAGTGTATTGTTAATTAAGCCCTTCAAGGGCACCACCTACTTGTCAGTTCGGTGTCTTTTAACTCAACCAGGCTTTGTCTCACCACCATTGAGCACGGCGACGTCTCTTAATAGACGGCTTTCCCGAAAGAGCATAGGTCCAGAATCTACTACAACCCAAGTCTCACTCAGTGGGTATCCCATATAGGGTAACATCCATCCAATTCAAATCGGGGACGGGTTCTCTTAATCAATCACACGACCAATCAATCTTGGCCTAGGACACCATGTATTGCACTCAAATGCCTCCATTAAAATGGTGATCCTGATCTATTTTCTTTATATTAAAAACATCCGGAAAATAGTCATGTGTGAGTACACGGTCAATTTGAATAAAAAAAACTGATAACTTTCCTTTTTCAAATCCTACTATTAGATATAGTACTTAAAACCCATTTTCGGTGTCAAACCCGACACTTGGAATTTTCTAAATAAATTCCATATTTTTATAATCATCACTCAATTTGCACAATCCAACCATCAAATGCATAATCTGAACACACCACATCAGTCAACACGAAATTCCGATCATCGACTATCCCGGTCTAATTTTCGGAAAATAATAAATAATTAAATATATTCCGAAAATAAATAAATTATATATTATATTATATTAATATAATTTTATAAAATAATATTTATAAATTCGAAATAATTAACTAATTTGAAATAATTAATTAAGGGCTTAATCAAGATTACACTAATTTAATCACATAATTAGCCTTAATTAATTAACCACTAAACTAATCCATCCACATAATCTAATCAATATTTAACTAAGCTAATCTAACCACCTAAACATGCTTAGCCTAATATAAACACCCCATAAGCATAATTAACCTCATAAGCAAGGTTTAGTGAGTAAACTCACCGGTTTAGCATTCCGGTGAGTCCACGGCAACGATGACGCCAAGGCGGGTGACAATCCTCCTAGCAGCGACACCAAGCGAGGCCGGGAAGGAATTAAAAATGGGCCACGAAGACCTCACAGCTTGCTGGTTTCTACTTTTGTTCTGGCTGAACTGCAGAGAGGAAAACAACGGCTTCAACGGCAAAAACAGGCCGATCGGAGCTCTGGCGAGGGGGTGGCCGGCAACCGGTGGTTCCCGGGGGTCAAGGGGGACATGTAGGTGGTTGGTACGGGCAAAGGAAGGGCTGGAATAAGAGAAAAATGAAGAAAAACGCGAAACGGGCAGACCAGCAGGTGAACCAACGGACTAACGACCGGCGGTCGGACGGGATGGCTGAAGGCTCCGTTCGAGTCGAGGCCGGGCTCTTTAGAATGGTTTGGATGTGCTGGTCACGGTGGTGGGTGGAGCGTTAGTTGATTCTCACGGGAAAACAACTTTTAACTCAGATCTTTGATGAAAGGTCAAACTGGAGCAGAAACTGGAACGAGGAGAAAACAAAGGGAAAAATGGGTTCGGCGGGCATCCGACGGTGGAGAGTGCTGGTGTGTTTAGTTTGCTGGTTCTCTTGAGCTCAAAGATGGACCAACAATGGAAAAACCAAAGTCCAATGAATAAGAAGAAGTGGCCGAAGAGGGGGGGGGGACCCCAAAGTGGCCTCTTAGGCCTTCAACACTTGGCCATTCACTCAAGTGGCTGCTGTCACGCCCCGAACCTCGAGCGCGCGCACATCCCTCGGTGGTCGATAGAATTTCGCGACGTTCCCGTGACTCGTCGCCGACCCTTTTTATTTTATTGCACATGCGGAAGCGAATTAACTAATCCCCTAACAACAACATATATGGGATAGAAAAGCGGACAACCCGAGTTTCGAATCAAATACACTTTTATAAACACTTCAAGCTTATACGAAGGTCTATGTCATAAAAAACTATCGAGCCACCTATGCTCCCGACCCTTCCGCTTCAAGCTCCCGGCTCTTCACACTAGGGACCTGAAAATGGTTATTCAATAACCAAGTGAGATATAAATCTCGCGAGTTCCACCCCTAAGCCCCTGTTAGTACACCAACTCAACTCGGGGTATCTATCCGTAACTACCCCACCACAAGCAACAACCAACGGTCGATTCGCATACAACCTTACCCGTTATGCCATACCCCGCACGTTATAATTCAACACGATACACGCAATGCACATGGCCATTAGATGATACATTTCATCAATCACATACGAGTCGCATCGCAAGCGATCTCACCTGGCCATTGCCACACCCCCGCACATTATCGAGTCATGCGTGCGTGCCATAAACAATGTGCTTAACTCCCGCATGACTCGAAATCACAAATGCCATGATTCTCATGCATTCTTGCACATTATCACGGTTCATAAACACAATGCATATATTCAATGCATACAACAATTGAAACGCCTTACTCATCTAAGTCAATCACATGGGTCCTGATTATAAGACCAAATCGTTATGACACGTCCCATTCCGTGCCACACAATTTCGTCCCATAATCCGGCGCATCAATAACACTCGCATGCGTTCCAATTGTTAATCACTCCACACATGGGCATAGCCTACTCGCGGTTCGGCTATCTACTAGCGTTTAACCAGGCATCGTCTCCCCCGTGGAGCACGGCCGTCACTACGTCGACGGCATTCCCGAAGGAGCATCGTCTCCCCCTTGGAGCACGGCCGTCACTACGTCGACGGCATTCCCGAAGGAGCATTGGTCCAATGTCGGCCCAGCCTCTTCGGACCGGCATCCATTGCGCGGGCATCCCATATAGGGGCACGTCTAGCTCAACAGCTCAGGACGGTTCCTCATTAGCCAACACACGAAAATTCATCATTTCACTCAAATGCCTCGATTAAAATAGTAATCCCGACCTCTTTTCTTCGTATTAAAAACATCCGCGAAAGTAGTCGTGCGTGGGTACACGTCAATTCGAACCAGAAAACTGATACTTTCCTTTTTCAAACCCCACCGTTTGATATAATACTTAAAATCCATTTTCGGTGTCCAAACCCGACACCGGGATTTTCTGAATAAAATCCAATTTTCCAATCACCACACAATTGCACAAATCATCATTCAATTCATGCAGATGTTTATGCAATAACACATCCAATCACTTCATAGGATTAAACACACATGAAATTAGAAACTTTTCGTTCTCTGGTGAACAGTGTTTTTTGAACAGTAACTCGTGAACAGTGTTTCGTGAACAGTGCCTCGTGAACAGTACATCGTGAATAGTGTCGAGTGAACAGTAATTTCCAGAATTTAATAAATGATAATTTAAACTCAGAAATCATTAAAAACATTAATTAAAACAATCAAACAATTAATTAAGCAAAACAAGCTTAATTAAACACATAGGCACAATTAAGCAAATAAAGCAAGATTAAGCTAAAATAATTTAATCCATCCATCTAACCACCTATCTTAGAGCTAATACAACTTAATTTAATCACCTAAACTAGAATTAAATCTAACTAAACCAATCCTAAGCAAGTTTAGGCACTAATCGAAGGATTAGGAGCTAAACTCACCCGTTAAGCGGGCCGGAGGCACCGACGCGGCGGCGACGACGGTGGCTATGCACCGAGACCTCTACAACGACGATCCAAGGCGGTCCCAAGCTCAACACAGCAACCACAGCTCGGACTCCCACTGAAAACACTGAAAAACAGCCCTGCCGGAGGAGAAACTGAGTTGAACGGCTTGGCCGGAGCTCCGGCGAGGGGGTTGGTCGACGACCGGAGGCTCCCAGGGGTCTTGGGAATCTTGTGGGTGGCTGGGATGGGCAAAGGAACGGCTGGAATGGGAGAAAACGGGCTGCAAAGTCGAAACAGTCCAGGCTGCAGGCGGACCGACGGACCGGCGACCGGAGGCTTGCGACGGCCGTACAGGACGGAAGGTAACTTCGTTCGGGACGAAATCAGGCTCTTTGGAACGGTATGTCTCTCACGGTCACGGTGATAGGTGGCTCGTTCTCTAATTCAACCGGTAGGATCACTTTTGACTCGATTCTTCACCGAAGGGTCAGCTGGAGCAGAAACTGGAGGAAGAAGAAAATGGAGGAGAGAGAGAGCTTCGTCGAATTGGGGACGAAGGAGGGGAGAGAGAGAGTGATGGGAGGGCTGTCAAGACCCCCAATTAATGCTTGCTTCAAGTCTCCATGCCATGACATCATCTTCTCTCTCTTCTGAGATCAACCAACAATTCATTTCACTTTCACTCGTCCCACCTTGTCTGCCCTATCCACAGCCCATTCTCTCTCCTCAAAGCTTCCTCAACACACCACCCAAGTGGTCCAAATGTTCCTCCCCCATGGCATACGAATTTTGCACATTTGTTCATCAAATCCATTCAAATCCCATTCAATTGTCCTTAATTGTATCCAATTTGATGTCCATAAATCCATCCAAGGTGTCCACACTTCAATTCACATTTTTCCTTGCCCATAGATCCCACTTGAAGACCAAAGATGCGACCAAAAACGGTCCCTCAAAGTTCTCGGTCCAAAACGGCCTAACTTTGATTTTTCGCCGAAAATCTCAGTTTGTAGAAAAATCTTCTGAGAATGAGTCGACGTTCCTAAAATAACTAGTGACATGACAGAACTTCCAATTTCTGAAATCGGGTTCAATTTCACGATTATTTTCAATCTTGCGCGATTTTAGCGCATCCTAATCTATAGGGTAACTTTTAGGAATTTTCGGTGCATTTGACCTGTGGTTGATTATTTTCAAGCCACAATGTACATCTTTGACACATTGGCGACTCTTAGTTGTCGTGAAAATCTCGAGGTTTCAAATACGGACATAGGGTACAGAAAAGACAGAATAATCAATCCAGTGTCGTTCGACGAGAATTTTGCCATCAGGTGGAATCACCCACACACTGATCACATATTTCAATCGAATCGACCTATCTCTGATCTCTGATCGATTTTAACAGTGTTGTAATGACCCTTGCAGATTAGCACGGTCGAGCAGTCGGTTTCTGGTCGAATTCTCAAGTCTGCTGCGTTAAAATTCCTCAACGGCTTCACCTGGTAGATTAGTTATCTTGTGAGTAGTCAACTCAGAGAAAAAGGCTATAGGCGCGTTGATGAAAAGTCCGACTCATTCAATTGAAAACAGAAGTGGAAAATCAGGATGTCACATGCACCCAACTCAATAACTTCCTCACTTCTTTCCTTGTCTTTTATTTCTTTTCACCATTTGAAAATGCATAACTTTGGGCACCTCAACCATCTCTAAGGTCAAGAAAATTATTGGTAACCCTCGTTACGGTCAAATATAATCATTAATTGAATTTGACGTTTTATGTAAAGAACCCACTCTCATTTCACTCAATATCTTACTAACTCTTATGTTTTTATTGTTGTAATAGGGCTTGAGATATATTAGAAAGAAGAGAATTTACTTATAATATGCATGCGCCATAGATTTAGATAAAGCAGAAAAATAAAAGAGAAAATTGTAAAAGTAGATCCAAACACATCTAGCAGGTGTGCTAAAAATAAGGAAAAAGGGAAAGAAAAATAATTGAAGACCAATCTTTCTCTATCATAATTAGCTATTACAAACATTCAATACTTCTTATGATTCCTATCTTTGTTTTTCTTTTTTTCTTTTTTTTTTTTTTTTGGGGGGGGGGGGTGGGGTGGGGGGGGGGGGGGGGGGCAAAAGAAGATACGTGGGGTGGGGGGGGGGCAAAAGAAGATAGTCCACTTTCGGTGGATGTCTCCATCATCATTTTGCTATTAGATTGTGTTATATTACCCTTACAAGGCCTGTTTATAATATCTCTGACATTTTATGTTCTAGTGAGCTTGATTATATTCATTTCGGAAGTCATTATATCAATAATAAAAGTAAAAAACAGCACTTATACTAAAAAAATTATAACCATCTTAAGAATCAAGATATTCATTAGTTAAGAAATACGTTCTCGTATTTCTTTTTTTCCCCATGTACAGAAGGGAGAGATGCTAGTGTGGTTCTCAATGTCCGAAATTCTAATGATTAGCTGGTGGTCATCATAATCAAATATAAATAGTATATTCTATGGTCAAATATCAGGAACTGATAGCAGAAAGCACTTCCTGTGTTCCCCGGCAAGACAGCAGGAAGATACGAGGATATTTCCGAAATCAGACGTAAAAGCGCATCATTTGCTCTTCAAATTTGGAGAGAAAGGGATCGTGCTCCTAGATTGCTGGTCTTGATGGCCCACTTTTATGATCAAGGGCATGCCATTACACAGTTCGAACGACATTAATTTACTAAAATCATTCTTAAAATTAATTGTCTAGTTAAAGAAAGGAATTATTAGAAATGGAAAAGGAGGCCAGCAAGAAATACTCGTTAGTTGACCAACTACGAAAAAAATTATAGTTTTTAATGTATTGCCTTTTCTCGTGTTATATGCAATCAATGTTTTTTTTTTTTTTTTGGGTCGAAAAAGATGTGCAATTCACTAGATACTAAAGCAAAGTTTGTGCAACATCCAAGCATAATAAATCTAAAAGAGCATTTGGAGGGTTCACAATCAATATTCTGAAAATAGAAACTTTCCTTATTAAATATATGAGATAAATGTATTGAAAGCCTTAAAACTGGTCACAAAAGTGCAATGAATCTAAAACATTTAAAAAGTGTAATTAAATCCTAAAATTTATCATGACAATGTAATTGAGTCCTAAAATTTTCAAAAAAATGTAGTTAGATCCTAAAACTTGTCAAAATAGTTCATTCAGGTCATTGGGTTGATTATATTTTTTGAAATTTTTATGACCTAATTATAATTTTGTGATAAATTTTAGGACTCAATTGTACTTTTTAAAAGTTTGATGACTTGATTACACTTTTGTACTAGGACTTAGTTGTACTTTTTGAAAGTTTTAGGACTTAATTCCATTTTTTGTTGTAAGTTTAACGACTTCTAGTGCACTTATCCCTAAATATATGGAATAAGTATTCTAAAAGCACTAATAATAAGTAAAACATTTAATAATTGAATATTCAATGTGACTAACTTATTCTTAAGACCATGTATCGAATGAAAAAAGTTATTTAGTATATCAGTTTTGCATCAAATTATACCTGCCAAAGTATATACATTTGCACTTTCCCAAACGAACGCATTTTTTTTTTTTTTATCGAAACAAAATCTAGATAGACAATTAGCCAAGATACTCCAACCCCAGGCGGCGAACACATCTAAAAACGACAAAAAGGCATTATTCTCAAAAGATGTGTGGGATTCCTCTATTGGTTAATACGAGAAGCAGATTGATTCATGACTTCGAAAGATTGGGTCTTCGATAATTGAAGGGTTTTGCACGTTTTTAGTTTTTCTAAGACGTTCGATTTGAGCATATGATAAAAGTGAGCCCACAGAAAAGCATTTTCACATTGGCAAAAGTCCGTTCTTAAGAACAGTTACTTTGAGGTCTCATTTGTGTCACTTTAAAATTAAGTTAGTCAAGAAATGAGAATCGAGAACCGCAATAGAATGTCTTGGCAGTCGATTTCACAAGCATGACTGCATGATTCTCGTCACTTGAGTCATACGTTTTTCGTGAAAGATAAAAACAAGACACCAACTTACTTTGGTGTTTTTGTCCTGTATCTGCTATTAAATTAGAACTATCCAAAATAATACTGAACAGATCCAAAATAATACTGAACAGACTTAAATATTTCTTAAGTCGAGCCAGGAGTGGACATCCGTGCTATGGGAGAAATCTTCTCCTATTGTTGGGAATTCTTGATAATGAGGGGTCAAGTGCGATCCTTAAACTCATCATCAAGCCTTGGCTTGAGTGCCATATTTACTAATTTCTGAATAAGTCTCTGCAAGTCAATAATGTCCAATAGTGCTTTTTAAAAGAGGAACTGTCCATTAAGATGATGGCATCTACTCTGTCGAATTCAGGAGCGTCTACGTACTTCCCCGAGCTGGAGGAATAGTTTTGACGACGACAGATAGGGTTTAGCCTTGTTTGGCATCTATGCCCTTTGCCTCCTGTACGCTTATGGTATGCATGGCTTTCGGTTTGACAAATTTGCATTCACTTTATTTCGAAAGGTATTCAGTTTTTTCGTTTTTAGTAAAGAATATACTTTGTTTCTAGTCACACACACTCATTTCTAGAGATCCATTCTTTCTTTCTTTGACAATTCCTTGAGGAACGGTTTCTCCGAAATAGATAATCATAGAATCACCAAAAAGAAAATATAAATTTCAGCCTAAAATTTTTAAAAGTACTTATGCATTACAACACTTAATAAAGAATAATATATTTATTGTTAGAATTTTGTCATGACATGCTCTTGACCATAAAAATGGGCATACCAAAAACAGCAATCTAAGAACATGATCCACTTTTTGTCAAAATTTCCAGAACAAAGAAATGTTTTACGTCGGTCTTTAGAAATATCCTCGCATCTTCCTTCTGCTGTCTTCCCGGGAACACAAAACGTGTCTTTTCCCCTAACTTTCCATGGAAAGTTAAATATTATCAGTTCCTGATACATGAACATAGAATATGCTATTTATACTGCATAATAATTACACGAGCTAGTCACTTGAATAAATTTCCTGTTGTTCATTTTCATTATAAAAATAATTATTCTCCACTAATAGAGTAAGTTCATGATGGAGACATCCACCGAAAGTTGAAATTTGACTATCTCCTTGTGGAAAAAACGAAAAAGAAAAGAAGAAGAGAAAAAAACAAAGATAGGAATAATAACAAATATAATATGTTTGTAATAGTCAATCATGATAAAAAGAATTTGTACGTGTCGCAGTCTTGGTTGCTGCTTGATGAAAAAATTATGGTAGATCCAAGAGGAAAATGTAGATATGTCTGTTCCTCATTTATTTTCCTTTTGGCTTTTTTCCGTGTTCAGCAAATTTATTGGGTGTGTTTAAATGAATTTTATAATTTTTATTTTTAATTTTTTGCATAATCAAAATTAAATAGTTTTTCTTCCTTCTTTTATATCTCAAGCCCTATCACAATTTATTTTAAAAAATATATATTAAGAGAAATCTTTCTTTTATATTCAATTATCAAGCACCGTCTCTCGATAACTATGGTTAATCATTCTAATAATTAGAGATTGTTGATCTTGGAGATGGCTGAGGCACCGAAAAATATATAGAGTCGAATGGAAAAGGAAAGGGAAGAAAAAGGAAATATGAAAGTTATTAAAATGAGTGCACGATTTCTTAAGTAAAAAAATGATGCATCTCAAATTTTTTGCCAGTCATAATGGAAGTCTAGTAAACGAAATGATTTAGGCCAGAAGAAAGGTAAAGTAAATGAAATGGATACTTTTGTTTCTTGTTCTGCTTTCAGGTTTCAGCTTTAGGTTAAAATTTACACTTCAGCTTACGTGGGACAAACAAGAAGGGAGAATTTAGAACATTTCGGAAGTTTCCTTCTTGAAAATTGAATAAAATACATATAATTCTAAACCTAGATGCGGAAGTTTCTCCGTTCAAACCAAATATTACGCCACTTTAGTTCGATTTATCTTTCTCTTTCGGTTGACCTAAAGTAAACTAATAGCGTTTCGATCCCGAACAAATTAGCACCATCCTCGATGCTAGTTTTCGATCCCAAACTTTCCGGCTTAAAATAATCAACCTTCGGCAAAGGTGGGGCTATAACGTGTGATTAATAAAGATGACTGGTCAAACTTTTCAGTATCACTAAATAAAACATGGAATTTCACTGGGGACAGCTATCATGACAGCAATGGGAAATGCTCACTTTTTTATGTGTTCGAGAAAAACTCTATGTGTTAGAGTAGAACAAGTAATGTGTTTAGTGGCTCATTTGCTAACGGTTTGCTTCCATTGTGCCTTAACCGCTTTGCTCACTCAGGCCAAAACTGGTTTCATGAAATACGGTCAACGAGTTGCAAGAGTTGTAATATACATTGGTCAAGGATTGTATGTATGGAGGGAGAAATTGATGCATTGATCGAGATTTGAAGAGACAACTCTAGCCGATTGAGCTAGTAATTTTCAAGAAGAATGCCCCATCGACACCATGATTCCTTTGGTTCAAGAAAAGATTTTATAGACTTAGCCCGTGGATGATGTGAACGTTAGAATCATCGTAATGCAAAATATGATGAGGAAGTTACCTTCTTTCGTGGATCCAAGATGAGGTGTAATCAATTACTTCTTTACATGCCATTGGCTTGACATAGTATGGCAAATTGTGAAACAATACTTTCCATTCCATTTAGAAAGTAATATTTCCCACACAAAATTTCATATCTAAACATTTAAAGAGAACTTGTGGTACTTAATAGGGAAATTTGTCTCCATAAACCCGCAAATGAATATGCAATGCTATTGGGGTGTAGTTCATACTCCTTATTGAGAGGATGAAATGGGGGTTCCACTCCCTGGGAGCAAGCGAGGGTCCAAGGGGCCAACTTCACGGTTCGGTTTGGAGAAAGAGACCAAGGATGAAGTTAGGTGTTGGAGATTCAAATTGAGATAAATTGATATGATATGGAGCAGTTAATATATCCTAATTGACGTGTAACTCATTATAATTTAAGCTTTTCAGTAAAAGTGAGACCATTTGGATATGTTGATGGGCTTGAACTTGGGCTTCCTCTTGGCGCTCCAGGTAAATATATCTAGTTTTTTCTGCGTGCTCCCAACAAATGCATGCTTATGTGTGGTTCTAAAACATAGCTGATGAACTTAGTGATTATATAGCTTATAGATTAAAATTTTAGATTCAATCGAGTTTATCTATGCATCTTTTTGTTGATGCCCAATAATAAAGATTTCTAATGAACTGGATCTTTGGTTTTCTTTCATGATCTCCCCCATGAAGGTTGCAATTCCCAAGAAGCATCTTTATGAAGCATACAATAATTGCAACGGTAGAAAACACAAATCATAATTCTTGATGAGTTCGCCTTCCGTTTCTAATAGTTCCTTTCTCTAATTAGAGAATGAATTCTAACGATGATTTATAAAGCAAATTTTAATAAGAAATAATGCCAAAGCACTTGTTAATTAATCAAATAAGAAATGTTTGTAGTAATAAATGTATTATTTTTCTGGTGTTATGTATAATCAATGTTTTGAAAATTAAAGTATTCTTATTAAATATACTGAACAAGTATTTGGAAAATAATTATAATAAGACCCTTATAAAATGCATGCCCAGATGATGTAGTGTATTTTTGTTAATTTAATTTTGAACGTGACTAACTTATTTTTCGGGCCACTTATCAGATGACATGGTCATTTACTGCATCGAATTTGTACATCGCATGCTTAGAGTCTTACTGGTGGAACCGTAGTTGCGTTGTAGTTCTGCTGTGCTATATGGTTACTTGCGCCGTGAAGTCTTGGACCTTGACCTTAGAATTATGCATCACATCAAACCCTCATACTCGAAGTCATTGCCCTCCTTTTCGCAGCTAAAATCGTGGGGGAAGAACTTCCGCGGAAGGAGAAGCGTTGGCCATTGCTACCTTCTCGTAACGCACTGTGTCTAGTCCTTGACATAAACGCGTTGATCTTGCATCATTGCGAGAGTTTAAAAAAGACCCCTAGTCATCGCTTCACTCGTCTTGGTCACCTCTCCCCCTCCTGCACTCTCTCCTTCCAAAACCCTACGTCATCTTAACATATTCTCCTCCTGCACTGATCCCCATATATACATAGCTGACTCGCTAAATAAAACATCTCTCCACACCCAATTTACACTTCATCTCGTCACAGTGTTCAACAACACAGAATCTTTAGCTGCTGAGCCAACTCGAAACCCTAGGGCACAAAACAACCAGATATGGAGGAGTATCCGACAGGTTTCAGGTTCTACCCAACTGAGGAAGAGCTCATTTCGTTCTACCTGCACAACCAGCTTCACGGCCTTCAGCAGGACAAGATTCATCGTGTCATCCCAGTCCTCCACATTTTCGATACTGAACCATGGAATCTCCCACGTAAAACACAATCCACATGCCCGTGCACGCAATTCTTTACATCCCCTACATTAATTAAACTGTGGACTGAAATTGGGTTCTTGAAAATTTCAATTGTGCATACCAGCAAACTTTCTTTTCCCCATATTTTCTTTGGTGAATTTGTGTTGCAGAGCTTGCGGGAGAGCTGTGCAGAGAAGACAGAGAGCAGTGGTTCTTCTTCGCACCCATGCAGGAGAGGGAGGCCAGAGGAGGGCGGCCCAGCAGGAGCATGACCACCGGCTACTGGAAGGCCACTGGGTCTCCCGGTTACATCTACTCATCCGAAGACAAGGTGATCGGCATGAAGAAGTCGATGGTTTTCTATGTGGGAAAAGCTCCCAAAGGAAGAAAGACCCAGTGGAAATTGAACGAGTACAGGGCCATTGAACTCTCGCCGACCAATCCCAATTCATCAAGCAGTAACATTTCCATTACTAAGGTGAACGCGCGGTCTGAATTTTTGGACCTTTATTTTAATTTTTCGAACACAAAGGGTAACATACCTCCAAGTGCATGACCCCTAGATTATTCAAAGTGAAAGATTATCCAATTTTCACTTTGAATAATCGTTCTTGTTTTGGTTTTCTGTCATGTACTCTGTCGGTCCTATGCAGGTGCACATTTTTGAATATCTGTCTTTAGTTTAATTTCAACTTGAACTTTCTCAGAAATATGCAACAGACGTTATTCTCTACATTTCCTTTTCTTGAAATAATGTACTTACAGCTGAAGCGGGAATTCACCTTGTGCCGAGTTTATGTGGTGTCTGGGACGTCTCGAGCATTTGATCGCCGGCCATTGCAAGCAGTGGTTGGAGAGACAACAATCCAGGGTGCGGGCTGTGCTGCTAGCAGTGGAGGCATAGGCGGTGGATCTGGAGATATATCATCATCAGGAATAGTAGCAGGCGATGTAGGAAGTTCCAATCAATGGGAGACGGCAAGTTTGGAAGAACCAATGTGGGATTGGGACCAACTGGATTGGCTCTAACTTTATGTAGCAGTTCTCTGATGATGAAGTGAGCTTCTCCAAGTATCAATTTTTTTACGTTCACAGTCGATGTGTTGAAGAGCTTGTGACTCGTGGTTTATAAGAAAATCATTTGATCAAGATTGAATACCAGTCAATCTTGAACAAATGTTAGAAAAATTAGGGTCAGTAAAATATGGGAGAATCTTATAAAATAATAAGGAATCAGTGAGATATCTGCCATTATATTTGTATATAGTCCGGTTGCATTTTCGCCCTGCATTTCATCATTTCAAAAAAGAAAATATTAGTAAAAAAATTATTGCATTTCCATCAAGTACTAAAATAATAATAATAAATTAGTGGGATGGTATTTATATCAATATTCTTAAAGAGTAATTTAACATCACAGTATTGCACAATTAAAAAGCAAATAAATTGATGCTTTCCATCTCATTATATAGCTCTAATCGTTGTTTTCTTATCAGAATTTCTGAAAGAAAGGATACAAAATGATGAACGAGTAATGAGTGTCTTATATTTATTAGCACATGTATGGCTATTCAAAAATATATTATAGGGTACCATGTATCTTTATGTAACGTATCCCTTCATAGACTAAAGGATATGGCCCCGTACATTGAAACCATTTTATGCTAAGTATTTCAAGCTTTTAGAACTTGGAACCTAGTCCTTGACATTTAAAACCCATGCTAGAACTACTCAGCCATGCCAATTTTGTATGTTCTCTTGCAAAAACACTAATTATGATGGTTCATGTGCGGAAGTGCAATTAGATATTCTTCCAAGATTTCTTTCATTAGAAACTTGCTTTATGTCTCACTTGAATAAATTGTATATAAGCGGAGGAATTGTTTCTAATACATGAACTGCGAAAATCTTATGAACAACCCCCTCCCATTAGTTAACTATCCAAATCCAAAATTATAAAGGTAACTTGTAAAAAAGAAAATAACACAACCTTTATACCTTATATAAGTCCAAAAGAGAATATGAGGCTAAACAAACACATACACGTATTCCATATGATATAAGCATTAATTCGCACAATGATCCATATAATATATAACTTTAGGTTCTTTTGGTGAATGGTCTACTTATCACAAGTATTTATATATAAAAATATAAAAATCTATTGTATACTAAATGAGTTCACATTATGATGACAATTAGTGCATTAAAAATTGCAATAATTTCTTATGGGGAGAATTACCAAAAAAATCCTAAACCTATTGCAATTGTGCCAATTTAGTCCTAAACTTTTTTTTTTGGCTAATTTAGTCCTAAACCTTTTACAATTGTGCTAATTCAGTCCATCTTGCCAAAATTGGCCGGCCGGACTCTGACGTGGACACCGGCCATCCGGCAAACGCTGACGTGGCAATTTTTAATTTTTTTTTTTTCAAAATTTTAATATTTTTTTGAATTTTTGAATTTTTTTTTCTTTTTTCCCCCTTTTCTTCTTCCTCTGGCCGGCCTGTCTACGTTAGCGTCCGACCGGCCAATTTTGGCTGGATAGACTGAATTGGCACAATTGTAAAAGGTTTAGGACTAAATTGGCCCAAAAAAAAAGTTTATGACTAAATTGGCACAATTGCAATAGGTTTATGACTTTTTTGATAATTCTCCCATTTCTTATGTAATAACTTAGAAAGTACCCTAGGATACCTTTTTAATATATATATATATATATTATAAAAATCTATGGAATATTGAAACGATACAGGCCTATGGGGCATGAAGAAGAGCATCAATCGATTTCATTAATCAAATTGCCAGGAGAATTGCTCACTTCTTCCTGCAATTCATCAATTAGAAATGCACGAGGAGCAACAAATATATTCCATTCTACTGTTAATAAGATAAAGTCTCTAATATCTAACATCATCAAGTGAATCATAAAAAAATATTAATAAAAATAAAGAAAAAAAACGAGAATGCCTCATTTCATATGTTCATGTGCACTAATTTGTGGATGGATCGTCTGGATTGTGTGACTTGTCACTTAATAAGTAAAGTCAAATTTAAGGTTTGGAAAATTACACTAATAATGTCATAACTTTCGTACAGTATTTACTTTGGTGCCATAACATATAAAAGAGAGCATTTACTTGAGTATACTTGGTAATTTTCCTTGCCTAAAAATCCCACTTGGCATTACTTTATCATAAAGTTATTCGATGTGGCTTGGAAAATGATATAATTAAAAGCATACTGAATACGTCGTTTAACCATTTTCCTTGCCTTAAATTGACAATTTGGGGTTAAATTAGGTTCCAGTGGACCTACAAAGCAAGCGTTGCATCCAAATCAAACAGCAAAAGTGATGTTCTTACATCCACACGGAGCGAGCTGTTTACTGCTAAACCATTTGTTTGGTCCAAGTGCAATGCCCCATTTTTACGTTGTCTTCATCTTCTCTCTCAAGTCAAGACAGAGGATTTGATGAGTTATTATTGATTTTGATTTATTTATGACAATAAGTTTGGCTTCCGCATAATTTACTTTTGGTAAGAAAACCATCGTCTCATGATTTTGTCTGGGATCTTTGGAGATTATTATCATCATCATTTTGTTCAAATATTGGAGTGGGAGACTGACACGTGTAGTTTAAATCTTGAACCATTTCGTAATTAGGTTAATTTAGCTGCATAAATGTTGATGGTTCTGACGTCATTTTGTGCGAAATAATTTTTCTTAACGAATATCTGAAGAACAAAAACCCAACATACTTTAATTAGTACTTGTATTGATAGTCTACTTCTAACTGGATAGGAGATAAGAAATATATATTTGTGAGATTTCGTGCACAGCTATGTCTGCAAGCTGAAGACTAAAAAGGGTTCTTTGCAAGTTTCATTAAAAAAAAAAAAAAAAAAAAAAAAGAGAGACGACGCCCGTTCGGGTTCAGCCTTAGAAGAATGCGACGCCGGGAGTGCATGCGGGGCCAAACCAGTAGGCGATGTTGTCGCTCTATGTTGACCGTTGGGCTATGGTTATGTTAATTACAGCAATCGGATTGATGCTGCTCGGGCTTTGGAGGTGTCGAACTTTACTCCTCTTAAAGAGAAGCCAATCAACATCATGTATTCTCGGCGCGATCCTAGTGCCCGTAAAAGTGGGGCCGGAAATATGTTCATCGGGAATTTGGACAAGGGAATTGACCCAAAAGCATGACATGGTGCATTTTCTGCTTTTGCGAATATCGTCTCTTGAACAAAGTTGCTACAGATTCTTCTGGTCAATCAAAAGGCAATGGCTTTGTGTCAATCGTGGAATCTGCTCAGCTGTGGAGAAGCTAAATGGCATTTTATCGAATGACAAGCCAGTATATGCAGGACAGTAAGAATTTAGTCGAAAATAGCTATTCCGCTACTCGTATCATTAAGTTACAAGGATATCAATATCAACAGGTGACGTGTGAAAAAGATCGTCGTTAATCTCACCGTTCAGTCTGATTTTACAGTGATTCCAGAAGTTATAAGAATTTCAATCCAAGGCTGTATGATATTCTATTCGAAGCTTCCTTCTCTTCCTAATAAGGTATATTAATCAAATGACACGCTTTTCAACAATTAGCTTATTCTTTGGTTCATTTGATAATGCTAGAGATAAGAGCGTGCCTTCAAGAAGGTCCATCAGTCCTCTCTTTGACTCCATATTGATTGCAACACAACTCGCAACACCTGAAGGCTTCCATGAAAGAGCACTTGGAAGCTTTTTCTCAAATGAAAATTCAGCACTAACTAAAATCCGACATCTATCACTGCATGAGATGACATCCTCGGCTGCTGCGTGTGAACCTCTTGATTTTCTAACGGCGAAGAACTCTTTGGAGCACTTATTGGGTAAATTGCTATTGGACTTTGAATACGCCGTCATGGAAATTTCTACACTGACTACTATGATGGTTAGCATTTGATTGATTAATACGTGTCTTCATTAAATTATTGTTGCCTAAATCCCTCTTAGGTTTGATTTGAATTGCTTTAATTTGAACCGAGGGAAAATCTCCTCTCTTCTCTCTCATCCTCGCTAACTGTGGGAATTCATTTCTTTCTAATCTTTCTGCCTTGTGACGACACGACTATTGTTTTATTTGTTCATGGTCTTCAGATCATAATAACCTCCACCTCCCCACTTTCCTAGTATAATCAATAGATCTGATCATCATGCCAATAACTGGACATGCTTCGATGATCACTAGACCCATTTAACTTTCAACACTTCATGGTCTAATGGTTATGCGATATCAGTCAGCACAAGCAGCCAAGTAGGGCTTATATAAGGGGGAGAAGTACCAAAAAAATCTTAAATCTATTGTATTGGTATCGATTCATTTTTAAACCGTTTGATTGGACCAATTTAGTCTTAAACTTTTTCATATTAATACCAATTCAGTCTATTCGGCAAATTTTGGCTGGAAATTTCTTACCTAGACAACAATCGACCAACATGGCGTGGCTGATGCTTTGATGTGGACATTTTAAATAACATTTTAAATAATATTTTAATAATTTTTTGAATTTATTGAAATTTTTAAATAATATTTTGAAATTTTTCTCTTTTTTTTTTCCCTTCCCTCTTCTTTTCCTTTTCTTTTTCCAGTGACCAATGTTGGCCATATGCCACAACCATGGCTAATGAAGGTTGGCCTCGGCTGGGCGAGTTCTCACTCATCGACCACATGTGAGGATCGGCCTTGCCGAGCCGAGGGTGAGCATCGGCCATCCAGCATAGCTAGTGAGGCCCCCTTGCCAAATCTAGCAATGTCGACTTTTGCCCAAGCTAGAGTAGCCTCGTCATGCCTTGCCTAAGAGAGGGTTGGCCTCACTGAGCCTCGCCATAGCCTAGGCAATTGGGCGAGGGTCGGCGAACCACTGCAAGTCACTGTCGACATACTCGAGCCATGGCAAGCAACCCAACCTCGTTGCCAAAGCCTCAATCTTAGAACCCAATGGATCCGGCGGCCTCGACAATGTCAATGCCCAAGAATAACCTCGTCCTAATCACCACTCTCTCATCCCTCTCCCACAAATCTTGTCCCCTTCTCTGCCTCACTACCCCAACAACAAAAGTAGTCATAGCCAAAACCATAACCTCAATCACTCACCTGGGCATTCGCCCTTAGCCCGGTGGGGTTGATCCTCGCTTGTGGCTAGCAAGTGAGACCTTGCCTAAGCAAGGCTAGCCCTCACTGGCTATGGCTATGGCCGGTGGCCAGCACAAAAGAAAAGGAAGAGAAAGGGGGAAGGGGAAAAAAAAAAGAAAATAAATTCATAAATTCAAAAAAAATATTAAAAATATTAAAAATGTCCACGTCAGTATCGGCTGTGCCACGTCGGTTGGCGGGTGTCCCGTCAATAATTTCTATCCTAAATTGGCCAAATGAACTGAACTAGCAACAATGTAAAAAAGTTTAGGATTAAATTGATCCAATTGAAAGGTTTAAGATTGAATTTGTACTAATGCAATAGATTTACAACTTTTTTGGTACTTTTTCCTATACAGGGGAGCATCGTAAGCTGATTAAAAACCAGCAAATCTTCCACGAAAGTCTGATCAGGCAAGCTCACAGGAAACCTTATTTGCAGAGTCGAGGGTTCTAGGAGAAAGATATTTGCTAGCACTTAAACAAATCTTCTACAATTTAGTCACAGATTGTATGGCAAAGGCTTGAAGGAATGGGTCCTTACCTTTTAATTTTTCTAACCCCTAGAAGGCCTATGGGCCTTACTTTGTTCAGATTCAAGTCTTTTGTACTGAATGAGGTAGCTAATGAAAAGTTATTTCTTGACCACCAAAATAGGAAATAAAAAAAAAAAAAATCTTCTATATCTCGCCTTTGTTAATTCTTGTATAGCTTGATGCGTTCTTGACATCATGGGGCAAAACTTCGACCATGACGATTCTAATCAAATTGAATTTTGTCCTTTCGAATTTTCTCCAATGCTTTCTTTCTTTCTTATTGAATTGGCACACATGAAGTGAAACTTGGCGTTTTTTATTCACATCTAATATCATTGGGACGTTAAATTTGCATGTAGCACCCTAAAGTTTGAATGCAGAATTCTAAAGCAGGTTACTTAGAAGAATAAAAAGCGATAGGAGGTGAAATATTTTATCTTTCACTCTAGATCTCATGCTTGAAGACAAAATGATTGCTGATTGGATGACCCACGTCCTCATGGACAACTTTTGCACATAAATTTATCTTTTTGACCAATTAAGTCATAAACCTTTTACAATTATGCAAGTTCAATTCATGTGACAAATTTGCTGGCTGGTGCTGACGTAACGCCAATCGGCACTAGTAGACAATTTTTTAATAATATTTTTTATTTTTTATTTCCTTTTACCTCTCTCTCTCTCTCTCTCTCTCTCTCTCTCTCTCTCTCTCCAGTGATCGGCTAGAGGGTAGGGTCAATCGTCGAACTAAGGCGATCGACTAGTGGCAAGCTCGCCTCATTATCGCTAGGCAAGGGCCAACTCACCTAGCCACTATCGAGGCAAGCCCTCATTGAATCTGGTGAGGGCAAGCCTCGCTAGTGGATCGACAAGCTCAACCTTGGCATCGCTGGGCAAGGGCTTGCCTCACCATGCTAGTGGATCGGGGAGCTCGACTTTGCCATCACTAGGTGAGGGCTTGACTTGCCTATGGCTGGGCGAGCTCGCCGATCCATCGATGAGGGACACCCTTGCCAGTGGCTGGGCAAGCTCGCCATTGCCCTTTGACAGCAAGGCGAGCTTGCCACTAGCTGGTCACCTTAGCTCAGTGAGTGGACTTGCTAGAGGGCCGATTGTTGAAGCAAGAGGAAGAACAAGGAAGATTGAGGGAGGAAAAAGAAAAAAAAAAAAAAAGAGAGAGAGAAAGAAAAGAATAAATAATTTTTTATTAAAAAATTGTCAGTTAACCCGGTCATGTCCATTTCAGTGTCGGCTAGTCAAATTTGGCTGGATGCACTGGATTGATATAACTACAAAAGCTTTAGAACTCAATTGGCAAAATAAAATATTAATAATTAAGTTTATGATTGAATCGACACAAGTGCAATAAGTTTAGGACTTTTTTGATAATTTTCCCAATATGAAAGAAATATAACCTGAATTAAATTATGTCATGCATATGGGATTTCTAATATCCATAACATAAATGTAACATCCAATTTTGACCCTTATTTTGGTTCCAACTAGGAGGTTAAGCTAGATAGGCCAATCTTCTTAAAGAACAAGAGTCAAATGCATTAAATGAGGATAATGAGTGTGATGAGTGTGGAGGCTTATGTATCCCAAGTAATTAATGAAAGAAGATGACTTATGACCAAAAGAAATGATAGCAAGTGATCTTGCAAGCCAAGTAGGGGCCCCCTCTCCCCCATAGACTTGCCACCTTGAGTTTCATAGGTTTTGAATTCCCACTTTTTCAAAACTGCTAGACCTTTCCTACTTTTTAATTTTATAGAGCTCTCTATACTTTGAATTTGGAGAAACTTCCTTCATCAAAGTTGTTCATAACATCTTAATCTATAACATTATTAAATTTAACATTTTTTTGAGGTGAAATGATTGAGACGAATGCCCAATCAATTACCGTATAGGACCTGTCTAGTATAGTGAAAACGGTAACCAAGTTGTTTTCTCAAATTTTTATAAACTTTTGCCTTTCGAATTTGAACATGCTTCTTTAAATGACATCCATATATAACATATTAAAATTTTAAAGAATTTTGTGAAGATTTGGATTTCGAAATAAGTTTCTCTCTGACCGTTGAATCTGCTAGATGGACGAATTTTTGGGTTGTGTTCATTGAATTGCTGCTTTTTTCACAGCACGGATTTGGCTAAGTTTCCTTCATGAAAAATGTTTTTTAGGTCTTATCTACAACATATCAAGATTTTATAATTTTTCAAGCTCGTTTGATAAGGTAACAATGCCGATTTCCGAAATTTGTTCGAAACGTCCCCATGTTGATTTGCCCTAAACTATGTCCGAATTGGATTTGTGTGAAATTAAGGTTGTAGATGAGTCCATTTGGCTTCATATCCTTCATAAGATTTGTAGTACATGTTGTAAGTCTTTAAGAGGTATGATTCGTATGAATTGATTATCGTTTAATTTGTCAATTGCCTACATGAATGTGTTAAGGTATTGCTACAATTAGTGCATTTCATAACATGCCTTTGTCTTTCCATTTTCATGTAGGGTTGTGTGATCCAAATTGAGTTTAGATATCTTCATACAAAATGTTTGTCATGTCACATTTCACATATAGAATTTTTTGCAAGATTTTTACACGTCATTAGATCATCGAGATTAAGGATATTCTATGATAGTTATGTTGGATTAGGGGCTTATCACGAGCCTACTAAAATTCATTTGTTTGGGTCTCTTAAAGACCAAGTCATACATTGATGCTTTCTCGACATTTGAAGTGCGTGTTACAAGCTTCACATTCGTATATGGTATGTCATATTTGAACCTCATTGGTACGTGAAAATCATGCATCAATTAGGCTAATTGCAATTGAAATTCGTTGAACATGTCATTCCTAATTCTAAGTTATTTTGCAATGTTAATGACTTGTGTAATTTCTTTGCATCCTGACCTAGGGTTAGATGTTTTACCCAAATCCTTATCAATCCTTTGTCGTATGCGAGTTTCATGCTTTTCATGTATTTTTAAGTGGTCTTATAGGCTATTAAGCATGTATCATTTTTTGTTTTGTAAATGGCTGATTTGCATGCTTTCACAAACATCAATTTTTGAATCTCAATTTGATCTTGATTAGATTTGAACCCTCTTAGGAAGTCTTAGGACTCATCTTGATCTTTCCAATGCCACTGATTTTGAGTTATTTGCTTATCGTTTGACACTTTTTCCATTTTTATCAATTTAGGTTAGAAATCTAACTTAGGTAAGATTCGGAACCCTTGTTTTACCCTTGTTTAGTCAAACATTTTTTTTTGTGTGTGTGATTTTCTAGTTATGGATTCTTAAGTTGGACCCTTAACGAACTTTGATCGTCATGAAAATCCTTTGGAAAATAAAAAGGTCTTTTAGTGACATTTTCTCCGAAATTGAGTCCAAACGTTGATTCTGCATATCAAAGTGACTTTGGTACGTGTGATGCTTCTACTATTAATTGTTTAGCATCTTTTAAACTTTTGATATAACATTGGACTTCTCTAGGTTTGGATCGTATTTAAAATGCCTGTGATATCCATTAGTAGTGCATGATATGCGCCCCGAATTAGCCTTGGCAATTAAATGCGTTCTATAGCCAAGATGCACCAATATCAAAATATTTCATTTCCTTTTTGATACTTTTAAACGCATCCCAACTTTTTGAAGCATCACATGAACCATACATGCATAACATCATTTCGTTGATTAAAAATGCATGTGATTGTTTTTGGCACCTGCCGACTGAATAAGTGATCCACTATCGACTCAGTGAAATTGTTTGATTGCTTGGGAAACAAGGCTCGAGGGCCTAGTTGCATGTTTGTTTCCTGTTAATGCATGTGGATTTTAGTTATATGTCTAGGTACAATGCCCGACTCCATGGGACAACCTTGGGACTCACTTAAAACATATCCTAGGAACTTATAAACATTTCTGTCATACGAGAACATAAATGATCGCTAATATCTATAAGTCATGAAAATGAATTGGGATAAGTGTCTAGAAGGACCGATGCATGAATCGCAAAGGCCGACCCCAAGGCCCAAGTTAAAACAAGGCCTAAGTTAAATCTTGTTTCAATTACTTGATTGTTTTTTATTGTCCTATGATTGTGTTTGTTTTGTTGTGAATGGTTGTTTCTTTCCTGTTATATGTACCTAGTCTTTTGATCTGATCCTGATATTGTACCATTCATCCCCAATATATGTTTCGAGTTTTCTTGTATTATATAAACACCCAACGAGTTGCGGGTTTATTTTCTTGGTTTATCTTCATTTTTCGTTTGTTGCTTAGGGTTGTACATTAGATTTACCACTTTCCCTAAACTACCTACTTGATTGTTTACTTATTGTCCCATCCTTAGTTTTCAATTGTGTGATTTTTTTTTTTAATATTTAAGAAATAGAATTGCATGAAAACAACCATCCACACTTACTTAGCTAGTATTATCAACCCAAAAAATTGAAAATAAATGCATGGACAACTTAGGAAACATGACAAAATTTTAGGTATTGAAAGCGCGTTAATAGAAATATTAGCATAACCTAAGTCCCTAAACCTATAATTTGTAGTTGCGTATAAGTTGAGAGATAACTTCCGACCCTTAATTAGGTTTTCTAGTCAACCCCCAAAAATGAGACTAGTGGCGACTCCCATCCTTATTAGGTTTCTCTAAGCAACTAGATAATAAAAATAAACCCATCGTGAGGAGCATGAGTCTCAACGAGTCTCACCATGGTTTAGCATGCCCACTATGGAAAGTTTCTAGTGGATGAAGTGATGTCATCCATAAGAAGCGAGTTTTATTAGAAAGATTACCATGGTAAAGGTACCCTGAAATTCGATGTCTACACCCTACTTCCTCCTTTGAGGTGTGTCGCTCGTGTGGGTACGGATCATGACATTGTATGTTGTCATGAGAGGTACGAGCTTAGAAGAGCTTGCGACCATAAACGAGGGAACTCACAAGAGTTCATTCCGAAAGACGAGGTGATAATGTCTTTTGGAATGGTTGTGAGGGAACTTTCATAGTCAAATACCTCTAAACCTCACATTTTTCCCCTCTTGGTGCGCAAGGTTGGGTCACGACATGTTCCAAATCTATTCCCCAACCATTTTTCTATTCCAAGGAATAGAAAAATAAATTGACATTACAAAGTGGATTTATGTTCTTTTTCTATTTCGGGGAGCAAAATAAGATAAAAACAAAGAAACATAAGCATTGCCAAACGGAGCTTAAATCCATCAAATTGGCGATTTCTTGAGTGAATTTGCCAAAATTGACCTTGGATTTGGATTTAACCCAAGAAAATAAGTAGAATGGAAGTGTTGATATCCAAATCATGAAGAATCGATTTGAACCCCTAATTAGGGTTAAAAGTGGCAATTTGGACGCCGACATGCCAATTCTCAATATTAACCACATGAGTGAATGAGAAATGATTTTTAGATTAAATGTCATAGAAGGAATTAAGCCAAATTACGAATAGAATAAAAGTAATTTATTTTTGGTCAATTCTGAACCTAAAACTGAAAAATTAAAAAAAATGAGGTTCCAAATCAATTTTCGCAATATTTTCGATGCCACAATCGAATTAAAACTAAGACAAGATGACTCAAAAGTTTTGATACTTTTTAATTTTTTGGTCAAAGGTTTAACCAAAAGTCAACCATTTAGTTGACTTTTCATTAAAATGTTGATTTTGTTATCAAAACTTTGAATTTTTCCAAAATTTTTCTAGCCAAAGTGGAATTAAAGTTAAAAGGAATCTTTTTAACAAAAAAGTCATCAAGAACCCCAAACTTTACCCAAAGTCATAAATTTACCCTAAACTTTTTTTTTTTGTGATACAAAAACCACCTAAGCTTTGCCAATTGTGATACATTTATCTCAAACTCTATGGCCAAGGGTATTTTCTCTTCTTTTTTTTTTTTTTTTTTTTTCATTTTTCTTTCTTTTTCCTTCTTCTCTCTTCCCTCCGCTAACCATGGCGGAGGGAAGTCAGACTCAAGGGAGGGCCACCCTCGCCGACGTTAGGCAAGGACAGCCCTCACCAAATTCGGTGAGGGTGATCTTCGCCTGTTGTGGGCGAAGGTGGCCTCTGTTGAATCTGGGGAGGGTAACGCCCAACGCCTCACCTATGTCAGGGGAGGGTTGCCCTCATCGAATCTGGCGAGAGCGACCCTCACCTAACGCCAGCGAGGGCAGCCTTCACCTAAGTCCGGCGTCCCTCTGCCATGGCCTATGGAGGGAAAAGAGAAGGAGAAAAAATAAAAAGAAAAGAAAAAAGATTAAAAAAAGATAAAGAAAAAAACTTAAAAAATAAAAGACGAAAATGCCCTATAATTTAGGATAGATTTATAACGTGGGTACAAGTTTAAGTTTTTTGTATCACAAAAAAAGTTTGGGGTAAATGTGTCATGGTAGGTAAATTTTGGGATTTTTGTGTCACACATAAAGTTTAAGGTAAATTTGTCGCTCTAGATAAAGTTTGGAGTTTTTAGTCGCTTTTTTCCCATTTTTTTTTATATAAAAAGCCAAATTTTGATTCGGGATTGATTTATAATCAAATGGTTAATCAAAAAGTCAAGTCAAAAGTCAACCATTTGACTTTTTGAGTTTTTGCTGAAAATGAATAGAAAATTACCTACAAATGATTGGTCAAAGTAAAGAAAGGAAAAATGACACTTTTTGTTCTAGAAATGGGCTCCGTTGTGATTGGAAACCATAATCTCAATTTTTTTTATTTTTTTTATCTTTGTCGATGCATTAACTAAAAATTAGATGTTAACAAAGAGTACTTGGATGATGTACTTAGACATTCGCAGGCATTGATAACAATGGAATACTTGGACAGGTAAAAATATTCAAAGATGCAACTTGGGGGACTACTTGAGTAGGTGGAGTGTCAATATAATATAAGAAAGAATACCTAGGTAGTCACATGCATTCAGAGCAATTGATGGACAATTATAAGTATTCGATGATATAACTTGGAGAATACCCTAAGGACAACTCGAACATGTCGAGTGTCAATTCAGTAGGATGGAGTACTTGGAAGGTGGCAGGTTTTCGAAGATAATGGGACACTTGAACAATCACAAGTATCCACATGATTATATTTACTTAGTGATGTCTTCCGATTTCTTAAGATATGTCTCTTGTCAAACAGCATGCAATGCATACGCACATGATTATAGATGTTGTAAATTTGTCAAGTTGAATACAGTCCATGCATGATAATTTTGTCAATTTGCATTATTGAAGTTCCACTAGAGAAAATTTAGAAAGATAATCCACGCTCGAAATGCAGATGTCTTGAACATGTCAAATAAGGGACTTTCCTTCTGAAAGGGTTTTCTACTCACTCTCAATGGAAATGTTGTTTTATCTCGACCGTTAATGTGGGATTATAAAAATCACATCATCTCACCGTCATCATGTCGACAAAGGTCTGAACATTATCGCAAGTGTTATGATTTTACCACTTTAAGAGTTTTTTATCAGGATCGTAGTGCAGGCTTGGTCAATGGCTTAATAAAGAAAACTATCCAAGTCAAAGCTATGAAAGAAATCCTTCACAATCATCTCTCGGTTTTCAAGTCAAAAACCTGAGAAAATGAGATAGGATTAGTCTTACTCACACTTCTTCAAGCGATGCTTATAAAAGTTTGAATTCCTACGTTAATTCAAGTGCCACAATCAAAAGAGAATTTGTAACGTGGCTAGGTTCATGGTTTGAGAAACAAAAAGCTTCGTGGACTCAAAAATGTGTACAAGGGCAAGAGTTGGTGATCATTTTGGCATTGTCATTAGTCTTTTCACTCATCATTGGGAATAATCTTCATAGAGGCTCCATTGACAAACTCGATATTTGATTATTTGTACCGCAATAATAGCTTTGCTTGGGGATACAAATGGCTAAAAATTTTCAATATCACTTTTTGGTTGAGTGCGTTGGCCTTACTTTTACTAGGCATACTACTTTTTTCGTGCCCTTAGTTTCAATCAATTTTTCATATCTATGGGTATTGGCCTTGCTTTTATCAGGCATACTGCTTTTTCATACCCATAGTTTTCAATCCATCTTTTCTACATCTATGGGTGTTGACATTACTTTTACCAAGCAAACTACTTTTTCACGTCCCCTAATTTCTCATTTTTGTTCGTTGTTTTGGAACTGGTCTAGACAAGCTTAAACAGGACACTACTACTAGAACCGTGGGGTCTTCAACTTCAATTAGCACTGCAGATCATACTACTTGAAACAAAATTACAAGTTCAATTGGGTGAACAAAAATACAAGCGTGTAGGATAGAGAAAGAATCGCTCTTTGTCATTTTAGGCACTTGAATGATCACAAGTGTTCATCTATAATAAGGACATCCAAAGATTGATGCAAGTGAGGGCAAAAAAATTTCTACCCATTTTCTCACCTTGTGACACCAATCCACCTCTAGTCTGCCCCAATGTGGGATAGCTCTCGACAAGGGTACTATGAAAAGAAATTCTCCATGAGTGTACGAGACTCAAAGTGGTTAAGCAATTGATAACCTATAGTATTTAGAGTGGAGAAATGAAATTCCTCTCATCACTTTGGTCATCATACCTTTCGTGTGAGAACTCTTTACCTTGTGAACGTGAAACTTCCTATACTCATCTCACAAGTGTATAAACAAGGGATTGTGTGTGGGATACAACTTGCCTTTCATCATCCTGACATCTCTCATTTAGCATAGTCAATCAATCCCACACCATTCATTGAACTATCTATTTTGATAATACTTAATGGAATCAGTGATTTAGACAGATAAAATCATCATGCATAATCCATTTTGAAAAAACATGAAGCATTCTAAGCATAGGAGAGTGTGTAATTCTAGAACAACAATTTATCCTACTTATAAACTTCGTTAAAAGCATGAGGAGCAATTATTTAATAAAATTGTTCCTTTAGACATATTAAATTTTGAACATAGAAGGAATTATTCAAAAATGACTGCCCATGGATTGCCCCTATTCAAAGGGAAAATGACATATAAACAATCACTTGGGGTTGGAGATATGATATTTGATTTGACGAGCATATCTGCTTTTGCCCCCACACGAGAAAAAATGTAGAAATAAATCACTAAGTAGGGTCAAAAGCAAATGCAAATTGAGGCCTGAAATATTCATGTCATCCATTTGGTGCTAATTGGGCTACCATCACACTCGAGAGAGTTGATCTCTTGTCATCATCAAAGCTTGACATGCACCTCCTTGGTTTGCCATCCGCGCTTTGGAAGTCTGGTGACCCTACAAAATATACAAAGGAGTGCCAATGCATGAATTCTCGAGGCTTGAAAAATTGGAAACGATACAACATTACCCTTGGTCAGTTTGCAAATAACTAAATGGACCTATGGTTTTGAAGCTCCAGGAAGGTATAAGGTCCTAGTTACCATTTTCAAGGATCGAACCCTAGCTATCCCCAGACCTCTTTATTCCTCATACCGTTAAGCCGAGACGCAGGTAGTGTCTATGGAGCACTCTCTCTCTCTCTCTCTCTCTCTCTCTCATTTGATTGGATGGGCTCTAGGACGACATGTCTTTTTACATCAAGTCAGGTGATATGTGTTGCCCCCACAGGCTCTACTTGATTGGTATTTATTTTGCTCAAATGAACGCCTCGAGTTTGTTCCTCGAATGCCGATGCTTCCTACTAAACAAGGAAACTACGTCAAAAATAAGATTAGAGATGGGAGGATATTGGAAACGGTACCAAATTACCCTTCTCCTAAGTATATATATCTCGAATGTTGGTGATCACCATTTTGTCTTGTCATGGTTCAACACTTCATTTTGATTGGCCCTTTTTGCCCACGGCCATGCACGAATAGCTAATGGTAGACCTGTCAAATGGGTAGGTCGGGTCAAAAATGAGTCAACCCATATTTGACCCATATAACTCATTTTAACCCATGTTCATGTAGTATAAATCTAATGACCCATACCTGACCCGACCCATATCCGAACCGACCCATATTGCTAAAACCCATTAATATTCTAGGAAAACTCATGCTCACTTTAAACTATATGCTAATTGGATAAAAACTTCAAATTAAATTTAAAAAGAAAATTAAATAATTAAGAAAGTAAATAAAATAGAAAAAATTTTAAAAAATTATAAATTGAAAAATTTATAAAGAATTAAACCATGCACATGCTTCTATTATCTAAAGGAGAACCTTTTCCACTTTCAATTCCAATAAACTGGAGTAGTCAAGAGCAATATAGATAAATCCAAGAACCCTTCTTAAATCAACTCCACAAATTAACAAATTCCAATTAAACCCAGATAGCAAATCAAAATTAAGTAGAGAACAACACATGAAGCAGAGTCAAACAACCCAATGATCATTACACATTCAAGACAAGAAATTTCTCCTAGAAATCAGCCCAAAAAGACAGCCTCCTGTGAACCCGAACAAATCCAAAGAGAATGAATCGAGGGCTTACCCCATGCAAGGGAGAATGTGGCGGATCCAAACCGTGCTCGGAGGCGAGCCGCAGAGGCGGCTTAGAGGCGAGCCGTGAAGGTGGCTTTGAGGCGAGCAATGTAGGCAACTTGGAGGAGAGCCGCAAGGCGAGCAGTGGAGGTGGCTCGGAGGCAAGCCGCGGAGGTGAGCAACGGATGGGGCTCAGAGGTGAGCGGCAAAGGTGAGAAACAGATGGTAGCTGAGGACTGAGGAGTGAGAAAGTTTGTGTTCTCTATGTTACCAGCTTAAGTGGAAAATGGGTCGAAAATGGGTCGAAAATGGGTCAAAACCTCTTATTCATTTTTGACCCATATAAATTCAACTTAAAAATTTTCGGACCCATTTTAACTGGGCTTTTATACCTCTATAACCCACACACAACCCATTAGTATGGAATATGGGTTAAAAAGAGGGTCATTGACCCATTTTGCCACCTCTAGCCAATGGTTGTTGATTCATCTTCAACGCATTCCTTTTGTGGAATGTTTTCTTCTCTCGTCATTGATCACATGGACATCAATAACATTGGGCAAAGTCATGTATGTTAGGCTTCTATTAAATCTAAGATGGATAGTAAAAAAAACCCCAGTTGTCCATTGGTAATTGCTTATTGGTAGAGCATGCATTTGAGACAAGAAGTGTGGTTTCTAGATTTCAAAGTCATCATCTAAAAGATAAGGCTAGAGATCGCCTCGACTATTTGGATTTTCCCTGTTGACAGTGGTGAATTCAGAGTGGAAGTCAAGGAGTTCCTTCTTTGTGCTTCTCGGCTTGCTAAAGTTGAACATTCCGCCGATGAACTTGCAATGCCCGACATTACTTAGGCTTAAGACGGAGTTGTGTGGGTGTGAGGCGGAGCACGTAGAGCTTTAGGGATAGCTTGCCAAGATAACTTGAAAGATGGAGGAGGCCAAGAGCGGCATAGAGGAAGCTTCTCGGGAAGTTTCCTTTAAGCTATTATGATCCGCATGTTCCAAGTTTATCCATGCGCCTATGCCTATTACAGCCTATGTTTCGTCCCTTACAAGTGAAACAAGGAGAAAGCGTCATTTCCAAAATTATGTTAGGGAATAAGGCATGCCTTTTATTTTTAAAATGGGGTGATTAAGGTGTTGGGAGATCAAAATGTTATATATTGTCTAAAGTGACAAAAGACATACCTTTAGCCTATTAAGGTACATTGTCTATAACCAACACTTCGACTAAAGTTATGTTTAGGACCCGTTGTGAAATGAACTGGAGTTAACAATTAAGAGGGGGTAAATTGATTATAGTTGGATTTTGAAACATTTCCGTTAAAAAAAATGTATGGAGGATGAAATACTCTTCATAGATCAAATATGATATGCAGAGGAAATATCTTCAATTTATAGTGGTTCAGGTTTTGTACTTTACTTACTCCACTCTCTCATCCCTAATAACCCAATAACAAGGCTGGAATTTATTAGCGCAACCCTTGTAACCTTCAATAATGTTCACGGATGAAGCTGAAATTAATGGACAGTAGCTCTCTGCACAAATACACACCCTCCACTCAACATGCAAAGCACACTTTAACAATGATTAGGCCAATGCTCTCTTAGAGAATACACTCAAATTTTTTAAGGGGTTTTCTTCAATGAATAAGCACAAGAAGTAAGGACGAGTTTCGTAATGTTTTAATCCCTTCAACTACCTTCATCTCTCACTTTAACACATATATATGGCCCTCCGAGCTTCTCAGCACATTGTAGACTTCAAATAGATCAAAGTAGCCATTGCATAGGCTGTTCATAGCTCAGAACATTCACTTGAAGCTAATTAAATGAACTTTGCCCGAAATTAACCAGATTGCCATTGCAAACTTGTCTGTCGCTTCCTCTATTTAGTAAAAAATGGAAAATCTTGTTATGACTTTTCAGAACATTTTTCTATGGATTTCAAGGCGTTAAATTAGCTCCAAATCTCCATTTTGAATTTGAATTAAAGTAATTATAGTCGGGTCTTCGTTTCCAGGCACGAAGTCCACTTCTTTTGGAAAGTGAACTTCCTCCTCGACACGGTCCATCTAAACTTGGCCATTTCACCCAATTTGAATCAATTCACCTTCTACACTTACGTCCTTCTGCGCAGGTATTCAATGTCATACAAATTGTTCTCGTTCTATTTGGTCCATCCAAGCACCTTGATGATTACACGTCCTTTACTTGGTCATCAAAATCCTTGAAGTCCTTCCAACTGTAACACTTTCTGTCCAATATCTTGTTTTCTATTTGTAGAGTAAGAAAGCTCTCCACTATCACGGATGTCCCGCTGTCGACATCATTTCCTGTAAACTTGTATATGTAGAAGATATTTTGTCATCATGGGCTAATATTTTAGATTACTTCATAGTTTGAAATGACAAACCATGAACAATTTTTCAACCAAAATATGTAATCCCTATTACTCATATTTTCTTTGTATTGCGCACATTAGTATTTTGGATATAGCAAAATAAGAAAGTGTAAAACTTCCAATCAAGCTTTGGATCAGGATACGGTGTCCCAGCTGTTATTCCGAATCCAATTTCTAAAAATGAGAGGTTTTGGAAGATGACTCATGCTGGTAACATGTAATAGCCTGAATTTTCAATTCGGTTTTCAATTGAATAAATCAGGTCTTTCATTGACCCGTCTATAATGCTATTCTCTGAGCCGATCACTCATGAGATAACTAGACTATCTGGGGAAGTCATTAAGGAATTTTAACACAAAAGACTTGAAAATTCGACCAGGAATTGACTACTCGACCGTGCTAATTTGCAAGGGTCATTACGGCACAATTAAAAATCGATCAGAGACCGGAGATAGGTCGATTCGACTTAGGTGTGTGATTGAGTGTGGGTGATTCCACCCGATTGCAAAATTCTCGTCGATCAACACTAGACCGATTTTCCGTCGTTTTGGGTACCCTGTGTCCGTATTTGAAACCTCGAGATTTTCACGACAACCGAGAGTCGCAATGTGTCGAAGATATACATTGTAACTCGAGATAAATCGATCATGGGTCAATTGCACTAAAAACTTCTAAAAACTACCCGGTAGGTTAGGTCACGCTAAAATTGCGTCAGATTGAAATTAATCGTGAATTTGAACCCGATTTCGGAAATTAAAAGTTTTGTTATGTCATGATCTATTTTAGGAACGTCTACTCATCATTCAAATATTTTTCAGAGATTCCGGGATTTTTACGAAAAATTGATTCGGACGTTTTGCAAAACGAACGGAAATTCGGATCGGCCGAATTGAGGAGATTTTTGACTTGCAAACCGAGCTACTTGGCAAAAGGGACTTGCAGAAATTATGTGGGCTTTTTCTACATCAAAATTGGACATCAAAATTGGGAATTTGTTGAGGAAATTGAAGACCAAAATGTGAAATTCAGAGCTTGTAGGGGGCAGCATTTTTGGGCTTCAAGAATTGGATTAATTGGTGGATTTTATACAAGAAAGTAATAGGGGGACCTTGGGATAAGTTTGAGGGCTAATAGGGGGACCATGCATTTAATTGCATGGATATGCTTTGTTGACTTCTTTCTTTTTTTTCCCCCCAAAAATCGCTACCTTCTTCGTCGCACGTTCAGCAGCCTCCGCTGGTCGCTGCTTTTCTTTCATTTCCTTGGTGTAGCCTCCTCCACGTCATCTCTCTCTCTCTTCCTTCGCGTCTTGGTCTTTTGCTCTTGCTTCGGTTTCATTTCTTCTTTGGAATCTCCAGCTCCTCCTTTCAATTCATTCCACCGAAACAGCCCTTATTCCACCGATCTTTGCAACACCATCATACCACGTTCTCTCTCTCTCTCTCTCTCTCTCTCTCTCTCTCTCTCTCTCAAAGACACCAGTCCGTTGACACCCTTCTGCCACTGAAGTTCCTCCACTGATCTTTGTCCCCTTCAATCAACAATTGAATGTTTCCTTCTCCCTCGTTGACCACGAGTAGCAACTGAAGCAAGCTGCAGCTGCGTCTTCATCCGCGAGAAGCCCCGTCCGCGAGAAGCTCATCCTCGCATGAAGCAGTGCAGCCCCTTGAGCCCAGCATCTCCGCAAGGGCAGCCCCTTGAGGCCATCAGCTGTGGAAATCCGAGCAGAAACCGTGGGCTTCCTTGAGCCATTTTTCGGGCCCGATCTGTGCCCCATTGACGTTGTCGCTTTGGAGAGTATCTCTCGTCGTCGCGTTCCCGTCGTTTTAGTCTAAGCGGATCGCAAATCAAGTGAGTTATCTCACTAAACCTTGATTAGTAAGTTAATTATGCTTAGAGGGTAATTATATTAAGTTAACTAAGGTTTAGGTGGTTAGTTAGATTAGATTAGTTATTTAAATATCCAATTTTGCATGTTAGGTTGTTATATTGGATTAATTAAGGCTTAGATAGGTTGTATTAATTATCTAGATTGGTTCGGGAATTTTTCGGGCCCATCTCGATATTTAATTTGGCAATTCCGGCCTAGGTTAGCAAATTTGGCATTTAAATTGATTTATTTAATTAATTTTGATAATTATTTAATTATTAAATATTTTCCGAAAATTAGGCCGGGATAGCTGGTGACCGGAATTTTGTGCTGATTGCAATGGTGTGTTTATTTTATGCAATTGGATGTTAATTTGTGCAAATTGAGTGCTAATTGGATTTTTGGTAATTTATTCCAAAATTTGGGAAATTTCAATATTTATTCAGAAAATCTCGGGTGTCGGGTTTCAACACCAAGTTTTATATACTATATAAAAAATGGGATTTTAAATTGGGGGATATCAATTTTTCGGGTCCAATCTGACCGTGTACCCACACACGACTATTTTCACCATGTGTTTTAATATGAAGAAAATAGGCCAGGATCACTATTTTAATGGAGACATTTGAGTGCAATGCATGGTGTCCTGGGCCGAGATTGATTGGTCGTGTGTTGGTTAATGAGAACCCGTCTCAAGCTTTTAAGCCGGACGTTACCCTATATAGGATATCCATTCTTTGGATCGCGGGTCGTAGTAGATTCTGGACTTACGCCCCTTCGGGGTAGCCGTCTAATTGAGAGACATCGCCATGCTCAATGGGGGTGAGATGAAACCTGGCTACAAACTTTGGAGTAGGTGGTACCCTCGAGGGGTGAAATTAACAATTGGAACACATGGGTGATTGAGTTAGATGTCCTTGATTATGAGACAAAATTGTGTGACATGGTATGGGACGTGTCATAACGGTTTAGTCTTATAATCGGGACGCTTGTGATTGATTGAATTGATGAGACGTTTCAATTGTTGTATGCATTAATATTATGCATTTGGGATATGAACTGTGCTGACATGTAGGAAGGAACTGAGGCGAGGTGAGTTCCTTGTTCTCATTGGGTGATTGTGTGGCTAGAGCGCCCTAAGGCATATTTCCTTCCTAATAGGGGTTTAGGGGGTGGACTTGCTGAGACATTATCTCACTGGTTATTATATAACTATTTTCAGGTTCTTAGTTGGTGGTTGTGGAGGACTAAAGCCCTGGAGTCCTATGGAGGTGGAGTCTAAAAGATCGGCGTACATGTCCTACTAGTATGTTGTAGAATAGCTTCTTTTGAGAGTCGATCGTTTTGTAGGCTTCTACCGAGACTCTTTTTGTATATGAACCCAGTTGGTTATAAAAGTGTGCTTTGTGAAATGTTGCCATGCTTTCCTATCCCGTGTTGTTTGTTGTCAAGGGTTATTATTCACTTCCGCATGTGCATATAAAAAATGAAAGGGTCGGTGACTAGTCCTAGGAAGTCGCATTTGTATCGACCAAAGCGGGATGGGCCCGTGCTCGAGGATCAGGGCATGACATAACATGCATATGCATAATCGATAATTGGCTATGAATCGGGAAGTTACTCAAATCAGGAAGCCAAACTTACTCAAATTAACAAATCCACTTGAAGTGGGAAACTACTTAAACTAGGAAACATCCCTCAAAGCTAGACTCAACTATACCGGTCTTTGTTTTTCCATCTTGAATGCCTTTTCCTCGTTGGACCTATTTAATCATATCGTGTAACTTCAAATCAAGCTTTGGATACAGATATGATGTCACAATGGTAATTCGAAACCTGATTTCCAAAATTGGGAAGTTTTAGAAGACGACACATGCCGTAACACATAGATGTTGGTATCTAATAAACACACTGGACAAACTGAGTGATCTAACATCTCCAACAAAGCATATGATGGCCTTTTTTATAATACTTATTATATATTAAGGGAAGCAGCCTTGATGGCATGTGATATGTTCAGCTTGAGAAATAAACAATACATGGATGGCATGGAGACTAGGGTTTCGATGGCTGTATGCATACTCTCGGGCCTTGTTTCTGTAGGTGTAGCAGCGCCGGGGAGTGCGACTTTCTATGAACCTTATAAGCGTAAGAACTTCTCTTTGCATTGACCGTAACTTAGGGTGTTGTTCTTTGCATTTTGATTTGATCAAAAGATGAAATTTTCCATCTCATTCCTTTTGGTATCATCTTCTACGAAAATGGAACTTTGCATTATCTCAAGCTAAATTCATGACTCTCCTTTCATCTTTTTGGGAAATCAGAGCTTCGGATTGCCCTGGAGTGAAGCAACCAAGGCCGATGGTCGCAGCAGCTAGTGATTCCATCTGGAATGATGGAGCCATATGTGGGAAAAGTTCAATTTGACATGCCTCGGCCCTCCGAGTACTGGTGAGAAGTTTTTGTGCAAGGGCTTGGTGATCGTGACCATCGTGGATCGATGCGCTTCGCCACAATGCGAGACCACTCTGAGCTCTCTAGGCCAGCCTTCGACAAGATTGTAGACCCTAAGCTGGTTAAGATTATCATTGGTTACAAAGCGTGAGTTTCGTTTGAAAGGGCTAGTGCAACCACCTAGAGGGGAGGTGAATAGGTGTAAATAAAAATTTTCGCAAGACTTAGTAGAATTAATTTGCCTATAGAAGATAATATGCTATAAACGTATTTCAGCTTTGAGACATTAAATAGTTTACGAATGAAAATAAGGAGTTCAGGGAAAAGAGAATAAGAACATAAAGTTTATAGTGGTTCGGCTTAGATCAAGCCTACGTCCACTCTCCCACGCTAACAACCTACTAGCTGGATTCCACTATGAATCAAAAGAAATTTTACAACTTGTGATCTTCAACTTTCTCAGTGATGAGTCTCTACTAGTCTCTCACAAAGTCTCACTAAGAATTTCTCTCTTTTTTATACAACTTTGAGCTCAATGAATGAAATAGCAAGTGGCTGGAAAACTTCAGACTTTGGAATTCTTCTTTCACGCACACTTTAAACAACTGGAGAGTCCGCCTTAAATACTCGTTCATGCATTTACAATCGTGGCACTGATCAAAGGAATTCTTCCAATCTACCCGTTGGACAGAATCAATCAAGGAGATCTTGAGTTGTTAGATGATTGTGATGAAAGCCCGTCAATCATATTCGCCCATACAATTAGGATATTTGGTTTCCATAAGTAAAACCTTCCAAGTTTACTTGCCTTTCAAAGGATCTTCATATTGGAGTAGATTCCAATAAGAATAATCAAACAAGTAGATGCTAGATCCAGCCATAAGGTCTTCCAAAAACCATACAAATTGAATCCTTGAAGATAATCCTGCATCTGGATAAGTCTTTGCTCTTCGGTCTAGAAACTATCAGTGAGGGCAGACTTTGAGATTAAGGTCTTGCGGTCTTCAAATTTTAACAAAAGAGTTTGCAAGTCTTCAGACTAGTCTTTTTGGAAATGTTTTATCAGCTTCAAAATAGTAAGGGAGTTTTCTCTAACAATCTTCCCATTTTTTATGGTGACAAAACTTTCTTGCAAATTTGAAAAATCTTAGCCTGCAAGTTAACACTTAAGCAATACATGTTAACTTATAAAAATAAGTTGATTGGGACCTGAATAGCGTCGATTCTGCAACCATAGAAAACATGTTAATCCTGCAAGATTAATAACTGTCTAGCCACAACCAATATCACAAGCTTAGTTACTGCAAGTGTAAAAAAGACTCAAAATCAAACAGCAGTCAAAAGTCCAAAGTATACCGGTCCAAGGTCAGTCCAAACCCAAACCAAAAAGTCATTGAAATCAAACATCAAGCAAAAAGTACCCAAAAGATAAGTAAGGTCAACTATGCACAAACTCTCCCCTTTTTGTCAACAGCAAAAAGTGAAGAAAAACTTTTAAAAGAGTTTGGTAAAATCATGGTTGTTTGAGGATATGAACGATCTAGAAATCCCTCATTGACTTGACAGTCTCCTCCAGCTTCTTTAGAGTCTCCTTCAGATGTTGAATATCCTCACCCTTTGCAGTTTCTTGCACTTAAAGCTTGTATATGCTCTTGTAGAGAGTCTGAAGTTGTCTTGAAGATTGTCATCAGGTTCTTCATCTCAAACTCTAAACCATGTTCCTGACCCTTTAAATCCAAAAGGATATCCAACAGTCTTTGAAAATTTACTGTTGATTCTGTTGTAGCACTAGATCCAGCCGAACTTGTTCCAAGAGTCTTGAGATGTGAGGGAACATCAATAGTTCGATCACGATCACCAGGACTAGGAGTGGATGCCTCAACATCTGCTTCAGGGTATTGAGAGGCATAGATATTTTCTGAATTTATTAGAGATCTACTAACTTCACTAGTAAAGACAGGTGAAGAGGTACCTCTTTTGTCAGTAGCTCCTCCTGTTTCTGTGCCTTCTGTTCGTACTATGCTTCAACACCCAAGTGATATATATCCAAATAAATCAAAAGTAAAATGAGGGGGAATTGGATGGCTCTCGGGTTGTCGGCCCTTCCCGCTAAACCGAGTCCGAATCACCGAAACGCCCACCCGATTCGCTCCCCCTCTCTCCCTCTCTCGCAAATCCGCCGGCCGCCGCATTCCGATGCCCGTCCGGCCGCCGCTCCTCCGCAGACCGCCGGCCAACCACCCCCTTCCCGAACGGAATCGCCTCCGTCGGCCGAACTCATGTCGCGTCCGCGGCATCTCCACCCTCCAACCCTCCGCCGAGCTCGCCCCCGCCGCCTCGGAGCAGTCGGCTCCCTCGACCTCCGTGTCGGACTCTCTCCTGGCGGAGAAGGTCCTCTTCGACCTGAAGCGAGGTAACGTCAGGGACCCTCGAAGCTGCCTCTCTCGCTTGAGCCCTTCGACCGTGGTCGAGGTGCTCCGGCGGTGCCGCGACGATCTTCGCCCGGCCCTGAAGTTCGTCGACTTGGTTTCGTCGAGCTGCCCCGGTTTTAAGCACTCGCCCGAGTCCCTGAGCGCGATGGTCCACGTCTTGGTTCGCGGCAGGAGGTCGTCGGACGCGCAGGGTTTGCTTCTCAGGATGGTTAGGAAGAGTGGGGTCTCGCGTGCGGAGGTCGTCGATTCTTTGATCGAGGCGTCTCGTGACGGCGGGTCGAGCTGCGCGGTGTTTAGTTTGTTGATCCGGACTTATGTGCAAGCTAGGAAGCTGAGAGAAGGGGCCGAGGCTTTTCGGCTGTCGAGTAGTAAAGGGATTCGGGTTCTTATTGGTGCCTGTAATGGTCTCCTCGGCGGGCTTGTGAAGGCCCGGTGGGTTGATTTGGCGTGGGAAGTTTATGGTGAAGTCGTTAGAAGTGGTGTTCAGGTGGATGTCTACACTCTTAACATAATGGTGAATGCATTGTGTAAAGATCGTAAGATGGACGTGGTTAAATCATTTTTATTGGACTTGGAGGAGAAGGGGGTTTGTCCGGATATCGTTACTTATAATACTCTGATTAATGCTCATTGTAGGGAGGGACTAGTGAATGAAGCTTTTGGGTTGGTGAATTCGATGTTGGAGAAGGGCATGAAACCAAGCCTCTACACCTATAATGGCCTTATCAACGGATTATGTAGAAATGGAGAATACACCAGAGCTAGGGAAATGCTGAATGAGATGTCGGAAAAAGGTGTGAGCCCTGACAATGCCAGTTTTAATACCTTGCTCGTTGAGATTGGTAGAAAAGGTAATGCTGTGGAGGCTGAAAAGATTTTTGAAGAAATGTCACTGCGAGGTGTGGTTCCTGATTTAGTTAGCTATAGTTCAATCATTGGGGTGCTTTTGAGAAGTCACAATCTTGACCAGGCTTTAATGTACTTTAGGCGCATGAAAAGTGCTGGGTTGGTGCCGGATAGTGTAATTTATACCATCCTCATTGATTGGTACTGTAAGAATAGCTTAGTCTCAGAGGCTTTGAGGGTGCGGGATGAAATGATGGAGCAAGGCTGCTTGGTGGATGTAGTTACATATAATACTATATTGAACGGTTTGTGCAAGGACAAGATGCTTGTGGAGGCAGATGGGCTCTTACATGAGATGGGTGAAAGGGGTGTGTTTCCTGATTTTTGTACATTCACTACACTAATTAATGGGCATTGTAAGGATGGGAATATGAACAAAGCAATGAGCTTGTTTGAGACAATGTCTCAAAAAAACCTAAAACCTGACATTGTGACATACAATACACTAATTGATGGGTTCTGCAGAGTGGGTGAAATGGAGAAAGCTTATCAAATATGGGATGATATGATCAACGGTGGCATAAGACCGAACCATATTTCATACAGCATTCTAATAAATGGTTTCTGTAGCACAGGAGCTGTTGCTGAGGCTTTGAGGTTGTGGGATGAGATGGTTAAGGGGGGTATTCGTCCTAGTCTCATCTGTTGCAACACTATATTGAAAGGTTTTTGCCGGTCCGGAGATGTATCCAAGGCAGATGAATTCTTCAGCAAAATGGTTGCTAAAGGAATTCTTCCAGATAGCATCACTTACAACACTCTGATCAATGGATTTGTGAGAATAGAGGACATGGATAAGGCTGCTGAACTGGTTTATAAAATGGAGAACATGGGACTGTTGGCTGATGAATTTACGTACAATGTCATATTGAGTGGTTTCTGTAGGCAAGGTAAGATGCAAGAGGCTGAGCTGGTACTGAGAAGGATGATCAGTAGAGGTGTGAATCCTGATAGAGCTACATATTCAGCATTGATAAATGGCTACGTTAGCAAGGATGACTTGAAGGAAGCGTTTCGGTTCCATGATGAAATGCTGCAGAAGGGATTTGTGCCGGATGATAAATTCTAGATCTCATTCAAAGTGATTGCTGCATGTCATCATATGCGGATGGTGAAGTTTTTTTCCCCCCTGTTTGTCAACGAGATCCTATGCTTTTTTCTCTCAATAATCTAGGGGTACTATTATGTTATGGTCTCTGGGGAAGGCCTAAAAATCTTCTCCTTTTGTGTTTCTGGTGCATCTGAAGTGTGTTTTGTGACTAGATTGAATGTTGCAATAATATGTTATATCCTTCTTAGATCTGTTTGTTCTTTCCCCTGAACTTTGAATTTAGACAAGAGGTTTGCTGCCAATTTTACCTATTCTGGCTTTTGGGGCTTGCAAGCTTCTGTGCCCCATTATGTTAAACTAAGTCTCTGTCTAAGTATATGTATCTTTATATATTCAAATGAAATGCATCAATCCTATTGATGGTTTTTCGATTTCACATGCCTTTGTTGCAGGGGACCATCAAGAACAACCTTGTTGGATTATTATGCTTGACTTTTTGGACCTATTTCATCTTTTGCTCAAGTCATGAGAATTTTCTTCTTAAGAATGGTGAGCCAAATATTTGTCAATCCCCTGTCTATTGCAGTCTGGCTGCAAACAACTAGCTCTTTAGTTTTTGCCCCCTCTTGACTTTGCAAAGTCTATATAGCATCTTTAGTCAATTTATTACCTGCATTTGCTCCATATTTTGCTCAATTCCAGTAGTTACATCCTTGGTCTTTGTTGGGTAATCAACCAAATTCAAGTACATTCTGTTTTTCAGGTGCTTGATGATCGTCCACATAATCTTATCTATGTACAAAATCAGATTTCTACGTGTATGGGAGTTTGGGTCGAGAAACGAAATGACAGGTTGGAGCATCACAAGCGGCATGCTAGTTATGTGGTCTTGCTACTATTATGACTGAATTTTACAACATGGGTGTAATGAGTTTCAATGACTATATTGGCCAACTGCCGAAGCAGTTCTTTCATGTGGGAAAACTAACGGTTCTGCGAAAATTTCCCATTTTGATTGATTTTCACATGTTTTGGCCAAAGTAAGTTTCTCTATTTAAATAACATAATGTTTGGTTATGTGCCAAAAACATCTGTGATTCTTTTTATCTCTTTATACTCATATCGAATGTCCCTTCACCACCTCTTTCCTTTTACTTCCCTACATCTATAAATTTTTAAGTGGTAGTCTACTTGGTGTCTAGATTGGAATTATCTTTATAAGTGAAAGAATAGATATTATGGTTTCATTCTTCTCTGTCTCTATGAGTTGGGTCCATTTACCAATTTCCTTTTAGCAATTGCATTTTATATTTTAATTTTTTATCCTCTTGTTCCTCGGATACAAATAATCTTGATTTAAAAGCAGCTCCTAGATTTCCACTTTGTGCATAAATGGAGATAGGTTCTGACATGGAACCATTAATTGAAGTTCCTGCAAACTAATTAATCCAGGGAAACCCTATCTAGATTGTTTAAGCCACTGGAGGATCCACTGATCAAGCATTGTCATGAAATCATGAATCCGGCAAAAAAACATGCTTCTAAAGGTATAAGATTAATGGCTGATATTTTGTGGTCCAAAATCTTTCCCTGACCTTGAAGATGTTTGCTGCTGACGGGTTGCTTGGGAGGAAACAGTAAATTGCATACTTTCTGCTGCTTACTTCAATCTACTTTTAGTATTCTAGCTTGGATACAATCCCTATACAGGAACCTTTCTTTAGTTGTAACACTGCCTTTACAAATATGTAGAAACTACTTGAGGTTATACAAGAGGATTTACCAAAAATGTCTTTGATTGTTTCAGGCTTCAGTTACATAACTGATGTAAGGATATCTGGTGAAAGAGTTCCTCTCGTATCAACAAAGGTACATCCAATCTCTGTTGGTCTGATTTATTTGAGTTCAGCATATTGGAAAACAAGAACTAAAAATGGGACTGGAAGAAGAAATGCTATGGTAGGTCAAAACAATTGGAGATGTTGTGAACTTATACGGGACTGCAATAGAAGAATTTACTGAGGATATTCCAAAGAAAATTAAATCTGAAGTGTTGAGAAGATGGTTATGCAGATTCTTTAATCCAATTAGCTGCATAGCAGACTACACACTGTGTTTTGAGTCCATCTGGTCTGTCCTCTGGTGTTGGAATTGAAAGCCACTTGTATTGCTATTTTCATTAGTTCTCTTTAGTCTGTGGTTGGCTTCAAATTTGTAGAAACGGAACGGAATATTTTGTTTGACCATCTTTAGCTTTTGTTTTGCAGACTGACAGGAGGAGCTCAAATTACAATAGCATTTGGACGCGAAGGTCAGCAATTCTTCGAATCACTTTCAATGGTCCCAGCAATGTATCACCATGATATTCTTCATTGGCATCATATCAACTGATTTCCATAACTTAATGGGTATGGAATACAACTTTGAGAATCCTTATGAGTGACTTCTTTTGGGGCCAAGGCCTCATGGAGGTTGTGCACATACATCCATTTCAGTGTTTGAAACTTTTGCCAAGTATTTGTTTGTGTTCTCTTAGTCTTATTATTCACAAGTCTACTAGTATGCCTACGTTAAGTATTTGGTAGTATATGCATGAATTGTACTTAAATGTCTTCTTAATTAATGTTTGGCCAGGGCTGTGATTGCACCGACACTACTTAGCAATTGATGTTTTGGAAGGCTCATTCCATCTGTACAGTAGTGATTTGGAACGCCAAAATTAACAATGGCGGCATTTCAATATGTGAATAAATATTTTAATTTCATTTTATATATTAGTTTAGTTGTAATTTTAGTTCTGGGCATAATTGAAGGCATAGTTTTTAAAATTTAGGATCATATTGGTTTTATCTGTGGATAAAGTCTATTTTAATATGCTAGTACTAACATGAATTAAGAATAAGTACAGATAATATGCTTAAGTGGATCCATGCTCCTTGCGCCACTGTTCCTTGTGGTTATACTCTATAGATAATCTTTTATGCGCTAGCGGTGTCCTTTAGTGATCGGATTAAATCTTATTCTATATTCTAGAGGATAGAAATTCTAATCATTAAAATTGTTCTTTTTTAATAACTAACTAGAAAATGTATTTCTGACTAATATAATATATAGAAGTATTGACATCAAACCAAGTCATTCAGTAAAATGAGGATGATGTGTATAAGTAATGGTCGGGTTAGCTCAGCTAGTGGAGCATAGGATTGAAAATCCTCGTATTACTAGTTGTATGGGTGCACAAGACATTTGTTCTAAGAATCTGGGGTGGTAGTGACTCTTTCATTCTCCCATTGATGCAGAGCTGTATTTGTTATGCAGGGTGATGCTGGCATATTCTTCCCTAACGACTTTCGGCATGGAGTGACCATTTTTGTTCTGGGTGGCTGAAACTTAATGAAGGCACATCATCTAGACAAGGAGAAAAGAGGTGAACAATTTTGGTGAGACTGCTTTTTTCCCTTTTCCTGTACGATTTTCATGTTACTTTAAATTATTTAGCAAAGCTTTTTCTACTGGAAAGAAAAAAATATTTATCTGTGTAAAAGTAGAACTTCCTTGCATAGGAGATTCATCGCGTTATAATTTTCACTCATTTGAGTGGTTTCATTTTTTTTTTTTTTTTTGGTAAAATGAGTGGTTTCATTTTTTTTTTTTTTTTTTTTTTTTTGGTAAAATGAGTGGTTTCAATGTTCATATGCATTATCCATCAAAATGCTTCAAGCACCTTTATTGAGGAAAATAGCTTGCACATACGGAAACTTGCATTATCCAAGTAAATAAGGAGCAGTAAGTGAACTACTCCATATTTATTGGTAATATAGTGATCTTAGAAATCACTTTTACTGCAAGGCGGTTGCCGTCTTCGAGCACAACGATGGCAACTGCTTCACAGTGGTCACGCAGCCTTGAGAGGGTCACAGAGCTCATAAAGCAATGACTCTTTTTTCTTGCCCCAGCTTTTTTCTTTGTCAAATTTCGGTTACTTATTACAGCATTTATATCTAGTATTATCTGACATGAATGGACTTTAATGTTGAAGAGTAGATACCTATATCTGGTGTCATCATCTATTCAGAAACAAAAGTATAGGATATAGGAAATCCTACCATATTATATCCTATTTAATTAAATACTCTGGGTGACCAAATGCAGGCTATACTCTGTGGGATTACTTGATTCTGTCTTTGGCCTTAGCAGCTGAAATGAATTTGCATATTTGCTTTCATGGTCATTTTTGCTTACCAGACTTTCTCCGATGCAGCTCAATGCTTCTTCATTTCATGGTGGAATTCACATTACCTCCTTCAAGGACATGAACCAAGGATGGATACAATCCTCTCTTAGATGACTTTAAGGACAAAATTCTCTGTCTTCCTACTCACATCAAGCGCGAAAACTTGTGTGCTCAAGTTTCCGAGGACATCGCCTCCTCTATTTGCTGGAGGAAGAGATTGATTTGGGTTTTCTCAAGGGAATTCAGCAATCTTTCTTCTTCAAAGCAGAGATGGGTCTCTAGATTGAGAGTTGCAGAGGATTCTAAACATCACAATTGTCTTTTCTCATATGCAGAACAATTCTGTGCAATCTGGTAAAAAAACTGCGGTGATTTTGAGACTTATTATTTGTTTTCATTGGCAATAGGATGTCCTAGATAATTCATGGTCGATATTGTGCTATTTTATATCGATGCATGAAGATGCAACTGCCTGCAGTACATAAATCTATGTTTTTTTTTTTTTTTCCATTTTTTCTAGCTACTGTTAATCTTCAGCAATCTGGGTCGATTTCCATATGAAATTGCTATTATTTTGTTTTGAGTCTTTTTCAAGTGAATTGATCACATAGTGAAGTAAACAGGTCCATGAGTTTCCCTTTTTGGGATACCGTTTTCATAGTTGCGGGACAAATGTTTTGATTCAGCTAAAAGAGGAACAGAACCAAAGTCACTTTGCCACATGGAATTGGCTAAAAGAATGTGACGAATAGAAAGTTAAATACACGAAAAGAAGGACCCAACTACAGCAACTTCTGAACAACCTATGCTGACTTACACGCTAATTATCCAATCAACTAATTCTCCCATTTCCGCAATGGAAAAGGGAATAACGATCGAGCATAGCAGAAGGTAATCTAAATCCATGCGATGTGTCAGAGAGGTTGACTGCTTAGCCATACTTCGGAGTCAACGAAACTCGTGCTGGCCAACTGGTTGACCGTCGCCAGGCTCAGCTTCTTCTAGTATCCGATCCGGCTCCGTAGCAACCGTATTCTGAAAATGTCAACTGGGACCTGATCCATTTTAATCAAAGGAAGAAAAAAGCAAGCTTCAATACTTCTATTTTCAGCCTTTGAAAAGGAACAAATCTTGAGATGGAACGCCCTTTTTAGAGAATGCAAAGCTATCTTGTTATTTCTTAGTTTCTAATTACTTGACAGAGTAATAGTAGACATACAAGCGAAACTAAAATAGGGACGCAGATAAATTCATGTCAACAACATGGTCTCACTCTATACTAAAATAGGAAAAAGAAATGGCACAAGTACAAATATCTGCATAAGTAGTCTTGATTAAAATGGGGTGCAAAAAATTGACTCGCTTTCGCCCGCTATGTTCTTGAGTCTGAATGCATAATAAACAATTTATCCTGAGACGAATGTTGAATCACAAGCGAACGACGGACGATAAGAGTTCACGATGGTCCGAATGCAATCACGAGAAAAACATATAATTTTCATAGCATTAATGTCGATTGTCTTCTCAAAACAGTAATGGAATATCTTTTGTTTTGGAGAGAAGAGAAGAAGAGAGAAAACTTTCTTTCGGAACATTCTTTCTACCAACCACCCCAACATTTATCTCCAAAAGTTATTTATATGAATTCCTTCATACCCTTTCAAAATGGTATCTCTCCATCATAACATATCAAGATGAACCGGTGCGTTTTAATCGCATCCCATTATGGACGTACTAATAAACTATAACATCTCACATTCGGATATGATAGGCTTAATAATGCTCTATTAAGAATATAGGCATTCAACATTCATCTACTTTCAAAATAATTTATATTGGTAAGAAAACCATGCGACCAATGAGTACACCAGCACTATGGAGCTCAAATTATGCACCCATTAAGGATGACATAATGACTACAACCTTAAAAAGAAATAAACAATTGATGTCACAGTACCCAGACATATTTTGTTACATCAATCCAAGCATACCTATCCCTTAAAGGTTATACTAATAATACCATGTATTTATAATTATATCCAAAACCACAAAATGCGATATGATTGGTTAATCAGTAAATACATATAATAGATGTAAAACAATAATAGTCTTATTTTGCTCTCATGTCTCTCTCCATTTCTAAACAACTGCTTTCCTAAATACATCCCATAAAACTAGAGGTGTCAAATGGGTGGGTCGGGTTGGATATGAGTCGGGTCATTAATGGGTCGACCCAAATTGACTCATTGACCCATTAATCCATTTATGACCCATTTAAGCCTAATGTAAATTTTTCGACCCATACCTAACTCAACCCATATTAATAATATTTAACCAAATTTAAAAAAACTTATTCCTATGTTTTTTTTAAAGATTATATTGCTAAAATACTTCCAAGCTTATTTCTTATATATATATAATTTTTTTTAAAATGTATTGTTAAAATATTTTTATACAAAAAAATTTAATGGACAATTTTTACAAATTTTAAAATTAATTATTTTAAAAAACATAATTTTAATTATTTTAAAAAAATAATTTTTAATAATTTTTTTTTATTTTTCAATATAATTTTTCTTTTTCTTTTATCTTTTTTCTTCTTTGGCCGGCCACTGGCCACGACGATGGCCGGCGGCCGGCCACAGGGGAGCTCGAGCTCGCCCCTCACCAAATATGGCGAGGCTCGAGCCTCACCCGGGCATCAACTTGCTAGGGCGAGGCTCGAGCCTCGCCGGGCGTCAACGAGGCCTCCGCCTTGCCAAATCCGGCGAGCTTGAGCTCACTAACGCCGGCGAGCTCGAGGCTCGCCTGGCCGATCGCCGGCCATCGCCGTGCCGGCGACCGGAGGAAGAAGAAAGAAAAAAAAAAAGAAAAAAAAATTAAAATTAAAAAATAGCTATAATTTCGGTTTTTTTAAAAAAAATATATTTTTGTAAAGTTAAAGAGAGAAGAGAGAGGTTGTGAGGTTTTGGGTGAAAATAAATTGGTTCATTTTTAATGGGTTGATAAATGAGTCTTAAATGGGTTAGAGAGCTGACTCATTTAAGACCCATATATTTCAGTCTTGACCCATTAAAACCCATTATGGGTGCTTTAAGCAAATGAGGCTTGACCAATTAATGACCCATTTAAACATAAATGGGTCCATAAATGGGTCAATGATCCATTTTGACACATCTACATAAGACCATATCTATTCATGACTATCGGCAACATTGATTTTTCACTTTGAGAATATAGTCAGAAGTAACATAAGACACAAAGTAAGGTAAATTATAAATTATCTCAATGACTCACATGATGAGTAAGTAGGGATAATTTCACTCACATTCCCTTGTCGGTCGTATAATGTACATGTAGTATATATCACATGTTATAATGGATTTCTCTTTCTATAAGAGTGTATTTCACTTATTAAACACATCCACTATACGAATCTTAGACGTGCTTCTTACGTACTCATGTTTAGCTTGAGTGCTATATTAACTCGCTTTTTATAGCGCCCAATTAAGTAGTTGCATCCGGCATTCTATTGGTATATATGATTATGAGACTATCATGCTCGATCTTATCACATACAAATTGCAGACCTCATCTTGACTCCAATCAAGGCGATATGTTATTTTATATATTAAACTTGCTCTTTTAGTATTTATAAGTACATAATATTTCATCTTAACGTGCTAACTATAGCACTTGAGGTGATTGCTCGTGTGAGTGAGCTAATAATTGCATGTTGACATAATTTTCAACAATATATGTATGTTTGCGCTAGTCTCATAATGGATTTATACTTATTGGTAAAACATAAAGTCACTATAAACAAACGAGTATAATACATATGCTCACATATACATAAATCAATGATTCTCTACAATATTTCATATCACATTCTACGCTAGAGACATCATGTGGGTCAAGAACACGTCTCTAGGAACAACCTTTATAAATGGCTCGGCAACCATTATATTAGTTGAAATGTATTGAATGATCAATTCTTTTTGCGCTATTATATCTCTAATGAAGTTGTTTTTATGTCAATGTGTTTCGTCATTCCATGATACTTGAGATCCTTCACATAGGCAATAGATGCTTGACTATCACAGTAAACTATCACTGGTCTTGGAACCTTAATGACAATGGCTAAATTTTTCAAGAAACGTTTTAGCCACATTGCTTCTTGCACTGTGTCAGAGCATGTAACAAATTCCGCTTTCATCGTAGATAAGGCTGTGCATAACTATTTCTTGCTATTCCAAGAAATTGCACATTCATTGAGCAAGAATGCATATCCGAAAGTCGATTTACGCTCATCTAGGTCTCTTCCCCAATCAGCTTCTTAGTACGATTGTTCTACTATCATTAACTAATTTAATTTGCACAAATTTTAAGTTCTAGATGAGAACTCTTTCGAATTTTACCAACTTATGAAGTCCCACTAGAAAAAATAATTACACGACCTCATGTAATTTCCACATTGTTATATTAAATATCAAAAGGTATAGTATGATGTGAACCAATATACAAAAACAATTATGCAGCAACTATAATCGAAATAGAAATTCAACACATAATGAAAAAATCAATGATTTTCAACCATTGTTCGAGTTTACTTGAAATCAGGAAATTGGAAGCACATTAAACCATATACATGCTATCATCGAACTAAGCTCTACACAACATATATGTGGTCATTTTCGTATAGGCTAGCTTATGTATTTCCAAAATCATAAGAAAATACAAGTTAAAAAGAATAAACAATGCACTTATACTCCAAAAATACGTGTACCTAGAGTTCTGTACACATTTTTATACTTTTAAAAGCTTAAAACATGCAAAATAACTATACTACAATATAGAGCACATTTATATGAATCAAACACCGTTGATCACACGCCAATCAGACCTTCCATGTGCCCACACGCGTTGCTTAAGTGTGCGGCACGTGTGGCACACGCGCCAACAAGCCAATACGGCTCTTGGCCAATCCTACTAGTCCGACCAATCCAACCACCGGATTGGTTAACTAGTCAGACCAATTGACCAGTTGATCGATGTGGGTCTCCCGGTCGGGCCTTCAATTCGGGTGTCCGGTCAGGACGGGTCATCGATCGATCATCGGCCGACCAACTGTCGTGTGGTTGGGTGACGTCATCGATGATGTTATCCGGCAATTATCTACCGTTAGCTAACATCATGGATGACGTCAACACATGTCGGTGAATCGACGAACACGTGGTGCTTACGTGCTAGGCATTCCCAACGCATTGGGCATGTAGTGCCCACGCGCCTCGGCTTCTGGCCACTTGTGTAGGCACGTCCGGCGTCTTCCGGCAGCATTTGACTCGCCGTTCAACTTGTCTCGACGAGTATTTTCATCTTGTATATTCAAAAATTAATTTTGGTTGAAAAAATATTTAGAAAAATGGCTAAAACCATACAGGTGTACACGACCTCCAAACCCGTTCTTCGCTTCGATTCATTTTTAACGATTCATGTTGCAATTTTCGAGCAATAAACGTTCAGACGATGTGAAGTTCATCCTCTTGATCTCCATATCAAACAACAAACAAGAAAATTCGATGGGAAAACAAGGAAAAAGTCATAACATAGCCTCTAATACCAATGTAGGAAAAAAGTCGGCGAAATGAAAGGCTAACCTCTTCGATGTATAATGAACAATTTATCCTGGAACGAATGTCGAATTATGAGCGAACGACGAACAATAAGACTTCACGACGGTCCAAATACAATCACGAGGAAAACATTTAATTTTCATAGCGTTAATGCCGATTGTCTTCTCAAAACAATAATGGAATGCTTTTTGTTCTTTGATGGAGAGAGAAGAAAAAGAGAGAAAACTTTCTTTCATAATGTTCTTTCTGCCAACTATCAACGGTTACCTTTAGAAGTTATTTATATGACTTCTTTCTTCCCCTTTTAAAATGGTGTCTTTCAATCATAATATATCAAGACGAATTGGTGCATCTTAATTGCAACCCATCATAAACATACTAATAAAGTATAACACTTCATTAAAAAATAAATCCTCAAGTTTCCTTTTTTTTTTTTTTTCTGTTGAATATTTGACACATGCAGAGATAACATATAAGAATTAAAAATTGCCATTCCCCTTCTTTTCCAGTTTTGATCTTTAGTTTCTTCTGAAAGTTGGAGTAGAAGTGAATTTAACAAAGCCTTAGTGAGAAAAGAGAGAAATTATTCGAAGGATACCTATAAATCCTTTTCTTGATATAGATGCAAACCCAGTTCCTATTATTCGAGGGAACAGAATCGATGGCGGACTGTATGGTGGTGAAGTTGCCGAGCCACCCCAATGGGTCGACGAAGATCGTTTGGTAAGGTGCCACATCCTTGCTAATCCACCAGAGCCAATCACTATCATCGGCTAATCCCTCCGTGTCCTTTGCATGGAGGAGAAGAATAACTGAACCACATAGCTTCCACAAAGAAACAATGTGACTAATCTTGAAGAAGCCATGAAAGTATAGTTGGAGACAAAGATTTAATATCACCAACTAGAGGTTTATTGACACCCAAATTTTGACCAAGTATTTATGATCAAAATTGCATAGAAAATTAGGGATCAATTTGGCCATGATAAAAATATTTTTCGCATCACCTAAGTCTTAGTTTTTATTTGCATCCATTAGGTTTATTTTCCTTTTTCTTACCTTATTTCGGGTAAATATGTAAAAAAAGAAGAAGAGAGAAAGCAGAAGCGGGCTCGGGGTGGGCATGGCCTGACCCTGGCCCCCTCTCCTCCTTCCTTCATAGGCCAGGTCCATCTGGCCTCTTTCTTTTGCCAACCCAACCCACATGCCTCTCTCCTTCCTCCCTCTTTCCTTCTTCCTTCCTCATCCATCTCTCATCGCCTCTGCAACACACGAGTGATGGAGGCCAGACAGAAGAGGAGAATGGCAACACACGTGGAGCGGCGCAGACAGATGGGACGCGTCTTTAATGTAGTAGAGGAGGCACCTCCAGCCATCCTTTCTTCTTTGTTCTTGTTCTAGGCGTCCTGTCGCCGCCGTCGTAGCCCGTGCGGTTGGGGAAGAAGAACAAAGAAGAAAGGATGAGGTGTCACTGGATTGGGTGTGCGTTCGGCTTAAGTCAAGTGGCGTCCCTCGCCGGCGCCGTTCCTATCACGGCGAGCAAGTCGCGGTGAGGGGGAGGTGAACCAGGTCAGAACGCGGGTCTGGCTGACCCGATTTGCCTTGACTTTGGGTTAGGGTTTCCTTTAATGGGCCTGTTTTGGTTTAGTTTATGGACTGGACATTTCTTTTAATCGAAAATGGGCCTATTTTTGTTTTTTCTTCTAAAACTGAAAGAATTCGAAGCTAGGGCCAACGAGCGGGGTCGGTCCCAACTCGAGAATCCGACCCAGGTCATTTTTATAATAATATATTATTATTTTAATGTAAAATATTTTAATAAAAAAATCAAAAATCAGAAAAATCCAGAAATATTTCATATTTTCCAAAAATCATAAAAATAAAAAAAAAATTTATACTTTCCAAAAAAAATAGTTTTTTTTTTCCTTTTTCACATATACATGGAAAATCCTTGAAAAAGAAAAAAATCATGTTTAACTTCTTGGGAGCAAATATTGACTTATTTCCTTCATTCCAATTACGCTTTTGTGATGCATGGATTTCTATTTCCTTAGTTTGATTAGGAATTGAATCCTAGAACTCGTGATTGGTATAAAATGTTGCATAAATGCTTTACTTAATGTTTAAACAAGATTAGGTATCGGAAGGGTATTAGTGATTAACTAGTGTAATCAAGTCTCCGATCCTAGTTTTTCTAGTTGCGCAGGAGTGAAGTATTTATCTCAATACTTCACTTAGATTTCTATCGACTCACCCCAAATTGATTAATGGCGACTCATATTTGAAATTGACTTACAAATTAAAAACTCGGATTATAAGTCGTGAATTGGTAGACGTGGGAGAGCCCGGGTTAAGTCTAATACTTAGCGAGCCATTAGCCTCTACACGCGCCTACACTTAAGAGGGGTGCCAAAAAGGGAGGTCGTGACAAGGTTGCATGCTCATTGAAGATTATGGACACTATAATCAGAATCTGGCGCGTGTCAACTACAAATCCGTACAAGCCTATTTTAGTTTGACAAAGGGGCTTCTCGCGTGAAAATTGGCTGACCCAGGAGTCGGCATTTGTGTACAAAATTGAAGGCTAGATCAGTTAGGGAGGAAAACATAAGCTGTTGCATGGAATTTGAGTGGGAGTTATTCAAAATATGGTCAATTCAGGGTTGCTGTTAGGTCGGGTTCAAGATCATGAACCTCCCCTAAATCAACGGACAAGAAAGGAAAAATTAAGAGGAAAGACCCCCCTAAGATGTTGGAAAACTAACGTGGAGATTGGTCTGCATCGACTAGATTAAACAACGTTCAGTTGTCTTTGTTCTAAAGTGGAAACTTTACAGAATAAAATCAAAAGACAGTATTGACCGTCCATAAATTACTGATGAACGATTTTCTGTTGGGCCAAAAAGTGAAAAATTCCCTTCCCTTCCGGAAATGTATGACTATCATTCTATTCTTCCGTCAACATTAACATATTTTCCCTTTAACTTTCTCTGCGTCTATATCTTCATCAGTAGGGTAACAAAGACTGCCCCCACAAGTGAGGGTTTATCGTGGACCACATGTATACCTGTGTGTATTTGCGTGCGCTTTTGTGAGAATTTCGTTCTACTTATGAATCGATAGATTTGATTGTTTGGGTGGATATAGGAATGGTGATTGGTAGTCCATGTTAAATGATATGTGACACTATGACCTTGCTCTAATGCAATTGGAGGATGACTATGGGGATAATGTAAACATTAGCTGTATGGTGCCTTTTCTTAAGTGGGATTTGTATGGCTCTTGAAATAACACAAATTGTAGTTATGATTGAACTTTTCTATGCCACAGTTTTCTGACTATCTATTAGGATACAAGGAAGCCGAAAATGGCTTGAGGTGTTCAACTTGTTTTGTTCAACTTCATCATAAAAACTCAAAAAAGTACTAATTCATTGAGCAAATTATCAGGAACACCTATTCTTGAATCATACAGAGAGAGAGAGAGAGAGAGAGAGAGAGAGAGTGGAAGTTGAACTGTGCAAGTGCCTAATTTGGTAGGTATGGGGGAGGAATTGATTGATTATGTATGGGCTCGTGTTGATTATTGTGAGGGCAATCGTTGCATATTAAATTGGAAGTGAAGTGTTGAGTGGTGGGGTTGGTGGCCTGCGAATTGACAGAGGGTGTCCTTCATTTCACAAACTGCACGTGGATAGACATTTGCAGTTTGGTGGGCAATATAAAGTAGCCCTTTCCGAAATAAAAAACCTCATCGTGAAGAATTAATGGTATCATCTTCTTTCTACAAAAGATGGAAAATTTTACTAAAATCAACCTGTTACTAAAAAAGAATAGCTTTAGAAACGCTAAACTTCTTATTAATATAACGAGAATTTGTTGATCATATAATGTGGTGAGGTTATGATTATTAAATGTTTAAACTGTGAAATTTGGTAAGACCACAACCGATCATTCTAAAAGCTAAAGTTATTAAACGAAAGGCATGGTTTAATATTTAATTACTCTAACACTCCATCTCATGCTTAGTCCAGTCTTTTTACCAAGTAATAAGCGTAAAAATTTAATTGGGGGGCAAATGGAGCCTAAAAAGATTCGAACGTAAGATCTTTTGCTCTAATATCATGTGAAATTTGGTGAGATCACAACCATCTCTTCTAAAAGTTTAAGCTATTAGATAAAGACATAAGTTAATATTTAATTATTCTAACAGAAACAACTCTCTCTCTCCCTCTCTCTCTCTCACAACTAGTATTGAATGTGTGCCACGTCATTAAGAGCGCAACATTCTACCTTAGCGTTCCTACTCAATGCATCAAGTGAGAAAACTCGAGCCCTCAAGTTTCCAAGGACATCGCCACATCTTTTTGCTGGAGGAAGAGATTGATTCGGGTTTTTTTAGGAGATTCATCAATTTTTCTCCTTCAAAGCAGATAGAGGGTCTCTCAATCGAAAGTTGCAGAGAATTCCAAACATCAGACTCAGTGGTCTTCGAGGAAACTTGCTGAAGTGCCGAGGTCTTGACGGTACATGCTTTGTGTCTCATCTCATATGCAGAACAAAGCTGTGCAATCAGGTAAAAAATCTGCGGTAATTCTGAAACTTATGATTTGTTTTCATCGGTAATAGGATGTCCTGGACGATGTGGTCCATGTTGTGCTATTTATATTGCTTTTCAAAGATATAACGGCCGTAATACATAGATCATACGTTACTTTTTAATTCTTATAGTCACTGTTAATCTTCAGTAATCTGGGTCGATGTCGTATGTCATTGCTTTTATTTTGTTTTGAATATTTTCCAAGCGAAGTGATCACATAGTGAAGTAAACGAGTTATGACTGAGTAAGCGTCGGTTCTATGACATTCCCTCTTTGGGTTGCTGTTTTCATAGTTTCAGAACAAATGCTTTGACTCAGCTCAAAGAGGAACAGAACCAAAGTCACATTGGCAAATGCGAGATGTTCATAAGAATGTGATAAATGATAATTTACATACGTAAAAAGATTGGACACAACTACACCAACTTACTGAATCACCTATTTCTAGTTACATGCCAATAATCCAATCAACTAATTCACACATTTCCAGAATGGAAAAGGGAATAATAATCTAAATCCTTGCAATGTATCAGAAAGGTTGACTGCTAAGCCATCCTTCTGAGTCAACGAAACTTGTGCTGGTCAACTTGCTGATCGTCGCCAGGTTCAACTTCTTCTCCCAACTCACCCGGAGAGAAGTATCCGACCCGGGTCCATAGCACCCGTATTCTGAAAATGTCAATTGGACCTGATCCATTTTAATCAAAGGAAAAATGTATAAGCAACCTTCGATACCATTATTATTAGCCTTCGGAAAGGAACAAATCTTGAGATCAAACACCCCTTCTAGAGAATGGAGAACTAGCTACTTATTTCTTCTTTCTTAACCAATTACAGGGGGAATAGTAAACCAAATAAGCGAAACTAAAATAGGAACGAAGATAAAGTAGTAGACTGGCCAGTTACTAGTTGACCCCAAGCTTTAAAACTGATGTCAACAATAAGGTCTGACGAAACTAAGACAGGGAAAAGTAATAGTACAAGTACAAGTATTTGCACAAGTAATTTTGATAGGGAGCAAGAAAAATGACCCGCTTTGGCCTGCTAAGTCCATGAGTCTGAATTGAAATTCGCTGACTTTTGTGGTCATGATTGATCTTGGGATGTTTGTTTAGGGTTATAAAAAGTGAAAACCAACTCATTTAACTTTCCCGCTAGAATCTAAAATATCATTTGAATGGATTTAATTCATATTTAATCATACTTGTCAATATCAATAGATATTGTGACAGTTTGAAGCGTTTAAAGATCATGCTCAAATTTTCTCTTTGGGTACTTTTTCAAGATGAATTAGCTAAAAGGGCACAGTGAATAGAGAACGCACTCTTGTCCGGCAAAATTCCATGCGTCCCAGCCTCATGGATTCACAACGTCGGTGAAATTGGAGCGATAGAAGATGCCTCTCGCGTAGGCTCTCCATGCCCTTCCCAACAAGGCCGAGCCGGAGCCAAACACATTGCACTCATTGAACACGAACCCACTTGCATCGTCTGGGTTGCTCCTCCCTTGCGCTGTGATGAAACCTGTCACTCCAGGCCCCAGGGCTCCTCCAAGCACCGATATTGCACAATTCTACAAAATGGATAAGTCATGAAAAAAATAAGTTGGCGACATGCAAGAATCAGCACGTACGTCTCTACAAGTTTTTCGTAATATGTCAGAAAGTTAAATAAGTTGGTGACATGCAAGAACAACAAAAGAAGACCTATTTCTTTGATATACTCTTGAGGATGATTGCAATAGAAACGATATGCAGCTTTGCATCTACCTATAAAAACTTATGTCACCTTACGTGTGCGTAAAACCAGACAATTTTGATAGAATTTTCTAATCTACATGAATTGCAATGTGAGGTTGCTTCTAAGACAATCACTTACCTCGTAAATGGACTGACCACCACCGAAGATGAAATCAACAGCTCCTTGGACCGTGCAACGCTTGAAATAATGTCGTCCTTGGTCGTCCCACAACGTATCTTGCAAACCATAGAACTCACACCTATGGAACACGGTCTTGTCCCCAGAAACCCTAGCTGCAACTGCTGGAACCCGAGGGTGTTTCTTATTAATAGGATTATTACACGAATCCTGCGACATAAAAGGAAAAACAAGTTAGGATATAGCTCAACTTTTATTAAGTCAAGAGAATTACTCAACCACCGTTGGTTACATGATACACGCGAAAAACTCTGTTGGCCAAACCGACTCTCAAATGCTAGCGCTACAATGTTCAGTGATTGTCTTTAAATATTATTTTTGCAAGATCGGGGGATATCGACATTAATCCGTCGTTTTCTCTTACCCTAAAACTGATGCTTTTAGCAATGATGTTATAGGCCAGAGATGTGAAAGTCAGGCTTTGCTTGATGTTGTCATGGTCGACGGGTCGTCCCACACGATCTCAGTCGTCCGCTTTGCTTGTCCTTTGAGGATGATATAAGGCTTGTCCTCTGGTATTTTTACCTTCTCCCTGCATTTTCACATTAGGCACTTCTCATCACATGTACAACCTTCACAAGGAACTTTCTGTATTTCTTCGGGATGAGACTACAGATGGTCGACTATGTTGAAAAATACCAAAAAAGTTATAAACCTATTGCATTGGTACTAATTAGTCATAAACATTTCAAGTAGACCGATTTAGTCCTAAACCTTTTCACATTTGTACTAATTCAATTCTAAATATTTTAATTGAACCAATTTAATTCCAAATATTTTCACATTAATACCAGTTCAATCCATCCATCAAATTTTGATTGAGTGACACTGACATGGACGCTGGTTGATGGCCGGACACTAACATGGCCATTTTTAAATTTTTTTATTGTTTTATTAATTTTCTTTTCTTTTCTTTTCTTTTCCTTCTTCTTCCTCCTCCGTGGACTTTCCTTGCAATGGCTAACGACAGACCGACGAGGGTCGCAACCCTCGCCAGCCTCTCCCAAGGCCGTAGGCAAGGCGGCTTCGTCCAGATCTAGGTGAGGCCATGATAGCCTTTGCCTAGGCCTTGGCAATCACCGCCATGGCCTCACCAGCCTGTGGCAGGCTAGGGCAAGACTGGCCTTGCCCATGGCCCGAGGCAAGGCTGGGCGAGGGTTTCACAGCCCTCACCCAGTGGCCGGCAAGCCTCGCCGGAGGCTCCCCGACCACTATGAGGAAAGTCCAAGAAGGAGGAAGAAGAAAGAAAAGAAAAGAAAAGAAAAAAAATGAATACAAAATTCAAAAAAAAAAAAAAAAAAAAAAAAAAAAAAAGATTATTTAAAAATTGCCTTGTCAATGTCTAGCCATTGGCTGGCGTCCACCTTAGCATTGGCCGGCTAAAATTGGTTGGATTGACTGAACTGATATTTATGTGAAAATGTTTAGGAATAAATTGGTCCAATTGAAAAATTTATGACTTAATTGGTACAAATGTGAAAATGTTTATGACTAAATTGATCTAATTGAAATGTTTAAAATTGAATTGGTACAAATGCAATAGGCTTAAAGCTTTTTTGGTATTTTTCCTGTCGACCATGCTACCTTACATATGATGAACTTTAAATGAATACTCAAATTTCCTTTCTTTTCCGTTGTGGAAGTAAAATATAGAAATTAAGAATTGCTTACGCCCTTATGCCCGTTTTGATCTTTAGTTTCTTTCCAAAATTTGGAGCAGAGGTGGATTTTAAAGAAGTCTTAGCGAAAAAGAGAGAAAAGTTACTCGAAAGATACCTGTAAATCCCTTTCTTGATATAGATGCGAACCCACTTCTTATTATTCGAGGGAACGGAATCAATGGCGGACTGTACGGTGGTGAAGTTGCCGAGCCAGCCCGACGGGTCAACGAAGATTGTCTGGCAAGCACCACGTTCCTGCTGATCTGCCGGAGCCAATCACTATCATCCGCTAGTCCCTCCGTGGATTTCGCATAGAGAAGAAGAATAACCAAACCGCATAGGTTCCACAGGAGAAACAATTCCACCGATCTCGAAGAAGCCATGAGTGTACAGATAGATAGAGAAGACGAAACAGACAGAGACTTAATATCACCAACTGGATGTTGCATGCTCAATGAAACTTATGAACTCCCATATATAAAGCTCGGGACATAATTGGAAGTTTGGCTGGAAATATAAATCTATGAGAGATGGGTGATCAAAGTTTGACTCTTGAATGGTCAACGGTCCATCGTGTTAAAATCAGAATCTGGTGGATGTCAACTACAGATCCATGCAAGCATATGCTGGTTTGACAAAGGGGCTTTTCGTATGAAAACTGGCGGACCAGGGAGTCGGCATGTGTCTACGAAATGGAAGGCAAGATCAGTTAGGGAGGAAAACATAAGCTGTCTCATGGGATTTGTGTGGGAGTTAATTCAAAATTTGGTCAATCCAGGGTTGCTGTTAGGTCGGGTTTGAAGATCATAAGCAACCCCTAAATCATTGGACAAGAAACAAAAGATTAAGAGAAAAGTCACCCTTAGACGTCGTGAAAACTGACGGAATGATTATTGGTCTGAGTCGATTAAATTAAGAAATGGTAAGTTATTTTAGTTCTAAAGTGGAAACTGGGACCCGTTGACATAGACAGCATTAGTTGATACGAGAGACTATATAAACTTGGTCTTATGGAATGGAAGGATGACTATTGGGATTATTGTAGTTGTTTAGTGCCTTTTTGTCAAGGGGGATTTGTATGGCTCTTGATTTGACACAGATCGGAGTTATGATTGAACTTTTCTACGCCACACTTATCTAGCTTGAGGTGGTCGACTTGTTTTGTTCAACTTCGTTATAGAAACTCAAACGTAATTCTGATTATCAGGAACGCCTATTCTAGAATCTCAGAGAGAGAGAGAGAGAGAGAGAGAGAGAGAGAGAGAGAGAGAGGAACGAGTGGAAACCGAACGTGCAAGTGTCTAATTTGGTAGGTCTGAGGGAGGAATTGCTTATGTAATAGGATCACGTTGGATAGTAAATTTTGTAGTGTAGGGATTGAGTCGTGGGGTTGGTGGTTTTCGAATAAGGGAGGGTGTCCTTCGTTACACAAACTGCACGTGGATGTATATTTGTAGTTTGGTGGGCTATGTAAAGTAAGGATAAACGGTTTCAAGTTCCATTTAGAACCTAGAACTTATCAATTGGAACAAGTTCCTCATTTTTTAAAACCTACAACATATCCTGCATATCCTAAAACCCGGAATATACCTGTCATAGGTTCTAGGATCAGTTCTAGAGTCTACTCAGATTCCACCTATATTATTAATTGAACAATTGCAGTGAATTAAAACTTTTAATGACCATCACTTGTCGTTACAATTCACTTACCATAAAGACACATGAAAAATATGAACATTAATAAAATAAAAATCATAGTCATAAAATAGAAGCTCAATTAGTGCTTCCAAGTTATATATTCATCATCGAACGGCTTTAAATATCCCAAGATTGCATGAAGATATAAACCAAGAAAAAATATTAAAACTTGTTTCAACTTCTAAATTAAAGGTTGCAGGTTACAGGATTCAAATTCCTCCAACTAACAATTTGGAACCTACACATTAAAACGAGATCTTCATTTTTTGGAATCTAAAATTTACCTTGCCTATCTTAGAACCTAGATCCTACAGGTTCTCACTAATCTGATTCTCATGTTTTAGGTTCTACCCGGGAACCATGCTCCCCCATAATATAAAGTAGCCCTTTCCGAATTAGATAACCTCGTCATGATGAATCAATGGTATTAGCTTCGTTCTACAAAGATGGAAAATTTTAATAAAATTAACCTGCTACTATGAAAAGAATAAAGTTAGACACTTAATTTCTTATCCTTATAATGAGAATTTGTTGATTATATTATGAGATTTTGTGGGATCACTGTTAACTGTACTATAAACTTAAGTTATTAGATGAAAGTGTAGTTTAATATTTAAATATTCTATCACTTCCCCTCACGCGTAACCTAATCTTTTTGCTAAGTGCTAAGTGTGGATACATTAATAGCTTAAACTTTTAAAATAGTTGGCAATAGTCCCAATTAAATATTCTACCACATATTATGTGGTGAGGTTATGATTATTGCATTTTTAAACAAAGGTCTCTCTCTTTTTTTGACAAGTATTCAAAGTGTTCCACGTCATTAAGAGCACAATTTTCTAACTTAGCGTTCCTACTGAATACATCAACTGAGAAAACTCGTGCCCTCAAGTTTTCGAGGACATCGCCACCTCTTTTTGTTGGAGGAAGAGACTGATTCGGGTTTTCTCAAGGATATTCACTAATGTTTCTCCTTCAATCGAGAGTTGAAAAGCATTTCAAACATCCGAATCAGTGGTCTTCAAGGAAACTTGCTGAAGTACCGAGGTCATAGAAGGTACATGTTTTGTGTCTCGTCTCACATGTAGAACAAAGTTGTGCGATCAGGCAAAAAATCTGTGGTAATTTTGAGACTTATAATTTATTTTCCTTGGTAATGGGATGCCCTGGACTATCTGCGCTCGATGTTGTGCTATTTATATTGATTCTTGAAGATAGAACTACTCACAATACATAGTGTTGGAGTTTTGTTTGTTAAAACAAAAGGAAGTGTTTTTTACCTTGTCCCACGTGGGAAAGGTGGAAAGAAGTAAACTAATTCAAAAGTGTGGGATTTCCTTTGTATATTTAAAAGGAATGATTGGGTGGGGCTAGACCCCACCATACCCGCAAGCGTGCACGCGATTTAATAAGCACTAATCCTTTTGTCTTTTTATTTTTATTTTTTATTTCGTACGGTTGTCTTATTAAATTTAATTAATTCAAAGGTTGTTTTGATTATTGAGAATTTTCGGAAATTAATTAATTAATAAATAAAATTTCGAAATTTTTATTTATTAAATAATAATTATTATTTTATTCCGAATTTTTGTTAGTGTCTTTTCAAGACAACCTTTGATAGAAAAATACCTGTTCAATTTGCGACCTTTCCCGAAGGGTTGTATTTGTTCGGTTTTAACTTCTTATGAATGGACATCTTTGTTCATTTGAGCAAATTTTCGAAAGAATGTGTTTGTTCATTTCGCAACTTTTCACGAAGAGTTGTCTTCTTTTTTTTTTTTTTTTAAGACTATTTTATATATATACTTGTCGTGATTGAGAAAGAAAAAAGAGTAATCATTTTTCATCTTTTCGAGTCTTCTTTCTCGAGGAAAAAACTACAGCCTTCCTTTCAATTGTTTCCTAGAGAGACTCGGAGAAATACTAGAATTGCTATCTAGTATTCTCGATTTTGAGACTTTGTTGTATCCTGAAGGATTTTTGTCGGTGACCATTAGCAACTTTGTGGGGCAAATAAATCCTTAAAGAAAGTGATATCACGCCTCAAAGTCCGACTCGAGTACTCTAAAGATCCGTCTTCATTGTTCTACCCTATTCGAAGCAGTATTTTACCAACACATAGTTCATATGTTACTTTTCAATTCTTCTAGCTAGTATTAATCTTCAGTTTTCTGGCCAATGTTGTATGACATAGTCTTTATTTTGCCTTGAATGTATTCCACATGAAATGATCACATAGTGAAGTAAACGGGTTATTAGTCAATAAGCATCGGTTCTATGACCTTCCCTCTTTGGTAATACCCTTTTCATAGTTTCAGAACAAACGCTTTGACTCGGCTAAAAGAGATACAGGAGAAAAGTCACTTTGGCACAAGTAAAATTCTTACAAGAGTGCGATGAATGATCAGTTACATACGCACAAAGATGTACACAACTCCACCAACTTCTGAATCACCTATTCCTAGTTACATGCCAATAATCCAATCAACTAATTCACACATTTCCGTGATGGAAAAGGGAATAATAAATGAGTATAACAGAAGGAAATCTAAATCCATGCGGAGTATCAGGAAGGTTGACTGCTTAGCCATCCTTCGGAGTCGACAAAACTCGTGCTAGTCAACCGGTTGACTGTTGCCGCGTTCAGCTTCTTCTCCCAACTCGCCCGGAGAGAAGTACCCGACCCAGGTCCATAGCACTCGTATTCTGAAAATGTCAATTGGGACCTGATCCATTTTGAACAAAGGAAAATAGTATAAGCAACCTTTGATACTAATATTGTTGCCTTCCGAAAGGGACAAATCTTGAGATAAAACACCCTTTTAAGAGAATGGAAGACTAGCTACTTCTTTCTTCTTTTTTAACCAATTACAACGGAATAGTAAACCTAAAACCGAACCTAAAATAGAAACGAAGATAAAGTCTAAATTTGGCCAGTTACTGGTTGACTAAAAGGTACAAAACTGATGTCTAGAATGATGTCTGACTACACTAAAATAGATAAAAGTAATAGCAGAAGTACAAATATTTGCACAAGTAATTTTGATGGGGAGCAAAAAATGACTCGCTTTGGCTCACCAAGTCCATGAGTGTGAATTGAAATTCGTTTATTTTTGGTATCATGATTGATATCGGGATGTCTGTTTATGCTTATAAAAAGTGAAAACCAACTTATTTAACTTTCCCACTAGAATCTATAATATTATTTGAATTTAGAAAAAATCATGGACAATATTTATATCTAATCCTACTTGTCAATATTAATAGATATTGTGATAGTTTGAAGCGTTTAAGGATCATGCTCAAATTTTCTTTTCGGGTAATTTTTCAAGATAGATTAGCTAAAAGGGCATAGTGAATAGAGAACGCACTCTTGTCCGGCAAAATTCCATGCGTCCCAGCCTCGAGGATTCACAACGTCGGTGAAATTGGAGCGATAGAAGATGACTCTCGCATAGGCTCTCCACGCCCTTCCCAACAAGGCCGAGCCGGAGCCAAACACATTGCACTCCTTGAACACGAACCCACTTGCATCGTCTGGGTTGCTCCTCCCTTGCGCTGTGATGTATCCTGTCACTCCAGACCCTAGGGCTCCTCCAAGCACCGAGATTGCACAATTCTACAAAATGGAAAGCAAGACATTAAAAAGTATTTCAAGTTTCGAGAAATTATGGTAAAAATAAGTTGGCGACATGCAACACTCAGCACGTACGTCTCTACAAGTTTTTCGTGATATCTCAGAAAGTCAAATAGGTTGGTGACATGAAAGAACAACAAAAGGAGACCTATTTCTTTGACATCCTTTTGAAGATGATTGCAGTAGAAACGATATGCAGCTTTGCATTTACCTATAAAAATAATGTCACCTTACGTGTGCGTAAAACCAGACAGTTTTTATAGAATTTTCTAATCTACATAAATGGCAACGTGAGGTTGCTTCTAAGACAATCAATTACCTCGTAAATGGACTGACCACCGCCAAATATGAAATCAACAGCTCCTTGGACTGTGCAACGCTTAAAATAGTGTCGTCCTTTGTCGTCCCACAACGTATCTTGCAAACCATAGAACCCACATCTATGGAACACGTTCTTGTCCCCAGAAACCCTAGCTGCAACTGCTGGAACCCTAGGGTGTTTCTTGTTAATAGGATTATTATATGAATTCTGCGACCAAAAAAAAACAAGTTAGCATATGGTTCATTTTTTATTAAGTCAAAGAACATTACATCACCACTGTTGAATATGCGATGCGTGTGAAAAACTCTATTGGAAAAACCAACTCTCAAATGCTAGCGTTACAATGGTGAGTGATTGTCTAAAAATTTTCGTTTTGCAAGATCAGTGGATATCGACATTAATTCGTTGGATTCTCTTACCCTGAAACTGATGCTTTTAGCAATGATGTTATCAGCCAGAGATGTGAAAGTTGGGCTTTGCACGATGTTGTCGTGGTCGTCCCACACGATCTCAGTCGTCCTCTTCGCTTGTCCTTTGAGGATGATATAAGGCTTGTCCTCTGGTATTTTCACCTTCTCCCTGCATTTTCACATTAGGCACTTCTCATCTCATGTACAACCTTTGCAAGGAACTTTCTCTTTTCCTTCTGGATGAGACTACATGTATCCGACCATGTTACATTAAATGTGACAAACTTTAAATATATTATCAAATTTCATTTCTTTTCCGTGGAATATCTGACACGTGCGGAAGTAAAATATAAGAATTAAGAATTGCCTACGCCCTTTACGCCCATTTTGATCTTCATTTCTTTCCAAAAGTTGAAGCAGAACTGGATTTAAAGAAGTCCCAGTGGGAAAAGATAGAAAAGTTAGCCGAAGGATACCTGTAAATCCCTTTCTTGATATAGATGCAAACCCACTTCTTATTGTTCGAGGGAATTGAATCGATGGCAGACTGTATGGTGGTGAAGTTGCCAAGCCGCCCAGATGGGTCGACGGAGATCGTCGGTAAGGCGCCACGTTGCCGCTGATCCGCCGGAGCCAATCGCTATCATCCGTGAGTCCCCTGGTGGATTTCGCTTGGAGAAGAAGAATAATCGAACTGAATAGCTTCCATAGGAGAAACAATTTGACCGATCTTGAAGAAGTCATGAGAGTATGAAACAGACAAAGACTTAACATCACCAGCTGCAGGTTGGATGCTCAATGAAGATGATAAACTCCCTTAAATAGAGCTTAGGATTCAATGGAAGTTTGGCGGATATATTACTGTATAAGTTGTCAAAGTTGGAGTCTTGAATGGTCAACGGTCCATTGTTTTGAAATTGTAAAGCCGCATACTATAATCAGAATCTGGTACATGTCAACTATACATCAATACAAGCATATGTTGGTTTGACAAAGGGGCTTTTCGTGTGAAAATCGGCTGACAGAATATTGTCATTTGGGTACAAAATTGAAGGCTGGATTAGTTAGTGAGGAAGACATAAGCTGCTTTCATGGGACTTTTTGTGGGAGTTATTTGAAAATATGGTCAACTCAGGGTAACGGTTAGGTCGGGTTGAAGATCATGCACACCCCCTAAATCAATGAACAAGAAAAAACAAATTAAGAGAAAAGACATCCTAAGATGTCGTGAAAACTAACGGAATGATCGGTGTGTATTGACTATATTAAGGAATGGTAGGTTTTTGTAGTTCAAAAGCGGAAACTTTACATAATAAAATTGAAAGACAGCGTTCGCCGTCCCTACCGACAGCATTAATTGACATGTGACACCATATAACCTTGGTCTTGTGGAATGGAAGGATGACTCTTGGGAAAACGTAAACGTTGGTTGTATGGTGCCTTTCTCTTGAGTGGGGCACTTATCTGACTCAATATTAGGCTACGAGGATGCTGAGAATGGCTTGAGGTGTTCAACTTGTTTTTTTCAATTTCATTACAAGAACTTTCTATGCCGCACCTATCTGACTGCATATTAGGCTACGAGGATGCTGAGAATGGCTTGAGGTGGTCAACTCGTTTTGTTCGATTTCATTTCAAGAACTCAAATGTAACCCTAATTGAGAGAGAGAGAGAGAGAGAGAGAGTGGAGGTCGCACTGTGCAAGTGTCTAAATTGGTAGGTCTGGGGGAGGAATTAATTATGGAGGCTCGCGTTGATTGTTTGCTTATTAAATTCGAAGTGAAGTTACAGTGGTGGGGTAGTGGCTTGCGATTTAAGGGAGGGTGTCCTTCATTTCATAAGCTGCACGTGGATGTATATTTACAGTTTGGCGGGCGTTATACAGTAGCTCTTTCGAAATAACGGGACTTTCTTGATCATATAATGTAGCGAGATTATAATTATTTGACGTCTAAAACAAGGGTCTCTCACTTTCTATGATTATCCGAAGTTTATCACGTCATTTAGTGAATTAAGTTTTACAAGAAGCTTTGGCATACTTGTACTTCGCTCGGAAATTTCTCTTTCGAATTGTGGACTTGACAGGCAAATGTAATGATTTTGACCAAACAGCCTCGTGCTTCGATATTGACAGATGATTTCACACCACGAAAGGATTAAGCACTTGATGATTGGATTCTGATATTGGTGAACCACGACCAATTGTTTTCATTTCAGGTATGGCATGACTTCCCTTTCACTTTTGGATGGCATCATACTTACCTCTGGTATCATTATAGAAAACCCTGCATTGACTGAAAATGATATCTCTAATGATGCTCTCACCTATTAGAGCATGTAGCATTTCCTTTTGTTATGGATTTGCAAATACCTTATTTGCACTAAAGCTCTAGCCAATCGTGTTGTCACTGGTCCCTGTTTTGCCCAAAGTTACCTGACGAAAAACCTTTGAATATGTGGATTGATATGGACATCACCAATAGCTGCGAAGGCCTTTGTTGATTTTGGACAAGAAAGTAAATGATAAGAAATATGATTGTACGAAGATTGGTGACAATCGCAGCCAATCATTGAAATTGTGAAAAAGTGAAGATAAAGATAAATTGCAAAGAGTACAATGAACTATAATAACCCACAATCGATCATTACAAATTGTTATTAATAAGATAACTTCCTAATCCTCTATGCTGCTACAAGAAGTTACATTGTCTACAAATTTCTATTATCTAAATTTCTAAAAGAATTACATATTCAAAAATATCACTATCTAAAAGAAGTTACATATTGATGTTGATGACTTCATCCCCAGTGAAGATTCTCATCTATAACTAATGTTTGTTATTAATAACTTGGCGAGTTGTTGATACTTTTTAAGTTGGCGATTATTCTTTTAGTCGATGACTTTCATTGTTGACAAAACTATGATATTATTGACTAATTTGTCACTTGTTGATTATTAACCTAAAGTTTGGTCATATTTTGTAAGTCAACATATGCCCATTTTCAAAGAATTGAATGATTTAGGCTGCGTTTGTTTGTGTTCATTTTTTTTGTTCATGAACACAAATTCTGTTTTTTTGTTTCGAGAAACAAAAAAAAAAGAACATAAACGTGTTTGTTTACATTTTTGTTCCAAATTTATTTTTTTTGTTCCCAAGAACAAATTTGGAATAGAAACAAGAAACAAGAAAAAACTTTTTTTCTTGTTCCCAACACTTTCGAGAAACAATTTTTCTCTCTCCAATTTTTTTCTTCTCTTTCTTTTCTTCTTCTTTTCTTCTTCTTTTTTCTTTGGCTAGTCACCGGCCTTGGCCATGGCCGGCGACCGGCCATCGAGGACCGGCGACCTCGCCGGAGCATCGCCGGCCAACAGCGAGGCCGACCTCGCACCGGTTGCGAGCCTCGGCCTCGCCGATGGCCGTGGCTTCACCGTGGCTAGGCAAGGCCGTCGGCCCTCGTTGGCCGGTTGTCGGCCATGGTCGAGGCCGGCGACCAACCAAAAGGAAGAAAAAAAAAAAAAAAAGAAAGAAAAAAATTAGAAAATTATATAAGTTTGCCAAACGTGTTTATGTTCTTATTCTATTTCAAAAATAAGTTTACCAAACGCGTTCTTCTGTTCAAAAATTATTCCCCGGAACAGAAATAATTTTTTCTATTTGTGTTCCCTGGAACAATTTTTTAACAAAAACGTTATTAAACGCGCCATTATTGACCATTCGGTTATTTCAAAATTATATAATAAAATAGGGGTGAGAATAGTCTAAGTGGGTAGTTTCTACCTTGAAATCGAGAACCGTCTACTAAAGATTGATTTTGAAAAATTGGAACCGGGAACTGCCTGTTGGTTCCATAGATCCACTCAATAACTGGACTATTAGTTCGCTCTAGTTCTCAGGTGGGTCCATGGAACTAGTCTCAACAAGCTTCATACACTAAGTGCAACATTTTCCCGCCAAAGTAAAGAGAAAAAATAACTTCTCTATTCTTAATTGTAAGATCAGAAAAGATTGGATTAGTGTTAAAAGTTGAGAGTTAAGGTCATAAGTCGATGGACGTTGAGGTTGAGAGTCGAGATCATGAGTGAGAGATAGAGAGATGACTTAAACTAGATGAGAGTGACATGAGATGAGCACTTAGTCAATGGGTGTTAGGTGTTGAGTTTCATGGATTTTAGGGTTTTTATTTTTATTTTTATTTTTATTTTTGCTGGAAATCTTCTTAAAAATTAAATATATACATACATATATTATTGGTCATGTCTAGGTGGGTGGTTCCACACCTAGAACCGAGAGCTAGATCAATACCCATTGATTCCAATAAATTAGAACTAGGAACCGGACCAATTCCCTTGGGAACCGCTGATTTCAGTTCGGTCCAATCCGATTCTGGGCTGTCCGAGCGGTCCTTGGTTCCTTTGTGCACCCCTATAATAAAGGGTCATCTATGCCCCTTGTCATCGGCAAATTTGATTTTTCCTTGCTGAATTATCTCTTAAATTGAAAACAACAAAATGAAATGTGTTATGGCTTCATGAGTAGTGCCACTTGCAATGCTTTTTGTTTACTAAATCTTATTGTCCAAGATAATTTGGCCTTTCATTAATTATATCAAGCCATTCAATGGTTACTCTTCTAGGCCTCCAAGGAAGTTAAAATGGCATCAATTCTCCAAGATCGGCGGTTGCAACTCTTCAAGGATGCAGGCTTTAAAAGCCCCAACTCTTCAAGGACGGAGTGAAAACTCTTCTATGGGAAGGAAATAATTTTGAATCTTCTCCATTTTTCTCTATGAAGTTACTGGAGCCTTGCCAACAAATTGGCAATTGTGCTTCTCACGTCTCTACCAAGCTATGGCCTTGCCTCGGAATCGCATAGAATGATGCCAACTCGACGATCTTCCGGGACATTCCTATACCAATCGACAATTTCATCAACAGAATCGATAACTGGAAATTCTGGAATATCTCTCTTGATTTCCTTTTCCCAATCCGGCTCACGAACTTCTTGTGCGCGATATGGAGCACTCCCCCTTTGGGGAAATGATTGAACACTTTCTAAATAAGAGGAATTGTGTCACGCCCCGATCCTCCAGCACGCGCACATCCCTTACCTTTGTCGATTTTAAAAGCGATATCCCAGGATTACGTATCGCCGACCCTTTCTTTTTAATGTGCAAGCGAAAGCATATATTAAATCCCCAAACAATAAAATATTGGGATAGAACAGTAGGACTAAATTTCAAACCTTTAAAAACATCCACACTTATATACATTGCAAACCAGTGCACGTATATACAAGGTGAACTATTAATTCAAATTCAACTCAAGCCGGTTTAAAAACAAGGTCTACAAGTAGGGGTGGGGTTCCACAAACTACAGATCCTCGTCCTCCTCTTCTTCATACTCCACACTCCAACTGGAGCCTTCAGCAGACTGCACCAGACTTTCGAGATCTTCAAATCCAAGTATGCTACATCTAGGGACCTGAAATGGTTATTCAATAACCAATGAGACAACGTCTCAGCAAGTTCTAACCCCTAAGACTGGATTAGTAAACCAATACACCTTAGGGCTACCTATGCACAACACGAGTCAGAAGACTTACCTTGGCCTCAGATTCCACCTACATATTAGCACAGTTCAATAGGCATCCAAACAATCACATCATAGATCGATATCTCGATCAATCGACCTAGTCGATTACATGTCAGTCGGATCATCTCAAGGTCATTCCCATCCATACTACACAACGTTCCCAATAGTATGCCTAATCACCAATCCATAGTATTCTTTTGAGTGCCATTTTCGCCAAAGTGATGTACAAGAAATACTTTATGTGCATGCTCTCAGGCGTCGTTTTCGCCGGGGTGATATATTTATCACAGAGCCAATACAAACCAATTAAGTGCATTCTCTTTCAAGCATTCCAATTACTTTCAGCCACATGGGCACGATACTCGACACACATAAATACAACCACACAGGCACAATCTACGCCACACAGGCACGTTCTACGCCACACAGGCACGATCCTACGCCACACGGGCATGATCAATTATCGCCACACATGCATTATCAATTATCGCCACGCAGGCATTATCAATATTCAACAATTTACGTGCATTCTTTAAGGCATCCTACATGCCAAAGCGATGTAATAACCGCCGAGCCACGCCACACAACATTTCTTCTCATCTTTTATCATACCTGATAAAATATCGTGCGTGGACACTTAAGCCTTTTTACCCAAAATATAATATTTTCCTTTCCATAACTCCCACATTTTCTATAGTCCACAAAAAATATTTTTGGCATTATCAACCGATGTCCGGTTATTTTCCAATTAATAACCAACCTTAATTAATTTAGGAATAATTCCCAAATTCATAGATAATTCCATTCCGCACAAAATAAAGCTCAATTAAATAAACGGACTGTGCCACGACAATCAGCATAAAATTTCGATCGCCGGATATCCCAGCCTAATTTCCGAAAAATAAATAAATAATTAATTAAATTAATTTCGAAAATTAATAAATAAATATTAAAAATCCAATTTAGGCCCATAATGCCTGATTGGAGCCCAAAACGGGCCGGGAAAAATCCCGAGATGCATTCGATAAATATTAGAAGCTCTCTACTTGCTAACAACTAAGTCTAACCACCTAACATGCATCATTAAGTCACTAATTTCATTGTTCTAAACTAATCTAACCACCTAATTGCACTTAATTTAATATAATCATCCCCTAAGCATAATTAGCAAACTAAGAAAGCATTAGTGAGCAAAACTCACTTGGTTAAAAGCAGAGACCGGATCACCGCGACAGCGGCCGAAATCCGAACTTTCGGCGGCGTCGACGGACACTCGGGCCAGGCCTACAAGCCTCGCAAGCCCACAGTAAAAGCTGGGCTTGGGCCGAACTTGCTTGGGCCTCGCTAAATTGGGCTTCACGACTGGGCTTCGGGTTGCTGGGCCTCTCGGTCTTGTGGGCTGAAAACAGAAGATTTCGTGGGCTGAGATGGCTTGAAACAAAACTGAACTGGGTCGGGCTTCAAGTGGCTGAACTGCGGATTTTTGGGCCCAGCTAGACTTAAATTCGCTGGGCTTGATGGACTGAAGACAAGCCCAGCTGTTGGGCCACAAAAACCTGCGGATTGCTGCTGAAAGCTGGGCCGAAGACACGGGCTGGGAGAAAAATGCATGGGCTGACTTTGGCGGATTGCTGCTCGCGTGGATGGATGGACGAAGACGCTTGCTTCTCTGGACGTCGTGGCTGGAGACGCACGAAGCAGCGAAGATGAAGCTGCTCACGAACGTTGGGTCAGGTGGCGTCGTGGACCACCGATCGTGGAACTTGCGATCAAATTTGGTGGAGAGTTTCACCGGTTTGTTGACCGTGAAGACAAACCGAAGTGGAGCTGTAGGTGGGATGGCTTCGCTGGCATGGTGACGCAGATGTTGGGAAGGAGCTGCTGCGGTCAAAAATCGATGGAGAGAGACTCGGCTTCGGTTGATTGGTGGACAAAGGAGGAGGTGGGCCGCGGATGAAGATGGACTCGGTGGACGCGTCGGCTTGCTGGAATCTTCAGTGAAATTCGTAGGCATGAAGATGGGTCAACAAAAAGGGAATTACGGTGGGTGAGGGTTGACCTGCATGGGACATACGTGGGTGGAGAAGGCAGCAAATAGAGAGAGAGAGGGAGTGGAGGAAAGATGATGATGGATGAGGGGCATGGATGAGGGATGAGCGAGCGGTCTTCGAAGGGAGCAAAAAGAAATGAAAGCAAAGACAGGCTGCAGGAGATGGGGTTGATCGAATGAGGAAGAAGACGGAGGGGACGTTGCGGGCGTGCACGAGAAACCAGCTGAGAGGGGAGCAAAAGTCAAAAACCTTAGCCAATATATTGAAGCTTGGTCCCCCAAAGCCTACACACATATCTCTAATGTCCCCAATACTTTCTAGCATGTAATTTCCACAAATTAATCCACTTTGGTGCTAAAATTCCAGCCCTCATATTAGCATCCGAATTTCACAATTTAAGCTTCGATTTCTTCTCTGGTTTCCCCAATTTGAGGTCCAATTTTGTCAAAGAAAATGCCCATACCATTTCTGTAAGTGCCCATTGCCAACTAGCTCGACTCATAAGTCAAAATTTCCTTTAATTTGACCCATCCGAATTTCTGCTATTTTTCCGCGACGTCCGAAACTATTTTCTGTGAAAATCCCGAACTTGATGGAATTTCTCCGAAAGACAAGATGACGTTCTATAAATGAACCGTGACATGCTCGAACGTCCGATTTCCGAAACCGAATTCAATTTCGTGGTTAAAATCGACCGAACACGATTTTAGTCCAATCCAACCTACCGAGTAGCTTTTAGGGATTTTACCACAGTTATATCCCTTAACGGCTTCATCCAATAGATTGGTTAACTCGTGAGTGATCACTGTAAAAAGGACCATAAAGGCGCGCCGACGAGATGCCCATATCATATATTCGGGACGGGTCGAAATTCGGATGTCACAAATTGCCATTAGATTCTCCGTTTCTAGAACGTGTTGGAGGGTTGTTTGCTTTAGCCCTTAGACGTTGAACTTCTGGAGTCAAGTCGTCAATTTTGTTGTTGCATATATTGCTGAAATTCTCAGCAAGTGTTTGTACTTTGTTTGATGGAATAGTTTGGCCACCTCGACGTCATGCTTGTCTCGGAGGCATTGCTCCTCTAAAGCTCTTATACCAAATGATGTACCCCAAGGTTGGCTACTCAAACAATAGGATCGGGAGAGTGACGAAAACTTAGTCATGAAATCGAGCAGAAATATTTGTCTACGTAAGCTCGGGAAAATGGGCGTAACTTTGTTGATTCAGGTCAGAATGACCTGATTCCAAAGCCAAAAGAATGGAGACTCAAAGATATACAACTCTTGTGTTTTTAGTTTTCTCATATACGTACTATAGGCTTGTCGAAGGACGAAATGAAGAAAAAGATAGAAACTTCAATGGTTGCTCTTCTAGGCCTCTAAGGAATGAAATGACATCAATTCTTAAAGATTGACAGCTGCAACTCTTAAAGGATGTAGGCTTTAAAAGCCTCGACTCTTCAAGACAGAGTAAAAACTCTTCTAGGTTTTCAAGGGATTTGAACTCTTCAAGGTTCATGAGAATTGCACAAAGCAAATTTTCATTAATCAAATTTGTCTGCCATCAGAAGCCATTAAATGTACAATAGAAATAGTAATCATTTATGGACATAAGAACTAGAAGCTATTAAATGTATAATATTTCCCATGCTTGTGGTTCTTCCAAAGAATCTTGATGCAAGCTTCGATGCATGGGAAATGACAAGCCTTTATGATAAAGTCAAAGATAAGACATTATCAATGAGGAGCTTTCGATGAAAGTGTTGTCAATTTTGAATGCACGCTGATCTTCTTGGTTGAACGAGTTGGTCTTGAATTCAGGCTGCATCAAGTGGAAATTAAATACACAATTAGGCCCTCAAGCCTTAGTTCTCAATCAATCAAACAATTTTTGTGAGCCAACATTGGATCACTTATTCCGTCGACAAGCGCCAAACACAATCACAAGCGTCTAATGAAAGTAAACACATCAAAGATTAATGGAAGTTCAAATGATGCTCAAAGGCCATTTGAAGAATAATTAAACCATGAGTTGTAAGGAAAAATTGTAAGGAAAGTTTGTTAATAACATAGCAAAGTTGTGTCATGGTTATGGAATACATTTAATCATCAAGGCTAACTCAGGAGCATCCTATGCATACTGATCGAGTTTCGCAGACGCCCTAAATATGGTCCAAACGTTAGACGACATCATTGCTAGGTCAAAACATGATATATTAATTTGGAATACAAAACACAACGTGAATGCTTGAAATTTTGTGTATAAGCATCACCTGCACGAAAATCAATGTTCAAACCAAAAAGAATATGAAATTTCAGATGGTTTCACAACATTCGAAAGGTCTGAAAAAGCATTGTAAAGTGCTTTTTTATTTTTTAAGAACTTTTGCGTATGAAATTCGAAAGGTGAGGATCAAAACTCATGAAGACGTGTGAATTGAATTCAGCATGCAAGATGTCCTAAAAAATTCTAGAAGAAAATCATAGTAGAGAATCACAACAAGAATCACATAACAGGGAAAATAAGACCAAAGCAACTGAAAAGGAACCCATTGATAATCAGCTCCAAGAAAAATACAGAACGTCAATAACATCATGAGAAACAATTTTCATGAAGAGAGTTTAAAATTCAAGAACATAAAGCATCACATTAGAAATGCAACAGGACAACAAGACATCACAGGAGATTAATGATGATTTGTTCTAGTAAACAATGTCTAAAAAATCTGAAATTTTACCACATTATAGACAAAAGAAAGACGAACAAACTGCATTAAGGACCCGACCTCAGAATCCTTAATAATAAAATCATACAAAAATAAAAATAGGTCAGACTCAACAGGGGCAAAACAGACGTTCCAAATGTTATTAGCATCAGATTTCTAGACAAATTTAACAAAAATAGAAAATAGGTCAAACCATACGCAAATAATGCAAAATTAGAGGCATTGGAAAGATTAAGATGTGCTCTAAGACTTTGTAAGAGGTGAAAATTTCAATTAGGGTCGAATTCATGGTTGAATAACGACAATCGCCAAAGCATGCAAATCAGCCACAAGAAAATTAGAAAATAATGCATGATGATTGGCTCATGAAACCACTTAAACAATGCATAAAAAATGCGAAATTCACACACAACTTAGAGCTAAATACGATGGTCAAATTTGGTTATGACATTTAACCCTAACTCAAGGTGCAAAAGTCACATGAATTTATTAACATTGAAAGGTGACTTGCAATTAAGGACGGTATGGAAATTTCAATTAAGATATGGCAATTTAATGCATGGTTTTCAAATGGTAAATTACTTTTAAATGGGGCATACCATGCATTAATGTGAAGTTATGATATGCTCTTGACATGTCTAAAAGGACTAATGACCTAATTTGGCTCATAAGGAGCTCAAGTGAAGATGTTTTCGTCGCAACTTTAATCACAGCATGTGTAGCACAGAACATAAGTCATTTTCAATTATTTAATGATATGCTAAAATCCTATAAAAAATCTTACATGTAGACTGCAACATTATAGTTATTTTCCATGAAGACATCTAATTCTAATTTGATTCCCACGAGCCTACACAAAAATGGCCAAACAGGATGATGCAATTAAAACCACAAAATACAGCAACATTAACATGGATTTGCACATGCGATTGACCTAGTAAAGGATGATCATTTTGCACGAATTAGACCTAGTTAGAAAACCTGTAATGATTACTACAACTCTTATGAAGGATGAGAATCCAAATGAACACATTTGAGGCCTCATTTCAAGGCAAATATAGGTCAGACTCAAAAAAGGACAAACTGACCTAAGGAGGATTGTTCAAGATTTTACCAAACCAAATCAACTCCAAAAATTCTGATCAAGACATTTTTGTACAACTTCCATGGGAAACCATCTCTAAAATCTAAACACAAAAATCAATAGAAAAATAGTAAACAAACAGCACGTTTAAAGACAGAACACCAGAAAATTGCACAAAATCAGCAGAATCGTCCAACTTCCGAGGCGTAATTCGGGTATCAAAAGAAGTCCGTTCAGGACCTATAATATATCAAATCGAAGCTCATCAAATCTAGATCATAGTTTTAGAGCAACTCGAGACCAAAAAATGAAGTTTATTATCTCAGTTCCGGCCTTAACAGAAGGTCACATACAATGATAAAAATTTTGCAAAACAAGGTAAATCAAGAATAATCAAGCTTAAACCCTTCCTTGATCAACATAACCTCATCACATAACAACATATAACGTTCAAAACTTCAGATCTAAATATAAAATGCAATCCTAGGTTTAAATCCTAGCCTAGATCGACTAGTTTGATCTCGCTTCATTGGATTCATGATTCAAGTATTACCTTTTGTGGTTTCGTCGAATTGAGCACAAACGATCAAGGATCGAAACTTTGGATTGCAACACGAACTTCGAAGATTGTTGAAAAGGCACTGCAGATAGTCGGAGTAGCTAGATCAAGAGCCAATCGGGTCGGATCAGCGCCGGTTCGCGGCTTTGAACAGGACCGGTCCAGTTTGGACTGGTTTAGAGTGCCAATGGGAAATCAGACTGTCAGAGGGCTTCTAATGGAGATCCGACCAAGTTTGGCCACTAGGACCTCGAAGACTCTGCAAGGATCGCTGTCGATCAGCTCAAGAATGCTTGGAAACCACCAGAGCGCCTGATTCAGCCGGGGAATGGACCAACTCAAATCACCGGCTCAATCGCTGGTGCTGATCCCGAGCAACAATCGGGCTTGGACGAGAAGATGCAGTGGAGCTACCTGTTGCTCCAATCACCATGACTAGAAGGAGAGGAAGGTCGGGAGGCCAGGTGCAACGCGGTGGACCACTAGCGTGAGGGTTGGAACTGGCGACGATGAGCGGCCACACGCGAAGAAGAGGGAGGAAAGAGAGCGCAGAAAGGTGAGGGAGAGACATTTTTATAGAGATTTTGATGTGCAAATCTGAAAATGATCAAATGAACCCCCTTAAGGTTTTGGAGGAAAAATCTTATATAGTCTTGATTTAAGATCAAATCTCGACCGTCGGTTCGATTTGACGGTCGAAACTTGATTACATGAATTAATTAAGCTCATTAGGGCTTAATTCTAATCAAAATGTGTCCCACAATTGATCGGATGGTATTGATGCACAAAAAACAGGAGTTTAAACGCAAATTACAATAATGACCTAATTATGGGCAATTTTGTAATTTCACGAAATCCAGGGTTATTTTCGCAAAATTTAGAAAATTAAGGGATGTAGGAATAAAGTACACATGACGAGGAGTTGACGGGTGATCACCGGTGATTGAGAATCGACCGACAGAGGACAAAGTCGGCCTCCTCTGCTAGCGACCAGTCAGACCTATTGGATCAGTTCAAACAAGTTTGACTGGTTCTTGGTCGGCTTAGGCTGGTCGGTCCTTGGGGGGCCAAATTTTATGCAATTTAGTCCCTCACTAATCAAACTTGGGGGCTAAATCTTATGCAATTTAATCCCTCACTAATCAAATTGAAAGGAAAACTTACTCAATTAGAGAAAAAATGGTCCAAATCTTAAGAGATTAGGCAAATTAAATCAAATAAATGTGATCCATTGATTTTTTATTGGCCTAATTACTTGATTATCATGAAAAATAATGGACCTATACCATGGGTACACATAATTGGATGTTATAGGCCAAATCGGACAATTCCACATAATTTCTCGATCGAAATCGCAAATTAATTGAAATTGAATTCAATTAATATTGTAGGACACATAGTCGACTAATTGCCCATGCTTCCGATAACCTATCGTATCCAAATTGATTTCAAATTGATGTCACGACTCTTATGCCAAAAATGAATCAAGGTTTAATAATGATATTGAACCTCGATTTGTGATTAATCCTTAGTCTCAAATGGGTCAACTAGAATTTCTTAGTTAAAGCTCATTAACTTGGTTTTCCTATATTCAAGAAGGTTGAATTCCTCAAATTGAAAAGTTCTCAAGTGAATCTCTTAAAATGAACCCCATATTTAGAAGTATTTCAAAAAAAAATGAGTGGAATGAAAATGTGTATTTGCAAATCATAAAGAATTGATTCAAACCCCCTTATTAGGGCTAAAAATGGAATTTGCCTTTCGACATGACTATTCTCGAGACCGAAAAGCATAATTATAACTAGAATGAAAGTAATTTTATTTTTGGTCAATTTCGAATCTAAGAAAAAAAATGGGAAAAAAAGGTTTTTAGTCGATTTTTGGAAAAAAAAATTTACACTAAGTTAAATTGAAACTAAAATGAAGTGCTTTTGTGGACTTTTTTATTTTTTCGATTTTTTAGTTAAAAGTTTGACCAAAAGTCAATCCTTTAGTTAACTTTTCCTAAAAAGTTGATTGTGTGTCAAATTTTTAAATTTTTTGAAAATTAACTTGGCTAAAGTAAAATTAAGACCATTTAGCATCTTTTTATACCAAAAAACCAACTTTTGACCTAGGGTTGACTTTTTGGTCAAGGGGTTGACTTTAGTCAAAGGATTAATAAAAAATCAACTCAAAAATTTAAAATTTGATTTTTTAGGTTTTTAATGAAAATTAATATGAAATCACTTAAAAATGACAAAGCAAAAGAAAGAAATATAAAACGACGCTTTTTGATCAAGAAATGGGTTCCGTTACGATCGTAGGGAGAGAGTGTTAGAGAGAGAGAGAGGCTTTGTGAAGAATGTACTTTTATTGCCCGAATGTTTAGGGCGCGCATGATAACGTTTCTATTTCTCTATTTTTCTATTTCTCTATTCCCCGGAACAGATTTGGAACATAAATCCGTTTGGTAACGCAATTTCATTTTTCAATTTCTGGAACAGATTTATATTTCAGAAATAAATTTGGAGTAGAAATCAGAAGTTAAAATTTTTAGCTTTTCTATTTTTGGAACATATATGAGAAATCAAAACTTTCTTCATCGTTCACTCTCATCATCGCCAGTTGCCCACCTGCCGCCCGCCTACCGCCGGTCGCCAGCCACCCCGCTTGCCATCAGCCGCCAGCCGCTCGCATGTAAGAAAGGAGTCATCCTTGTCTCAAGTTGTCTTGTCACTAGTTAGAACATACCTTGGTCGATTGGGCTCCACAATTATACGAATCAAATGCATGGTTGCTACACAATACACATCTCATCCCTTATTCGAGTAAAAAACCATAGAGATTCCTAACATACGTCGGGACAAAGTAGTAAAATAGAGGAAAATAAAGTAACACATGCTGAGCAAGGGCAATGACCCTCGTTGAATTCAAGAGAAGGTCGTAGCCCTTAGCCAAATCTTCTAGATATTGCGAGGGTTGCCAGCCCTCCTTGAGGACACTTACATGCAGATGGTCTAGCCCTCTTGCCTGCATTTTTTTTTTTTAAAGAAAAAATTAGCTTTTTTATTTTTTAAAACTAATTTAACTAAATTTTAGGTTGAAAATTGAGTTTTGAATCATAACAACATCATTTAGGCGGCATTTGGTTCATCATTTCCAAGGGACACGAAAGCCCCTCGGGGAAATCTTTGGATCGTTTGGTTCAACTTTGAAGCAAAATGCTGAAATTATTTTTTCCTTCCAAAACTACCCTCACTAATTCTTCATATTTCCAATTTTACCCCTAATTTTTTCTTTTTATTGAAAAAGGAGGCAGCCCTTCGTCGAACCGCGGCGAAGGGCTACGGTCGCGCCGAGCGGATCTCGCACCGGCGGCCGTTGATTGAGGTCACCTGAAGTCAAGAGACCTCCGGCGCCGTGACCCGGCCGAGGGCCACCGGAGGTCGCCCGACCTCGGGCGACCCTCGGCGAGGGTCGCTTGACCCAGGCACCCGACCCAGGCGGTCCTCGCCGAGGGATGCCCGACCTTGGGCGACCTCAGCTAACGGCCGCCGGCGCCAGATCTGGCTTGCCTATGGCATTAGCCCTTCGCCGGTCCAGCGAAGGGTTAGTTCAATTTAAAATACACACACACACACACACACACACACACACATGTTATACCCATTAAAGCTCATTGCGAAAGTATTTTTAACCAAACGCACATTCAACTCAAAGTCCATTTGCAAAATTTTTTTACTAAACACAATTGCATTTCCCCAAGTAGCTTTGGGCTTTCAGCATTTGCATTGGACTCAAAACCCCTTGCAAATGCTAAACTAAACGCAGCCTTAATGTTTTATTTTACATCAACGCCACATAGGAAAGATAAAATAATAAAAAAAGTCACAACAACTTTTTTTGAAAAATCAAATTTGATAAAGTTAATTAAATGAATTAATTATTACATTAATTTGACAAGTTTTAATATTCAGACTGAATTTTTGGAAAGTTCGAAAATTCAATCGTACTTTAGCAAAAAAGTATTAGTACTTCTAGTACATTTATCTCTCTCTTTTTTTCCTGACCTTCAAGTGTTTGCTTTGGCGAGGACTAGGAGCAAGGTGGCGGATGAAAAAGAAACATGCTCCCATGTTTTTAACGAGCCAAAGTCTTTGGAATCTCAAGTGACTTAAAGGACGGGATTAGTTAGTTTATGCATTATACATCTTATCTTTTTCGTGACGAGCGACTTTAACATATTCTCTTTTTTTGATCTTACTTATCTTTATCAACCCATAAACAAGGCTTAAACCTGGATCTCGATTTCCACGGCGAAGTCGGTTCTTATCCTTTTGTAGTCGTAAAACGAAACACGAAACTCAGTGACCACTTGAATCGGAGGGACTTTTCTAATGCGAGATGGCGCCTTTCTCTTTTGCAGGCTTAAAGCTATCTCTAACTCTAAGTCGCATCGGATGCTTCATTTAATTAGCTTAATTCTTTTGTGTTTTTGTTTATTCAGAAACCAAGTGCTCTCCGCGGATTGGAAGAGGTTAATTGATTTAATAGTAAAGAAATAATTTATTAACAATGAGACACTAATTGCATATACACTTGGCTAATAAGCAGAATGGCGATTATTAACCGTGTCCTTTTCTTTCTACTTTTTAATTTGGTATGTGGATTTATTCTCCGAGAGCGCCCGTCGGTAATATTGTAAGAATAAAGTATTCTTCATCGTATCTAGTCCCAAATACATTGTTTAACAAAGTATACCTCGCAAGCATCAGTAGGCGATGATAATTTTGATTAGCACAACTGGGGTTAGAGATCCACGGGGACTTGTGCAATGAGGTCGTCATGGAGTGCCTTTTGGTTTAGGGTTGGAGACATTGACGATCTCGATAGAGCTGTGCATTGATATTGTTAAAAAATATATATATATATCCAACCGAAACTATTTTATGGATTACTAGCAAGAGGGCACGCAATTCAGTGAAAATTGAGAAAAGATAGAAAAGGAATTGGTAAACATCGTTGTACCAAGAAAAAAATGGATGAATTTTGAATTATTTTAGGGAATTGATAAATAAAACAACAACAGTAGGATGGAGGATTCAATTCAGATTTATATAATATAGAGAAAAATAACACAGATGGTCTTTGAACTATAACTCAATATGCAATGTGATCCACGAACTTTCAATTTGTTTAGTGTGATCCATATAGTTTAGCCCAATGTGCAATGTTCCCTAAGTATCCTTGGACATTTGTTACGTCTTCTAACTATTTTTGAGCTATACAAAGACATCCATTGTTGTCTCTGAACTTCAACTAATGGAATGATGACATTAGTTATTTTCATATAGTCTGGGAAATAGTTTTAGCATCCATAAAAAATTCAGGGACGACATTACACATTAGACTAAATTACAGAGACTATTTTAAACAAATTAAAAATTTGATAATCACATTGCATATTAAGCTAAAATTTGTAAATACTTTATATCGTTACCTCTATAATATACGAGATATTTATGAAAGGAAGAAAGAAGAGGTATAAATAGTTTATTCTTTAGGTCGAATAGGTATAAATAGTTGGACAATGTCGACATCAATGCAAGGAATAAATTGTCACGCCCCGAACCCCGAGCGCGTGCCCATCCCTCTCTGGTCGATAAAATTTTGCGACTTCCCAGGACGAGTCGTCGACCCTTTTTGTTTTATTGAATAGAAAAGCAGGACAATAGAATCAAAACAACCATACTTTTATACTCACATAGAGTCATGTACAAAGTCTAAGGTCAAAAGACTACAAAAGACTAGCTCTTCAAAAAGTAGCGGTCCTAGTTGACCTACACTTCAAATCACCTTCTCCGACTTCGGTTCTCCACTCGACGAACCTGAAAATGGTTATACAATAACCAGTGAGACAATGTCTCAGCAAGTTCACCCACTAAATCCCTATTAGGAGGGAAATACGCTTCAGGGCGCTCTAGCCACACAACCACACAATTAGAACAGGAACTTACCTCGCCTCAATTTCTTCCTATTCATATCTTAAATGCACGAAATTAATGCATATGACAATTGAAACGCCTTACTTTTCTCAATCAACTACAAGAGTCTCAGCCCAATCCATCAGAGGAGTCCCGATTATAAGACTAAACCGTTATGACACGACCCATACCATGCCACACAGTTTTGTCTCATAATCAAGCGCATCAAACTTAGACAATTATGCGTTCCAATTGTTAATTAAGCCCTCGAGGCACTGTCGACATCCATGTTCGGCAGTCTACTGGTATAGCCAGGCATCGTCTCTTCCCCATAGAGCACGACTACGTCACATTGACGGCTATCCCAAAGGAGCTTAGGTCCAGAATCTACTGCGACCCACTACCATAATACATGGGTAACTCGAAAGTGGGATTTAGTAAAGTTCAGCTTAAACGCTGGGACGGTTTCTCTTTAACCAACACACGATCAACCAATTATGGCGGTATCTACCTTGTGGATCAATGAATTCTTGCATTGGGGGAAAGTATTTCATGGAACATGGCAATGGAGGAAATGGGTCACCATGCATTGTATTTAAATGCCTCCATTAAAATGGTGGTCTAAACCTATTTTCTTCATATTAAAAACACTCGGTGAAAATAGTCGTGTGTGGATACACGGTCAGATTGAACCCGGAAAATTCATAACCTTATTTTCAAAATCCCACTAGTTTATATAGTATATAAAACTAATTTCAATGTTAAAACCCGACATCCGAGATTTTCTAAATAAATAACGAATTTTATAAATTTTTGGAATAAATGTCCAAAAATCCAATCAGCACTTAATTTGCATAATTTAAACACTCGATTGCAGAAATTAACCACACCATTGCAATCAGTACAAAATTCCGATCACCGGCTATCCTGGCCTAATTTCCGGAAAAATAATTAATAAATAATTAATTTCGAAAATTAATTAATTAATTCAATTTAATTTTTAAAAATACTAACCTAGGCCAAAATTATTAAATTAAATACTAATACGGACTTGGAAAATTCCCGGACCCTTCTAGATAAATTATATGCCTCACTTAATCTAATCTAACCACCTAACATGCATAATTGAATAATTAAATTACTAAATTTAATCTAACTAGCCACCTAATTCCTAATTAAATTAAACTAAACACCCCTTAGACATCATTAGCCTGTTAAGAAGAGTTTAGTGAATAAACTCACCGGTGTATCGCGAAAACCGGTTCACTGCAACGATGACGCGACGGCGGCTGAAACTTGAGTTTGTGATGGCGTTGATGAACTTGGACCGGGCCTAAACCTGGCCCAACAAATCTCAGGCCAAGCTGAGATTTGTTCTTGGATTTGGGCTAGGCCTGCTTCTTGGGCTTCAGGTGGACTTCAAAACCATGGGCTTTATGGACTGAACTAGGCTTGCTGAATTCTTGGGCTGAACTCGCTGGGCTTCAAAGGCTGGCTGACTTGTGGGCTTCGCTGGACTGGGCTGCGAAAAACAACAACTTGCTGGGCTGAGCTTGGGCCGAAACTTGGATCGGTGGAGGTGATTTCGCTGGAGACGTGGACTGACTGGCAGCAAGGTTTGCCTCGATCGTTGATGCTGAAAATCGACCGAGTGGGAAGAGGACATGGGGAATGAAGCAGGAATTTTCGGTGGAGATGAAGGCTGCTTGGCGGCGTGAGATGGGTGGTCAACAGCTGGGCTTCGTTGCTTGACTAGGCGTGGGGACGTGAAGCAGCTTCGTCCGCGGAGCTGGATGGAGGAGAGAAGAGGCCGCAGCTACGAGCGAGATGGACTAAGGAGAGAGAGAGACGATCACGGTCTTCACTGGACAGGTGGGTACGAAGCGTTGGGGTTGCTTCGTCGAAGATGGAGCTTCGGACGTGAGATGGCAGAGGGATGTGGAGTTTTGGGGTCAACCAAACGTAGCTTGTTGACTGGATGAAGGACGTGCGCTGGACGAAGGTCGAGAAGGAACAATGAAGTGGGATGCTGGGGCTGGCTTCGGCAAGTGGCAGAGATGAAGGAAAAAAAATAAAAATGAAAGAAAAGAAGGCTGTTCGGTGGGGGTTTTGCAGGGTCAAAGGAAAATAAAAGATGGAAAGGAAACAAAGGCAGCTGCTTTGTGGTGTGGCGTCCGCGCGAAGGAGATGGAGGAGGGGAGTCGTGCACGAGAAGCTGCAGAAGGGGGAGGATAATTTTGGCCCGTTTGGTTTGGCTTTTGGGGAATACCTTTGGCCAAATGCAAATATCTTTAGGCTAAAGGGTTTTAACGCTCGGATGTTTGGCAAATTACGCATTGGAAAGTGGCTTGTGTGAAAGTACCGTTTGGCAAAACTTATTACAAATGGGCTTTCGCTTTTATTTTTATTTTTTATTTTTTTTAAATATGAAAATCAAATCCGGCGGCCGGCGGCGATCATCGAAGCGACGCCGTCGCGCGTGACCTCGAGGGCTTGGAGGCGCAAAGGCTAGATTTGGCCGTCCGGCGGCCGATCCGCCTCCGGACCGCCAGATCTGCGGCCCTAAGGTCACGCGGACCCGAGCGGCGCGACCTCGAGCGACGTCGTCACCGTCGGAGGCGTGACCTCAAGCGCTTGAGGTCGTAGAGGCCGATCCGGCCGTCCGGCCGCCAGATCTGTCCTCCGACCGCCAGATCTGGCGGCTCGAGGTCGCGCGGACCTCGGGCGGCGTCGCCCGAGGTCACGCGGACCCGGATGACGCCGCCGAGTCCGCGACCCAGCGGCGCCGCCCGAGGTCCGCGCCGCTGGGTCGCGCGTCGCGCCACCCCCGACGGTGGTCACCGGCGACGCGCGACCCTCGGCGCGGCGACGACGGTGGCTACGGAGAAGAAGAAGAACTGGTGGCCTCGTTCAAGACGATGGGGGAAGAAGAAGAAGAAGATGAACAAAAGGGCATGGCATTTCCCAAATGCCAAATGCTCAATCGTTGCCCTCTCCCAGCTTTCGATTGAGCATTTGGAATGCTCATATTTCGGCAGCGAGCTTTCAAAAATGTTCGCCAAACACCAAAATTTTCCCTGCGGGGCTTTGAGGCCCAAAGCCCCTTGGGAATGCCCAACCAAACACCAACCAAACAAATATCTAATTCATCATGACTTGGTCCAAGAAGTCTCCAAGCTTATCCTATGGTGTCCCCTATTTCTTTCTAGCATTTTAATCCACCAATAATTCAAATTAAGGCCAAAATTGCAGCCTCCAAAATGGCATACGAATTTCACCATAAACGCTTCAATTTCCTCTCCGATTATCCAAATCGAGGTCCGATTTCGCTGAAGAACAATCCCGAACAATTTTCTCGTATCTCCGAACTCAAAGGCTCGGCTTGGAACGATGGGGGAACCAACAATTCTCGAGGGCGAGGTTCGACAATTTTCCCGTTCCACGGAGTGGTGGGTCCTCCCGTGGGGCCCCACGGTTTACTCTAGCCACCCGCGGTGTACAAGACTTCCCTGGGTCATCAAAAAAAAAAAAAGGCTCGGCTTGGAAGTCCAAATTTCCTTCAATTAAGCCCATTCGAATTTCCACTATTTTTCCACGACGTCCGAATCAATTTTTCGTAAAAATCTCGGAATCTCTGAAAATTCTTCGGATGATGAGTCGACATTCCTAAAATAAATCATGATATGACAGAATTTTCAATTTCTGAAATCGGGTTCCAATTCGCGGTTAATTTCAATCTGACGCGACTTAAGCGTGACCTAATCTACCAAGTAGCTTTTAGGAATTTTTAGTGCAATTGACCCGTGATCAATTTATCTCGAGTCACAATGTAAATCTTCAACACATTGGTAACCTTCGGTTGTCGTGAAAATCTTGAGATTTCAATTATGGGCACCGGGTACCAAAACGATAGAAAAGTCGGTTTAATGCCGATCGACGAGTATTTTGCAATCATGTGGAATCACTCACACTCTGATCACATATCTTCGACCTATCTCCGATCTATGATCGATTTTGATAGTGCCGTAATGATCCTTGCAGATCAACACGGTCGAGCAGTCAATTTCTAGTCGAATTCTCTAGTCTATTGCACTTAAATTCCTTAACGGCTTCACTTGATAGGCTAGTTATCTCGTGAGTGGCCAACTCAGGGAATAGAACTATCGGCGTGTTGATAAAATGCCCGATTTATTGAATTGAAATCAAGATTGAAAATCCAGGATGTCACCTAAACCATTCGTAGTCCATTTACGCTGGCATTATCATGGAATGCTAATCTACTACCTTTTTTTTTTTTCAATTTTGCCCCTAATTTTTTTTTTTGACAAACGGAACAGACCCTCTTTTCTCGAAAAGTACACAATTAGAGGTCCGGGGCCAAAAGGAAAACGCGATTAAAGAGGGAATATATATATAGCTTTCACGTGAAAAGCATGGAAAATCCTATTCCCCGCCCATTTCAACGTTCAACAACCCACCTCGATGAATCTGAGACTTTGAGTAATGCACCCGTAACTTTCACGTATTCCTGAATTTGTACATTATCGCCAATTATATTAATGACCACACATGTAATATTCCAGCGCATTTAATTTTTGCCAAGAATTTTCAGAACACACTTCCGAAAAGCAGGTAACGCCGCTTTGGCCATTGGGTGGTCATCTCGTCCCGTGTTGGGAAGATGTTACTGAGCAACGTTATTGATCTATGTTAGCAATGACCCTTGGACATTTTCTGTATCATCAAGAGAGAAGATCTAAATTTTGGAGAGCTAGTGGAACTGCGAGGACAAGCATGTCAGTCTCGGATTTTTGATACCTAGGTGAACCAAGTAGTTATGATTCATTTAGAGTAATTCAAAATGGGCAAACATCCTTATTAATGCCTAGAAGTAACTAGTTATCTTTCTCTATTCCCTTAATAGAATGATACAATAAGTTGCATTTATCATGAGTTGAGATCTCAAAAGATTATCCTCTCGGAAGTCAATGATTCGGTCACTTGTTCAAATTTTAGCAATTGGGTTCAAAGTGCTTTAATCGAGAATTATCCATTAAAGATTTAAAACTAATCCATTCACGAGATTTGCACGATCTTGACGGAAATTAAATAGTCATTTCTCTTAATATTGATTACGGTGAACACTTGTTAATTCACCGGGTTGGGATTTCCAAGGCGCAGGTACAGTAACCACGTGGGCGATCCGCGGTGATTGTTTGGCTTCTGCCTAAATTGGCAATAGAGACTATCTGCCTGTTCCGAGTACACGTGAGCCCAATTCACATGCCCAAAACGGGTTCACATGGACCCCACCTGATCTACGGTTGGCCCGCGGTTGGCTCGCTGGGAGTACCCATGCAAGGCGTCCCCACCATCACAGCGGGGAGGCTGGAGGTTGACTTTCAGCTGAGACTCGGTGTTGGCCGATCTTTCGATCTTCTCCTCCCGTCTTCCTTCTCATCTCCTTGCTTTGGCTCGCACCTCCATCTCTCGCTCTCGCTCTTTCTCCCATGGCAAAGAAGTTCGTGCACTACGTAGTGGTATCGACATATCTTCTCTCTCTCTCTCTCTCTCTCTCATATGGTTTCTGTCAGTTTATAGTGATGAACGTCGATTGAACGTGAGGCTTACGGTTGTGGTCGTGAAGATCAGCTCTTCCGGGATTGAGGCGGCATCGTTTACTCGTCCCTAGCTCATCGTTGATCCCTTTTGCAGGTCGACGCATTCACCGAGACCGCGTTCAAGGGGAACCCCGCGGCCGTGTGCTTCCTGGAGGAGGAGGAAGAGAAGGACGTGGAGTGGCTACAGGCAGTGGCCATGGAGTTCAACATCCCCTTAACTTGCTTCCTGACTCGAGTAGCTGCCTTGGGGACGGAGGACTGGAGCCCGAGGTTCCGCCTCAGATGGTTCTCTCCCGTCACCGAGGTAAGTTCCGAATGTCTGTCGGCTTATCAGCATGATGGACTTGCTCGGTACTATTCTTATCTTATCTCGGACTTGCCATGAATGGAAACACCTGGATGGTCCCTCCCTCATTGCCCAAAAGCACATGACTGTATATGTTTTCACTTGTTTAGCTTTCCAATAATTATTGCCTGAATATAGTATTGTTTTCCCCCATTGGATTGGAAATCTTTTTGGCAAATTAAAAAAAACATGGCAAACGAAAATTCATAGCTCAATACAAAAATATGTTAAAAGAAAACTATTAAATGTTGATAAGTTACTCATACGAGAGTCAGCATTCGAATATTAGTTGCTAATTTAATATGACAAAAGTGTTTTTTTTTTTTTTGTCAGAATAATTTGACAAAAGTTGGGAGAAGTTGGGAAGTCACAAAGTTGGTAATTTAATCCAACAAAAGTTTGGGCAGTCACTTCAACGTGGATTGGTAATTTTATACAAGAGTTAGTAAACTCAGACGATTGGTAGCTTATGCAAATGAAAATTAGTAAGTTTTACAAACTATTAAAAAAAATTAGTAATTCCATAAAAGTACGTAGATTACTTATGTGGGAAAAAAAAAATGTTTCTGGTCATTTTTTGACTTAAAGTTTATTGGCGCATATTGAGTAATCAATATGGGAAAAAATATCCATATTTTCGGCACACAATAAATTTCTGCTGCTTGGAAAGTCTTCTTTCCCTTTTTTCAGTCATTAATTCTTTATATGAGATTGGTAACAGCATGAAGAAGATCGGCTCGCTCACATGGGATTAGGCTGTTTAAGTGTATTGGTGGATTCCAGCCTCTTTGAGCGCGGAATATACGCATCGTTCTTCAGTTTTCTGAGTCGTTTATCGATCTGATTGGGATCGAAACAACCGGATAGCTCCCTTTACTCGTCAATATCGAGTTGAATTTTGGCAATTTTCATGCAAATCATTGGATGGTGGCACCTGGATACCATATAAATACGAATCTCCTTTCAGGTTAACCTCTGTGGTCATATTATCTAATCACAAACTTGATCTTTCAGGTTGATCTCTGCGGTCATGCGACGCTAGCTGCTGCGCACACTCTCTTCACATCTGGGATGGTAGCTTCTGACACCATCGAGTTTATGACATTATCCGGAATTCTGACTCCCAAAAGGGTTCCCGAAACGAAGTCATCCCACATTTTGAAGGTTCAAGATGGTGATGTGCCCGGGATATGGATTGAATTGGATTTTCCTGTAGTCCCAATCGCTGAAGATGATGCCGAGCGGATTTCATGTGTCTCCAAAGTTCTCAATGGCACTTCCATTGTTGAAATCAAGAAGACAGCAATGGGCGACCATTTCGTAATTCCTCAACTGCGACCTGATCATTTTCTTTTCCCCATAAATACTGTTTTGAGTACATTGAATCCCATGCTTCCTCTTTGAGGCAATCGTTTTCATTCTGTTGATTCCAGGATTTTTACAGCAGCAGCTGGCATTGAGCTGATTTTTATTAGGAAGAGAGTATTTAATTCCTTCATTTGTACTTTCTTCTGCTTATTTTCGCAGATTGTTATCCCTTCTGGGAAAGAAGTTGAAGAATTTCAGCCCAAGTTTGATGAGATACAGAGATGTCCTGGGAGGGGTATTATCATCACAGGATCAGCTCAGCCAGACTCGGGATTTGATTTTGTCAGTCGATTCTTTTACCCAAAACTTGGGGTGAATGAGGTATTAAAGTTCATACCATATAAGGTTTCTTGAAGTATCAATATAATTAGTTATTCAATTGTCCGATTAGCTGGTCATATGTCGGAAGCTGTGTTCTATCAACCAATTTTATGCTCTTACCGCAAACCTCTGAATGAATGATCTACTTTCCAGGATCATGTATGTGGCAGTGCACATTGTGCTTTGGCACCTTATTGGAGTGAAAAGCTGGGGAAAAAAGATCTTGTTGCCTATGCTGTAATCTCTCTCTCTCTCTCTCTCTCTCTGTTCATCCACACATGCTTGTGCCCATGTCTCTGCCCTTGTGAATGCCCATGTGTTTTGCTTCTCTCGTCTCTCAAATGGTATGTAAATGAATGATTTTCGATGGCCTCATCATATTTACGTCTTGCAGGCATCGCCCAGAGGTGGAGTAGTGAAGGTGCACTTGGACAAGCAGAACCAGAGAGTGTCATTGCGCGGGAAAGCTGTAACTGTAATGAGGGGCTCTCTTCTTGTTTGAATTTCTAGCGCTTCTTCTTGTTTCTGAACTTAAAGCACGTGAAAATCACTACGTGAGAAGGAATTGAAATAAATGAGCTTATGTTGTGGGTTCGATGGTACCAATTGGAATAATGTGAAATACATGAGATAGCGTCCTTTCCTGTATGACAGGTTCTTAATTTGCTTGCAGTGGAAAGTGAACTGAATAAGTGTTGAATGGATCTGTTGTTTCATTCCCAGAGGACTCTGTCTGCAGAAGAAGTGCATATTTGATTGACATAAGTGTTTATCAGCACGGCTGGGAAAATAAACAAGTGACTAAAAGCCTCCATTGGACTAAGACATCAGCGACGCACAGTTTCTGTTCCCGTACAAACTAACTTCCTGCAAATTCGTTCTTCGAGTAGTAGGATGGCCGTGTCATTTCCTATACTTGATGTGGAGTCGGGTTGTGAATTGCAGCTACACTAACATGTACATGTAAGTTCGCACATAAAAGTTTCTGCTCTCATCGACAACTGGTCTATGAGATCCATAATGTTTTTCAGTGCAGACGGTACAATTGAATTAGTAAAGGGAGTCTTTCTTATTATGGCAAGTCTAGATGTGAGTCTACTGATAATCTTGCAATCAAACAGAACACAAGAAGAGCTGACGGCAAATGAGGCTTTAAAAGCTCTAAAGGACCTTTATGGCCTGAAAAAAAGAAGAAGAAGGTGAGCGAAAATCAAGTAGTCTACGCCACGCAAGTCCAGCCTTGTTAAGGCGATCACGAAGCAACAAAATATGAGGCTTAAGCAGGGCAATAGAAACTTCGAATAAATCAACTGGAGATCATGACAGACATCCTGCCGCTACGCTTTCTGGTCCGGAGTTGGAACCATTGTTGCTTGGGCGCTGTGATAGTGAGCGCATCTCCGCTCATGGCAGCAGTAGAGTCGCTTGCCCTAACATTCTTAGGAAGGACCATTTGGATCTTATTGTTTGCCACTTCACTCCGGTCGCATGAGATACAAAGCGACTCGCCATCAATGATCTCAACCTTCTATTCGTCCTTCCTCAGTTGTGGAAGCTGTAGGGGAAAGACATAGTCGGTCGCAGTCTTTTGGCTCTCGACCAACTCATCAGGAGAGAATGGATCGCTGTAAAAGAAAGCGCCCACTTCATGGTCATGCCATTCCATTCTTATGATACGAATTAATCTCTTTAAGAGCCGAATCCGAAGTGGGCAATCCATCGGAATGGGATTCGCAGTTCTTCAATATGGAGTCAGCAGCTTTGCTGAGAATACACACATAGCTGCAATCTAATTCCCACTAAATTAATGAAGATTAGTACAAAGGACTGTAAAGATTTTAGAGGACCATGGCCACCTGTTCTGAAATTTTAAAATGTCAGATCAATGCGAGTATTTATATCTTTAAGGACTGGGAAAGATTTGAAGTCAGAATTTAATGCTCTCATACTTTGTAAAGATTGTTTGGCACCGTTATCTACTTTTTTTAATAGTTATATAGTCGGAGAAAAACATGGCACCATTGTCTTGTCACTAGTTAAAACATACCTTGATCGACTGGGCTCCACAATTATAAGAATCAGATGCATGGTCGCTACACAGTACACATCTCATCCCTTATTTGAGTAAAAAAGTCTAGAGATTCCTAACATACGTCGGGACAAAGTAGTAAAATAGAGGAAAGTAAGGTAGTACGCGCATCCGCGGTGATTGTTTGGCTTCTAGTCGTTTTACTATTTTCCTCCTGCCTATTCCGAGTACACGTGAGCCCAATTCACATTCTGAAGCCGGATTCACATGGACCCCACGTGATCTACGGTGGGCCCGCGTTTGGCTCGCTGGGAGGACCCATGCATGGCGTCCCCACCATCACACCGGGGGTTGACTTTCAGCTGGGACTCGGTGTTGGCCGATCTTTCGATCTTCCCCTCCCGTCTTCCTCTCATCTCCTTGCTTTGGCTCGCACCTCCAGCTCTCGCTCTCGCTCTTTCTCCCATGGCAAAGAAGTTCGTGCACTACGTAGTGGTATCGGCGTATCTCCTCTCTCTCTCTCTTCTCTCTTTCTCTCTCATATGGTTTCTGTCAGTCTATAGTGCTGAACGTCGATTGAACGTGAGGCTTACGGTTGTGGTCGTGAAGATCAGCTCTTCCGGGATTGAGGTGGCATCGTTTACTCGTCCCTAGCTCATCGTTGATCCCTTTTGCAGGTCGACGCATTCACCGAGACCGCGTTCAAGGGGAACCCCGCGGCTGTGTGCTTCCTGGAGGAGGAGGAAGAGAAGGACGTGGAGTGGCTGCAGGCAGTGGCCAGGGAGTTCAACATCTCCATAACTTGCTTCCTGACTCGAGTAGCTGCCTCGAGGACGGAGGACTCGAGCCCAAGGTTCCGCCTCAGATGGTTCACTCCCGTTGCCGAGGTGAGTTACGAATATCTGTCGGCTTATCAGCATGATGGACTTGCTCGGTACTTTTCTCATCTTATCTCGCACTTGGCATGAATGGAAACGCCTGGATGGTCCCTCCCTCATTGCCCAAAAGCACATGACTGTATATGTTTTCACTCGTTTAGCTTTCCAAAAATTATTGCCCTAATTTAGCATTGTTTTCCCCCATTGGATTGGAAATCTTTTTGGAAAATTAAAAAATATGGCAAACGAAAATTCATAGCTCAATGCAAAAATATATTAGAAAAAAACGATTAAATGCTGATAAGTTACTCATATGAGAGTCAGCATTCGAATATTAGTTGCTAGTTTAATATGACAAAAGTGTTTTTTTTTTTTTTTTTTTGTCAGAATAATTTGACAAAAGTTGGGAGAAGTTGGGAAGTCACAAAGCTGTTAATTTAATCCAACAAAAGTCTGGGAAGTCACTCTAACGTGGATTGGTAATTTTATACAAGAGTTAGTAAACTCAGACGATTGGTAGCTTATGCAAATGAAAATTAGTAAGTTTTACAAACTATTAAAAAACTTTTAGTAATTTCATAAAAGTATGTAGATTACTTATGTGGGAAAAATACTGTTTCTGGTCATTTTTTGACTGAAAGTTTCTTGGCGCATATTGAGTAATCAATATGGGAAAAAATATCCATATTTTCAGGCACACAATAAATTTCTGCTGCTTGGAAAGTCTTCGTTCCCTTTTTTCAGTACTTAATTCTTTATATGAGATTGGTAACAGCATGAAGAAGATCGGCTCCCTCACATGAGATTAGGCTGTTTAAGTGTATTGGTGGATTCCAGCCTCTTTGAGGGCGGAATATACGCATCGTTCTTCAGTTTTCTGAGTCGTTTATCGATCTGATTGGGATCGAAACAACCGGATAGCTCCCTTTACTGGTCAATATCGAGTTGAATTTTCGCAATTTTCATGTAAATCATCGGATGGTGGCACGTGGATACCATATAAATACGAATCTCCTTTCAGGTTAACCTCTGTGGTCATGCAACACTAGCTGCTACACACGCTCTTTTTACCTCTGGGAAGGGGGATTCAGACACTATCCAATACGACACCTTGTCAGGAACTCTAACCGCTAAAAGGTTGTCCGAGATCGAGACAGCCGGCGCTTCAACCTATCAGAACGGGGATGCACCAGGATTCTCCATCGAATTGGTTTTTCCTGTTGTCCCAATTTCAGAATGCGACAGCGAGAATGCATCATCTCTCTCCAGAGTATTCGATGGTGCTTCCATAGTCGAAGTCAAGAAGACGGCAAAAGATGACCTTCTTGTAAATTCCTAACCATGGTCGAATCTTTCAACTTTTGTTTTGTTGCAGCTTACTGAAAACCTCGATTTCTCTTCATGAAAATGATGCTTTATGGTTTTCAGAGTCCTATTTTCCTTCTTGGGTTGATGAAAGTTTTCGACCATGACATTGAGCTGATTTGACTGGGAATAGCCAGGTGATTAATTTTGCTTCTTTTTCTTGTCAACTTCGATTGCTTTTCGAAGGTCGTTTTCTCATCAGGAAAAGCAGTTGAAGACTTGCAGCCTCAATTCGATAAGATACGAAGTTGTGCGGGAAGGGGCATTATCATAACAGGACTTGCTCAACCGGACTCAGGATTTGATTATGTCAATCGGTTCTTCTGTCCAAAACTTGGGGTGAACGAGGTATTGATGTATCTAATCAAACGGCTGTCAAGTGATGTGCTAGAAGGAATTACCAGCTTCCTAGTTCTTGTTCACTTATTGTTTTGTCCATGATTCATTCATGTATTGACAAGACTGAGATAGCTATCCGGATCAAAGTGCCAAGGCTATCTCATTGTCGATACACGCCCATGATGCAAAATGCTAACTGACAAACGAATTTTCCAGGATCACGTGTGCGGGAGTGCAAACTGTTTTCTGGCGCCTTATTGGAGCAAAAAGCTGAGAAAAAATGATTTCGTTGTTTATGCTGTAATCTCATTCTCTCTCTCTCTCTCTCTCTCTCTCTCTCTCTCTCTCTCTCTCTCTCCACATCCCCACGCCCAGGCTGTTATTTGTGAGCAGTGCATCTGTGGTTGCTCAACTTCTTATTAGTCCATTTCAATAGAATTTCACGCGTTTCCCTAATCAGCTTTGTGCATGTGTTGAGTAGGCATCGCCTAGAGGAGGAGTCGTGAACGTGTGCCTGGACGACCAAAACCAGAGAGTCATGCTGCGTGGGAAAGCCGTAACTGTAATGACGGGTTCTATTCTTGTTTAAAGATACTTCGAGCAAGCAAGATTCGTCTTGTAAACAAGGCACAGGGCGAGATGGAATAAGTATTCTGATGGCATGAATTCGAGATTGTCAGTTGTTTAATGCTGCAGACCATAGCTGAGATTCTCAGTATGCTTGGAGCTGTAGCCTATGTAGCATAATCAAAGAGACGACCGAATAACTATTTATCTTGTTCTTGCTTTTATGTATTTGAGGGACAGTGCATCAACCACTTTGTCTCGTTTATGTGCTATCTCTGTATTGTTGCTCATACAGATGCCTGGAAGCTACTTCTAATCTCTTTGGTCTTTCCCTCCTTTAACTTAAAAGAGATAATATCCCTTGTTTTCGGTCGAGTTTCTCGGAGAATGTGCACAGGTCAAGACTCGAGTTGAGGAGTCCCATGTCGAAGAACCCGAGATGGTCGTGTTGCTTATGACCCTGGTTCACCATTTGAAGGAGTCGAATCTCATTCCCATTTAGGAACTCGCACGTCGGCTTCTGTAAGTTCTTACCAACTCTCATCCACAGGAAAGATGATCACGTGATCCTACACGAAGAACCGGTTACTTGTATCAGTTTCCTGTTGACCTTGCATTAGGCCACTCGAATGATGTCAGAGACTTCTAAGAAAGCTCCTGATCCATCATTTATAACAGTCGCGGCTGGGACAAACATTAAGCGGCGAACCATAGTTGACAGTTTCCAAACAACACCGTTGTTCGGGTGCCGAGAAAGGAACAAGAACACGGGTTACAGGATCGCCCGATGGCTAAACTATAGCTGGTCCACAACACACGATCCCAAAGTACAATAGCAAGGGTTGATGCCATGGGAAAACATATAGATAAGTAACTAGACAAAAAATTCGTTTGAAAGTAACGCAATATAAATTTTCCGCCTATTGAAGGACGAATCTAAAGGGATCTTAGAGCACTTTAATTGAGCACAATATGACATTTCTTTTTTCATATGATTAGTCTTATTGAAAAAGAACGAACACTTTTCAATAACTTCCTAAACATGTGTAAAAACACAAGTGTCAATAACATCACTACTTGTAGATACCATCGATAGGGAAGTCTATTGGTAAAAGGGTCGCATTCTTTTCCACAAGTTCTCAATTCATCAATTCGAGACATGTCATGAGCGAATTTTTATTACTATCTCATATGGAAATCTCCAAATTTCCGGCACATTAAGGAGAACTAATACCGGCTAATACAATAACCAGTGTATTGAATAACTATAACTTAGGTGGAACATTTAATAATGGACATCGGACCATCTATGAAGCACGACACGTTGTCTGTGCTTCCGTGTCGTGTCCGACACGTGTCGGAGCGTGTCGGACACGTCGACACACTCGGACACGGTCGGACACGCGGTCAACGCGTGTCGGATTTTCCGACACGCGGTCAACTTTTATCGACACGCGTGTCGACGCGTGTCCGAAAGATTGATGGAGGGTGGAGGCGAGGGAGGACGAGGGAGCAGAGGCCGCGAGCGCCAGCGAGACGAAGCCACGAACGGACCACCACGACGGCGAGAGACGGCTAGAGAAAGAGCCGAACAGAGAGAAAGAAGAGAGAAGGCAAACTCCCGCCGGCGAGACGAAGCCACGAACGGACCACCGCGACGGCGAGAGATGGCCAGAGAGAGCGGTGAGGGCCGCCACTGTTGCGATGGATCGGCGACGAGAGGAAGAGGAGAGGAGGGAAGGGGGTCGTGCGGCAAGCAGCAAGGAGGATAGGAAAAGGAGGGCTCGGCGGATACTAGGGTTTTTCATAAAGAAATCCCAAAAAATAAGAAAGGAGGTCTGATGGCGTGAGAGAGGGTGGGGGTGGGGGAAGTGACAGCTCACCTGTCACTGTCAAGTGGGGGAGGGAAAAAAATGTAAAATAAACTGGGTGGAGGGAAAAGGACGAACAAAAGGGGTGGATTTTGGGGATTGTTTTTTTAATCGGAAAATTAAATAAATGAAATTAAAAAATGATTTTGAAAAATAAAAATATTAAATTTTGAATAATGATAAATTTTGGTTATTGTAGAAAATCATGGGTTTATTTAAATAAATTGATTCTAATTTCTTATTAATTATTAGTTTCATCGATAACTTTTGTTAAAATTAAAAAAAATGTTTCGCATTAATTATGAATATATCTTTCGAATTTCAAATGAATTGATTTGTTAATATTATTAGTGTAAATTTATTATAGGCTCTTTTTTAATTAATTATTTATTTATGAATTTGAATCAAATTAATTAAAAATAAAAATATTCATTTAATATACAACGTGTTGCAACGTGCCGGAATTCTCTATTTTTTAGAAATGACGTGTCGACGTGTCGTGTCGACATGTCGTGTCGGATCGGACACTCGTGTCATGTCGCGTGTCGGTCTTTACATAGGGGACCATCATGACATTGAATATTTTGTATAAGTAGCATTGATACCAATACGCAACATGGACACGACAAAATATGATATGCCGACACGTCATTTCTAAAAAAAATAGAGAATTCCGACACGTTGAGACACATTGTATATTAAATGCATATATATACACAAATAATTATCATTTTTATGATTTTTTAATCAAATTAATTTAATTCAAATTCACAAATAAATAAATAATAATAAAAGAGCTTAGAATGATATTTCACTAAAAACATTAATCCACAATTTATTAATATCATTCATTGTTTTAATTTGACAAATTTAACACCATTCCAATAATTCATAAAACTTGTAGGACAAAAAAAAAATAAACAATCCACATTTTAGACTCCCGTGTCAGAGTATGTCGGAAGAGAAAAGAAAAAATAAACTTGGAGAGTGAATTGTGTATCACGAGAAATAAGAGTTAAAAGAGAAAAGAAGACAGGTTTTTCTTCTTTCCCCCTTTATTATTGCTATTATTTTTATTATTTTTTACATATTTATATTTTGACCGATCTTTTATTGAAAAAATTAAAAATTGATCCTGTGCATGCTAGAATTCCAAACTTGCGTGTCAAAATTTCGGATTCAAGTATTAGAAAGTATCGAGAGAATTGATCGGATGTGGGAATTATGTGTCGGAGTTCTGAACACACATGTCAGAATTTTGGATTCGAGTATCGAAGAGTGCTGAGAAAGTTGATCAGATATCGGATTTTTCTACACGTATTGACCAAGTGTAGAAAAGTGTCGGACATATGTCCTATCCGACACGACACAAAAACTTCTTGGAAGTGCCGGTGCTTCCTACCCTATGGTAGATGCACTGGTTACTTTTGACTTGTCAAGAAATAAACAGAACGTTTTAGATGACGCTTAGAATGAGGTATGAAAAACAGGGAAGGCCGGCAAAGTAGACTAAAATGTGTTCCGTACGGATCAAGGGCAGACCTGCCCCGAACGATTTATAAGGAGCCGGACTATCGCGTTCTTCTCCAATAGACGTGGCCTGATTTCATTTTGCTTCTTCTCCATTAGCCATCTCTCTCTCTCCGTCCCTCTCAATGGAAAAGAAGCTCGTGCAGTACTCGGTGGTATCAATACAGCCTCTTTCTCTTCCGTTTCATTCCCCTACCAGAGATGGAGATCTCTTGCGGAAACTTCCTTGAACTCTTCTGAATCGACCATGACATGGGCTTGTGCGTGGTGTTGTTTTTGTAGGTGGACGCATTCACCGACACGGCCTTCAAGGGGAACCCGGCAGCGGTGTGTATCTTGGAAGAAGAGAGGGACGAAGAATGGCTGCAGGCGGTAGCCAGGGAGTTCAACTTCTCGCAGACCTGTTACCTGACCGGTGCCTCGGGCTCAGAACTCGCCGGCTCGGCCAACGGGGGATCGATACCGAGGTTTCAGCTCAGGTGGTTCACTCCAGTTAAGGAGGTGAGTGAGTTTCGGAATTCCATGTTCCCAGCGTTGCTTGCTTTAATTCGGCAAGTGCAGGATATACAGAGTGTGTGGCTAATAAACGACTGAAAGCTCCTTCGTCCGCTTGCCACGCGAATTGCTAAACTTTGCTAGCGTGCTTTTTGGTAACTTTCTTTCTTTATCATAGCCAACAAAAATGGCAATTTTTCTGTCGTAGTCAGGGTCAACGTCCTGGTTTTGGTATGATTCTTTTAATTTGTGATATTTCGCATTTTCTGAGTTCGGCCGCATGTAATCAACCATGGATGGCTTGATGAAGAATTCGTCAAAAATTCAATATCTATTTGTCCTTCGCCGTCTGTTTCATCTCATTACTTTGGACTACCAGTTAATTTGCTAATTGTGCTTGTATTAGATGAAATTATATGCATTACTTGCGTGGGACTATGAATCATGTTGATGTTGTTCGATTGAATTCCAAGTCCGACACCGTGTCTCTGATGTACTTGAGAGATGCCTGCTTCATCATCATAATAATCCATCTCCACCAGACTAATCTATGTGGTTGCTCTGATGCCTGCTTTTCGATAGTGGCAGTAAACATCGATGTTGATGATCAATCAGTTTGATGAAGTGTGTCACATTTCAGTAGAGGTGGCAAATGGGTGAGTCGGGTCGGGTATGGGTCGGGTCGAAAATGGGTCGACCCATATTTGACCCATTTAACCCGTTTTGACCCATACTCTTGAATGTAAATCTAGTGACCCATATCCAACCCGACCCGTATCCGACCCATACCCGACCCGACCCGACCCATTTTGCTAAAACCTATTTATTGTTAAAACATTTTTATGTAATACAAATTTTTTAACAATTTTTATGCAATACAAATTTAATGGAAAATTTTTATAACTTTTTAAAATATTTTTAAAAAATCGATTTTTTTTTAATTTTTTAAATATAATTTTTTAATTTTTTTTAAAATATAATTTTTAATTATTTTTATTTTTTAAAAATATAATTTTTTATTTTTTATTTTTTAATATAATTTTTATTTTTTAATATTTATTTTTTATTTTTCTCTTTTCTCTTTTCTCTTTTTTTTTTCTTCTCCTTCGGCCGGCTGCCGGCCACGACGACGCCGGCGACCGGCCACAGGCGAGATCGAGCTCGCCGGCGTCGGGCGGGGCTCGATCTCGCCGATCCGGCCAGGCCGAGGCTCCGCCCGACGCCGGCGAGCTCGAGCCTCGCCGGATCCGGCGAGTCTCGAGCCTCACCGCCGTCGGCGAGGCCGAGACTCGCCGGATCCGGCGAGGCTCGAGCTCGCCGGCGTCGCGGGCCTCGGCCTCGCCGATCTCGCGAGATCGAGCCTCGCCGGACGCCGGCGAGCTCGAGTCTCGCCCATCCGGCGAGTCTCGAGCCTCGCCGTCGTCGGCGAGGCCGAGACTCGTCGGATCTGGCGAGGCTCGAGCTCGCCGGAGTCGGGCGGGCCTCGGCCTCGCCGATCTCGCGAGATCGAGCCTCGCCCGGCGCCGGCGAGCTCGAGTCTCGCCAGATCCGGCGAGTCTCGAGCCTCGCCGTCGTCGGCGAGGCCGAGACTCGCCGGATCTGGCGAGGCTCGAGCTCACCGGCGTCGGGTGGGGCCTCGGCCTCGCCGACGACTGGCGAGGCCGAGACTCGCCGGATCTGGCGAGGCTCGAGCTCGCCGGTGTCGGCGAGGCTCGATCTCGCCCATCGGCGAGGCTGTCGCCGGCCGCCGCCGGCCGTCGCCTGCCGGCCGTCGGTAAGGAATGAAGAAAAAGAAAGAAAAAAGAAAAGGAAAAAAAAAAAAAAATTGAAATATGAAAAATAATTATAATTTCGATTTTTTATTAAAAAATATTTTTATAAATTTAAAAAAGGCCAAGGGTTTAAACTTTAAAATGGGTTTCCTTATAACCCATTTAGACTATTTCTTTTTGTGTTTTACATTCAATGACCCATTTTTGACCCATATTTAACTTTCACTTGACCCATTTCTGACCCATATTTAACATTCACTTGACCCATTTCTGACCCATATTTAATTTTCACTAGACCAATATATGACCCATTTAACTAAAAATGGGTCATAATATGGGTTTTTGACCCATATTGCCAGCTCTACATTTCAGTATGGAAGAAATGCTACGGGAAACTGGTTGTCATTTTATCTAATCACAAACTTGACCTTTCAGGTTGACCTCTGCGGTCATGCGACGCTAGCTGCTGCGCACACTCTCTTCACATCTGGGATGGTAGATTCTGACACCATCGAGTTTATGACATTATCTGGAATTCTGACTGCCAAAAGGGTTCCCGAAACGAAGTCATCCGACATCTTGAAGGTTCAACATGGTGATGTGCCCGGGATATGGATCGAATTGGATTTTCCTGTAGTCCCGATCGCCGAAGATGATGCCAAGCGGATTTCATGTGTCTCCAAAGTTCTCAATGGCACTTCCATTGTTGAAATCAAGAAGACAGCAAAGGGCGACCATTTCGTAATTCCTCAACTGCGACCTGATCATTTTCTTTTCCCCATACATACTGTTTTGAGTACATTGAACCCCTTGCTTCCTCTTTGAGGCAATCGTTTTCATTCTGTTGATTCCAGGATTTGTACAGCAGCAGCTGGCATTGAGCTGATTTTCATTAGGAAGAGAGTATTTAATCCTTCATTTCTACTTTCTTCTGCTTATTTTCGAAGATTGTTATCCCATCGTGGAAAGAAGTTGAAGAATTTCATCCCCAGTTTGATGAGATAGAGAGATGTCCTGGGAGGGGTATTATCATCACAGGATCAGCTCAGCCAGACTCGGGATTCGATTTTGTCAGTCGATTCTTTGCCCCAAAAGTTGGACTGAATGAGGTATTACAGTTCATATCAATCATAATTAGTTATTCAATTGTCCGATTAGCTGGTCATATGTCGAAAGCTGTGTTCTATCAACCAATTTTATGCTCTTACCGCAAACCTCTGAATGAATGATCTACTTTCCAGGATCCTGTATGTGGCAGTGCACATTGTGCTTTGGCACCTTATTGGAGTGAAAAGCTGGGGAAAAAGGATCTCGTTGCCTATGCTGTAATCTCTCTCTCTCTCTCTCTCTCTCTCTCTCTCTCTGTTCATCCACACATGCTTGTGCCCATGTCTCTGCCCTTGTGAATGCCCATGTGGTTTGCTTCTCTCGTCTCTCAAATGGTATGTAAATGAATGATTTTCGATGGCCTCATCATTTTCACGTCTTACAGGCATCGCCCAGAGGTGGAGTAGTGAAGGTGCACTTGGACGAGCAAAACCAGAGAGTGTCATTGCGCGGGAAAGCTGTAACTGTAATGAGGGGCTCTCTTCTTGTTTGAATTTCTAGCGCTTCTTCTTGTTTCTGAACTTAAAGCACGTGAAAATCACTACGTGAGAAGGAATTGAAATAAATGAGCTTATGTTGTGGGTTCGATGGTACCGATTAAAATAATGTGAAATACATGAGATAGCGTCCTTTCCTGTATGACAGGTTCTTAATTTGCTTGCAGTGGAGAGTGAACTGAATAAGTGTTGAATGGATCCGTTGTTTCATTCCAAGAGGACTCTGTCTTCAGAATTCTGTCTGCAGAAGAAGTGCATATTTGATTGACATAAGTGTTTATCAGCACGGCTGGGAAAATAAACAAGTGACTAAAAGCCTTCATTGGACTAAGACATCAGCGACGCACAGTTTCGGTTCCCGTAGAAACTTCCTGCAAATTCGTCCTTTGAGTAGTAGGATGGCCATGTTATTTCCTATACTTGATGTGGAGTCAGGTTATGAATTGCAGCTACACTAACATGTACATGTAAGTTCACACTTCAAAGTTTCTGCTCTCATCGACAACTGGTCTATGAGATCCGTAATGTTTTTCAGTGCAGACGGTACAGTTAAATTAGTAAAGCGAGTCTTTCTTATTATGGCAAGTCTAGATGTGAGTCTACTGATAATCTTGCAATCAAACAGAACACAAGAAGAGCTGACGGCAAATGGGGCTCTAAAAGCTCTATAGGACCTTTATGGCCTAAACAAAGAAGAAGGAGAAGGTAAGCCAGTCTACGCCACACAAGTCCAGCCTTGTTAAGGCGATCACAAAGCAACAAAATATGAGGCTTAAGCAGGGCAATAGAAACTTCGAATAAATCAACTGGAGATCGTGACAGACATCTTGCCGCTACGCTTTCTGGTCCGGAGTTGGAACCATTGTTGCTTGGGCGCTGTGATAGTGAGTGCATCTCCGCTCATGGCAGCAGAAGAGTCGCTTGCCCGAACATTCTTAGGAAGGACCATCTGGATATTATTGTTTGCCACTTCGCTCTGGTTGCATGAGATACAAAGCAACTCGCCATCAATGATCTCAACCTTCAATTCGTCCTTCCTCAGTTGTGGAAGCTGTAGGCGAAAGACATAGTCAGTCGCAGTCTTTTGGCTCTCGACCAACTCATCAGGAGAGAATGGATCGCTGTAAAAGAAAGCGCCCGCTTCATGGTCATGCCATTCCATTCTTATGATACGAATTGATCTCTTTAAGAGCCGAATCCAAAGTGGGCAATCTATCGGAATGGGATTCACAGTTCTTCAATATGGAGTCAGCAGCTTTGCTGAGAATACATACACAGCTGCAGTCTAAGGCCCGTGCACTCTTTAAGGCAAGTTGGCAACCTTGTAGTTGAGTATCTGATTCCCACTAAATTAATGAAGATTAGTACAAAGGATCGTAAAGATTTTAGAGGACTATCACGTCCCGAACCTCGAGCGCGCGCGCATCCCTTGATGGTCGATCAAATTGCGACGTTCCCAGGACACGTTGCCGACCTAAACAATTCATGCACATGCGGAAGCGAAATAAACAATCCCCAGACAACAATCAACATGTGATAGAGAAGAAGGACAACCATATAAAACAAACCACACTTTTATAGACATGGTTAGCCTGCAAAGTTATATACAAAAGTCAAAAGGCCCCAAAAAGGACTACCTAGCTAACTCTACCCCAAACCCTTTTGCTTGGGATTTGGGTCCACTACGACACCGTCAGGAATGTCCATGTCTAGCGGGTCAGCTACTTCCTCAACTTCGGGCTCCTACTCATCCTCGGGCAACTGGTTCGTCTCGATATTTGCAATAATATCGGCATGCACGATAGGGTCGAGTACCTCCTCACCCTCACCCTCAACGGCGGGTTCGTCGAAACAATCCATGGGACCTTCCCATTCCCCGTTAGGCCCGTGATGAAACCACACCTTGAATCAATGAGATACCAACTAAGGTAGACCCTCATCGGCCAAGATCGTGGTCACGACGAGCTCACGGGTCCAGGGATTCCCAAAGACAAGGAAGACGGTACTCTGCTCGCTATACTCTCGCGGCTGCCCAAAACGAACTGGACGGACTTCCATCTAGAGGCTTGTAAGAAAATGAAACCCATGACGGGGTGAGACAATGTCTCAGTGAGTTCACGCCTTAAATCCCGATTAGGAAGGTAATACACCTAGAGGCAATCTAATCACACATCATAGAAGACTTACCTCGCCTTAGCATCTACCTGCATGTCAGTACGACTCATATAACATTTATAAATGCAGTAGATGCAATCAATAATTGGAACGCCTCACCTTCAAATCAATCAATCACAAGGGTCCCGATTATAAGGCCAAATCGTTATGACACGTCTCATTCCGTGCCATACAATTTTGTTTCATAATCAGGCACGGTTATATCTCACTCAGACAAGCGTTCCAATTAATTACGGCCCCACGGGCACGGCCAACTCAACAGTCGGTGGTCTTCCGGCATTGTCGGGCATCGTCTTGCCCTATCGAGCACGGCAACGTCTACCTCTAGACAGCATTCCCGAAGAAGCATCGGCCTAGCCTCTACTGTGATCGTCATCCGTTGACAAGGGCATTCCATATAAGAGCATCGCTCACCCGACTCTCAACGAGTGACGGGTTCTCATAACCATCACACGCACACCCAATCCCAGCCAAGGACATTGTGCTTTGCACTCAAATGATTCAATTTAAATAATGTGATTGGCTTATTTTCTTCATATTAAAAACACCCGGTAAAATAATCGTGAGTGGGTACACGGTTGGCTTGAGCCATAAAAAGTGATATCCTCCCTTTTAAAAATCTCACTACTTGATATAGTACTTTAAAACATTTTTGGTGTCAAAACCCGACAACCGGTATTTTCTAATTAATTACCAAAAATCCTAATTTTGAAATAATAAATCAAAATCAACAATCATCATTCAATTGCACAATTTAACACTCAATTGCACAAACCAATTACATCACGACAATCCGCACGAAATTCGACGATCGACAATCCTAGTATAATTTTCGGAAAATAATAAATAATTAAATAAATTATAAAATAATTAAATAAATATAAAATAATTAAATAAATCACTAATTAAGCTATATACACTAATCTAACCACCTAAATGGACTTAAATAAATAATATACTAAGCTAACTAAATCACATGCTCTAATTAACCCCTAACTAAACTAATCTAACCACCTAATTAGCCTAATTAACTAACTAAATCACTAATTACACTAACTAATCCTCCTAACTCAACCTTAGTCTAAACTAATCCTCCTCTAAGCGTAATTAACTCCCTAAGTAGATTTTAGCAAGTAAACTCACCGATTTGATTAGCCGATGAGTTCATGGCGACGGCGACGTGGAGGCGAGCAAGACTCGGGCCTACGGCGACACCAAGGGAGGTCCGGAAAGGCCCGGAAAAGGCCCACGAAGCCTCAGCACTAAGTTGGAACTTCGGTTCTGTAGCTGAACCGAAGGGGCTGGTTGGCGGCTTGGCTGGTGCGGGAACGGCATGACAGGGCCAGGTGGCGACGATAGCGACTCGGAGACGGTTATGGCAGCTTCCAGGCGGGTGGAGGTGGCTCAAAGGACGGCAAGGACGACGGGATCGACGTCGAGCTGGCGCGGGACGCGGGGACGTGCGGGTGGAGCTCGAGCGGCAACTCGAGTGACCAGGCGGGGCGGCAGCGGCTTCAGCAGGCTTGGGCAGTCAACAGCAGGGGACTTCGGTGAGGCTAGCTAGTCTGTTGGTCTCTCTACTCCTTTTTCAACAACAATGGAGCATAAAGAAGCAAGGAAGAAGAAGATAGAGCTATTGCAGCTGGAAAGGGGGAACAAGGCTTTCAATGCTCACCAAAATATCCCAAAACACTTGAGTGTGAGCCCTCGACGTCCATAGCCCTTATCAACAGCCATTTCCCTCCTCAATCTTCCCTAACAAGCCAAATTTGAAGCTGAATGTTGCACCCCTATGGCATACGAATTTCACCTATTTCGACTTCAATTGAACTCTTTATCACACCAATTGGCTCCCAATCAAGGCCAAATTGATGAGGAGGAAACTAACACCAAACAATTTCTCTCGCCAATTGATCCATCTTGAACGCCAAAAATTCACATAAAAACGACCCTCTAAACTTCCCGGTCCAAAATCGCCTAATTTTAAATTTTCGCCAAAAGTCTAGGCTTGCCGAAAATTCTTCGAAGGATGAGTCGACGATCCTAAAATAAACTGTGACACACTAAAACTTTTGATTCCTGAAATCGGGTTCAATTTCGTGGTTAATTTCAACCGGATGTGATTTTAGCGTTACCTAACCTACCGGGTAGCTTTTAGGAATTCTTAGCTCAATTGACCCATGGTCAATTATTTTCGATCCACATTGTGCATCTCCGATTCATAGGCGACTCTCGGTTATCGTAAAAATCTTGAGACTTCAAATACGGGCATAGAGTACAGAAACAACAGAAAAATCGGTTTAGTGCCTTTCGAAATTTTTTTTGCAATTTGGTGGAATCACTCATACTTTAATTACATGCCTTTGTCGAATCAACTTATCTCCGATCTCAAATCAATTTTGACGATGCCGTATTGACTCTTGCACATTAGCACGGTCGAGGAGTCGATTTCTAAACGAATTCTCAAGTTGGTCATGTTTAGATTCTTTAATGGCTTCACCAGATAGATTAGTTATCTCGTGAGTGATCAGCTCAGAGTAAAAGACCATAGGCGCGTTGATGAAAAGCCCAATTCATCTAGTCGAAAACAGAATCAAAAATTAAGATGTCATGGCCACCTGCTCTAAAATTTTAAGGTGTCAGATCAAGGCGAGTGTTTATATCTTTAAGGACCGGGAAAGATTTGAAGTCAGAATCTAATGCTCTCATACATTGTAAAGATTGTTTGGCACCATTATCTACTTTTTTAATAGTTATATAGACGGAGAAAAACATGGTTTAATATTTATGTATACTACCAAGGACTAGGTCAACTTATGATCTAGTCATCTACGCATGATCTAGCGTTGGAGGAAAGCTCACTTTAGTTTCTCATTCTAAGAGATGAATGCGTAAATCAATTTAGCTATTAAATTAGGCCCGCCCTATTTCCACCCCTTTATTGGCTCCCGACACTTCCTATAATTGACTACATTAATCATTGCGGGTCCCACTCTTGATTAAATATTATTACTTGTCTTTTTCACCCTTTATTATTGGCTCTTGACACCCGCTATCACATTTAATTAACTACATTATCCCTTTATTTCTTTATTATTTTCAATTTTATTAAAAGAAAAACTCACCCACATCACTTTCAAACAATTTTTTTTCACCCTAGCCAATTCAACCGATTCATCAACACCCGCTACATTTCAACGTTTCCTTCATGTTTCTCCTCTTCAGGCTCATAGCGATATTGAGCATCAATCCCGATCCATAACAACCTCCAAAATTCACATACCCAAACCAAAATTTATATCATAAATCGATTTCACAAATCAAAACACATAGTCTTTCTGCAACCTGGCTCATTCACCACAAATACTTTTCGTAAAGCATTTCTCATGTCATTTCAAAACTCGTTTCTTAACTGAAATAAATTTCATATGCGTTTTAACAACACATTTCCATAAACCAAGTTCACAAATCAACATATATATACATATAACCTTTCGTAATAACTTTCCAAAAACATTTGGCAAATCATTCACAAGTACCAAATCGTAGTAAATGCTCGATCCAGATTCTATGCAACAAAACATGCTTTCAATTACTTATGATACATCAAATCTCCATAACTTTCAAGACATGAGTTTTCAAACTCATAGAATAAATAGTATCACTTATCTGAGAAAACCGAAAATCAACCATAGCGATCACTCATGTCGACACACTCAAATTCCTAACAAATAACCAAAAAACAATATTAAACGACTAAGTAACACAATATTCTAATGAACGACTCAACTATACTATGCCTATTTGTCAATAAAACGACACCTACACGTCAACGAAAAGCTTGCCTCTAGCAGAAACTATTGTTGTTCGTGAGCTGCGTTAAATTTCATCGCGCCAAAACTTCCTCCATAGAATTCCATTTCAAGCCAACTTATAATCCTTAGAAAGACATTTTGACATAATATAAGAACCCCAACTTAGCCACCCCAAGACCTTGCCGGAAATGACTGAAATTTGGCTCAAAATTTACTATTTGAAACTCTATCCAGAATGCACGCTGAACGTGAAAATTCCATTCTAGGAAAATCATAAGCTCAAATTGAGATCCATAAAATGTTATAGCTTCACAATACCCTAAACACAACAATTCATAATTGACCTAAAATCGAATTTCCAACCCTAATTTTGACAATTCCTTCGAATAGACGATTAGGGGCCTCAATCAATTAGCAACGTTGCAAAATGGATTTAAGTCAGCTTAGCGATTCATACAAATCATAAGCGCACGAAAATTTTCCCCTTCATTCTTTCTTCTTTCTCTTTTTAATAATATTTAAAAAATGTTTTGAATTATATCGGTTTCTTTTTTCTTTTCTTTTCACTATGTTTCTTTTTTTGGGGGGGGGACTTAGGGCCACAAGAGTCTCTAGCCAATTCTCACTAACCACAAGGGCGAGGACCGCACACCCTCGCTTTGGCTAATGAGGACGTCTCAGCCCTTGCCTAGCCCTCACCTGCCACAATGAAGGCCCACGAGCCCTCACATAGTGGCCAATGAGGACGTGGTGGCCCTTACCCGAGTAGATAAGAACTGCAACACCCTCACCCAATGTCAACAAGGGTCGTCGACCCTTGGTAAAAAAAGAAAAAGAAAAGTAAGGTAAAATAATAATTAAAAAAACCCATAAAAACTATAAAAAATTCAAAAATATATGAAAATATTATTTAAAAATGTTTAGGTTTGTGCCGATCGTGCTCTATAAGATGACTGGTGTCCATGTCAATAATTCCCGATCAAAATTGACTGGATGAACTTAACTGACAAAACTTGAAAAGATCTAGAACTAAATTAGTATAATTGAAGGTTTATGATTGAATTAACACAAACGTAATAGATTTATAACATTTTTTTTTTTATAATTGTCCCGTATAAAAACTGTCACATTTAAAACACATTAGGTGCTATTGCACGAATTGCAGTGTTGCTTCTCTCATGATATCCCGAATAGTGACTAAGACCAAAATCACAGGCATGCTGTTTAGATTTAGGAAATCAACGCATATTTGGAAGTGGATCGGGTTCACGAGCACCAAAAGGCGCTTCCTAAAAACCAAAAGATGTAGAAAGAGCAACTCTCAATGCACATTAGAAAACTTATTCGATACTTCTTTTTTGTTTTTGCCGAAACAAGAGGACAAGGAGGGGCGAGTAGCGGTGACTATACCCTCTTAATGTTACCTTAAGAAAGTATTGCACCCATCACAAAATGTTCAATTTAGGTGAGGACGAGCCACTACTACTCTAACACTATAAAGGTAGGTGACCCAGGACCAGGACACCACCGTAGTACTAGAAGCCCACAGCCCATTCCCAAGCCAAATCAGAAGACTAATTGACACGAGCAAGGTCACTGGATATGGGAATACAAGCACGAGACCAACTTGAATACATCCGATGGGATAATTAATACTTCTTATCATACAAGGTTGATCTTTCAGTTTCCACATAAACGGAGTAGGTGATGAACAAACTTCGCAAATCATATAGCATATGAAATTACCGGGGCAAAGGACTCTTGAATTGCACTAATGTCATACGCGGACCTAGAAATGATAGATTATATATGAAAAAATGTCGGATATTCTAAGACATCTTATTAAAAGTTACTTATCAAGTGATGTAGCAAGTATTAATTAGATAATAAGGAGTAGGATTATATTATATTACATTATTAGTTTCTTTCAATACACAATTGATAATTGTCAAATCACCCACTAAAAAGTAAGTTCAATGTTTGGTACATTTACTTTGCTTAATAAATAATCTAGTTTATTTCTAGTGTGTCTCGGTCAATCCAAATAGACACATTTTTTTAAGAAAAACCTTAAAGCTCGCTTTCATTCATTGGTAGAAAGAGTAAAGACAAGAAGAAGAAGGGAATTATTTAATGATAACTATTAAATTAATATCTCAAATTTGAGCCTTGTATGAGAGCCCATCCAATTGGAGGATATAGACCGCTCTCTATTAGATGAGGTGTAAGAGAAAGGGTCCTAATTGGACTTTGATTTTTCTCGCCTTTCTTTCAAAAGATAATCTTGAATTTACTTGGGCGGTGGATTCAAATAAAGAAGATAACTTAAACAATAAAAGTTGTTGGCGACTTATTACTCAAGGGTTTGACCGATCAAGGCTTGAAATTTTTCATACGGTAAAAGAGTAGAGAGAGAGAGAGTAGTGGGTTAGAGGGTTTCTTGAGGTTAGAGGATTTTTTATTTTTTTTAGAGAAAAGAAAAATAGAAGGACATGAGTTTTGCTTTTATTGCCTCCACCGTCCATAGCCACACAATACAGTAGGGGATTTCTTTGAGCTGCTCAAAAGGAAGTTTCCAATGTTGATTTGTGCAAATGATATGACGCTTTCTTTGTGAAAGCATAAGTATTTCGAGCACTGAGATAATTCTATGCAAGGCTAAAGATTATGGGTTTGGATATAATTTAGGTATAGGAAACACTCAAGTGAAGTGTGTGAGTAATTGTAACTCTATACTTGTCCGATTGATTCATGGATTATTTACTACTGACTCTCCCTATGAAATAGGTACAAATACTTGGACTGAATCACGTAAATCTCTCAATTAGTGGTCTTCTTCCTCCCACCATTTTACTTCAGGTTGCTCAACTTTTTTATGATTCAATGGTCTTCTTCTTCCTAGGCTTTCTCATTGTTCTTCTTTTGGATTTTCATTTTTTTTTTATTCAAGCTTGTTGTACTTTAGCTAGTACGTCCATGATGGGGTGCGATTGGATCGCACCGTATCAACTTGATACGTTACGATGGAAATATATCAATTGAAAGGGTACGAAGGGGGATGTATAAAACTCTCCTGAACACAACCGTTGGAACGGTTGGCAGAGCGTACAATCAGAAAATTCTCTCATTCATTTGTTCCATTTCCATCAAAGGGAGAAGGCATTCTATTTTCACTATTACAAAGAACAATCGGCATTTACGTTGTGGAAATCGGGTGCTTTCCTCGTGATTGCATTCAGACCAAAGTGAAGTGTTTTTCTTCGTGATTCATCCTCAATTCAGCATTCGTTTCGGGGTTAATTGTTGTTTGTGCATCGGATAAAGGTAAGTCATCTTCCGCCGACTTGAAATCCAACATTGGTATCAGAGCCCGGTCATGATTTCTGCCTTGTTTTTCATCAAATTTTCTGGATTATCATTTGATATTGAGATCAAGAGTATGAAATCTAAACTGTTTGCATGTTTCTTACTCGGAATTGCAATTTGAATCATAAAAAAAGAACCAAAGCGAAGAACGGGTTCGGGGCCGTGTACACCCGTACGGTTTTGGCCATTTTTTCGAAATATTTTTCAGCCAAAATGAATTTTCAATATACAGGGTGAAAGTACTTGTCGAGATGAGTCCGGCGATGGGTCGAGCGCCGCCGGAGGAGGTCGGACGCGCCCACACGCGTGGCTAGAAGCCGTGGCGCGTGGGCGCCACGCGCTCAACTCATTGGAAAGGCCAGCATGTGAGCGTCACGCGCGCGTCGCGAAACGTCGCGTATGACGTTACGGATGATGTCATCCATGACGTCATCCAACCGTCGGTAACCGTCAGATGACGTCATTGATGATGTCATCGCCGGCGGCAGTTGGCCGACGGCGACTCAACCCGACCAGAGTCCGACCCGTTGACCCAACCCGACCGGACCGTTGACGAGTCAACAGTCAAACTGGTTGGACCGGTCATCGATTGGACTGGTTGGGAGCCTTTTGGCTCGCTGGTGCGTGCGCCACACGCGCCGCGCACTCAGGGGACGCGTGTGGACACGTGCGAGCTCCGATTGGAGTGTGGTCGGTGGCGTTTAGTTCGTATGGATGTCCTCTAAACTGTAGTATAGTTATTTTTTATTTTTTTATTTTATAAATGTATGAAATTGTGTATCGAACCCTAAGTACGTGTATTTTTTAAGGTATTAATGCACAATTTATTCATTTGTAGCTAGTATTTTCTTATGTTTTAGGAAATACAGTAGCTAACCTATATGAAAATGATGTCATATATGCTGTGTAGAGCTTGGTTCGATGGTAGCATATATATAGTTTAATATACTTGCAATTTTCTAGTTCAAAGAAAATTCGAACAATGGTAGGAAATCCTTGTTTTTCCATTATATGTTGAATTGCAGATTTTGATTGTGGTTATAGCATGATTGCTTTTTGTATGTTGGTTTACATCATGCTATGTTGTTGTGTTAATGGAAAAATGTAGAAATTACATAAGGTCTTGTAATTATTTTTCCTAGTGGGAATTCGTAGGTTGGTAGAATTCAAAGGAGTTCTCACCTAGAACTTAAAATTTGTGCAAATTAAACTAATTAATGATAATGGAACAATTGTACATAGGAGCTGATTGGGAACATAGTGAACTTTCGTTTCTATATCTTTTGTTGAATTATCATTAATTTAGTTTGTCTTTGCTTCAAATTAAATATGTGTGTTACTCTGAAAAATGTGCTAGTATTGATTCTGCGTTTATTATGTCAATATGTTATAGCAATTGATTATGGTTTCGGCATCCAAGACCATTGTGGCTGACCTCAATAAGGGTGAGAAGCTGAACGGTGACAATTATGATATTTGGCATCGAAAGGTTTAGTACATCCTTGAGGAGCGAGAGGTTTTGGAAACCCTCAACCACACCATGGATGAACTTGAGCATGGAACTTCAGCTTAACACAGGAGAGATCTAGATGCTTCAAGCTTGAAAAAAGAAAAATAGCATTGCTCGCATCACATTGTTGAGCTGTATGCAAGATGATCTCATGTGTGAGTTTGAAAGTTATGATAAAGCTCAAGCTATGTGGGTTGCCTTGAAAGATAAGTTTGGGGGTACATCTGCCACTAAGCTGAGGAGACTCACCATCAAGTTTGACACATACCGAAAACGCCCAAATGTAACAATGAGGCAGCATCTTCGGGAGATGTCAAACATGATTCATGAGTTGAAGTCGGCAGGTCACTCCCTTACTGATGAACAGCAAGTTCAGGCTGTTATAAGGTCTCTTCTTGATAATTGGGAGCATATGAAGATCAATATGACGCATAATGAAAATATTGTCACTTTTGATGATATAGCGCATCATTTCGAATTAGAGGATGAGTGCCTAGAGGCTGCAAGATCCTCTACCCATGCTTATGTTGCTGAATCGAGTTCGCACAAAGTTTCGGGCTTGAAGTGCAAAAGGAATTCTCAATTCAACAACAAAGGGAAAAAGACTGATCAGGCACCTAAGAGGGCTAAGACCTTCCAACGCAAGAAGCGTGGTGGGAAGAAGGACAAGGCCAAGATGAAGTGCTACAATTGTGGCAAGATGGGTCACTTTGCTTGTGAATGCATTGAGCCGAAAGAGGTACCCTATTACTCTATTACTTTAAGTAATACTTTTGTTTCTAATACTATAATGTTTGCTGAATCACATCCAATGTAGACTGTAAAGTTAGGAGTAACAGACTATGTAGCTAGAGACCGAGAAGCATTTGTGGAGTATCGTCAGATACAACTTGGAAGAAGATGGATATATGTTGGGAATAACTCAAGAGTTGAAGTGAAGGGTATCGGCACATGTAAATTAATTTTATGTGGTGCTCGAAGCCTATTCCTACATGATGTCCTCTATGCTCCGGATATTCGACGAAACTTGGTCTCCGTAGTTGTTCTTCTTAGCTTAGGTTATGTATTGAATTTTCATGGTGATTGTATTGACATTTTGTATGAAACAATTTATTATGGTTCAGGTCATGTATCGAATGGTTTTATGGTGTTAGACATTGACTATGATCAGTATAATATTAATGTCGATGGTTGTTTTTCTTTAATTGCATCTTCTAGTAATGTTGAGATTGATGCAAATACTTGGCATGCTAGATTAGGTCACATTGGATTGTAAAAAATGCAAAGATTTGCTAGAGAATGCCTTTTAGGGTCACTCACTAATATTAATCTACCTGTATGTGAACATTGTCTAGCGGGAAAATCAACTAGAAAACCATTCGGTAAAGGGACTAGAGCCGAATTTCCATTGCAACTCATTCATTCTGACATTTATGGTCCTTTGAATGTGAGGGCGAGGCATGGAGCCTCATATTTCATCACTTTCATAGATGACTTCACGCGTTTTGGTTATGTTTTTCTGATCTCCCATAAGTCAAAAGCATTAGATTGCTTTAGACGATATATAATGATGGTAGAGAATTAGTTGAACAAAACAATAAAGGCATTGAAAACCGATCGCGGATATGAGTATCTATCAGAGCAATTCAAGGCTCTTTGTGATGAAAAGAGAATTGTACGACAATTGACTATTCTTGATACTCCACAACAAAATGGGGTAGCTGAGAGAAGGAATAAAATCCTAATGGAAATGGTTAGGTCTATGATGGTGCAAACAAATTTATCTATCTCCTATTGGGGAGATGCATTATTGACTACTGTCTATACTTAATCGAGTGCCCTTAAAATCGGTCACTTCCACACCTTATGAATTATGGACTGGTAGGAAATCAGACTTAAGTAGTCTACGTCCATTGGGATGTGTAGCTTATGTTCATGATTCTTCCCATAAATATGTCAAATTAGGTCCTAGAGGAAAGAAATGTATCTTTATAAGATATTCTGAACACTCCAAAAGGTACGTGTTCATAGGTGAACAAGCTGATGGAAGTGTGACCGAAATAGAGTCACGAGATATCACGTTATTTGAGAACGATTTTCCTAGTAGAGGTGAGATTGATAAAGACTTCCAATTATATGAGGTGGAAGATCCTGATAACACACCCACTAATGTTGTAGAGGGAAATGAAAATTTACCTCAACACACAAGACCTAGTGGGAGTATTGCATCGCCTAACGAAATGAATTCAAGAGAAATTCAGTTGTGTAAAAGTAATCGTAAAAGCATTTCTCGTCGTCGTTTTGAGATTGAAGCGGAAGCATTTATGATTGCTCAGAAAGACGATATTGAGCCTAAAACTGTTCAAGAGACTCTCTCATCCTCTAATAAGGAAGAATGGAGAAATGCTTTGGAAGATGAAATGGAGTCAATGAGGGCAAATCATGTTTTGGACTTGGTTGATCCACCACCCAATCGCAAAGCCATTGGAAACAAATGGGTCTTTAAGATTAAGCGAAGGCGGATGGATCCATTGAAAAGTATAAGGCTCGCCTTATGGCGAAATGTTATACTCAACAAGAGGGTATAGATTATGAGGAAACCTTTTCACCAGTTGTAAGGTTTGCCTCAATACGCCTTATTATAGCCATCGTTGCACATTTGGACCTTGAATTAGATGAGAAAATCTTTATAAAACAACCAATAGGTTTCATAGCTAAAGGTCAAGAGCGTAAATTTTGCAAACTTCGTCGCTTAATATATGGCCTTAAGCAATCATCAAGACAGTGGTATTTTCGTTTTCATCGAGCCATAACAACTTTTGGTTTCACGATGATCGAAGAAGATCACTGTGTATATGTCAAGCGGTCCGAAGATAAATTTGTGATTTTATCACTTTATGTGGACGATATTCTGTTGGCTGGAAATGACAAAGTTTTGGTTATCACCATAAAAGAATGGTTGTTCTCCAATTTTGAAATGAAGGACATGGGAGAAGCTGCTTATATATTAGGATTTAAGATCGAAAGAGATTGATCAAGGAAACTCCTTACTTTATCACAAGAGTCTTATATTATGAAGATTCTTGAACGTTTCAATATGCAGCACTGTAATTTCATTGATACCCTTGTCATGCAAGGTGAAGGCCTAAGTACTAAGATGTATCCTAAGACTTTAGAAGAAATTAAGGTAATGGAAACTGTTCCTTACGCTAGTGCGGTCAGAAGTTTGATATATGCTATGATGTGTACTCGACCCGACATATGTTATGCCGTGGGATTGGTGAGCCGATATCAATCAAATCCCGGTCAAGGATACTGGAAAGCAATGAAGAGGATCCTAAGATACTTGAAAGGCACCATGGACTATTGACTTTTGGATATGCGTTCTTACTCAATGGAGGTGAAATTTATTGAAATAGCAAGAAATAGACATGCACAGCCTTATCTACGATGACGACAGAATTTGTTGCATACTCTGCCACAGTACAAGAAGCAGTATGGCTAAAACGTTCATTGGAAAATTTAGCCACTGTCACCGAGGTTCCAAGACCGGTGATAGTTTATTGTGATAGTTAAGCATCCATTGCTTATGTGAAAGATCTCAAGTATCATGGAAGGACAAAGCACATTGACATAAAGAACAACTTCATCAGAGATATTATAGTGTAGAAAGAAATGATCCTACAATACATTTCCACCAATAGAATGGTTGCTGATCCATTTACGAAAGTTATTCCTAGAGACATATTCTTGACCCACAAAATGTCACTAGGATTGCGTAGAATGTGATATGTGTTATTGTAGAGGATCATTGGTTTATGTATTTGTGGACATATGTATTGTACTTGTTTGTTCATTAGTGATTTGATATTTTATCAATGAGTACAAATCCACTATAAGACTAGCACATACACACATATATTATTGAAAAGTATGTCAGCAGGCAATGATTGACTCACTCACACGAGCAATCACCTCAAGCGTTATAGTTAGCACGTTGAGATGAGATATTATGTACAAGTAAATGCTGAAGAGCAAGTTTAGTACATAAAATAATATATCGGCTCGATTGAAGTCAAGATGAGGTCTGTGATTTGTTAATAATAAGACCGAACATAATAGTCACACAATCATGTATGCCTGAAATATGCTGAATGCGAGTACTTAATTGGGCGCTATAGAAAGCGAGCTGATATAACACTCGAGTTAAACATGAGTACGTGAGGAGCACGTGACTATGTTTAGGCTAAGATCCGTATAGTGGATATATTTAGTAAATGACATACACTCTTATAGAAAGAGAAATCCACTATAGCATGTAATTCATACTACATGTGCATTGTATGACCGACAAGGGAAGGTGAGTAAAATTATCCCTATTTACTCATCGTGTGAGCCCTTGAAGTAATTTATGATTTACCTCATTTTGTGCCCTATGTTACTTCTGACTATGTTCTCAAAGTGAAAGATCAATATTGCTACTTTAGCATGTTATCGGCGGTCATGAATGGATATAGCCTTATGGGACGTGTCTAGGAAAGTAGTTGTTTTGAAATGGAGAGAGACATGAGTGCGAAGGAAGACTATCGTTGTTTTACATCTATCACAAATATTTACTAGTCGACCAATTATATCGCCCTCTGTGGTTGCGGATATAATTTTAAATACATTGTGTTTTTTAGGATAGTCAAGTATAGCATTTAAGGGATATGTATACTTGGATTGATGTAACAAAATATGTCTGGGGCACTGTGAGACATCGATTGTTTATTTCTTTTCGTGGTTGTAACCATTATGTCATCCCTAACAGGTGCATAATTTGAGCTCCCAAGTGCAGGTGTACTCTCTGGTCGCACGACTTACTTGCCAGTATGAATTGTTTTGTAAAGTTGATGAATGTTGAATGCCTTATATTCTTGATAGAGCGCTATCAAGCCCATCATGTCCGAGTGGAAAATGTTGTACTTTAGCTAGTACGTCCATGATGGGGTGCGATTGGATCGCACCGTATCAACTGGATACATTATGATGGAAATATATCAATTGAAAGGGTACGAAGGGGGATATATAAGACTGCTGAACACAACCGTTGGAACGGTTGGCAGAGCATACGATCAGAAAATTCTCTCATTCGTTTGTTCCATTTCCATCAAAGGGAGAAGGCATTCCATTTTCACTATTACAAAGAACAATCGGCATTTACGCTGTGGAAATCGGGTCCTTTCCTCGTGATTGCATTCAGACCGAAGTGAAGTGTTTTTGTTCGTTATTCATCTGCAATTCAGCATTCGTTCCGGGGTTAATTGTTGTATGCACATCGGATAAAGGTAAGTCGTCTTCCGCCGACTTGAAATCCAACAAAGCCCTTATCTTTTATCATAAAAAAGCACTTGTTTTGCTTTACAAGATTATGTTGGCCATATAGGATGTGACATGGGATGCTAGCAAGACACTTAACAGTATTTTAACAGCAACGTGAGGATAGGATGAACTAGATATTTCAGTGGGGAAATTTCCGTCTTTAGTCAAAGAAAGAGCGGGGGGTTGATTGGTTCTCCTCAGCTGATTAGTTCTCAAGCTTAATTTTGGGAGACTTTCGGGGTGTGGAATCGCACGGGTTATTAGAAAATTGATAGTGGTAGGGCTAATTTTCTCTCTTTTTTCCTTTTCGAAATGATAGTGGCTTACTTTGTTAGAATGAGACGACGGACTTTTGTGCAGCGGCAGTTGGTTTCTTTGCTCTGTCCGAAATTAGTGGACTTTACACGCCGACCCCCATGTACCATCCGCGTGATATTTCTTGTCGTGAACATTTTATTTGCTTGAACCTTGTCCTCAGTTAACATCGAAAGTGTTTTGTCGATTGGACTCTAAATAGTTCGAGTACTGCTTGTTGCACATAGAGTTGGAAAAGCATGACATTTGCCGCAGCATTACATTTAAATAGTTTAGGGTGCAGACACCTAATTTTGTCACTTGAATGTTTTTCACTAATGCACGCCGATTGACCATGACCTCAATTGGAGATTCATGAGAACGCTCCTAAAAATCATCCAAGTGGTCTAATAGCTCAAGATTATCGCAATTCTCCCGCGACAGGAAGATTGCCATGTCAATTGGCGACTGCGTCATCGAACTGGATCTTTGATATCACGGTTTCTTGTGCCAAACAAATTCCAATCAATCCCCTTCAAACTGAAAGTGAAGTGAACTTAGCATGGCCGGCTCGGCTTTAGTCCAGTTTAAGATCAAAATCGATTCAGAAGTTTGTCTGGGTAGAGAGACCTACCATCTTTTGTCTCTAATTTCTTCTTATAGCCAATTTTGACTCGTGATATCTTATATGTTTCAGATCCAATCGAGGTGATTATTGATGATATATAAAACTCGTAGCTCCTACTCTCGACTAATGCCATCTGATTGAGAAAATCACGTAACTCTTGATATCATCAATACTGAATGGCCGAGATTTGGTGGAATGAGTTTCTCGAGATGCAATCATCACGTTTCTCTGAAAGCTCTCCCCAGATTGCATCCTCTTATATCGTCCATCAAATTTTGAAACAAGTTAGATCCCAGGTCAATTTGGTCAAACCATGAAAATGTTAGGTGTAAAATGAGAATTTACATGTTCTTCAAGTTATGCAATGATACATACAAGTGGGGTCTGATGATGCTCACTGTACGTAGCGCCTCCAAACCAACGAAAATTATCAAGGTCTTTGTTGGCGGCTGCATCTAGGCTTTTTCCCCCCTTTTACGCTAACTTCTTTGATTGGTAGGGTCCTAAAACCTTTAATTTAAAGCAAGGGAAATAGAATATATGATGTGTGAATTACCCTCTTGTCTATATTATTACGTAGATATATCCTAAACAATAATCAAAAGTCAAGCTTTGTTACTATTTATGCTTTGAAAGAATGTAACAAAGTTGGTAATACTTGATATAATGTGATTTGCATAAACTGATGTCACAAATTGATGATTGATGGTCCGGACATGCATTTTTCAACCCCTTCATACGACCAAAAAAAAAAAAAAAACTTTCTAACTCTGAAAAATAAAAGAAAGAGAACTTTGCCCGACTAACTAAAAATCAATATATTCTTTATTTTTTTCTCCTTTTGAAAATTTTAAAATGAATATTGTAGAATTTAATTTCGCATTACAAACGCATGACATTGGACTATGACTTATGTCATTTATAGCTAGATCAAACTTGCCGTTATAATGAAATTGAAATCGGAACTATAGTTTCCTTAGCCCAATTTATTTGTATTTTTCAAAGTTATCTAATAGAATTAGAACAAAACAAGCGAGGGAATTGCAATGGAATTGATTACACGTAGTGCAAGTGGAGAGTTACTCTTTTTCTTTTAGTTAATGGCACTGGTTGTGTGAGAATAAGTGCAATAGAAGCCCTAATGTTTTGATGGTTGATTAATTAAGTCCTAAATGCTTTGTTTTGAGTCAATTGAGTTCTAAATGTTTTGACGAAGATCCAATTAAGTACTAATATCATTGTCAATGACCTTTAGCGACTGGACAGCTCCACTCTTAAAGATTACTAAAAAATGAATCATCATTTTAACCACATGAGAGATAAAGCATATGATTCTTATCGATCCATGGTTAGACAACTTTATGTGATTTATTCTTGATTATTATAAAAAAAACACTTAATTTTGTGAAAAACTAAAATGACATGACTTTGCAATGACTTAATTTAGCAGGGAATTAGGACGGAATTACATCTTTTCCAATAAGGCTTAGAGTTCAATTAACTAAATAGGATGTTTAACACACGATCAACAACCAACCCAAAAGGCTGAGGGCTCTATTGAGCGTCGTATATAAGTTATGGCACTCAAGTGGTTGAAAAAAATAATTATAGCACTTGTGATGTTTTTTTCCCCTTTGTCATTCCCGATCTACTTACTTTACTAGCATGGTTCAACCTTGGAAGATTACAAGGCTGCTAGGTTCGGGAGAGAGGACTAGACATGGATGGAAAAACCTAAGTATGTACTTGACTCATCTTGAAAAAATGACATAAATGGTCCACAAACTTTTGTTTGATGTGCAATGTCATCCCTAAACTTTTAATTTGTTGAATGTGATCTTTGAATTTTGGTCAAATGTGCAATGTCGTCCTGGGAATTTTAATTTATTCAATATAGTTCTTAAACCATTAAACATGTTCATATAGTCTAAGGACTATATTGAACATATGCCAATAGTTTAGGAACCACGTTGAATAATTAAAAGTTCAAGGACGACGTTATGAATTGAGCCAAAGTTTAAAGATGACATTGCACAAATTAAAAGTTCAAGGGTGACATTACACATTAAACCAAAGTTCATTGACCATTTGTGCTACTATCCTACTCATCTTCTCTTATCCATTTTAACTTCATGTTTTCGTTATTTACCACATAGCATCACTGAATGAAAACAACACGACCTTGTTTATTTGTTCATTTCACATAATCGTCTTTCTATTTAGCTTGCCAAGATGTCATAATATAAATATATACACACAAAGTCAATTCCCCCCTTCACTCTTGTTGGTCGTAGTGGGTTTTCATATATTCACAACTACATGTTCTTAATCTAAGGATTGTTTATCAAGCCAAAAAGTCTTTACTCTTCATCATCTTCTTCAACCTTCAGTCATAAGGAGCGTTTGAACTAATCTCACCCTCCCTCCTCTTTTGTTGATTTTCTTTGCATTTTATTGTTCTTTTCTTTCTTTTTCTTCTCTCTAGATTTAGATTTCAGAGCTATCTTCTCCTATAGTCTAAATCTCAACTTGAGAGTTTGAACTCTTCCAATCTAATTTTATATATGGATGCTATCCTCTTATGATCTAAATCTGAGAGTTTAATAAATATACTTTTGGGGATTCGATACCCTCTATTCTCTTTGTGTACGGGTTCTTTGTCTTCAACTTCAATGATGATAGCAGAAACTTCGGTGTCTCATTGGATCACAAAGATTGTTCCTCCAGATGTTAAATATGTGTTTGTTCAACCTATTTTGGTTGTCTCCATACAACAATGGTGTAGAGGAAGCCGAACCTAGGGGCACACCACCAACTAGTAACATTGTAATTTGTGGAGAATGAATTTTTGGTGTGTGCTCCTCACTAACAAAAACACAAGATCCAGTTATTGGCCACCGATTATTTTGCTTGACAAATTCTTATGGAATAAGTATGTCCTTAACTTTGTTGATTTTCCGTTGATCCTCCCTATTTATTGGATTTGACTTTGCTTTTGAGTATTCTTTCTCATATATATGCTTTTGAGTAATGGATACAATTTTCTTTCAATAAAAAAATAATAATAAGCGACTTGTTTACTAAGCTTTGCTAATCTATTGGGACAATTTTAAAGTGTCACACCCCAAATCCTATAGGGATGAAGGGGTAACACAATTGTCCTTTTGTAAAGGACGCAATCTCAAATTATATCCCAAATATCTAGCTCCCAATAGTTCTCACAATAAGGCTCTCACTTTATCAATTATTGACTAAGGCACCTAAAAAACATATTAAGAAAAAAGAATGAGCTACCACGGTTCAGTGAGTAATATATTTCTTTCGAGCAAATCGAACAATCACTATGCACATTTAAAATACAAATATAACACACTTTTACTAAAACCAGAATTTAACAAACCTTGAAGATGAAAATAATGTAATATTTCTTACTTTAATATAACATGTTCCAAGCAGAAATATTCAAGATAATAACAAACATACCCCAATGATTTGGCCCATTGGCCGATCTCATAAAAATACACGTCAATAGTCTATTCCATTGATCAATCTCATAAAACACATGTCAATAGTCCATTCAATTGGTTAATCTCATGTTACACATCAATAGTCTATCACATTGGTCCATCTTATATGAAACTACATGTTGATGGTCTATCCATCAACCAATCTTTTGTTCAATATCAAACCATTGTCATTCATAACGCCCGTGACAAGACAACTAATATTCCCCCCTTGGTTAGGTCTCCACCTATTTTTAGTCGATGGCTCGGCCCACAGAGATATCCCAGAGTAGTATGCGCATACCCACAAGCCTCTTGCCAGGCTCATAGTGATACTAAGCATCAATCCCGATCCATAACAGCCTCCACAATTCACAAAGCCAAACCAAAGTATATATCATAAATCAATTTCACAAATCAAAACACATAATCTTTCTACAACCTGGCTCATTCACCATAAATGCTTTTCATAAAGCATTTCTCATGTCATTTGAAAACTCGTTTCTTAAACCGAAATAAATTCCATATACATTTTCACAACACATTTCATAAACCAAGTTCACAAATTAACATATATACATATAATCTTTCACAACAACTTTCCAAAAACATTGAGCAAATCATTCACAAATATCAAATTATAGTAAATGCTCGATCCATATTCTATGCAACAAAACATGCTTTCGATTACTTATAATACATCAAATCTCCATAACTTTCAAGACATGAGTTTTCAAACTCATAGAAGAAATAGTATCACTCACCTAGGAAAGTCGAAAATCAACCACATCGATCACTCGAGTTGACATACTCGATTTCCTAACAAATAACAGAAAAACAATATCAAAAGACCAAGTAACACGATATTCTAATGAACGACTCAACTATACTACGCATATTTATCGATAAAACAATACCTACATGCCAACGAAAAGCTTGCCTCTAGCAAAAACCTATCGTTGTCCATGAGCCGCATTAAATTTTATCACACCATAACTTCCTCCATAGAAATCATGTTTCAAGCCGACTTATAGTCCTTAGAAAGCCATTATGACATACTATAAGAACCCCAACTTAGCCGCCCCAAGCCCTTGCCAGAAATGATTGAAATTCGGCTCAAAAGTTACTACTCGTAACTCTATCCAAAATGCATGCCAAACTTGAAAATTCTGTTCCATGCAAATCATAAGCTTAAGTTGAGATCCGTAAAATACTATAGCTTCACAATAACCTAAACTATCAATTCTATAAAAATACACCGCCTGAAAACTCCCCAATCAAACGCAGCAAGTCATAATCGACGTAAAACCGAATTTTCAGCCCTAATTTTGACAATTCCTTCGAATAGATGATTAGGGTTCTCGATCACTTACCAACATTGCAAAATGGATATAAGTTGGCTTAGCGAGTCATATGGATCATAAGCACATGAAAATTTTCGCGTTCCTTCTTTCTTCTTTCTCCTTTTTCTTCTTTCTCGGTGAGCTCCTTTTCTTTCCTTTGTTTTTGCTTCGACTTCTTCTCCTCTTGTGCTTCATTGCACAAACTCAAATGAGAAGAGAGAAAGAGAGTTGGGCTTGGGCTTGGCTTTTAAGAGACGGGGGTTGTTTGGGCTTTTATTGGGCTTGTTATTACATAAAGTGAGTTGTAGATCATTTAGAACTTAAATGGGGAAAATCTATTTTTAGGCTAAAATTATACAGAAGTGAGCAAAAACCGTGAACTGTCTTAAATCTTTTGAAAAATGTGTGGAGGGCATTGCCACATCGTCTCCACTATGTTCAATCTAAGTCCGCAGCTGCAGCTGCATGTCCTCCAAATACACATTATCAGATTGGGAAAAAATATCAAAAAATTCATAAACTTATTGAGATTATGTTAATTCAATAAAATATTTTTTAATTGTACCAATTTAATTCTAAATATTTTCACATTTTATCAATTGAGTCTATTTTGCCAATTTTAACCAGGAATCATTAATGTAGACATCAGCCATCGTTCGTGATATGATCGGCATTAACTAGACATTTTTAGTAATATTTAAAAATATTTTGAATTATACCGGTTTCCTTTTTCTGTTCTTTTTTATGTTTTTTTTTTTTTGAGGGGGAGGGGGGGAAGAGGACTTAGGGCCACAAGAGTCTCTAGCCAATTCTCGTTGACCTCAACGACGAGGACCGCACACCCTCGCTTTGGCCAATGAGGACATCTCAACCCTTGTCTAGCCCTCACCTGCCACGATGACGGCCCACGAGCCCTCGAGTAGTGGCCAATGAGGGCATGGCAGCCCTTGCCCAAAGCAGATAAGCACTGCAACACGCTCACCCAATGCCAACAAGGATGGCAGCCTTCGGTCAAAAAAGAAAAAGTAAAGTAAGGTAAAGTAAAATTTAAAAAATAAAAATAAAAAAAAACATAAAAACTATTAAAAAGTATGAAAATATTATCCAAAAATGTTTAGGTCTATACCAACCGTGCTATGTAGGATGGCCGGTGTCCATGTCAGCAATTCCCTATCAAAATTGAGTTGAAGAATTTAACTGAAAAAACTTAAAGAAGTTAAAGCTAAATTGGCGCAATTGAAAATTTATGATTGAATTGACACAAACGTAATAGATTTATAACATATTTTTCATAACTGTCCCGTATCGAAACAGTCACATTTAGAACACATTAAGTGCTATTGCACGAATTGCAGTGTTGCTTCTCTCATGATTTCCCGAGTAGTGACTAAGACCAAAATCACAGGCATACTATTTAGATTTAGGAAATCAAGGCATACTTGGAAATGAATCGGGTTAACGAGCGCCGAAAGGCGCTTGCTAAAAACCAAAAGATGTAGAATGAGCAACTGTTAATGCACATTAGAAAACTTAATCGATATTTCTTTTTTGTTTTTGCCGAACCAAAAGGACAAGGAGGGGCAAGTAGCGGTGACTATCCCCTCCCGATGTTATCTTAAGAAAGTATCGCACCCATCACAAAATGTTCAATTTAGGTGAGGACGAGCCTCTGCTACTCAACACCATAAAGGTAGGCGACCCAGAACCTGGACACCACCGTAGTACTACAAGTCCACAGCCCATTCCCAAGCCAAGTCAGAAGACTAATTGACCCGAGCAAGGTCACTGGATATGGGAATACAAGCGCGAGACCAACTTGAATACGTCTGATGGTATAATTAATACTTCTTATCATACAACGTTGATCTTTCAGTTTCCACATAGACGGAGTAGGTGATGAACAAACTTTGCAAATCATATAGCATATGAAATTACAGGGAAAGAGTAAAGACAAGAAGAAGAAAAAAGGGAAGCACACTGAATTATTTAATGATAATTATTTTATTAATATCTCGAATTTGAGCCATGTACGAGACCCCATCCGATTAGAGGATGTAGACCGCTCTGTATTAGATGAGGTGTGAGAGAAAGAGTCCTAATTGGACTTTGATTTTGCTTGCCTTTCTTTCAAAAGATAATCTTGAATTTGCTTGGGCGGTGGATTCAAATAAAGAAGAATACTTAAATAAGAAAAGTTGTTGGCGACTTAATACCCAAGGGTTTGACCGATCAAGGATTGAAATTTTTCATACAGTAAAAGAGTAGAGAGAGAGAGAGCAGCGGGCTTAGAGGGTTTATTGAGGTCGGAGGATATTCTTTTTTTCAGTTTTTTTTTGAGGGAAAAGAAAAATAGAAGGAAGTGAGTTTTGCTTTTATTGTCTCCGCCGGCCATAGCCACTCAATACGGTAGGGAATTTCTTTGAGCTTCTCATAAGGAAGTTTCAAATGGTGATTTATGCAAATGATTCTACATGTAAATTATGGCGTCAAACATAAGTATTTCAAGCAGTGAGAAAATTCTATGTGAGGTTAAAGACTATGAGTTTGGGTATAATTTAGGTATAGGAAACACTCGAGTGTGTGAGTAATTGTAACTCTATAATTATCCGATTAATTTGTGGATTATTTACTGCTAGCTCTCCCTGTAAAATAGGTACTAACACTCGGATTGAATAATGTAAATCTCCCAATTAGTAATCTTCATCCTCCCACCATTTTACTTCAGGTTCTTCAACTTTTTTGCGATTCAGTGGTCTTCTTCCTCCCAGGCTTTCTTATTGTTCTTCTTTTAGATATTCATTTTTTTATTCAAGCCCTTATCCTTTCTCATAAAAAAAAAAAAAAAAGCACTTGTTCTGCTTTTCAAGATTATGTTGGCCATAGAGGAGGTGACATGGTGTGCCAGGAAGACACTCAACAGTATTTTAACAGCAACGTAAGGATTGGATAGGAATAAAAACATAATATTTAGGGATCCTAGTGCTCACAAGAAAAGATTAAAAGTTATTATTGAACAATTTGAAATAGTTCAAGAAGCTTCGATGCCTTTATTCCTTTCTTTTAACATAAACATAATATGAATATTCTGCAATTTTTTAATAATCAAATCCAATAAATTTGAAATTCAAGGTCAACATTGATAAAGTGGACAAAATTTTAGATATCAAATTGCACGTACAACAAAAATTCAGTGTCCTCACATGAAAGAAATGAGTCATCCTTGTCCCAAGTTGTCTTGTCACTAGTTAGAACATACCTTGATCGACTGGGCTCCACAATTATAAGAATCAGATGCACGATTGCTACACAATACACGTCTCATCCCTTATCTGAGTAAAAAACCCTAGAGATTCCTAACATACGTCGGGACAAAGTAGTAAAATAGAGGAAAGTAAAGTAGTACGCACAGGTACAGTAACCACGTGGGCGACAAAGTAAAGTAGTCCGCGGTGGTTGTTTGGGGTCTGCACGAGAACATTTCTATTCCTAAAAATTTCTGTTCTTTTGTTCCCCGGAACAAAAAAAGAACAAAAACCCGTTTGGTAACGCCAAGTTGATTTCTATTCCCCGGAATAGAAAAGTTAGCCTGGGAATAGAAACGAGAAACAAAAAAAAATTGCTTCTTGTCCAAGAAACAATTTCTAGAAATAAGCAATTTTTTTTTTTTTTATTTCTCTCTTGCCGTGGCCACCTTCAACTGCGCGGAGCCACCACCAACCATCGCCCGCCGCCGCCACCGGTCGCCGGCCGCCACCGCCGTCGGTCGCCGGCCGCCGCTGCCACCGCCGCCGGTCGCCGACCACCGCCCGCCGTCGTCAACCGTGGACAAGAATAAAAAAAACAAATAAATAAAAAATAAATAAATACAAAAAAGAGAAATAAAAAAATAAATACAAAAAACAAATAAATACAAATAAAAAACAAACGCAAGAAAATAAAAAAAATACAAAAAAACAAATAAAATACAAAAAAATACAAAAAAATAAAAAAAATAAAAAAATCAAAAAACAAAAAAAATACAAAAAAATAAAAAATAAATACAAAAACAAATAAAAAAATACAAAAAACAAAAAATACAAAAAAAATACAAAAAAAATAAAATACAAAAAAATAAATACAAAAAACAAATAAATACAAATAAAAAAAAACGCAAGAAAATAAAAAAAAAACAAATAAAAAACAAATAAATACAAAAAAACAAATACATACAAAAAAGAATAAAAACAAATAAATACAAATAAATACAAAAACAAAAAAACAAATAAAAAATAAAAGAATAAAAAATAAATAAAAAACAAATAAATACAAAAAAGAATAAATAAAAAACAAATAAATACAAAAAAATAAATACAAAAAAAAAATCGTTGCGTTACCAAACGCATTTATATTCTTTTTCTATTCCAAGGGTAGAAATTTTGTGTCGTTAATAAACGGGTTCTTTTGCTCGTAAACCGTTCCCCGAAATAGAAATAGAAAAGAACTATTTCTGAAAAAAAAACTATTTCTCAGCCAAGAAATTTTACCATGCACACCCTGACTTCCCGTCGTTTAGCTGTTTTTCTCCGGCCTCGATCGGCAAGGGAGACTATCGCCTGTTGCAAGTACACGTGAACCCAATTCACATGCGCCGTCGATCGACCGAAGCCAGATTCATATGGACCCCACCTGATCTACGGTGGGCCCGCGGTTGGCTCGTTGGGAGGACCCATGCAAGGCGTCCGCACCATCACAGCGGGGAGGCTGGAGGTTGACTTTCAGCTGGGACTCGGTGTGGCCGATCTTTCGATCTTCTTCTCCCGTCTTCCTCTCATCTCCTTGCTTTGGCTCGCACCTCCAGCTCTCGCTCTCGCTCTTTCTCCCATGGCAAAGAAGCTCGTGCACTACGTAGTGGTATCGACATATCTTCTCTCTTCTCTCTCTCTCTCTCTCTCATATGGTTTCTGTCAGTCTATAGTGATGAACGTCGATTGAACGTGAGGCTTACGGTTGTGGTCGTGAAGATCAGCTCTTCCGGGATTGAGGTGGCATCGTTTACTCGTCCCTAGCTCATCGTTGATCCCTTTTGCAGGTCGACGCATTCACCGAGACCGCGTTCAAGGGGAACCCCGCGGCTGTGTGCTTCCTGGAGGAGGAGGAAGAGAAGGACGTGGAGTGGCTGCAGGCAGTGGCCAGGGAGTTCAACATCTCCATGACTTGCTTCCTGACTCGAGTAGCTGCCTCGAGGACGGAGGACTCGAGCCCGAGGTTCCACCTCAGATGGTTCACTCCCGTCACCGAGGTGAGTTCTGAATCTCTGTCGGCTTATCTGCATGATGGACTTGCTCGGTACTTTTCTCATCTTATCTCGGACTTGGCATGAATGGAAACGCCTGGATTGTCCCTCCCTCATTGCCCAAAAGCACATGACTGTATATGTTTTCACTCGTTTAGCTTTCCAAAAATTATTGCCCGAATATAGCATTGTTTTCCCCCATTGGATTGGAAATCTTTTTGGCAAATTAAAAAATATGGCAAACGAAAATTCATATCTCAATACAAAAATATGTTAGAATAAAACGATTAAATGCTGATAAGTTACTCATATGAGAGTCAGCATTCGAATATTAGTTGCTAGTTTAATATGAAAAAAAGTGTTTTTTTTTTGTCAGAATAATTTGACAAAAGTTGGGAGAAGTTGGGAAGTCACAAAGTTGTTAATTTAATCCAAAAAAAAGTTTGGGAAGTCACTCTAACGTGGATTGGTAATTTTATACAAGAGTTTGTAAACTCAGACGATTGGTAGCTTATGCAAATGAAAATTAGCAAGTTTTACAAACTATTAAAATTTTTTTAGTAATTTCATAAGAGTGCGTAGATTACTTATGTGGGAAAAAAAATGTTTCTGGTCATTTTCTGACTGAAAGTTTCTTGGCGCATATTGAGTAATCAATATGGGAAAAAATATCCATATTTTCAGGCACACGATAAATTTCTGGTGCTTGGAAAGTCTTCTTTCCCTTTTTTCAGTAATTAATTCTTTATATAAGATTGGTAACAGCAGCAAGAAGATCGGCTCGCTCACATGAGATTAAGCTGTCTAAGTGTATTGGTGGATTCCAGCCTCTTTGAGCGCGGAATATACGCATCGTTCTTCAGTTTTCTGAGTCGTTTATCGATCTGATTGGGATCGAAACAACCGGATAGCTCCCTTACTCGTCAATATTGAGTTGAATTTTCACAATTTTCATGCAAATTATTGGATGGTGGCACGTGGATACCATATAAATACGAATCTCCTTTCAGCTTAACCTCTGTGGTCATGGAACACTAGCTGCTACACACGCACTTTTTACCTCTGGGAAGGTGGATTCAGACACTATCCAATACGACACCTTGTCAGGAACTCTAACCGCTAAAAGGGTGTCCGAAATCGAGACAGCCGGCGCTTCAACATATCAGAACAGGGATGCACCAGGATCCTTCATCGAATTCGCTTTTCCTGTTGCCCCGATTTCAGAATGCGATAGCGAGAGTGCGTCATCCCTCTCCAGAGTATTCGATGGAGCTTCCATAGTCGAAGTCAAGAAGACGGCAAAAGATGACCTTCTTGTAAATTCCTAACCATGGTCGAATCTTTCAACTTTTGTTTTGTTGCAGCTTGCTGAAAACCTCGGTTTCTCTTCATGAAAATGATGCTTTATGGTTTTCAGAGTCCTATTTTCCTTCTTGGGTTGATGAAAGTTTTCGACCATGGCATTGAGCTGATTTGACTGGGAATAGCCAGGTGATTAATTTTGCTTCTTTTTCTTGTCAACTTCGATTGCTTTTCGAAGGTCGTTTTCTCATCAGGAAAAGCAGTTGAAGACTTGCAGCCTCAATTCGATAAGATACGAAGTTGTGCAGGAAGGGGCATTATCATAACAGGACTTGCTCAACCGGACTCAGGATTTGATTATGTCAATCGGTTCTTCTGTCCAAAACTTGGGGTGAACGAGGTATTGATGTATCTAATCAAACGGCTGTCAAGTGATGTGCTAGAAGGAATTACCAGCTTCCTAGTTCTTGTTAACTTATTGTTTTGTCCATGATTCATTCATGTATTGACAAGACTGAGATAGCTATCCGGATCAAAGTGCCAAGGCTATCTCATTGTCGATACACGCCCATGATGCAAAATGCTAACTGACAAACGAATTTTCCAGGATCACGTGTGCGGGAGTGCAAACTGTTTTCTGGCGCCTTATTGGAGCAAAAAGCTGAGAAAAAATGATTTCGTTGTTTATGCTGTAATCTCATTCTCTCTCTCTCTCTCTCTCTCTCTCTCTCTCTCTCTCATCCCCACGCCCAGGCTGTTATTTGTGAGCAGTGCATCTGTGGTTGCTCAACTTCTTATTAGTCCATTTCAATAGAATTTCACGCGTTTCCCTAATCAGCTTTGTGCATGTGTTGACTAGGCATCGCCTAGAGGAGGAGTCGTGAACGTGTGCCTGGACGAGCAAAACCAGAGAGTCATGCTGCGTGGGAAAGCTGTAACTGTAATGACGGGTTCTATTCTTGTTTAAAAATACTTCGAGCAAGCAAGATTCGTCTTGTAAACACGGCACAGGGCGAGATGGAATAAGTATTCTGATGGCATGAATTCGAGATTGTCAGTTGTGTTATGCTGCAGACCATAGCTGAGATTCTCAGTATGCTTGGAGCTGTAGCCTATGTAGCATAATCAAAGAGACGACCGAACAACCATTTATCTCGTTGTTGCGTTTATGTATTTGAGGGACAGTGCATCAACCACTTTGTCTCGTTTATGTGCTATCTCTGTATTGCTGCTCATACAGATGCCTGGAAGCTACTTCTAATCTCTTTGGTCTTTCCCTCCTTTAACTTAGAAGAGATAATATCCCTTGTTGTTGGTCGAGTTTCTCGGAGAATGTGCACAGGTCAAGACTCGAGTTGAGGAGTCCCATGTCGAAGAACGACGAGATGACCGTGTTGCTTATGACCCTGGTTCACCAAATGAAGGGGTCGAATCTCATTCCCATTTAGGAGCTCGCACGTCGGCTTCTGTAAGCTCTTACCAACTCTCATCCACAGGAAAGATGATCACGTGATCCTACACGAAGAACCGGTTACTTGTATCAGTTTCCTGTTGACCTTGCATTAGGCCACTCGAATTATGTCAGAGACTTCTAAGAAAGCTCCTGATCCATCATTTATAACAGTCGCGGCTAGGACAAACATTAAGCGGCGAACCATAGTTGACAGTTTCCAAACAACAGCGTTGTTCGGGTGCCGAGAAAGGAACAAGAACACGGGTTACAGAATCGCCCGATGGCTAAACTATAGCTGGTCCCAACACACGATCCCAAAGTACAATAGCAAGGGTTGATGTCATGGCAAAACATATAGATAAGTAACTAGAGAAAAAATTCGTTTGAAAGTAATGCAATATATATTTTCCGTCTATTGAAGGACGAATCTAAAGCGATTTTAGAGCACTTCAATTGAGTACAATATGACATTTCTTTTTCATATGATTAGTCTTATTGAAAAAGAACAAACACTTTTTCGATAACTTCCTAAACATGTGTAAAAACACAAGTGTCAATAACATCACTACTCGTAGATACCATCAATTCGAGGCATGCCATGAGCGAATTTTTATTTGTTTTGTGCTTCGAACATTTACTGCCTCATATGGAAATCTCCAAATTTCCGGCACATTAATGAGAACTAATAGCGGCTAATACAATAACGAGTGAATTGAATAACTACAACTCAGGTGGAACATTTAATAATGGACGTGGGACCATCATGACATTGCATATTTTGTATAAGTAGCATTGACACCAATACGCGACATGAACACGACAGAATACGATATGCCGACACGTTATTTCTCAAAAAATAGAGAATTCCGACACGTCGAGACACATTGTATATTAAATGTGTGTGTGTGTATATATATATATATATATATATAATAATAATAAACTATCATTTTTATGATTTTTTTAATCAAATTAATTTAATTCAAATTCACAAATAAATAAATATTAATAAAAGAGCTTAGAATGATATTACACTAAACAAATTAATCTACAATTTGTTAATATCATTCATTGTTTTAATTTGACAAATTTAACTCCATTCCAATAATTCATAAAACTTGTAGAAAAAAATAAACAATCTGCGGCCGAGTCAGGTGGGTGGACTCGATCGCCCCGAGTTTACGTCGCCGGCTGCCGGCTATACGGTGGTTCCCGAGTCATCAAAAAATAAATAAATAAATAAACAATTCACATTTTAGACTCGCGTGTCAGAGTATGTCGGAAGAGAAAAGAAAAAATAAACTTGGAGAGTGAATTGTGTATCACGAGAAATGAGAGTTAAAAGAGAAAAGAAGACAAGTTTTTCTTCTTTCTTCCTTTATTATTTTTATTATTTTTACATATTTATATTTTGACCCATCTTTTATGGAAAAAATTAAAAATTGACCTTGTGTATGCTAGAATTCCGAACTTGCATGTCAAAATTTCGGACTCAAGTATTAGAAAGTATCGGGAGAATTGATTAGGTGTTAGAATTAAGTGTTGGAGTTCTAAACTCACACGTCAGAATTTCATATTCGAGTATCGAAGAGTGTTAGGAAAGTTGACCAGATATTGGATTTTCTTATACGTATTGACCAAGTGTAGAAAAGTGTCGGGCATGTGTCTATCCGACGCGACACAAAGACTTCTTGGAAGTGCCGGTGCTTCCTAGCCTATGTAGATGCGCGCTGGTTACTTTTGACTTGTCAAGAAATAAACAGAACTTTTAGATGATGCTTAGAATGAGGTATGAAAAACAGGGAAGGCCGCCAAAGTAGACTAAAATATGTTCCGTAAGGATCAGGGCCAGACCTGCCCCGTACGATTTATAAGGAGCTGGACCATCACGTTCTTCTCCAATAGACGTGGACTGATTTCATTTTGCTTGTTCTCCATTAGCCATATCTCTCTCTCTCTCCCTCTCCCTCTCCCTCCCTCTCTATGGAAAAGAAGCTCGTGCAGTACTCGGTGGTATCAATACAGCTTCCTTCTCTTCCGTTTCATTCCCCTACCAGAGATGGAGATCTCTTGCGGAAACTTCCCTGAACTCTTCTGCATCGACCATGACATGGGCTTGTGCGTGGTGTTGTTTTTGTAGGTGGACGCATTCACTGACACGGCCTTCAAGGGGAACCCGGCGGCGGTGTGTATCTTGGAAGAAGAGAGGGACGAAGAGTGGCTGCAGGCGGTAGCCAGGGAGTTAACTTCTCGCAGACCTGTTACCTGACCAGTGCCTCGGGCTCAGAACTCGCTGGCTCGGCCAACGGGGGATCGAGCCCGAGGTTTCAGCTCAGGTGGTTCACTCCAGTTAAGGAGGTGAGTGAGTTTCGGAATTCCATGTACCCAGCGTTGCTTGCTTTAATTCGGCAAGTGCAGGATATACAGAGTGTGTGGCTAATAAATGACTGAAAGCTCCTTCGTCCGCTTGCCACGCGAATTGCTAAACTTTGCTTGCGTGCTTTTTGGTAACTTTCTTTCTTTATCATAGCCAACAAAAATGGCAATTTTTCTGTCATTGTCAGGGTTAACGTCCTGGTTTTGTTATGATTCTTTTAATTTGTGATGATTCGCATTTTCTGAGTTCGGCCGCATGTAATCAACGATGGATGGCTTGATGAAGAATTCGTCAAAAATGCGATGTCTATTTGTCCTTCGCTGTCTGTTTCATCTCATCACTTTGGACTACCAGTTAATTTGCTAATTGTGCTTGTATTAGATGAAATTATATGCATTACCTGCGTGGGACTATGAATCATGTTGATGTTGTTCGATTGAATTCCAAGTCCGACACCATGTCTCTGATGTACTTGAGAGATGCCTGCTTTGTCGTCTTAATAATCCATGTCCACCAGACTAATCTACGTGGTTGATCTGATGCCTGCTTTTCGATAGTGGCAGTAAACATCGATGTTGATGATCAATCAGTTTGATGAAGTGTGTCACATTTCAGTATGGAAGAAATGCTACGGGAAACTGGTTGTCATTTTATGCTACGGGATTCTGTATGTGGCAGTGCACATTGTGCTTTGGCACCTTATTGGAGTGAAAAGCTGGGGAAAAAAGATCTCGTTGCCTATGCTGTAATCTCTCTCTCTCTCTCTCTCTCTCTCTCTCTCTTTCTGTTCATCCACACATGCTTGTGCCCATGTATCTGCCCTTGTGAATGCCCATGTGTTTTGCTTCTCTCGTCTCTCAAATGGTATGTAAATGAATGATTTTCGATGGCCTCATCATTTTCACGTCTTGCAGGCATCGCCCAGAGGTGGAGTAGTGAAGGTGCACTTGGACGAGCAAAACCAGAGAGTGTCATTGCGCGGGAAAGCTGTAACTGTAATGAGGGGCTCTCTTCTTGTTTGAATTTCTAGCGCTTCTTCTTGTTTCTGAACTCAAAGCACGTGTAAATCACTACGTGAGAAGGAATTGAAATAAATGACCTTACGTTGTGGGTTCGATGGTACCGATTGGAATAATGTGAAATACATGAGATAGCGTCCTTTCCTGTATGACAGGTTCTTAATTTGCTTGCAGTGGAGAGTGAACTGAATAAGTGTTGAATAGATCCGTTGTTTCATTCCCAGATGACCCTGTCTTCAGAATTCTGTCTGCAGAAGAAGTGCATATTTGATTGACATAAGTGTTTATCAGCACGGCTGGGAAAATAAACAAGTGACTAAAAGCCTTCATTGGACTACTTCATTGGACTAAGACATCAGCGACGCACAGTTTCTGTTCCCATAGAAACTAACTTCCTGCAAATTCGTCTTTCGAGTAGTAGGATGGCTGTGTCATTTCCTATACTTGATGTGGAGTCGGGTTGTGAATTGCAGCTACACTAACATGTACATGTAAGTTCGCATATGAAAGTTTCTGCTCGCATCGACAACTGGTCTATGAGATCCGTAATGTTTTTCAGTGCAGACGGTACAGTTGAATTAGTAAAGCGAGTCTTTCTTATTATGGCAAGTCTAGATGTGAGTCTACTGATAATCTTGCAATCAAACAGAACACAAGAAGAGCTGACGGCAAATGAGGCTTTAAAAGCTCTAAAGGACCTTTATGGCCTGAAAAAAAGAAGAAGAAGAAGGTGAGGGAAAATAAAGTAGTCTGCGCCACACAAGTCCAGCCTTGTTAAGGCGATGACAAAGCAACAAAATATGAGGCTTAAGCAGGGCAATAGAAACTTCGAATAAATCAACTGGAGATCATGACGGACATCCTGCCGCTCCGCTTTCTGGTCTGGAGTTGGAACCATTGTTGCTTGGGCGATGTGATAGTGAGCGCATCTCCGCTCATGGCAGCAGTAGAGTCGCTTGCCCTAACATTCTTAGGAAGGACCATATGGATCTTATTCTTTGCCACTTTGCTCCGGTCACATGAGATACAAAGTGACTCACCATCGATGATCTTAACCTTCAATTCGTCCTTCCTCAGTTGTGGAAGCTGTAGGCGAAAGACATAAGTTGGTCGCAGTCTTTTGGCTCTCGACCAACTCATCAGGAGAGAATGGATCGCTGTAAAAGAAAGCACCCGCTTCATGGTCATGCCATCCCATTCTTATGATACGAATTAACCTCTTGAAGAGCCGAATCCGAAGTGGGCAATCCATCAGAATGGGATTCGCAGTTCTTCAATACGAATCATAAGCGGACGAAGGTGACTGATGACTTGCCAATGTTGCAAAACGGATTTAAGTCGGCTTAGCGATTCATACGAATCATAAGCGCACGAAAATTTTCCCCTTCCTTCTTTCTTCTTTCTCCTTTTTCTTCTTTCTCAATGAGCCCCTTTTCTTTCCCCTGTTTCTGCTTCGACTTTTAATAATATTTAATAAATATTTTGAATTATATTGGTTTTTTTTTGGGGAGGGGAGAGGGGGGAGGACTTAGGGCCATAAGGTCTCTAGCCAATTCTCACTGACCACAAGGGCGAGGACTGCACACCCTCACTTTGGCCGATGAGGACAGCTCAGCCCTTGCCTAGCCCTCACCTGCCACAATAAGGGCCCACGAGCCCTCACATAGTGGCCAATGAGGACATGGTGGCCCTTACCCAGAGCACATAAGCACTGCAACACCCTCACCCAATGCTAACAAGGGTTGTCGGCCCTCGGTCAAAAAAGAAAAAAGAAAAGTAAGGTAAAGTAAAATAACAATAATAATAATAATAACCCATAAAAAATAAAAAAAATTAAAATATTATTTAAAAATGTTTAGGTTTGTGCCGACGGTGCTATATAAGATGACTGGTGTCCATGTCAGTAATTCCTTATCAAAATTGACTAGATGAACTTAATTGAAAAAACTTGAAAAGATTTAGAACTAAATTAGTATAATTGAAGGTTTATTATTAAATTGACACAAACGTAATAGATTTATAACATTTTTTTTTTATAATTGTCCCGTATAAAAACAGTCACATTTAAAACACATCAAGTGCTATTGCACGAATTGCAGTGTTGCTTCTCTCACGATTTCCCGAATAGTTACTAAGACCAAAATCACAGGCATGCTGTTTAGATTTAGGAAATCAAGGCATATTTGGAAATGGATCGGGTTAACGAGTGCCGAAAGGCGCTTGCTAAAAACCAAAAGACGTAGAAAGAGCAACTGTCGATGCACATTAGAAAACTTAATCGATACTTCTTTTTTGTTCTTGCCGAACCAAGAGGACAAGGAGGGGCGATTAGCGGTGACTATACCCTGTTGATGTTGTCTTAAGAAAGTATCGCACCCATTGCAAAATGTTCAATTTAGGTGAGGACGAGCCTCTGCTACTCAACACTACAAAGGTAGGCGACCCAAGACCGGGACATCACCGTAGTACTAGAAGCCCACAGCCCATTCCCAAGCCAAGTCAGAAGACTAATCGACACGAGCAAGGTCACTAGATATGGGAATACAAGCATGAGACCAACTTGAATACCTCCGATGGGATAATTAATACTTCTTATCATACAAGGTTGATCTTTCAGTTTCCACATAAACGGAGTAGGTGATGAACAAACTTCGCAAATCATATAGCATATGAAATTACTCGAGCAAAGGACTCTTGAATTGCACTAATGTCATACGCGGACCTAGAAATGATAGATTAAATACGAAAATGTTGGATATTCTAAGACATCTTATTAAAACTTACTTATCAAGTGATGTAGCAAGTATTAATTAGATAATAAGGAATAGGATTATATTATATTACATTATTAGTTTCTTTCAATACACAATTGATAATTGTCAAATCACTCGCTAAAAAGTAAGTTCAGTATTTGGTACATTTACTTTGCTTAATAAATAATGTAGTTTATTTCTAGTGTGTCTTGGTCAATCCAGATAGACACATTTTTTTTATAAAAAAAAAATTATAACCTTAAACCTCATTTTCATTCATTGAACCCCCATCAACCAAAATTTAAAGGTTACTTCTCTGGCAAAAATTGGTAGAAAGAGTAAAGACAAGAAGAAGAATAAAGGGAAGCACACTATATTATTTAATGATAACTATTAAATTAATATCTCGAATTTGAGCCATGTATGAGACCCCATCCAATTAGAGGATATAGACCACTCTGTATTAGATGAGGTGTAAGAGAAAAGGTCCTAATTGGACTTTGATTTTTCTTGCCTTTCTTTCAAAAGATAATCTTGAATTTACTTGGGCGGTGGATTCAGATAAAGAAGAGAACTTAAAACAAGAATAGTTGTTGGCGACTTATTACTCCAGGGTTTGACCTATCAAGGTTTGAAATTTTTCATACGGTAAAAGAGTAGAGAGAGAGAGTAGTGGGTTAGAGGGTTTCTTGAGGTCAGAGGATTTTATTTTTTATTTTTTGAGAAAAGAAAAAATAGAAGGACGTGAGTTTTGCTTTTATTGTCTCCGCCAGCTATAGCAACACAATACAGTAGGGGATTTCTTTGAGCTGCTCATAAGGAAGTTTCCAATGGTGATTTGTGCAAATGATATGGCGTTTTCTTTGTGAAAATGTAAGTATTTCGAGCAGTGAGATAATTCTATGCGAGCCTAAGGATTATGGATTTAAATATAATTTAGGTATACGAAACACTTAAGTAAAGTGTGTGAGTAATTGTAACTTTGTACTTGTCTGATTGATTTGTGAATTATTTACTACTGACTCTCCATGTGAAATAGGTACCAACACTTGGACTAAATCACGTAAATCTCTCAATTAGCGATATTCTACCTTCCACCATTTTACTTCAGGTTGCTCAACTTTTTGGCGATTCAATGGTCTTTTTCCTCCCAGGCTTTCTCATTGCTCTTCTTTTAGATTTCCATTTTTTTATTCAAGCCCTTATCTTTTATCATAAAAAAGAACTTGTTTTGCTTTTCAAGATTATGTTGGCCAAATAGGATGTGACATGGGATGCTAGCAAGACACTTAAAAGTATTTTAACAGCAACGTTAGGATAGGATGAACTAGAAATAAAAACATAAAATTTAGGGATCTTAGTGCTCACAACAAAAGGTTAAAAGATCTTATTGAACAATTTGAAACATTTCAAAGGCCTCCGATGCCTTTATTCCTCTCTTTTAACATAAACATAATATGAATATTTTTTGATTTTTTAATGATCAAATCAAATAAATTTGAAATTTAAGGTCAACATCGATAAAGTAGACAAAGTTTTAGATGTCAAATTGCATATACGACAAAAATTCAGTGTCCTCACATGAAAGAAATGAGTCATCCTTGTCCCGAATTGTCTTGTCACTAGTTAGAACATACCTTGGTCGACTGGGCTCCAAAATTATAAGAATCAGATGCACGGTTGCTACACAGTACACGTCTCATCCCTTACCTGAGTTAAAAACCCTAGAGATTCCTAACATAAGTCGGGACAAAGTAGTAAAATAGAGGAAAGTAAAGTAGTACGCGCTTAACCCTTGGGTAAACCCCAATGGCCACCCTTCCTACTTGGAATAAGGAGGTGGGGGGTTCGAATCCCCACCTTCTCGGGGGGTTGGGGTGGGGACGAATTAGTTTCAGATGTGGGTTTCGACTCTCACGCCCTACAAGGAGGCATGTCAAAATTCTGAGAGCGAGAGTTAGAATAGGAGTAGAGTAGGACAGACCAAAAAAAAAAAAAAAAAAAGTGTAGTACGCACAGGTACAGTAACCACGTGGGCGGTCCGTAGTGGCTGTTTGGCTTCCCGTCGTTTAGCTGTTTTTCTCCAGCCTCGATTGGCAAGAGAGACTATCGCCTGTTGCGAGTACATGTGAGCCCAATTCACATGCGCCATCGATCGACTGAAGCCAAATTCACATGGACCCCACCTGATCTACGGTTGGCCCGCTGTTGGCTCGCTGGGAGGACCCATACAAGGCGTCCCCACCATCATAGCGAGGAGGCTGGACGTTGACTTTCAGCTAGGACCCGGTGTTGGCCGACCTTTCGATCTTCCCCTGCCGTCTTCCTCTCATCTCCTTGCTTTGGCTCGCACCTCCAGCTCTCGCTCTCGCTTTTTCTCCCATGGCAAAGAAGCTCATGCACTACGTAGTGGTATCAACAAATCTTCTCTCTCTCTCTCTCTCTCTCTCTCTCTCTCTCTCTCCCTCTCTCTCATAAGGTTTCTGTCAGTCTATAGGGATGAACGTCGATTGAACGTCAAACTCACAGCAACATTGGTTCGTCCAGTAACAAAAGTGGACGGTAACCCATAAGCTTAGCCATTTTGTCCTCTCGCGGGTACTGTTCACGCGGGTCCTCTCTGCTGGTTCCCGTGCTGCTGTTCATCTGTCCGTTGTGCCGCTTGTTCCCGGAGATCTAGCCATCCGTTTTGGCTGAAATTTGGAGGGTCGGTTCCTCTAACATCCCTCTTCATTTCCACCGAACGGATTTGTCTGGGTTGGCCTACAGCTCGAGATCTAGCGATTCCTTGGAGTCGCGCGCAGGTGGCTCTTCTGGTCTGCTTTCTGTCCGGTGTGGGGTCTCGGCGGATCGTTTTGGCCCGAGCTTTGGAGGGAAGGGTCGCATACCTTACCCCCCTTGCTCCACCAAGCCGCTCCTCTTATCTCAGCCCTCATCTCGGATTTTCATTGCTCAAGGAGTCGTGATCTGCTCCGCTTGCTTTCTGCTGAGCAGTTGTTCTACGATTAGTGTTGGAATCTTGAGGGGAACTAAGCTTCGAATTCTTGGTATACCGGGACCTTTTCTACCTTGATCGAAGCTGGTCCCCTGTTTTGAACCATCTTCCTTTGGGCCTCGAGTTGTGGGTTGTTCCGTTGGCTCCGCCGTGCGTTCTCGCCGGTGTGGCTTCGTCCATTAACGGTAGGGCCTTCTCGGAGCGGAGCGTTCCACGTCTTCCTCTCTTTCGAGCCGTCGAAGCATCCCGGTACGCATTTCTTTCTTGATGGCTGTTCGTGGTAGAGGTTGGGTTGCAGCCCAAGTGTTTGTGATATGTCCTCAACCATGTCTGGCACTTCCCGCGAGGCCCACCTTGCTGCAACCGCCGTCGAGCGGCGTATTCCTTCAGCTCCAAACCAATCCGGCCCTTCCAAGGATGGCCCTACAGATCAGAGAGGCAAACAGCAAGCTCCCCTTAGGGCTCCTTCCCGTTCGGGTCGTTCTAGGGGGCGGAGTAGGGCTCGATCCCCCTCCAAACGACCAAATGGCCATGCTCGGCGTCCAGGTGACCAGAACCCTTCTCCCACCCGCACTTGGGCTAATGTGGCGAAGCTAGCTGCGAAGGGCTATGATCTTGCCTACTGCCTGCCCACTTTTGTGGATGGCAAGCCAATTGTTCACCTCGTGGAGGAAGTATTGGAGGCTTTTGATCCCAAATGGCATGAGTGCCTTATTGGTTATTATGTTGGGAAGAAGCTTCCCTTCAAACTTACTGAACAAGCTTTGATGCGGACTTGGGGCTCGAAGCTTGTAGAAGTGATGGCGGATAATCAAGGTTTTTTCTTCTTCCATATCTCGGACCCGACGTTCCGGCGTAAGATCCTCGAAGATGGACCCCTCACGGTGGCGAGGGTTCCTCTCATTTTGCGGCAATGGCAACCACTTATGGATTTGAAGAAGGACAAGCAAACCGCCGTACCGGTTTGGATTAGGTTGAAGAACCTTCCCCTTGACTTATGGTCCGCTTCGGCTATTGGTGGTATTGCAAGTGCGGTTGGGAAACCCCTCTATGTTGACCAACGCACGGAGGAAATGAAGATGCTATCCTTTGCAAGGGTGTGTGTTGAAATATATGCCAATCAACCTAGATGCTCCGCCATTGAAGTGATTTTGAATGGGGTCTCGCGCTCAATTGCAATTGAATTTGAATGGAAGCCACCTGAATGTCCTTCATGTGGCACTTTTGGCCATAGATGTGAGGATAATGCTGCCGTTCATAGCATGGACAAAGGGAAGCTGCCGGTTATTCCTGCACCCGATCATACCCCCTCTGGCCATCCTGGTCCTGCACCTCCTGCCCCAATTCAGGCTCCCGAATCGGCTCCGGTTTTGGAGGAGAATCCCGAGGTGTCGCAGCATGGTTGGAGCCAGGTGAAGGGGAAAAAAAAGAAGGCCTTGCTCTTGAAGGATGGTTCCCTAGCCCGGATGCCCTTATCCAAAAGCGGAAACTTGTTGAAGATCAAGGACTCCACTAGTGAGAAAACTATGCCCCGTCCACGGCTCGTAAGGTTGTGAGGAGTGTCAAAGAGTCGAAGTCGGAGTCTTCTCCTCCTAGCCCTGTTGAGGAAAGGCCTAGCTCGGTACAAGAGGTTCCGGCCTCTCATCTTGCGGAGGACAAGGACCAGAACGAAGCTACCAATTTCGATATTGGTGCTGATTCAGTGCTTTCGGAAAGCTATGTTAGCTCTGATGATGATTTACTATCACCCGCCTCATCACCGAAGGCTCCTACTACTTCTAAGAAGGTGGAGTCCATCCAAGACAAGCTCTTGGCCCTTGATCCAGCTCCTCCTCCGGTCGCGGATCCATCTACTTCGGTGGCCACACGGCGGAAGCCGAATAGGCGGAGGTAGGTCCTCCGTTCCTCCTTTGCTGTTTTCCTTAGCTATTTATATATATATATATATATATATATATATATATGTATTTTGGGTTTTGGAATGTGAGAGGTCTTTGTGACTCCCTGAGGCAAGCAGAAGTGAGGAACCTTGTGTCTTCTAAGGGCCTTAATCTGATCTGTTTGTTGGAAACCAAAGTTCCGAATGCTCTGTTTGACTCCATATCTGACAGAATGTTGTCAGGGTGGAATTGGGTGGCCAATTATGAATTCTCTCACGGGGTAGGATTTGGGTTGGCTGGAACCCTTCGTGGTGAGCTTTGAAGTGATTTCTTCCAACAAATGGCAATACATGGTAGTGTGAAGTTTCTTATGTCTGGTATCTGTTGTTGTGCCTCGGTGATACATGCGGAACATACCTTTGTAACTCGAAGGCCTTTATGGGCGGATCTTGTTCAGAAGAGTGTGTTGTGCCGGGATGTGGCTTGGCTTGTGGCGGGGGATTTCAACGCGATCAGGGATCCCTCTGATCGGATTGGAAGCTCTGACACTTGGATTCCTTGCTTTGATGATTTCTATCATTGTCTGATTCAATCTGAGTTAGAAGACTTGAGGTATGTTGGCTTTCGCTTTACTTGGTCTACTTCCTCTGGGGTTAACCGCAAGGCTAGGAAGATTGACCGAGTGCTTGTGAATGCTAATTGGAGCCAAGAGTTCTCTTATTCAGAAGCGTCTTTCCTCGCACCGGGCATTTCTGACCATACTCCTATGGTAGTTAGAGTGATGCAGCCGATGTTCACCAGAAGGCCTTTTAAATTCTTCGACTTCTGGATGAAACACCCATCTTTCCATAACATTGTTTCTCAAGTTTGGGAAAGCCCGGGTGAAGGGGTTCCTATGTACAGGCTGGTGAGTAAGCTAAAGGCCCTTAAAGGCCGCTTAAAGCAACTCAACAAGGAGTCTTTCTCTAATATTTCGAGAGGGTTTCGGCGAGGAATGCTCTATCTTTAGCCCAGCTTGGCCTTCAGCAGGATCCTACTAGTGAGATTCTGGCAAATTTGGAGAAGACTCATCGGAGGACTTTTCTGGAGTTGAGGAGTCAGGAGGAGTCCTTCTTCAGGCAGAAGTCCAGGATCAGGTGGCTCAAGGAAGGTGATCAGAATACAAAATTTTTTCGCCATTCTGTTAATAGAAGGCAGCTGAGGAACAGAATTCTTTTTGTCATGGATACTTCGGGTACTATTATCTCAGAGCCGAGTTTAGTGCGGCATACTTTTGTCTACCATTTTCGGGAGCTCTTGGCACCTCGCCCCGGTCTTCCAACCCCTCCTTCGGATATTCGGGAGGTCATACGGTGCCCTCTTAGGGGGAACATGTTAGTTTTCTCTCTCGTCCATTCTCTGATGCGGAAATTCATGATACAGTCTTCTCCCTGGCTCAAGGCAAGGCTCCAGGACCTGATGGCTTTGGTTTTGAGTTCTTTAAGCATAATTGGGAGATAGTAGGGCCTTTGGTCATTGAAGTAGTTAAGGATTTTCTTACAACAGGGAGGCTTCTCAGGGAAATCAATAACACCATCCCGGTGTTGATCCCGAAAGTTCCAATGCGACTTCGGTCAATGATTATAGACCTATTGCCTGTTGTAATACTATTTACAAATGCATTACTAAGATTTTAGCTAACCGGATTGTCTTTGCAGTCCTTAATGACATTATCGGTCCTTATCGAATGCTTTCGTCAAAGGCGGCGAATTAGAGACAACATTCTTCTTGCCCAGGAATTATTTGCTGGATTCCATCTTGACCCATACCAACCCAAGTGTGCAATTAAGGTGGATTTTTAGAAAGCTTATGACACGGTGGACTGGGACTTTCTTGAGTTAGTTCTTCGTGCTTTTGGCTTCCCGCATCATTTTGTTCGATTGTTATGGTATGTGTTCGTACTCCCAAGTTCTCCATTTCTTTAAACGGAGAGCTTCATGGGTTTTTTCCTAGTGGCCGTGGTCTTCGCCAAGGGGATCCGATTTCTCCCTACCTATTCACCTTAGTTATGGAGGTCTTTTCTCGGGATCCTTAATGCTCGGGCCAGTGCAACCGGGTTTCAAGTTCTTCGGAGATGTAAAACGTTGAGCCTTTCCCACCTCTTTTTTGCGTAGACGACGACGTATTTCTATTTTGCGGAGCTGATTTGACTTCGATCTCTCTTTTAAAGAATGGTTTGGACACCTTCTCTCGTGTGGAGTGGACTCAAGCCAAACTCCAATAAAAGTGAGATCTTTCTTCTTGGAGGGTCGGCAACCTTGCGCAAGGAGATTCTCCTTGCTTTTGGCTTCATTGATGGAACATTGCCGATGCGTTATCTTGGAGTTCCTATTATCTCATCCCGGCTTGGCAAGACGGATTGTATCTCCCTCGTGGATCGCATAACCAATAGGGTCCAATCGTGGACTCAACGCTTCCTCTCCTTTGCTGGTCGTCTTCAGCTTATAAGGTCAGTTCTCCATGCAATCCAAGCATACTGGGCAAGTGTATTTACTATCCCTATTGCAGTGTTGGATCACATTGAGCAGATCGTGAAACAGTTTCTCTGGAAGGGGCCTGGATTGGGGAGGGGTGGAGCTAAGGTCTCCTGGGATGATGTTTGCCTTCCTAAGGAGGAAGGAGGGTTAGGTATTCACAATCTGAGGGACTGTAATAAAGCAGCGATGCTGAAACACATCTGGATCCTTTTTACAAATAAGGAGTCCTTGTGGTGTAAGTGGATTCATTCGACGTTCCTGAAAAGGAAGAGTTTCTGGGTGGTTAATCAACCCACCTTTTGCTCTTGGGCGTGGAAGAGAATTCTCCATCTTAGGTCTGAGTTTCGACTATCTTTTCTCTGGAGGGTTGGAGACGACCATTCTATCTCTTTCTGGTATGACCATTGGCACCCGAGAGGTCCCCTCAACCTTTTATTTTCTGACTCTTTCATTTATAGCTCGGGCTTACCCAGACATGCTACGGTGGCTGATCTTTTTTCACCGGCTGGTCAGTCCATGCGATTAGTGTTAGAATCTTCGGAGCAGCCCCTCCCTTTATTAGCTCAATTACCGGATCGTTTTACTTGGTTAGGAAGTGCTTCCGGTTTATTCTCGATTACTTCGGCGTGGCACCTTATAAGAAAGAAGAAGCCTCCAGTCAATTGGGCTTCCTTGATCTGGATCAATGATATATCTCCAAGATATTAGTTCAACCTCTGGCTTATCATCAAGAACCGCCTTCCCACTCAGGCCCGGCTTTTGTCTCATGGCAGGATTGCGGATGCGGTTTGTGCCTTTTGCAAGTCGACGCCAGATTCTATTGATCATTTGTTTTTTGGATGTAGCACTACAGCCACGTTAGCATTCCTGTGGGCAGCTAGATGTAACCTCCCTTGGCGTAACAGGACTTGGGCCGAGAACCTATCTGGGCTCAGAAGTTCCTTCCTGTAAGGACTTCTATCACTCCATCGCTCGCTTTTCCTTTGGAGCTCTCTGCCACCTTATTTGGAAATATAGGAATGAGATTCTGTTTAGAAATTACACCTTCACGGCTCCAGCTTTGAAGAATCACTTGATTAAAGTGGTTAAGGATAAGGCCCTGACTCTCACTAATGTTGAAGACAATCCAAGAAATAGGAGGCTTCAACGCGGATGGGGGATTGACCCTTGTATTTTCTATTCCTCTTCGATTTCCTTAGCATTCTTGCTGTCCGGATTTTGTTGCTAGGTGGGCCATTGCTATGCTTTGTTGCTACCGTGGAGTCTCTCTTTGCCGCTTGTGGACTGGGTCTTTAGTCCCGGATTTTGGACTTCGGCTGCCACTGTTTGGCTTGCTGCTCACCTTCTTTTGTGTTGGTCATACTTTTGGTTGTGACCGTCGTTGTGTGACCGAGCCTTCTTGCTCTTCTCGCCTTATAGGCTTTTGTTTTTTCTTCTTTCGGCACCCTTCCACTCAGTATGTCTTGTTCATTTTGAGTGTAAGTTTTGGTGCCATGTGCTTGTACATATTGGTTAAGCTTAATACAATTACCTTTCACCAAAAAAAAAAAAAAAAAAAAAAAAAAAAAAAAAAAAAAAAAAAAAAACGTCGATTGAACGTGAGGCTTACAGTTGTGGTCGTGAAGATCAGCTCTTCCGGGATTGAGATTCTCAGTATGCTTGCAGCTGTAGCCTATGTAGCATAATCAAAGAGACGACCGAACAACCATTTATCTCGTTCTTGCTTTTATGTATTTGAGGGACAGTGCATCAACCACTTTGTCTCGTTTATGTGCTATCTCTGTATTGCTGCTCATACAGATGCCTGGAAGCTACTTATGATCGCTTTGGTCTTTCCCTCCTTTAACTTAAAAGAGATAATATCCCTTGTTGTCGGTCGAGTTTCTCGGAGAATGTGCACAAGTCAAGACTCGAGTTGAGGAGTCCCATGTCGAAGAACACTAAAATCGTGCCAGAGTGAAATTAACCGCGAATTCGAATTCGATTTTAGAAATCGAAAGTTCTGTTGTGTCATGACCTATTTTAGGAGTGTCGACTGATCATTTGAAGAATTTTCAGAGATTCCGGGATTTTTACGGAAAATTGATTCGGACAATTCGGAAAATTAACGGAAATTTGGATGGGCTCGTTTGAATGAAATTTGGATTTCCAAGCTGGACTATATGCTGATGGGAATTTATAGAATTTATGGGGACTTTTTCTTCTTCAAAATAGGACCTTGAATTGGAGAAATCGGAGAGGAAATTGAAGTTAATTTGGTGAATTTCGGATGCTAAATTGGGAGCTGCAATTTTGGCCTCAATTTGAATTATTTGTGGATTAAAAGGCTAGAAAGAAATAGGGACACGAGGGATAAGATTGGGGGCTTGTGGGGACCAAGATATGATGATTTAGATATTTTAATTTGGACTTTCAAGGCTTCTCTCGCAAGCTTGCCACCGGTCCTCATCTTCTTTGCTCGAGCACCCCATTGCTTTTTCTCTTCATTTCCCTTTCATCTTCAACACCACCGAAGCCACTGATTCTTCTCCTCCACCGAGATTTCCCTCTGTCGCGAGTCATCCCCTACGTCTGCCCTCTCCACGCCACTTGTCCTTGTGCCATCCTTCTTCAGTCAACAATTGAAGTCCTGCTTGCGGCCACAGAAGTGAAGACAGCTACCCCGTGGCGTCTTCTTCCTTTGCTAGGTCAAAACTCAACCGAAGCCGCCTCGAGTGTTGACTCTAGCAACACAGTCCGAAGCTACTGCCTGTTCAGCCCATCTCCACGTTTGCTCTATCTCTCCATCGCTCCTGCCACTCCACTTCAACTTGTCTCTGTTTCAGCTACGAGGAGTCGAAGCCACCGAATCAACTCAGCAAGCAAGTCGTCTCAGTCAACTTCCATCTTCGTTCTTCTCCTTTCAACCGAAGCTTCCTCTCTCGGCCTTGCGTTTCAATCCATAGCAACGGCCCACCAGCTCCCATCTTCGTCCGTCTTCAGTCCAGCCAAGCCCAAGCAAGTTGCATTTCAGCCCATCTCAGCCCAAGGTGGTTCAGTTCAGTTGAAGCCCAGCAGTAGGGCCATTTGAAGCCCGTGAGCTTCATCTTCAGCCCACATCAATTCAGCTTAGTCCAGCCCGCGAAGAAGCCCAACTTGGGTCTAGCCCAAATCAAAAACAAATCTCAACTTGGGTTGAGGTTTGTTGGGCCAATTTAGGTCCGGTCCGAACTCCGTTGACGTCGCCGCAAACCTGAGTTTCGGCCACTGTCGCGCCGCTGTCGTGATGATCTGGTCTTCGTATTTCATTGGTGAATTTAATTCACTAATCCTCGCTTAGTAGGTTAATTGTGCTTAGGGGTTGTTTAGTTTAGGCTAAGACGGATTTATTGGTTAGATTAGCTTAAATTAGAGAATTTAATTAATTGCCAATGCATGTTAGGTGGATAGTTAGTGCAACTAGCGAGTAAATAGACTCTAGAATTTATTGAACGAGTCTCGGAAATTTTCTGGGTTCGTTTCGGCGTCCAATTAGGCATTACAGGCCTAAGTTGGATTTATTGGTATTTATTTATTAATTTTCGTAATTATTTATTTATTTATTTTTCGGAAATTCAACCAGGATGGCTGGTGACCGGAATTTCGTGCTAATTGCAGTGGTGCTTTCTATTTATTTAATTGGGCACTGGTTTGTGAAAATTGAGTGAATTAGTGATTATGGAGACTTATCCCAAAAATTGGATAATGCGGGTATTTATATAGAAAATTGCTCGGTGGGGCCGTGATTACCACCAATTCTAGAAAATTGCTAGGTGGGGCCGTTACCACCAAATATAGAAAATTGCTCGGTGGGTCCGTGATTACCGTCAAGTCTAGAAAATTGCCAAGTGGGGCCGTGATACCACTAAGTCTAGAAAATTGCCAAGTAAGGCCGTGATACCACTAATTCTAAAATTGCCGAGTGGGGCCATGATTCCACTAAGTCTAAATTATGCCTGTAGGGCCATGACTAAGAGTTGAGAATGAATAATCAAAATGACCGTGTAATGGTCTTGATGACATGCAATCGACTGTGTCGATTGATCGATGGTTTGATCTGTTTGGTTGGATAATGTGATTGTCAGTAATTATGAATTGAATTGACTTGCGGTAAGGAACTGAGGCCAAGGCAAGTCCTCTGACGCCTGATTGTGTTTAGGTAGCCCTTAGGGTGCAATTTTCTTCCTAATTGGGTCTTAGGGGATTGAACCTGCTAAGACGTAGTCTCACCCCGTTGTGGGATCACATTTTCAGGTCCCTAGGTGACGGCCATGGAGAGCCAAGAGTCCTGGAGGTGGAAGAAGCATAATCGGCGAACCTGTATGGCTAGTTAGTCATAGGACAGTTCCTTTTTTATTAGCCGACATTTTTTGTAACCAGTCTGGTCTTGTGTATAAACCCGTTTGGTTATAAAAGACTTGTTATGATTTTAAAAGTTTGGCTCTGCTTTCCTATCACATTGTTTTATTGTCTGGGGATTTATATCTACTTCCGCATGCGTACATTAATTCAATGAGTCGGCGATGTGTCTTGCGACATCGCTATTATATCGACCAAGTAGGGTTGGGCACTTGCTCGTAGGATCGGAACATGACATCATCCACAGGAAAGATGATCACGTGATCCTGCACGAAGAACCAGTTACTTGTTGTTAGAATATTTAAATAATAAACCACGCCTTCATCTATCAGCTTAAGCTTTTAGAACAGTTGGCAGTGGTCCCACAAAATCTCACATGGTATCAGAGCTAGGAGGTCCTGAGTTCAAATCTTCCAAGCCCCTATTTGTCTCCCCAATTAAATTTCCACGCTTAGTACTAGGCAAAAAGACCAGACTAAGCGAGAGGGGGAGTGTTAGAATATTTAAATAATAAACCACGCCTTCATCTATCAGCTTAAGCTTTTAGAACAGTTGGCAGTGGTCCCACAAAATCTCACACTTGTATCAGTTTCCTGTTGACCTTGCATTAGGCCACTCGAATTATGTCAGAGACTTCTAAGAAAGCTCCTGATCCATCATTTATAACAGTCGCGGCTAGGACAAACATTAAGCGGCGAACCATAGTTGACAGTTTCCAAACAACACCATCGTTCGGGTGCCGAGAAAGGAACAAGAACACGGGTTACAGGATCGCCGGATGGCTAAACTATAGCTGGTCCCCAACACACGATCCCAAAGTACAATAGCAAGGGTTGATGTCATGGCAAAACATATAGATAAGTAACTAGAGAAAAAATTCGTTTGAAAGTAACGCAATATATATTTTCCGCCTATTGAAGGACGAAACTTAGGGGATTTTAGAGCACTTTAATTGAGTACAATATGACATTTCTTTTTCATATGATTAGTCTTATTGAAAAAGAACAACACATTTTCGATAACTTCCTAAACATGTGTAAAAACACAAGTGTCAATAACATCACTACTCGTAGAAACCATCGATAGGGAAGTCTATTGGTAAAAGGGTCGCATTCTTTTCCACAAGTTCTCAATTCATCAATTCGAGGCACACATTAATGAGAACTAATACCGGCTAATACAATAACGAGTGAATTGAATAATTATAACTCAGGTGGAACATTTAATAATGGACGTGGGACCATCATGACATTGCATATTTTGTATAAGTAGCACTGATACCAATACACGACATGGACACAACACAATACGATATGCTGACACGTCATTTCTAAAAAAAAAATAGAGAATTCTGACACGTCGAGACACGTTGTATATTAAATGTGTATATATATATATACACACACACACAATAAATTATCATTTTATATACAATTAATTATCATTGTTATGATTTTTTATTCAAATTAATTTAATTCAAATTCACAAATGGTTAAATAATAATAAAAGAGCTTATAATGGTATTACACTAAATACATTAATCCACAATTTGTTAATATCATTCATTGTTTTAATTTGACAAATTCAACACCATTCCAATAATTCATAAAGCTTGTAGGAAAAAATAAATAAACAATCCACATTTTAGACTCGCGTGTCAAAGTATGTCAGAAGAGAAAAGAAACAATAAACTTGGAAAGTGAATTGTGTATCACAAGAAATGAGAGTTAGAAGAGAAAAGAAGACAGATTTTCTTCTTTCCCCCATCATTATTATTTTTTATTTTTATTATTTTTAACATATTTATATTTTCACCCATCTTTTATTGAAAAAATTAAAAATTGACCCGTGCATGCTAGAATTCCGAACTTGCATTTCAAAATTTCGAACTCAAGTATTAGAAAGTATCGAAAGAATTGATCGGGTGTTGGAATGACGTGTCGGAGTTCTGAACTCACACGTCAGAATTTCGGACTCGAGTATCGAAGAGTGTTGGGAAAGTTGACTAAATATCGGATTTTCCTACATGTATTGACCAAGTGTAGAAAAGTGTCGGACATGTGTCCTATCCGACATGACACAAAAACTTCTTGGAAGTGCTGGTGCTTCCTAGCCTATGGTAGATGCGGTTGTTACTTTTGACTTGTCAAGAAATAAACAGAACTTTTAGATGATGCTTAGAATGAGGTATGAAAAACAGGGAAGGCCAACAAAGTAGACTAAAACATGTTCCGTACGGATCAGGGGCAAACTTGCCCCAAACGATTTATAAGGAGCTGGACCATCGCGTTCTTCTCCAATAGACGTGGCCTGAAATTGCTTCTTCTCCATTAGCCATCTCTCTCCCTCTGTCCCTCTCTCTCTCCCTCTCCGTCCCTCTCTATGGAAAAGAAGCTCGTGCAGTACTTGGTGGTATCAATACAGCCTCCCTCTCTTCCGTTTCATTCCCCTATCAGAGATGGAGATCTCTTGCGGAAACTTCCTTGAACTCTTCTGCATCGACCATGACATGGGCTTGTGCGTGGTGTTGTTTTTGTAGGTGGACACATTCACCGACACGGCCTTCAAGGGGAACCTGGCGGCGGTGTGTATCTTGGAAGAAGAGAGGGACAAAGAGTGGCTGCAAGCAGTAGCCAGGGAGTTCAACTTCTCAGAGACCTGTTACCTGACCAATGCCTCGGGCTCAGAACTCACCAGCTCGGCCAACCGGGTATTGAGCCCGAGGTTTCGGCTCAGGTGGTTCACTCCAGTTCAAGAGGTGAGTGAGTTTCGGAATTCCATGTTCCTAGCATTGCTTGCTTTAATTCGACAAGTGCGGGATATGCAAAGCGTGTTTGCTTAGTTCAGCATTCCCAAGAGGCTTTTAGCTTCCAAAGCCTCTTCGGGAAATGCTTTGACTGTTTGGCAACCAAGTAGATTTCAAGTGAAAGTCGGTATTGGGAAGGCTGAAAACATTAGTGGGGACTAGTTTTGAGCTTTCAACATTTGGCAAACTTATTTTTTTCTTCCAAAATTATCCATACTCATTCTTCAAATTTCGGATTTTGCATAGTTATTATTTTTTTTAAATGCCAAAATAATGCTAAAAAAATCAAATATATATAAATGCTAACAAAATTAAATATATTTTGGTCTTTTTAAAAAAATATTTATATATTTGATTTTTTAGCATTATTGTCAAAATACTATATTTAAAAAGTTGCATACATTATTTTTTTCTAATTTTAAACAAATAAAAATTTAAAAATTCCGACGAAGGGTTTGGTCTTTCTAGAAAAAACAAATTATATATATATATATATATATATATATGTATTTGATTTCTTAGCATTATTTTTAAATTTATATTTAAAAAGTAGCATACATTATTTTTTCAAATTTTAAAAAAAATCAACAAATGATTAGGTTTATATATATATATATGTATTTGATCTCTCTAGTATTATTGTCAAAATTTATATTTAAAATGTTGTATACATTATTTTTTTTCAATTTTAAACAATTAAAAATTTAAAAAGTTGCATACATTATTTTTTCAATTTTAAACAAATAAAATTAAAAAAACTAATATTAATCACCTAAAGAGCTTTTCAAATATATTTTCTACCAAACAACATTTCTCTCAAAGTTGTTTCTCAAAACATAATTTACCAAACGGCCCTTGCATTTGCTTAAAGTCCTTTAGGCTAAACTGCTTTACATTTTCCCAATGAGCTTTTAAAATGCTGAACCAAACACACCCATAAATGACTGAAAGCTCCGTGAATTGCTAAACTTTGCTTGCGTGCTTTTTGGTAACTTTCTTTCTAGATCATAGCTAACAGAAATGGCAATTTTTCTGTCACGGTTAACATCCTGGTTTTGTTATGATTCTTTTAATTTGTGATGATTCGCATTTTCTGAGTTCGGCCGCATGTAATCAACCATGGATGGCTTGATGAAGAATTCGTCAAAAATGCGATGTCCATTTGTCCTTCACTGTCTTGTGCTTGTATTAGATGAAATTATATGCATTACCTGCGTGGGACTATGAATCATGTTGATGTTGTTCGATTGAATTCCAAGTCCGACACCGTGTCTCTGATGTACTTGAGAGATGCCTGCTTTGTCGTCTTAATAATCCATGTCCACCAGACTAATCTACGTGGTTGATCTGATGCCTGCTTTTCGATAGTGGCAGTAAACATCGATGTTGATGATCAATCAGTTTGATGAAGTGTGTCACATTTCAGTATGGAAGAAATGCTACGGGAAACTGGTTGTCATATTATCTAATCACAAACTTGACCTTTCAGGTTGACCTCTGCGGTCATGCGACGCTAGCTGTTGCGCACACTCTCTTCACATCTGGGATGGTAGATTCTGACATCATCGAGTTTATGACATTATCCGGAATTCTGACTGCCAAAAGGGTTCCCGAAACGAAGTCATCCCACATTTTGAAGGTTCAAGATGGTGATGTGCCCGGGATAAGGATTGAATTGGATTTTCCTATAGTCCCGATCGCTGAAGATGATGCCGAGCAGATTTCATGTGTTTCCAAAGTTCTCAATGGCACTTCCATTGTTGAAGTCAAGACAACAGCAAAGGGCGACCATTTCGTAATCCTCAACTGCAACCTGATCATTTTCTTTTCCCCATACATACTGTTTTGAGTACATTGAACCCCTTGCTTCCTCCTTGAGGCAATCGTTTTCATTCTGTAGATTCCAGGATTTGTACAGCAGCAGCTGGCATTGAGCTGATTTTCATTAGGAAGAGAGTATTTAATTCCTTCATTTCTACTTTCTTCTGCTTTTTTTCGAAGGTTGTTATTCCGTCGGGGAAAGAAGTTGAAGAATTTCAGCCCCAGTTTGATGAGATACAGAGATGTCCTGGGAGGGGTATTTGTGAAAATGAAGAACCAGATGAAAAATATGAAGATGAACAAATGCAGATGGAGATGAAGAATAGAGTCTAGGATAGAGTAACCTATTCTGGAAGTGCTTCGTATTTCATTGTATCAAAGTATCATTGTAGTACAAAGTATCTGAAACAACAACAATGAATATAGATCTTCTGTTCTTCCTCCTCTGCTCTATCTTACTTGTATCTCTTGAATTGAAACCTTCAACAATTGATCATTCCTTCGAGGCTTTCCTTTGATACTGTGATGCAGAGCATCCATGACGGATATCTCTCTCTTCCTCTCTCTCTTATCTCTCTCTCTCTCTCTCTCTCTCTCTCTCTCTACCTTCTTTCTCTTATCTCTCTTATTATCACTCATTCTTTTTATAGAGGAAGAAGTACTTTTTCTCGTAACAGAGAAAACTGAATATTGTTCATAAGGAAAACAGAATACAACTAACCGATTACCCCTTACAGCACACGTGTTAGTTTTTGGATTTATATAACTTGGCGATCCATGTCATTCTCCATTTCAGGGGTCTCCTTCATTGATGTCGATCCAAGCTGGTCTTCATCATGAGTTCTTCACCGTTGATCATCATCTCTTTGTAGTCAGCTTTCTTTTGTTTCTTGTTTTTCAACACGTGCTGTTCTTCTCCTTCAACTCTATTCCTTTATATTTAACATCCCCCCTCAAATTGGGAAGGGTGAAGGATCCCATTCCCAATTTGGTGCGAAGAGACATATGAGCGGATCGGGAGAGGGATTTAGTGAAAATGTCAGCTAACTGAAGATGGCTGGGAACGTGTTGGACCTGAATGGAACCAGAAGACACCTTTTCACGAACGAAGTGAAAATCAACTTCGATGTGCTTTGTGCAAGCATACAATATTGGATTTGCTGTGAGGGAAATAGCTGATCTGTTGTCACAAAATAAAGAGGTAGCTGCTGCAAGTGGAATACCAATATCACGTAATACAAAGCTGATCCAAGTTAGTTCAGCTGTTGTAGAAGCTAGTGCCCGATACTCTGCTTCTGTGGAGGATCTTGAAACAGTGGATTGTTTCTTGGCTGACCAAGAAATCAAATTAGAGCCAAGAAAAGTGCAGAAACATGTAGTAGATCGTCGAGTGGTAGGACATCCTGCCCAGTCAGCATCTGAAAAGCCGTAGAGACTTGTTGAACTCATGGAGTGGAGATAGAATCCAAGGTGGACAGTCCCTTTGACATATCGAAGGACTCTTTTTAATTGATGAAAGTCTGCCACTGTTGGATGTTGCATCTTTTGACAAAGAAGATTTGTTGCAAAAGCTAGATCTGGTCGAGTTATTGTTTAGTATTGAAGACCACCTACCAAGCTTATGTATTCAACAGGATCTGTTAGCTGAGTTTTAGCATTGGCCACGAGAACTGATCGAAGTGGCAAGGGTGTTGAGATTGGTTTGCAATCTGCCATATGAGCTCGTTTAAGTAAGTCAATAGCATATTTTGTTTGGCATAGAAATAAATTCTGTGAGGTATGTTTGGCTTCAATGCCTAAGAAGTAGTGAAGATATCCAAGGTCCTTCATATGGAACTAAAGACTGAGATTCTGAATCAATGTGGTTAAGAGTTGAGGTGAGCTACCTGTCAAGATGATGTCATTGACATATAGCAGCAACAATACTGTATGTGACTCAGTATGAAGAACAAATAAGGAAGGATCAGCTGTGCTACAGAAAAAACCAATTTCAAGAAGAAAGTTGCTGAACTTATCGAACCAGGCTCTTGGAGCTTGTCGAAGGCCATATAAGGACTTGTGAAGTAGACAGACATAACTCGATTTTTGAGGATGTATGAAGCCAGGAGGCTGTTCCATATAGACAGTTTCATTCAAGTCTCCATGAAGAAAGGCATTTTTCACATCAAGTTGGTGTATTGGCCATTGTTTCATTAGAGCTATGGATAGTACTATGCGAATTGTTGCATGTTTCACAATAGGGCTGAAAGTCTCAGTAAAGTCAAGTCTTGCTTCTTGATGAAAGCCTTTGGCTACTAGTCGAGCCTTTAGCCTGTCAAGACTACCATCAGGTGCCAGTTTGGTCTTAAAGACCCACTTACAGCCTATGACATTCATCTGGTTTGTTCTTGGAACCAGTGTTCAGGTGTGATTGTCATACAGAGCACTCATTTCTTCTTGCATTGCACTGTACCAGGCTTTATCAACCAATGCTGACTTAATGGATCTTGGTTCCATGGGAACTCGATACTCAGCCAAACAAGCATATTTTGGATTTGGCTTGATAATACCTGATTTCAGTCGAGTCTGCATATGATGAACAACAAGATTATTTTGAGAAGAGGATAGGCCAGGATTGTGTTGTTCTAGTTCATGGCTAATATTAGTAGGTAGTGCATTTTGAGAAGATGAAGAACGGGAATTACGATGCTCATGATCAGTAGAGATATTTGGAACCACAACACCTGGAGAGGTAGATACTGGTTGTGTTTCTGTGATGAAGTCATTCTGCATTGGTGCTGATGAAGTAGCTTGTGGCATATGTTCACTATATAGATGATCATTGTAATAACCAGCCATAATAGGATGATACTGACTTTTGCTTGCTGACTGATGAAGAGGGCTATTATTTGTAGTGTCAGTACTTGGAGGTTCGAGTAATTGAACTTCTCCAATCCATTGTTTATATAAAGGTGTATACTGTCCATACTCGTTGATCACCCTCTTTGTGAAAGGAAAAAGTGTTTCATCAAAGACCACATGCCTACTGATATATATGCAATTATCAGTAGGTACAAGACATCGATACCCTTTATGCAGTTCACTGTATCCCAGAAATACACAGGTAAGGGATCGAGGATCAAATTTGTGTTTTGTGTATGGTCTTAAGCATGGATAACATGCACAACCAAACACCCTCAAATGATCATACTGTGGCTGACTATTATGAATCTTGTTATAGGGTGTATCCATCTTTAGTTTTGGTGTAGGAAGTATATTTACAATGTAGTTTGCTGTGACAAAGGCATCCACCCAAAATTTCAGTGGAACCTTGGAGTGATATAACATGGCTAATCCCAGTTCTACAATGTGTCGATGTTTTCTCTCTGAAACCCCATTCTGTTCTGGAGTATGTGGACAGGATAGGTGTTGTTTTATGCCACAATTCTGCAGATGACATTGGAATCTGTTACTTACAAACTCTCCTCCTCCATCACTTTGGAAGATTTTGATTTGATGATATTGTTTTTCAACTAATTTCTGAAATTGAACAGAGATATCATAGAACTCAGACTTCAACTTCATGGGATATAGCCAGCTATATCGTGAGAAACTGTCAACAAAAATCACATAGTATCTGAACTTCTGAAATGAATTGACTGGTGAGGGTCCCCAAATGTCACAGTGAATCTTTTCTAATGGCAAATTTGATGTAGAATCTGATAATGAAAAGGAGAGAGCTGTACTTTTTGCTATTTGACAGCTGCTGCAAACATTCGAAGAGGTTGAATTAAAGTGTATCGAGCTTCTGCTGTTGCAGATGTGTCACTATCTGAGAATTTGTATGAGCCAGCCTCTGGTGCCATATGTCTTCATCCACAGTTTTCTGCCTTTGAGTAAAAAAGGCTGCTGTAGTCTGTGTATCAACTTGATAGAGGCCTCTAGTCTTCCTTCCGAGCTTAACTGTTACTTTGGTATTGTTGTCCTTTACATAAACACCAATTTTGTCAAAGATAAATGAGCAAGGATAGTCATCTGTGAGCTTAGAAACTGAAAGAAGATTCTTCTTTATTTCTGGTACTATTAGAACATCATTGAGAGGTAATGTATTACCTTCTGTATTTAGACAGGTGTTACCAATATGTGTAACAGGTAAACACGATCCATTTCCTACCATCACATATCAGGTCCTTGGTATTTAAAAAAAGGTATGAAGAATACCAGGATTAGCACTGATGTGGGTTGTAGCACCAATATGAAGGTACCATTCACTTCCTTTTGGATCTTCAATATGCATTGCTGTGAGTGCTACTGGAATATCTTCTGCTTGATAAGAGTTGTCAAAGTGATACTAGCAATGGAGAGCATCATGCCCAGGTCGTTTACATATTTGCATTCCAATCTAGCAGTGCCTGTGTCTTTCTCATCCTGTAGATTTTTACTTGAGTTTAATGAGAAAGAAGGATAAGATTTGGTATTCTGGTACCTTTGAGAGTAAGTGGCATAAGGTCGAAATCCCTGCTTAGCTGCAGAGAAGGTATTTCTTTGTCTGAAATGCTGATCTCCTTGCCCTTGAATTGGGACATCTCCTCTATAATTCTGATTTCTTTCAGCATAACTAAATCATCGACCTCTATTATTAGCAGCTCTGCCACGACCATAACTGCGGCCACCCCTGTAACTTCCTCTTTGAGCTATAAATCCAGAGGTTTGAGAAATATATTCTCCATCGCATATTCTCTTTAGGCTGCATCTCGAGATTGTCTCGCCCAAAATAGGTCAAATTGGGATTGAACCGACTTCGGAATAAGTCTTCATCCTTGACTCAAACCTTTCTAGCTGAGCAATAACCTCATCATAATCAGTTGAGGCTTTAAACAATATATGGTGGTTCGAAGATTTTCATATTCGGGGCCTAAACCTTCCAGCACACCAAAAATTTTGGTTATTTCATCCACGGGTTTGCCTATTGCATTCAACGATCACATATAGATTTGTATTCTCGAGATAAACAGAGAGAGTTTGATCAAGCTTACGCGGGATTGTAGTTTCCCTCTAAGTTCGAATTCCCTAGCAATTGATTTATGTGTAAATCGCTTTAGAAGTGTCTGCCATACTTCAAAAGATATCTCTAAACCAATTATTAGGCTCAAAATACTCTCAGTGACAGCTCCACTGATCCAAGACGATACCAACTGATCTGTTCTTGTCCAGTCAGCATAGTCAGGATTAACAAGTTCAGATTCACAGCCTTCAACATCATTTTGCAGCATTCGAGGAGGTGAAAGAATATCACCATTAATGAAACCAAAGAGCTCTTGACTTTTCAAAAATCTTTGGATCTGAGCTTGCCACAACAGAAAGTTATCTTCGGCAAGTTTGATTGTGACAAAATTCGAGATGTTCACATGTATTGGAAAAGGATACTTTGGTGTTCTTATTGCCATTGTCACAAACTTTCAACTTGAGAGAGAAGATATCAGTAATACTGATGAATTCTTATATGTTTACCGTAAGACTTGAAGTTGATGTTGCTTCAGATTCTCCATTTTGACACGAATAGCAACTTTTGAATGAAACTTTCCATCAGATACAGTAAATCAACCGTGGCTCTGATACCATGTGAAAATGAAGAACCAAATGAAAAATATGAAGATGAACAAATGCAGATGGAGATGAAGAATAGAGTCTAGGATAGAGTAACCTATTCTGGAAGTGCTTCGTATTTCATTGTATCAAAGTATCATTGTAGTACAAAGTATCTGAAACAACAACAATGAATATAGATCCTCTGTTCTTCCTCATCTGCTCTATCTTACTTGTATCTCTTGAATTGAAACCTTCAGCAACTGATCATTCCTTCGAGGCTTTCCTTTGATACTGTGATGCAGAGCATCCATGGCGGATATCTCTCTCTTCCTCTGTCTCTTATCTCTCTCTCTCTCTCTCTCTCTCTCTCTCTCTCTCTCTTCTTTCTTCTTTCTTTATCTCTCTTATTATCACTCATTCTTTTTATAGAGGAAGAAGTACTTTTTCTCGTAACAGAGAAAACTGAATATTGTTCATAAGGAAAACAGAATACAACTAACCGATTACCCCTTACAGCACACGTGTTAGTTTTTGGATTTATATAACTTGGCGATCCATGTCATTCTCCATTTCAGGCGTCTCCTTCATTGATGTCGATCCAAGCTGGTCTTCATCATGAGTTCTTCACCGTTGATCATCATCTCTTTGTAGTCTGCTTTCTTTTGTTTCTTGTTTTTCAACACGTGCTGTTCTTCTCCTTCAACTCTATTCCTTTATATTGAACAGTATTATCATCACAGGATCAGCTCAGCCAGACTCGAGATTCGATTTTGTCAATCGATTCTTTGCCCCAAAAGTTGGACTGAATGAGGTATTAAAGTTCATACCTTGGAAAGTTTCTTGAAGTATCAATCATAATTAGTTATTCAATTGTCCGATTAGCTGGTCATATGTCGAAAGCTGTGTTCTGTCAACCAATTTTATGCTCTTACCGCAAACCTCTGAATGAATGATCTACTTTCCAGGATCTGGCACCTTATTGGAGTGAAAAGCTGGGGAAAAAAGATCTCGTTGCCTATGTTGTAATCTCTCTCTCTCTCTCTCTCATGTCTCTGCCCTTGTGAATGCCCATGTGTTTTGCTTCTCTCGTCTCTCAAATGATATGTAAATGAATGATTTTCGATGGCCTCATCATTTTCACGTCTTGCAGGCATCGCCCAGAGGTAGAGTAGTGAAGGTGCACTTGGAAGAGCAGAACCAGAGAGTGTCATTGCGCGGGAAAGCTGTAACTGTAATGAGGGGCTCTCTTCTTGTTTGAATTTCTAGCGCTTCTTCTTGTTTCTGAACTTAAAGCACGTGAAAATCACTACATCAGAAGAAATTGAAATAAATGAGCTTATGTTGTGGGTTCGATGGTACCGATTGGAATAATGTGAAATACATGAGATAGCGTCCTTTCCTGTATGACAGGTTCTTAATTTGCTTGTAGTGGAGAGTGAATTGAATAAGTGTTGAATGGATCCGTTGTTTTATTCCCAGAGGACTCTGTCTGCAAAATTCTGTCTGCAGAAGAAGTGCATATTTGATTGACATAAGTGTTTATCAGCACGGCTGGGAAAATAAACAAGTGACTAAAAGCCTCCATTGGACTAAGACATCAGCAACGCACAGTTTCTGTTCCCGTAGAAACTAACTTCCTGCAAATTTGTCCTTCGAGTGGTAGGATGGCCGTGTCATTTCCTATACTTGATGTGGAGTCAGGTTGTGAATTGCAGCTACACTAACATGTACATGTAAGTTCGCACATGAAAGTTTCTGCTCTCATTGACAACTGGTCTACAAGATCCGTAATGTTTTTCAGTGCATACGGTACAGTTGAATTAGTAAAGCGAGTCTTTCTTATTTTGGCAAGTCTAGATGTGAGTCTACTGATAATCTTGCATTCAAACAGAACACAGGAAGAGATGACGGCAAATGAGGCTTTAAAAGCTCTAAAGGACCTTTATGGACTGAAAAAAAGAAGAAGAAGAAGAAGGTGAGCGAAAATAAAGTAGTCTACGCCACGCAAGTCCAGCCTTGTTAAGGCGATCACGAAGCAACAAAATATGAGGCTTAAGCAGGGTAATAGAAACTTCGAATAAATCAACTGGAGATCGTGACAGACATCCTGCCGCTACGCTTTCTGGTCCAGAGTTGGAACCATTGTTACTTGGGCACTGTGATGGTGAGCGCATCTCCGCTCATGGCAGCAGTAGAGTCGCTTGCCCTAACATTCTTAGGAAGGACAATTTGGTTCTTATTGTTTGCCACTTCACTCCGGTCGCATGAGATACAAAGCGACTCGCCATCGATGATCTCAACCTTCAATTCGTCCTTCCTCAGTTGTGGAAGCTGTAGGCGAAAGACATAGTCGGTCGCACTCTTTTGGCTCTCGACCAACTCATCACGAGAGAATGGATGCTGCAAAAGAAAGCACCCGCTTCATGGTCATGCCATTCCATTCTTATGATACGAATTAATCTCTTTAAGAGCAAAATCCGAAGTGGGCAATCCATCGGAATGGGATTCGCCGTTCTTCAATATGGAGTCAGCAGCTTTGCTGAGAATACATACACAGCTGCAGTCTAAGGCCCCTGCACTCTTTAAGGCAAGTTGGCAACCTTGTAGTTGAGTATCTGATTCCCACTAAATTAATAAAGATTAGTACAAAGGACCGTAAAGATTTTAGAGGACCATGGCCACCTGTTCTGAAATTTTAAGGTGTCAGATCAAGGCGAGTGTTTATATCTTTAAGGACCGGGAAAGATTTGAAGTCATAATCAAATGCTCTCATACCCTGTAAAGATTGTTTGGCACCATTATCTACTTTTTTAATAGTTATATAGTCGGAGAAAAACATGGTTTAATATTTATGAATACTATCATGGACTAGGCCAACTTATGATCTAGTCATCTACGCATGATCTAGCATTTGAGGAAAGCTCGCTTTAATTTCTCATTCTAAGAGATGGACGCATAGATCAATTTAGCTATTAAATAAGGCCCACCCTATTTCCACCCCCTTATTGGCTCCCGACACTTCCTATAATTGACTATATTAATCATTGTGGGTCCCACTCTTGATTAAATATTATTACTTGTCTTTTTCACCCTTTATTATTGGCTCTTAACACCCGCTACCACATTAAATTAACCACATTATCCCTTTATTTTTTTATTTTTTTCAATTTTATTAAAAAAAAAAAAAAAAAAAAAAACTCACCCACATCACTTTAAAACAATTTTTTTTCACCCTAGCCGATTCAGCCAAATCAGCCGATTCATCCACACCCGCTACATTTCAACGTTTCCTTCATGTTTCTCCTCTTCAGGCTCACAGTGATATTGAGCATCAATCCCGATCCATAACAACCTCCACAATTCACAAAGCCAAACCAAAATATATATCATAAATCGATTTCACAAATCAAAACACATAGTCTTTTTGCAACCCAGCTCATTCACCACAAATACTTTTCGTAAAGCATTTCTCATGTCATTTCAAAACTCGTTTCTTAAACTGAAATAAATTTCATATACATTTTCACAACACATTTCATAAACCAAGTTCACAAATTAACATATATATACATATAACCTTTCGCAATAACTTTCCAAAAACATTTGGCAAATCATTCACAAGTACCAAATTGTAGTAAATGCTTGATCTAGATTCTATGCAACAAAACATGCTTTCAATTACTTATGATACATCAAATCTCCATAACTTTCAAGACATGATTTTTCAAACTCATAGAATAAATAGTATCACTCATTTGGGAAAGTCGAAAATCAACCACAACGATCACTCGAGTCGACATACTCAAATTCCTAACAAATAACCGAAAAAAAATATCAAAAGACCAAGTAACACGATATTCAATGAACCACTCAACTATACTATGCCTATTTGTCAATAAAACAATACCTACATGCCAACGAAAAGCTTGCCTCTAGCGGAAACCTATTGTTGTTCGCGAGCCGTGTTAAATTTCATCGCGCCATAACTTCCTCCATAGAATTCTGTTTCAAGCCAACTTATAATCCTTAGAAAGCCATTTTGACATACTATAAGAACCCCAACTTAGCCTCCCCAAGACCTTGGCGAAAATGACTGAAATTTGGCTCAAAATTTACTATTCAAAACTCTGTCCATAATGCACGATGAACTTGAAAATTCCATTCTAGGCAAAAGACCAAGTAACATGATATTCTAATGAACGACTCAACTATACTATGCTTGTTTGTCAATAAAACAATACCTACATGCCAACGAAAAGCTTGCCTCTAGCGAAAACCTATTGTTGTTCGTGAGCCGCGTTAAATTTCATCGCCCCATAACTTCCTCCATAGATTTCCGCTTCAAGCCAACTTATAATCCTTAGAAAGCCATTTTGACATAGTATAAAAACCCTAACTTAGCCCCCCAAAGACCTTGCCGGAAATGACTAAAATTTGGCTCAAAATTTCCTATTCAAAACTCTGTCTAGAATGCACGATGAACTTGAAAATTCCATTCTAGGCAAATCACAAGCTCAAATTGAGATCCGAAAAATGTTATAGCTTCACAATATCCTAAACTATCATTTCTATAAAAATACACCACTCGAAAACTCCCTAGTCAAACGCAACAAGTCATAATCGACCTAAAACTGAATTTCCAACCCTAATTTTGACAATTCCTTTGAATAGAGGATTAGGGGCCTCGATCACTTACCAACGTTGCAAAACGGATTTAAGTCAGCTTAGCGATTCATACGAATCATAAGCGCATGAAAATTTTCCCCTTCCTTCTTTCTTCTTTCTCCTTTTTTTTCTTTCTCAATGAGCCCCTTTTTTTCCCCTATTTATGCTTTCGACTTTTAATAATATTTTAAAAATATTTTGAATTATATGGGTTTCATTTTTCTTTTCTTTCCGTTATGTTTTTTTTTTTGGGGCGGGGACTTACGGCCACAAGAGTCTCTAGCCAATTCTCACTGACCACAAGGGCAAGGACCACACACCCTCGCTTTGGCCGATGAGGACGTCTCAGCCCTTGCCTAGCCCTCATCTGCCACAATGAGGGCCCACGAGCCCTCACATAGTGGCCAATGAGGACATGGTGGCCCTTACCCAGAGCAGATAAGTACTGCAACACCCTCACCCAATGTCAACAAGGGTTGTCAGCCCTCGGTCAAAAAAGAAAAAGAAAAGTAAGGTAAAGTAAAATAATAATAAAAACCTATAAAAACTATAAAAAAAAATTCAAAAAAATATGAATATTATTTAAAAATGTTTAGGTCTGTGCCAACCATGCTATATAAGATGATTGGTGTCCATGTCAGTAATTTCCTATCAAAATTGACTGGATGAACTTAACTAACAAAACTTGAAAAGATTTAAAACTAAATTAGTATAATTGAAGGTTTATGATTGAATTGACTCAAACATAATAATTTTATAACATTTTTTTTTTATAATTGTCCCGTATAAAAACAGTCACATTTAAAACACAGTAAGTGCTATTGCACGAATTGCAGTGTTGCTATTAAATTAATATCTCAGATTTGAGCCATGTATGAGACCCCATCCAATGAGAGGATATAGACCGCTCTGTATTAGATGATGTGTAAGAGAAAGGTCCTAATTGGACTTTCATTTTTCTTGCCTTTCTTTCAAAAGATAATCTTGAATTTACTTGGGCGGTGGATTCAAATAAAGAAGAGAACTTAAACAAGAAAAGTTGTTGGCGACTTATTACTCAAGGGTTTGACCGATCAAGGCTTGAAATTTTTCATACAGTAAAAGAGTAGAGAGAGAGAGAGTAGTGGGTTAGAGGGTTTCCTGAGGTAAGAGGATTTTTTTTTTTTTTTTTAGAAAATAAAAATAGAAGGATGTGAGTTTTGCTTTTATTGTCTCCGATGGCCATAGCCACACAATACAATAGGGGATTTCTTTGAGCTGCTCATAAGGAAATTTCCAATGGTGATTTATGCAAATGATATGGCGTTTTCTTTGTGAAAAAGTAAGTATTTCGAGCAGTGAGATAATTCTATGCGAGGCTAAGGATTATAGGTTTAGTTATAATTTAGGTATAGGAAACACTCAAGTGAAGTGTGTGAGTAATTGTAACTCTGTACTTATCCGATTGATTCGTGGATTATTTACTGCTGACTCTCCCTGTGAAATAAGTACCGACACTCGGACTAAACCACGTAAATCTCTCAATTAGTGGTCCTCTTCCTCCCACCATTTTACTTCAGGTTGCTCAACTTTTTTGTGATTCAATGGTCTTCTTCCTCCCAGGCTTTCTCATTGTTCTTCTTTTAGATTTTCATTTTTTTATTCAAGCCCTTATCTTTTATCATAAAAAAGCACTTGTTTTGCTTTTCAAGATTATGTTGATCAAATAGGATGTGACATGAGATGCTAACAAGACACTTAACAGTATTTTAACAGCAACATTAGGATAGGATGAACTAGAAATAAAAACATAATATTTAGGGATCTTAGTGCTCACAAGAAAATGTTAAAAGATCTTATTGAACAATTTGAAACATTTAAAAGACCTCCGATGTCTTTATTCATCTCTTTTAACATAAACATCATATGAATATTTTTTGATTTTTTAATGATCAAATCAAATTTGAAATTCAAGGTCAACATCGATAAAGTAGACAAAGTTTTAGATGTCAAATTGCATATACAACAAAAATTCAGCGTCCTCACATGAAAGAAAGGAGTCATCCTTGTCCCAAGTTGTCTTGTCACTAGTTAGAACATACCTTGGTCGACTGGGCTCCACAATTATAAGAATCAGATGCACGGTTGCTACACAGTACACGTCTCATCCCTTATCTGAGTAAAAAACCCTAGAGACTCCTAACATACGTCGGGACAAAGTAGTAAAATAGAGGAAAGTAAAGTAGTACGCGCAGATACAGTAACCATGTGGGCGGCACAATAACCACGTGGGCGGTCCGCGGTGGCTGTTTGGCTTCCGTCGTTTAGATATTTTTCTCTGGCCTCGATTGGCAAGAGAGACTATCGCCTGTTGCGAGTACACGTGAGCCCAATTCACATGCGCCGTCGATCGACTCAAGCCAGATTCACATGGACCCCACCTAATCTACGGTGGGCTCGTTGTTGGCTCACTGGGAGGACCCCAGCTGATCACGAGAAATGAGAGTTGGAAGAGAAGAGAAGAAAGGTTTTTCTTGTTTCCCCTTTTATTATTTTTATTATTTTTATTATTTTTATTATTTTTTATAGATTTATATTTTGACCCATCATTTATTGAAAATTTTGAAAATTGACCCCGTGCATGCCAGAATTCCGAACTTGCATGTCAAAATTCCAGACTCAAGTGTTAGAAAGTATCAGGAGAGTTGATCAAGTGTTGGAATTACGTGTCGGAGTTCCGAACTCACAGGTCAAAGAGTGCCAAAAGTTAACCAGATATCAGATTTTACGACACATATTGACCAAGTGTAGAAAAATGTCGGACATGTGTCGTGTCCGACACGACACAAGGACTTCTTGAAAGTGTCTGTGCTTCATAACCTATGATAGATGCGCTGGTTACTTTTGACTTGTCAAGAAATAAACAGAACTCTTAGGTGATGCTTAGAATGAGGTATGAAAAACAGGGAAGGCCGGCAAAGTATACTAAAATATGTTCCGTACGGATCAAGGGCAGACCGGCCCCGAACGATTTATAAGGAGCTGGACTATCGCGTTCTTCTCCAATAGACGTGGCCTGATTTCATTTTGCTTCTTCTCCATTAGCCATATCTCTCTCTCTCTCCCTCTCTCTCTACCTCTCCCTCTCCGGCCCTCTCTATGGAAAAGAAGCTCGTGCAGTACTCGGTGGTATCAATACAGCCTCCTTCTCTTCCGTTTCATTCCCCTATCAGAGATGGAGATCTCTTGCGGAAACTTCCTTGAACTCTTCTGCATCGACCATGACATGGGCTTGTGCGTGGTGTTGTTTTTGTAGGTGGACGCATTCACCGACACGGCCTTCAAGGGGAACCCGGCGGCGGTGTGTATCTTGGAAGAAGAGAGGGACGAAGAGTGGCTGCAGGCGGTAGCCAGGGAGTTCAACTTCTCAGAGACCTGTTACCTGACTGGTGCCTCGGGCTCAGAACTTGCCGGCTCGGCCAACGGGGGATCGAGCCCGAGGTTTGGGCTCAGGTGGTTCACTCCAGTTCAGGAGGTGAGTGAGTTTTGGAATTTCATGCTCCCAGCGTTGCTTGCTTTAATTCGGCAGGTGCAGGATATACACAGTGTGTGGCTAAATAAATGACTGAAAGCTCCTTCGTCCGCTCCCCACGCGAATTGCTAAACTTTCCTTGCGTGCTTTTTGGTAACTTTCTTTCGTTATCATAGCCAACAAAAATGGCATTTTTCTGTCATTATCAGATTACGTTTGGTAGTTCGGATTTCTAACCAGGATAGGACTGGATAGGATATGATATAAAATCCTAAGATTTTTCCATATCCTCATATCCACCGTCTGATAAATCACAGATATTAAGCGAGATATATTCATATCATATCATATACATTTTTTTAATATAAATGGCATATCATTGTAAATGAACCTAAAAGTTTATAAACGGAGATGGTGAAAATCTCCGTGATACTATTCCTTAATTTATTTTTATTTTTTTATTTTCTTTTTCCTCTTTTTTAAATTATTTATTTATTATTTCTTTTTTCCCCTTTTATCATTCTTTAATAAAATTTTATCAAATAATAAACTGTATTAACATACATAAAATACAAAAATACCTAAAATTTATAATAAATATAAATATGTCATTTATAGGTTGAATGTTTATTATAAGATAGAATCAAATTTGAATATATAAATTAAAATAAGATTAAATTAAAAAAATAAATTTTTATTTTGTAATTTGTTAAATTAGAATTCAAATATTGTTTATATTGAAATATAATTTTAATTTTGTTAATTTAAGAAATTTGTTATTTGAGAAAAATAAATTTCCTATTATGGACATTAGAAATCCTATCCACTTTTATCCCACCTCCCAATGGGATAATTTTATCCAGCCTATATCCCCCTTATATCCGATTTTATCTTTTCGTAAGTAAGCACCAAACGTAAGATAGGATAAATCATATCCTATCCAGAATTTTATCATGACTGCCAAACGCAGCCAGGGTTAACGTCTTGGTTTTGTTATGATTATTTTAATTTGTGATAATTCGCATTTTCTAAGTTCGGCCGCATAAAATCAACCATGGATGGCTCGATGAAGAATTATATGCATTACCTGCGTGGGACTATGAATCTTGTTGATGTTGTTCGATTAAATTCCAAGTCCGACACCGTGTCTCTGATGTACTTGAGAGATGCCTGCTTCGTCGTCATAATAATCCATCTCCACCAGACTAATCTATGTGGTTGCTCTGATGCCTGCTTTTCGATAGTGGCAGTAAACATCGATGTTGATGATCAATCAGTTTGATGAAGTGTGTCACATTTCAGTATGGAAGAAGTGCTATGGGAAACTGGTTGTCATATTATCTAATCACAAACTTGACCTTTCAGGTTGACCTCCGCGGTCATGCGACGCTAGCTGCTGCGCACACTCTCTTCACATTTGGGATGGTAGATTCTGACACCATCGAGTTCATGACATTATCCGGAATTCTGACTGCCAAAAGGGTTCCCGAAACGAAGTCATCCCACATTTTGAAGGTTCAAGATGGTGATGTGCCCGGGATATGGATTGAATTGGATTTTCCTGTAGTCCCAATCGCTGAAGATGATGCCGAGCGGATTTCATGTGTCTCCAAAGTTCTCAATGGCCCTTCCATTGTTGAAATCAAGAAGACAGCAAAGGACGACCATTTCGTAATTCCTCAACTGCGACCTGATCATTTTCTTTTCCCCATAAATACTGTTTTGACTACATTGAACCCCTTGCTTCCTCTTTGAGGCAATCGTTTTCATTCTGTTGATTCCAGGATTTGTACAGCAGCAGCTGGCATTGAGCTGATTTTCATTAGGAAGAGAGTTTTTAATTCCTTCATTTCTACTTTCTTCTGCTTATTTTTGAAGATTGTTATCCCGTCGGGGAAAGAAGTTGAAGAATTTCGGCCCCAGTTTGATGAGATACAGAGATGTCCTGGGAGGGGTATTATCATCACAGGATCAACTCAGCCAGACTCCGGATTCGATTTTGTCAATCGATTCTTTGCCCCAAAACTTGGACTGAATGAGGTATTAAAGTTCATACCTTGGAAAGTTTCTTGAAGTATCAATCACAATTAGTTATTCAATTGTCCGATTAGCTGGTCATATGTCGAAAGCTGTGTTCTATCAACCAATTTTATGCTCTTACCGCAAACATCTGAATGAATGATCTACTTTCCAGGATCCTGTATGTGGCAGTGCACATTGTGCTTTGGCACCTTATTGGAGTGAAAAGCTGGGGAAAAAAGATCTCGTTGCCTATGCTGTAATCTCTCTCTCTCTCTCTCTCTCTCTCTCTCTCTCTCTCTCTCTCTCTCTCTGTGTTCATTCACACATGCTTGTGCCCATGTCTCTGCCCTTGTGAATGCCCATGTGTTTTACTTCTCTCGTCTCTCAAATGGTATGTAAAAGAATGATTTTCGATGGCCTTATCATTTTCACATCTTACAGGCATCGCCCAGAGGTGGAGTAGTGAAGGTGCACTTGGACGAGCAGAACCAGAGAGTGTCATTGCGTGGGAAAGCTGTAACTGTAATGAGGGGCTCTCTTCTTGTTTGAATTTCTAGCGCTTCTTCTTGTTTCTGAACTTAAAGCACGTGAAAATCACTACGTGATAAGGAATTGAAATAAATGAGCTTATGTTGTGGGTTCGATGGTTCCGATTGGAATAATGTGAAATACATGAGATAGCGCCCTTTCCTGTATGACAGGTTCTTAATTTGCTTGCAGTGGAGAGTGAACTGAATAAGTGTTGAATGGATCCGTTGTTTCCTTCCCAGAGGACTCTGTATGAAGAAGAAGTGCATATTTGATTGACATAAGTGTTTATCAGCACGGCTGGGAAAATAAAAAAGTGACTAAAAGCCTCCATTGGACTAAGACATCAGCGACACACGGTTTCTGTTCCCGTAGAAACTAACTTCCTGCAAATTCGTCCTTCGAGTAGTAAAATGGCTGTGTCATTTCCGATACTTGATGTGGAGTCGGGTTGTGAATTGCAGCTACACTAACATGTACATGTAAGTTCGCACATGAAAGTTTCTGCTCTCATCGACAACTGGTCTATGAGATCCGTAATGTTTTTCAGTTGCAAATGGTACAGTTGAATTAGTAAAGCGAGTATTTCTTATTATGGCAAGTCTAGATGTGAGTCTACTGATAATCTTGCGATCAAACAGAACACAAGAAGAGCTGACGGAAAATGAGGCTTTAAAAGCGCTAAAGGACCTTTATGGTCTGAAAAAAAAAATGAAGGTGAGCGAAAATAAAGTAGTCTACGCCACGCAAGTCCAGCCTTGTTAAGTCGATCACGAAGCAACAAAATATGAGGCTTAAGCAGGGTAACAGAAACTTCGAATAAATCAACTGGAGATCGTGACAGACATCCTGCCGCTACGCTTTCTGGTCCCGAGTTGGAACCATTGTTGCTTGGGCGCTGCGATAGTGAGCGCATCTCCGCTCATGGCAGCAGTAGAGTCGCTTGCCCTAACATTCTTAGGAAGGACCATCTGGATCTTATTGTTTGCCACTTCGCTCCGGTCGCATGAGATACAAAGCGACTCGCCATCGATGATCTCAACCTTCAATTCGTCCTTCATTAGTTGTGGAAGCTGTAGGCGAAAGACATAGTCGGTCGCACTCATCACGAGAGAATGGATGCTGCAAAAGAAAGCACCCGCTTCATGGTCATGCCATTCCATTCTTATGATACGAATTAATCTCTTTAAGAGCCAAATCCGAAGAGGGCAATCCATCGGAATGGGATTCGCAGTTCTTCAATATGGAGTCAGCAGCTTTGCTGAGAATACATACACAGCTGCAGTCTAAAGGCCCCTGCACTCTTTAAGGCAAGTTGGCAACCTTGTAGTTGAGTATCTGATTCCCACTAAATAAAGATTAGTACAAAGGACCGTAAAGATTTTAGAGGACCATGGCCACCTGTTCTGAAATTTTAAGGTGTCAGATCAAGGCGAGTGTTTATATCTTTAAGGACCGGGAAAGATTTGAAGTCAGAATCTAATACTCTCATACCTTATAAAGATTGTTTGGCACCATTATCTACTTTTTCAATAGTTATATAGTCCGAGAAAAACATGGTTTAATATTTATGTATACTACCATGGGCTAGGACAACTTATGATCTAGTCATCTACACATGATCTAGCGTTGGAGGAAAGCTTGCATTAATTTCTCATTCTAAGAGATGGACGCATAGATCAATTTAGCTATTAAATTAGGCCCACCTATTTCCACCCCCTTATTGGTTCCCGACACTTCCTATAATTGACTACATTAATCATTGCAGGTCCCACTCTTGATTAAATATTATTACTTTTCCTTTTCACCCTTTATTATTGGCTCTTAACACCCGCTATCACGTTAAATTAACTACATTATCCCTTTATTTTTTTAGTTTTTTCAATTTTATTAAAAGAAAGACTCACCCACATCACCTTAAAACAATTTTTTTCACCCTAGCCGATTCAGCGGATTCATCCACACCCACTACATTTCAACGTTTCCTTCATGTTTCTCCTTTTCAGGCTCACAGCGATATTGAGCATCAATCTCGATCCATAACAACTTCCACAATTCACAAAGCTAAAACCAAAATATATATCTGTTGACACCTAAATTTTGGCGACCCAATTATTTGTTCATAGAAAATTAGGGATTGATTTTTAAGCTCTAAAAAAAATTGCATCCATGCAAATAAAAGGAAAATAAGAGGAAAATCAATCTGATTGATTATGGATGGACGTTGGAAATTCCGATGAATTTTCAGATTTTGGTAAATGTGGAAGCAATTAGAAAATCAGGCAAATAAAGAGCAAGAAATTTGATAAAAGGGAAGGAATCCAAGCATTTGAGGAAAAACCGAGTTGATCGTAAAATCGGGCTCCCATTTGTAGACCATGATTAAGGCAACAGAGAAAGGAAGCTTGAAAATTGCCATGGAAGAGGATGCTTGGAATCACTATAAAATGGACCAAATTTTGTGAATTGGGGGAGGGGGGAGTTCAAAGAAATTTCGAGAAAAATTCGTAAAAAAAATTCATTCGTGAGCTCTAAATAAATAAAAAATAACAGAGAGAGAGAGGGAAAGTGTAAAATAAAAATAAAAAAAATAAAAAAGGGGAAAGGATCGTCTTCTTCAAGGAAGCTTCTCCCGACGCCGGCGCCCGTCTCTTGCCAATTGTCGCCGCACCACCGTGGCACCTCAGTCCGCCAGCCACCGCGTCAGCGCCGCACCGCCGCTCCGCCACCTCTGAGCCACCGATCTCGCACCATCGGAGCTCGACGCCGTCACGCCCATTAATTCGGCGGTCCTCTTCTGCCCAAGATCTACTAGTCCTTGCCGCGACTTGCAGTCGCTGTCGCTCGCCCGTAGCAAACTGCCAAAACCCTTTGCCGGTCGTGCCGCCCGCTCGCCTCACCCGCGACCTGCGCTCGCCGGTTGCACCGCCCACTCGCGCCCAATGCCCTACACCGGCCCGACATCCTCTGCTACCCACAGCAGCACCACCGGAGTCCGAGTACCACCGCTTGCGCAGCAACTCCTTAGTGCCCGACGCCCTCGTCACTCCGCCTCTCTCTGCCTGCACCAGCGACGCCATCGCCACTCGTCCTAATCTAGCGCCTACACCCAGCGGCACCACCAGAACCTGACGCCTCTACCCGAGCGCCGGCGCCCCTATCTCTAGTCACCTGACGCCGCACCACCGTCCGCCTCGCCTACCTTCCGCTTGGAGCCCGACGCCGCCTCACCAGCTGCCGGCATTGCCTCCGCACCTCATTGGCCTCCGCCTGTCCGATCAACTTGCGCTCGAAGCCAGCTGCCTGCATCACCCCTTTGCTTGGACCTCCGTTCGTCGCCGCTGTTGCCACCGTCGCCGCTCACCTGCCCTCGCCGAAGCTCCGACGCCGGTCACCCTCTAACCGGCGCCTCCTACCACTGTTGCTGCCCTTCCTACACTCCCATAGGTGGTTTAGTTTTTTTTTTTAATTTCTCTTTTTATTTTATTTTATGTTATTCTATTGTTTTTTTAAAGTTTTGTTATTATTTGCTTAAATTAGAACATGATAAGTCAACATTCATGTGGCATCCCAAAAATTCAAGACAAGCTCTAAGGTGTATTAAAGCCCATAATTAGGTAATGAAATTACCAAACGTTTATGCTTCAGCCATTAGTCTCCTCTTAAGACTAAGTAATATATGCTTGTGTTCATGAATTTTGAGATTAGTATTGTAGATAAATTGACGAGAATAATCCATTCTTGGCTACGCACCTCATAGACTAAATTCCTATAGATTAAATGTTACAAGATTTTGGCCATATGAAATTTAAAATTTGAAATCTATAAAAGGAAGATTAAAAGTAAATTATAAAAAGTAGAAATTGGAATTTAATTAGGGTTGGGCCTTAGGCCCAAGGGTGTGGACCCTTAATGGGCCAAAAGGGGCAGCCCATGAAGCCCACGAAGGGGCTGTCGTCGGCCAACAGGGCCCGGCCCATGAGGCCCACTTCCAAGCCCACAATGCATGAAGAAATGGCCAAGTGTTAGCCCCCTTCATCCAAGTGTCCTCCATGCATGACCTAATCATTGCTAATGATGAGAGGGGAGAAAGATTAGAGGGAAAAAGTGACCGGTTTAGGGGGAAAGGAGTGTCGCCGGAGAGAGGGGGTGAGAGAGAGAGGAAATTGCGAGGGAGAGAGAGAGATTTGCGAGAGAGAAGGGGAGGCCGAGAGAGGAGGAGGAGCCGTCGCCGCCCGGTCGCCGCCCGTTCGCCGTCCGTGTGCCGTCCATGTGCCCCCGTTTGCTTGATCTTGGAGGCAAGTTGGGATCTATAATCTGCTCTTGCATGTTGTGTCTTGCTTGTGTGCTTGAATGGTGGTGAATCTCGGATGTTTAGGGTGTGAGAACCGAAGCTTTGCATGTGTTGTTCTTGAAATAGCCTACTGTTTTCGAGTGTGCCGCCTAACCCAGAATGTTGTAGAGGCTTGCATGTGGGTTTTGAGTAGGATTTTGGCTTCGACTTCTTAATGAAAGTTGTAGATAACAGCTTAATGTATGACATACTAAAATGTGAGCCAAAATGGTTGAGATTTGTGGGGGTGAAACCCTCTTCCTACGAAGACACTAGATCTGGAACTGTTTTGTCGACCTCTTGGTGGTTTTGTGTGTTGCATGTTGCTTTTTACCGAGAATTCCTCTTCGACTTCTTCATGAAACTTGTAAAGAACATCCTAAAGACTAACATACTCAAATTTGAGGTAAAATGAGCAAGTTTAGCCTAGTGAATCGACTTTCTCTTGAAGACGGTAAATCTGGAAACACGGTACTGAACACCCGAGACTTCTTGGACCCATATGGTGACTATTCTTTGGAAATTTCGTCTAGATCCCTTAATTAAAGTTGTAGGGGACCTCTTGAATCAAAACATATCCAAATTTCAGAGGAAAAAAAGAAGAATAAGTGGGTGAAAACTCGATATTTCGGAGATAGCTATACTGAACGTTGCGGTGCTAGAATCAGGAGCTTCGGACGTCTATATAAAATGATCTAGAACGAATATGGCCTAGATGTCTTCATGAAAAATATATTTTAGTGTCTTAACTATAACCTGGTAAAATTTCATAATTTTCGGAGGTCATTTGGTTATTTTAATCGAATTATTTCAAAAACTGCGCAATCTGACTTCATCCGAAATTGCATGTTGTATCTGTGTGAGTTATACTTTCTTGTGTGGAACTCTTTTGGGCATGTGTTCTTCATGAAATTGTTATCTTATTGTCTTTTCTATTACATGTCTTGATTTCATGATTTTTGAGAATCATATGGATATTTAATTTAAATGTTTTCCTAAACTGTGCAAGCTGGAAATTTAGTAAATTTCAAAAAGGCATGATATATGAACTATCCTAAATTGTGTGGACCCCATGAATTATATTGTCATTAGTGGTTGTATCTTGCTGCATGTATGATGATGATTGGAAATGCATATGAAAGAATTAAAATGATGAAAGTGATCTTGTTTGCCATTACAACGTGTGCCATGCTGAATTTGAGACATAAAGTGGTAAACATGAATCATGGTGAATGAGGAAATTTTAGTGGCGGCCGATAATGCCCTGGGAGTGTCGGGATGCCCGAGATGGGGGTGCCGGATGCCCGGATGTATTGAGATACATGCCGGATGCCCTCGGGAGTTTCGAGATGCCCGGAATGGTTGGGTGCCGGAAGCCCGGAGGTCTCGTGCCCGGGGAGTGCCTCGTGATGCCGGTTGGGATGCGAGATGCCCGGAAAGTGGGGGTGCCGGATGCCCGGTGATGTGTGCCGGAGGGTTCTCGCGATGCCGGGATGGGGTGCGAGTGGTGATGTGTGGGACGCAATTACGGTCCCGGGAAAGAGATGTGGTGATCAAATTTAAAGATAAAAGTGGAAATTGAATCATGCGCATGAGATGTGATGACATACATATGTATGTGTGACATGATGATGATCACCTATGGCATGATAATATGTATGTGACATGATGATGATCACCTATGGCATGATGATATGTATGTGTGACATGATGATGATCACCTATGGTATGATGATATGTATGTGACATGATGATGATCACCTATGGCACGATGACATGTATGTGACATGATGATGATCACCCATGGCATGATGATATGTGTGTGACATGATGATGATCACCTATGGCATGATGATATGTATGTGACATGATGATGATCACCCATGGCATGATGATATGTATGTGACATGATGATGATCACCCATGGCATGATGATATGTATGTGAAATGATGATGATCACCTATGGCATGATGATATGTATGTGACATGATGATGATGAGTACATGAGGATGTATGTACATATGGTGTGATGACATATGCATGGCTGCACGGTAAGTTATGCTTGGATGCATGGATGGCATGTACTATGCTATGATTGATATGTTGTATTGTGTGATGCATTGAGTGGTTTATTGGTCCTTTACCTGCTGAGTGGTTGTACTCACCCCTTCGGGGACCAACATTTCATATTAGAAAGATGCCGCTCTCTCCGGTCACGCGTGGTACTTTTTATGGCCTTCCATCTGACGTGGAGGTCGAGTGCTCGGAGATGGACTGCGTTACCATCCTCGGTCTGACGTTCGTGCAGGTCTGTGTGCTAGTGATGTATGATATGGGCCTAGCTGGAGGCCCGGTCATTCAGGAGTTCTTGTCGGTCCACGTCCGCCGTGACGGAGTGATGCGGGGGATATTGCTGCCGCCACCGCCCGATGCACCGGGGTGGGTGTGATGGCCGCGTGAGGAGGGGAGAGCTGACATTTTTTGGACATAGCCGACACTTGTAGATGGAGGATCATACGTGAGATAGACATAGGGTCGAGTTGTCTTTTTGGGTTGTGGCCGAGTCTAGATGAAAATCTTGGCCTTTCTTTTGATTGTACCAACCCGTGAAATCCATCTTGAAAATATATGTAAATAAAAGTGGCTCGGCTTCATCTTTTCATATGATGTATAGTTGGTGTGCATTGTATCATGATTGTTGGGGGGAGAGATGATGATATCAAATTATGCTTCCGCTAATAAGTTGCGCCGGGACCGTTTTCAAAAAAAAAAAAATGCCTATGAACTGCGATGCTTCTACTAAGAGATGTAACTAGCGTTCATTAGGTATAGCGATAGGTACCTGTGGCGACCTTAGGCGAGTCGAGGGGTGCCACAATTCATTTCTTGAATCTTGTAGGCATTAATAGCAAGGGTTTTTGTCCAAAATTATTCTAATTATTAATTTGATCCATAAGACGTTGGATCATTTTTTTTTAGGGTAAATTCCAAATAAGGACCCAAAGTGGATCAATTTTCTCAAATAAGGATCCGGAATGATGTGTTAGATAAAGATTTAAAGTGGACTCATTGTCTCAAGTAAGGACCCGAAGTGGTTGAATCAATTCCAAATAAGGACGTGAGCTTGCTGGTCAGCCAAATATTCGCCAACTATCAAGCATGCAACATTTTTTACGACCGGAGTTTGGGCAATTTTGTCAAAAAAAAATGTAGGGAAAATTAACAAATCTTAAATTAGAAAAAAAAAAAAAACCCTAGGTTTTTTACGGTCTCTCAATTCCTTGTACCCATCTCCGCAAAGTCAAAGACAGAAGTTCTCCCCATTCATTGCACCCATCCTCTGCAAAGTCCAAGACCCAAATTCTCTGCCGGTTAAGGCACGAACTCAAAAACAAGAAGAAAACCATATGCTTCTTTCTTTGTTTGTGCAGACCCAAATTCTCCACTAGTCGAGCAAGGCGAGGAGTAACAAGAATCGAGTCACGACAATGACCAGGCAGCAATTTGGTTGAGGAGCAGCGGAGGAGAAGAAAGAAGAAAACCTAAACATCTAAATGAATAGCATAAACTTAATTAATTTAGAATTTTTCCTTTTTTTTTTCCAATCACAAAAATTCTGACAAAATTGCCCCTATTTTAATCATCGGAAAATGTCTGCCGATGAGCTAAGGTCCTAAATAGAGATTAACTTGTTCACTTCGGGTCCTTATTTGAAACAATTGGTCCACTTTAGGTCTTTATTTGATATAAAGTTTACTTTGGGTCCTTATTTGAGAAAATAGATCCACTTCAGGTCCTTATTTGAAATTGTCCATTTTTTAATTATATTAATTTTTGGGCTTTTTTATAATATTTTAATTGTTAAATCATTATAATTATTAATTTGATCCATAAGACTTCAGATCATATTTTTAATTATTTTGAACCTTTTTATATGTCTTGATGTTTAGGGTTAGAGTAATCGTTAATTTAACCCGTGAGACAACATGTTATTTTTTCGATTATTTTAATTCTCTATTTGTTGAATATTTCGATGTTTATTGGATAATTGCTTGTCTTGGAAAAACAATAAAAAATATAAAGATAAAAAAATCAATAAAAAAAATCAAAATCTTGTATCAGAGCATGTAGGTTTAGTAAATTATAATTTTTTACAATTACATTTTTTTAGGATTGCATTTTTAGATAATTTTTTTTTAAATAGGTTAGGGTTGAACCTAGATAACTTTTATATATATATATATATAAATAGGGTTTTAGATAATGTTTGCACATTTTAATTATCTCATTTTAAAAAAATAGTTTTCTAAGATAGGATAGGTTTTAAGTCAAATTAATCCATAAAATAAATTAGAAAATTATTCTTTTTTTAGATAGTTTAATTAGGGTTTTCATTAATTTAGAATTTCATTAAAAAATACAAAAAAATATTAGGTGCATGTTAATTTGTTTGCATAATAGGTTTATTTAATTAGAATTCATTTATTAGTAAAATTAGGTCATGTAGTTAAAATGCATGTTTTATAAATAATTATAATTTCAAGAAAACCCAAAAAATAATTACTTGCTTTGTGTGATGCAATTTATTTATTCATTTATTTATTTTTATTGAACGTTTAATGGTGAATGAGCATCCATGTGGTCACCATATTTGTATAATAATAATTTAGGTTGAAATAAATCTTAGCTGCCTGCAAAAACATTTTTAAAAAAATCAAAAGAAATTGTACCGAAAGGGCATTAGAGAAATCTAGTATAACCAAGTCCCCGTACCCATATTCTTTGGTTCGTAGAAATAAAATAATTCTCCCATTATTTTACTTAGGTGTCTAATCGACCTACCGTAAACTCATTAGTGGCAACTTTTAGATAAAATCCATTTGCATGTTAAATACTTTAACCTTAGGTCGCGAATTGGTATGGGCTTGGGAGAGCCCGAGCTAAATTTAAAGATTTAATAGTTCATTAGCCTAAACCTAGGTGGTGCACCCGAAATTTAGGTCACAACAATATCATAAATCAATTTCACAAATCAAAACACAGTCTTTCTGCAACTCGGTTCATTCACCACAAATACTTTTCGTAAAGCATTTCTCATGTCATTTCAAAACTCGTTTCTTAAACTGAAATAAATTTCATATACATTTTCACAACACATTTCATAAACCAAGTTCACAAATCAACATATAAATACATATAACCTTTCGCAATAACTTTCCAAAAACATTTGGCAAATCATTCACAAGTACCAAATCGTAGTAAATGCTCGATCCAGATTCTATGCAACAAAACATGCTTTCAATTACTTATGATACATCAAATCTCCATAACTTTCAAGACATGAGTTTTCAAACTCATAGAATAAATAGTATCACTCATTTGGGAAAGTCGAAAATCAACCACAGCGATCACTCGAGTCGACATACTCAAATTCCTAACAAATAATCGAAAAACAATATCAAAAGACCAAGTAACACAATATTCTAATGAACAACTCAACTATACTATGCCTATTTGTCAATAAAATGATACCTTCACGCCAACGAAAAGCTTGCCTCTAGCGGAAACCTATTGTTGTTCGCGAGTCGCGTTAAATTTCATCGCGCCATAACTTCCTCCATATAATTCCGTTTCAAGCCAACTTATAATCCTTAGAAAGCCATTTTGACATACTATAAGAACCCCAACTTAGCCGCCCCAAGACCTTGGCGAAAATGACTGAAATTTGGCTCAAAATTTACTATTCAAAACTTGTCCAGAATGCACACTAAACTTGAAAATTCCATTCTAGGCAAATCACAAGCTCAAATTGAGATCCATAAAATGCTATAGCTTTACAATATCCTAAACTATCATGTCTATAAAAATACACCACCTGAAAACTCCCTAGTCAAACGCAACAAGTCATAATCGACCTAAAACCGAATTTCCTACCCTAATTTTGACAATTCCTTTGAATAGACGATTAGGGGCCTCAATCACTTACCAACGTTGCAAAATTGAATTGAGTCAACTTAGAGATTCATACGAATCATAAGCGCATGAAAATTTTCCCCTTCCTTCTTTCTTCTTTCTCAATGAGCCCCTTTACTTTCCCCTATTTCTACTTCGACTTTTAATAATATTTTAAAAATATTTTGAATTATATCGGTTCAGTTTTTTTCTTTTCTTTTCGTTATGTTTCTATTTTCTTTTGGACTTAGGGTCACAAGATTCTCTAGCCAATTCTCACTAACCACAAGGGCGAGGACCGCACACCCTCGCTTTGGCCGATGAGGACGTCTCAGCCCTTGCCTAGCCCTCACCTGCCACAATGAGGGCCCACGAGCCTTCACATAGTGGCCAATGAGGACGTGGTGGCCCTTACCCAAAGTAGATAAGCACTGCAACACCCTCAACCAATGCTAACAAGGGTTGTCGGCCCTCGGTCAAAAAAGAAAAAGAAAAGTAAGGTAAAGTAAAATAATAATAAAAACCCATAAAAACGATAAAAAAAATCAAAAAAAAATATGAAAATATTATTTAAGAATGTTTAGGTCTGTGCCAACCATGCTGTATAAGATGACTGGTGTCCATGTCAGTAATTCCCTATCAAAATTGACTGGATGAACTTAACTGACAAAACTTGAAAAGATTTATAACTGTAATAAATTTCTAACATTTTTTTATAATTGTCCCGTACAAAAACAGTCACATTTAAAACACATTAAGTGCTATTGCACGAATTGCAGTGTTGCTTCTCTCATGATTTCCCCAATAGTGACTAAGACCAAAATCACAGGCATGCTACTTAGATTTAGGAAATCAAGGCCTATTTGGAAATGGATCAGGTTAACGAGCGCCGAAAGGCGCTTGCTAAAAACCAAAAGATGTAGAAAGAGCAACTATCGATGCATATTAGAAAACTTAATCGATACTTCTTTTTTTGTTTTTGCCGAACCAAGAGGACAAGGAGGGGCGAGTGGTGAGTATACCCTCTTGATATTACCTTAAGAAAGTATAGCACCCATCACAAAATGTTCAATTTTGGTGAGGACGAGCCTCTGCTACTCAACACTATAAAGGTAGGCAACCCAGGACCGGGACACCACCGTAGTACTAGAAGCCCACAGCCCATTCCCAAGCCAAGTCAGAAGACTAATCAACACGAGCAAGGTCACTGGATATGGGAATACAAGCGCGAGACCAACTTGAATACGTCCAATGGTATAATTAATACTTCTTATCATCCAAGGTTGATCTTTCAGTTTCCACATAAACAGAGTAAGTGATGAACAAACTTCACAAATCATATAGCATATGAAATTACCGGGGCAAAGGACTCTTGAATTGCACTAATGTCATACGTGGACCTAGAAATGATAGATTAAATACGAAAAATGTCGGATATTCTTAGACATCTTATTAAAACTTACTTATCAAGTGATGTAGCAAGTATTAATTAGATAATAAGGAATATGATTATATTATATTACATTATTAGTTTCTTTCAATACACAATTGATAATTGTCAAATCACTCACTAAAAAGGAAGTTCAGTATTTGGTACATTTACTTTGCTTAATAAATAATGTAGTTTATTTCTAGTGTGTCTCGGTCAATCCAGATAGACACATTTAAAAAATATATATATATATATATATATATATATATATATATATATTTTCATTCATTGAACACCCATCAACTGAAATTTAAAGGTTACTTCTCTCGCAAAACTTGGTAGAAAGAGTAAAGACAAGAAGAAGAATAAAGGAAGCACACTATATTATTTAATGATAACTATTAAATTAATATCTCGAAATTGAGCCATGTATTAGACCCCATCCAATTAGAGGATATAGACCGCTCTGTATTAGATGAGGTGTAAGAGAAGGGTCCTAATTGGACTTTGATTTTTCTTGCCTTTCTTTCAAAAGATAATCTTGAATTTTCTTGGGCGGTGGATTTGTTGGTAATTTGTTTATAAAACAAATAAAGAGGTGCCTTGTCCCACATCGAAAAGATGTGAGTGCGCACGTGGATGAGATTTGGCACTAACCGACGATTATTAATTTTATTTATTGAAAATTCCAATTTATTTTTATAAAAATTAACTATAAATCTTATTGAAATAGTGCGACTGTTTATGAAAAGTTACGATTATTTTTTTATTTTTTTATTTAATTCCGAATTTTTATGCATTTTCAACGTAACCTTTCATTTTGCAACATTTCTCGAAAGGTTGTCTTTGTTCTTTTGCAACCTTTTGAAGGGTTGCCTTTATTCGAAAGACAAAGATAAGTACGTATGTTTTGAGATCAAACACACATCTTCTTCCATTTTTTCGTTTTTCTTTCGAAAGAATCTACAGCCATTGTTTCTAATTGTTTCCTAAAGAGACCTAGAGAATTGCTAGAGTTGCTATCTAGTGTTCTCATTTGAGACTCTGTTGTATCCTGGAGGAAATTTGCCGATGACCATTAGCAACTTTGTGGGGCAAATAAATCCTTAAAGAAAGTGATATCACGCCTCAAAGTCTGACTTGAGTACTCTAAAGATACGACTTCATTGTTCTACCCAATTCGAAGCCATATATTCCCAACAATTTTAAGGATTTATTTTTTTGCAACAATGAAGTTGGAGTTAATCGAAGTCAAGTTTTGTTGGGCACATTCGTCTGCTTTGCCACCAGTGCAATTTTGCTCGAATCGAGAACCAGGGCAGAGGGCTTTGGTGGAACTTCAGAGCGTATTGATGTGGCGGGACAGTTCAGTTATTTCTGGCAAATCTCGTGACAATCACATTGATATATCTTATGCACAGATGATACAGCATCACCAGAGGGGGTGAAGAATATTTTGCAAGCGGAGGACAACATTCAGGATATTATGGAACTCTTAGAACAAGGATGATTGTGTTTTGGAGGAAGCAAAATGAAGGAAATCCTTATGGATATCAGTTGATACAAAAAGAAGATGTGCATACGGAGGAGACTTCAAACTCTTTGGCAAATATATCGAGTGATCACATGCCATGACTTCTTGCATGTTGATCTGCTCCATGAGGGCATGATGTTCGACAACAAGTATAGAACGTTGGAGAAGACTACTTAGAGTCAGCAGAAAGATTTGATCCTCGAGAATGCTCATGGAGACCGATAAAGGACATGAGAACGAAAGCAGGAGGTCATTCTTTAGTCGTCTTGAACCAAAAGTTATATGACGTAGGAGGCTACGATGGATCTAAAATGGTGGCGACATTGGAGCTTTTCGATCCTCGTGCTGGTTCGTGGATGATGGTGGAATCGATGGACGATCTCACCCGTTGAAATATTTAGTCGCGAGAATTCGAAAACAAAACCATCTTTTCTCGAACGGATGGTGAATGAAACGTATTGGCATGGATGGCAGTTGGGACCCAACGCCAGTCACGAGGGACGAAAGGACGTCAATGACGTGGCTCTTTCTACGTTTAGCCATCCACATGCTTTAACTGGTGCATGAACCTCTGACCCAGCGGGTCGTGTCTTTTCGCCAGCGTGCCTGCCTCGGTTGAACCAGATTGGTGCGGTGCTTGGTTTTTGTCGAAGAGTCTCGATTGTTGTGCAAAGTGCGCGCCATGGTCGCTGGTTTGCACGAGAATCACCGATCCGGTGTTCAACTTGGGGCGAGGGTCGGCCCTGACGGAGAAGGGCACGGTGGAGATGGAGGCGAGCATAATGGACAGGGTGGGGAGGAGGTGCGGCACGTTTTCTGGTGTGACGATGGTGAAGAACCCGATCTCCCTGGCCAGGCTCATCATGGACAAGTCCCCCCACTCCTATCTCGCCTTCGCAGGCGCCGAGGAGTTCGCCCGCCTCCACGTCTGTACTTTCTGCCTACTCCCATAGACTTCTGCTTCTCCTTTTTTGCTCACGTGGGTCTCGCATTCGGGTCACGAAAAACATGAACTCCTCTCGAGAGAAGCATTTCTGCGGCATGTATTAACAGACGGTCTCGATGAACAAGGACATGGAAGTACTCGACCGGTGGAATGTTACAAAGAGGGTCTCGGATGATAGGAGATTGACCAAAAGGCTTTTGAGAAGAGGTGTTATTTCTCTGCAATCGTGGTATGACAGAAGATCGAGGTCCTACACTTCGGTTCGGTCCTATGTAAGTCGAGCAGGGGAGCATGATCTCGTTGGGATTGCTGCACTTATTGTGCACGGTCAAAGCTCTTTATATGTTTTCAGGTTTCTCCCTACCTTCAAGCGGACAAGCTTCCTCAATAAATAAGGAGGATTAAGGATGTCGTTGTGAGTACGGTAAAAAATAGACTTAGTCATCGGCAGGGGAGAGAATTTGAAAAGAGATGAGCTTTAATATGGAAAAAAAAAAATGCAAGTGAAGGCAAATGTTGGGTAATTCATGGATGTTTTGGAGGATTACTTGAGAATGTACTGAGGTATTGCTTTTTGCTTATATGCTAAGGTATACGATATTTTAATCTCCATGTTTAGCACATAAATTGCTACACTATTTGTCATTGAGGGTTTCATACTTGCTCTTAGTCTTTAGTCATCTTTTGGCGTGTGTGTTCAATTCCATGTGTGGGGTGATGATAGAATTGAAGAGATGCGATATGCCCCTATTTAAGACTTTAGTAACAAGAAAATGGTACGCATGTGTTTGCTTGAGCTGTTGATCGTTGTAGGCGGTTGACCAAGACAGGTGAGTTCAATCGCAATGCATTACGAGATTGACACGAGTGTGTGAATTTTGAACTAGAACTGGAAGGTGTCCATAGAATTTTGGTATTGCGTGATTGAGCTAGATTTTTGGCCTTGATTCGTTTCATGTTTTAGTATTTTGAGCCATGCATTCAAGCACAAGATTAATTGGAATCGGCTTGATTGCTTGATGTCCTGGATTAATATGTTCACGAATGTTTATGTTATTATGGGCTTATGCAAGCACATAAGCAGTGGCATGAAAATTCAATCATATTATCTAATGGTTTCAAGCATAATTATGTTAAATTTGTGGTTTTTCCCTTGCGTGCAATTTGATGAAGAAATGAGGTATGGCTCTGATTATACCTTTTAGAAGGTTTCGGATTATACGATGTTGTTGATTCCATTCCTAGAATTGCCGGTATCTTCGTTTTGCCTCTCTCAATTCCAATTTATGCACTTTTTGATACCTCGATACTTGATTCGCTTGCATTTACTAAATTGTTAGAGAATGTTGTTACATGCATGGGCTGATATATAGTGCTCTATTTATGGAGGCGATTTGGAAATACCAAATGGGTTTTCGGGTGTCCCTTGTTTGGTTCTAATGTGTTCTATTTGCTGTCCTTGCCCCTCATAGATTGATTCTATGGAATAGCATAAATTAGTCAAGAGAGTAGAATTGCATTGGTTTTCTATTTTATGTATGTATTTCATCGAGGATGAAAATTTGATAATGCATAATTTCGATTAATTACCTCTTGAAATAGTCTTGAAGTGGGGGTATTCGAAGGGGACTATGGAGCCAATGTGATTGGAGTCATTAAAAAAAAAAAAGTATCTAACTTTCATTTTAAAATGAAAAATTTGAGTGAAGTAGATACTTTATTGGGTTTAAAAAAAAATTAAGAAAATAGTGGGGGTTATTCTATGAGCTAAAGTGATTAAATAGAGAAGATGTTGTATAGATTTAAACATCTTGTTTTCAAATATATAAGTACTCCATTTGATTTCTAGTGGAGAGTTTTTAATGTGAGTGCTATGGGTCTTTAATGTATGTGATACATTATACTAGACCCGATATTGTGCAAGTTGAGTAGATATACTAGTAATCCAAATATAGAACATTGAAAGGCTATTATTAGATTTTTTGGTTATTTTAAGAGAACTAAAAAATAAAAAATAAAAATTATGAATGTTCTATAATAATTATTCAGCTGTATTAGAAAGATACACCGTTACTAGTTGGATTACAAATATGGGAGATAAAACTTATGGATAGATTTTCACATTACGTGAATGTGTTGTTTCTTGGGCGAGCAAGAAACAAATGTGCATAATTCTCAATTATGAAATTTGATTCCTTGCTTTAGTGGCAACAGGGAAAGAGGACGAATGAACTATTAATTTGTTGTTGGATACCAAATTATGGCTTAGTCCTCCTTTGTGATAATCAGGCTACTTTGACAAGAGCCTATAATAGCACCTATAATGGTAAAGTCTAGACATATTAGTCTAAGACATGAATATGTGAGACAATTGATTAAAGATGGTACCATAACAATTGTCTACATGAGGTCAACTGATAATCTTGCCGATCCCTTGACAAAGGCTTTACCAAGAGACATGGTAATAATGACCTCATAAGAAACGGGGCTGAAACCATTTAATTAAAATCACCGGTAATGGTAACCCGGCCTTTTTTCTAGAACATCACTAGTTAGAAGGTTTAACGGGTAAGAACAAGTTACTGCATGTGATTGTTTGATATTGACATAGTCCCAATATGAGAAGTCAGTATCGTCTGTTACGTTTGTAGGTTGAATTGAATTCTTAATGAAGTATAGTACAGACTTGTAATGTGTTGATAGTAACAGAAACACATGGTAGATACTTCACCTATATGAGCTTAGAAGTGGTGCCGCTTCTTACGAAAGCTAGGGTTGCTTTCTAGAGAGCTCATGAAACAGGATCAAGCACAAGGCCATAATAGTGCGGAGTAATATAGAATTTCTCGCTGAGACAAGAGGTTAGTGTATGTGCGGTATGTCCGGTTCTATTATATAAAAGTACAAATTTAAAGCCGAGCTACTTGTCACTTTGATAGAGCTTTGAGATATTTGCACTAAGTAAAGGTTTAACTCGAAAGAGACCTTTATGTATGTATATTAATCTCATAGAAATTTTGGCTGTATATTTCTAACGTTTTATTTCTTGTTTTTCTTTTATAAACAAAAGTGGGAGATTGTTGGTAATTTTTTTATAAAACAAATAAAGAGGTGCATTGTCCCACATCAAAAAGATGTGAGTGCCCACGTGGACGAGATTTGGCACTAACCGGCGATTATTAATTTTATTTATTGAAAATTCCAATTTATTTTTATAAAAATTAACTATAAATCTTGTTGGGATAGTGCGACTGTTTATGAAAAGTTATGATTATTTTATTTATTTATTTATTTAATTCTGAATTTTTATGCCTTTTCAACGTAACCTTTAAGACGTACTTATTCATTTTGCAACATTTCTTGAAAGGTTGTATTTGTTCTTTTGCAACCTTTTGAAGGGTTGCCTTTATTCGAAAGACAAAGATAAGTACGTATGTTTTGAGATCAAACACACATCTTCTTCCATTTTTTCGTTTTTCTTTCGAAAGAATCTACAGCTATTGTTTCTAATTGTTTCCTAAAGAGACCCTGGAGAATTGCTAGAATTGCTATATAGTGTTCTCATTTGAGACTTTGTTGTATCCTTGAGGAAATTTGCCGGTGACCATTAGCAACTTTGTGGGGCAAATAAATCCTTAAAGAAAGTGATATCACGCCTCAAAGTCCGACTTGAGTACTCTAAAAATACGACTTCAGTATTCTACCCAATTCGAAGCCATATATTCCCAACCGGATTCAGATAAATAAGAGAACTTAAACAAGAATAGTTATTGGCGACTTATTACTCAAGGGTTTGACCAATCAAGGCTTGAAATTTGTCATACGGTAAAAGAGGAGAGAGATAGAGAGTTGTGGGTTAGAGGGTTTCTCGAGGTCAGAGGATTTTTTATTTATTTTTTTGAGAAAAGAAAATAGAAGGACGTGAGTTTTGCTTTCATTGTCTCCGCCGGCTATAGCCACACAATACAGTAGGGGATTTCTTTCAGCTTCTCATAAGGAAGTTTCCAATGGTGATTTGTGCAAATGATATGGTGTTTTCTTTGTGAAAATGTAAGTATTTCGAGCAATGAGATAATTCTATGCGAGGCTAAGGATTATGGATTTGGATATAATTTAGGTATAGGCAACACTCAAGTGAAGTGTGTGAGTAATTGTAACTATGTACTTGTCTGATTGATTCGTAAATTATTTACTATTGACTCTCCCTTTGAAATAGGTACCGACACTTGGACCGAATCACATAAATCTCTCAATTAGCGATCTTCTTCCTCCCACCATTTTACTTCAGGTTGCTCAACTTTTTTGCGATTCAATGGTCTTCTTCCTCCCGGGCTTTCTCATTGTTCTTCTTTTAGATTTTCATTTTTTTATTCAAGCCCTTATCTTTTATCATAAAAAGCACCTGTTTTGCTTTCTCAAGATTATGTTGGCCAAATAGGATGTGACATGGGATGCTAGCAAGACACTTAACAGTATTTTAACAGCAATGTTAGGATAGGATGAACTAGAAATAAAAACATAATATTTAGGGATCTTAGTGCTCACAAGAAAAGGTTAAAAGATCTTATTGAACAATTTGAAACATTTCAAAGGCTTTTAATGCCTTTATTCATCTCTTTTAACATAAACATAATATGAATATTTTTCGATTTTTTAATGATCAAATCGAATAAATTTGAAATGCACGGGCAACGTCCATAAAGCAAACAAAACTTTAGATGTCAAATTGCATATACAACAAAAATTCAGTGTCCAAGGAGTCATCCTTATCCCAAGTTGTCTTGTCACTAGTAGTACGCACAGGTACAGTAACCACGTGGGCGGCACACTAACCACGTGGGCGGTCCGCAGTGGTTGTCTGGCTTCCCGTCGTTTAGCTGTTTTCTCCGGCCTCGATTGGCAAGGGAGACTATCGCCTGTTGCGAGTACATGTGAGCCCAATTCACATGCGCCGTCGATCAACCGAAGCCAGATTCATATGGACCCCACCTGATCTACGGTGGCCGGCGGTTGGCTCGTTGGGAGGACCCATGCAAGGCGTCCCCATCATCACAGCAGGGAGACTGGAGGTTGACTTTCAGCTGCAACTCGGTGTTGGCCGATCTTTCGATCTTCCCCTCCCGTCCTCCTCTCATCTCCTTGCTTTGGCTCGCACCTCCAGCTCTCGCTCTCGCTCTTTCTCCCATGGCAAAGAAGCTCGTGCACTACGTAGTGGTATCGACATATCTTCTCTCTCTCTCTCTCTCTCTCTCTCTCTCTCTCTCTCATATGGTTTCTGTCAGTCTATAGTGATGAACGTCGATTGAACGTAAGGCTTACGGTTGTGGTCGTGAAGATCAGCTCTTCCGGGATTGAGATTTTCAGTATGCTTGGAGCTGTAGCCTATGTAGCATAACCAAAGAGACGACCGAACAACCATTTATCTCGTTCTTGCTTTTATGTATTTGAGGTACAGTGCATCAACCACTTTATCTCTGTATTGCTGCTCATACAGATGCCTGGAAGCTACTTCTAATCTCTGTGGTCTTTCCCTCCTTTAACTTAAAAGAGATAATATCCCTTGTTGTTGGTCAAGTTTCTCGGAGAATGTGCACAGGTCAAGACTCGAGTTGCTTATGATCCTGGTTCACCATTTGAAGGGGTCGAATCTCATTCCCATCTAGGAACTCGCACGTCGGCTTCTGTAAGTTCTTACCAACTCTCATCCACAGGAAAGATGATCACGTGATCCTACACGAAGAACCGGTTACTTGTATCAGTTTCCTGTTGACCTTGCATTAGGCCACTCGAATTATGTCAGAGACTTCTAAGAAAGCTCCTGATCCATCATTTATAACAGTCGCGGCTAGGACAAACATTAAGCGGCGAACCATTGTTCGGGTGCCGAGAAAGGAACAAGAACACGGGTTACAGGATCGCCCGATGCCTAAACTATAGCTGGTCCACAACACACGATCCCAAAGTACAATAGCAAGGGTTGATGTCATGGGAAAACATATAGATAAGAAACTAGAAAAAAATCGTTTGAAAGTAACGCAATATATATTTTCCGCCTATTGAAGGACGAATCTAAAGGGATTTTAGAGCACTTTAATTGAGTACAATACGACATTTCTTTTTCATATGATTAGTCTTATTGAAAAAGAACAAACTTTTTCAATAACTTCCTAAACATGTGTAAAAGCACAAGTGTCAATAACATCACTACTCGTAGATACCATCAATAGGGTAGTCTATTGCTAAAAGGTCGCATTCTTTTCCACAAGTTCTCAATTCATCAATTCGAGGCATGTCATGAGCGAATTTTTATTTGTTTTGTCCTTCAAACATTTACTATCTCATATGGAAATCTCCAAATTTCTGGCTCATTAATGAGAACTAATACCAGCTAATACAATTACGAGTGACTTGAATAGTTATAATTATGGTAAAACATTTAATAATGGATGTGGGACCATCATGACATTGCATATTTTGTATAAGTAACACTGACACCAATACGCGACATGGACACGACACAACACAATATGCCAACATGTCATTTCTTAAAAAATAGAGAATTCCAACACGTCAAGATACATTATATATTAAATGTATATTTTTATATAAACACAATAAACTATAATTTTTTATGATTATGTTAATGAAATTAATTTAATTCAAATTCACAAATAAATAATAATAATAATAATAATAATAATAATAATAATAATAATAATAATAATAATAAAAGAGCTTAGAATTAATCCACTATTTGTTAATATCATTCATTGTTTTAATTTGACAAATTTAACTACATTCTAATAATCTATAAAACTTGTAGGAAAAAAATAAACAATCCACATTTTAGACTCACGTGTCAAAGTATATCGGAAGAGAAAAGAAAAAACAAACTTGGAGAGTGAAGTTGGAAAAGAAGAGAAGACAGGCTTTTTTTTTCTTTCCCCATTTATTATTTGTTTTATTTTATTATTTTTTACATATTTATATTTTGATCCATATTTTATTAAAAAATTTAAAAATTGACCCAATGCATGCCAGAATTCTAAACTTGCATGTCAAAATTCCGGGATCAAATATTAGAGAGTGTCGGAAGAGTTCATCAAGTATTGGAATTAAGTGTCGAAGTTCCGAACTCACACATCAGAATTTCGAACTCGAGTATCGAAAAATGCTAGGAAAAAGTTGATTAGGTATCGAATTTTTCGATAAGTATTAATCAAGTGTAGAAAAGTGTCGGACATGTATCGTGTCGGATAGCACACAAAGACTTCTTGAAAGTGTCGGTCCTTCGTAATCTATGGTAGATGCGCTGGTTACTTTTGACTTGTCAAGAAATAAAAAGAACTCTTAGATGACGCTTAGAATGAGGTATGAAAGACAGGGAGGGCTGGCAAAGTAGACTAAAATATGTTCCGTGCGGATCAAGGGCAGACCTGCCCCGAACGATTTACGAGGAACTGGACTATCGCGTTCTTCTCCAATAGACATCGCCTGATTTCATTGCTTCTTCTCCATTAGCCATCTCTCTCTCTCTCTCTCTCTCTCTCTCCGTCCCTCTCTATGGAAAAGAAGCTCGTGCAGTACTCGGTGGTATCAATACAGCCTCTTTCTCTTCCGTTTCATTCCCTACCAGAGATGGAGATCTCTTGCGGAAACTTCCTTGAACTCTTCTGCATCGACCATGAAATGGGCTTGTGCGTGGTGTTGTTTTTGTAGGTGGACGCATTCACCGACACGGCCTTCAAGGGGAACCCGGCGGCGGTGTGTATCTTGGAAGAAGAGAAGGACGAAGAGTGGCTGCAGGCGGTAGCCAGGGAGTTCAACTTCTCGGAGACCTGTTACCTGACCGGTGCCTCGGGCTCAGAACTCCCCGGCTCGGCCGACGGGGGATCAAGCCCGAGGTTTCAGCTCAGGTGGTTCACTCCAGTTGAGGAGGTGAGTGAGTTCCGGAATTCCATGTTCCCAGCGTTGCTTGCTTTAATTCGGCAAGTGCAGGATATACAGAGTGTGTGGCTAATAAATGACTGAAAGCTCCTTCGTCCAATTTCCACGCGAACTGCAAAACTTTGCTTGCGTGCTTTTTGGTAACTCTCTTTCTTTATCATAGCCAACAAAAATGGCAATTTTTCTGTCATTGTCAGGGTTAACGTCCTGGTTTTGTTATGATTCTTTTAATTTGTGATAATTCGCATTTTCCGAGTTCGGCTGCATGTAATCAACCATGGATGGCTTGATGAAGAATTCGTCAAAAATTCGATGTCTATTTGTCCTTTGCCGTCTGTTTCATCTCATTACTTTGGACTACCGGTTGATTTGCTAATTGTGCTTGTATTAGATGAAATTATATGCATTACCTGTGTGGGACTATGAATCATGTTGATGTTGTTCGATTGAACTCCAAGTCCGACACCAAGTCTCTGATGTACTTGAGAGATGCCTGCTTCGTCGTCATAATAATCCATCTCCAACAGACTAATCTATGTGGTTGCTCTGATGCCTGCTTTTCGATATTGGCAGTAAATGTTGATGATTAATCAGTTTGATGAAGTGGGTCACATTTCAGTATGGAAGAAATGCTACGGGAAACTGGTTGTCATATTATCTAATCACAAACTTGACCTTTCAGGTTGACCTCTGCGGTCATGCGACGCTAGCTGCTGCGCACACTCTCTTCACATCTGGGATGGTAGATTCTAACACCATCGAGTTTATGACGTTATCCGGAATTCTGACTGCTAAAAGGGTTCCCGAAATGAAGTCATCCAACATTTTGAAGGTTCAAGATGGTGATGTGCCCGGGATATGGATCGAATTGGATTTTCCTGTAGTCCCAATTGCTGAAGATGATGCCGAGCGGATTTCATGTGTCACCAAAGTTCTCAATGGCACTTCCATTGTTGAAATCAAGAAGGCGGCAAAGGACGATCATTTCGTAATTCCTCAACTGCAACCTGATCATTTTCCTTTCCCCATAAATACTGTTTCGACTACATTGAACCCCTTGCTTCCCCTATGAGGCAATCGTTTTCATTCTGTTGAGTCCAGGATTTGTACAGCAGCAGCTGGCATTGAGCTGATTTTCATTAGGAAGAGAGTATTTAATTCCTTCATTTCTACTTTCTTCGGATTATTTTTGCAGATTGTTTTCCCATCAGGGAAAGAAGTTGAAGAATTTCAGCCTCAGTTTGATGAGATACAGAGATGTCCTGGGAGTGGTATCATCATCACAGGATCGGCTCAGCCAGACTCAGGATTCGATTTTGTCAGTCGAGCCTTTTTCCCAAAACTTGGGATAAATGAGGTATTAAAGTTCATACCTTGAAAAGTTTCTTGAAGTATTAATCATAATTGGTTCATCAATCGTCGGATTAGTTGGTCATATGTCGAAAGCTGTTCTATCAACCAATTTTATGCTCTTACCACAAACCCCTGAATGAATGATCTATTTTCCAGGATCCTGTAACTGGCAGTGCACATTGTTCTTTGGCACCTTATTGGAGTGAAAAGCTGGGGAAAAAAGATCTCGTTGCCTTGCAGGCATCGCCCAGAGGTGGAGTAGTGAAGGTGCACTTGGACGAGCAGAACCAGAGAGTGTCATTGTGCGGGAAAGCTGTAACTGTAATGACGGGCTCTCTTCTTGTTTGAATTTCTAGCACTTCTTCTTGTTTCTGAACTTAAAGCACGTGAAAATCACTACGTGAGAAGGAATTGAAATAAATGAGCTTATGTTGTGGGTTCGATGGTACTGATTGGAATAATGTGAAATACATGAGATAGCATCCTTTCCTGTGTGACAGGTTCTCAATTTGCGTGCAGTGGAGAGTGAACTGAATAAGTGTTGAATGGATCCGTTGTTTCGTTCCCAAAGGACTCTGTCTGCAGAACTCTGTCTGCAGAAGAAGTGCATATTTGATTGACATAAGTGTTTATCAGCACGTCTGGGAAAATAAACAAGTGACTAAAAGCCTCCATCGGACTAAAACATCAGCGATGCACAGTTCTGTTCCCGTAGAAACTAACTTCCTGCAAATTTGTCGTTTGAGTAGTAGGATGGCCGTGTCATTTCCTGTACTTGATGTGGAGTCAGGTAGTGAATTGCAGCTACACTAACATATACATGTAAGTTCGCACATGAAAGTTTCTGCTCTCATCGACAACTGGTCTATGAGATCTGTAATGTTTTTCAGTGCAGACGCTACAGTTGAATTTGTAGAGCGAGTCTTTCTTATTATGGCAAGTGTAGACGTGAGTCTACTGATAATCTTGCAATCAAACAGAACACGAAGAGCTGACAGCAAATGAGGCTTTAAAAGCTCTAAAGGACCTCTATGGCCTGAAAAAAAAGAGGAAGAAGAAGAAAAAGGTGAGGGAAAACAAAGTAGTCTACGCCACACAAGTCCAACCTTATTAAGGTGATCACGAAGCAACAAAATGTGAGGCTTAAGCAGGGCAATAGAAACTTCGAATAAATCAACTGGAGATCGTGACAGACATCCTGCCGCTCCACTTTCTGGTCCGGAGTTGGAACCATCGTTGCTTGGGCGCTGTGACAGTGAGCGCATCTCCGCTCATGGCCGCAGTGGAGTCACTCGCCCTGGATATTTTTGTTTGCCACTTCGCTCCTGTCGCATGAGATACAAAGCGACTCGCCATCAAAGATCTCAACCTTCAATTCGTCCTTCCTCAGTTGTGGAAGCTGTAGGCGAATGACATAGTCGGTCGCAGTCTTTTGGCTCTCGACCAACTCATCAGGAGAGAATGGATCGCTGTAAAAGAAAGCGCCCGCTTCATGGTCATGCCATTCCATTCTTATGATACGAATTAATTTCTTTAAGAGCCGAATCCGAAGTGGGTACTCCATCGGAATGGGATTCACAGTTCTTCGATATGGAGTCAGCAGCTTTGCTGAGAATACACATACAGCTGCAGTCTAAGGCCCCTGCATTCTTTAAGGCAAGTTGGCAACCTTATAGTTGAGTATCTGATTCCCACTAAATTAATGAAGATTAGTACAAAGGACCGTAAAGATTTTAGAGGACCATGGCCACCTGTTCTGAAATTTTAAGGTGTCAAATCAAGGCGAGTGTTTATATATTTAAGGACCGGGAAAGATTTGAAGTCGAGATCTCATGCCCTCATTTGTAAAGATCGTTTGGCACCATCATCTACCCTTTTAATAGTTATATAGTAAGAGAAAAACATGGTTTAATATTTATGTATACTACTAAGGACTAGGCCAACTTATGATCAAGTCATCTACTCATGATCTAGCATTGGAGGAAAGCTTGCTTCAATTTCTCATTCTAAGAGATGAACGCCTAGATCAATTTAGCTCTTAAATTAGGCCGCCCCCATTTCCACCCATTTATTGGCTCCCAACACTTCCTATGACTACATTAATCATTGCAGTTCCACTCTTGATTTAATATTATTATTTATCATTTTCACCATTTATTATGGGCTCTTGACACCCTCTATCATATTAAATTAACTACATTATCCATTTATTTCTTTATTTTTTTCAATTTTATTAAAAGAAAAACTCACCAACATCACTTTCAAAGAAAAAAAAATTTCACCCTAGCCGATTCAGCCGATTCATCCACACCCGCTACATTTCAACATTTCTTTCATGTTTCTCCTCTTCAAAACTTATTCTCCATTATTATAACATGAGTAGGCTCTAATCATATATTGAAGTACACAAATGTTAATTTTATCTAAAAAAATTTTACTTCATTTCCATAGAGTATCCTCACGATCTGAATTTTTCGACTTCGAATATCGGTACAAATTTACTCAAAGATTGAATATCATGGCTGATATATGCATTATACACCATTAACTTAAAGATTTTCCTCATGCTTAAATTACTTTTTGTATAATTGTTTCCTGATTGAAAAAGGAAATATAAAAATCATTAACGAAATTATTATCTTTTTGCCAGAAATATAATAATTAGGTAGCTATCTATCAAATAAATATTTTTTAAAAAGAGGTGCACCAATTTTGTTCCAAATTGATAAAGAAAAGGAAAAAATCAAAAAAGAAGAAATAAAGGCAAGCACCATTTTAAATCAAAAGTGGGCCCCACGCTTAATATTAATAAATATTATTTGAGAGGAGCATGGGTAGTTTGTCTCCAATAGAATTGAAACAAATGAAAAAAAAAAAGACAAGATATAATCTTAAATGTAAAGAAGAGCCTGCAAATGTTAGTGTAGTCAATTCAAAATGGGATATCAATAGCTAATAAAGAGATGAAAATAGCGCAATCCTTAAATTATTAAATTATTGCATTGAAAAACCTATTTAGCTATTGAATTGTTCTGACATCCAATCCATCAAACTTTTCAAGGGGTAAAGACGCACATTAAAGTATGCCAGAATTGCGCTTATTTGACACGACCCCAGACAGAAGTGTCCTATCGGCCCGGAAGAGCGTGTACTCTTCTTTTCTAAGTTTCGATGGGATTTATGTGGAAATTAAGACAATAATACTATTATTATATTTGAAGATCCCTTTCTAATGGTCGTTGGAATCTGTTGCTAATTATGTAACGCCCTGGGTCTCAGCTGTACATATATTGTCCGCTTTGGACACTAAGTCCTCACGGTTTTGTTCTTCTCGGGGCAGCCCATACTACCCCAAGAAAACGCGTATGTACAATTAGAGAACCCATTGCCTTATAAGGCAGCCCAGAACTCCCTCCCTAGGCGATGTGGGACAAGAGGGAGAGGGATCCCTTCCTTGCGCACGTCCGGGGACCGAGGCGCGGACGCACCGCCATCCCTCCTCCCCGCGCACCGCCGCTCGGGTCGTCACAAATTAGGACAGCGATTCGAATCGCATTTTCATTCTCTGATTTTTTTTATGCTCCTTATCGAATATTCACCCAAAAAGAGGAAGAAAGAGAAGCAATTTTTTAATTTCTTTATTTTGTTGTTCCTCTCGAATTCGCGGAATTCTTTTTTTTTTTTCTCCTTTTTTGATAATACTGAATTTCCTGTTTTGGTATGTTGATAATATTGAATTTGGGAAGTGGTTTATAACCTTCGGAGGAGATTTTTTTTTTTTTTTTTTTGACAAGCTTGATTACCACACGACATCAGCAGGTTTGGATTGAGGTTGCTCGGGTGCGGGTCAATTTCGTGTCAACTCGCCGGACACAATTAACAATAGCATTCCGGTCGTGTCCAACCCGCAAGACAAGAAATCGACTCGATTGAAGTGGACACGACCTGTGCGCAACTCGTTTGGATTCCGATTAGTTCAAAGAATATTCTTTCCTGGTATTTGCAGTACACTCGTTTTGTCGCCGTCATCTTGAAGATCTTGGACTTTCTGGTTCCTGCACGGCATTTCCAGTAATATTGCACCGTTCCAACCGACAAGTTTCAGATCTCCAAATAGAAAATACGCTTTGCCATGGCTTAGTAGAATCATAAGTGCGCATCCTCATCGTCATCGTCACCACCGCTGTCAATAGGCTCCAACCCCTCCACGCCAGGCACTCCGAAGTTCTGACGTTGGTGTACGAGTTGAGAAGGAATTGAAAAAAATGAGCTTATGTTGTGGGTTCGATGATACCGATTGGAATATCGCGAGCTACTTGAGATAGCATCCTTTTGTGTTGGAGAGGTTCTCAATTTGTTTCATTCTCGAAGGACTCTCTGTGGAAGTATGTGCATGTTTGAATAGATTGATTGACATAAGGGTTTTCCCATTGCTATGAATATAGACAAGCGAATCGGATAAAAAGACAGAAGGAAGAAAAGGAAATCGGACATTGAAATTACGTGATTTGGTCCGAATATTGAAACCTATATCTACAGGGAGAATAACACAAAATTCCATTATAAAAATAAGTGGTCTAATGATGGAGATCACAATCGCTTGAGCACTCAAATACTCAGTGTTTCTAGCCCCGTATTATACCCAATAACACTCTCTCAGTGTTTCTAGCCCCATATTATACCCAATAACTCACAAAATATTTAGTCCTTCACAATTTATAGTAAGATCTCGCTCAAGGAATTATACAAATTTTACTCACAAGAATTTAACTAACTAAATTACTATGGGTATAATTACAACAAACAAACCCTCACAAGAAGAACTCCCTACACAATTCTTCTCTGCGCAGTCTTAGAGTTCTCTCTTCTTTCGGTGCTCAAAGACACGTCTTGTGACACCCTGGATTTTTACCAATCCTAGAATAACAAATAGGCTAATATGGGCCCGAAGGATTGTAAATTGGGCTGAGTAGTGGGCCCAATGGGTTGTGCGAGAGTTGTGAGAGTAGGCTCGATGGGCGGAGATTGGGCCACGAATTTGGGCCCAGCGAGGTGGATTCGACTATGAATTAGGCTTGATGGGCCATGAGAGCGCATGAGGCCCGGGTTGAGGTGAATGTTCTAGTTCATCGGTATATGTTTTGGATTGGTTGTACTAGTACCTAATTTAGGTTTTTGCAAATTTAAATTGTCTTGAATATTCGAAGTTATTTCTTATAATTCGATCAGTAACGTCACTTTCATGTGACTTATAGAACCATTGGTCTTACAAACTTTGGGAGATTAGAAATAATAAATTGATGTTACCTGATTAACCCTAGATCAAGTCTTATATTAGCCGAATTTTATAGGGATATGTATTACTAAGATGTTTTAACTCATAACACTAATATGACCCCTAAACTAAATGACCAAATTGGACCCCCAACCTTTCCTTGTGATCGAAAATTATGAGGGCAAGTTGGTAAATAAATCTTATGATTAACTTAAACTAAATTTCCCCTTAAGATACATTAGTTAAATAAAACCTAAAAATTCTAAAATTTTGCATGCAACCCTTCGATTTCCCCCTACCCCCGTCAAACCTAGTTCTCATCATCACCAAGTCCCCCATCGGCCAATAATTTTTCATGCAAGGCTGAAAACCTTGTTCAACGCACCACAAATCAATCATCAAGCCCCCCCCCCCTCTCTTTTCTCTTTAGTCCCTCTCCTCCTTCATTCTTCTTTCTCCTCTCACTAAACCACCTCTCATCTTCTTCTCATATTTTTCTCTTATTCTCTCTCAAGAAGACAGCGAGCTTAGGAGCCTTAACTCTCAAGCACGTCCACGTAGAAGAGTTTCTTAAGCGCCAAAACCAGGTAACGGAGAAGCTAGGTTTTAAACCATGTCATTGCTTGGCATGTATGGTTCGGGTTAGTGGCGTTTCTCAATTGTTGGAGATATTTTTTACAAGAATTTGACATGCATGTAAGCTATGGTAGCTGCTGAGTCATGCATGTGGGTTTTCTTGAATGTTTTTGAGTGATAGAGTTGCATGAGGCGAGAAAACGTGAGGTAAGAACAATTTTCTAGATTCTATTTCGGCCGAACCTTCAAAGTTTGACAATCCTGTGGCTTAAAGTGTAGTGTGAATTTGCAGAAACTTCCTTCATGAAAAATAATCCAAACATCCTAATCTACAACATATATTTTATTTAGAATTTTCTGGAATGGCATAATCAACTTATAGACTGCTTTTTTTTTTTTGATGGTATTCTGTCAAGAGCTGGAAAGCGGTGACCTTTGAGGCTTGTCGAATTGGAATAATTTTTGTGGCGCAATTTTCAAAAAAATTTCTTCATAAAAGTCGTTCAGCATATCTTAAAGTACACCATATGTAGATTTTAGAGCAAATGATAGAGTCTCGGACATCGAAGTGATCTAGTCTTTGAGGACGTGTATTCTGGCTGCTGGAACAGTTTTGTGACTCATATTTTGCTAGTTACTGCTCTTAATACAGAAGGAACTAAACTCGGGTTTCTTCATGAAAAATGTTTATTTGGGGCTTGATTACAACATATCAAATTTTGAGAATTTTTTGGATTATCTTTACTGAGGTTTCTGGATTTATTTCTAAAACTGCGCGAGTGAGCTCGGTTCTGCCCGATGGGTGTTGGTGTTTTTGTTGATGTTTATGGGACTTCTATTGCTGAAAACTTGCATGTTGTGATTATGGATGAACTTGACATGCTTTGGACCCTATATGTGCTGGTTGTGATGTTGATGTACCATAAGTCAAGATTGTGGTGTGACAATGTGTGATTTAAATTAAATTAAAAAGATGTCCATTGGCCAATGACCCGATGATGCCTCGGGAAGTGAGATACCCATGCTCCATGATCATGATGCCTTGATTTAAATTACAAGGTCAGCAACCTTTGGATACCAAGATGCCTCAGAGTGAGAGGCCCCTGTTTGTGTCTGGGATGCCTCGATTTAAATCACAAGACCAGCGACCCTTAGATATCGGAATACCTCAGAGTGAGATGCCAATAATGTGTGTCTAGGATGGCTTGATTTAAATCACAAGAACAGCGACCCTTGGATATGAGGATGTCCCGAAGTGAGAGGCCCCTGCTGTGTCTGGGATGACTCGGTTTAAATCACAAGACCAACGACTCTTGGATACCGGAATAACTCAAAGTGAGATGCCCCTACTGTGTGTCTGGGATGCTTCAGTTTAAATCACAAAGCCAGCGACCCTTGGATATTGGGATGCTTCGAGGTGAGATGTCTAGGGTTAGTAACCCCTAAAAGTCCAGCCAACGACCTAGAAATGACTCGAGCGGATTGGTCAATGACCTCGTGTAAAAGACTCAAGGGTGGAAAAGAAATGAATATACAATTAATTAATCCATAAGGCGCATGAGTTCGTATGCATGGGTGATATTGTATGTTTGAGCTCGTGTATGCCCTGCCATGGAAGTGTTTAGTATATTTCGGCTGCTTTAGTGTGTCTGGCCCGTTGAATTTCGTAGAAAATGCATGCTGTATACTTTGAACTGAGATTGTGTCATTGAGTTGCTATTTTGAACTATACTTGTTGTCGAGAGATGTTAGGATCACGTAGCTTAAAACCTTGCTATTTCCTTGCTATTTCCTTTACTGGGTAATTGCTCATTCATTTACATCTTTTTCAGATCGATAGCCATGGAGGTACCACTACTCGCACGTTATGGAGCACCTATTTACATCGAAGGCATGTTCCATGACATGCTGGATCCGAAGTCGGGCCAGACTTCTACCCGATATGAGTGTACCATGTGGATCGATGACGGGATGGATTCCCATGCATTTCATCCCCCACTTCCTCAACGTCAATGGGGAGCTACGAGGTTCGCTGGCTTCGGTACAGATGGGCCGGCGGATGCAGCTATGGGCACGTAGAAAGTTTGAGCGCCTTAGTAGGGATATTTTGGAGTAGACGGGGAAATTTCTTGGTAGAGGAGTTAGGTACCATTTTGACCTCTCCCGAGTGTTTTATGCTAGTCATCTTGCCAGATGCTTGATGTGAATAAGATTATCAAGGTGTAGTTATTTCCCCATCTAAGTATTTTGAGTAGGAAATGAAATGTAATAAGTGTTATGATGCTTTCTCTTGCGCGCGTTGCATTTATGTTATAAATGCTAACTTATATAAAAGGCTTCCGCTCATGTGATAACCTAAGTAACCAAGCTCCAGGGGCTAGTAAGTCACTACCTGGGACGTCACACGTCTCTTTCGCTACTTCTCTACCTTTTATGAAGAACAGAAGTTGCTAAAGTCAAATCAAGCCGCAACTTCGGCGCCTCCCTCATTAAGTCTCTTGGACGTGTACCAAGGCAAATGATTGCCCTTGTCTTTCCCTTTTCTTCTTTCTTCATTTTCTTCGCGTCCACATAGCCTTTGCCTAAGAAGACTAAAGGCAAAGGCTCTCACCTTTTGTTCTCAATTCATAAATTCAGGTCATGAGCGAATTTGTCTCTGTTCAGTTTCTGCTTAAGGCATTTGCTATCTCATATGGAAATCTGTAAATATTCTGGCACACTAATGAGACCTAGTAATAGCTGATATAATTACGAGTGAATTGAATAATTATATTTTAAGTCGAATATTTATTAGGATCATCATGACATTGCTCCTATTGTAGGTGTCCTGCTTACTTTTGCCTTGTCCAGGAAAAAACATAGCTCTTAGATGACGCTTAGAATGAGGTATAAAAAACAGGGAAGGCCGGCAAAGTGGAGATAAAAATCTGTTTCCGTGCGGATCAAGGGCAGACCTGCCCCGTACGATTTATAAGGAGCCGGACTATCGAGTTCTTCTGCAATAGACGTCGCCTGACTTCGTTGCTTCTTCTGCATTGGCCATCTCTCTCTCTCTCTCTCTCTCTCTCTCTCTCAATGGAAAAGAAGCTCGTGCAGTACTCAGTGGTATCAAGACAGCCTCTTTCTCTTCCATTTCATTCCCCTACCAGAGATGGAGATCTTGGGGAAAATTCCTTGAACTTTGTCTGCATCGACCATGACATGGGCTTGTGCGAGGTGTTGTTTTTGTAGGTGGACGCATTCACCGACACGGCCTTCAAGGGGAACCCGGCGGCGGTGTGTATCTTGGAAGAAGAGAGGGACGAAGAGTGGCTGCAGGCTGTAGGCAGGGAGTTCAACATCTCGGAGACCTGTTACTTGACCCGGGCCTCGGGTTCGGAACTCGCCGGCTTGGCCGACGGGGGATCGAGCCTGAGGTTTTGGCTCAGGTGGTCACTCCAGTTGAGGAGGTGAGTGAGTTCGGAATTCCATGTTCCCAGCGTTACTTGCTTTAATAAATGACTGAAAGCTCTTTGTCTGCTCACCACGTGAATTGCTAAACTTTGCTTGCGTGCTTTTGGTAACTTTCTTTCTTTATCATAGCCAACAAAAATGGCAATTTTTCTGTCATTGTCGGGGCTAACGTCCTGGTTTTGTTATGATTCTTTTAATTTGTGATAATTCGGATTCTGAGTTCTGCCACGTATTAAAAACCATGGACGGCTCGATGAAGAATTCGTCAACAATTCGATTTCTATTTGTCCTTTGCCATCTGTTTTCATCTCATTACTTTGGATTGCCAGTTAATTCACTAATTGTCCTTGTATTAGATAAAATTATATGCACTACATGCATGGGACTATGAATCATGTTGTTGTACTTAATTAGTACGTTCATGATGGGGTGTGATTGGAACACACCATTTCGTCTTGATATATTACGATGGAAATACACCCTTTGAAAGGGTACGAGGGAGTCCTATAAAAGACTCTTGGATGACAACCGTTGGGTACACTCAGAAATTCTTCTCCATTTGTTATCCCATTTCCATCAAAGATAAAGAAGGCGTTCCATTGCTCCTTTACAAGAACAATTAGCATTTTTTTTTTTTTGGTAAAGAACAAGAACAATTAGCATTTACACTGTGGAAATCGGATGTTTTCCTCGTGATTGCATTTAGACCAACGTAAAGTATTTTTGTTCGTGATTCATCCGTAATTCAACGTTCGTTCCGGGGTTAATTGTTGTTTGCGCATCGGATAAAGGTAAGTCGTCTTTCGCTGACTTGAATTTCTACATTGGTGTCAGAGTCCGGTCATGATTTCTGCCTTGTTTTTTCGTCAAATTTTCTCGTTTATTATTTGATATCGAGATCAAGAGTATGAAATCTACACTGTTTGGATGTTTCTTGCTCAGAAATGCAATCTGAATCGTCAAAAAAATGAACTAAAGCGAAGAACGGGTTCAGAGTCGCGTACACCCATACGGTTTTGGCTATTTTTCAAAATATTTTTTCGGCCAAAATAAATTTTTAAATATACAGGGTGAAAGTACTCATTGAGACGAGTTCGACGATGAGTCGAGCGCCGCCGAAGGACACCGCGGCACGTGGGCGCCATGCGCTCAATGCGCTAGGAAAGCCAACGCATGAGCATCACACGCGCATCAGCGAACCAACGCGTGCTGACGTCACGAATGACATCATCCAACGGTTGGTAACCGCCAGATGTTGTCATCGATGACATCACCGACGGCGGGTACCGACCCCTGACCCAACCCGACTCGACCATTGACCGGTCAACGGTCGAACCAATTGACCGGTCCGACGGTCAAACCGGTTGGACCAGCCAGGAGCTCTTTGGGCTCACTAGCGCATGCACCACACACGCCACGCACTCAGGTGGCGCGTGGGGGCGCATGACAACTCCGATTAGAGCATAGTTGCTGTCGTTTGGTTCGTATGGATGTTCTCTATACTGTGATATAATTATTTTATATTTTTGAGTTTTATAAATGTATGAAAATGTGTAGGAAACCCTAAGTACGCGTATTTTTGGGGGTTTAATGCATAGTTTATTCATTTTTAACTTGTATTTTCTTATGTTTTAAGAAATACAGTAGTTAGCTTATATGAAAATGATGTCATATATGCTGTGTAGAGCTTGGTTTGATGGTAGCATGTATATAGTTTATTATACTTGCAATCTACTAGTTTCATGAAAATTCGAACAATGGTAAGAAATCATTGTTTTTCCATTACATGTTGAATTGCAGTTTTGATTGTAGTTATAGCATGATTATTATTTGTACGTTGATTCACATTATGCTATGCTTTTGTGTTAATGGAAAAATGTAAAAATTACATGAAATCATGTAATTATTTTTCCTAGTGGGAGTTCGTAGGTTGGTAGAATTTAAAGGAGTTCTCACCTAAAACTTAAAATTTGCGCAAATTAAACAGATTAATGATAATAGAACAATCATACATAGGAGCTAATTGGGAACATAGTGAACTTTCGTTTCCGTGTCTTTTGTTGAATTATCATTAATTTAGTTTGTCTTTGCTGCAAATTAAATATGTGTGTTACTCTGAAAAGTGTGCTAGTATTGATTCCGCATTTATTATGTCAATGTGTTATAGCAATTGATTATGGTTTCAGCATCCAAAACTATTGTGGCTGATCTCAATAAGGGTGGGAAGTTGAACGGTGACAATTATGATATTTGGCACCGAAAGGTTCAGTACATCCTTGAGGAGCAAGAGGTTTTGGAAACCCTCAACCACACCATGGATGAACCTGAGCATGGAACTCCAGCTCAACACAAGAGAGATCTAGAAACTTATCAAGCTTTGAAAAAGAAGAATAGCATTACTCGCATCACGTTGCTGAGCTGTATACAAGAAGATTTCATGTGTGAGTTTGAAAGTTATGATAAAACTCAAACAATGTGGGTTGCCTTGAAAGATAAGTTTGGGGATACAATTGCCACTAAGCTGAGGAGACTCACCATCAAGTTTGACACATACCGAAAATGCCCAAATGTAACGATGAGACAGCATCTTCGGGAGATGTCAACTATGATTCGTGAGTTCAAGTCGGTAGGTCACTCCCTTACTGATGAACAGCAAGTTCAAGCTGTTATAAGGTCTCTTCCTGACAATTTGGAGCATATGAAGATCAATATGACGCATAATGAGAATATTGTCACTTTTGATGATATAGCGCATAATTTGGAATTAGAGGAAGAGTGCCTAGAGGCTGCGAGATCCTCTACCCATGCTTATGTTGCTAAATCGAGTTTGTGCAAAGTTTTGGGCTTAAAGCACAAAATGAATTCTCAATTCAACAATAAATGGAAGAACACTGATCAGGCACCTAAGAGAGCTAAGACCTTCCAACACAAGAAGCATGGTGGGAAGAAGGACAATGCCAAAATAAAGTGCTACAATTGTGGCAAGATGGGTCACTTTGCTCGTGAATGCACTGAGATGAAAGATGTACCTTATCACTTAATTACTTTAAGTAATACTTTTGCTTTTAGCACTGTAATGCTTGCTGAATCTCATCCAATGTGGACTGTAGACTCAGGAGCAACAGACCATGTAGCTAGAGACCGAGAAGTATTTGTGGAGTATCGTCGGATACAGCCTGGAAGAAGATAGATATATGTTGGGAATAACTCAAGAGTTGAAGTAAATGGTATCGACACATGTAAATTAATTTTACGTGGTGGTCAAAGCCTATTCCTACATGATATCCTCTATGCTCTGGTTATTCGATGAAAGTTGGTCTCCGTACTTGTTCTTCTTCTTAGCCTAGGTTATGTATTAAATTTTCACGGTAATTGTGTTGACATTTTGTATGGAACAGTTTATTATGGTTCAGGTCATGTATTGAATGGTTTTATGGTGTTAGACATTAACTATGATCAGTACAATGTTAATGTCAATGATTGTTTTTCTTTAATTGCATCTTATAGTAATGTTGAAATTGATGCAAGTACTTGGCATGCTAGATTAGGTCACATTTGCTTGCAAAGAATGCAAAGATTAGCTAGAGAATGCCTTTTAGGGTCACTCACTAATGTTAATCTACTCTTATGTGAACATTGTTTAGTGGGAAAAACAACTAGAAAACCATTCGGTAAAGGGACTAGAGCTAAATTTTCATTGCAAATCATTCATTCTGACATTTGTGGTCCTTTGAATGTGAGGGCAATGCATGGAATCTCATATTTCATTACTTTCATAGATGACTTCACGCGTTTCGGTTATATCTTTCTGATCTCCCATAAGTTAGAAACATTAGATTGCTTTAAACGATATATAACGATGGTAGAAAATCAGTTAAACAAAACAATAAAGGCATTGAGAACCGATCGCGGACATGAGTATCTATCGGAGCAATTCAAGGCTCTTTGTGATGAAAATGGAATTGTAAGACAATTGACCCTTTCTGGTATTCCACAACAAAATGGGATAGCTGAGAGAAAGAATAGAACCCTATTGAAAATGGTTAGGTCTGTGATGCTGCAAGCAAATTTACCTATCTCCTATTAGGAAATGCATTATTGACTGCTGCCTATGTACTTAACCGAGTGCCCTCAAAATCAGTTACTTCTACCGCTTATGAATTATGGACTGGTAGAAAACCAAACTTAAGTAGTTTACGTCTATGGGGATGTGCAGCTTATGTTCATAATTCTTCTCATAAATATAGCAAATTAGATTCTAGAAGGAAGAAATGTATCTTTATAAGATATTTAGAACACTCCAAAGGGTATGTGTTCATAGGTGAATAAGCTTATGGAAGTGTGACCGAAATGGAGTCACGAGATGTCACGTTCTTAGAGAACGATTTTCCTAGAATAGGTGAGATTGATAAGGACTTCCAATTATATGAGATGGAAGATCCAAATAACATACTCACTAATGTTGTAGAGGGAAATGGAGATTTACCTCAATACACAAGATCTAGTGGGAGTGTTGCATCGCTTGACGAATTGAATTCAAGGGAAATTCAATTGCGTAAAAGTAACCGTAAAAGTATTCCCCGTCGTCGTATTGAGATTGAAGGAGAAGCATTTATAATTGCTCAGAAAGACGATGCCGAGCCTAAGATTGTTCAAGAGGCTCTCTCATACTCTGATAAGGAAGAATGGAAAAAAGCTTTGGAAGATTAAATGGAGTCAATGAGGGCAAATCATGTGTGGGACTTGGTTGATCTACCACCCAATCGTAAGGCCATTGGAAACAAATGGGTCTTTAAAATTAAACGAATGACAGATAGATCCATTGAAAAATATAAGGCTCGTCTTGAGGCGAAATGTTATACTTAACAAGAGGGTATAGATTATAAGGAAACAGTTGTAAGGTTTTCCTTAATACGCCTTATTCTAGCCATCGTTGCACATTTGAACCTTGAATTACATCAAATGGATATAAAGACGGCATTTCTCAATGGAGAACTAGATGAAGAAATCTATATGAAACAACCAATAGGTTTCATAACTAAAGGTCAAGAGTATAAAGTTTGCAAACTTCATCGCTCAATATATGGCCTTAAGCAATCATTTAGACAATGGTATCTTCGTTTTCATCGAGCCATAACAACTTTTGGTTTCACGATGATCGAAGAAGATCGCTGTGTATATGTCAAGCGGTCCAAAGATAAATTTGTGATTTTATTAGTTTATGTAGACAATATTCTATTGGCTGAAAATGACAAGGTTTTGGTTATCACTATAAAAGAATGGTTGTCCTCCAATTTTGAAATAAAGAATATGGGAGAAGCTGCTTATATATTAGGAGTTAAGATCGAAAAAGATCAATAAAGGAAATTCTTTACTTTATCGCAAGAGTCTTATATTATGAAGATTCTTGAACGTTTAAATATGTAGCATTGTAATCTCATTGATACTCTTGTCATGCAAGGTGAAGGCCTAAGTACTGAGATGTGTTCTAAGATTCTAGAAGAAATTAAAGTAATGGAAATGTTCCTTACGCTAGTGCGGTCAAAAGTTTGATGTATGCTATGATATGTACTTGACCCGACATATATTATGCCGTGGGATTGGTGAGCCGATATCAATCAAATCCCGGTCAAGCACACTAGAAAGCAGTAAGGAGGATCCTGAGATATCATTCTATAATTTTGTTCGACCTTTGATTACATGGTTTGAATTTCATTTTTCTGCAGGCTGCATTGAAAGATGCAAAGCAATCAAATGGGGTAGACAAAGAAGCAGGCGCTCTTAGGTCTGAATTGGAGGTTGGTTCTAGCATCATGCTTGTTAAACTGGCTAAAATTTGCTTGCATAAATGCTTGTGGCTTGCATGTCTCTAATCTTGGCTCTTGCCATCCAATTTGTTTGCTTAAGTAGAATGCCAAGGATGAGGCTGCAGCTTCTGCCAGACAGCTTCATGGAGCTGAATCTGAAGTAAAAGCTCTTAAATCAATGACCTAGAGAATGATATTGACTCAGAAAGAGTTGGTAGGTATTTATGTAGTTACAGTTACAGAAGCTTATATTAAGCAGTTGTTATCATTAATATATGAGACACATTTTCCAGGAAGAAGTCGTTCTTAAAAGATGTTGGCTTGCTTGCTACTGGGGTTTGGCTGTGAAATATGGTAATTTACTGAAGTTGCATCACTTTAGTTTCTTTCCATGCCATTGGTGTTTAACGTGCCTGCTAAACATTCCATAAACTTGGTGGTCTTTCAATGAAGTCATGCACAATCTTTCTCTCTATTGTTTGAAGGTTGAAGCTAATGTAGATTGTAAATAAGAGGAGTTTATGCTCTATATTTGTCGTAAGAGGCATGTATGTACCTTTGTTCACGAGGTTGCCTTTCCTCTTGGTACTTAGGTATTTGAGCAGACGTAGCAGTGTCAAAGCATGAACACTGGTCATCCTTAGCACCTTTACCATTTGAGGTGGTCCTTTCTGCTGGACAGAAGGCTAAAGAGGAGTTTTCAGAAAAAGACTAGTAACATTCTTTCAGTACATGCATTCAAATCAGTTTTCCTTTGAGGAACTTGAAAAATATGTATATGCTTGGAAGAAGGAACTACCGGTTTGCTTCTAAAATACACTAGACTCCTAGCATTTGGCGATCTTGGACTTGCTTGCATTTTATGATACAGCTGCAATTGGGAATGCTATAATCAACAGTGCCCATGTTCCAGCATAGATACATAGTCGTACTTTCCATGATACCTAAGTATGTTAAAACTTTAGATCTGCTGCAAGTAACTTGGACATGCCGCATCTCAGGTTGCACTTGGTCTACAAGCATTTCCCACGACACACATTTTGTACAAATAACAAGCGGCCTAGCTTCCCATGTACCATTTCTTTTCTCAAAGGTGTCTTTTTTATGGTTTGAACTAACCTACGACCTGTTAGAATTTCTATTATTATTTTAAAACCTTTTTGTCTGATTCTTTTTTTAAAGGGAATCAAAGGCCTCATTCTATGCAAAATTATTTTTATACATTCTTTCTTTACATTCTAGCCTTCTACCTTAGTTTATTTGGTCTTTTTGGTAGACAAATTATAACTTTTTTTTTTTTTTTAATTCCGAACCTAAGCTCTATCTTTACAGGAGAATTGAAGGTTTCTTTCATATTCTCTCTTTTTTGCTTGTCAAATTCACTATCTTTTCCTATCAATAACTCAATGTAATTTAAATGAATTGAAGGTTTCTTTCTTTTTTGAAGGAAAACAGTTTCTGGGAAATTATTTTTTGACTTTCCGATGTGTGGATGACAAAAGATTTGTTGATCTATGAAAAATGTTTTCCATGGACTGAAAACTAAAGGTTGGGAAAACGGTTTCCTTTTTCTAACAAGAAGGAAATTATGTTCCCTAAACCGACAAGCAAATGAAAACTAACTATTTTCCTTGAAAATGATTTTCACGAAAAATATTTTCTTTTATCAAAAAGTTTTTAGTGAAATAAATGCACCCTTAATGTAATTGAACTGTGGAAGTTTTTTTATATCTAATTATTATACGACGTTAAAATATGGCTAAAAGTTCGTGTGCCTTGGCATGTTACATAGGATATATCATCTTTCTAACTTTCAAATTGCACTAAAACTCTGTATAACTGTATCCTAAGCATTTCCTATTTCCTGTGAAAATTCTGATGGGTGGTAGCTTATAAACCTACCGATCACCTTAATCATAAAGCTATTCATGACAAACTCATTATGATAATAAAGTTTTGTCATTGATGTGGAGTTCCTAATAATTGAATTATACAGACAGTTTATATTTTCATGGCAATCCGTAACTGGATACTACCATTCTTCATACTATGGTATTACCACTCTATACTTATCACCAGAAATATTTTTACTTTAGTGATAGATGCTGACCTTTTTATCTGAGCATCTAGCACATGTTTGTCATGGCAATCCTATATAAAATTGGCCCAACTAGATAATGGATAAGCCTATTCCAAACATACAGAACTTTAGACTATTAACTTTCCTCTTTCTTTTTTCGGTTGATGTATGTCAGTGATCGACTCTCCATGTAACATCGGTTTGCATTTAATTCATGCTCAAGCTGTTAATTGCAATGTTGAGCAGGTGATGACGATCCTGAGAGAAGCAAAATTGCTCATGACTTGAGTGATCTAACGGGCGAGGGCAATATTGAAAGTATGCTCTCGGTTGAAATGGGATTGGAAGGAGCTAGCATCCTTGAAGGTTTTCTTGTCTAACGCACTAATATTTTCTTAATGCTCCTTTTTGCCAAGTTCTACTTAGCGTCATTATCATTAATCGCCGTATGTTTTTCTTTATTCTCTGTTAGTCGTTCTCTGTCTTAGTTGCTAATAGTTTTCTCAAACTTTTGCTTGCTTCTTCAAGGTTGAGGAGGCTATTGTGCTTGCATTGGCGCAACAACGGCGGCCAAATTCTACACGAATATCAGCATCAGGTACTTTATGTACTAGAGATTTTCTTGCATTTTTCTCCAATATTTGGCTTTTTACAAGGATTTTTCTTCTGGGCATGATTCTATTTTTACTTTCACTTTTCTGTAAGGTAGAGGTAATCTTTGGACAGATGTAGCTTTTAATATATTATGAAGGAGCCTGTTTCCACTAGGTGGTTAAAATTTTCTCCATCTTTGTATCGTTGATTCAGCTGCTCAAAGCTCGTAGAAATGTCATAAACTTTTCTAATTAATGAGATGAGAAAGAAAAATGAGACAATTAAGAATAATGCGCTTTTTCTTGGGGATATACTTCTAGTAAATGATAGGCCAGTGACTGTCCCTCTGCAATCTCACTGAATGATTCAAAGTTCGCTACAGTTGTGTGAACTACATGCTCTTTTGAGTGATTCCTGCTGAATGCTTGCCATTGGCTTTTTCCTTTTTCTTTCAGATCTCAAATCTCCTGGTGATCCGAAATTCATGGAGGCATTTGGTAAGAGAATTTTCTTATTGGCAGCATCGGTAGTGTTCATGTGTTTAGGAAAAGTATCCCACCATCATCTCATAATCCTCATTCTAGACGGCATTACTGTTATCGCACAAACTTATACCTTTTCCTGCTCATGTGGTACTAATATTCACTTTTTAAGGTTGTTATATTGTGATTGTTTCAGTATTGCTGAGACCAGTCCTAGCCACAAGTTTTCGAGTGGATTACTATTACGTGTAATCCTGATGGCAAAATGTGCAAGTATCCCGGTTAGTTTGGCAAAATGTTTGGCCTGACCCTAGAAGACTCAAAATAGAATCATGGTTTGATTTTAGTGGTGTCCAAAATGCTTGTAGTTGGTGAATCGGCGGACTTCTGTACTGTGAAACATTTGATCGAACCGTATGCCAGTGGGAAGAATATGTTGATATTACCAGCTAAAAGGAAAAAACGGCCGGATGTGGTTTAGGCACACTATACCGGTTCAATCTCAGGTATCAACCAGTGTGAACAAATCTCATACTGAACCTCCGCCAGTCATTTGTCACCTCGAGGTTTACCCAACTAAAGTAGAGTTCCTTATCATAAAAAATAAACAAGGGAACATTTTTTCTCTCTCCAGCAACACGATTTTGGAGTTAAACTTTTAGCTACCTGATAATTTATAAGAGTCTATATACCATCCCTGCATTTTTAATGTTTCTGAAGAAAGTAGAGTTATTTCACTATGTTTTCATCATTGGACAAGTCTAATGTTGCTGATCCAGCGGGCTTCTGATTGATTACATATCATTGATGGCGCATCCGTTGCCCATAACCTTCATTTCTGAGATTCATACAGACTTCGGACTTGGTCATGGCTTCACACTTCGGTGCTATAATGGATGCTCTTTGGATGATGATTATGACATTAAAATAGCTAGTCACACTCGCACGAGTTAATCATATTTTCTAATAATCAATATTTTCTAATATTCTGGTCAATGATTACAATGCAACTGTGGTCCTCTCTATGGCAGAATTGAGTCCAGAGGAATCCGAGGATGTGCTCTTTAAGGAGGTATGATGCTTACTTTAAGGTATTGTACCTTTGAGTCTCACCGTCTTCTAACTTGAGCTTTTGTCTTTACACAGGCATGGCTTACATATTTCTGGCGAAGAGCCAAAGCTCACGGTATAGAGGTGGAAACTGCAAAAGAGCGACTGCAGTTCTGGATAAACCGGAGTGCTCATTCCCCTACATCACATGATGCAGTCGGTGGTAATATTTCAATGCTTTTTTGTACAAACACTACAGGCCAAATTGCAGTTTAAATTCTAGATTTGTTTTCATATATTTGCAAACCTTGCCTATTTAACGGTATTCATTTACCGACCAAAAAAAAGGGGTATTCATTTGGGTTGTCTTGCTTTCAGTCGATCAAGGTCTGATGGAGCTAAGAAAGCTTGGAATTGAGCATCGACTCTGGGAAGCATCGCGCAAAGAAACCGGCCCCTAACATTGTTCATTCATTTCTCAGAATTATACCACGCCATTTCAGACAGTAAGTGGCCAAAGCTTTTATACTATTCGAGTTTTTTCCCGTATAGCTCTATGTGATGTTATCTTCATTTCTTGCAGCATCACATTTAAATTCTCCTTAAAATATGCAAGTGGAAATGTCTGCTTACTCCTCCACGAACAATCACTTTGTATAAAATGCAGACCCCTGCTTACAGAATGCAAGTTAAAAGGTGCCAACCTTTACCAATTGTTCCAAGGTTTCAAACAGTCAGAAAGCAGGAATAATGAGCTGATCCTGAGTCCCAAGAGAATAAGTAAGAACATTTTTGCTTTCTGCTGAGATGAAAATGCATGTTGCAGGGTAGTAACTTTGCCCGTGCTGCTGATTATCGTGCAGCCCACCTTTGTTCACATGTTCTTAACTACTACCTGATTTTGTAAGTTAAATCGCAGTTAATTATGCTTATGTTGTCATAAATGAGATATTTCCTGGTTCCCCCTATGTCTTCACTCTGGTGAAATGATCTTGTCCATGTCGAGTACATACTACATAGTTTTTCTTTCAATATATGGTTATTTTGCATCTTGATACTGCAAAAAGTATCATCATTTAAGGGATGAGGAATATGATGCTGGATAGTGCGGAAAGTACAGTTGAACTACTTCTCTCATTGCCCATAGAATCTACACAGGCATAACATTTATCAATGAGGTGCGTATGGACAGCAAAATCCGACATCCTGTAACCTACCAGTCACGCAGCTTGGGCCATCAAGGTAAGTAGAGAGGACGGCATGTGCAACATTCACCAATAATCACAGCAAGAACACTGACCAAGCTTAAAATGATGGAACCTACTGGAATCTCTAATAACAATCTCGCGTTCGGTGACCATAGACACATGCTTCGCAAAATCGTGGCAGTCTCTGCAAGCTCGAAGATTCTTGAAAATGAGAACAGGTGAATTCCTCGATGAGGAGAGCAGCCCGAATGCTATTGCCAGTCTCTCGCTATGCTCAAGAAGCTGTTGTCTTCGCTCTGGCAAAATACAAGATGCATCCTCCTCAGTTAATAGGGACCGATCTCCACTGTTACTATCCAGAAAGTCAACTTCCTTAAGCTTTGCATAAATCTCCTCTGTTTGAGGATGGTGTCTGTCCCCAACTATAAACCTGTGCCATTTACCCTTCACTGTAATCCATCTGCAACTGACCTCTTTCCTCAATTTCTTTTCCATCATTTTCTTCCTAATTCTTGCCGCTTCTTCCCATTTCTCATCCGACATGCACAAGTTAAATAGGAGGATGTAACCTGTAGTATCATCCGGGTTCAGCTGAAGAAGATTCTCTGATGCTATCCTTCCAAGCTCAAGATTTCTATGGTTCCAACATCCAGCCAGTAAACATTTACAGCTCATTGCATCAGGCTCGAAGTTCATACTATTAATTAGTTCAAATGCCTCTTGAAGTAAACCGGCACGAGAGTATACATCAATCATACAATTGAAATGGTCAACTGTAGGAGCAACACCATACTCACTGCTCATCGATTTCAAGTAATCCTTGGCCTCTGTTATTAAACTTGAATGGCTACAAGCGGTGAGGACTGCAACAAGAGTGACTCCATTTGGCCTTGCACCGGAATCCTGCATCTTCCTAAAGTACCCGAGTGCTTCTGAAGCAATGCCATGATATGCATACCCAGCTATTATAGGCTATAATGTCTGGTTCACCAATTGACTTGAAAACTCGACTAGCATAATCCATATTGCCACATTTAGAGTACATGGTGATTAGTGCACTCTCCCCATATAAAGGTGAGATCAGACCTCGTTTTATTGCATCAGCGTGAGCTTGTGCACCTGAATTAATATCTGCAAGCATGGAGCATGCTTGGAAAATGCTAGTGTAGATGAATGGATTTAGTGATCCATCTCTAACTCTCAAAGATTTATAAGTTTTAGGGCACTCCTCAACTCTCCCACATTGAGAGTAACCAGATATCAACGTGCTCCACGAAACATCATTTGGGTTGTCTATCTTCTGGAATGCCAAGAGAGCAGACTTGAAACATGTGCATTTCACATAAAGGTCCACGAGAGGAGTTCCCACAGAAACTTCAGATTCCAATCCCAGCTTAACAATGTAGCCGTGAATTTGCCTTCAAACTCTCAAGTCCTCCAACCAACCGCAGGCTTTGAGAACAATAGAGAATACAAACTGATCCAATTTCACACCTTCCTTGACCATTTTCACAAATAAAGGAAGAACATCATTGTGCTTGTTAGCCTCAGTGTACCCCAGCATCAATGCAGTCCAAGCGATCGCTTTCTTTTCAGCCATCTGATCAAAAACTATCCCGGCACCCTCTAACCACCCACATTTAACGTACATATTGCAAATTGCCGTGCCGACTGAGGCATTTGAACCTGACCCGGTTTTTATGAAATGAGAATGCATCTGTCTGCCAATCACCAAACAAGAAGAGTCCATCAATGACCTCAATAAACTTGTGTAGACGGAAAAATTCGGTCCAACCCCAGAGTCTATCAAGAGTGTCGCGACCAATTTTTCGGATGTGAACCACCTATGATTTGGCTAATGGATTACTAAGCCTAAACTTAGCCCAGGCTCTCCCAAGCTCATACCAATTCGCGACTTTGGTTCAAATTCTTAACATGCAAATGATTTTCAATCAGGAGTCACCACTAATCTATTTTTGGTGGGTCGATTAGAAACCCAAGTAAAGTAATGGGAGTTTTACTTTACTCCTACGAACCAGAGATTTGTGAGTTCGGGACTTGGTTACGTTAGATTTCTCTAACGCCCTTTCGGTACCTTTTCTTTTATTTTGAAAAATGTTTGGCAAGCAGTTTGAATCAATTTTAATTTACTTTCCTAACATATGAGGTGATCACTCAGGTGCGCAAACCACCAATTTAACACCCAAGAAAGTAAATAAATAAAATGTAGAATTTACTTATAGCAACGAAAGCATCTGCGTTGTTAGACCAAAATTCACATCAGCAATCCTAGATATGATTTCTAATTAACAAGCAATCACTCAATTTTTGCTTTCACTTTTTTAGACAAGAGCATAGTCCATATGCAATGCAATGCAATGCTTCTAATCTAATATGAAATAATATGGCATGGCAACATGTCCTAAACTATATATAAAAAAAAAACCAATGATTTCTTAATGAACATGCAATAATTAAACATGCAATCTAAATTAATCAAGATGACTTAATTCTAATGACAAGGAAGTTCCAATTAAATGAACTTAGCAAACACTAAATGACGTGCATTTCATGAGCCTATTTCTATATGACGTGCACATAATTTTTATTCTAGAAAATGCAATCTATCCTAGAAATTGAAATTAATTTATCCTAAGACAAATTTCATTTTTTTCTTAAAATTCGAAATTAAGAAAAATGCAACAATTACCCAACTTGGTTAAAATTCTATCCAATTTAAACTAAGGACTAGGGCAAACTAAATCCTAATTTAAACCAAGATATTATTTTAACCTAGCGACTTCTAACCCAAGATGCAATATATCTAAAAGTCGATTTAAATTTGAAATTAACCATGCAATCCTTTTCTAATATGCATGAGAATGATTTTTGATTTGTTTCTTTTAATTAAAATTCATAATTAAAAATCACTAAAAATAAAAATCTAACTAAAGCGAGACATTATCTATTTTAATTCAGGGATATACCAATCCTATCTTAATCTAGAACATTATCTCATGATGCAATCCTAAAATATTATCTAATCTAGATACTATGTGCATTTCTTTAAAAAAAACTATCATGCAATTCTTTTTTTTTAAATCTATCTAGACCTAAAATTAAACATGCAATTTTATCTAACATGCGACGACATGCAAAGAATACCATAATTCTAATTTTTATATGAAATTCGAAATTAAAATTAAACATGCAATTCACATAAAAAAAATCTAACATCCTAAATGAATGCACTTTTTCTTTTTCTTTTTTCATGACTCAAAATAAAATCCCTATTCTAAACATGCAAAATAATTATAAAAAAAAAAACCTCATCCTAATTCAGATTTTTTTTTATTTCCTTTTCCTTTTACGAAAATAAAACTGACTCAAACACCACGACGACAAATCAGAACAAGATAACATTGATATCCAAAATTGGCGAACCATATCTCGCGCATGAGATCGGGTCGGCCAATTTTAAAATTAAATCGCGAATCGAATCTCGGGCGTGAGATTGGATTGTCGATTTTTGCAAGCGATTGCGAGTCGGATTTCGGTCGCGAAAATCGGACTGACAACCCCTAATTTGGGGGCACTTTCATGTTGGAATATCAATCATATATTTAGGAACAACTTCACTAAAAAAAAACTGTAAGGGAAAATATAAAAAATATATAAGTAAATAAGTAACAAAAAAAAAAAAAAAGAAACTACCTAATTTCTTTTTTTCTTTTTTTTTTTTTTTTTCTGTTTCTTTGCTTTTTCTCTTCCCACGCACGGTTCGCGGGTCTCCAAGGAGCAGCAGATTGATTGGTCCGGCAAGGGCGGCGGCGAGTGTCGAGATCGGCGAGGGTGGACCGGGCAGACGGCGGAGCAGCGGGCGCGAAGACCCGGTCGAGCGAGTGGACAGCAAGGGTTGTTGTGGTGCGCGCTCGGAGGTTTGCTTTGGCACGGCGTCGGCGAAAGGTTCGAGCAGCGAGAGGACAACAAAACAGGGGCGAGGCTCGACGTTCGGTCCGGAACTTGCCGGCGTCACCTGGTCACTGGGTCGTGCGACGGTGGTGTCCGCGGAGCTGCGAGCAGGGACGTCGGGACTTTTGGTGCTGCAGATCGGCGACGGTGGGGCGAAACAAGGGCGTTCGGGTCACGGCTGCTGTGAGGGGCTCGAGATCTGTCGGCGTCGAGCTTCACGAGATAGCGAGCAAAGGCGAGATCTGCTGGGCAATCGCGGCGAGTGGCAAATCGGGGCAAGAGGGCTTCAAGCAGATTCGGTCGGAGGTGTGCGGCGGCTCGGCGATACGGCGTCCGACGAGCAGGGACGTCGGGTCGCAGTGCGCAGGGACTGGTGAAGCAGCAGCGGTGGTGGTGCAGCTCGGGGTTGAGCAGCGCGGAGGCGGAGGCGTTGGAGTGAGCCGAGACAAGGTGCAGGGGCGAGGCGGCTGCGCGATGATCGGCTCGGGTTGTTGCCGCGGCGGTGCTCGCATGGTGGTGGTGTGGTTGCGGATGAGCGGCGCGGAGGTGCGAGTGAGGCGGACGGGCGGCGGTGGCTAGCGGAGGGCACTCGTGGAGAAGAAGAACAGTGCCCTTTGCTTTTTTCTGTTTTTTTTTTCTTTTTTTTTCCTCTCTCCCTCACGTCCCCTCACGTTCCTCTGCTGTCCCTCTTTTTCTCTTTTTTCAGTACTTTTGCAGCCTTCTTCTATCTTCGAACGGAGAGCCCCCCCTTTCTTCACCGTACACAGCCCCTTTTATAGCAAAATAAAACGTGATCTTTTTTGTTAATATTTCATCTCATGAAGATTACTTATAACCTCCCGATCACGAAAATTATTTTATTTTCCTTATCTTATGAATATTCTCTCATGATTTCATCATCTATTGCTAAAGATAAGATTGCAATACGTTCTCTCAATTTTCAAAAAATCATCATAATATCGCATCAAATCTTAATTTTTCACAAGATAATTGATAAAAAATATAAAAATAAAAATAACGGGCTTGGATTAAATTGCTCTTTTCGTGGGCCTAGCCCGACCCGCAACACTAAAGCTCGAAAACGTTAATTCAACCTACACCATCGGTTCAATAAAAAATGCAGAACATGTAAATTAAAATAAATGCATCTAAAATTATATGCTATGCAATTGAATTATAATATATATATATATATTACTATATGTTTTTTTAGGGGTTAAAAATTAATCCCTAATTTTTATGCAATAAATAAATAATTGGGTACCAAAATTTAGGTGTCAACAGCTGCCCCTCTTTGAAGGTGAGTTCGAAGAGGTTGCCTTCAAAGACAAATTGAGACCTAAATTTTGACTTATGCACATGCATTGAATGATTTTGATTTTGATTTTTTTTCGGAAAATGAATGCAATTTATATGATGCATGGAAATGCAAAATGCATGATGTGAAAGGAAGGAACGTACCTGCAATTACTTACCAGTCAATGCGGCAAAGCATTTTGAGGTACCCGATACATTCCGTTACTCCACAAGTACCCAACTCTCACTCAGGTTCTTTGCAGAGTTTAACAGGCAATAGATTGAAACATTGAGATTGAGAATAACATTCACATCCAAAGTGAAGTGTTCAACGGAAAGAATTGAGACATCCAGATCCAGACTGAGACGTCAAGATTTTCTAAAAGCTCGAAATACCTAGATCCAGACTAAGATATAACGAGAAAGCTCGAAAAACATTCACATCCAAAGTTAAATGGTTAACGAAAAGAATCAAGGCATCCGGATCCAGACTGAAATGTCAAGATATTTGAAGCTCGAAATACCTAGATCCAGACTAAGGCATGACGAGGAAGATCAAAGAACATTCACATCCAGAGTGAAATGTTCAACGAGAAGAATCAAGACATCCGAGCCCAGACTGAGATGTCAAGATTTTTGTACTCGAAATACCTAGATCCATACTAAGGTATAACGAGAACGATGGAAGAACATTCACATCCAAAGTGAAATGTTCAACGAAAATAATTGAGACATCCATATCCAAACCGAGATGTCAAAGGAACCTATCTCGGAACAACTTACCTTCAAAGAGGATAGAGTAATTCGAGATAGTTTGTGTTACATGTCCAGACCCGTACCATTCTACGGTCGCCGCCGAATAGTAACATGGCTTTGTAAAGAGACTGCTTTCTCAAGACTCGTACCATTCTACGGTCCGCCCGATGGCGCGGTGCTTGGTTGTGTCTAGGACCCGTACCATTCTACGGTCGCCTTGAATAGGGAAATAGGTTTTGTCTAGGACCCGTACCATTCTACGGTCGCCTAAACGGGGATTTACCTTCCAGACCCGTACCATTCTACGGTCGCTGAATAGGGAAATAGGTTTTGCCTAGGACCCGTACCATTCTACGGACTCGCCTAAACGGGGATTTACCTTCCAGGGACCCGTACCAGGTCTACGGTCGCCCGAATAGGGAAATAGGTTTTGCCTAGGACCCGTACCATTCTACGGTCGCTTGAATGAGGTTTTGCTTGGCTAGGACCCGAACCATTCTTCGGTCGCCCAACGTCGCAATCTAGGGAAAAATTTTTGGGGACAACTCCATCAAGTGTCAGTGTACTCAAAAGGGAAAATACCTGTACAACAACAAGTATTTAAGGTATAGATAGAGATATACTTACCTGGTGACATCTCCTTATTGTAAAACATGGTTGTAGGAGAAGTAACATGTATTTGTGATTACAAATAACACATGCATTAATTCAAGTAAGGGTCATGCGTAATGATTTCTATCAACCACGCATCACCCGATTCCAATAGAAATGATTTTAAGAGAAGATTCCAATTTGAACACATGAGCATCATGGATGTGTCAAATGAATGATCATTTAGTCTGAAAGGACTTTTCACTCATCCTCATTAGAATGGGCTGTTTTATCCTGACCTTTGATACAGGATTTTGACAATCACTTTATCTCACTGTCATCACGCCAAACAAGAGTCTGGGCAATCTCGCAAGTGGTACGACTTTACCAATTTGAGAGGTCTTTAACGGGGACTGTAATGTGAGCTTGGTCAACGGCTTAACAAAGGGAACTCTTTGAGTCGAGGCTATTTAAAAATGACATTTCACAATTGTCTTGGGATTCACAAATCAAGAAACAATCAAAATGAGGTAGAAATTATCTTACTCGCACTTCTTCAAGCGATGCTTTCAAGCATATGAACTCTTATATTAATTCAAATGTCCTAGTATGAAGAGACTTTGCAAGGGATGTAACGTAGGCTTGGTTCATGGGTTGAGAAATGAATGGATCATTAAGCTCAAACAAGTGTTTAGGGGATTAAAGTTGGTGATCATCTTGACATTTCCACCACTTTCCTCTCTACTGTCAAAGATTTTTCTCATCAAATCTCCATTAATCGCAACAACATTTGAGTTTTAGTACCGCCTCATTACATCAAGAGTTTGATTTTTTTTTTTTTTTTTTGCTTTTCAGGGCATTGGCCTTGCTTTTACCAGGCACACTGTTTTTTTCATGCCCCATTTTTTGCACTTATTTTCTTTTAATAAAGCCTCCATTTTGTCAGCATTCTAGTTCATGCTACTCGAATGTTTTGTCTTGCCCCAGTATGAGGGATGATCACCAACTGGGTTTAATATGAAATGAATTTATAAGCTCAAGTGGGCTATGCAATGGATAAAAATGTATAGGATAGAGAAATGACTGCTCTTCATCATCCTAGGGCACTTTGAATTATCATACGAGTCACGATACGAAAGCAATAGTTGAAGATTGATGCAAGTGTGAGTAAGGACATTCCTATCATTCATCTCAAATTTTGTCCCGATGTGGGATGATCCTTGACAGGGATGGTTTAAAGACTCTTCATGTGTATGGGTTCAAAAGGTTAAACAATGGGTATACATGTAGTGTTTCGGGTAGAGAAAAGAACTGCCTCTCATCACTTTGGTTAGCGTACCCTTTGCGAGATTACCTTTTCCCTTGCGGGCATGGAATTTTTTCTCACAACTCACTGAGGATTAGTGTATGGAATAGCGTATGGAACAAGGCTCGCCTTCCATCATTCCAAGATATCCCCTTTGACACATCCAATTTATCTCACACAACTCATCAAGGGAGAAAAATGCAAGTTTTGCAACAAATTCAAATAATTCAACTCAGTGAAGCAATTTATTCAACATAGAAATGCTTGCGCTTCAAAACATGACATGGCAAATTTTATCATGGGTAATACTTCTTGACAAAGATCGGAATTAACTAGATTGGAAAACTCACGACCATCCATTTCTGCCAGGATTAAGGCACCTCCAGGAAGCACTTTCTTCACGACATAAGGGCCACTGTAATTTGGAGCAAACTTGCCCCCAGGATCTGGAAATATTGGTAATAGCTTCCTTAGAACAAGATCATCCACTTCGAAATGTCTCGGCCGCACCTTCCGGTTGAAAGATCTTGCTACTCTCTATTGATATGTTTGGCCATGGCAGAGAGCCTTCAATCTTTTTTCGTCAATCAAGTTCAACTGCTCAAATCTTTGTTGCGACCATTCTGCCTCCGACAAATCCACTTGGGATAAAACTCATAGAGAAGGAATCTCCACTTCAACAGGCAGAACTACCTCCATGCCATACACCAGAGCAAAAGGGGTTGCCCCGGTAGAAGTGCGGATTGAAGTTCGGTATGCCATCAATGCGAAGGGTAACCTGTCATGCCAATCTCGATAATTCTCGGCCGTCTTAGCCAAGATCTTCTTGATGTTCTTATTGACCGCTTCAACAGCCCCGTTCATCTGAGGGCGGTAAGGAGATGAATTCAGATGCTTGATCTTGAACTTGTTGAACAACCCATCAACAAGTTTGTTGTTCAAATTTGTTCCGTTATCAGTGATGATTGCTTCAGGGACGCCATAACGAGCAATTATGTCACGTTTAATGAATTTTACAATATTGCGGGCAAGACATTTGCAAAGGATTTGGCTTCAATCCATTTGGAGAAATAGTCTATCGCCACCAAGATGAATCGATGCCCATTTGAAGCTTTAAGGTTGATTGGGCCAATCACATCAATGCCCCACATCGAGAAAGGCCATGGCTCGGAAAACTGGTGCAGCTTAGTTGGAGGAACATTTATCTTATTCCCGTTAATCTGGCAACGGTGACAACTCCGAACATGCTGGATGCAATCATTTTCCAAAGGTGAGCCAAGTAGTAGCCTAGTCTCATGATTTTCCTAGTTAACATGTATCCATTCATATGAGGGCCACATACCCCTTCGTGCACCTCTTGCATGATTTGAGTGGCCTCTATTGCATCTATACACCACAACAAGACCGAATCGTAAGATCTCCTGTACAAATTCTCACGACTGACGAAAAACTTCGAGGCCATCTTCATAACGTACTTCCTGTCAGCCTGAGTGCTTCCTTCAGGGAATTCTTGCTTTTTAATGTAATTCATGATATCATAATACCATGGTTTTCTATCGGGTTCTTCAGTCACGGTCATACAATAAGCCGGTTTGGGCAAAACCTCTATCTTCAGAGGCTCGACCTCTAACCCATCAGTGACTTGCAACATAGAAGACAAAGTTGCGAGTGCGTCCGCAAATTGATTATGAGACCTTGGCAAGTATTCAAATGAAATTTCGTCGAACTCCTTTATCAGATCTTCTAAATGCTCATGATACGGGAGCAACTTGGCATCCTTAGTCTTCCATTCACCTACGGTCTGTAGTATGATCAGCGCTGAATCTCCGAATACTTTTAACTTGGCCACACTTATCTCACTTGCGGCCTGAAGCCCGAGGATGCAAGCTTTATACTCGACCACATTGTTAGTGCATGGGAATATCAATTTTGCAGCTACCTGATGGTGTTGTCCATCTGGGGATATCAAAACTGCTTCGCATACGCAACCAACAAGTTCACGGCTCCATCAAAGAACATTGTCCATGAATCTTCGCTTATGTTCAAGACACAGTCATCTAGGAAACTGTCCTCATTATTTGAGACCCGTGAATTTTCAGCCAATAGATCAGCAATTACTCGACCCTTAACCGACTTTTGTGGCATGAATTGCACATCAAATTCTGAGATCAAAATCTGCCATTTAGCCAACTTACCCACCAGAGCTGGCCGATCAAGTAAGTACTTGATAGGATTGTTCTCAGTCATGAGAAACGTCTGGTGATGCAGCGTATATTGTCGTAATCTATGCAATACCCACACTAATGCGGCACAAGTCTTTTCCATATCGAACATTTTAGCTCGATACCGTGAATTTTTTACTCGATAATAAATGGCTCGTTCTTTTTATCGACAGGACTTTCCCGAGCCAACATTGCACCCAAGTGACTCATTATGAATGGTGAGGTAGAGAATCAAAGGATGCCCCGCGATGGCGGGACAAGCATCGGGGATTCATCAAGTAACACTTCAATTTGTCGAACGCTTCTCGACACTCATCATCCCGTTGACTCGCGCATTCTTCTTTAGGAGTTTGAAGAATGGCTTAGCGGTTTCAGAAAGTTGGGAAATGAATCGAGCAATGTAATTCAACCTCCCCAAAAGGCTCCGGACTTCTTTCACTGTTGACGGAGGTCGTAATTCACAAATGGCCTTAACTTTAGCTGGGTCGATTTCAATCCCTTTACTGCTCATAATGAATCCAAGTAATTTACCGGATGTTGCTCCGAACACGCACTTAGCGGGATTTAGCCGAAGTTTGAACTCGCGGAGTCGATCAAACAGCTTCTTCAAGGTCTCGACGTGGCTTTTTCCAGGTTGGGTCTTTGCAATCATATCATCAACATTGACCTCGATCTCTTGATGCATCATGTCATGAAATAGTGCTATCATGGCTCGCTGGTAAATTGCCCTTGCATTTTTGAGTCCGAATGGCATAACTTTATAATGAAAGGTTCCCCAAAGGGTGATAAATGCAGTCTTCTCCTTGTCTTCTTCATTCATCTTTATTTGATTATACCCGTAAAAACCATCCATAAATGAAAATAGTTCAAAACCAGCGGTACTATCGATAAGGACATCTATGTGTGATAACGAAAAATCATCTTTCGGACTAGCTTTGTTCAAATCCCGATAATCAACACAAACACAAACTCGACCGTCCTTCTTCATTACTGGTACAATGTTGGCCACCCATTCGGGGTATTGTGAAACTTCAATGAATCCCACCTTCAAGAGTTTCATCACTTCCTCCTCTATCTTTTTTGAGAGTTCGGGCTTAGTTCTCCGCAGTCTCTACTTCTTAGGTGGCACGTCCGGGTTAGTAGGTAGGCAATGCTCCACAATTGACGGGTCTAAACCAGGCATGTCAAGATAGGTCCATGCAAAAATATCCCGATATTCCTTCGCAGCTGAATTAGGCGCTCAGCCTCATCTTTGGGGAGACTCGCCCCAATTTTCACCTCTTTGGCTTCTTCAGTATCACTTCAATTAATAGTGACTGTCTGCTCGGATGTGGGAGCCTTAGCCTTTTCATGTTGTTCCCGCCTACGTTGCACCTCACCGGAATCTTCGATTGGATCTTCGGGATCATCATCATCAAGACTTGCTGTATTGATTGGACCATTTCCACACCTTTACATGCTATATGATCGTTCCTGAAACAGAATGTAGATGGATCAAAAAGACAAACAGGGGTAAATCATATTTATCTATCCTTTTTTTAAAAAAGATTCTCCTTTTGAAAAAAAAAATGAAAAGTAATTGGAAAAGCATTTTTTGAAACATTTTGACATAGGAAAGCATGATGAAACCCAGGCCTCAGAATTCTCCTTGGAATTTTCATTTGTTTTATCAGTTGGATATCATCCCCGGGCTGGTTTGGTGTGCCTCATCATACTTTCAAAATAAAGGTTGTAATTTTATTGAAATTCATCAATCAATTACAATTTATTGAATGGAAAATGCATTTCAAGTCCTAAGAAGAAATCGAAAACAATCCTTAGAAAGTAATAAAAATTCCCGCGCAGGGAAATGTGCGAAAGCAGTAAAAAAAGTTACTCTTGTGGGCTAAGTCACGTCTCTTCAGGGGATCCTTCATCAATGGCTCCTATGATGAGGTTGTCAAATAAGCTCGCAACTCCTTCCAGCTCTTCCTCAAGGTTTTCGGTCTTCAGGGGTGTTGGATCATCCATGCTATCCCATCCATCTGGGACTATCTGACGAGGATCAACGCAGTAGCTGGGAGGGGCCGAATACTTCATCAGATAATCAAATTTGCCACTAGGCTGCCCCAAGGTATCTGCTTCATCCTGCATCATTATAGGAGGACCGGGGAATGTTTCATGAATGCTGGGGGGTAGCGGGTTTTGCCTCTCTTGCCCTTGATCAGGTGGCGGAATTTGTCTTCCTTGTCTTTGTCCTCTTGAACTCCCCCCACCTCTTCCATAGTACCCTAAACCAGCAGAACGGGACCTCTGAGAGGCTTCAATGGGGCTTCGAATGCCTCGACCATTCATTCCAAGACCATTGCCTAAAACGAAACCATTTCCGACCATTACTCTTCCTACCATGAGGGCAGCATCTGAAACTTCAGGAATGGGCGGCGATGAACCTCGAGAAGCATGTATGGTGGATACTAACTCAAATGAGTGGTAACTTGATTCGAGCTCATAATCCGGCTCTACATAGGGGATAGCTGTTTCATGATAGATCCGGTGGTCTTCCTCACCATACACGGTAACCAGCTTCCTTTCGATCACAAATTTCACAGCTTGATGTAGACTTGAAGGCACTGCTCCAGCAATGTGTATCCAGGGACGACCTAGCAGGAAATTGAATGCGGTAGGGATGTCCCGCACTTGGAAGGGAATGTTGAAGACAACTGGCCCTATCTGTATGTCGAGATGGATTTCTCCAAGCACCTCCTTCTTTGTGCCATCAAAAGCTCGTATTGAGGTCATCGCTGCATGTATCCTTGACGGGTCTACCTTGAGGCGGTGCAGAGTGGCTAATGGACATATGTTCAAAGCGGACCCATTATCAATGAGCACTCGAGACACATGAGAAGACTTGTGTTTAACGGATATGTAGAGTCCTTTGTTATGTCCCCGGCCTTCGAGAGGGAATTCTTCATCGAAAAAGGCAATCAAATCCTTAAGAAGGACCGATCCCACAAATTCTTCCAACTTGTCTCGCCTCAACCGTCTCGGCACATGAATTTCACTCAACACTTTCATTAGTGACCTTTGATGCACGAGAGGATGTTTGGAGAAGCTCGAGCAAAGAGATCTGAGCAGGCATCTTTCGCAATTGATCGACCACATTATACTCACTTGCTTTAATCACAGCCAGAAATTCCTTAGCTTCTTCATCAGTAACGGGCTTTGCAGGTTGAGCATTGGCTTGGGCATAAGTTCGACCAGACCTTGTAACCAGGTCAACATCTAGGTCATAGGACCAAGGCACCGCTTTGTTGTTGACATACTCATATGGTTGAGGTATTTCGATCACAATCTCCTCATCAGATGCATCTTCTAGCGGAGGCATGCCCATGAGTGAAGGATCAACTTCTTCATTATCAGCATCGAGCGCAGCCTGCTCCTCTTCCCAATCGATGATGATGTGGGAAATAGTGGAAACTACGCAATTACGGTCGGCATACACGATAATGCCGTCATCCACCATCTCGACAATTCTTTCCTTCATCAGCGATAAGGGAACATCTTCTTGACTTGGATAATATCCAGCTCTCACCAGTCTATTGTAGGCATCTGCCACGTGCACTTTCGAGTTCTTGATTCGACCAACTTCAGGTTCTAGGATAGCATTTATTGTACCCTCATGCTCGAGTGGCAGATTCTTCTGGACGTTTGGCCGAGCAGTTTGAAACGAAAAGACTTTCATGTCTAAGATGTTTTGGATCTTGTGCTTGAGGGTGAAACATTCATCAGTTGAATGCCCCAGTTCACCGCTATGGTAGTCACACTTCTTCGACGGGTCGTAATCGCGATTGCTTTCATGGTTAGGACGCTTTGGTTCACTAGTGAGCAAACCTTTCTTTCGGAGGATTGTCGACTTGGGATGGAGACCCGTGGAGAGGAGAGAATTCCCTTCTATTGTTTGCTTGGGCAAATGGTTGACGGCCAGCGGTTTGTAGCTGTCTGGGATTCATCTGGATAACCGGGGCACGCTTGACACTTTCTTGGCCATAAGCCACATTTACATCCACAGCCGCTTCCTTCTCCTTCTTGGCAGTGAATCTTTTACTAGATGGCTCGCAAACCATCCTTCCCTTATCCCCATCTCGATTTGTTCTCCTACAGAATAAGCCGATTGAAGCTTTCGACGTACGTATCGGCCATTCGGTTACGAAACTCGAAGGGAGGGTCTTCACAAACAATTTCATTAGCTCTTTGTTGGTAGGTTCGGGAGTGATTTGAGCCGCCAGTTTCTCCATCTTACAGCATATTCTTTAAATGACTCGCTCCTTTTTTTTTCCATCCGCTCCAGTCTTCTCGGGAAGGTGCGATGTCCATGTTGAACTTGTACCGTGTGAGGAACGCGTCACCACTTTGTTCCGTGTTGAGGAGGTTCACATTCTTCATCACCTACCGTTTAGTGCGGTCCAGTCAAACTTGCATGGACCGATTGGATTATGAGGGGCTCATTTTTGACGTGCTGAGCCATGCGCACGTGGTACATTTGCAGATGAGATTTTGGGCAAGATGTACCGTCATACTTCTCAAATTCCGGCATTTTGAACTTGCTCGGCATTTTGACCTTCTCATATACCGAGAGGTCGAACGGAGTGAGCTTTGTGATTCCCGCAGCTTGTCTCACTTTCTCTTCCAGCTTTGCAACACGCTCATCCCGATCCGTCTTAGGAACGCTGTCAAGCTTGACTTTTCCAACAAGGACCAAGTCATCATTTAGCCCGGGCATGTCGTCGTCAACCGTTTGAACCTTGTTTGCTTGCTTCGGGATAACTACTTCAGAAGAGCGGGTGTAGTTGTTGGATTCGCTTGGAGGAATTGGAGTTGATCCGTCACAAGTCAGATAGAGGTGAGTACTTGTTGGAGTTGAGTCTCCACAGCGGACATACGATCACGCATTTCATTTTGGTCAGCCATTTTAGCTCTTGATCGTGTGATAATAGGCGATCGCGGTGGACCCATTATGACCTAATATAAGAGATGAACAAAAATAAGCATTCTTATATGAAAATACGCCGATCCATGGCAATATTCTAGAACTTTTATTCATTAATGGAGCTTTTGACAGGCCTATCAAAATAGAAATTCGAAATGTCCTAAACAAGTGAACTAGGAAAGTAAATGACTCAAACTTCCTAATCATTAAGCAAAGATTGATTCAAGCAATTCATTTGGCTTGCTTAATATACACTCGGGACACCATTCGGTGCAATCGTTTATTCTCCTCCTGAGCTTTTTCAGCAACTCTTTTGAGGCGCTTATTCTCAGCTCGATTGGTGATCTTCAACGGTGCTTCTGGTATCTTCGGAAGTAGCTCCTCGGGAATCTTGTGTTGTTGGATATACTTAGTCGAGGCATAGTACTTCCTTTCTTTGCCCTTCAACTCTTCTTCGGGCCACTTGAGTTTTTGTGGATGGCACATATCCCACATCGATTTGATAGTGAGAATGGAATCTTCATGGCCTCAGCTTCCATCAACGAAGCTGACTTGGAGCGGATCTGCTTGTAACGCCGGGGAAAGCTCTTGCACGACTTGATACTGACGAGTCACTCTAGTCGGATAGTACTTCAATGCTCCAGTGAATCCCAATAGAGGGATTGGGCCAACTCCTCCACACGAGAGTCTCGCCACCCGAACTTGGAACCATTTAGCATGCCATAGGAAATCCTTGGAAGTTGGTTTTTTCATGAAAGCTAGCCACTTGGAATAATGGTAATCCGATGCATGTTTTTGGCTGTTCTCAAATCTCATAATTGGGTGATTAGAATTACTAACATCATGTTTAGTCATTAAACCACCAAATCCCTTTATATGAGAAAGGAACCAGATTTGTAAAAGTTCAGGAGAGGAATGGAGAGTCTTATCACCACCTCCTTTGAAACGAGTGAGAGAAAGAAAAGTTTCAGTCAAGACAAGTGTTTACAAATTTTTTTCCTTCTAACACTTGCCTAACTAATTGAGCAATCAAAGGGTTAATAGCATTCTTGCGAAGGAAATACTATAAACCCAAAGAAAGCTAAGAGGAAAATCCTACGCATTTGAAATGAGGTGCCTTTTTCAAAACATTCTTTCGTAAAAGATAAAGGACATGCATTGCGATGAGCCTTTAAAACCTTTCTTATGTCGTCTTCTTTAACTCTCGAGAAAATCATATAAGGCCGTAATAGGATCTATTCCAATAGGCGAACTAATCGATTCAGCTTTCAAGGACCTCCTATGGCGATGATATACTCTTCCAAGGTGGGAGTGAGTTCATGCTTACCGCCAAAGATAAAGGTAGAAGTCTCGGGGCACCAACAGTGGGCGAGTGCTTGGACGAGGCCGCCATGGATGTCATACGCAGCAATGGAAGCAGTTGACCAATATGTGACTCTACGAACTGACGGCTATCTTGATCTAACTTGTTCCACCATGCATTAAGCTCTTCCTTTGGAGGGAGAATAATTCGAATGTCCGGTATCCCCATTGTATATTGAACAAGACTTAGGACAATCCTAATGCCATGGACCAACAAAATGACATAATAAAGTAAGTAGATTGCAAGGGTGCGAATTTAAGAAACTTACTTTACCAATGAACAAAGAGGGCAATCACATAGACATGCGCATGGTAAGTGACGCTCGATTTCTAATCTATAAGGCTCATCAAGGTGGAGCCACAAGGATGATCGACTAGCCACGGGCTTGTGGACTATGTCGGGTCCTCATGACTCCGGCTTGGTCAAAGAGCCGACCCGTGTCGCGGGCATGCGGACCGAGGTGGGTACTCTTGACACCATGGAAGAAACTTCGGGATTGAGATGGGCGACTCGTACCGCGAGCATGCGGTCGGAGTGGTATCCATCTCAATACCATCCTAAATGATCCTATGTGGCCCAGGTCCGGCAGCAGGTTGTGTGTGCAAAAGTGTAGTGCAAGATGCAAGGCATGCACAATAGTTTAAATCAAACAACACTTCAATAACTCGAATTTAAAACATTCATCATCAACTCCAACCTGCAAAACAAGGGTTAGCAATCACTACTCCCCTTATACCTCACAATCTACAAGAACATTTAACACCTAAATGTTAGGGACGTACCTGGAATCCTCGCTGCCAAACAAAAATATTTTTTTCAAAAATTGGCCTAAGTCCACTAGAGTATTAACTCAAGTCCCCAGCGGAGTCGCCAAGCTGTCGCGACCAATTTTTCGGGTGTGAACCACCTATGATTTGGCTAATGGATTACTAAGCCTAAACTTAGCCCGGGCTCTCCCAAGCCCATACCAATTCGCGACTTTGGTTCAAATTCTTAATATGCAAATGATTTTCAATCAGGAGTCGCCACTAATCTATTTTTGGTGGGTCGATTAGAAACCCAAGTAAAGTAATGGGAGTTTTACTTTACTCCTACGAACCAGAGATTTGTGAGTTTGAGGACTTGGTTACGTTAGATTTCTCTAACGCCCTTTCGGTACCTTTTCTTTTATTTTGAAAAATGTTTGGCAAGCAATTTGAATCAATTTTAGTTTACTTTCCTAACATGTGAGGTGATCACTCAGGTGCGCAAATCACCAATTTAACACCCAAGAAAGTAAATAAATAAAATGTAGGACTTACTTATAGCAACGAAAGCATCTGCGTTGTTAGACCAGAATTCACATCAGCAATCATAGATATGATTTCTAATTAACAAGCAATCACTCAATTTTTGCTTTCACTTTTTTAGACAAGAGCATAGTCCATATGCAATGCAATGCAATGCTTCTAATCTTATATGAAATAATATGGCATGGCAACATGTCCTAAACTATATATAAAAAAAAAAAAAAAAAAAAACCAATGATTTCTTAATGAACATGCAATAATTAAACATGCAATCTAAATTAATCAAGATGACTTAATTCTAATGACAAGGAAGTTCCAATTAAATGAACTTAGCAAACACTAAATGACGTGCATTTCATGAGCCTATTTCTATATGTCGTGCACATAATTTTTATTCTAGAAAATGCAATCTCTCCTAGAAATTGAAATTAATTTATCCTAAGACAAATTTCAGTTTTGTCTTAAAATTCGAAATTAAGAAAAATGCAACAATTACCCAACTTGGTTAAATTTCTATCCAATTTAAACTAAGGACTAGGGCAAACTAAATCCTAATTTAAACCAAGATATTATTTTAACCTAGCGACTTCTAACCCAAGATGCAATATATCTAAAAGTCGATTTAAATTTGAAATTAACCATGCAATCCTTTTCTAATATGCATGAGAATGATTTTTGATTTGTTTCTTTTAATGAAAATTCATAATTAAAAATCAATAAAAATAAAAATCTAACTAAAGCGAGACATTATCTATTTTAAGTCAGGATATACCAATCCTATCTTAATCTAGAACATTATCTCATGATGCAATCCTAAAATATTATCTAATCTAGGTACTATGTGCATTTTTTTAAAAAAACTATCATGCAATTCTTTTTTTTTAAATCTATCTAGACCTAAAATTAAACATGCAATTTTATCTAACATGCAATGACATGCAAAGAATACCATAATTCTAATTTTATATGAAATTCGAAATTAAAATTAAACATGCAATTCACATAAAAAAAAGAAAAATCTAACATCCTAAATGAATGCACTTTTTCTTTTTCTTTTTTCATGACTCAAAATAAAATCCCTATTCTAAATATGCAAAATAATTAAAAAAAAAAAACCTCATCCTAATTCAGATTTTTTTTTATTTCCTTTTCCTTTTAGGAAAATAAACCGACTCAAACACCACGACGACAAATCGAACAAGATAACATTGATATCCAAAATTGGCGAACCATATCTCGCGCATGAGATCGGGTCGGCCAATTTTAAAATTAAATCGCGAATCGAATCTCGGGCGTGAGATTGGATTGTCGATTTTTGCAAGGGATTGCGAGTCGGATTTCGAGCGCGAAAATCGGACTGACAACCCCTAATTTGGGGGCACTTTCATGTTGGAATATCAATCATATATTTAGGAACAACTTCACTAAAAAAAACTGTAAGGGAAAATATAAAAAATATATATATAAGTAAATAAGTAACCAAAAAAAAAAAAAACTACCTAATTTCTTTTTTTTTTTTTTTTTTTTTTTTTTCTTTGCTTTTTCTCTTCCCATGCACGGCTTGCGGGTCTCCAAGGAGCAGCAGATCGATTGGTCCGGCAAGGGCGGCGGCGAGCGTCAGAGATCCGGCAAGGGTGGATGTCGCGAGATGGGCGGAGCAACAAGAAAGAAAGACCCGGTCAGAGCAGGTGGACAGCAAGGGTTGTTGTGGTGCAGTCGCTCGGAGGTTTGCTGGCACGGCGTCGGCGAAAGGCTCGGGCAGCAGAGGACAACAAAACAGGGGCAGAGGCTTGGCGTCCGGTCTGGAACTTGCTGGCGTCGCCTGGTCACTAGGTCGTGCGACGGTGGTGTCCGCGGAGCTGCGAGCAGGGACGTCAGGACTTTTGGTGCTGCAGATCGGCGACGGCGGGGCAAAACAAGGGCGTTCGGGTCGCGGCTGCCGTGAGGGTCTCGATCCGTCGGCGTCGGGCTTCACGCGGCGAGCAAAGGCGAGATCTGCTGGGCAATCGCGGGCGAGTGGCAAATCGAGGGGCGGAGGGCTTCGAGCGAGATCCGGTCGGAGGTGTGCGGCGGCGGCCGGGCGATATGGCGTCCGACGAGCGGGCGTCGGGTCGCGGTGCGCAGTGGACCGTGAAGTGAAGCGGCGCGGTGGTGGTGCGGCTCGGGGTCGAGCAGCCGCGGAGGCGGAGGCGTTGAGTGAGCTGAGACGGTGCGGGGGCGAGGCAGCTCGGCGATGATCGCTCGGGTTCTTGCCGCGGCGGTGCTCGCGTGGTGGTGGTGTGGTTGCGGACGAGCGGCGCGGAGGTGCGAGCGAGGCGGACGGGCGGCGGTGGCGGCGGAGGGCACTCGTGGAGAAGAAGAACAGTGCCCTTTGCTTTTTTCTGTTTTTTTTTCTTTTTTTTCCTCTCTCCCTCACGTCCCCTCACGTTCCTCTGATGTCCCTCTTTTTCTCTTTTTTCAGTACTTTTGCAGCCTTCTTCTATCTTCGAACGGAGAGCCCCCCCTTTCTTCACCGTACACGGCCCCTTTTATAGCAAAACAAAACGTGATCTTTTTTGTTAATATTTCATCTCATGAAGATTACTTATAACCTCCCGATCACGAAACTTATTTTATTTTCCTTATCTTATGAATATTCTCTCGTGATTTCATCATCTATTGCTAAAGATAAGATTGCAATACTGTTCTCTCAATTTTCAAAAAATCATCATAATATCGCATCAAATCTTAATTTTTCACAAGATAATTGATAAAAAATAACGGGCTTGGATTAAATTGCTCTTTTCATGGGCCTAGCTCGACCCGCAACACTAAAGCTCATAAACGTTAATTCAAACCTACACCATCGGTTCAATAAAAAAAGCAGAACATGTAAATTAAAATAAATGCATCTAAAATTATATGCTATGCAATTGAATTATAATATATATATATTACTATATTTTTTTTTAGGGGTTAAAAATTAATCCCTAATTTTTATGCAATAAATAAATAATTGGGTACCAAAATTTAGGTGTCAACAAAGAGCGAAAACAACTGAAAAGCTTTGTCCAAAACACCCCCTTGCGCGTAAGCTGATATCACCGTACCCCACGCGAAGGAACTTCTCTCCGGCATTTTATTGAACAGTCTACACACCTCCGATAAGCTCCCGCAGTCACAATACATCCGGAGAGCGCAATCTTCAAGAAACCCAGGCGGGTTCTTCAACCGGTCGCGAATCGATCTTCCATCCGATAAGAGTCCCATCTCCCCCACACGCTTCGAAGAGGGATTTATACGTGGAGGGACTGACGGCGACGCCGGCCTCGTCCATGGTCTTGATGAACTCATGAACCTGTTCGAATTTCCCCGTCCGGACAGGAGACCAAATGCAAGTTCTCTACATGGCCCTGCTGGGTGGCGGGAGGAGGCTGCGCCGAAGAAGTGCGGTTGAGGAAGACCCACGAAGGGATCCGGGCAAAACTCGCTGGCCTCGCAGGCAAAATCCTGTCTTGAGCGGTCCTGAAGTGCGAAGGATCGGAAGGTGAAAAGGGTGAGCAGAAACCATTGACGGAAGGCATCCAACCGCTCGAGGTAAGCTTTAGTTACAGTGATGTGACGTGATGATATTCCGGCAAAGTTGCAACGATGTCTGAAAAGGAACGAGGAAGACGATGAAACGATGCTTACGAAGATGGATGCTCTTCGCTCCTCCTCGTTCGCCGATAAGACTTCCGCCACTCATTTGACTTGACGATTATTGGCTGTGACAACGAGGGGTATTAGGAAATTACAACTTACCCATTATAATAAATTCTTGTATTTTGAAATCTGAAACTTATTATGCAGATTTTGAAATCTCCACCCGTATTATTCATTAAACGATTATAATCATCAAGGTTAATAGCCACCACTTCAGTTACAATTCAAGACTACAGTTAATATTTAGACACAGAGAATATGAAACATAGAAAAATAAAATTTCTATGATAAATAAAAATTAATAGTGATTTTAAATTGTAGTCGCCATGGCATATGCGGAATCACACGAAAACATATATTACGAAAACGTAAAAACTTGTTTTAAGTTTTGTTGTCCAATTCTTTGATTTTAGGTTCTACTCTCGAATCATGTTCGCTCCTAATCATAATCCTCTTTTTCATTAAAAAAAATGATTATATCACTTGAAATAATGAAAAATAAAATCTTTTTTATTATGGACAATGATTTATAAGAAAATATTTTTAAAATAATTCATTTTTCATGAAAAAAAAAAAGTGTCATATATCTATATTACGTTATTTTAGATAATAGTATCCAAATAAGTCCATGAGGATATAATTATACTATTAGTTATTTATTTGAAATTTACATTGTGTAGAAATATTAATCATAGAATCAAGATGTTGAATTAATCGAAACTATGTCATATCGTTGAACTATTAATATTATTATTTTAAATAATATATGAATAACTACAACAGTTACGTTAGTTATTTGAGCAATCTTTTAAATGACATTAATGTCGAGTGATGGGAAAAAAAAGAGACAGAAAGGTGCTTTGGAACAATTCATTACGGCTTAATGGTTTTAATTATATTATAAGAAGGTCGTATCACAGCCATTACAAATAATTTTGTAGGTAATTTAGGATTGTGACGCAACAATTGCTATCGTAAATAAACAATGCAATGGATGATACATATATAATAAATACATCGTAAAAAGCTATAATGTAATAGCTATTATTAATATCAAAAATTTTCATTATCGGGTATCATATAATAATTCTATTAATCAAACAGAAATACAACATTGGCATATCTAATTTCCGTTATCGGAACCGGCACCGATGTCAGCAAGGGACGTAGTAGGCGCAGGTGTGGACCCGGTGCTTGCTAGGATTGGGGATGCATTTTGCCTTGACCGAACCATACTCCTCAGAGGAGTGCCTCGTGCAGTTGTAGAATTCGCAGCTGTGCTACTCAAGGATCTTCTGGCACAGATTTTGCGCATCAACATGTACATGCGACTCGGGGTTATCGACATACGACTCATAAGCTTGTGTCTTTGACATGAACAAACAAACGATCCGGTCACACGACATTATAAAAAGACTCGTCCAGTCAATCCATCGTGTTAAAAGACAGACTTTCCGGACAGCAAACCTGTGCATGGTTACGTTGTCACGCCTCGATCCTCAGGCACGCGCGCATCCCTTACCTTTGGTCGATTTTAAAATGCGATATCCCTAGAACTACATATCGTCGACCCTTTCATTTATATATGCACATGCGGAAGCAGTTATAAAAATCCCCAGACAATAAAGCAATGGGATATACAAGTAGGACTAGAAAATTGAACCTGAAAACCAACACCCTTATGTACATTCATAACGACTCAGTCATACATGTACATATACAAACCATGCTAAAAAGGTTGGTTTCTACTCAAACAGATTCTATAGCAACAGTCTTCAGGATCCTATTCTGGTTCATCCTCGGGGTTCTCCTCCAGATACTCCTCTTCGGGTTCTTTCTCCTCGGGTTCTTCATCGTGGTCCCGAAATGTTGTCCCACAACCGGATGAGACTACGTCTCAGCAAGTTCTACCCCGTAAGACCCGATTAGTAAACTAATACACCTTAGGGTTGCCTATGCACAACATGAGTCGGGGACTTACCTTGGCCTCAAATTCCACCGCATATTAGCACAGATCCAATAGACATCCAAGTAATCACATCACTGATCAAAGCATCGATCAAATCGACCTAGTCGATTACACGCCAACAAGACCACTCACGGTCATTCACATTCAATCAATCAAATTCACAACATTAAATCAAGGCAATGATCAGTCACATTAAATCACACTCAGATCGAATCATCGATCAATCGACCTAGTCGATTACAAGTCAGTCGGATCATTTCTAGGTCATTCATTCCATCCCATATAACCTCCAATAGTACACTTAGTCACAGAGCCACATCAATGCTCTTGGGTGTCAAGTTCGCTAAGTGAAGTATCCACTAGACAATTGCGTGCGTTCTTTAAGGCGCCGTTTTCGCCAGTGATATCCCAAAGAACCACACATGCCTACAACGATTTGTCCAATAGACAATTGTGTGCATTCTTTAAGGCATCGTTTTCGCCAGTGATATCCTTAATCACCGAACCACACATGCCTACAACGATTTGTTCAATAGACAATTGCATGCGTTCTTTAAGGCGCCGTTTTCGCCAGTGATATCCTTAATCACCGAACCACACATGCCTACAACGATTTGTTCAATAGACAATTGCATGCGTTCTTTAAGGCGCCGTTTTCGCCAGTGATATCCTTAATCACCGAACCACACATGCCTATAACAATATGAGTACTAGACCGATACGTGCGTTCTTTAAGGCGCCGTTTTCGCCAGTGACGTCCTTAGTCACCGAACCACGTAGGTCCACAATGATGTATGTACTAGACCAATACGTGCATTCTTTAAGGCGCCGTTTTCGCCAGTGACGTCCTTAGTTACTGAACCACGTAGGCCTATACACCGTACCTGATCGGTTATAGCCCAGAGTATTTCCAATTCACTCTCATGATTCTATCCACTTTACAACTCATCAAAGCACTATAAATGCTAAATAAACATACTTGGCCATCTACCAATCAATCATTCAATTCCACTCAATTTCAATCAATTTAGGGTAAATACCTAAAATATCACAATTAATTTAATTCCATGCAATGTAGAGCTCAAATACATAAACGGACTGCGCCACGACAATCAGCACGAGATTTCAGTCGTCGGCCATCTCAGCCTTAATTTCCGAAAAATAATTAATTACAATAAATCCAATTTAGCTCAAATTGGAGCTCAATTAAATAAACAGATTTCACCACAATCATCAACATAAAATTCTGGTCACTGGCCATCCCAAATTGAATTTCCGGAAAATAAATAATTAAATAATTAATTTCGAAAATTAAATAAATAAATATGATAAATTCAATTTAGCACAATATAAAGCTCAATTAAATAGACGGACCGTGCCACGATCATCAGCATAAAATCCCGGTCACTAGCCATCCCAGTTGAATTTCTGGAAAATAAATAATTAAATAATTAATTTCGAAATTAATATTTAATTCCTAAAAATTCCACTTAGGCCTAAATTGCCTAATTAACACCCAATAAGGGTCGGGAAAAATCCCAAGAAGCATCCAATAAATACTATATGTAATTCTCTATCTAAGTACACTAACTATTTCACTAATATGCAATGCAATTCGCTAATAATCCCTAATCCATTCTAATCTAACACCCTAATTACACTTAACTAACACTAATCAATCTTTAAGTGTAATTAGCAAACTAAGAAGGAATTAGTGAGCAAAACTCACTCAAAACAACGGCATCGAAGCGAGGATCGACTTTCCCCAAAGCGGGCCGAGCATCCGGGCTCCGGAAGGCGGCCAAAACGGGCCAAAACCCCACTGTCATACCCAATTTCTGCCTTCTCTGTGCACTACTGGTTGAGGTGGTTCCGGCATCCATTGAGGCAGCCAAGGGTGGCGGAGGGCAAGGAAGAGCTCCGGCGAGGCCGACGGTGGCCGGAGGTGGTCGGGCCACCACCTGTGGTGGTCGAATCGAGCTGGACAAAGGCGAATGGAGGCGGAACAAGGGCTGGAGTCGTATGGTGGGGACGGCAGGCACAAGCGACGCGCGGGCGGCGATGTGGCATCTCCGGTGCGATGGCGTTCGAGCGGCTGGCTACTGCTCCTTCGGGCAGTGATGGTCGCTGCTTCTACTTCAGCTGGTCGGTTCCGTTCAAACCAGAGGAAGGAGAGGGGGCGGAGGCCGTGCGGACGGTGGCTCGGCGACGAGCTCGGGTGCGTGCGAGCAGCTCCGGTGACTTGCAGGCGTGCGACGATGGCAGCGAGAGGCGGCGACGGCAGCTCAATCTTCGGCTTCCATGGCGTCGAGCAAAACCAAAGAGGAAGATGCAGGGGAGAGAGGTAACGCGAGGAGAAGAAAGGGGAAGAAGAGAAAACCGTTTTCTTTTTCTCTCTCTCTCTCTCTCTCTCTCTCTCTCTCTCTTAGGTCACTCACACGTGGGCCACCACCAGCTGTCATCCACCCTTCAATTTGTGGACAAAAATGCCCCTTCTAGAAGCATTTAGGTAGGCCAAAGTGTGGGGGTAAAGGTGGCATACGAATTTTGCTAGGTTTTTCCCTCCAATTGAACCTTGATCCTACTTGAATTAAATCAAATTGACCCCCATTAATTCATTCGACACCTCATCAAATAAATTGATATTTTTCCTTACCAATGTAGCCTACTTGCATCCCAATGTCTCAATAAAAACGGTCCTTTGCAAATTTTGATCAAAAACGGTCCTAACTCCACTTTTTCCCAAAAATTCTCGGTTGTCAAAAAAATCTTCTGGGACTGATTCGACGTTCCTAAAATTTATCGTGACATAACAGACTGTTCAATTTCTGAAATCGGACTTAGATTGGCAGTTAATTTCACTCGGACGCATTTTGAGCGTGACCTAGGCTACTAGGTAGTTTTCAAAACTTTTTAGGACAAATGACCCGTGGTCGATTTTCTTCGAGCCACGATGAACCCACTCGACACATTGATGACTCTCAGTTGTCGTGAAAATCTCGAGGATTCAAATACGGACACAGGGTACCAAAACAATAAGAAAATCAAATTAGTGCCGGTCGATGAGAATTTTCCAATTTAGTGGAGTCACCCACGATCTGTCATTCATCTCAATCGAACCGACCTATCTCTGATTTCAAATCGATTTTATACTGTGCCACAATGATCTCTAAAGATGCGCACGGTCGAGAAGTCGATTACTAGTCGAATTCTCAAGTCTATTTGTCTTAAAGTCCTTAATAGCTTACCCAGCTAGTCTAGTTATCTCGTGAGTGGCCAACTCAGAGAGAACACTATAGTCGCGTCAATGAAATGCCCAATTTATCTCATCGAAATCAGAACCCGAAAATCTGAATGTCACATATGTCATACGAAGAAACTTGCATGGTTTGATATCATGCATTGTATTGCATCGTGAGCTACAACTTTGAAATAGCTTAGCTTTGAAATAGCTGAATACATCAAAGACATGCGAGTTCAAGCTGTAACCAGCGAAACAGAAGGAGAGATCACATAGATCCGAGCGAGAAGAATCGAAAACTATGCCTATCGCATACTGTACTGCGTCATGATTTGTAATTCCTATGATGCAATTGGAGCTTATCGATAGAAAAGAATCAATTTAGATAGTCATTTGTGGCTTCGATCGCGACTAGATCAACGCATTATTGCTTCATGAAATTTACTATGAATCTTTGGGTACCTATCATGAAATTTATGGGCACTATCTAATAATATCGGATTTCATCCAAATAAAATATCCGATTTCATACAAATCGAGCAGTATATTAATGAATAAGGGGAGCTATTCCGATTCCATCGAAATGGAAGAATCAAAGAATTTGTCCTATAGATTAAGATAATTCGAGAAGTTTTGATTGAATTATAAGAAAAAGAATCGAATAATCATTCTATGATAAAAATAGAATAAACGCCCATTTTGTGTTGTGTGCATACCAGATATACAGCGAAATGGAAGGAGAGATCATGCAGATAAGAGTGAGAAGAACCTGAAACAAGCATCACCAAGACGAAGAAGAGCGAGAGCTTCAACATCTTTGCAGTATGTCGTAGCCGCAGCTTCTGGAGCATGGTCAATTTATAAGATTTTGGCCTCGTTTCTTCCCTATGCAGGTTCTCCCTTCTTGTCATATTCATCGATTTTGAAAAGGTAATTTGCATTGTTCACTTGGATTTCCCCATCCGCAGTAGGAAATTAAAAGTGGGTTGAATATTTCTTCGAGATATTGCGTATATTCTAATTGATTAATATTCTAAAATCAATCTCTGTAAAAAAAAATTTAAAAAAAAAAGTAATTTCGGAAATAAATCTCTCCAAAATATTAAGGTTTAGAATTTCAATAGATGATGAGGTGCGAAGGATCGGAAGGTGAAAAGGGTGCGCAGAAGCCATTGACGGAAGGCATCCAACCACTCGAAGAAAGCTTTAGTTATAGTGACGTGATAATATTATGGCAAGTTGCAACAATGTATGAATAGGAATGAGGAAGATGATGAAACGATGCTTGCGAAGACAAATGGATAATCTTTGCTCCTCCTCGTTCACAAACAAGACTTCCACCACACTCATTTGACTAAACGACAAGTGGGTGAATTATAAAAAAGAAAGAAGTCATAAATCTATTAGAATTGTGTCATTCGGTTTATAACCTTTTTCTTTTTTTTATATAATAAGTCCTAAACTTTTTTTTGTAATTATGTTAATTAAATCCATCTTATTAAATTTGGTATGTTAGCACTAGCTTGTTACGATCGATGGTAATGTGGCATGGCCGACGTGGCACGATCAAATTTGGCTAGACGGACAGAATTGATAGATTTGCAAAAAAATTAAGATTTAATTGACCAAAAAAATTTTAAAACTGAACTAGCACAATCTCAATAGGTTTGGGACTTTTTTGGTAACCCTCCCCTGGACGATTTATTAGCTATAATAACCCTCTTTTTCATTAAAAAAAAAATCAGTCTTATCATTCGAAATAATTAAAGGGTTAATATCTTAAAAAACCCCAAATGGGTACACCAGTGACAAATTTACCCCAAACTATTTTTTTGACCACCAAAACCCCCAAACTGGTACATATGTGACAAATCTACCCTCCGTTAGCTTCCGTTCGATTTTGCCGTTAACCTTGCTGACGTGGTTGCTGACGTGGCAAGCCATGTGGAAATTCATAAGTTTAATACCATTAAAAACCCCAAACTGGTATATTTATGACAAATTTACCCCAAACTGATATATTTATAACAAATTTACTCTAAATTAATTTTTTCAATCATAAAAAACCTAAATTGGTACACGTGCGGCACATTTACCCTCTTTCAATTTTCCCAAATTTGACCGAGTTGTGATGTCCAATCAATTTTGTTTTTCGGATTACTCTAACATTGCCTCCATATCATTAATACTTGATTTTTTTTTCTTTTTATTGGAATCATTATTAGAAAACTATTCAAAGACTACCAAATGTGCACTTCATTCTTGTGCCGAGAGGATGCCCATTAACTAAAAGATGGATAGATCGCTTGCACACATATACAAAAGAAGTGCACATATCGCGGTTGCTTCGCTCGTTTTTGGTTTGTGACAAACTTGGCTTTATGTTTATATGTCTCAGCCCCACATGGTTTACTCCTTGTCCACAATCTATTTGTACGCTTACATATTACTCTTGCGTTGCTGGTCTTTCGTGTTAGTCCATGTCCTTATTTGCGTTACGTAGTCTTTCCTACCTTGAATCGTGAGTGTGTCAAAATTTTAACATGGAACTTGCATATGAATGGTATGATTGACTCGTACATCACATGCTCGTTGAAATGCCAGAACCAAAATCACTTATGTTTGTTACTGATTTCAGGTGTACTTTGAGTGTGATTCTTTTGTATATGTGCGCAAGCGATTTGTCCATCTTTTAGTTAATGGGCATCCTCTCGGCACAAGAATGAAGTGCACATTTGGTAGTCTTTAAATAGCTTTCTAATAATGATTCTATGGAGGCAATGTTAGAGTAATCCGGAAAATTAAATTGATTGGACATCACAACTCGGTCAAATTTGGGAAAATTGAAAGAGGGTAAATGTGCCGCACATGTACCAATTTAGGTTTTTTATGATTGAAAAAATTAATTTAAAGTAAATTTGTCATAGATATATCAGCTTGGGGTAAATTTGTCATAAATATATCAATTTGGGGTAAATTTGTCATAAATATACCAGTTTGGGATTTTTAATGGTATTAAGCTTATGAATTTCCACATGGCTTGCCACGCTAGCAACCACGTCAAGCAAGGTTAACGGCAAAATCGAACGGAAGTTAACGGAGGGTAGATCTGTTACATATGTACCAATTTGCGATTTTTGGTGGTTAAAAAAATAGTTTGGGGTAAATTTATCACATATGTACCAGTTTGGGGGTTTTTTAGGGTATTAACCCATAATTAAATAATAAAATATTTTTTAAATTATTATTTTACATGAAACAAAATGCATCCTATATTTAAATTACATGATTTTAGATAATGATATTCAATTGAGTCCATGAGGTTATAATTATACTATCAGTTACTTACTTGAGATATAAATCGAGTGCAAATTAATGTTGAATTAATTTTTTGACCATGCTCCAAAAACGAGGCCAAGAAATCTTACAAATTGACCATGCTCCAGAAGCTGCCACTACGACATACCTACAGTGTTTTCTGCAAAGATGGAGAAGCTCTCGCTCTTCTTCGTCCTGGTGATTGCTTGTTTCAGGTTCTTCTCACTCCTATCTGCATGATCTCTCCTTCCATTTCGCTGGTTACGGCTTGAATTTATGTCTTTCGTGTGTTTAGCTATGTCAAAGTTGTAGCACATGATGCAGTACAGTATGCGATAGGCATAGTTTCCGGTTCTTCTCGCTCTGATCTACATTATCTCTCCTTCTGTTTCGCTGGTTACAGCTTGAACTCGCATGTCTTTCATGTATTCAGCGATTTCAAAGCTGTAGGCAGTACAGTGCATGATAGGAATAGTTTCAAGTTTCTTCGTGTGACGTAACCATCCACGTGTTTGCTGTCTGAAAAGTTGATCGACTGGACGAGTGTTTTTATAATATCGTGTGACGGGATCGTTTGTTTGTTCATGTCGAAGACATAAGTTTACGAGTCGTATGTCTGATAACCCCGAGTCACTTTCCGTGCAGGTTCTTACAACAGCAGCAACCGTGTAATTGTTGATGCGCAAAATCTGTGTCGAAAGATCGTCGAGGAGCACAGCTGCGAATTCTACAATTGCACAAGGCATTGCTCTGAGGAGTATGGTTCGGTCAAGGCAAAATGCATCCCCAATCCTAGCAAGCACTGGCTCCATGCTTGCGCTTGCTACATCCCTTGTTGACATTGGTGCTGCTTCCGATAACGGAAATTAGATGATGCAATGTTGGATTTCTGTTTGATTAACAGAACTATTATATAATGCCTAATAATGGAAAATTTTGATATTAATAATAGGTATTACATTACATCTTTTTAAGATGTATTTATCATCTATTTATCATCTATTGCATTCTTTATTTATGATAATAGTTGTTGCATCACAATCCTAAATTACCTACAAAATTTTTTTGTAATGACTGTGACACAACCTCTTTATAATATAATTAAAACCGTTAAAGCCGTAATGAATTATTCCAAAGCACCTTTTTGTCTCTTTTTTTTCCCCTCACTCTACATTAATGTCATTAAGAAGATTGCTCAAACAACTAACGTAACTATTGTAGTTATTCATATATTGTTTAAAATAATATTATTATTAGTTCAACGATATGACATCGTTTGGATTAATTCAATATCTTGATTCTATGATTAATATTTGTATGTAAATTTCAAACAAATAAATCAATAGTATAATTATATCCTCATGGACTTATTTGGTTACTATTATCTAAAATAATGTAATATAGATATATGAAAAAAAAAAATTCGTGAAAAATGAATTATTTAAAAAAATTCTTATAAATCATTGTCCATAAGAAAAAATATATTTTATTTTTTAATTATTTCAAGTGATATAATCATTTTTTTTAATGAATAAGAGGATTATTATTAGGGGCGAACATGATTTAAGATTAGAATTTAAAATCAAAGAATTGAACAACATCAGTTTCAGATTCTAAAAATTGAAGAAGACGAAACTCGAAACTCGAACTTGAAACAAGTTTTTATGTTTTTCTTTATTTATGTTTTCACGTGATTCTCGCAATATGACACGGCGTCTAATGATGAGTGTATAATTTAAAATCACTACTAATTTTTATTTATGATCGAATTTTTTTATTTTTTTTTATGTTTCATATTCTCTGTGTCTAAATATTAACTGTAGTACTGAATTGTAACTGAACCGGTGGCTATTAACCTTGATGATTATAATCGTTTAATGAATAATACGGGTGAAGATTTCAAAATATGCATAATAGGTTTCAGATTTCAAAAGATAAGAATTTATTGTAATGGGTAAGTTGTAATTTCGTAATAAAACATGTACGAAACGGGAACCACTTACCCCTCGTTATTACAGCCAATAATCGTCAAGTCAAATGAGTGTGGCGGAGAGCATCCGTCTAGGTAAGCATCGTTTCATGGTATCATCGTACCCCACACGAACGAACCCCACGCGCCTCCGATAAAACAACTGAAAGGCTTTGTCCAAAACACCCCTTTGCGCGTAAAATGATATCATCGTACCCCACGCGAAGGAACTTCTCTCCGGCATTTTATCAAACAGTCTCCGCGCCTTCGATAAGCTCCCGCAGTCGCAGTACATCTGGAGAGCGCAATCTTCAAGAAACCCAGGCGGGTTCTTCAACTGGTCACGAATCGATCTTCCATCCGATGAGAGTCCAATCTCCCTCACACGCTTCGAAGAGGAATTTATACGTGGAGGCACTGACGGCGATGCCGGCCTCGTCCATACTCTTGATGAACTCATGAACCTGTTCGAATTTCCCCTGTTTGGATAGGGAGACCAAATGCAAGTTCTCTACATGGCCTTGCTGGGTGGCGGGAGGAGGCTGCGCCGAAGAAGTGCGGTTGAGGGAAACCCACGAAGGGATCCGGGCAAAACTCGCTGGCCTCACGGGTAAAATTCTGTCTTGAGCGGTGGTGCGAAGGATCGGAAGGTGAAAAGGGTGCGCAGAAGCCATTGACGGAAGGCATCCAACCGCTCGAGGTAAGCTTTAATTACTGTGACGTGATGATATTCCAGCAAAGTTGCAACGATGTCTGAACAAGAATGAGGAAGACCATGAAACGATGCTTACGTGGACGGATGCTCTTCGCTCCTCCTCGTTGGCTGATAAGACTTTTGCCACACTCATTTGACTTGACGATTATTGACCGTAACAATGAGGGGTGAGTGGTTCCCGTTTCGTACAGGTTTTATTAGGAAATTACAACCTACCGGTTACAATAAATTCTTATCTTTTGAAATCCGAAACTTATTATGTATATTTTGAAATCTCCACCTATATCATTCATTAAATGATTATAATCATCAACTTTAATAGCCACCAGTTCAGTTACAATTCAATAGTACAATTAATATTTAGACACAGAGAATATGAAACATAAAAAAATAAAAATTTCTATCGTAAATAAAAATTAGTAGTGATTTTAAATTATACACTCATCATTAGACGCCATGATATTACAGAATCACGCGAAAACATAGATCAAGAAATACGTAAAAACTTGTTTCAAGTTCCAAGTTTCGAGTTTCGCCTTCTTCAATTTTGGAACCAATGTTGTCCAATTCTTTGATTTTAGGTTCTACTCTTGAATCATGTTCGCCCCTAATTATAATCCTCTTTTAAAAAAAAAACGATTATATCACTTGAAATAATTAAAAAAATAAATATTTTTTTCTTATGGACAATGATTTATAAGAATTTTTTTTTAAATAATTCATTTTTCACGAAAAAAATTCATATATCTATATTACGTTATTTTAGATAATAGTAACCAAATAAGTCCATGAGGATATAATTATACTATTGATTTATTTATTTGAAATTTACATTGAGTACAAATATTAATCATAGAATCAAGATGTTGAATTAATCTAAACGATGTCATATCGTTGAACTAATAATATTATTATTTTAAACAATATATGAATAACTACAACAATTACGTTAGTTATTTGAGCAATCTTTTTAGTGACATTAATGTAGAGTGATGGGAAAAAAAGAGAGAGACAAAACGGTGCTTTGGAACAATTCATTACGGCTTTAACGGTTTTAATTATATTATAAGAGCAATGCCTCGTGCAGTTGTAGAATTCGCAGCTGTGCTGCTCGAGGATCTTCTGGCACAGATTTTGCGCATCAACACGGACACGGTTGCTGCTGCTGCAAGAACCTGCATGGGAAGTGACTCGGGGTTATCAGACATACGACTCATAAACTTGCGTCTTTGACACGAACAAACAAACGATCCCATAACACGATATTATAAAAACACTCGTCCAATCGATCCATCGTGTTAAAAGACCAACTTTCCAGATAGCAAACACGTGCATGGTTACCTAACACGAAAGATGCAAATTCAAGTCGTAACCAGTGAAATGGAAGGAGATCGTGCAGATAGGAGTGAGAAGAACCTGAAACAAGTATCACCAAGACAAAGAAGAGCGAGAGCTTCACCATCTTTGCAGAAAACACTGCAGGTATGTAGTAGTCGCAGCTTCTGGAGCATGGTCAATTTATAATTAAATAATTAATTTTTTTAGCATGGACAATAATTCATAGGAAAATATTTTTTAAATTATTCATTTTACATGAAACAAAATACATCCTATATTTAAATTACATGATTTTAGATAATAATATTCAATTGAGTCCATGAGGTTATAATTATACTATCAGTTACTTACTTGAGATATACATCGAGTACAAATTAATGTAATTCATACTACATGTGCATTGTACAACCGAAAAGGGAATGTGAGTAAAATTATCCCTATTTACTTATCGTGTGAGCCCTTGAGGTAATTTATAATTTACCTCATTTTATGCCCTATGTTACTTCTAACTATGTTCTTGAAGTGAATGATCAATGTTGCTACTTAAGCATGTTATCGGCAGTCATGAATGGATATGGCCTTATGAGATGTGTCTAGGAAAGTAGTTGTTTTGAAATGGAGAGAGACATGAGTACGAAGGAATACTATTGTTGTTTTACATTTATCACATATATTTACCGGTCGACCAATTATATCGCCCTCTGTGGTTGCAGATATAATTGTAAATACTTTTGAGAATAGTCAAATATAGCTTTTAAGAGATAGATATACTTGGGTTGATGTAATAAAATATGTCTGGGGTACTATGAGACATCGATTGTTTATTTCTTTTCGGGGTTGTAGCCATTATATCATCCCTAACAGGTGCATAATTTGAGCTCCCAAGTGCAGGTGTACTCACTGATCGCACGGCTTATTTGCAAGTATGAATTGTTTTGTAAAGTTGATGAATGTTGAATGTCTTATATTCTTGATAGAGCGCTATCAAGCCCATCATGTCCAAGTATGAGATGTTGTACTTAATTAGTATGTCCATGATGGGGTGCGATTGGAACGCACCGTTTCGTCTTGATATGCTACAATGGAAAGACACCCTTTGAAAGGGTATGAGGGAGTCATATAAAAGACTCATGTATGACAACCTTGGGTTGATTGGCAGAACGTATACTCAGAAATTCTTCTCCATTTCTTATCCCATTTCCATCAAAGAGAAAGAAGGCCTTCCATTGCTTCTTTACAAGAACAATTGGCATTTACGCTGTGGAAATCGAATGTTTTCCTCATTATTGCATTCAGACCAACGTGAAGTATTTTTGTTCATGATTCATCCGCAATTCAATATTCGTTCGAGGGTTAATTGTTGTTTGCGCATCGGATAAAGGTAAGTCGTCTTCCGTCGACTTGAATTCCTACACATGTTGATGTGGTTTGATTGACCTCCAAGTCCAACACCGAGTCTCTGATGTACTTGAGAGATGCTTGCTTCATCATCATAATAATCCTTTTCCACCGGTCTAATTTATGTGGTTGCTCTGATGCCTTGTTTTCGATAGTGGCAGTAAACATCAATGTAGATGATTGATCATTTTAAAGAAGTATGTCCCATTTCATTATAGGAGAAATACTACTGGAAACTGGTGATGATATTATCTAATCACAAAGTTTACCTTTAAGGTTGAGCTCTGCGGTCATGCGACAGTAGCTGCTGCGCACACTCTTTTCACATCTAAGATGGTAGATTCCGACACGGTCGAGTTTATGACGTTATCTAGCATTCTGACTGCTAAAAGGATTTCTAAAACGAAGTCATCCGACATTTCAAAGATTCAAGACGGTGATGTGCCCAGAATATGGATTGATTTGGATTTTCTTGTAGTCCCGATCGCTAAAGATGATGCCGAGCAGATTTCATGTGTCTCCAAAGTTCTCAATGGCACTTCCATTGTTGAAATCAAGAAGACGGCAAAGGGCGACCATTTCGTAATTCCTCAATTGCGACCTGATCATTTTCTTTTCCCCATAAATACTGTTTTGACTGCATTGAACCCCTTGCTTCCTCTCTGAGGCAATCGTTTTCGTTCTACTGTCATACAGCAGCAGCTGGCATTGAGCTGATTTTCATTAGGAATAGAAAGTATTTAATTCCTTCATTTCTACTTTCTTCTGCTTATTTTGCAGATTGTCATCCCATCAGGGAAAGAATTTGAAGAATTTGAGCCTCAGTTTGGTGAGATACAGAGATGTCCCGGGAGGGGTGTCATTATCACAGGATCAGCGCACCCAGACTCGGGATTTGATTTTGTCAGTCGATTCTTTTGCCCAAAAAATGGGGTGAACGAGGTATTCAAGTTCATACTTTTGAAAGTTTCTTGAATTATCAATCGTAATCAGATCATCAATTGTCTGATTAGTTGGTTATATGTCAAAATCTGTTCTATCAACCAATTTTATGCTCTTACCACAAACCCCTGAATGAATGATCTATTCTCCAGGATCCTGTATGTGGCAGTGCACATTGTGCTTTGGCACCTTATTGGAGTGAAAAGCTGGGGAAAAATGATCTCATTGCCTTTGCTGTATACTCTCTCTCTCTCTCTCTCTCTCTCTCTCTCTCTCTCTCTCTCTCTCTTCATGCGCACATGCTTGTGCACATGTGTGCGCGCTTGTGTACGCATACATGTTTTGCTTCTCTCATCTCTCAAACGGTACGTAAATGAATGATTTTCAAAGGCATACTGCTAGCCCTAATCATTTTCATGTCTTGCAGGCATCGCCTAGAGGTGGAGTAGTGAAGGTACACTTGGACGAGCAGAACCAGAGTGATGCTGCGTGGCAAAGCTGTAACTGTAATGAGGGGCTCTCTTCTTGCTTGAATTTCTAGCGCTTCTTCTCACTTTTGAACTTATAGCGTGTGAAAATCCTGTATGTGAGAATGAATTGAAATAAATGAGCTTAATTGGAATATTGTGAACTACCTGAGATAGCATCCTTTCCTGTATAAGAGGTTCTCAATCTGCTTGCGTTGGAGAGTGAACTAAAAAGTGTAGAATGAATCACATTGTTTCATTCTCAAAGGACTGTGTCTGCAGAAGAATGTGCATGTTTGATTGACATAAGGGTTTATTGGCATGTCTGGGAAAATAAACAAGGGACTTAAAGCCTCTGTCGGATTAAGACATCAGCATTGCACAGTGTCTGTTCCCATAGAAAACTAACTTCATGCCAATTCTTCCTTTCAGTAGTAGGATGGTCATGTCATTTCTTATACTTGATGTGGAGCTGGGTTGTGATTTGCAGCTACGCTAACATGGACACGTATGTTCTGCACGTGAAAAATTCTGCTCTCATCAACTCCTGGCTTATGAGATCTGCAATGTTTTTCAGTGCAGACGACGGTACGGTCGAATTAGTAAAGCGAGTCTTCCTTATTATGGCAAGAATAGATGTGAGTCTATTGATAGTCTTGCAATCGAACAAGAAGATCTGACGGCAAACGAGGCTCTAAAAGCTCTAAAGGACCTCTATGGCCCCAAAAAAAAGAGAAGTAGAGCGAAATTAAAGCTGTCTACGGCACACGAGTCCAGCCTCTAGTAAGGCGATCGTTAAGCAACGAAATCAACCGGAGATTGCAACAGACATCCTGCCGCTACCCTTTCTGGTCGGGAGTTGGAACCACCGTCGCTTGGGCACTGTGACAGTGAGCGCGTCTCCACTCACACAGCAGTGGAGTCGCTCGCCCTAACATTTTTAGCGAGAGCAATCTGAATCTTTTTGTTTACCACGTTGATCCTGTAGCACGAGGTAGAAAGCTACTTCCCATCAATGATCTCAAACTTCAATTGGTCCTTCCTCAGTTGCGGAAGCTGCGGGCGGAAGACATAGCCGGTCGCAGCCTTTTGGCTCTCAACCAACACATCATGCGCACAGGCACTCATGTGCGAGCAGTAACTGTAATCTCTCTCTCTCCCTCCCCACAACACGCACAGGCGCTCATGAGCGAGCAGTAACTGTAATGACAGGTTCTATTCTTGTTTAAAAAAATTCAAGCAAACAAAATTTGTCATGTAAACGAGGCACAGGGGGCAAGATGGAATAAGTATTCTGATGGCTAAATTTGAGAATGTCGGTTGTTTAATGCTGCTGAACATAGCCGAGATTCTCAGTATGCTCGTTGTTCTAGCCTATATAGCATAAGCATCAAAGAAATGACATTCCCAACAACATTTATCTTTCTTGTTTTTATGTAATTGAGGGACAATGCATCAACCACTTTGTCTCGTTTATGTGCTATCTCTGTATTGCTGCTCGTACAGTTGCCTGGCAGCTACTTCTGACCTCTTCGGTCTTTCCCTCCTTAACTTAAAAGAGACAATATCCCTTGTTAGTGGTCGAGTTTCTCTGAGAATGTGCACAGGTCAAACTCGAGCTGAGGAGGAGTCCCATCTCGAAGAATGACGAGATGGTCGAGTTGCTTATGACCCCCTCATTCCCATTTAGGAACTCGCATGTCGGCTTCTGTAAGCTCTATACCATCTCTCATATACAGAAGAGATGATCGCGTAATCAGATAGAGGCCCCATACATTTGATACGAAGAACCGATTACTCACATCAGTTTGCTGTTTACCTTGCATTAGGCCGTTCGAATTACGTCAGAGATTTCTAGGAAAGCTCCTGATCCATCATTTATTACAGTTGCGGCTAGGACAACATTTAGCGACGAACCATAGTTGACCGTTTTCAAACAACACCGTTATTCGGGTGCCAATAAAGGAACAAGAACACAGGTTGCGGGATCGCTCGATGGCTAAACTATAGCTGGTCCACAACACATGATCCCAAAGTATCAATAACGTCACTACTCATAGATATCACTGACATGGTAGTCTATTGATAAAAGCGTCACGTTCTTTTGCATAAATTCTCAATTCACAAATTCGAGTCATATCATGAGCGAATTTATGCTCAATTTTTGCTTCGAGCATTTACTATCTCATACGAAAATCTCCAAATTTTCAATACACTAGTGAGACCTAGTAACGAGTGATATAATAACGAGTGAATTGAATAGTTATAACTCAAGTCGAACATTTAAGGGTTAATACCTTAAAAAACTCCAAATTTGTACACTTGTGATAAATTTATCCCAAACTGATATATTTTTGATAAATTTATCCCAAACTAGTACACTTATAACAAATTTACCCTCTGTTAGTTTTCGTTAAATTTTATTGTCAAATTATTAAGTTAAATGACACGTAACAGTTGACTGGTATACCAATTTAGGATTTTATGCTCCGTTTGTCACAGTTTACAATTTTTGTAATTTTTTTGTAATATTAATCTAATTTAGCGGAGGGTATATTTGTCATAAATTTACTAGTTTTGGGTTTTTTGCGGTCGAATAAATTAATTTGGGATAAATTCAGTTTATGGTTTTTTTATGGTCAGTCGGGGTAAATTTGTCACAGTTATACAGTTTTGGATTTTTTATGGTAAAAAGAAAAAAAAAAGATAAATTTATCACCGATGTACTAATTTAAAATTTTTCATGATATTAATCCAACATTTAATAATGGATCGGGGCATAATGAACATTGCACCTATTGTAGGTACGCTGGTTACTTTTGACATTTTCAGAAACAACAGAAGAAAAAATAATGATAACTCTGAGATAATGCTTAGGATAACGTTAAAATAAATAAATAAATAAATAAAAAGAGGCCGGCAAAGTGGAGATAAAAATATGTTCAGTGCAGATCGTGGGCAGTCCTGCCCCGTGCGATTTATAGGAAACTGGACTTTCGCGTTCTTCTCCAATAGACATCACCCGGTTTCATTGCCTCTTCTCAATTGGCCATCTCTCTCTTTCTCTCTCTCTCTCTCTCTCGATGGAGAAGAAGCCGGTGCAGTACTCGGTGGTATCAATACACTCTTTCTCTTCTGTTTCGTTCCCCTGCCCCTCTTTTGCTCATGCTTTTAAGCCCTCTAGATATGGAGATCTCTTGCGAACCTTCCTTGAACTTTTACGAATCGACCATGACATGGGCTCGTGGGTGGTGGTGCTTTTTTGTAGGTGGATGCATTCACCGACACGGCCTTCAAGGGGAACCCGGCGGCGGTGTGTGTCTTGGAAGAAGAGAGGGAGGAGGAGTGGCTGCAGGCAGTGGCCAGGGAGTTCAACATCTCGGAGACCTGTTACCTGACCCGGGCCTCAGGCTCGGAACTCGCCGGCTCGGGCGACGGGGGATCGAGCCCGAGGTTCCGGCTCAGGTGGTTCACTCCAGTTGAGGAGGTGAGTGAGTTTCGGAATTCCATGTTCGCGTCGTTGCTTGCTTTGATTCGGAAATTGCAGGATATACACAGTCTGTGGCTAATAAATGACTAAAAGCTCTTTTGTCTGCTTCCCACATGAATGACTAATATTCGATTTTGTGCATTGCTAAATTTTACTTGCGTGCTTTTGGTAATTTTCTATCTTTATCATAGGCAACAAAAATGGCATTTTTTCAGTTATTGTCGCAGCTGCGCGGAGTCAGCTTCCTGGTTTTGTTATGATTCTTTTAATTTGTGATAATTCGTGGCTTCTGAGTTCCGCTGCATATAATCAACCATGGACAGCTTGATGAAGAATTCGTCAACAATTCGATTTCTATTCGTCCTTCACGGTCTGTTGTCTTCTCATTACTTTGGATTACCAGTTGATTCGCTAATTGTCCTTGTATTAGATGAAATTATATGTATTACCTGCGTGGGACTATGGATCATGTTGATGTTGTTCGATAGGCCTCCAAGTCCGACACCGAGTCTCTGATGTACTTGAGAAATGCCTGCTTTGTCGTTATAATAATCCATTTCCACCAGACTAATCTATGCGGTTGCTCTGATGCCAGGTTTTAGATAGTGGCAGTAAACATCAATGTAGATGATCAATCAGTTTGATGGAGTATGTCTCATTTCAGTATGGAAGAAATGCTGCTGGAAACTAGTGATCATATTATCTAAACACAAACTTTACCTTTCAGGTTGAGCTCTGTGGTCATGCAACGCTAGCTGCTGCGCACACTCTCTTCACATCTGGGATGGTAGATTCTGACACCATCGAGTTTATGACGTTATCCGGATTTCTCACTGCTAAAAGGATTCCTGAAATGAAGTCATCCAACATTTCAAAGATTCAAGACGGTGATGTGCCCGGAATATGGATCGAATTGGATTTTCCTGTAGTCCCGATCCCTGGAGATGATGCTGAGCGGATTTCATGTGTCTCCAAAGTTCTCGATGGCACTTCCGTTTTTGAAATCAAGAAGACGGCAAAGGGCGACCATTTCGTAATTGCTCAACTGCGACCTGATCATTTTCTTTTCCCCATAAATACTGTTTTGGATGTTGGGAATTACTGATTCCCTAAAACAGATTTGACACTAAATCAAACCCCTAAAATGAATGCGGAAGACGAGCCCAGAAATTACATGTATCACCGATCAAAGATACACCACAGAATCGAGCGTACCTTATTGTCCACAGATTAAACGCCGATGTTGAGGTTCGAGGAAGGATTCTGATCCTGTTCTACCGAGGAGCGTACTGTTGCTTCAAGGGGGAGAAAAGTTACGTTCTTTTTGGGAGAGGGAGAAAAGAAAAGAAACATACATACGTTGAAAGGGTACGTTCCTTTTCTTTTCTCTTACATCTTTTCCAAAAGACATCCCCTCAACGTAACACCTCTTCATATCTCAACCCTTCAACCATGGGCCCTTATCTTACGGGCCGGGCTTTTAGGCCCAACATGGCGGACGGGCCAACTTAGGCCCATCACATTAATAAAACCATCATCTCCCACTCGCACGTGGTGGGCTGAACATGATCCTCTTTACCTCTCTTCAACATTCATACCGGTGAATAATCCGTGCGACCAGCATACTTTGAGAGCTCGTTGCCATACATCTCGTTAGGAATATATAGCAACTCATAATGGGCATCACAATCTGAGTAGATTTAGTATGCAGTACCCTAGATCGATCGATCACACTTATATCTCTCTTGATCTCTTTTAAACAATGATATATATATATATATATATATTGTATTCACAATTATGATTATCCCAAAGACAGTCATAATTGGTCGATCAGTGAATACAAAAACTACAATGTGATTCTCCAAATTCGATCTTCCTCTTTCCTTCAAACTCTCAACTTCAGTTTAGTTTGCTTTTCTAGAAATGTCCCATTAGATCGTATCAACTCATGACCATTGGCAACATCCTAAGATAGCAAACACTAAATAGAAATTTTGAGAATAAGTAAGAGTCTTGAGGGCACTAAAATTGAGGAACTCTTTTCCTTAAGAGTCTCACACGGCATAAAAGTTGAGATCAAACTTTTGCCACTCTTATTGGTCGTCTCATGCATACGTAGTATGAAATACGTATTACGGTATTAACTCATTTCCCATGGAGCGTATGTCTACACCATCAATACTGTACGGATGATAGTTCGAGACATACATAATGTCTAACTTGAGTTCACACATCTACTCATTCACGAAATTCATCGTAACTCACATCGGCATCTTAGACGGATAAAGTAAAATATGTGGGGTATTTTACTTTCGGACATAGTACATATCATGTCCTCATCTTAACACTTAGTTAAGGCGACATATATATTTTTAAGCTTGAGCTCTCGATTATCACCTAGATAATAAGCTTAAAAACCGTCTCATCTCTATTTATCACACATAAATTGAGGCAATTACCCGTATGAATGGGCTAATCTCTTATATGTCCGACATACTTTCTCAACTTAATATAATGCACTGAGCATTAAGATGCATAAAGATCAAACAAAGATTCATAGGCATTAATAATGAAAAACACAAGTTCATAAATGTGAACAACTCAGGGAAATTACAATATCCAGTACATCAGACTCTACGCAATCCTAGAGATTTTACATGACCACAAAACACATCTCTAGGTATTGGCTTTGTCATAGGATCTGCTACCATTCTATGCGTAGATATGTACTTGTAAGTTCACATCCTTTCGTGCAACTTTATCTTTGATAAAGTTATACTTGGTATCTATATGTTTGGTCTTGCCATGATATTTTGGATCTTTGGTGTACGCTATAGCTGCTTGGCTATCACAGTTAACCAATAATGGATTTGCAGCTTTCTCAATAACACCTAAATGATCCAAAAATCTCTTAAGCCAAACTCCTTCTTGTACCGCTGCTGATAATGCCACGAACTCAGCTTCCATCGTGGACAAGGCTATACACGTTTGCTTCTTACTGCTCCATGATATGGTGCCATTATTCAGTAAGAAAGCAAAACCTGAGGTAGATTTTCTTTCATCTAAATCTCCTCCCCAATCAGCATCTGAATAGCCTTCAAGTCGCAGATCCTTTCCTTGGTAATTCAGCTTGTAATCGCGGTTCCCTTCGATACCTCGTATTTTTTTAACGGCCTTCCAATGTGCTTGACCTGGATTGGATTGGTATCTACTCACAATTCCAACTGCAAAACATATGTCAGGTCTTGTACACAAAACATATGTCAGGTCTTGAACATGTTTCATTTGTTCCTTCTCTTGTAGAGTCCTTGGACATAGTCTATGGCTCAATCCTTCACCTTTTGCAATAGGAGTATCAATGGGTTTACAATCTTGCATACGAAATCGTTCAAGAACCTTATTTATGTAAGTTTCTTGCGAAAGAGATAATGATCTTTTCGAACGATCTCTTGAAATCTTAACTCCAAGGATGTATGCAGCCTCACCCATATCTTTCATTTCAAAGTTGGAAGATAACCAACTCTTGACAAAGTGTCAACTAACTCCATATTGCTTCCGGCAATTAGTATATCATCAACATATAAATGATATGATCACAAATTGATCTTTAGATCTTTTGATATATACACAATGATCCTCATCAATCATTGTAAAATCATATGCCATTATGGCATTATGAAAACGTATATACCATTGTCTTGACGACTGCTTAAGGCCATATATCGATCTCAAAAGGCGACATACCTTTCTTCTTGGCCTTTCATTATGAAACCAGCAGGTTGTTCCATATATATTTCTTCATCTAATTCTCCATTGAGAAAAGCAGTCTTTACATCCATTTGATATAATTCAAGATCCATACTTGCCACTATTGCCAGAATAATGCGAATCGAGGTAAATCTCACAACAGGAGAAAATGTTTCCTCATAATCAATTCATTCCTATTGATTATACCCCTTCGCCACAAGGCGAGCTTTATATCTCTCTATCGAGCCATCAGCCTTACGCTTTATTTTGAGAACCCATTTGTTCCCAATAGCTTTGCGTCCTTTTGGAAGGTCAACCAGTTCCCAAACATGGTTTGACTTCATTAACTCTATCTCATCTTCCATTGCATACATCAATTTTTCCTTACTAGGGCAATTTAGAGCCTCATTAACATTTCTTGGCTCATCCTCATCTTGTGGAGCAACCATAAAAGTTTCCCCTTCAATGTCAAAACGTCGACGGGGAATACTTTTGCGACTTGTTCGCCATATGGGAGATTGTACACTTTGCACATCATTCCCCATTATGCTCCCACTAGGGTTAGATAATGATAATGTCGTCTCATCATGTGGTTGTAATTGAGAATGAGTTGAATTCAATTCATCACTTCTCATATTACTCCCACTTGGACGAACTCCACTAATATCATTATCTTGATCCAAGGTTTCAAATAGGGAGTAATCTTCACCTATTTCGCCCTTCTTAAGAAATTCATTCTCTAAGAATGTGACATCCTATGATTCAAATTCAGTTATGAGAGTGCTAGTATGAACACCTAGAGGGGGGGTGAATAGGTGTTTAAACTAAACCTTGGCAAATATATGCGGAATAAAATAAACTTCGAGTAAAACAAAGGAGTTAGGGAAGAGAATAAGAACACAAGATTTATAGTGGTTCGGCTTAATCCAAGCCTACGTCCACTCTCCCACGCTAACAGCCTTCTTGGCTGGATTCCACTATGCAATCAACAAGAGATTACAACTTCGAGTGCAAACACTTAGTAGATCACACTATCTCACTAAGTCACTCTTTTGGTATTTCTCTCACGATCACAAACGTTTAAGCTCACAAGAGACAAGTGTATGATCGAAGGTCGCTCAGACTTTGGAATTATAAATTCTACGCTCTATCTCTTACTTGCTCATCGGTCCTTCATCTCCTTAAATACTCCTCCACTTCCAAACTACCCGTTGGACAGTATCTTGAGGATCGTCTTCCAATATACCCATTAGACAGCTCTGTATCTAGAAGATTTGGTAGTCGTTGAGTGACAAAGGTAAAATCCCAAATTGATTCCGATCGCCCATACAAACGGAATCTTGGTTTCCATAAGTAAAGCTTCTTCGTATAGAAAGTTCTTGTCTTCAAGATCCAATCGTCAATCAAATAGATTGAGTCAATCAAATAGATTGAGTCAATCAAATCAATCTTGATGTGGAATCCAAACCAGATCACTAGCCGTTATATGATTGGGCTTGAGTTACGTTCTGTCAAATCTGGATGTAAAGTCTGAGAGCAATAGACTTTACAATCTGAGTCTAAGTGCGATAGACTTTGCAATTAGAGTCTGAACATATTCTGCTTCTGAACAGATTTAGCTTTAAGGTCTGTACAGATTCGAACAAAGCATAGAGTCTCGTCTTCGGTTCATCATTCACGTTCGATGGAATTTGTCGAGTGAGCGGACTTGATGTAGAACGAGACTTTGACACTAAAGTCCGGTCTTCGAGACTTTGACACGAAGTCTGAAAATCTTCAGAATATACTTTGGACATATGTTACGTTCGTCTTATGGTCGTCTTCACACTTTGACAATATCCTTTACATGTTCTATCATCTGCATGGTCTATTACTTAACCATTAAACATGTTAGTAGCCTTTGATTTATTTTGTCATCTTCAAAACATCATAAGGGATTTCCCTAACAATCTCCCCCTTTTTGATGATGACAAAACAATCTCTGAATATGCAGATTTGTAAACATGCTTTTAAAAATATTAATTTAAATCAAAGGATATCATGAGATAGCAAATAAATTGAGCAAATAAATTGAGCATAACAATATATAGAAAAATAATCACAGCTCAATATTATGCCATAGATAATATCAACCAATCAACACATATGCATATTCATATCTTCTCCCCCTTTTTGTCATAATCAAAAAGCGATAATAATGGAAAAAGTATCACGTAGAGAATGATAACAAATATCTTGCATGAATCACAATTTCCAAAAAATCAGCTTTTATCGAATATTAAAGATATGCAATATAGCTCACTTCGATTATATCAGCAAATATCCAATAAAAATCACGGATGCATCATGAAATTCACGTACCCTTTTTGTCATAATAAAATGATAATATCAATACAAGATTTATCAATGACAAAAAGTAATAAAAGATGCACTAACCAGATTTTTTATAACAAATTCTGACACATTTACCTTTCCTTCCATCCATAATAAGATCACGATCAATTCAAAAAGATTTTTCCATAATTGATCAATGCTCCCCCTCAAATTGTTGCCTTTTTGAGATGATCACGATTCTTTTCCTTTCTTTTAGATTCACGTTCTCCCCCTGTGATCATGACAAAATTTGCAATAGAAACAATTGTTGCTTGTTGAATAGATTTTTTTTTTTTTCAGTATTTCCTTTGTAGCAACAACATCTACAACGATCACTTGCATTTTGAAATTCGAGGCAAAAATTTATTTTCTTCAATTAAGCTTTTCTCGAATTCAACTGCATCAACTTAACAAACTTTTTCACAAATAAGCTGTAATAATATCCACATAATATATAATGCCCTTTTCTTTGAATAAATAAATTGAATAGCATATATAAAATTAAAATTCAGAACTACTCAACCTTCCGTATGACGCATAAGGGATTTCCTCAATAAGCAAAAATTTTGCATAAGGAATAGAATTTTTGAACCTCCAGAAGATAGAATAAAATCTCCATGATTATCTGATTGAGCTTTCCAAAATTCATATGGAAGATTCTATTGTCACCTACAAAATCTTGTATAATAGATAATCATCTTTGCAAAAATGTCACGTAATATCTTCCTTTGATTTGCGGATCAAACTTGCTATATATAATATATTTTCTAAGAATATAGCAAAAATATCCATGAATATGTAGTAATATCTTTTGAGATCAAAGCGATTTCCTTGAGCATAAATTTCAGATATGCATTTTGCAAAAGGAAAATAAATATTTCTGTCGCGTGCCAAAATTGCAATACCTTATATTTATGACAAAAGATATTTGCAATATAACAATCATCCAAAATCATGATAAATGCATGTAGAAATTTGCAATGCGGGATGATAAAAAAAATTTCTCTTACCCAGGTATATGTTTCAAATATACCATTGATTAAAAAAATCATTACCAATCTTCATAGGAGATATTTTCAGATTGTACTAAAATCTGCGTAGATTCACGATCGCTCTTCCCTTATAGAATTTCCTGCAATCAACTCATTTCCTTTTTGGTATCCATCAATTTGGATCCTTCCTTGACGTTAGAGTAAAATAGAAAATCTCCATAATCAAATATTCTTTCTTAATTCATCGTAACAAAGTATTCAAAGAAAGAATATTATGCACAATGATATTTTGAAAAATAAATTCTCACTTAGTCATGGTACGATTAAAAACATAGAGAATAAAATTCTTGAATATCTAAGAATATCTTGCATCATCACGTAAAACAGATTTTCACTTTGCAAAATATGATTAAATCTGAAATATAAAATTAGACAAAATAATCTGAATTATCTCAAATAATCACACGTACTAAATCAAATCTCAACTCACAAATCACAAAAACAAATCATACGATTCTTTCTTCCATAAAGCACAATATGATCATTATAAAATCTCAATCAACCAAGGATATATCGAATATGAGAATTATTGCCCAAATCAAATTGAGAATAAGAAAAATTCCTTACCAAACTCTCTTTCTTCTCTTCCTTTATTTCCTGCAAAAATAACTCATCTTTTCTTTGGTACCCATTTTTTCTTGATAGGTCTCCAGTCTTTAGGACAATCTTTCTCAAAGTGTTTTGAATCTCCACAATTTAAACACTTGAGGGCATTTCGACCAACAGGTTTTACAAAGTTCTTTTGAAAATGATTTTTGTAAAATGCCTTTGAAGGTCTTTGTCTAAGTCTCTCCTTGACTTTAGGAAAATCAATTAGAGAATCTCTTTCCTTATTGAAACCAAGTCCCGACTTATTATAGTAAGGAACTTGTATAGAAAGGATATGCTCTAATGTTTTTGATCCATTTGAAAATCTTGTCGAAATATTTGAAAATTCTTTCTTCAAAGAATCATTTTCTTTGACAAGTAAATCTCGACTTTCTTTTGTTTGTAGAAAATCTTTTTGCAAAATTTCAAAATTTTCTTTTTGAGAAAGATCCTGTTGCTTAAGTCGAGAATTCTCCTTTTAAAGTTCGAAGATCCTTTTAAGAGAAGATTTGAGATTTAAGCAAAGCTCATTTATATACTTTGAAACTTTGAGAGGAATTTTTGAATGACTTACCTCGATTTCCTCATCGGATTCTGAGTCTGTGTTTGAGTCAGACTCTGATTCTGAGTCTGTGTCTGAGTCAGACTCTGATTCTGAATGTGCCGTCAAGCATATATTTCCTTGCTCATCATCTTCTTTCATTATTCTTTTCTAGCCATTCTGCTTGTATTGTCTTACACTAAACTTCCTTCCTTTTCTACTCAGCTTTTTGAATTTCTCGATCATAAAAGCAAATTCTTCGTTGTCCATGTCATTTTCTGAGTCTGTTTCATCAAAAACAGCATTAGATATTAAAGCGATAGACTTCTTACCTTCAGGATCTTCATCGTTGAGTTGTTCCACTTCATAGGATTGAAGAGTGCCAATCAATTCATCAACGGAAAGTGGCATAATCCTCTGAGTTTCCCGGATTGAGGTCTTGACATGGTTCCAATCTTTTGAGAGACCTCGCAAGAGTTTGTTGACCTTCATCGGGGTAGAAATTTGCTGACCTTGATATGCTAAACCATTTACAATTTCTGTAAAACAGCTGAACATATCTCCAATTGACTCTCCTTGCTTCATCTTGAAGGATTCATATTTGCCGAGCAGGAAGTTTACTTTTGTCTCTCTTACACGATCGGTCCCTTCATATGTAACATGAAGTCCATCCCAAACTTCTTTTGCTGTTTCACATGAAGAGATTCTATTATATTCAGCAGGAGACAAGGCATAATATAAAGAATAAATGGCTTTTGCATCAAGCGCTTCTCTTTTGGACAATTCCGTCCGAGACATAGGAGCGGGGAGTTTGGTTTCTTTGTCTCTGCCATTCTTATTTGATGTGGACGCAGCAATGGGGTTGATTTCTCTTTCCACAACATCCCATTGCAAGGGATCTCTGGATCTTAGGAATGCTTTCATTTTGTTCTTCCACACGTTGTATTTTTTTCCATCAAAATATGGTGGCCTTGTGTTGCTTTGTCCCTCCATAAGTCCTGGTGCCAAGATACTAGCCATAGAAGATCTTTAGCTCAAAAGTAAAAAACACTTTTATAAACCGAGCACTTGGCTCTGATACCAATTGAGAGTACTAGTATGAACACCTAGAGGGGGTGAATAGGTGTTTAAACTAAACCTTGGCAAATATATGCGGAATAAAATAAACTTCGAGTAAAACAAAGGAGTTAGGGAAGAGAATAAGAACACAAGATTTATAGTGGTTCGGCTTAATCCAAGCCTACGTCCACTCTCCCACGCTAACAGCCTTCTTGGCTGGATTCCACTATGCAATCAACAAGAGATTACAACTTCGAGTGCAAACATTTAGTAGATCACACTATCTCACTAAGTCACTCTTTTGGTATTTCTCTCACGATCACAAACGTTTAAGCTCACAAGAGACAAGTGTATGATCGAAGGTTGCTCGACTTTGGAATTATAAATTCTACGCTCTATCTCTTACTTGCTCATCGGTCCTTCATCTTCTTAAATACTCCTCCACTTCCAAACTACCCGTTGGACAGTATCTTGAGGATCATCTTCCAATATACCCATTGGACAGCTCTACATCTAGAAGATTTGGTAGCCGTTGAGTGACAAAGGTAAAATCCCAAATTGATTCCGATCACCCATACAAACGGAATCTTGGTTTCCATAAGTAAAGCTTCTTCGTATAGAAAGTTATTGTCTTCAAGATCCAATCGTCAATCAAATAGATTGAGTCAATCAAATCAATCTTGATGTGGAATCCAAACCAGATTACTAGCCGTTATATGATTGTGCTTGAGTTACGTTCTGTCAAATCTGGATGTAAAGTCTGAGAGCAATAGACTTTACAATCTGAGTCTAAGTGCGATAGACTTTGCAATCTGAGTCCGAACATATTCTGCTTCGAACAGTTTAGCTTTAAGGTCTCGTACCCGGTTCGGCTTCAAAGATAGAGTCTCGTCTTCTCGGTTCATCATTCACGTTCGTCCGGAATTTGTCGAGTGAGCGGATCACGATGTAGAACAGACTTTGACACTAAAGTCGCGGTCTTCGTACTTTGACACGAAGTCTGAAAATCTTCGAATATACTTTGGACATATGTTACGTTCGTCTTATGGTCGTCTTCACACTTTGACAATATCCTTTACATGTTCTATCATCTGCATGGTCTATTACTTAACCATTAAACATGTTAGTAGCCTTTGATTTATTTTGTCATCTTCAAAACATCATAAGGGATTTCCCTAACAAGTTATACTCTCACTTTCCTGCTCACCTATGAACACATACCCTTTCGAGTGTTCGGAGTATCTTATGAAAATACTCTTCTTTCCTCTAGGACCCAATTTCCCAAACTTGTGAGAGGGTTCATGAGTATAGGCAGCACAACCCCATGGCTTAAGAAAACTTAAGTCAGGTTTTCTACTCCGTCCATAACTCATATGGAGTGGAAGTAACTGATTTGGAAGGCACCCGGTTAAGTATATAGGCAGCGGTTAATAACGCATCACTCCAAAAGGTGATAGGTAAGTTAGCATGCGCCATCATGGACCTAACCATTTCCAATAGGGTTTTGTTCCTTCTCTCCGCAACACCATTTTGTTGAGGAGTATATGGAATAGACAACCTGTCTTTCTATTCCTTTTTCATCACATAATTTTCTGAACTCATCAGATAAATATTCTCGATCTCGATCGGATCTCAATTCTTTTATTTTCTTGTCTAATTGATTTTCTACCAAGTTCATAAACCTTTTGAAACAACTTAATGCTTCAGATTTATGAGAAATCAAATAGACATATCCGAATCGAGTATAATCATCTATAAAAGTGATGAAATAAACAGCCCCATGCCTTCCTCTCACATTCATTGGACCACGAGACGTCGAATGGATTAAATGCAAAGGAAATTCAGCTCTTTTACCTTTTCCAAATGGTTTCCTTGTCGTTTTCCCTACTAGGCAATGCTCACATATGGGCAAATCGACTTTTTCAATGTTGCCTAACAAGCCCTCTTTGGCTAGTCTATTCATACGTTGTTGGCCAATGTGACCAAGTCTAGCATGCCACACATTCACATCATTATCATATGTATTAGGAGACGTGAGAAGGGAATAACAAACATTTGCATTAACATAATCAATATCTAATACAATAAAACCATCCAGAAAATAACCACAACCATAGTAATTTGTATCCAAAAACAAATTCACACCTCTACTATAGAAGTTCATATTAAAACCTAATTTAACCAACATTAATACAGACACTAAATTCCGACGAATCTCCGGAGCATACAATACATCATGAAGGAACAAAGTGCGTCCACCACGCATATTCAGTTGGCATGTGCCAATTCCTTTCACTTCAGCTCTGGAGTTGTTTCCCACATAGATCCACTTAGTTCCAGTTGGTACTCGTCGAAATTCCACGAAGGATCCTCTATCCTTCGCTACATGGTCTGTCGCTCCTGAATCTACAGTCCACAAAGGATTAGATTCAGTTAAGAATACAGAACTTGACACATAAGCAAAGTTCTCAATAGTACAAGGGTGTGTACCTTCTTTGGCTCGCGACAATCACGAGCATAGTGACCCTTTGGTCACGGTTGTAACACTTCACCCTTGTCGGCTTCTTCACTCGAGGACGTTTTCCTCTCTTATGTTGGTTAACTTTTGGTTTCTTGTAAGAAGGACTTGATCCCTTGCATTTCCACATATTGAACGAATCAATGCGCTTGCGCTTAGAGCTCGAAGCCCCTTTTGAGCTTAAAGCAACATAGCAAATATCTCGTATCCCACTCAAATACCTTGAGGCAGTCCTCGCTAGCTCAAGGTGGCGCACAAAGATCCTCAAGTTCTTCCATAACATGGTCAAGAGCTTTTAGTGCTTCTTGCTTTTCAAGCACATATTGAATTTTCTTATTCAATACTTCACAATTCTCGCCGTTCAATTTATCTTCTTTATTCAAATCAGCAATTTTGTTCTTAGTTGCTGAACCCATTGATCTGAACATATCGTACACATATGCACGAATTATTAATGCCTATCATTTATGCATCCATTTTGCACAAACCCATCATATTAATGAACAATTTCAAGTAAGGTTTCAGAATCAAAAGGTCACTATGTTTCCAATCATCCTCCAAAAATCCTAACTTAAAACTATCATTAATATAATTGTCTTATGTAAAATAAATTCTATGAAGCTACAAAAACTTCTATCAACTACCCACAAATCAACAATAAAAGAAAGCAAACAATATTTGACATCCAATAGAATAATAATGCTTTTACATAATACAACTTACATATCGCTTGCTACACCAACAACAACTTGGTAGAAAGCATTTACATAAGATGTCCATAAAGCATACTAAAAATATCTCGAAACATCTAAAACCAAGTCATTATACTACGAATAGGGAAAGCTTCTACTCGGTTCAATTTCTAGTTCTTTTCTTTTGTAAAATTTTCAGGCATTCTAGATAGCCACGGAAAAACTGACGTAAATCCCTTAGGATTTCTCCTTCACACGTTCAACCCCTGCCCAATCGAAGTCATTCCTTGGGTCGCAGCCTTGGTGGCTCCAACCCGATGATATTCATCTACAAAAGTCATCACTAGACTCTTATACCTAGTGGCTTTGTTGACCTCCCATAAGCGATTTAACACTCCTTGCCATTCGGTGGAAGAGTGTTCATGAAAAATCGCACCATCCGAGAGTCTCGGCATGGGATAACCGTTCCATATGACTTCTTGTATCATTTTGTTGACCTCAAGAATATGATCAATTATATTGTCACTCTCCCATCGATAATCATTCAAATCGGCTATCATCCTTGAAAGCCTTTTCTTTTGTTCATCCGTAATTGTGCGAATAGATGCGCGCGCCTTTACGGGAAGGCATTGTTCCGCAACAAATGCAGAACAAAAAGGATTAACATATAATCCATAATGAACAAAAGGGAAAATACATAATTTTTCATGGTTCTTGCAACAAATGAAGAACAAAAATGCATTACTTATAATTCTCAATAAACAAATTGGAAAATACAAAATTTTCCCTTTTTTTTGGGTCAACGGTCAAACTCAACTGTCAACGGTCAGCGGTCAGACGGGTCGAGGTCAACGGGTCGGGTCGGGTCGGACCAGTCGAGCCGAACAGATCGGGTCGGACCGGACGGGCCGGGTCGGACCGGATTGCCCGGTCGGGCCGGGTCGGACGGACCGACTCGGCACGCGCGGCATGCGTGCGTAGCTGCGTCACGATGACGTCGGCCTAGCGCGTGCCGCACACGCGCCATCGACGGCCCCTACGCACGTGCATCGTACGTGCGCGCGCGTGTGACGCACACGCCTACGTCTTAGAATCGGCGCCTGCGTTGCACGCGCTGAAGACGCCGGTTCGTTCCGGCCGCGCGTGGGGGCGCGTCCGAGGGCCTACGGCGGCGATCCGCCACTCGTCTTGCTCGTCTCGACAAGGGCTTCGATCCCATGCCATCAGAAACTGATTTCGACTTACAGAAAATCGAAAAAACGAGTGAGCAATGCTCGGGTGTCGGGATTTTTCCGCCCCGATCAGTGTCGGCCGATTAATTTCACAAAAAATCAATAAGAAATCATCCATAAACATGAAAGGGGTCGGGAAAAACATGGAAAATGATCGGGAAACAAGAACTACGGCTCTGATACTAATGTTGGGAATTACTTGATTCCCTAAAACGGATTTGACACTAAATCAAACCCCTAAAACGAATGCGGAAGACGAGCCCAGGAATTACATGTATCATCGATCAAAGATACACCACGAAATCGAGCGTACCTTATTGTCCACGGATTAAACGCCGATGTTGAGGTTCGAGGAAGGATTCGATCCCGTTCTACCGAGGAGCGTCTTGTTGCTTCAAGGGGAGAAAAGTTACGTTCTTTTTGGGAGAGGGAGAAAAGAAAAGAAACATACGTACGTTGAAAGGGTACGTTCCTTTTCTTTTCTCTCTTACGTCTTTTCCAAAAGACACATCCCCTCAACGTAACACCTCTTCATATCTCAACCCTTCAACCATGGGCCCTTATCTTACGGGCCGGGCTTTTAGGCCCAACATGGGCGGACGGGCCAACTTAGGCCCATCACATTAATAAAACCATCAGGGTACATTGAACCCCTTGCTTCCTCTTTGAGGTAATCGTTTTCATTCTATTGATTCCAGGATTTTTACAGCAGCAGCTGGCATTGACGACGGTACGGTCGAATTAGTAAAGCGAGTCTTCCTTATTATGGCAAGAATATATGTGAGTCTATTGATAGTCTTGCAATCAAACAATAAGGGCTGACGGCAAACGAGGCTCTAAAAGCTCTAAAGGACCTCTATGGCCCCCAAAAAAGAAAAGTAGAGCGAAATTAAAGCTGTCTACGACACACGAGTCCAGCCTCTAGTAAGGCGATCATTAAGCAACGAAATCAACCGGAGATTGCAACGGACATCCGCGCTACCCTTTCTGGTCGGGAGTTGGAACCACCGTCGCTTGGACACCGTGACGTTGAGCACGTCTCCACTCACACAGCGGTGGAGTCGCTCGCCCTAACATTTTTAGCGAGAGCAATCTAAATCTTTTTGTTTATGCTAAATTATGTCTCGAGTTTGAGCGTTTGCAAAAACGCGATTCGCTTGGAAATTAAATAAATAAATAAATAAGAAAGAATTGGGCCTTCTTCTCCCTTTCGTAAGATGCCGCCGAAGCCTACGAGAGAAAGGAATCCACGAAGTCCAAAGCACGTGAAGAATCCCTTCGTAGTTATGAATTCTCTCTGGAAAGGAAATCTGGCCGTGGGGCCCAGAGTCAAAGTTGTTGACTCTTGTCACACGCCAACTCATGGGCACACGTATATATGCATAATCTAATTTCCCTTTTGGTGGCTTCTGAAATTGCGGCTGAAACCCTACGAAACAGAAAGAGAAGCCGCGCGTCCATGTTTCCGAAGAGCCGCAAGTCCTTGAAGCCGTGCGAAGCTTGAACGCGCAAGGTTAATTTTGTGTCGTGAGTTTATACCCAAGCGAGTTGTTATTTATAAACACTTAGAGTTTGAGGTTAAATTTAGATGTGGGAAACACTTTAGTGATTGAGCGATTGTAAACTCTGATTCTCCGATTTTAGTGGATTATTTGCTGCTGGCTCTCCCCGTGGACGTAGGTACCGATACTCGGACCGAACCACGTAAACTTCTGGTGTCCTTATTTTTCTCGTTTAATTTCTCTGGGGTGATTTCGCGTTGACGTAAATTGTAAGATCCTGGTAATTCCGCATATTATATCCCAACAATTGGTATTAGAGCTTGGGGTTGGATTTCTTGATTGTGATTTGGAGCTTTTTTGCTTGTCTGATTATTATCTAGAAATTCTGTTACTGCAATTATGTCTTAGAGGAAATCTGAAATTGAGAAGTTTAACAGGAGTAACAACTTTGTTTTATGGAGCATCAAGATGTGGGCATTATTGACAACACAAGGTTTTGCCAAGGCACTGGATGATGAAGATGACTTGCCGATTATAATGAAAGCCTCAGAGAGGGTAGAGCTGATGGAAAAAGCAAAGAGTATAATCCTGTTAAATTTGACGGATGAGGTCTTACTAGAGGTTGCTGAGGAGAAGGATGCCACAGCATTATGGGCAAAAATTCAAGCACTCTATGTGAAGAAAGGTTTGAACAATCGCTTGTACATGCTGAAGAAGATGTTTCAATTTAGATATACTGAAGGTACGTCTATCAGAACCCACCTAGATGAATTTAATAAACTCATGTTGGATCTGAAGAACGTCGGTAAGTTACTTGATGATGAAGAGCAAGGCATGATGTTGTTAGCCTCTTTATCAGAGTCATGGGAACACTTTACGATTCATCACATTGCGGGGCGTACTACTATTACCTCGAAGAGGTAAAGTCCGCCTTATTCTCTAAGGTGTGCGAGAAAGTTGCGAGATGACAAATCTGCAAGGAGCGCGCAAGCACCGACGGTTCGGGGTAGAGAACAACATCGAGGGCCTAGTAGCAACAAAGGTAAAAGCGAGATCGAAATCACGCTATAGAAAGTCCAAGGGACACGTGAAGTGCTTTGAGTGTCACGAGGAGGGACACATCGGAGAGACCGTCCTAAGTGGAGGAATAAAGTTGATAGGCGTAATGCCACAAGCGGTGTGGCAAACGTTGTCGAGGGGAGCAATAGTAATCTTTGAAGCTGTCTTATGTGTGACTGCTACTTCGTCAAGAGACGAATGGGTGCTAGATTCGGGGTGTTCTTATCACATGACGCCTCATAAGAACTGGTTTACTACTTACCAGGCTGCAGATGGTGGTAGGGTTCTTTTGGGGAATAATGTAGTCTGTAAGGCTGTGGCGATAGGGACAATTCGGATCCGGATGTACGATGGGGTGGTTCGCACATTGACAGATGTGAGGCATGTACCGGAGCTCAAGAAGAACCTTATTTCTCTAGGGACACTCGATGACATCGAGTGCAGATACACCGCTGAAGGTGGAGTACTGAAGATCTCTCGAGGTGCCATGACAAGATGAAGGGGAAGAAAGTGAATACTCTCATCATCTATCGGGAGAGACCGTGACTCGGAACCGCTGCGGTTTCATCGGTGAGTCGATTCGATTTGACTCAATTATGGCATATGCATTTGGGGCACATGAGTGAGGCGGGTATGACGATGCTGAGTGAAAGGGGGTTGTTGAAAGGTCAGAAGACAGAAAAGCTGGACTTATGTGAGCATTGCATCTATGGGAAGCAGCACCGAGTTAAGTTTATAACAGCTATTCATTCAACCAAACGACCAGTTGAATATATTCACTCAGACGTCTGGGGCCCGTCTTCGGTTCTTTCGAAAGGAGATGCCCGATATATGCTGACATTTATCGACGATTATTCAATGAATGTATGGGTATACTTTCCGAAGCACAAATATGACGTGTTTGATCGGTTCAAGAAATTTAAGGCATTGATTGAGAAGCGATCGATAAACAAATCAAGTGCTCGAGAACCGATAATGGCATGGAGTTCGTGGTAAAGATTTTACCGAGTTCTCGAGAAAGAAGGTATTGTAAGACACCGCACGGACTCACAGGACACCACGACAGAATGGCGTGGCGAACGGAAGAACGGGGACTTTGCTTGAATGAGCTCGATGCATGCTTTCGCATGCGGGACTTGGCAAGGAATTTTGGGCAAGCGAAGAACATGTCATGTTACACAGGTTAATCGATCTCCATCATCCGCTATCGAGTGGAAGACTCCGAGGAAGTATGGTCGGGGAAACCCGTTGATTACTCCGGATTACGTATATTCGAATGTCCTGCGTATGCTCATGCAAGTGATGGTAAGCTTGAGCCGAGGTCGAAGAAGTGCATATTTCTAGGTTTTGCACATGGGGTGAAAGGCTACCGGCTGTGGTGCACCGATCCTAGATCACTCGATTTTCTAATCAGCAGAGATGTGATCTTCGACGAGACTGCAATGCTTCAACAGAGGAGTTCTGAAACACAACCAGCAGAGAAGATAGATCATGGTGTCATGAGTGAGGTGGAGCTTCAAGTGGAGACTCCAGAGACCTCGAAGGTAACAGAAGTTGAGACTGCAGATGAAGCTGCAATTCCTGAAGTCAGTGATAGTGAACAATTAGCAAATTCGCAGCAGACTATAGCCGCAGATAGACAGAGAAGGCACATTAAATCACCGGTATGTTATGGTTATATAGATATTGCTTATGCATTGACTGTAGGTGATGAGCTGGAGACAGATGAGCATTTGTCTTATTCTGAGGCGATGGCTAGTTTAGAGTCATCGCAGTGGCTAGGGGCTATGAGTGAGGAGATGGAATCACTCCATCGAAATCAGACATGGGAGCTGGTCAAAGTACCCAAGAGCCAAAAGATTGTCGGAAGTAAATGGGTCTTCAAACGGAAAGAGGGCATTCCCGGTGTCGAGGCAGCGAGGTATAAGGCGAGACTTGTGGCGAAAGGGTATACACAACGTGAGGGCATTGACTACAATGAGGTGTTCTCTCCTGTGGTAAGACATACTTCTATTCGTGTTTTACTTGCCTTAGTTGCTTCGCAGGATCTCGAGTTAGAGCAACTAGATGTGAAAACTGCATTTCTTCACGGTGAGTTGGAGGAGCAGATTTACATGAGGCAACTAGAGGGATTTGCTATTCCGGGTAAGGAAGATCATGTTTGCTTATTAAAGAAATCTTTGTATGGGCTGAAACAGTATTCTAGGCAATAGTATAAACGTTTTGATACTTTCATGGCTAGTCAAAACTATTCAAAAAGTCAAATGGACAGCTGCGTTTACTATAGGAGATTGGAGAATGGTTCTTTAATTTATCTACTCTTATATGTTGATGATATGATGATAGCAGCTAAGAATATGTCTGATATTGATGTGTCTTTGAGGCGGTTAAATGCTAAATTTGAGATGAAAGATTTAGGTGCTGCAAAGAAAATTTTGGGTATGGAGATTTTGCGTGACAGGACTATAGGAGTTTTACGTCTATCTCAAAAGAAATACATTGAGAAGATCGTAGCACGTTTCAATATGTAGTCAGCAAAATCTGTAAGTACACCTTTAGTAAAGCACTTTAAACTTTCAGATAAATTATCACCGCATACTGAGGAGGAGGAGGAACATATGTCTCGTGTTCCTTATTCTAGTGCCGTGGGTAGTATTATATATGTTATGGTGTGCACTAGGCCTGATATTTCACAAGCTGTGAGTGTGGTTAGTCGCTATATGAAGCGTCCCGGTAAAGCTCATTGGGAAGCATGAAGTGGATCCTCGAGATATTTGAAGGGGACAACAGACGTGGGTATAGTATACCGGAGGAACAATAATGGCAGTGAGACCACTGGTTTTGTGGATACGGATCACGCCGGTGACTTGGATGATTGCAGATCTTTAGCAAGGTACGTGTTTACGCTAGCGGGTGGTGCAGTTAATTGGAAAGCGTCCTTACAGGATCACATTACCTTGTCTTCAACTGAGGCATAGTACATGGCACTAACCTTTGTAGCGAAGGAGGCGATATGGTTACAAAGTTTGCTCTCGGACTTTGGGTTAGAACAGAAAAGTGTGGATATACATTGTGATAATAAGGGTGCAATATATTTGTCGTATAATCCAGTTTATCACGAGCGAACGAAGCATATCAACATCGGGTACCACTTCATCCGAGATGTCTTAGCTAAGGGTATTGTTACTGTAAAAAAGATTGCTACAGCAGATAACCCGGCAGACATGATGACTAAGCCTATTCCTTTGGCGAAGCTCAAGCTCTACTTAAGCTCTATTGGCGTCTATGAAGAGTGAGCGCCCGTCGGGGCGTTGGAGAAGCGAAAAGAATATGGATGATGAAGCACTATAATTTGGCTTCAAACATCGAGCCAAGGAGGAGAATTGTTAAATTATGTCTCGAGTTTGAGCGTTTGCAAAAACGCGATTCGCTTGGAAATTAAATAAATAAATAAATAAGAAAGAATTGGGCCTTCTTCTCCCTTTCGTAAGATGCCACCGAAGCCTACGAGAGAAAGGAATCCGCGAAGTCCAGCACGTGAAGAATCCCTTCGCAGTTATGAATTCTCTCTGGAAAAGGAAATCTGGCCGTGGGGCCCAGAGTCAAAGTTGTTGACTCTGGGCACACGCCAACTCATGGGCACACGTATATATGCATAATCTAATTTCCCTTTTGGTGGCTTCTGAAATTGCGGCTGAAACCCTACGAAACGGAAAGAGGAGCCGCGCGTCCATGTTTCCGAAGAGCCGCAAGTCCTTGAAGCCGTGCGAAGCTTGAACGCGCAAGGTTAATTTTGTGTCGTGAGTTTATACCCAAGCGAGTTGTTATTTATAAACACTTAGAGTTTGAGGTTAAATTTAGATGTGGGAAACATTTTAGTGATTGAGCGATTGTAAACTCGATTCTTCGATTTTAGTGGATTATTTGCTGTCTTTGCTCTCCCCGTGGACGTAGGTACTAATACTCAGACTAAACCACATAAAATTCGGGTGTCCTTATTTTTCTCGTTTAATTTCTTTGGAATGATTTCACGTTGACGTAAATTGCAAGATCCTGGTAATTCCGCATATTATATCTCAACAGTAATCCTGTAGCACGAGGTAGAAAGCTACTTCCCATCAATGATCTCAAACTTCAATTGGTCCTTCCTCAGTTGCGGAAGCTGCGGGCGGAAGACATAGCCGGTCGCAGTCTTTTGGCTCTCAACCAACACATCATGCGCACAGGCACTCATGTGCGAACAGTAACTGTAATGACAGGTTCTATTCTTGTTTAAAAAACTTCAAGCAAGCAAAATTTGTCATGTAAACGAGGCACAGGGGACAAGATGGAATAAGTATTCTGATGGCTAAATTTGAGAATGTCGGTTGTTTAATGTTGCTGAACATAGCGGAGATTCGCAGTATGCTCGTTGTTCTAGCCTATATAGCATAAGCATCAAAGAAATGACATTCCCAACAACATTTATCTTTCTTGTTTTTATGTAATTGAGGGACAATGCATCAACCACTTTGTCTCGTTTATGTGCTATCTCTGTATTGCTGCTCGTACAGTTGCCTGGCAGCTACTTCTGACCTCTTCGGTCTTTCCCTCCTTAACTTAAAAGAGACAATATCCCTTGTTAGTGGTCGAGTTTCTCTGAGAATGTGCACAGGTCAAACTCGAGCTGAGGAGAGTCCCATCTTGAAGAATGACGAGATGGTCGAGTTGCTTATGACCCCCTCATTCCCATTTAGGAACTCGCATGTCGGCTTCTGTAAGCTCTATACCATCTCTAATATACAGAAGAGATGATCGCGTAATCAGATAGAGGCCCCATACATTTGATACGAAGAACCGATTACTCACATCAGTTTGCTGTTTACCTTGCAGTAGGCCGTTCGAATTACGTCAGAGATTTCTAGGAAAGCTCCTGATCCATCATTTATTACAGTTGCGCCTAGGACAACATTTAGCGACGAACCATAGTTGACCGTTTTCAAACAACGCCGTTATTCGGGTGCCAATAAAGGAACAAGAACACAGGTTGCGTGATCGCTCGATGGCTAAACTATAGCTGGTCCACAACACATGATCCCAAAGTATCAATAACGTCACTACTCATAGATATCACTGACATGGTAGTCTATTGATAAAAGCGTCACGTTCTTTTGCATAAATTCTCAATTCACAAATTCGAGTCATATCATGGGCGAATTTATGCTTAATTTTTGCTTCGAGCATTTACTATCTCATACGAAAATCTCCAAATTTTCAATACACTAGTGAGACCTAGTAACGAGTGATATAATAACGAGTGAATTGAATAGTTATAACTCAAGTCGAACATTTAAGGGTTAATACCTTGAAAAACTCTAAATTTGTACACTTGTGATAAATTTACCCCAAACTGATATATTTTTGACAAATTTATCCCAAACTAGTACACTTATAACAAATTTACCCTCTGTTAGTTTTCGTTAAATTTTACTGTCAAATTATTAAGTTAAATGACACGTAACAGTTGACTGGTATACCAATTTAGAATTTTATGCTCCGTTTGTCACAGTTTACAATTTTTGTAAATTTTTTGTAATATTAATCTAAATTTAGCGGAGGGTATATTTGTCACAAATTTACTAATTTTGGGTTTTTTGCGGTCGAATAAATTAATTTGGAATAAATTCAGTTTAGGGTTTTTTTATGGTCAATCGGGTAAATTTATCATAGTTATACAGTTTTGGATTTTTTATGATAAAAAGAAAAAAAAAAGGTAAATTTATCACCGATGTACTAATTTAAAATTTTTCATGATATTAATCCAACATTTAATAATGGATATGGGGCATAATGAACATTGCACCTATTGTAGGTACGCTGGTTACTTTTGACATTTTCAGAAACAACAGAAGAAAAAATAATGATAACTCTGAGATAATGCTTAGGATAACGTTAAAATAAATAAATAAATAAATAGAAAGAGGATGGCCGGCAAAGTGGAGATAAAAATATGTCCCGTGCAGATCGCCATCAGTCCTGCCCCGTGCGATTTATAGGAAACTGGACTTTCGCGTTCTTCTCCAATAGACATCACCTGGTTTCATTGCCTCTTCTCAATTGGCCATCTCTCTCTCTCTCTCTCTCTCTCTCTCTCTCGATGGAGAAGAAGCCGGTGCAGTACTCAGTGGTATCAATACACTCTTTCTCTTCTGTTTCGTTCCCCTGCCCCTCTTTTGCTCATGCTTTTAAGCCCTCTAGATATGGAGATCTCTTGTGAACCTTCCTTGAACTTTTACGAATCGACCATGACATGGGCTCGTGGGTGGTGGTGCTTTTTTGTAGGTGGATGCATTCACCGACACGGCCTTCAAGGGGAACCCGGCGGCGGTGTGTGTCTTGGAAGAAGAGAGGGAGGAGGAGTGGCTGCAGGCAGTGGCCAGGGAGTTCAACATCTCGGAGACCTGTTACCTGACCCGGGCCCCGGGGTCGGAACTCGCCGGCTCCGGCGACGGAGGATCGAGCCCGAGGTTCCGGCTCAGGTGGTTCACTCCAGTTGAGGAGGTGAGTGAGTTTCGGAATTCCATGTTCGCGTCGTTGCTTGCTTTGATTCGGAAATTGCAGGATATACAGAGTCTGTGGCTAATAAATGACTAAAAGCTCTTTTGTCTGCTTCCCACATGAATGACTAATATTCGATTTTGTGCATTGCTAAATTTTACTTGCGTGCTTTTGGTAATTTTCTATCTTTATCATCGGCGACAAAAATGGCATTTTTTCAGTTATTGTCGCAGCTGCGCGGAGTCAGCTTCCTGGTTTTGTTATGATTCTTTTAACTTGTGATAATTCGTGGCTTCTGAGTTCCGCTGCATATAATCAACCATGGACAGCTTGATGAAGAATTCGTCAACAATTCAATTTCTATTCGTCCTTCGCGGTCTGTTGTCTTCTCATTACTTTGGATTACCAGTTGATTCGTTAATTGTCCTTGTATTAGATGAAATTATATGTATTACCTGCGTGGGACTATGGATCATGTTGATGTTGTTCGATAGGCCTCCAAGTCCGACACCGAGTCTCTGATGTACTTGAGAAATGCCTGCTTTGTCGTTATAATAATCCATTTCCACCAGACTAATCTATGCGGTTGCTCTGATGCCAGGTTTTAGATAGTGGCAGTAAACATCAATGTAGATGATCAATCAGTTTGATGGAGTATGTCTCATTTCAGTATGGAAGAAATGCTGCTGGAAACTGGTGATCATATTATCTAAACACAAACTTTACCTTTCAGGTTGAGCTCTGTGGTCATGCAACGCTAGCTGCTGCGCACACTCTCTTCACATCTGGGATGGTAGATTCTGACACCATCGAGTTTATGACGTTATCCGGAATTCTCACTGCTAAAAGGATTCCTGAAATGAAGTCATCCAACATTTCAAAGATTCAAGACGGTGATGTGCCCGGAATATGGATCGAATTGGATTTTCCTGTAGTCCCGATCCCTGAAGATGATGCTGAGCGGATTTCATGTGTCTCCAAAGTTCTCAATGGCACTTCCGTTGTTGAAATCAAGAAGACGGCAAAGGGCGACCATTTCGTAATTGCTCAACTGCGACCTGATCATTTTCTTTTCCCCATAAATACTGTTTTGGGTACATTGAACCCCTTGCTTCCTCTTTGAGGCAATCGTTTTCATTCTGTTGATTCCAGGATTTTTACAGCAGCAGCTGGCATTGAGCTGATTTTCATTAGGAAGAGAGTATTTAATTCCTTCATTTCTACTTTCTTCTGCTTATTTTCGCAGATTGTTATCCCATCAGGGAAAGAAGTTGAAGAATTTCGGCCCCAGTTTGATGAGATACAGAGATGTCCTGGGAGGGGTATTATCATCACAGCATTGGCTCAGCCAGACTCAGGATTCGATTTTGTCAGTCGATTCTTCGCTCCAAAACTTGGGGTGAATGAGGTATTAAAGTTCATACCTTGGAATGTTTCTTGAAGAATCAATCATAATTAGTTCATCAATTGTCTGATTAGTTGATCATCTGTCGAAAGCTGTTCTATCAACCAATTTTATGCTCTTACCACAAACCCCTGAATGAATGATCTACTTTCCAGGATCCTGTATGTGGCAGTGCACATTGTGCTTTGGCACCTTATTGGAGTGAAAAGCTGGGGAAAAATGATCTCGTTGCCTATGCTGTAACCTCTCTCTCTCTCTCTCTCTCTCTCTCTCTCTGTGTTCATGCACCCATGTACGTTTGCTTCTGTATGCGCATGTGTTTTGTTATGCTTCTCTCGTCTCTCAAACGGTATGTAAATGAATGATTTTCAATGGCATACTGCTACCGCCCTAATCATTTTCACGTCTTGCAGGCATCGCCCAGAGGAGGAGTGGTGAAGGTGCACTTGGACAAGCAGAACCAGAGAGTGATGCTGCGCGGCAAAGCTGTAAATGTAATGAAGGGCTCTCTTCTTGCTTGAATTTCTAGCGCTTCTTTGAACTTATAGCGCGTGAAATTCCTGTATGTGAGATGGAACTGAGATAAGTGGGCTTATGTGGTGGGTTGGATGTTACCGATTGGAATATGGTGAACTACCTGAGATCATATTTTCCTTCATGAGAGGTTCTCAATCTGCTTGCGTTGGAGAGTGAACTAAAAATTGTAGAATGAATCACATTGTTTCACTCTTAAAGGACTGTGTCTGTAGAAGAATGTGCATGTTTGAATGAAATAAGGGTTTATCGGCATGTCGGGGAAAATAAACAAGGGACTTAAAGCCTCCGTCGGATGAAGACATGAGCATTGCACAGTTTCTGCTCGCATAGATAACTAACTACCTGCCAATTTTTCTTTCGAGGAGTAGGATGGCCATTCATTTCCTGTACTTGTTGTGGAGTTGGGTTGTGGATTGCAGCTACGCTATCTGTTATATTTATATGGTACGTCAATGATGGGATGCGATTAAAACTAGGAGCGTCAAAGGTTCGGTTCGGTTTGGTTTTTTTGAAAAACCGAACCATTAGGAAAAACTTCCGAACTGAACCGAATGAGACCCAAACCGAATGCGAACCGAACCGAAATTTCGGTTCCGTTCGATTCGGTTGGTTCGGTTTTTCGGTTTTTGATTTTCAACTTTTAGTTTTCGGTTTTTGCATTTTTTTTTCATTTTTTTTCTGTTCTATTTCTAAGAAATAAGTTCTTATCGTTTGTTGGTTCGGTTAACCGATAAAAACCGAACCGATAAAACTGAATTTTTTTATTCGGTTCGATTCGATTTTCAGTTCGATTCAGTTTTCGGTTCGGTTTTTGACACCCCTAATTAAAACGCATTGATTTGTCTTAATGTGACATAATGGAGAGACACATTTTGAAAGAGTGTGAGCGAAGTTATATTAATAAATTATGGAGATAACCATCATAACATTTGGTAGAAAGAACATTACCAAACAAAGTGTTCTCTCTTCTTCTCCTCTCTCCATAAAGAACAAAAGGGGTTCCATTTTTACTTCAAGAAGACAATTGGCATTAACTTTGTAAAACGTAAATATTTTTCTTGCGATTGTACTCAGACCATCGTGAAGTCATATCGTTTGTCGTTCGCTCATGATTCAATATATCTTAGGTAATTCATTTATTGCATTTCGAAGAGATAAATCATTTCTTCTGCCAACTTTCTTCCAACATTGGTATCGAAGCTTTTATTATGATCTCTGCCTTATTTTTCCGTCAAATTTTCTCGCTTGTTCTTTGATATGAGGTTCAAGAGGATGAACTTCACATTGTCTAGATGTTCATTACTTAGAAATTGCAACATAAACCGTCAAAAACGAACCAGAAGTGAAGAACGGGTTTGGAAGTCGCGGACAGCAATACTGTTTTGGCCATTTTTTGGAATATTATTTTGGCCAAAATCAATTTTTGAATAAATAAGGTAAAAGTAATCATCGAGACGATCACAACGGTTGGTATCACGCTGCTTGAAGACACCGAACACACCCACATGCTAGGCCAGAAGCTGCAACGTGTGAGCGCCACGCATGCATTAGCCAATTGACACATGTTGACGTTAGTGATGATGTCAACCAATAGTCAATAACCGTCTTGCTAACGTCATCGATGACATTGCCCATCGACGGTTCGCTAGCCAGCCTAAGACTCTTGCTCTATCACAGGAGTCTTATATAATGAAAAATTTTTAGTATTTCAATATGCAGCATTGTAATCTCATTTATACCCCTTTTATGCAAGGCAAATGCATGCTTACTAAGATGTGTTCACAAGAAAAGAAAGAAATGAAGACTATTCCTTATGCTAGTTTTATTTATTTTTTCTTTTCTTTTTCCTTTTGGTTCTTCTTTTCCTTCTTCACTGTTTTATTACTGTGGTCGACGAGAGTCACCCCACCCTTATTGACCACTAGGCAAGGGCAGCAAAGCCCTTGCCAGCCACAAGTGAGATGGTCGAGGTAAGACTAGCCTCGCCAGCCACAATAATAAAATAATGAGGAAGGAAAAGTAAAAAAAAAAATTAAAAAAAATCGAAATACTATTAAGATAATATTAAAAATTATCTTTATCAATGATTTCTATTCAAAATTGGTAAAATTGACTCGATGAGTAAAATGTGAAAAGGTTTATGACTTTTTGGATAATTTTTTAATGTCCGCAAGTTCTTTTTAAGAGTTTCATTACTTATACTAAATTGATTCAAAAGGTATTATACTAATTTGATGAAAGTGATTACGATTGAGAGCCAATGAGTACAAGTCTTGTAACTCTAGCTTAAGCAAATGGTTTGGACAAAGATCTATTTTGAAAATTATTTATTAGAAGAATTTATTTTAGGACAAAAAATATTGTATGCTTGGGCAACATGTACTAGTAACAATGCATTAGGATTCAGAAGGTATGCGATTAAAACTTCATGTGATGTCGATGTTGATGCCTTCTTTAATGATCCATCAGCGACTACGCGGTGTGAATTGTCACTCGTGACCGAGTTGGTCCTTAGTTGGTCTAGTTTAAATTAAGTGTACTTGCAGGCGAGACTGGACCAGACCCAGTTATAAATATATACATGTTTACCTCGTTGATGTTCTGAAATTATCTAAACAAACCCAAATGTTAAAATTTCTTCATTCTGTTTTCTTTTCTTTCTTTTTTTTTTGGCTAAATTATTATTATTTTTTAAGTTGTCCCTAGCTTGTCGCCAACCCCGAAAAGAAATGAAATAGAATAACAATATAATTAATTTTGCAAACATCAATCGACGTGCATGTGATCGGAGGCCATGTGTGAATATGCACAGTTCACACCAATGGATGGCATCTGCATAGCATATGATTTTCTATTGTTTTTTCTCACATTCTTAGTCCATTCCTCTTTCGCAATTATCAAGAAAAAGCACCCCACGTTGCTTTTGCAAGCCACCCGCCTACATTGGCATCTTAAAGAGAAGAAGTATATATCTCGACCCACATAATTTCGCCAAAACAAATAAAGAAGAAAAAGGAAGATGAGATTCGTAAAATTCATGTCCTAATATTTATACTTACTAGCCAACATTAACATTAATCGGGGTGCTTCTTGAAAAAAAAAAAGGAAAAAGGAAAAATAATGGTTGGAACTGCAAGATCAATGTGTGCAAGTGGACCTTTTTATAAATAATAAAGACTTCAAGAAAAACAATTCTCATGAGATGTGGATGGGTCCGTCAGCCTAAGTTAGCTTAATATGCACAAAGTTGTTCTTTAATGTTTCCTTCTTCCATTATTTAATTGACCCATCATGTCTACATTCCATTAAGATTTGTCCCATGAAAAATATGTCCACTTCACAATTGTCTATGCCAACCTTACATTAGCGACAACACCACATGATGTCTAGTGGAAAAAAATTATCGAGACTCAAAACCTCAATCTCTAGAGCGACGGCAGATACAAAAATCTAAATCCGGAAAGAAATTGAAAAAATTGTATTACTTAACTCAAAAGGCAATGGATAGTGTTTATTATCTGGAATCATATGAATTCCATCATGTATTTGACAAAATTGCTCCGGAGGACAAAAATGCTGAGCTTGGATTGTCCATCCGGGCAACATATATTGAACATATTTTATTGGTTAAGTAACATATTCACGGATTTATAAAGCTGACGTGCATACAAGGCATAGTAAATTACAAGTGTTTTTCTCATGCTTACTTGTTAGTCATTTTATAATAAAATGAGTATATGTGAAGATTATACCATTTGACAATTAGACATGGTAATGCAAACCAATTAAAAATGTGCTAATTAGCGTTATTTTGTTATTTTACTATCGATTCTTAATCATCGAAAAAGAGTGCATGGTCGTAGCACTCCAAAGTTCATAGCGATTTTAACAATGTTACACCGCTCAGTAAACTTCATTGCGTTGTAGTTTTAAAGCATTCATTAGCAAACAAACATGTGGCAAGATTTCAAAACGCAACAATAACATAATTACAACTTCACCAAACGGCTCTAAATACCTCCTAGATTCTTAATTTCCTTGGAAAGACTATTCTTTTTTCAAAGAGCAAACCGGTTTCAGCCGTATATTCCCGTCCATTGGGGCGTTCAATTTGAAAAGGATTTTAGAAATCATTGTTAGCGAAAATGGACCTCTGTTTTAAAAAATGAACTTTCTGCTCGTCTTTCATCAAATATAATGAAAAGAGACTTTCATTAGGAAGATAAAAAAGTTCCTTGATTATGCTTGAAAAACATTTTCATGATTTTTTTTTTTTTGTTAACTGAGGTAACGCCGGAGACTCCCCTGTGGGGTCACACCGCCCTCCGATGTTCGGTGGCACCATCGGATGTCGTCGCAAGCCAAACCTCGGGGGGCTGGCCTAGTAATCCATCGTGGGACCCCCACTTAAGTCATAAAATGCAACGAGATAGTTCGAATTCTCGACCTCGGCGATGAGGGAGAGAACGCACATCAACTGCGCTGCCCATGGGTGGGTAACATTTTCATGATATTGTAAAATGCATTTTATAAACAGTTTCCATCTCCAAATGAAAATAAAATTGGAAGTCATGTTAAAAACAATAATTGAAGAGCTAACGCTAAACTCATGACTTCCGCCTTACTTTTAAATTTACGAGCTTTTGATTTTAGTTTTGACATTAAAGTGACTTCATCTACATAAAATATCTTCTTCTTTTTTCCTCAAAAAGGTAAAGGGAAAATGACATATGGTTCTCGAACTTTGGTTAACTATGCAATGTCATCCCAAATTTTGAATTTGCTCAATTTGATCTTAAACTTTAGCTTAATGTATAATGTTGCCATTGAACTTTTTACTTCTGGTGCACATTTAATTTAGCTCATAAACTATATGAAATTATTCAATGTTGTCATTCCATTAATTTAAATAAACGAAATTTGTTGATTTGGCTTCCAATTTGGTACATTTTAAACGATGGACAAAAATAAAGTTACATAATTATCCACATAAGACATTCAACTCAAATTGGAATGTCCATTTTAAATTTGTTTAGTTTGGAGAATTAATTATTTAGACTTAATATACTTGATTTGAGTTAAATATCTTACGTGGGTAAATCACATGTAACGTTATTTTTTTATCCATCATTTAAGCTAATCAGATCGAAAGCTAAATTCCCAAATTCCGTTATTTTGAAATATAATGATAATATTGGATATTTTCATATAGTCTAGTGAGTAAATTAAATAGATAGGAACCATATTCATCAATTTAAAAGTTCAAAGACAAGATAGCATATTGAAACAAAGTTTATGGACCATTTATGTAATTACCTCAATAATAAACCGTAGTATTTAGAATCACCTCACGTTTTTTCATAATTTTTTTACAAATTAAAATAGTATCTCTATTGTTTGCCAACCAATTCAACATATATACATTAAAATATAAATATCAGAACCCTCCAAAGAGGCATTTTATCAGTGGTTGACTTTGGAATTTAGCCTCATTTTTGTTGTCTGGCCTTGGAATTCAAAACCTATCTCATGGCCCAAATCTGCCGCGATTGGCATGACCTTATCCGACCTCATGTAGGATAGGACAATGACAAAATTTTAAGTACAAAGCGACATCATGTGCGTGTGTAAGCTTGAGTTCAGCACCATGCTTTAGGATTTATCTGCGTAAAAATTTGGCTTGATCGACACGTCTAAAGTACAAGGGAAGTAAGGAGAAGATACAAGTCTTCTCTTTGCTTGAATCATAATCTCGACAATACATGTCGTACTATACATTGTCGGTCTGTTTTTTTTTTTTTTTTTAAATTTCGGGTGTGAATATGACGAAGTAGATATCAAAAAATAAGTCAAGAGTTTGATCTTAACAGGCTTGTGCGCCACTTCTTTCGTGATGCTCTATTGTCGCTTGCCCTTCTCGTAATCATGTATGGTCCAAATTACACATCTAGAGCACATTCAAAAGTTCTCTAAGTCATGGGTGAAGTCTTACGCTAAGCACGTGGAAAAAGAAAGGGCACATTAACTCCCTGAAACTGAAGTTCGGTAAATTCATTTCTCTTTGCCAAATCGAAGGGACAGAAATGAATTTTACTCGTTTTCCAGGAATGATTCAAACTTTCAAAGAAGCAAGGTGGGGTTCCATTAGAATAGTGACAATGGAATGAAACCAAAAGGTGAGTTAGGTGGCACGTAATACAAACACCAAGACAGCGGCCCTCAACTGTTCCTGCGAACTTATTAACATCGGCCATTAATGTCTGTAGCCCCTCGATGCTTTTGGTGATGACCATGACTCCATTCAATGGCCTCCTCTGCTTTTTGCCAACCCTGCTCTCCCTTCTTTTCACTCGGCAGCTCTTGTAAGCTTTCAAAATCAAGCCCAATTAAGAGCACTTCAATTTGAATTTGAATTCTTCTTCTGCCCATTTATTACGCCACATAACAGTATGAGTAACTACAAGACCTAACATTTGTTGAGAATTTACTGAAGTTTAGTTCCCGAATGACTCGATAATATCAAGAAATTCGATCATTACTTGCCCACAAACGGGCGGGGCCAAACATACAGGGGTTGGCTTTGTTTAGTTCGCAATCAAAGCAGCTCGATGATCTCGGGTCAACTCATAAGCAACTTTGAAGAAACGCTTTGCTGCTGTAACATGCTTCTAAGCAAAAATGGAAGAGGTGAAATCGCCCTTTAATAACATTATTAATATCTGAAAGCAATTCTGATTATTCTAGTAAGCACATGGGAGCTCCGAGGTATCAGCCGGTGCTCCACTGATGGGATATATAGTATAGAGATGACGGACCTTTTAACGATCTTGATGGGCAGTCTATATTATATGTTTTCTACATTATTAAATGTTCTGCAGATCTAATTACGTATTACGAAGACGGGAAGATGATGGCAACGATTCATAATAATAAAAAATGAAGAATATCGTCAGATGCAGAAGGTTTGATTCTTCGTCCAATAGAATATATACCCCTTTTTTCTAAAGCAGCAAGCTCCATCGTATGAATTCTCTAATCAATCTAGTTCAGCCTCAGAAAGGTTGATATTGTACACAAAGCCAGAGCAGAGGAATCAAAAAGCAAAGGACTTGAAACGAATCAAATCATACTCCATGTACTCATATGGCCTGAGAAACACCCTGTTTGAAGCGAAACTCTAAACTCTGTATTCAGGTTGTTTTAATGAAACATTCTTCTTCTTCTTCTTCTGTTTAGCTCTTTTGAGACAAATTTCCAGTTTTTCAGCCTCCCACAATGAAGAGATCAAAAGTGAAGGAAAGTAAAAAAGAAAAAGAGCTAAAGATCAGAAAAGTTTGAATGGGGAATTTGCAAGAAGACTAGACATCTTGCGAGGAAGATGAGTGTCCGACCTTGTTCTGCCTTCCCATGAGCCATAGCAGAGTCCTCCTTGTGAAAGATGGTGGATTGTGAGCCAAAGAATCCAAACTGTTGCAGCTCTCAATCTCCTCCTCATGACCCAACTCACTCCCTCCATTTTCCCACCTCCCAATTTCAGCCCCAGTTTCTTTTTTGTCTTTGGCATCACTCCCACCCACCACCACATTCCGGTTAATTGGAAACCGGAAAGAGACTGCCCGCCTCGACGAATCCTCAGCCCCCGGATGGTTCACCTTCTCCCTCTTCCCTCGTAGCCAAATCTTCGATATGGAGAAGCTCTCTTTCCGGATGCTCGAGCCATCGTTCTCATTCCTCTCTTGAGGATTATTAACTTTGCCATTGGGGTTCAAATTCTTGATCGCTTCAAAGCCAATGAACTCTCTCCTTGACTCGGACCCGCATTCCGACATTGCCATCCGATGCCCCGGAGTCAGCGGCAAGTGAGGCTTCTTGCTGGGTTGCTTCTTCTTCGGGGTCGTGATCGGCACTCGCAACGTGGACGCCTCATCCATCACATAAGCAAAAGATCCCATGGAGAAGCACCTCCTAGAGTCCACATTGCTGCTTATGCTACTGCTACTCCCTTCACCACCCTCCACATTCCTGAACTTCCCAAGCTTCACCGGCACGACCCGCTCGCCCGAACCTGCCACTACCGATAGGCTCTCTTCGTCCTTCGAGTCGAATTCGCCCGATTTCTGCGGCAATTCAAAGCGGACAGAGCCAAATTCAGACCCTCCACGAAAACCCAGATGGGAATCGGTCCTCAACGCCGAATTAGCCCTTCCAAGGCCGGAATTCGCACGGCCGAGCTCCCTCGAGCTCTCACTCCCGGATTCAAGAACGAGAACAATGGGGGAGCCAATGTGGGCGGGGGAGAAATCAGGCAGCAGATTGCCCCTGCACAGAGGGCAAGTGGAGTGGGACAAAAGCCATGTGTCTATGCACTCCATGTGAAAGGCATGGCTACACTTGGGGAGCAGTCTCAGCTTGTCCTCAGGCTCAAACTCACAGAGGCACACTGCACAGTCGAAGGGGTTCTTGAGCCCGATGATGGCTTTGTAGAAGAAGACAGGGAGGGTGTCGATGAAGGACTGGTCGACCCCTGCGTCGTGGAGGTGGAAGAGCTGCTGGAGCTGGCCTTGAAGGGCGGTGACGTCGTCCGGGTCCTCCGGGTCCCTGAGCGTACTCGGTGGCCGCGTGAGGAACCTCACCAGGAGGTGAAGGAGGCCGGACAAGAAGAAGATGACGGCGAGGATGATGATGATCAGGAGGATGCTTGGGCTGACTCTGTTGCTCAAGCTCAGGTCATCTGAGTGAGAAGAAGTAGGAGGCAGTGGCGGTGGTTGCTGGAGGAGAGAGTAGGCCCTTTGAGAGGAAGAAGAAGATGATGATGATGATGATGATGATTCATGGAGTACCCAATCCATGATTTCTGAGGTAAAACTTTCCAAGAAAATTTCTAGATTCCCATCAAAACTGCTGGGAAAATCTAATGAAAATTGGCAAAGGAAAAAAGGGAGTCTTTTTTCTCTCCCCTCTATCTCTCTAGAAAAGTCTAAGGGTCTTTGCGCTTGTGTGGACACGGAAGAAATGAGGAGGGCTTGTGAGGCTGACTCTCCGTGATTTACCTCTCCCGGGGAAGAAGACCTGCAAGTCAAATAAGAGAGAGAGAGAGAGAGAGAGAGAGAGAGAGGGGAGAAATAAATGTGGGGGAGAAGTGGAAGAAATAAATGGTGACAGGAAGGGGAGAATTCAAAAAGAGTGACAAAAAATCTACAAAAACAGCAGAGAATAAATGAGGGAGGAGATTTTTCTTGGCTGTTGCCCTTATATAGCTCCTTTTCTAGATGAAATCTTTATAAGCATATTAAATTTCTGGGAAATGACTTTATGGGGATTTTCATCAAATGCAATGCAAGGGCAAGGGCTCTTGCTCAGGGTTGACTTCCAAGGGAAAAACCCTGCTCTGCATCAAGCCCCAGGCCCATTAATTTTGTCCATGAATGCTCATCATAATGAACAAAGTTAAAATAAAAAGAAGAGCTGCATATCTGTTTGTGCTTGGAAATGTAAAAAACTTCATGTGGGGGCGATTCTCACCGCTTTTCTTTACGTTTGCCGTCCTCAGCGCTTGGGCTCCTCTGATCAAATCCCAAAGCTCCTTCTATTCCAACTCTAATGTGGTAGTCGATTTAGGTAGGGCAAGAAACGCGGTTGGAAAGTCAAAGCTCTCTCTCTCTCTCTGTGCTTGGGTTCTAGATAGAGAGAGGGAGATCTGGAACTGGTGGGAGTGGAAGCATCGGATGCTTTCTATCAGGAGACACATTTTTAAAAGAAGAGAAAAGCCTCTTTTGCTTTTCATCTTTTTGGAGTCTTCTTTTCGACCTCTTTCCATAGATTTTTCTGCTTGCTTTTCGTGCTGCTTAAAGCAACGTCATGAACGGGGAGACACCCGCGTAAAGAAAAGTGGGTCCTTTATTCACCTTTTCGTGCCTCCCTTGCTCTGCAGAGATTGCTGGGAAAACAGATGGAGTCAAATTTTCCCTTCAGTCAATGGAATGAGACATGATTAGGTTTCAGCCTCATGCTGCGTTTTCAATGGGGTTGGCGCGGATCCTGGCCTACGTGGGAGGCTTCTGTTTTGACAGAGACGATCTCCTCCAATCATTGCCGATGTCCAAAGGGGAAGTCACTGGATCCTGTGTAGTCTTGTCAACGACAAGGGCATGCTCCTTGTGTTGCCGTGGCTACATTGTCAAGAACAGTTTTCATTTTCCCTTGGATGAAGTTTATGTCTTTATTTGCTCAATGCTGACACGAAATCTCTTTTTTTCTTAAGAAAATGACAGAAATAATTAGTAAACTTTAATTAAATGTGTGATGTAATATCTGAATTTTTTATTTTTTTCATTGTAATTCCTGAATTTTAACAAATGTGTAATTTTCTCTAAAATTTGTTTAATATAGTCCTTGAACTTTTTGTGCATATTCAATTTAGTCTTTAGACTATGCGAAAATATTTAATGTCGTTCTTCTATTAATTCAAGTTCAGAAACAATATTAAAAAATTTCACATAGTTCAGTGACTAATTGAACATAAACAATCATTAAACAAATTAAAAGTTCAAAGATGACATTGCATATTAAAATAAAATTCATGAATTACATTGCACATGAACCAAAGTTCAATGACCATTTATGTCATTTTCCCTTTCCTTTTCTCTTGGTTACAAGAGATTTTGCTTAAGACCATATGCATATTTAGAGTGACTAATTGACAAAAGCTATGCTGCTTGTGCATCTACACATTGTTTTAGCTTTGACAGATTGCTATTTGAATGCATGAATTGAGTTATGAATGTGAAATAGAGGGTACTCCACTTCGACATTCGTTTTGTCAAATTTGGGTTGTCTCTAAGTGATTTGTATTCTATGGCCTTTGCACCATTTTAGGGAGAATAGATAGAAAATTATAAAGAAAAAATCTTAAACCTATTGTAATTTTTCCAATTCAATTACAAATCTTTTTTTTTTCAATTCAATCCTAAATCTTTCATAATTGTCTCAGTTCAGTCCATCCGACTAATTTTGATCGGCTAATGCTAATATGGACGTCGAGCACAACCGACATTGGCATGGACAATATTTTAATAATATTTTTATATTTTTGAATTTTTTATTAGTTTTTGACATGGACGTCAAGTAACACAGGCTATCTAGTTGGTGCTGACATGGAAAATATTATAATAATATATGTTTTTCAATTTTTATTAATTTTTCCTTTTTCCTACTTTTCCTTTTCTTTTTTTAAATTTCCCCCCTTCCTTTGGCCGATGGCAATCAGCCACTAGCAAGGGCAAACCTCGCCCAACGACAAGGAGGCCGCCCTCGTCATGGTTGAGCAAGGCTCCACTAGATTTGGCAAGGCTCAACCTTGCCTAGCCATAGTGAAGTTGCAACCTACCCATGCCCGATGAGGCTTGCCCAAGCCGAGGTCACGAGGTCACCTTCAACCTCGCAGCCTCTGGCAAGGTCGGGCATCGCCATGGCCAATGAGACTTAACCCTCACCAAAGGCAACCCAAGGTCGCGATCTTCAACCTCGTAGCCTGTAGTGAGGTTAGGGCTTGCCCATGGCCGATGAGGCTTCATCCTTGCCCGCCTAGCAGGTAGCTTGGGCAAGGTCGCCCAGCCAGGACCAGGCTTCCTCGAGGTCAATGAGGGACCCAACCATGACCAAGCTTCCTCAAGGCCGGCGAGGACCCGGTCACGACCAAGCTTCCTTGAGGCTGGTGAGGGTCGGTCGCCAGAAGGAGGAGGAAGTGAAGAAAAAAAGAAAGAGAAAGACAAAAAAGGAAAAAAAGAAAAAATTTAATAAAAATTAGAAAAATAAAATTTTACTAGAGGCCGGTGAGGGACCAAGCCACGACCAAGCTTCCTTAAGGCCGGTGAGGGCCGATCGTTGAAAGGATGAGGAAGTGAAGAGAAAAATAAAGAAAAAATAAAAAATTAATAAAAATAGAAAAATAAAATATTATTAAACTGTCATCCATGTTAGCGCTAGCCAGCCAAAATTAGCTGGATGGGCTGAATTGTCATAATTGCAAAAGGTTTAGGACTAAATTAGCCAAAAAAAATTTAGGACTGAATAGAAAAAATTGCAATAAGTTTATGACTTTTTGGTAATTTTCACAAGTATAAACTTTGATACTCTTAAGGGATTAAATTTTATGTACCAAGTGATGCCATACAACTTTGTCCTTTGCTTATTGATTCAATAACAATTTTTCAGACCATTTCTAACCCTCATTGTTCTGATTCAGCCTCCTTTCTTTTATTATGCAAAGAAGTCTCTATTTCCTACAATTTAGGTAGTCAAGTCCTTCCATCAATCACGTTCTCTAAATTAAATCATGAAATGCACCAAATAAGCACCGCATCTATAATTAAAAAAAAAAAAAAAAGTAAGCAAAATATTAAAGAAAACCGTAGAGGGAAAAGGAAGGGATCGCCCCCCTTACCACTACCAAGGTTCCGGCGACCCTCATTAGGTGAAGAAGATGTATGACAACCACTGTCATGAGAGAGAGAGTATCAGCACGCCCACGGCAGAGGCGTCACCAATTCATATAGCCCTTGACCAGAGTCCCCTGACCCTTGCTGGGGCGAGCGATGCCAATGCCCTGGGCGACCTTCACCTGCAAGAAGCGAGGATCTGGCGACCCTTGCCTTTTGTAAGCAGAGTTATGTGACCCTTGCTGAGCCATTGCCCATTTGTTGCGAGGGTCAAGCAATGCTAATCAACAATTGTGGGGGAAGCGACACCCTCCCTCCCTCCCTCCCCATCTTTTTCTTTTTGTGCACTCCATCTTTTATACGCGGCACCACAGAGAATAACACGTCCATTATGTGTCACCTCCATGATGTTTCATCACTACTTCAGTAATGCTACTAAAGATAATTGACGTGAGAACTTACTTGCACGAACAAAAGATATTGAGGATTTAAGTACATAGAAAAAAGAAGTTAAAAGGATCAAATTGCACCAATAATGAAACTCAGAGGGTACAACTGTTCTTAGCCCCATTCTTTATTTCTACAACTACAACTTTTCATCTCAAATTCTATATTGGTTTTTCATTTCATAAAAACCACATAAAATTTTATAATCCAAAATCACCCATAACCTCCTGCAGCAGTCAAACCTTAAGCTATCTTTGGTTGTCTACATTTCTAGTTAAGACAAGCCTAGACAAAATAATAGTGGAAGGATTTTGTTGTGTCCTATCAACTGCTTGATCAATCACGATAATAAAGCAATATATCTTCATTGCTATTATGTCAATTGTTTGGTAGGAACTATATATTAGTTTATATATATATATATGCTACCCATGAAACAATACCATCATTATCACCATACCTCCCAGATTCAATAAAGAGAAAAAACCAATGTTTCTTTTTTCTTTAAACTTCATTCCTAACACCAATAAGAAAACTATTTAAAAAGTCATAAACATATTGTACATTAGTCAATTAAGTCCTAAATTTTACATTGTGCTACTTTTTTCCTAAACCTTTTAATAATTTACCCATTCAATCATAAGCCTTTTAATTGTATCAATTTAGTCTTAAACTTTCTTAGGGATTGCTAATTTAGTTCTAAATTGTCCCAATAATAGTAATTCTCCCAATTAGTTAACTAAAATGATGGCCTAATCTTGTAAGAAAGAAAATTCTCAGCTTTAGGTCCAATTCTAATTCTACATTGAACTTTTTTTGTTTGAAAAAATCTCAAACTTTCATTGCAATGCCAAATCTGCTCATGTGTCCAAAAATCTTCACTAATTTCTTTAAGATTATCACCATCGGGAGGTTGTTGTTATTCCATACAAAAGTGACGGCATGATGAGGACACGGGTTCTAATAATGAACATTTAATTAGCCCTGATGTTGATAATTTTGAAGAACTAGTGACTATTTTTGTAAGCATTGACATGTTTGGGATTATAGTGAAAGTTGGCCCCATAATGATTAGAAAGAATAGTGTCCTTGAGAATGTAGTGAAGTTGTATTCTGTCCTTCCGAGAAACTGGCCGTCATTTAAGGCTATGGCAGTTAAATTCCCAAGTTCAGGGATAAAAGTGAAACTCCACTTTTATGATGGCGCAAACAGTATGGTTTCTTTTAAATTTGGTTTGAACATGAACCCCAAATTCAAAACTTGGAATAGAAAAGGGGATCGGGAGACGCCAAAAACAAATTCCACAAAATTGATGCAAAAGGGAGGCAAGGCAATTGGGAACCCGCCTTCCTAGCGGTAATGTCTGAATGTTGGGCAACTTTCTCGATTCGAGGCGCAATTTCATGGACCATCAAGACCAAGAGAAGTTTCGATTGTTGAGATGTGGAAGATAACGTTAAAGAGGCATTCATCAGCAAGACAACAGATGACATGAATCCCCACGCTCCAACTTTTTAAAAGACCTACTTCTCCTGGATTTGACTTGAAGAGCTCATTGCTCGGGGAAGTAGAACTAGAAATTCACACATGACTTGCCCTCCCAAATTTGAAAATGAAAAAAAAAAAAAAGAATTATGGTAGATTGTGAAAAACTATTAAACAAATTATAAACAATTCTTCATGTTGACTTTAACGACTTTCTAAAGATTTTCCATGTTTCGTATTTAATAAAAGTCAAAGTGGGTTTGCCACAAAATTTATAGAGAAATCTAAAGTGAAGAGAGAAGTTGTACCAAATAGTATGAATAAAAGTGACTTGCCCTCCCAGATGTGTATTATGCTAGGTGAAGTGTATTGGTGTGAGTTTTAGCCGGTTCTAAGATGAAAGAATTAATTTTTTTGATTGATTCTCTGATTTTTATAATTAGCGCAAATTCAGTCTTTTAATATCTTAGTAGAGCACCGCCACATGATTAATCAATATTCGCTTTAATGGCAATGCCCGCATCTCTTAGTCCATCCGATTCGCATTACAACATGCCTGTAATTACGGATCTAGTCATCATTTATCATAACAAAAAAATTGGCATGTTTATTTCTCCAAGACGAAGCTATTTTGACTTTTAACCATTAAGTCTCCCATGCATTAGGGATCCGTGCGTCTTCTTCATCCCCCACATTTATGGTCACATTTCCCCAACAGTTTATTAAGTAAATTGCAAAGGGTTTTGTTAAAAAAATTAGATATTTAACAATCAATTAAATAAAGAAGTATTGTAATTTGTAGCGCTCCATTGTTCTTGTAATATGTCCATCAATACTTTGAAAATAGAATATTTACTCTTTAAAGTATGCTTGATAAGTGATCTAGAATGCAAGTCAACAAGACCCGATACAAAAAGAACAGACCCATATCTTACTTTTGATCCTTTAACCAAACGCATCTCTGAATATATTTGGTCACAAAGAAAATCTTAATAAACAGGAACGACTAATCAGCTTTTACGTTTGTGTTCTAACATCTTAGTTATGTAAAGCTAAAGCAAAACGAGCTAGGGTTTGACAATCTTGTGCCCTGGCTCAGTAACCGAGAAGACTGTAGGTTTCAAGTACCTAACCACGTAATACCTCCAGTCTTGTCTTTGCCAAAACACTTGAAAATTTCAAGGTATGAGGTGGTGTAGACGACGACCCAACAAAGAGCTGTCGTCGGTAGCGGTGGGACCAGTATTTGCCAACCAAGACTTCAGGATCCGGCGGGACGGTAGAGACAATATATGGTTTTTCAAAGGCGCAAAGTCTTGATTAGTGCAAGCAAGAGATTGACTAGCGTGATTTCTTTCTTTGAAAAAGAGCGTGGACGATTGAGATCTCCAATGCCCTTTTTGATCCGGATTTACTTGCAAAATATAATTATAAAACTTTAGGACTACTACTTACAAGGGACACTACATTAATGGAAGGATAATAGTGTCATAACTTTACCATCAAATAGTTCGCTAAATTTTATCACTGTTAACACAAGAGTTGGCCACCATTGACGTCCTCGAGCCTCCAATTTAGGGGAGAGCATGGTTTTTAAGTAGAACAAAAAACCTAAGGACCAAGCTTGTGGGAATTGGTCTGGTTCCATGTTCTAGGAACCTATGGGAACTGATCTAGTTCCGGTTCCAAATTTCAAAAACTAGAGAACTTGGATCTAAGTGGAATAGGAAACCCGAAACCTATAATTTGAAACAAGTCTTTGTATTTTTCTTGTTCTAGGTCTTTGTGCGATCCTGCACATTTCATGGGTTCGATGAGTTTAAACTTTAATTTTCAATAATGTTCATAATTGAGATTTTTACTTTCTTCATATGTCTAAATATAAGTTGTAATTAGTGAATTGTAACAAAGTATAATCATTTTATGTAATGATACACTGCAATCGTTCAATTACAATTATACGTGGAATCTAAATAAACCTTGAAACTGATCTTAAAACCTATGACAAAATAGGTTTCAAGTTCTAAAAATTAAAGAATATATTCCGATTGGCATGTTTCAGATTCCAGACGAAAACTAAGACCGCTCACCTCTACTCGGACCCAATCCCATCTTTTGAGTCGATGGAAAATGAGTAATTTGAGGAAGAACGGAATATGGAGAGGCCTGCGTGGGCCCAGATCAAAACAAATGAGTCGTCCGATTAAAGCTAAGAAAGTAGGTAACAGTGAATAAATATTAATAAAGCGACACCTGCCATCATGGTACAAAGGAGAGAGACATGATTTGACATGTTTTGAAAGTATTGTATGTAGTGTGAATTTGAGCTATTTGGAAGTCGCAATTTTCAATACTCTTATAAGAGGAATGAGGAAACGCCTCCTAATAGGAAAAATGAAAATGAAGGCAAACAAGAAATGTAAACTCATCTCCTCAGTTCAGATGATAGTCCCATGAAGATTCGTTTATAATTCGTCAGAACTCAGAGTTCGATGTTGCACTACCAAAGAAAAAGAGAGTAATATAACAATTCAAATTGATTTTGATTTCTTTTTACTTTTATTATGCTTTGGTTTTGCTTGAGTGACCCAAGAGGATTAGATATTTCTATGCCTTCGGCCGAATTACTTAGTGGATCTAAACCTAGTAATCTACGAATTTAAGTAGCCAATAAAATCTTGTCCACACATGTTCTACTTGTAGACAGACAGAAGTAATTAATTTGGCCAGAGAAAAGGGAAAATATTATATCTCTAAGAAGATGGTCACAAAATAAATTATTAGGAAATTATAATCTTCTGTTTATAATTTATAATTGTATTATTGGAACAAATCTTGGATCCTTGGACTAAACATACTGCATGTAATTAATTATTTGGTAGTGCATGATAGTTGTCTACATCTCATCTCCTCTTTGTGTAGAAAGCTAAAGAAGATTTTAGACAGACCCTAAGTTTTAAACTTACGTGCAGGTTAAATAAGTAAATAAATTGAAATGAAAAGCATATTATAATAAGAATATTTTAAAAATCTTGTAGGTTTTGTGGACGCCCTTCAACTGTATGTGTTTATAGAATTGAGGGGTTAGTGTACTTTGGACCCTAAATGAATTGGACAAAAAAGTTGCACTTCACTTCTCTCATATTTTGAACTTTTTGGAATGCAGCTCCTCCTGACACTACAATTTTCATTTAAATTAGGAAGCTGGGTAACATTTTTCCCTGTGAACTTTCCAATTTGCAAGGCATTTTGATGAGAAACCTGAATGTTACACGATGGGGAAGTTGAGGGGAGTGAAGCGCAAGATCTTAAAAGTTTATGGAGAGAAGAATATTCACATTCCCATTAAAAAGTCTAGCTAATTAGACATTGTTATTACCATTTTGGAGGTAGAGATAATTATACAAATAATCTACAAACTTTGATCCAATGTGCAATTTTTCTATTAAAGTATTTGTAAATGTTTAATCTAGTCTCTAAACTATATAAAAATATTTAATATCTTCAATCTGTTAATTTAAGTTAATGAAATTTGTTGATGTGACTTTCAATTCATTAAATTTGAATGTTGGACAACAATATAAGTGAATTACACGTGGATTATTTAAATGAGATATTCATCTCAAATCAATACGTGATAATCCATGACATCAAAAATAACAATGGACAAAAAGATGACATAGTAACTCATCATTTTTAAAATCCACTTTGGCATATAATAATTTACATCATCAAATAATATCTAATATGTCGTTTAAGCAAACTGAACAATTACATTCAACTTTTAGCAATAGTTAAGACAGGTTCCCATTGTAAAATCAATAGTGTTTTTGGCTTTACAAATGGGGGCTTATCTATGTCCAAATACTCTAGGACTACTTTAAATTAATTAAAAATTTATGGGCAGTTTTGCACATTGGGCTAAGTTCGAGGACCGTCTGTGTCGTTTTCCCTCAAATGTGAATTAATCACACGTGTGTGTACATATATTAGTATCATTATTCTGACGAGCTAAACAAAAGCCAAGAAACTAACAAATTTGAAAGAAGCAAGGGTGGCCTACTCTAATGATCATTGTACATGGAACATACATGCACATATCTCAATTTAGTGGCAATCTTATGCTTCCAACAAAAATACATTCTAGGCAAAATTTTACTAGGCTTTTATACTAGGTGTAAATCACCAGGCAAAAGGCCAAGCTATCCAAGCCAAAGATGCAAATCCATTTTCATTGCTAAAAAAGAAAGGGCACCAAGGCAGCTTTATTCACCAGACACATGTCAGATTACCCATGATGTAGACCTGCATCTATCGACCGTAGTGGCACCCCATCTCTTCCAACAGGCCCTTCCAATAACGTTCAGACGGTCATATATACATCCTTACGCATGCATGCATGCATACATACATACATTGAGATGTGTAGATCTAAAACATATATTGCAAACTCATAACTTACATTCCTTCACAACACAGCTACTGTTCAGCCTCAATCATACTAAATAGGCTTGTAATCTGCATGGTTTATCCTGCAAAATACGTGCTATTATACGAATTACACAAAGATCGCTATGAATTCATATTATGTATCTAATTAGGGGTGAGCAGCGGTCTAGGGTCGACCCTGGACCGACCCCGGATCGGCCCAACCCCGCCGGTCCCGGTCCGGTTCCCAAGGGGACCGGGTCGGTCCTTGGTCTCGAAATTCCAGGACCGACACCGTGCGGGTTGATCCTCGGTCCTAAGAGTTTTGGGTCGGTCCAACCCCGGACCAACCCCGTATATATATTATATTACATTATATTATTTATAATTCTTTTATATATTCAAACCTAAGTAAAATGTCTGTTATAAAATCTAAGAGTTATGGTGAGATGTTCTATCAATAGCACTAATAGTAATTTCAATTTAAAACTTTTGTTGAGTATTAATTATGTGTCGTTTATTTTGTTTTAAGGTGTTTAGAAGTTCAAGTGAATTAACAAGATGTGAAGTTATATATTCATGGTTTATATTAAGTATTTTGAACTTTGTATGGTTTAATTGTATTTTACTAATGAATTTCAGCTGCACTTTGCTTTTCAATTTGTGTCAAATGGTAGAAGTTTTTGAAGAGTAGAGTAATCTTTAGCTTGCTACGGTGATTTGCTAGTCAAGTGGTGTGAAGCTCATTTTTTGGTTGAGTGGACTCTACATGATCAAATGCAGGAAAACGCTTTTGCATATGGTGTTATGAATATTAAAGATAGATGATTACAAGAACTTTCCATCTTGTCCCATATCTCGATGAGCGGTTAGCAGGTACGAAATTTCTATTATTGTGTCATCTTAAATTTGCTAAATATGTATTGGTATTTATAGTTTAGTTGCACAATGCCGCTCGATGTATGTGTAATTTGAATTGTAGGTTTGCTTTTTTAGGGAGTATAAAAAACAAGACAAAAAAAATTATCGATCGGTCCCGGGTTGACCCTGGAACCGGACCGAACCCATTGGGTCGGTCCGGTCCTTGGTCCCAGGCTCAATAGGGTCGGTCCTCGGTCCTAAAAATTGAGGACCGACACTGTACGGGTTGGTCCTAGGGTTAGGGGTGGCCCGGACCAACCCGGACCATGCTCACCCCTATATCTAATACTCTTATGATCTTCATTTATTACGTTTCCATACACATATACACATTGACGTAAACTAGAAAAGGAGCGTAACATCGATTGTGAAGATAATAGTGAAAAAAAAATTAACCTAAAAAAAGAAACATGTAAGTATTTTGGTTTATTTATTTGAATATAATTTCACTTAGCAGAAAAGGAAAAACGAGGAATTTATTGGGTACTTGACAATCATCATAACTATTGTGAAATATGATTTTGTCCATTTATGTTAAGTGGATAAAAAAAAGGTGTGATCAAGGGGTATCTCAAAAATATGTGCAAACCATTTATGAATTTATTTATATGAGCTCGAAATTGAGGTGTCTGCTGAGTTTGCCGAAATAATAATATAGATAAAAAATAGAAGTTTCATTCTAGTTCTCTATATATGGTAATTTACATAAACTAAGAAGCTGATAGAAAGAGCATTTCCAGTTTTTTTTTTTTTTTTGGTTGGTAGAGCACTTCCAGTTTCTAAGCATGAAAACGAAACCTTTCAAGCCCAAAAGAACAGTATGAAAGGAAAGCAACACATCCTACCCACGAGTCAAAAGCAAATCCCAAGTTAATCGTCCAGGCACGCAAAGATTAGGTAAAACAACCCAATTTGAACGAGAAATATTGACTTAAACTTAAAGTACTTTGTCTCTAATCAACCCCCTTGACAGAAACCCTGAGAGAAGTTCAAACGAAACTGTTTCCAAGACAAGAATAATTCGAGACAGATCAAGCCCCGCCAACGGCTCCTTTTGTCCCTTCTGTTCACATGATTGGAAACTATCCAGGGGGACCTGCGCCGTAACTTCGACGAGAGGCAAAAAGACAGGAACTTGATCACCAGCAGCGGACGCTGACAACGCGGTGGAGCGAAGACAGGTGGAATGGGGATGAGAAGGTTAGTACAGGTGACGACTTTCGATGATGCCCCCATGTGCGGGGTGCAGCTGTGGAGGTTGACTTGTCCCCGGGCCAGCGGTTTGCGGGTCGAGGGGAGATCTGTCAACCCCCCCGACGCCTTCGATCATTCCAATGACATGACAGTTGAGGCACCAAACCCTTTCCAAGGTTTTGGCCTTTTCACGAACTTCCCGCATTGTCTGTATCTCAAAAGGCAGAGTGCATTCTTCTAGCTAGCAACAAGAACGAGATAAAGTCAACTCAGGACCCGCATGATCGGCTCGATAAGAATGATTTTCAGCTTAGGAAAAGGAGCTCACATGTTTAAATCAGTTATATGATCGATGGAACGAGTCTGTTTTGTAAAAGATTAGTTTATTTTTACTAGAGCATTTGGATGTTTGTTCACTTCTTATGCCGCTAACTATATAGTTTCTAGCTTTTTCTCCATTCTTTTTATGTATGAGTTTCTATCAAATATCTAACGTTAGGATATAAGTAAAAAGTATTGCGACCTTTAGTGATTAATAGATGAGCTTGTGCACAGAGGTTGCGATTTTTTACCCATCTAAGTTGCTCACCCAATCCACCCACCCTAACCAATCCGAGCGTCTAAAAATAAATGAGTGACCCGAAACTAATCTAATTCAAATTCAACACAATATATATCGCAAATAGCATAAGATTGGTCTAACTCAAAGAGGAGGCAACTGAATTTGATATCAACCCAAACCAAAAGCATCCAAAGCAACCCAGCGGTGTAGCGAAAGGAAAGCAATTGGAACAAAAAGCATATCCGTCTCAAAGCTCGGTAGCAAAGCGGTTGGATTGAATCCTATAAAAAGAAAGAAAATCGAAATAGAAAATTATATATGTAAACGAGTAATTGGCCATAAAACGTTGACTAACAAAAGTCCTTTCATAGCTAATCATTGTGTTTCGAAAGAATCTGTTCGTCGGCCTTATGTAAGAAAAACATAGCTATTGATACAAAGATGTGTTTAGATCAGGGGTCGTGCTATCTCGAAGGATAAAATCCAGCCATTGACAAAAGGCAAATGCCAAAGCAGACTCCCAACTCCTTTCCATCTTTTGCCGATCGATGTAAGGATACACTTAGATTCGATTTTGCTTCAACTAGAGCTGAGATCAATCGATCCCGAGTTATTTGGAATTCGAGTTAATCCGCAATTGAGCACTATCTGAAGTGGATCTAACTTGCATTCGACTCGAGCAGACAAAACACAAACGCAGCTCACGAACGTGAATTGAATTCACATGATTTAATCCAAGATCCACCGAGATACCCCGTAAATTTGAGATTTATCTATCTAAGAGGGAAAATAGAAGATGAAAGATTATATGTATGGAGGGAGATGCACGACTTTAACCGCCGTCACAAGTTGGGTTTTGTCTTAGAACAAGGCCCAGTGGCCATGTGGAGAAGAGATCTTCTCCACACTTAGCTGGGTGCAATCTGGGCTATTATAGACTTGGCCCAAGGAAGAACCGACTGTCTATCATGTAAATCCAGAGCTAAATCTGAGAGAATGTTGGTCCATATGTTCGTCATCACGTGACACTTCACTTTACCTCTAGGTTCCATAAGTGGCCTCACATTTGCCCGATAATAAGTAATCTGTCGATTTGTCATCCCTATACTACTATCTTCTATTGAGCTTAAATTTAACAAAATGAAGGATAATAAATTTATTAAATGTTTAATCCGAAATCGAGGGAATGTTTGCTCTCGTGCTGATCACGTGGCACTTTACTTTGCCTCTGAAACTGCCATTCAGCAAAGCACGTGTTATAGCTTTGCCACCTATTGGTCTCGTAATTTTTCATCCACAAACTTTTGTCTGTAAATAGGTTCAAATTAAGGAAAAGGCCATGAGGATAAAATATTTTTAATTTTCTAATTATATTCCCGAACTTTATACTTTGTTAGTTAAAATGATATCCGTCGAATGGCATAGCTTATTCATTATGATCAACTCTATATAATAAAGAATGAAAGCAAAAATATAGATTATGGGTGGCGTTATTTCCACCCCTATATAACTAAATTCACTCAATTTTCACTAAAAGATAAAGTTGCCCTCAATAATTCAATTGCAATTTAAGTGGTGGCCCCAAATTTATTAGCTTTCATTTTTTTTTTTTATGTAAGATCTAGTTACCATAATTAAGAATTCCACATGTTTAGTTTTTATTTATTTTAGGTATCTCAAATATATTAAAGGCACTATATTCTTTTTTCATTGTTAAATTTACTTCCATAAAAATTCGTTTATCGAAAAAAGAAATTTTCAAGAAACCTAGTTCTTTTCTATGTTGTCGAGCAAAATTGAGGATGAAATGTCCAGTAGAATCTTAAAAAAATTATATATACACTTTTTTGTTAACACAATCACTTGTTTAAATTTTTTACTTTTGATGTGCCTATCACCATAAAGCCCCTTCTTATTGGTTTTCTATTAGAGAGAGTGTCGCAACCCCCTTTACTCAGAGGTTGAGCTGCGGGTTAATTTGCGACATCGCAGGCTTTGTTGCCGTCCTGAGTTCATTTGCTTCTTTTTTCTGCACATGTGGAAAGCGTAAACATACAATCCCGACACAAAATAACATGGGAATGTGAGATACAAACACCACTAACATATTTCTTATATTACATAAGTAGTGATTCTTACAAGCCTATCTTACGTACAAAAGTGGCTTGTGGTATCCCTGTCTCTGCTACAGCGGATACTAACCAAAATTAGAACCCTTTTTCTATTATATAGGGTCGATACGCCTAAACTTAGTCCGATGCCTCGGACGGTTTGTCCATATCGTTGAGATTTGGGTTCGGGTTGTTGAACCCGCGGAGAGGTCCTATCCACATGTCCTCATATCTCCTATACCAGGCTTCGAAATGCATCGGGACAAGCTCACCTAGCTCCTTTTCTATCCATACAACGGATGACACTTTACAGTAAGTAATATCAGTTTCTACATCTATCACATCTGCCGTAATAGTATCTATCTTTACAGGGCAACTAAAATGCACAATAGCCATGATTATAAGTACTTGTAAAAGAAACATGGGTGAGTACTTGGAATACCCAGTAAGTATAGCCTCTGGCCTTCGAATAGAACATCGATTCATCATCAACACCAGTCAATCATTTCGTGCAAACCGTATTGAAGGCAAATCAATTGCAAGATGCAATCAAGCTTTAAGCACAAATGAATGATAATTCTTGCAATCATTCGTGCACATGATGCATGCCCTGAGCTTATGCGCTCTAGCCTTTCTTTCTTGCTCATGCATGCTGTGCTTATTTAGCTTTTCTCTTGTGCTTGGGACTCGAATCCAAGTCTTCTTGGAGCCGTCTTGGGACTCGAACCCAATTCAATTTGGGCTTATTGGAGCCATCTTGGGACTCGAACCCACTTCAATTCAGGTTTCTTAATCGGGCTTCTGGCTTTTTGCTGGCTTCTGGGACTCAAACAAAGTTAATATGCTGGAAACTCGAACACAAGTCTTATGCCATCCTCTGGGACTTGAATCCAGTTCTTGTCAGGAATTCGAGGACTCAAACCCCATTCTTATCTTTTTTTTTTTATCTTACTCGAGCACTAATCCCTTCTCAAGGGTGTACTCAAGCCTTATGCATGTGCCATGAACTATGCACTTTATGCTCAAACATGATGCACATGCCATGAAAGCATGAATTTCTTCATCAATAACATCACGAACGGGCTTAAGCCCAAAGCTTCGCTCGAGTAGCAAGCATAAAGGAACCTCGCACCAATCCAAGACATGAACTCGGTATTGTCTCAATACCGAATCACATCTTATGGTTATGGGCGAACCTCGACTTGTACTGAACAAAAAATATGAACCATGACTTCGTTCTAGTCATACAAGAAATTCAAGTACATGAACAAGTTATAGAATACATCAAACATCCGAGAATCAATCCACCTACCTTCGGCTTGTTTGCAAGAGGATTTCCTATGGTCGAAGACGTCTCAAACGTTACTAAAGAAGGAAGAAACTACACTTACCTGGATGAACCTCAAACTAAAGCTTGAACTACACTAGATGAGCGGCTCGTTTTGATGATCGAAAGAAAGAGAGAGCGGGCGTAAGAGGAGGGCGTGTGAGAGGAGGAGGGAGGAGGAAATGGGAGCAAGGTGGTGGAAATGAAGAGGGGCTCCTCATATTTATAGCCCTTGTTGTCATCATTACTAAGCCAAGCGGTTCATTCCGGTGATCCCAAGTGTCTCACCTAATTTCCTTAGGTGGCAAGTCTACTTTGCCTCATGATTATACCTAGAAAGTGAGTTGGCATGGCTAAAGACCTTACTTGGCAATCTAAGCTCCTAAGCGTCATCGACGATGGCCCGTTTTTCACTCTTCCATTGGTCCACCTATATGTCGCATTTAATGTATATTTAATGAAGTTTGATAATAATTGTACCGCAGTTGCCAACTCGGCAATTCTAGAACATTCGGTCATTAATGAGGGCTTGTGTATCACTCTCTAATTAGTCCACTTGTGTGCCGCCTTTTTTCTAGAATCTTCAAAGATATTTTGGCCGCCATCATGACTTTTGACTATTCCAAGAACAACTCACCCCTTCATTTAATGAGGGGTTTCTAGAATTTTCCATGCTTTTGTCTTTTTCTTTATTAATAAGGCGGTCCAGAGGATTCTATCATCCAAGTTGGTTCCAGGGCCCGAGAAGGGATGATTAGATACACCTCGAAAAATTATATCATGTAAACCTAAGGTTCGGCCATCATGCCCTATATTTGCCCAAACCGTTCATTTGGACGGTTGGTCGACCAATAGGGTCGGTTGCCCTTTGATTGGTCTGAGACTAATTCTAAGGCTACTCATGACTTAGCACTAAGCCAAGGCACTCATAGACCTTAGAATTAGCGATGGAATAGCCGGGTCTATCCCTGAGCTCATTTTGGTCGGCACTCGATCCATTGGTAGGGTTCATGGTCAGTGCGTTACCGATCCATGATCGGACATCACTAATTCGAGATTCCGTTCCGATCACTAATAATTAAATAGGGGATGATGCGGTTTTGGTCAGAAGACGGTCGCATTTGATCAATTTGGATCGTCCGTGTATTAGTGGATAACCGGATGGAATCACCCGCGACTAGAAACTACGACTGGTCAAATCCACCCATGACCATCCACCGATCCAAAATCATCCCGTGACCAATTTTCGTGATCAACGGTCATCATATGAGTTGGTAATCCCATCCTATCGGTATGGTTGGTAGAAATTCACGGCTGACACCTCAACCAATTTGTGACAGGTCGGTCGATTAGTCAGTTGATCGGTCATGACCGATCCGTGATTCCTTACCGATCGATCCATGGCTAATGGCCTATTATTGATCCTTTTAGGACCTTATGGCTGATCCTTACGAAATCAGAATCGAGGATGTTACAGAGAGAGAGAGGGAGAGGATGATTGGATGAAGGAAAATGAAAAAAAAAAACCTCTTTAAAGATTTTCCAAAACAAAATCAAAATTTTAATTTTCCAATGAAAGATTTAATTGATGAAATTTAATTAAATAAAAAAAATTGCAAATAATAAGAAAAGTTTTAGAAATACTAACGAAATTTGATTGAGAGAGAGGGGGGGAGGGAGATGATTGGACGAAGGAAAAAAAACCTCTTTAAAGATTTTCCAAAACAAAATCACAATTTTAATTTTCCAATGAAAGATTTGATTGACGAAATTTAATTAAATAAAAAAATTGCATATAATAAGAAAAGTTTTAGAAATACTAACGAAGTTTGATTGTTGAATTGACAATGATTAATATTACTCACGTAGTGTGTATGAAAAAATGTTAAGATCCCTCATTGTGTATAATGTTTTCGTATATTTCTAGATATTCAGTAACACTTTACATCTGTATAAAGCATATCACCAATAGTAAGGGCAAAATAAGTTCTTTGATATAATAAATAAAGAGACTTGATATATATTTTAAACTAATGAAAGTACAAAATAAGAAATTCATTGAGAAAGTGAGGTTTTGAGATAAGAGGGAGAAAAAACAAATAAGGTTTTATAAGAGCAATGATAAATAAGACATTTTCAAATATTTTATTATATCAAAGAATTCGTCTTTTTTCCACTAGTGGCTTTTACATAGAGTACATGAAAAGTTATAGTAATACCTAAGAATACACTTAAAAAAAAAATCTTTACTACTCTTAAAAAATAAAACATGTAAAATGCATATTTATGACAATTAGCTCCTTTATTAAATAGGAAAAAAAAATGAGGAAAAAGAAGGTAAGAGGCCATCACTTTAAATTACAATTGATTGATTGATGGCAATTCAATCTTTCTAGTATAAATGGAGTGGATTTAGTCATATAGAGATGGAAATAACGTCATCCTATATACAACGGTGGCATATATTGCATGAAATAAAAGCTCATGTTAAATAAGCTCGCTCTCTACTATTTCTATAGGTATACACTCTCCACAGAAAAAGCCTATCTTGTCATAGTCGGTTTTTGATTTTTAGAACTAGGAACCCAACTGGTTCATAATGAATTGGCCGATTCCCGATTTCAGGCCGATTCCAAGAACGACCAACAACCAGCCCTAAATGTAAGTAATATAACTATTGTTTTAGAAAAATATAAAATGTAAACAATTTGTGACATAATAGTTAAGCTATTGATGAATTTCCCAACCTCCCAAGTTCGAAACTCATCTCCAATATAGCTCATGGTTCCCAATAGAACCAACCATTGCTGCGTGAATCAGTCTCGAATTGATTGAATAAGGCCGATTCGATTCGGTTCTTGTATTGAAGTAGCGAGGTTGCTCACCCTTAGAAGGCACAACATGATCTTGTCAAGTATTGCCTCATTGCTTACTTGTTATACTATTTCACATTACTTGACGTCTTCATCTAATTATTTGTAGGATGAATGTTGGATCTATCACTATATTCGCGAGGATGTTTAGGACTTTTAAATTAAAAGACTAAATTCAAATTTTCCTTATTAAATAACAGATAGGTGGACATCAATATATATATAAATGTGAGGAGAAATTCAAACCTACCCATCTAAATATACTCATATTTATTATGTAGTATTATTACATTGAAAAGAATACTAGTTATCTCTAAAAAGTGAAAATTTGAGCTAGGCTTTGGTCTTTTGACTATAAAATTGAAGGTATTAATACCATGAAAAACCCCAAAATGGTTGGTATAGTTATGACAAAATTATTCTTCATTAGTTTCCGTTTAACTTTATTATCAAATTATTGAGTTGGATGACATGTGACAGTTGACAGGTGTATCGGTTTGGGATTTTACCTCTGCTTATCAAAAGTGTACCAGCTTGTGATTTTTCGTGATATTGATCTATTTTAATCGAAAACTAATAGATAGTCAATTTATCACAAATGCATTGGTTCGAGATTTTTAATAGTAAAAAAATTAGTTTGGGATGAATTTATCATAGATACGTCGGTTTTAGTTTCTTCATAATATTAACCCGGATCGAATTATCTAGATTTCGCACCACTCGAGGTCTAATCCGGCCCCAAATTCCCGAGTTCAACTCAAGGCTTTAGTCACGAGCATGTCAACTTCATATCTTCTCACCCGTCTCTCAAAAAAGAGGAAAACAAATGGAAGCAAAAATTCAAATTAAGCAGCCTAAATATGGAACTGCCTAACTTCTTATAATTAGCGGATGGAAGAAGCTGACAATGAAACTGTCGATGGGACGAGAGAAAGGAAGCAAGCGCCGAAGTTGACCGGCCGGCCTATCGATGCACAATCGTCATGACTGCACGCTTTTCCCACACAACTATTGTTGCCCGCTTATGGACCTGCAGTCCAAATGTCGCTGTCCCCCCTTTGTCATAAAATACTCACCGCCCTCCCATCTTTTTCATTCGAATTTCCCATTTTCTTTCCGTTCTTTTGGCACCATAATTTCGTTTTCCTGTTTCAGATGACGCATTTCCCGATTCAAGCACGTTCATCCCATTAATCCCGACATTATTTTGTTGCCCAGATCCTTCTTTTTTGTTAGGTCAGGTGCCCTGTAAAGTTGATCTTTCCTCCTCTTTTTCCGGGGGGAAGAATGTCTGGGCTCGGTGTCGGAGAATGTTTCAGCTGTTTCTGGGTTTTGACTTTTGGCGAAGAACCGTTCTGAGGGATCGTCTGCGAATTTTTCAGTCGTGGGTTTGAAGAAGGATGGAGGCATTTGGGTGGTGATGTGATCAATTCGTGAACTTGGGGGGCGTCTGGATCAAGAAGCGTGCTCTGAGAGAGAGAGAGAGAGAGGGAGAGAGAGAGAGAGCAATTTGGAGCTTTTTATTTGGTTGCTAATCGGGTGGGTATTCACGAATTCCTGAAGTGATTGTCAAGAGGCTCACATCAAAGCTCAATTTTGCTTTTCTTGTTTTCAATCTCTTGTTTTGTGTAACGTAGTAGGTTGAGCTTCATTCGCCCAGAATTAAGGTTGTCCCCTATCGGAACCAACCCTTTGATCTCTCGCTTTCTCTCTTGTAGGAATCACCACCAAGTGAGATTCTTTCGTTACAACCAATTCTCGCCTGTGATTGTGATCTCTGTGAGAGGCTCTGTCTTTGGTTGTTGTTAGTTTGGTGAAGTTGAAGGGATTTTTCTTTTTCCATTTCTTTAACCCAGATAAGCACGGTTTTCCCATTTCTCCCAGTACTTTTCACTTTTTATCAGCTCACTTGTACAGACCATTTATGATCATCACACCTCTTTCGGTAGTGTCCTTCTCTAAGTGAAATTCTTGGTAAAATCAAGAAAGAGTTCACCCTTTGCAAAGACCCTTTGTCTCTGGGGGGTTTGCTCAATCTAAAACGATCATGAGGCTATTGAACCTCGTGGGCAATTCCTTCGGATGCTCGGCATCGGGGGAACGCCTAGTTTCGGCAGCAAGAGATGGCGATCTCCAAGAAGCGAAGGCTCTACTGGAGTATAATCCTCGTCTTGCGAGATATTCAACTTTTGGGGTTCGTAATTCACCTCTCCATTATTCTGCAGCCCAAGGCCACCATGAGGTATTATCCTGTCTAATTACCAGGTCAATCCTTGGTGTCATCATTAATGTCATCTGTCCTTATATAGATTTGACAATTGACAGACTTCGGGGTGTCTTTTCCTGTATTCAGATAGTTTCGTTGCTGCTTGAGTCTGGAGTGGATATCAATCTCAGGAATTACCGTGGTCAGGTGCTGAATTACTTGCTGCTTGAAGCATGTGATTTTTAATTGTCTATTAGATGTATTTTGTTTTGAGGAATTGTTTTCATTCTCGTGTAACAGACTGCTTTGATGCAAGCTTGTCAGCATGGCCACTGGGAAGTTGTTCAGACTCTTATTCTTTTTAAAGCTAATGTAAGATTGTTGTGCTACTGCTTCTGAGCTTAATAAAGTGGTCAGTAATTTTGCATACATGAATGGTGATGTTATATGTTGGAGTATAGATTCACAGATCAGACTATCTAAATGGGGGTACTGCCCTTCACTTGGCTGCTTTGAATGGCCATACCCGGTGCATCCGACTCCTCCTAGCTGATTATATTCCTAGCAAACCTGATGTGTGGAATATTCTAAGAAGAAGAACCAACAGTGAGGAGCCTATTGCAGAATTTGATGAACGGTATGCTCAGCTTTCTCTGGGTCTCTGTAATCTTCCTGTGCTCTTTCTTCTACTTGGCATTTAATATCTCGTGTATACAATTTCTATTTGCATGCATCAGTGCTCTTTCTCAGGTAATTAACAGACCTTCTGATGGAGGCATTACCGCACTTCACATGGCTGCACTAAATGGGCATGTTGAGAGTGTGCAGTTACTCTTGAACCTGGGCGCATCTGTTTCTGAGGTCACTGTGGAAGATGGGACTACAATTGATCTGATAGGTTTGCTGGATGCACTATATTCATTGTTTGATCACTAGTAAATTTACTGTCTTGTTCATCTGAGAATTAGGCAGCTTTTTCTGAAATTACCTCTGGTTTTATCATGTTTGCTTTAACCTGCTTTGCTTTTGTTGTCTCTGTTTTTTTCTCTCTTTTGCCTATTCTCCTTTTGGCTCTGCTATAGCTCGTAGCATCCAAATATATTTTACTTGTATTCCTGCAAGGGAAAAGAGTCAGCAAATGCTTAGGTGTGCGTTTGGTAACTTTTCAGTTCCCAGGAACATTTTCTATTATGAAATAGTTTTTTCCATTTTCGTTCTCGGGAACAAAGGAGTAGATCTTTTTCACTTATTGTTTCTGTTCTAAATCTATTCCCTGGCCATTTTTCTATTCTAGGGAATGGAAAATTAAGTGATGTTACCAAACGGACTTTCTGTTCTTTTTCTGTTCCGGGAAACAAAAGATTGGAGAAATAGAAAAACAAGATGGTACCAAATAGGCCTTTAGAAGCAAATATGATTGATATCTTAAGCTATATTGGTATATTGTACTGAGATACATAGCATATAGCTGGGTCATAGCTGATGTGATTGGTTCAATCTTTTTCCTTTCCTTGCTTTTAGTCACGGGGCTTGGGTTTTTGAGTATGGGAATGAATGGGCGATCAAGAGTCCAGAAGCCCTCTTTTGTCTTCTGGTCTTGGGAGTTGCACTCGGTATTATTTTCATTTTTTTGCAATATACCTGGGTTGAATTCTGGTGTTATGTGAAAAATGTGAAGTTTTTTCCAATTAATAGCTACGTTATCCTTTTCCTTCTATTGCTTCATTTCCTGAGAAGAGATTGTAATGTCTGTGGAGGTGTGTTTTCTGAGAAATTATAGCTTTATTCAAAATGATGGATTGTTTGAATGCAGTGATACCTGCTTAGAATCATGCGATTGTGAAAAGTCATGTGATTCTTTGCACGCTGCAGGTGCTGGAAGCACTCCACTTCATTATGCTGCTTGTGGTGGAAGTGCGCAGTGTTGTCAGGTATTTTGTGGTAGCTAAAAGATAAAAAGCATCTAATATCATTCTATATTTTGTTCATTTGACTTACACAAATGTTCTTTTTATACTTCAGATTCTGATTGCCAATGGTGCAAGTCTGTCTGTCGAAAATGTCAATGGGTATGTGTCATAAGATCTGTTTCTCCTAATCAATGTTGGGATTGAAAAAAGAGAAGTTGCGCATGAAATATCAAAGCATAACAAATGGTTCTTTGCTAAATGATCTTGATGCTAATTTTTGAGAGTTCAATAAAATATGTGTTGCACCTTTTGTTTTTGGAAGTTGTGGTAACTCTTTTCTCGTTATGGTAATCTGAAGTAAAAGCTTTTTCCCTCCAGGTCACAAGGTTAGTCTGGTGGAGCGTTTTTCTGTTACGTTAGTGAATTGACTTGTGACTCTGGATGTACATTCTATGGTTAATTTGGGGCTCTGCATCTAAACTTTTTTGTCCTATAGTGTAAACTGTTGGGCTTATTTAAATGTTTCTTGTTGAGCCATGAAGAATCTTGTTGTACATTCAAGTGATATAAGCCCAACATCATCGCTCCATTATCATTTCCCAAAAGACAGTTGAATTATGAACATGAGTGGAAGTTTACTATTTGGTCAACAGAGAGATCTTGATGGGGGGTGAAACTTAGCCTTTCAAGTTACATGTGATCTAATACAGTTCTCTGGAAAAGGACTTGTGACTGCCAAATGACGATGTCTTCAGGCAGTACATTAAGTTAAAAAGTTACATGCTGAGTCAAGAAACAGGCAACTCTGTCTGAACCTTACCTATTAGTTTGTAATGGAGAACTTCTGCAGTTATTTGTTTTTCCTTTTGTTCCTAAAAGAGGTTCAGTATTAATTAAGGAGGAAGTAAAAGCAAGTTTACTTGGACAAGTCTGGAGCAGTAGTCACATTTATGCAGCTAACACTGCTTTCATCAGAGGAGACTGTGGAGCACTACAATTTGGGTCTTAGATTTTAGTTTCTGTGTTCCCTAGTTGTTTTTTTTTTCTTTCTGGCTCTCAGCACCTCCTTTATTTTATTTTCAATATTTAATAATATGAGGAAACTGTCTTGTTGTCCTTATCTCCTATACCTCTATGCAGGTGGACCCCCTTAATGGTTGCTCGTTCATGGCACAGAAATTGGCTTGAGGAGATTCTCTGCACACCACCAGAGGGACGGATTCGAATTCTTCCCTCTCCATATATATCTCTTCCTCTTATGAGTATTGTTAGAATTGCCAGGTGAGCAGTGTTCAGTTTAGCTAACATTATTGTGGACAGTTCTTTACACTGGTGAGCCTCGACCAATAATTTTGTGTTGACTTCTTTGTGTTTCTTGTGGTTATCCCCTCTGTTTCTCCATTTTTTTTTTTTTTTGTTTGTTTGTTAAATTCAAGGATCTTGTTATGCTTCAAGTAAAATAGTGTTTTATTGCATCCATAAGGGGTAGGGCTGTCAATTGTGTCATGTTCATTTTGGATATCCGCGTCATTTCCTGCTGCGACAGAAATTTTTGATGTGATGACAAAAGAATGGGTCAAGACATATAAATCGTGTCAATTTCAAGTTGATCGTGTTCATATCAAGTTTAATTCTAGTTCATCTCAGTAAGCTAGTGTTGTATTTGAGTCATGTTTTCTGTCGTGTCAAGAATCGATAGCTCTAATTGTGGCAGCTATTGGTTTCGGCTTTAGTTGTAGCTTTACTTCATGATTTACTGTGACTTAGTATTAATAGTTTTACAAGTTTGCTCCCTTAACGGCAGTGCACACTATGTTAAAGCAATGCTTTCTTTGTCCTTGATGGCGTTTCACCACTAGGAAACAATATATGGAACATAACTATAATTGGTTGGGAAAATACCGTCAAAGTGTGACTCAGATTGACATTGACATATGAGAACAGAGTTTAGACTTATGTTGCCATTGCCTTCCCTTTTTCGAGTTTTAAGAAAAGATTCTGTAACTACTAAATGTGAGAAATCAAATTTCCCCCTGCATTTGGGGCTTGTACGGCCTCTGGCTCCTTTTGCTGATGCTCGTACCTAGAAACATATTTCGGCCTTCTATACTCCTCTTGCATAACTATTTAGAGTAATGTACAAAAGAGGTGGTAATTGCAAATTTTTCTTCGTAAACCCATTAAATGTAGAGCATGGTGCCACAAAATGATCCATATGGAATAACTATTTAGAGTAATGTACAAATGAGGTTAGACCTATTGGCATTGAGCTGTGTTGAAGACTAGAAATATGATGTTTAGAGCAAAATGATGTTTTGTAATGAGTGGTCCCTGCCAACAATATCATCATTCACTCTAAATCAAGATGAAAATTTCACTCAAAACAGAAAAAGAGTTGAAAAAATTCAGAAGAAAAAACTATGGTGCCTAATTGGCATGTGATAATGCCATAACATACAATGCACCCAAGAACTGGGTATCAGAGACAAGAAAGGCATAGCACACTCATATTTGAGACGTCAGCTTCTCTTCTATTTAGTTTACTTGGATGTATGTCTGCATATTTGTGTTTTTCATTGTGGCTAGTATAGTTTTCTGTATGAGTTTGTCTGTATGTGGATCTCCGGGCATTGGGGTGATTTGTGTTGTGGTAGAAAACAGGTCTGCTATCGACGATAAATATCCAGTTACTGTTGTGACTGAATTCAAACCCTTAATTCTTTTTGATTCTTTGGCAGAGAATGTGGATGGAGAGGCAGTGATCTATCGCTGGCATGCCAAGATCCGTGTGTTGTTTGTTTAGAAAGGAAATGCACTGTGGCGGCAAAAGGTACACTCAGAAACTAAGTTTTCCAATGGAATGCACTTTTTAATTTCACTTTTTGAGCGACAGATAGTATCAGAATGGGAAATTTCAAGCCCATGAGCAATATGATTCGAACTTGACTTGTTCTTTCACCCGAATTAAGTGGCAAGCATGGACCAAATCCTGCATGTTGTAGCTGATGTCAATATATAAATTCTTACTAAAAACCAATCTACTTTGTTGTGAACATTCACTTAAAATGATGGTTTTAGGCCCTGTGAAGACTTCTCCGGATTCCAAGGCTACATAATTATCTAGACACCCACTAGCAACAACTCATCTGTGCTGATTTATATTTGAATTTCCTCTTAAAATTCATTAATCACCAAAGTGCCTAAACCTGCTTTATTTGCTTATGCATGAAAATGATTCTGCGGCAGGTTGTGAGCACGAGTTCTGCACAAGATGTGCCCTATACCTCTGTTCCACTTCTAGTTCCTCGACGGTTCATGGTCCTCCTGGTTCTATTGCGTGCCCTCTTTGTCGGCACGGCATAGTCTCATTTGCGAAGCTTCCTGGGACAAGACCGGTGGTTAATAAGGAGATTGCACGGACGAGTCTGTCCCTTACGTTCTGCACGTGCTCCGGGGAAGCTTCGGAGACTGCTCCTTTGACAACCCCATTGTGCAAGCCCGCATTCCAGTGCACGCGGATTTCGCCGTTAGGATCATCCTTCCGGAGCTTGAGCTGCCAGAAATTTCCGTCAATGAAAATTAACACCAGCCTCTGCATGGGGACCCCGGACACGAGTCCCTCTCTGGTTCCTTGCAGTGTCAAACGGAACTTGAGGACCCAACTGGTTCGATGCTCAAGATCTGGCTTAAGACGGTCGGTGTCTCACCCCGAGAGCAGAGGATCATGGTTCTCAGCGCTCAATCAGTATGTAACGACGGGAAGCAGATGCTGAAAGGTGCATTATTCTTGTTCTCTCTCCATGTACATTTTGGAGAATCATCACTTTGCCCTTCCATTCTTTTGTCGTCATTTCGATCTGTATGTATAGAATCTGTCGAAATTTCTGTCTTTTTGGTTTGATAATGTTTTACCCAGCATTCTGGGTACCCCAAGTTTCGAACCTGGGTCTTGTATATACTGAAGCCGAGATACACTGATATCATGCCTATATAGTATACCCTTTTCTCCTCACCCAAGATTTTGGTTGATTACAATGTGGAGTTGGCGACTTGGTTCACCTAAGATGCCTTCAAGCTTTCATATGTTAACTTGCAAGCATCTGTTGGCGTCGTGTCGTATCATATGAGATGATTAGTGGGCTCGGGGAAGCAGACGGGTCGGGGTCAATTGTTATACTTTGTTAAACTTCTCAAAATACTTATAAAAATTGGTGAACACTAAGGACCAAATCAAGTATAACATAACACCTTTCAACAGCGGCCGTGATCACAAGCCTAGCTTGATGCTTTTAGATCATAGACTTTTATGATCACCGATATTAAATTCTTTTAGTCTCGTGTTTTGGGACACCGAAAATATCTATTTGGAGATTCACATTGCATGAGCTTCGAATAAATAGTCACCTTTGCAAGTTTGAGGTTGTTTATTATCATACATTTTACATAAGAATATTGTTCATTAATAGTAGGCACGGCCTCAAACCCGTCCGGCTACCATACCTAAATTCAATCGTAGTTATTTTGACCGAACTCGCTACAAAGCGACTTTAGGTAAAAGTCAACGCTTAGTTTGGATGAGGTGGTTAGGATGGGACGGAAAATATTCGGATAATGACCTTAGAGAGAGAAAAGAAAAGAAGGGAGAGAATTTGATTTTATTATTAATTTTAATGAGAATTAATTTTTAATAAAGAGGTCTTTAAGAGCATGTTTGATAACATTTTAAATAGTGCCTGATTCTAATTTTTTTTTCCATGAGAAAAAAAAAAGAATAGAAATTCATTTGGTAAATTTTTTTATTTTCGAGAACAAAAATCCATTTTCTTATTTCTGGGAATAGATTTGGAACAGAAAAAAAAGTTGAAAAAGCTGTTTTTTGTTATTGGGAACAATTCTAGAATCAAGTCAAATTTTCTTTTTTCTTTTTTTCTCTTTTCTTTTCTTCTTTTCCTTTTCTATTCTTCTTCCTCATTACCAATCACTGGCCATGGCGAAGGTTGACGACTAGTTGGGCAAGGTCCGGCAACCTCGCCTGGCCACCGATGAGGCTTGACCTCGCCTAGCCAGTGTGAGCTTGGCCTCACCCATGCCTGGCAAGGCTCTGGTGGGCTAGGGTGAGGCTTTAGTGAGCTCGTTGGATCTCGCTCAGCCGATCTTTGGCCACTGGCTAGAGAAGAAGAAGAGAGATGGCAAAAGAAAAAAAAAAAAAGAGAAAAAACAAAAGAAAAGAGAAAAAAAAAAAGATAAAAATATAATAAAGTATTAAAAATTTAAAAGAAATTCTATTTCATAAAAGAATTTGAGATTTTACCAAACACATTTTTATCCCAGGAATAAAAGTTTTGGACAGTTACCACGCCTTCAAATGCTTAGAAATTCGTCCAAGGAACGAAATCAGGAAAAACCATTTCTCATAAAAAAATTAGTCTCGCAAACAAAATAGTTACCAAATAAGCCCTTAGCTTGTTAAAGATTCAGTATCATTTCTTGGCCGGATGGCAAGCGGGCCGTGCTACGACCCAGCCCTCTTGGGCTTGTGCTAGGTTGGGCCTGTTAGCGCAAATGGGGCGTACCTAGGCTGACCTAGGCCTAAATCCATTTTTAGTTTTTAACCACATGGGCCCAGTCTATTAGTAAATGGGCCTCGAGGGCCGAAAACTGTAACTGTTGCCCAACGGTGGTCGACCATTGGGCCAAAAAGAGTACTCAGCAAGTTTCGCCCGTTACTGTTCTCTTGTAAATTCTCACTTACTACATACAAATTACTTGCTTTTTTCGATCTTGTGATGGACCCCAACCGCTTCCCCACCCACTTCCTAAATGGCAAAGAAGTACCTCCAGTCTAGGTGGTGGCGCTTTAGATCATTCATAGATCCGAGAACACATCATACTCCCTATGTGCTTGATCCACCATAGCAACAAAAATTCCATGACGACGACGAGCAAGCAGATGATTATTCAAAACTATAGAGTGACATGGGAAAATCATTTTCCTCGACAACAACCCTCCCCTTATGTGAATCCCCTGTCCTTGTCCTGAAGATCAACAAACCGCGATTGATGTCGCGCATTCTTCGTAACGAAGAATGCCCGATATATAGTGGACATCCCAAATCGAGGTCGGGCTTGATGGTAAGAAGAAGGCCGTGTGCACGATATGTCACAAGCACTGATCCCTCTAAGAACTAGAGGTAGGACGAGCCATTTCAAGAGGCAGGGAGTGAAATTGTAAGTTTAAAATGGTAAAGATTGTAAGAATGTAAAACTATATTGAATTTTTTTGAGATGAATTTTTCTCTGTTTACAACTTCTATTTATAAGAAATGATACAATATTCCTAGGGCTCCTGATATGGAAGGCGTATACAAAAATAGGAGCGGCTAAATTTAAGGATATAAACAAATCAAAAATAAATCAGAATAAATCAAGGAGTGATTGCTAGAGATCTACTGAATATCATGTTCCAGTTAAGGAGTGACTGCTAGAGATCTGCTAAATATCAAGTTCCAGTCAAGGAGTGATTGTTAGACATTTGTTGAATATCAGATTCTATATTTGGTTTTCTTTGACATGCCCCCGCAAGTTGATGTGAGGGATCTCACAGTAAGCTTGTGCTACACTAAACGAAAGCGAGTGGTAGTTAAGGCTTTGGTGAAGATGTCTGCAGATTGATCTGTGGAAGACATGTATTGAACATGAAGTTGCTTCTGGCCCACCCGTCCTTGAACGAAATGGTAGTCAATCTCAACATGCTTCGTTTGGGCGTGAAAAACCAGATTACCGGTGAGGTAAATGGCCCAACTATTATCACACCATAAGACAGGAGGACTCGGCAAGGAGACATGGAGGTCGTGTAATAAGGCTTCTATCCATATGAGCTCGGCCGTTGTATCGGCTAGACACTTGAATTCTGCGTTAGTGTTAGAGCGAGTTATAGTCCGTTGCTTATGGAAGCTCCAAGAAATGAAATTAGATCCAAGAAAGACCTTATAACCATCGACAAACCTTTTAGTGTCATGGTCACCAGCCCAACCTGCGTCGGAGAAAGCATGTAGTTGATAAGTAAGCTACGAGTAAGCAGAATGCCATAATTAGTAGTACCACAGAAAACTCATAATACGCTTAACGAACTGCTAATGTGCATCCATGGGAGCATGTATGAACTGACATCCGGTATTGACCACATAGGCAAGATCCAACTGAGTGATGGTAAGGTACCGGAGAGTGCCGACAGTACTACGATACAAGGTAGGATCAAGAATCGAAGCTCCCTACTAAATTGAAGGTGGGTTTGTGCCAGTAACATAAGGTATAGTGACTGGTCAGGCATTCTGCATATTGGCATGTGGAAGAATGTCGTGCGCATACTGGCCTTGATGGACCAGTAGACCTTTGTTAGTTCTTTGTAATTCAATGCCGAGAAAATAATGGAGCTTGCCGAGAAGTTTAATAGCAAATTTTCGCTCTAGGGATTCAATAAGAGCAAATAAAGGAGCTAAGGGTGACCTGGTTAAAATTATATCATCTACATATATCAAGAGGAAGACACTATATGCTACCGAGTGAAGCACAAATAAAGAGGAGTTAGCGCGAGATACTTGAATCCCAAATGAGAGAAGAAAAGAACTTTTTGCTGCCATGCACGTGATATCTGCTAAAGCCCATAAAGCAAACGTTGAAGACGGCATACATGGTGAGGATGAACAGAGTCGACGAAGCTTGGAGGCTGTTGCATATAAGTTTAATCTTGAAGATGACCATGGAGAAAAGCATTCTTGATGTCCAGTTATCGAAGTTGCCATCCCTAACTGAAGGCAAGAGAACTAACGATGCGAATTGCTACATGTTTGACCACAGAACTAAAAGTTTCATGGAAATCCACCCCCTTCTTGTTGATTGAAGCTTTTGGCGACCAACCACACCTTATATCTTTCGAGGAATCCGTCAGCCTTCAGCTTGACCCAAAATACCCATTTACGACTAATGGGTTTGTACTGTTTCGGTGGAGGTACAAGGGTCCAGGTCTGATTGTGCATCAAGGCAATGTATTCCTCATTCACAGCCGCTCGCCATGCTGGATCTTTATTTGCTTGAGTGAAGGAAGTCAGTGTCGGTATTAAGGAAGCTTCGGTTTGCAAGGCATAAGTGTGATCAGCCCGAAGTTGACGCCGTGCCAAAGTTCCATCCCGCGGCCTCGTCAACATGATGGGGCAGCTGATCGTGAAGCGAGTTGGAGGTGCTGACACTATCGGTTCGATAGTTAGTGGTGGGTGGATCGAGAGGCAAAGATGACTATGATTCTGAAAAAAGTGTTGGAGAATTTTGTTGAACCTGTATAGGAGAAAAAAAATTAATTGGGACAGTTGAGATACGCTTCATTGGCTGAGGTTGGTGCATGTTGTTGCTGTTCGAAAATAGAGGGAGCGAGAACATTTTGGAGACGGAACAATGGTTTGACAAACATCCGTTGGACCAGAGGTAGCAAAGGGAAATAATTGCTCATAAAAAATTGCGTCATTGGTGATGTAGATGCGATGATCTCTTAGAGAATAGTAGCGGTAGCCTTCGTAGCCCGACGAATAACGTAGAACAATGCATGAATGAGATCTGGATTGAAGCTTGTTCTTTGCATAAGGTTGGAGATTCGGGTAGACCGCACACCCAAAACCATGAGGTGCTGAATGAAAGGAACGACTCTATGAGGTATCTCCCATAGGGTTCGGTCATGTAGGGCTGGTGTTGGCAGCCGATTGATAATTTGTACAGCAGTCTCAAATGCAAAATTCCGGAAGCGAGGCGGCACAGAAGCATGGTTAAGCACTGAAAGGCCCATTTCAACAATATGGTGATGTTGATGAGAACATGAAGTCCTTTGATGGATACCACGATCCTTTAATAAACAATGAAAAGAGGCCGAGAGAAATTCACTTGCACAATCACATTGAATAGCTTTGATTGTGGTGGAAAATTGATTTTCCACAAAATTGAGGAACACAGAGAAAATGGAAAGGAACTGATCACGAGATTGAAACAAAGATAGCCATGTAAATTTGGAATAGTCATCAACAAAAAAAAATGTAATATTGATTATTAGATGTAGAGGTTGCAGGAGCTGGACCCCATACATCAAAGTGAATATAATGGAAACGTAGACCTATGATGAGTGGGGGAGGGTGAAATTGACTGTGACTCTTACTAAATATGTACGCAGGACATGGTGAAAGTGACATTGGTGATTTATAGGTGGCATCGCCAAGTCGGTTGTGCCACAGACGAACAAGATCGGTTGCAGAGGCTTGAAACACGGACAGAGATGACGACTGCAAAGAAGACGCTGGAATGAAATAGAGATAGTGATCAGTTTCTCCTTGAAGTAAAGTTCTCCCTGTACGATGACACTTCACAGAAAAGGAGTTTGGTGAGACTAGGGAATCATAGCTGTTTTCTTGACAAAACTGACATACAAATAGCGAATTCTTTTTTATTTTGGGAATAATGAGAACATTAGACATGTGAAAAAAAGGAGAAACATAGCTATATGTGTGGATAATGGGTAGATGAGACCCGTTACCAATGGTGACTTGCTGAGATCCAGAGTAAGGCTGAACATTAGACAGGCCGAAAGGATTATTTTTCATATGGTGGGTAGCACCTGAGTCAGGATACGAGGATTCACCAGAGAAGATGGAAGGTGTGACATCCTCGATTCGACCTCTATCTAGACCGTGAGGAATGTACTAAGGATCAGTATGTTAGTAATGAATATAGGTTGTGACTCAATCTTAAGGATTGCTCACAAGCCGATTAGCTGATTAGGAGCAAGATGATTCCGAATCAGGATTGCGATAGATTGAAGCGTTCGACCATGAAAATGATTACTAGACCATAAGGATCATGGTGGGCAATCACGTGTTGTCACAAGTCAATCAATGGGCAAGTATAAATCGATTTAATTCGAGTATATACCGATTGTGGGTGACACCGCATAGTTAATGTACCATTCGCGAATGACCCTGATTCGATGCCGAACGACTATGAGTCAGGGTAGACTAATCGACCCTACTCAATTACATAACAACTGAAAATCATTCATGAATTGACCAAGCTCAACTGAAAGTCACGCATAAAACCTTTAATAGGCGTTGAACTTAATTCGATTCTAGTCGTGTGAGTTCTGCCAATGTCACCTAAATTTTTCGATTGATACTTAGCTACATACCCCGGTCTGATTACGAGTATTGACTATAGATTCCCTTCCAATTGAAATGATTTTAATGAGCCCATTAGTACATTAATTGGAGAAATGTGCTAATTGGAGGATATAAATTTTAGCGGACCTAGAGGTGAGATCAATTTAGCCTATTAAGATTTAAATTGAGATGAGACAAATTTTGTGAAGTCATGAAAAGGGAGCGGGTGTCCAATTGGAAGAAGACAAGGACGAATGAACCTAGCCAATAATTGACAAGTCAAGAGGCAACCTTGACCCTGATCATGGATGATGATATTGGCAAGATGGAGGGCTAAGACCTCTTCTTGCTATTCTAGTTTGCAGCCATCATACGGGAAAAGACAATAATGCAATGAGCATTAATGCTGAAAAACCCCCTTTCTCTTCAATTTCACATTCTTTTTTAAGTTTTCTTTTCTTCTTCTCTCCCTCTTTCCCTCACTCTCTCATTCGGCCGAGCCTCCTCTCCCTCTCCTCTCTTTTTTTTTCTCTTCTTTTCTCTCTCTCTCTCTCTCTCTCTCTCGTGCGCGCGCGCCGGAGCTGCCGTCCACCCACTTGGTTGTTGTTGTCCACCGTTGCTAGCCGTCTATCTGTTCATCTGTCTGCTGCTGTCATTGCATCGCCGCCCACTCGCACTGTCCACGGTTGCCATGCCGCCCTCGTATCGTGCCGTGCCGTGCTGTTGCTGCCGTGGGCCATGAGCCACCACCGATTGCCCCTCGTCCTGTCTCGGTTGTTTGTAAGTAGATTTCTTAAACGTTGGCTAGATCGTTGCATTATGCAACTCGAATTTAAGACGGCCTCAAGTGTCATAGGACTGTCCTAGTTGAGGGACTCATGTGATTAATTTTGTATAGTTTGTTCATGATATGTTTGGACTATAAGGCTTAGGAATGAGTAAGGAATGAGTATGTGAGAGTCCAAATTGCTCGAGTTGGCGTGATTTGTGGAAATAGTTCGTTGAGATTTAGGTTATTGTTTGAGTTTGGAGGTTTACCACAATCGTTGTTTGTGAGTTGTTTATTAATATTACCTAGGCTTAATCTACATTTTTGATTAATCGTATAAGGTTTTCTATTGTGGTTTATTGTATGTTATGACTATGGTGGTTGAACCGTCCATCTAAGTTGCTAGGAGATTTGTTATTTAAGCATTATGGTTACGATATGGATGTGATCTTTACATATAGAAATCCATAAGTCATGGTCGGTGCTTGAGTTCACATCGAGCCTCCAAATCTAGAACAACGTTGGTTCTTTGACGTGTGTGGAAGTACGGCGGGCCGGGTCACTCTTTTGGTTCGGTGATATTGAGGCATATCTTACGATTCGGGTTTGACCTAGGCTGGTAATCGAACATCACAGGTCAAGTCACGATTCTAGTTTTGTGCTCGACATACTTTATTATCGCATTTACAATAGGCCACGAGTTATACATCGCTTGGCACACATTTGGAGCATTCATACTCAGACTAATATGGAAGATAGAATCGATTACTTGTATGCTTGATTTGTGTGGTCACACAAGAGATTTCGTCACCGAGGTTTCGAGAGACGATGCCTTATGTCAATGGGATGCCATTCGCGGGAGTGTTATATCAGAATGATGCCCGAAAGGATGCCCGACGGAAGTTCGGATGCCGTGCTCAACAAAACGAGACGATGTCCCGGAGGTTTTTGGAAGAGTAGTAGGGTTTAGGCTATGTGTGATTGATAATTGACTTGAGATAGCATGGTAATATGAGATTCCATATGATTCTCAAGTCACTAAACGTGTGCAAAGCATTTGAATGCTATATGCATACTTTGGAAGTTGTTCTATGACTTGTGCATGCTTGACATTGACTTATATGAGATGTATGAGACACGTGCATGATTTAATCATCATTTTCAGGGACTTGGAAGGCACGTGCATGCTCTAATTGTCATTGTTCATGAAGTGAGAGGCATGTAGATGTTCTAAATGGTGTTGTTTAAATCTCGAAGGCTTCGATAATGTTGTGAATGCTAATATCCGACAGATGTGAATATTATTAGCTATTATTTACACTATTTGTGACGTGTGGATTTGTATGCCATTGTTTGGAACTTAAGGGACTTAGGTTAAGGTTAGGTTCCACCATGTATATAGTTAAGGCAAATCATAGGTTTTGTTATTGATATGCCATCGATATATTTGGGTTGAGTAATCCTAAGGCTCCGATGCGAGGCATCCGCTTGTACAAGTTTATGATCTTTACTTATTGAGTTTTGACTCATTTGTTATTGCTTAACATTTTTCAGGACTTGAGATATGAGTCTACCGACCTTGCATTTCAAACTTCCTATACATATGGAAGTTATGGTGCTAGATTTCGAGGATACTACTCTTCCAGCGTCACACCACGATTGTGTGGGTGGATGAGGGTGCAAGGTACCTGGTTCCCCATCTATTTGGTGGCCTGGTTCACCATAGTTGACGATAACTTTTATGATCCTCTACGTGGGTTCGAAGGTTCGCCCGGGGACGCTGATGGGTCGATACTGCCCCCTCCTGATAGTGCTGTGGACGACCTTGAGTCCAACCCCAACTATGATCCACAGCCGAGCCATCATCGTGAGGACACTGGCGTTTGATGTGAACCATTTTTGGTAGTTATCCTTGTAGAAGGAGTTAGGACTAACCCCCATTATATATATATATATATATATATATATATATATATATATATTTTTTTTTTTTTTTTTTTTGTGGGGATGATCAGTTTGGAACGGCCTGAAGTTGGGTTGTAAATTTTAAGCGTTCTGAGTAAATAAATAAAGCACGGGTGTTATATGATATGTATGTGTATTTTTCCTTACTATTCATTGATATTGATCGTATGTTGGAGATTGCACGCTTCCGCATATGCTTAATGGAAAGATAAAATCCATAGGACGGCGATGCCTCTTGGGAGGTTGCAAATTAATCCCGATGTGATGGATGTCGCGTTCCTGCAAGGGGGTAAGGTCCGGGGGCGTGACAAAAGGAGGAGGAGGTATCTTAGCCAAGTTGATTTGAGGAGAGAATTCGGGTGGTGACTGCTGAAGATATCTGTCACGGCAAACATTGGCGTTGTGATCATGTCCGTTACAAATTTGACATCGAAGATTAGCTCATCTCTGATTCTGGTTATTGCCGAAAGACGGATTGAAATTGGTGTTGAGATTCTGATTGTGATACTACTGGCCGGCCCCTCGATAGTTTCCATCTCTTCTTTCTTGACTCCGATTTTGGAAAAAGTGCCCATTGCCTCAAGAAAATCTGACTGCAGATTGTTGTCGTGATCTTTGAGGTCGTGAGGAAACCATTGTGGACCCATCAATATTTGCGGCAAAATGCGGCTGGTGGAGCAACAGTGGACTCCATGAGGTCTAGGCGTGCTTTATAGGACAATATGAGGCCATGAAGGGCATCTCCAGTCATTGTTTGATTTTGACTTTGCACTGATATGGATACTGTAAGGCTTTGATATTCGGCTCCCAATCCACGAAAAATATGTGTTTGATACTCATGAGGAGAATAATCTTTTGGTCCACAAGAAGTTGCTTGTTGAAGAAATTCCGCAACCATTTGGTTACCTTTCCGAAGAGTTTGCAGTTGCATTCTAAGATGAGTTGCTCTAGCAAGATTATGAACAATACAAGATGTACCAAGAAATTCCCATGCTTCTATAGATTTGAAATTTGAAAGTTGACCTAAGATGGCGTCAGATGTTGTGCCAAGAATCCAACCAAGTGTGATTTGATCGCGTTAGTCACTCATCATATGCTGGGTTCGGAACAGTGGTGGTGGTTAGATTTGCTGCTATCTGCACAATTTGGCTAGGTGGACATACAGAAGATCTTTCCACAATTGGTAGCAGTTTGCTTGCTCTAAGACACGGCAGTCGGCGTGTCTTCCAAATAACAAAGTTGTCTCTTGTGAGCTTGACTGCAATTGCTGGACATTAGATGGAATTTGCAGTAATTCTAGTGGCTGTGGATCCAAGTACCTAGGTTGTTAAGCCAGGAAAATAATTTTGATGAAGCAGTTGTTGAAGACGGCGAAGATGCCACTTGAAAAAAAAAAAATCGCTGAAAAAAGCTCTAATGCCATAAATAAATGTAAAACTATATTGTATTTTTTGGAATATTCTTAGGACTCTTGATAAGGAAGGTGTATACAAAAATAGGAGCAGCCAAAGTTAGGGATATAAACAAATCAGAATAAATCATAATGAATCAACGAGTGATTATTAGAGATCTGTTGAATATCAAGAGTGATTGCTAGAGACTTACTGCATATCAATTGTATTTTATTTTTTGAGATGAATTTTTCTAACAGCTTCTATTTATATGAAATGATGGAATATTCTTAGGACTCTTGATATGGAAGGCGTATAATAAAATAGGAGCAGCCAAAGTTAGAGATATAAACAAAAATGAATCAATAGTGATTATTAGAGATCTACTGAATATCAGGAGTGATTGCTAAAGACTTGCTGAATATCAAATTCCAATTAAAGAAGTGATTGCTAGAGATTTGCCGAATATCGGGTTCCAGATTTGGTATCCTTTGACAGAGGTTGTGGACAAGAGTTATGCTAGCGCGAGAGAAAAAGATTTATGTATTTTCCCATAATCCCTCTAAAAATCCCCTCAAATCACCCAATATTAAAAAAAAAAGGAAAATTTCAAAATGGGACCTGAAATGCCATCTTTTTTTCAAATAAGAGCATGAAGTTGATTTTATTTCAAATAAAGACCTGAAGTGCCATCACTTTTTTAAATAAGGGCCTGGAGTTGATGTTGTTTCAAATGATGATATAAAGTGGTTATATTTGTTTTGAATAAGACTTGACTTTTCGGCGGTCAATGATATTTTTATCATTTGCCATTTTCCACCTTTTTTCTCCTTCCATTTTTTCTTTCCTTTTTTTTTTTTTTTTTTGGTTTTTCTTCTTCCCCTTTGCCAGTGGCCGGCCAACCACCGGCGATGCCCACAGAGGGCCGGGCGAGGGTTGCCATTGTCGACGAGGGCCACAGGCGAGGGTGACACTTGCCCAGCTCTCTGTGGGCATCACCAGTGGCCGGTGGCCATCGACGAAGAGGAAGAAGAAGAACTAGGAAAAAAAAAGGAAAAAAAAAGGGGGGAGGGAAATGTCAAATGACAAAAATAATCTTGAACGGTCGGAAAATTTAATTTGTAATTTAAGCGACGCGAGGTTGGTCGCTTATTTGAAACAACTAAAGCCTACTTTTTGGGCTTTTATTTAAAACAGTTAAAGTCACTTCAAGTCATTATTTGAAACAAAATTCACTTCGAGTCATTATTTAAAAGAATAAATGCATTTTGGGTCATTTTTTGAAATTTTCCCTTAAAAAAGGTGCAAATTTGAGATTATAATTGCTTCAAATTTCTACTACCAAAATTAAAAAATATTTTATATATATATATATATATATATATATCTAATATAAATATTTTTTGTGAACCTCTCTTTGACTCATCCCACGGGGGCTGCCTTTGGACACAGAATCCAAAGACCGAGCGCCTCTCCTCTTTCAGATTGTCCGACAATGGCCACGACTTCCGCCGCGCTCCCGTCCATGTCCGCCCTGTCTCTCTCTCCTCCTTTTCTATCTTCTTCTTCCTCCTCCTGCTCTCGTCAATGCCTACACCCACCTCGCCCGCGTCGAAACCTCGTCTGGGTCCTCAACCCCGGCGCTCCCGGCGGTCCCGTATGTTCCACCCAAGTCCTGAAAGAAGGGACTCCCGACGACAGGGTCGTCGACAGATCGCTCCTCGAGTTCGAAGAAGCGTCCTCCGATGACGAGCTCTGGGCCGCCTCCTGCCTCCGCGTTCGCACCTTCAATCAGTTCAAGCCCTCCACTTATGCCGTCGAGGTGAGCAAGTATACACTTAATCCGCTAGCTTTTTCTCTCTTTCATTTTCTTTTTTTGTTGGGTTGATGGTTTTTACGTATGTGGGTTTACTGGGAATTAGGAAATGTGGGTTTGCTGTTGTTTCTTGAAAGTGCCCATTGCGTTGCTTCGTCGCTGCCGGTGGAGGAGCTTGTTGGGTTTTTCAACTTGCGTGAGAATGGATGGGATGCGCTTTCTGTGAATAAGTGCTCGAATTTTCAAGCTTTATGAACGGGGCGTGTACTGATGTTGCATATGCTGGAGCTTAGTTCACATTTTGCCTTCATTGTTCGTTCATGTTTGATAAAACTTTTAATTTCTTGTCTCAATTGGCAAATTCGGATGAAGACACATGGTAATTGTGAGGGATGCCTTGTGTGGCTTATGTTCATAGGTTGGAACTCGCGCGTTGGGCTATGGAAGCATTGCACGACAATCACATAAAGAGTCTTAACCCTTGGTTATAATAGTGCTTCTTCATGTCAAGGACCTGCATATAAGTTACTTGAAAACTCGTTCATGATATTGGGGAAAAAGAGCATGAGTTTAGTTACCTTGGATTTGTAAGAGCAAAGCCTCTCTTGGTTCTGGAACCACTCACTGAAGAAGCGGAGGAATTGAATTTCTATAATGATGATGTGAATAAGCTATTGTTTAGTTTCTTCATGTCAGTTTGTGCAATTGTGCCAGAAGTCATCTCAGGTCCAGCTACATAGTTACTCTTTTAGTCTTCGTGAAAGGATGCATTGTTCTTTCCATTCTTCATAAATCACTGATCTTTGTCATGTGTGACTGGTCTAGTGCTGTTACCTCTTATTTTATTCAACTTGTACAAAGATATGAGGCAATGGACTACTCTATTTAATTTTCCTTCTCAAATACGCAAGACATTTTCGGCAGTTTGCGTTGGGGGAAACAGCAGTTATAATGGCTAAACAATTTGTTTACTGGTATGTGGCGAAAGTTCAAGGTTAGTGCAATTGTTCTGGAAGAGATATTTTGCAAGACATTTGATGCTTTTACAGCTCGTGCCGGTGTCCTTGCTTTCTGACCCTTTTTATAGGGTGGACAAATTGCCATGTGATGGGTTTGTGTCCTTGAGAGATTATATCTTGTCATGGATTGGTTGTTATATAAAACGTCAGAGAAGGATAGTTTGGCTATTGGGAGGATTTGTTGTAGCCATCTGTGAATTGAGGAAAAGCACCATGTGAAATCAAACTCTTGTAAGATTGCCTGACGTCAGAAGACAGTGCTAATTTTCTAATGTTTACATGAATGCCTATTTCTGTTTTGCATGACATGTTCACTGGCATTGTTGTAGGTTTTACCTTAATGTTGGATGAACTTGCATCTTGAATATTGTAAAATATAATCTAATGGCTTCTTACCTCCCTTTATCTTTTTTTCCTTTCACTCCTGTTTTCTGAAGCCTATTTTTCTTGTCAAGTTCTGTTAGGATCATAAAAGAAGCTTGGCTGAGCGTGAATTCGAAGCATTGAAGGAGCGTATTGCTGGGAAGAGGGAGAGCTTTAGGAGAGTTTCTTGCATTAATGCCACCCTCCCAATGTCACAAATTATGATTGGTTCAAATGATTTATTATCAACATGTAAGGTTTGTGTCGCTCTCTCCTTTGCTTAATTCTGCATGGTAGGTTCTTAATGACGTGTTGATTTAATTCTTCCAAATGCTTTCAGGCTCTCTTATTTTTCTTTTGATGATGTCTAAACTCACGATTGATTTCTAAGTCTCAATTAATAGAACTGCGCTCTTTCCAAAAGAGTTCACTCTTTCTTAATTCTTTGTTTTTGTCCCCTTTGGCAGTGCACCATGTTCCAGTTGGATGTCATTTTTCTGTATATCTAGGGGCATCTGCAATGCTATTTCTGCCCATGGAGATGGAAAAGCAAAGAACTAATTAGAATGAACAGTGCCCTTAGTTGTTGATCAATAGGGTTCTATCTCATATGATGCACTACTATACAAATGCAATCATGATGTGCATTAACAGAAATGGGCTTCCATTGCTGTCATCCTTAATGCACAAGTGTGTCAAAAGGATGACGTATGTGATATAGGATTTTGAGGCATGGACCTATAATCAAGTGGCTATGACCTTGTCATCTTATGCTTCACGAGAGATATGCTTGATTAGGCAGCCTAATCTGCCACGGTCAATGCCTCAGATGTCATGGCTTGGCTAATACCATTTGGATTGTGAAAAAGAACTGCTCGAGTGGTGTCCGTTTGGGTGAATCTAGCAACCTGTATTATGTATCCAGAACACCATATGTTCACCATAAATGTTCACAAATTCTAGATAATGAGACAGAAAATAAATTGTTGAAAATATAGTCGATCAGGGAAGGTTGAGATTAAGAAGACTAGGACCAGAGGAAGAGGATGAATGTAAGGAAAGTGATCAATAGTGAAGCTTTCCCAAAATCTTGCATACTCATGCATACTCAAGACAACAACTTTAAATAGTATATCAAAATGTAAAAGAGATAATGAGATCTCTTAATCTTGAGATAAATGTAGCCCTTCCACGGCAAAAACAACTCTCAAGGGACTCCTAGGTGTTGATTGAATAAGTGTTGAAAATCAAAGCTTTCAGAACTTAGTGACATCATGCATGTAATAAGTCCCAAACTTTTTGCAACTTACATTAGCAAGTTAAGTGACAAAAAATTGACAGCACATTTGGTTATACTAGTGACTATTACTTTTTTTCTTTGTTTTTTTGGGTCAAAACTAGTGATGTTACACATTATATTGTTTGTTTGCAATAGAAAAGCAATTACGACTTAATTTTCGACGGAATTAGTAACAGCTGTTTCGCAACCCCTAGGTAATAGCTACAACAACCAGCACTATAATATGTATTGTCAAAGTTTCCTCTGTTTTCTCTCTGACTTTATCGTAGTTGAAGGATAGACCTTAGGTAACTTAATTTTAATATTAATTATGTTCCCCATCTGAAAAAAATATTAATTAGCGTTGATGAAAGAGTAAAAGAATTAAAACTACAAATGTAGGATTACAAATTAAGCATAAGTTGAAACATCAAAGTGACGTATGTTTCAGCCAAAATCAAGTTTACGAAGTTCATCCCCCTCAACAACTGCCTGACTATGTGTGTAACTAATGGACTCATGGAATGCTTGGTATGTGCTAAAATAACAAAACCAAAAAAGGGTAGTAAAAATGCACTAGTGGATTCATGCATGTGGTGTGGCGTTGGATTTGCATAATGCTCAACTAGAAATGTAAGTGGACATGAAATGACGCAAGGTTTCAAGATCTTTGCTTCTGCAGTTGCAATTCACAAAAAGAAATATAAATAACAGTTTTCTGATGATCTATGAGAGTCAGAAAAATATGCAAAACAAATGATTATAATCAGAAAATTCTATTCAAGTATTGGCAATCAGTCTATGCCAACAAAACAATCAAACTGCCGACAGCAAGTTTAAGGAACGAAAGAATTCTTTTCTGATGATCCTCGAGAGTTGGAAAAAAATGCAACCACTTACAAAAGTCCAAGTCCAGACCTTGAAAACCTTATTCGTACTTTCCAACAAACAGATTATGATACTGATTTGGTGCATGTTGTGTCCCATTGAGAGTTTTTAGAATTTCGGAGTGTTTAAGGATTTAATGAGCAGCGCATTCAACAGACTGTGCAGAGAGAGATGATAAAGAAGCTCAGGTTGTTTTTAGATAAAATGGCAGTTGAACTGTTTTTTGTCTTCTGAGGCAAGGGCTTTTCTGTCATACTACTGAACTAGCTCTATCTGCAGCCAAAATCACTGTTGAAATAAGGCCAACTATATTAAGAGTTTTAACTCTATTTTTATCGACCAAGTATTGGGGTTCAACTCTGAATTAGTTCATGCCATGTCTAGCTTACCTTTTTGTTAACCAAGTGCTAGTGAAGATAGCTATGTACCTTTCCTCTTGAATGCCCCTTATGCGTACATTTTTGTTATTTTAAAAGCATGATAAAGAAAAGCAAATTAGTACTTTCAGCAATTCATGAAGTAGATATAGTTAGCATTGGACGGAATTATTGTACTCGCATGACTTCAATTGGTGAATTTTGGACATTTGAGGGGTGTTTAGCTTTTCTCTTTACTGCTATTATTGGCTTCTGATTTTGTTCATTCCTGTTTTTCACTAAACACTACATATACATTATACATGCTTGCTATGGCCTACCTACAAGAGGTGCAACAGTTTTCTCCAATTTTCTGTTACCTTTTGTAGTTCTCAAAAAGTGGAAAAGATCGAGTAGTTGTGGCTACCCTTGATCTTAATCAGTGCCTCTGGCTTCCAGATGAAATTGTTGGAACAAAACCAGAGGTATCTGTCATATCTCTATACCTTTCCTGGTGACTTGTGTACTTATACTCATCTTTAAATAGCAGGCAAACTTGCGTTATGAATTCTTAATCAATTTATATGTTTTCCGCATTGTTGCCTTATGGAAGGATAAAAAAACATTAAGTCGCTCAGCTGATCCATGAGACCATTGGAAATAGAAGTAGAAAATGTAATCCTGATACTGAAGGCTGCAAGTTGGCCCTTAAATCACTCGAACCTGAGTTGGTTCCAGGTTAAATTTTATGGATTGGCCATTGTATGTATATATAGTTGCAACAATTCTTTGAATTGGTTTTGCAGCCATTCAGGGGAAATGAAGTTTTGACTCAAAATACAAACCTTCAGGTGCTTGTGTGACTCGTCTAGTCTGGGACTCAATCTATATAGCTAGCTCTGTGTTCTTTGAGATGCAACTTAATGAACATTTTGTCATTGATTCATTTTTCCCCACTTTGGCTTGAATGAAATAGTTACGTGAATCCTTTTCTGTAGCAGGGAATTGGAGCAGATTTTGCTAGGGCATACCTGAGCAATGTATGTGTTGCCGAGGAACTACAGAGAAATGGACTGGGTTATGCACTCATTGCAAAGTCAAAGATTGTTGCTCAAGAATGGGGTAAGAAATTCAGATACTTCACATACTGAATGTATAAATGCTGTTATTGTATAACCGCCATTCAGAACGTGCCGAACATTGAAATAGACCTTTCTGTTTTCAGGCATAACTGATTTGTATGTCCATGTCGCTGTTGACAATGAAGCAGCAAAGAAATTGTACGTGAAAAGTGGGTTCGAGTATGAAAGTGAGGAACCTGCATGGCAAGCCAGATTTCTTGACCGTCCTCGAAGGATTCTTTTGTGGACCAGCATCGCCGCCTCCTGCGATTTGTGATGTTACAATGTTCCCCATTATTGCATGTTGTGGTCTTGCATTGTAGGGTTGACCCAATAGACTAGATAATGGATTTGATTTTTTCTTCTTCTTTTTTTGTGTGTAAATGTTGAAGTCTCAGCTTCTTTGTTCATAGTTTATTGCCTGCATTACCTCAGTGCATCATTTTTTCATGCACGATTCTTTGCGAATTGAAGACAGTGCTATTTTGAAAGTGAAGACTCAAACATCCCCATGCTCTGTCCGAAAGCTACGCTTTGCCGCTTCCTCTTTTACCAGTGCAGGAAGAAAGCAGAACCCCATTTACATGTGGTGGAGAACTGCATACATATCTTCTCTATTGAGTCATTCATACTTGTAATCCACGTACCTTGTGTTGCTTTCAACTCAGTCCATGATGCACGCAGCTTGTGCAGCACTTGGCCCCTGCACCTCAATTTCTTCGCACTATGCAGACTTCCTGGTTAATTCTGCTGCCGGACCTACGATAATTGCCCAATTTGCGCAAGAACTTACGGATTGTTGTTGGCATGGATGTTCGGTTTGATGAAAACTTATGAAAGGTGTTAGGCTTGTTTTGGGGAGTCAAATCGCTTGGTGTAAACCGTGTATTTTAGGAGTTGAGGTAAAACATCGGCATGATTTGTCTCTCATTCAAGACATAGTAGGAAACAGAGGTAAGTTGTAACGATTGTGCATGCTTGCTTTGACAGTTTGGCATACATGGCCAAGATTTTAAATAGGAGGGATGTTAACGTCAAAATTAAAAGTACAAAGACATTGCTAGAACAAAGTGGCCCCAAAATTCAGGCACTATGCGTCTAATTAGAATATATTTATTTCGTGAAAAATGAATTATTTAAAAATATTTTCTTAAAAATGATCAACAACAAGTTATGTCTAAATATTTTTATAGACGATAAAAATATTTTTTGTCAATCCATTTTGGTGTATGATATGAGTGATTATTTTTATTAAAAATTTTTTCTAAATAATTCATTTTTCGCGAAATAAATGTTACTTAAATTTTTTTTTTTGTTTTCATTTCCTATGATATCATATTTCAGTTTTGACTAAGTCAAATTTCAATCCATTTATGTTTTGTCAAACTCTAATGCGGCGTATTTCTCAAAGTCCTCCTCGAATGAATTCTCAAGCTCTTGAACATGAGCAAATATTGAGTGGTTTGGCCACCACTGACGTGGTGGATGTGGCATACACTTATTTACTATTAACCAATTACAATTTTACACATGGTATCAGAGGAATAGATTAAAAATCCCCTGACCCACCTAGACTTTCCTTTCCTCTAATCAAGTAAGATTTAGATTTGAGTAAGTCTTTAAAAGGCTCACGGAAGAAACAGGTGGAAGAATCGCCCTGGGGTGAGAGACCCCGCGCTGTCCTTCTATTCCCTCGCTGTCGGAAAGACAAAGATAGACACCGAATTAGAGAGCCTCATGATGGTGAAGGTAGACACCACGTCAGGACTTCGATTCTGGCTACTATCGGGTAGGCAGGTATAGTAGCCTCCCGTGCCTGAAGTGAGTGAGGGTGGGTTAAATGCCCACAGTTGGGTTGACACACCTTACGGCACTGTCCTCAACCACAGGTTGACCCAATGGCCGATGTGGCATACACTTATTTACTATTAACCAATTACAATTTTACACATGGCATCAGGGGAATAGATTAAAACTCCCCAGATCCACCTAGACTTTCCTTTCCCCTAATCGAGTAAGACTTGCGGCTGAGCAATCACGTTTCTTTCACGCGTTTTAGAAGTTAACAGTAACATGGAAATGACAATTAATTGCGTAGATGGGATGATGGTAAGAATACCCGACGCAGGACTCGAATTGGGTTGAAAGGGCTCGGCGTGCGGGAGTTGACCCTTTCCCCCCCGTCTCTCTTGGACGGTGTTCGACGGTGTGCTGCTGCTGCTGCTGTTGTCCTCGCGGTCCTAGCAAGTGACCCTCTCGTCCTGTCTCAAGCATTCATTCTTCATGACCAGTCACCAATGAAAACAAAGTTATGATGTGATTTTGCTGCCTTTTCTTTCTGGTTGCCCTCCAACCGTCTGCAATAATGTCTCGGCGTGCATTGTGGTGGTGGTTGCACTATCTGTTGTGTCAATCTTTTGCCCATGCCCTTTTAAGCGTGAAGACAAGAGGTATTGGTATATTCATGCTTTTGTCATGTGGGATTATGATTTTCTAGCTTATGCTCGAAAAGGTGCAGTTTTTCCTAAATTATCAACAGTGTATTAAGATTGAATGCGTTGGTCTTCCATGGTACTTTCACTGAGTAATTTTTGAAGGGTCTAGTTAGCAAGTGTCCCTAAGGCTACTTAACCTAACTAGAAGACTGGACTCACACTTTTCAAGACATTTTGAGATGAATGTACACATTTTAACAAACCACTTCCTTCAAATTTGCAGTTAAAAGTTGCAAAGCATATTTAATAGTGGTTGACAAATGCCTAAGGAACATGCTTTAATATTTTCTGATTTCGAATGCATCACTCTTCCACGGTAATTTCACTGACTGAAAAGTAGATTTCATGGTGAAAAAATCTCTACAGCAAGCAGTTGAATGAAGTCTAAGCCTGCATTAAGTTAGGGCTCCACAAAATGATCCCGGAACACTTGAAAAAGCAAAAACATTGTACTGGTCTGTGCCTTATGCCTTATTGTCATTCATAGCCCAAGGAACTTCTTGTCCTCTCCCTTGGTTACTGCTTTTAACATGTACAAGTTTATGATTATGACTGAAATAATGGATTTTCATTTGTGATTGGTAATTTTTATGAAGCAATGGCAATTTGTCAAAAGTGTTAGTAAACTCTGAAGGAAAAAGTGAGTTCCATATACTTATGAGATGTATATGGAACTTCCTGATTGCCTTCAAACGTTCTGTTGCTTTTGTAGTCTCTACTTGCAGGCTTCTCCCCATTGCCTTCAAACATTCCGTTGCTTTTATAGTCTCTACTAACAGGCAGCTACACTACTAAGTAGACTTGAGTCAATTTGGAGTCCCTTCGAATGCTAGGATATGAATTGTTATATAGCTTTGGTTAAAAGCTTAATTCTGTTGTAGAAGCTCATCCAAAAGAAAAAGAAACTGAGCCAAATTGTTTTCTCCAGTACTTCCATTACTTAGTTGACAAGTTGCACTCTGTTTGGTTTACCAGGAATGGACGTTGCACATTTCTACCGAGACGGAAACACAGATGCAGTTGAATTTTGTCCACACAATCCCTACAGCCATGTTCTAGCGGCTTCAACTTACACTCTGCAAGAAGGCGATAATCCTTCTCAATCTGGCAGCATAGTACTCTTCACCGTTGATGCTGGTTCATGCCAACTTGATTTATTTCACTGTCTGGAATCCAATGGTATATTTGATATCAAATGGAGCCCTGTTGAAGCTAATATAGGACGTCCCTTGTTAGCACAAGCTGACTCGGATGGTTGTGTCAAAGTTCATGGCCTGGAGAGTTCTTCGGATGGACAGCAAGAAAAAGGTACCCGCTATCTTCCCTTCCCTTTGCTTTTGCTCTGGTATCAGAAGTGTTCTTAACCAGTACAAGAACAGGCACACAATTATTTGACAGCATTCGCGTACTCATTATTAGTCCAGCAAAAGGAGTACTAGTGCAATAACATATGAATGTGTGCCATTGTCCTGCCAGAGTAAATGCTCTTCTAAATAATGATGATAACGAGGATTGTTAAAATTTAGTATGGTTGTACTTCTCTTTTGCGAGTGATAGATGTGTTTGACACAATTTCTCAGTGTCTTTGATGTTCCTACTGTATTAATTACTTGGAGATGGACTGGAGGTAGGTCTTGTGTTGAGAGAGGGCAACAGTGAAAAAGTCAGTTCATCTATGTGCCTGTCCCTCGAATAGAGTCCTTCAGCTTCATCGATCATAGTGGGGCTTTCTGATGGCTCTGTCTCAGTATTATCTCGCTCTGAGAGTGAACTTGAAATCGAGCAAGAATGGAAAGCACATGATTTCGAGATGTGGGCAGCTTCCTTCGATGTGCACCAACCCCACTTGTTATACAGGGGCTCTGATGATTGTAAATTCAGTTGTTGGGATGTTTGCAACTGTCCCTCAAAATCAGTGTTCCGTAATACCAAGGAACATAAAATGGGTGTTTGCTGCATCATGAAGAGTATAACTGACCCTAATGTCGTCCTCACTGGTAGCTATGATGAACACATTAGAGTTTGGGATATCAGATCAATCTCAAAACCTGTAAATCAGAGTTCAATCTGCTTGGGGGGAGGAGTTTGGAGAATCAAGCAACATCCTCATGTACCCAGTTTAGTCTTGGCAGCTTGTATGCACAATGGATTTGCACTTGCTGATCTCCGGGGCGAGGAGATTAAAATTGTAGAGACATACAATAGGCACAGCTCACTTGCATATGTGTGGATTGGCAAAAAGGTATGTTGATAGAGGGAAAAAGGGAGAATATGGTGATCGCTACTTGTTCCTTTTATGATAGACTTGTCCGGATATGGACACCACAGAGTAATATATTTGCATGACTTCATACATTCTTGAGAATTTAGGATGATAATTGAAGGGTTTTTCTCTTCCTAATCTATTGTGGGAAGGCTTTGAAATTTAATTTTGGCAAGTCATTACTGGACAAACTAGAAGTTGGCAATGATACTTGTCTTCAGCTTTAATATGTCGTGGCTTGATGTTTCTGCCTTTCTTTTTGTTCAACTTCATATGCTTGAGCCCTCGAAAGAAATGTTCCCTCAAGTAATTATATGGGGTTGGAAGCTCTGCATGTTTTCGTTTCGCTTATTTAGGACAAAGAGGATCGTCCAAAGCCCGCCAAAATCTCATTCTTGCTTCAAAATTTGCGAGAACCTCGTCAAAGCCTTGTCATCGATCACCTACCCAACTTAATGAGTGGAATTGAGTTCAATTATTCGAAGCTGTTCGACTCAAATCAGTTCTCGATGCATTTTTTGAATCTCCATCGCAAGGGCATTTATAACACGACCCAAATAAGCCTCACTCACCGGTATCTGAGCAATTCTTCCTGTTGCTTTTACGAATCAGGGACCAAGTTTCATCTCAATTGGAGAATACTTCGTTTGTTGTAACACTCTCTAAAAAAAAAGAGTCGGAGAGGGAGAGAGAGGCCTCATCGATCACTTACCCAACTTAATATGAGTGGAACTGAGTTCAATTATGCGAGGCTGTTCGACTCGAATCATTTCTCGATCACCTACCCGACTTAATGAGTGGAACTAAGTTCAATTATTCGAAGCTGTTTGACTCAAATCAGTTCTCGATGCCCTTTAGTCCATAGAGGGAGGGAGGGAGGGGTCATTGCAGTGCTTTTGCATCAATTGGGCTGAGGAAATAGACACAGCCTGAGAGGATCTCTCAAGATCAGAAGTCAAAACTGCAACTTAAAAAAGAAATAATACCTTCTCTGTTGCTGTAGGGCCAAAGCTCAAAAGCTCCTTATGGTCCGTTTTCCCAGTACTTCGAACCCTTTTATGCTATTGGTTTGGCATTGGTCCAATTCAAATTGGGATAGCAACGGTAAGAGTCCTAAAACCTGTGCAAGTTCTGCACTTTACTTCGGAAACTCTATTTCAGTGCGATTTGATATGAAAAGTTGTTATGGTTGGCACTTTAGTTATTCCGTTATATCCATTCATTTTTTGTGGATGAAAAATTCACATGGCGTTTTCTTTTTAAAATGTTGCGATGCAAAATCATAGTAACTAATTTTCAATTAAACACTAAAAAAATATAAAGGTGGCACTGATGTGACAAATGAAGAAAAACTACAAAAATGGTCCCCATACCATTGCCAATATCTAATTTTACTCCTTGCACATTTGACTTGTGATAGATTTGGTTGGTAACTAATTTTCGATCCCAATTTCAGATATTTCTGTTTGAATGCAGATAGGAATTGCTGAGTAAGTGCCGAAGATCAACATATTGCGTCAATGTAAAACAAACAATGGAAAACTGATGAAACCGATCTCTCTCATAAAGCCAAAGACCTATTGAGAAGTGGAAATTATCGATAGAAACTAACTAGATCCACGTTAGGAGAATGGCGCCCATTACTAACCAGTTCCAAAATGATTCGGGAGCATCGTCGCTTAGTTATAGGTTTGCTAGTTCATGCAAACGCAAAGGGAAAGTTGCACGTATGGTTCTAGTCGGTTTTTTTTTAGGTATGTAATGACTTTGTTTCTACTTTGTTGTTTAGTGCACCAATCCTTACTATTGACCATGTATTACGGAATATTTATTTTAGGAAGGACAATTTGGCCTAGAGTTGTATGCTTCGAACGGTTCCCTTGGGCCAAATTCCCCAAAATGATACTCGAGTGGTGAACATTTAGAGACAACCGCGATTGAATCAACCCCTAATGGGTAAAGTACAAGAAGAGGGCGAGAATGACCAACTACAACATCAAATATCAAAAAATCAATATCAATCCAACTAACTATTATATGTGCTTGTACAGTCACATAATTTAATTGTAAGTACGTATATTTTTGGATAAATTTAATATAGGGGTAACGAAATTGCTACTTAAGTATGTAAAAAGTTTGTTTATATACACTATATAAAGGAAGATTGTTTGCTCCTAAAGTAAGCTTGGAGAGCAATTAATTTCTCGGACTGTTTTGTTAATGATGTTGACCATTCGTGCATCTTGGAGCAGACCAATCCCATCTCGGAGAGCCCCAAAATATAAAAATTCCCTTGAGCTCACGCTCACACACGCACAGACATCAATTTTATTGTTCATTTTTCATCCTGATCATGAAAAAAAAAAACAAGTACGAGCTCGAGTGAAAATACACAACACATCAACAGAGATCTAATAAGATTGACCTGTACATGGTATTATTCTCTCTCTTTATTCATGCTTTTTCACTACAACTGCCTCCTGATCAATCTTCTTCCTCCACAGAGAGAGAGAGAGAGAGGGAGAGAGAGAGAGAGAGAGAGAGAGAGAGAGAGAGAGAGAGAGAGAGAGAGAGAGAGAGTTTTGCGAGAATCACAACAGCACTGGCGGTTCTTCTTCGTCTTTCTTGTTAGACTCCATAGGAGGAGGAGACAGTGGTGAGGAGGCTTACTTTGAGCTCCAGAAGGAGGATATAAGTGGCGATTGTGCGGAACAAGTTTTGGGGGTGAGTTTGATGGCAGCCTGGGACGATGGAGAGGAGCTGGTGAAGCTTCCTTCTTGTGGACATCATGCTCTTCACTCTTATCTTCCTCCCTCTCACTTGTCTCCGTGGGGAAGAAGATGCACAAGAAGACTTTGATCTCATTATTGAGAGAGAGAGAGAGAGAGAGAGAGAGAGAGAGAGAGGGGGGGGGGGGTGAGGGTGAGAGGGTTTTCTCAATCTTTGCGAGCGAGGGTAATAAGAGAGGCTTGAGCTTCCCCTTTTATAGGAAGATGGAATAGCTTTTATGTTATTTTATGGATCTTTTGTTTTGTTTTTAGGAGAATAGTTTCCACCAACAGTACTAGATGCAAGATATTACTTTTCTCTTTTTAAATAATGCCAAGTACCCAAAAAACAAAACCGTATTTTTTCTACCCTAAATTGCTAAGTTTCTAAAACAATGCACCTACATCATGGGATATTTTTAGTCGTAACCTTTAATGTCCGGAAAAGAAAAGGCACTTACACGTGCCATTTTATGTGTAGGATCATCGATGAATGAGGTATTAAAACATTTGGCTCACCAGAAATTGATTCCGGCTAATGCTATTGACAAGTATAATTAAAACAACTCCATTTTTTTTTTATGACCGAGGAACCGTCGGAGATCAACCTTCGGGGATCACACAACCCTCCGGTGCTCGGTAACATTGTCAAGCCTTGCCACAAGCCACTATTTAGACGTAAAATCTCGGGGAGCTGGCTTAGTAATCCACCTCTAGGACGCCCACTTAAGTCATGGAAATGCAACGAGAGGGTTAGAACTTTTGACTTCGGCGATGAGGGAGAGAACTCACACCAACTGTGCTGCCTATGAGTGGGTAAGAACTCCATTTTATTCATTGTGAGTTCTTTGATAGATAGATAAATAATTTAAATGCCATTTACGAACAACCCAGAAAAAAGCATGCCAAAATTGTCTTACGAGCATATATATGTGCCTTGTTTTTGGGATCTTTAATGTTTGAGCTAAGATTATTTTCTTCTTTATCCTTTTTCAGTATTTGGCCCTCTTTTTAATATCTACTTAATACCTAAAATAAGTCATTAGGGTCGAATAAGATTAGACAATCAAGGCAATAATTACATAAAAGAATATGGCCCACGTGCTAGGAACTAAAAGAGAATCTGGAGCCGCACTATCGCTATAATCTAAGGTTAAATCTAGCACATGCTGCCGGGGGATGGATAACATTCTTATAACTAGCATTTGAATTTTTCTTTTAGCTAAGGTTATTAAAGCACTAACAGAAAATTAAAAGCCACGGGTTTTCTATATGAAATTTCTCAGTTAGGTTAGATAAATGCATGAATATAATGATGCACCATGGCTTCAACATCTTAAGGAACAAAAAGAAGAAGAGATGGCCATCGATCATGGTGGGGTCAAGTTAAATTAATAGCTAAAGAATGAAAATTACAAAACGTTTGACAATTTGATACATGTGACGGCTAAACAAAATAAAATAAAATGTGCACCTGAAATATTTTTTGATTAAAGAAATAAGAATAGGGAAATAAATTTCAAAGAAAGAAAAGGATAGAAAGGACTGATGCTTAGGAAATCATCCTCACGTGGAAGCGCCTCTAACCACCAATTGGGTAGTCATATAGCCAATCGTAGCACGACTTTGGCCACTTGAATTAGTTTGTGTCTTTATTCTATTGTCCACCATTTATTGCAGGTGGACTAGAGGAAGTGGAGAAGGTATTGAATAAATTTAGTTTAGTGATGCTAAGATAGTAGAAGAAGCCGGTTACAACACAAAAAGGACATAAAAAAATTTATGTTTTTTGGTAGGATCTAACGTAGATTTCGCAAAATATTGAAATATATATCATTTAAGATGCTCAAAATTATGTCAAAGTCTGATTTTTAGGGGGGCAAATCACTTAAAATCAATCGAAGCAGATTTCGAGAGGATACGGAATTTTTTTGATCTAAAGCAAATTGTATTTATTACTCAAAATGACAAATGAGAAGTACATAAAATTTCATAATTAAGAAAAAATAAGAAAAGCATAAGAAAATTAAAAATAAAATAAAAATAAAAAGAGAGGGAGGGGAGGGTGAGATTAGCTCAAAATCAAACCCTCCCCATTGCTCAAATTTGGAGAAGCCAATGGAGAGAAAAGAGTGAAGGAGAGAAAAAGACTTTTCGACAAATTGTTGAATTGTCAAGGTACACTTGTGAGGGTATAAAGGATAGGAAAATTGAGTATTAGAGTAAAACGGCAAAAGAGTGGTCCACAATATTTTTGTTAGGCCTTTTCAAAAACTCATGGATGAATAATGTTCAATTTTGGGATAATTGTCCAAAAAGTCATAAATCTATTATATAAATGTTCATACAATTCAAAACATTTCAATTTTGCTAATTTAACCACAGACATTTTGACTATGTTTCAACGTAGTTCATTCAGTTAATTTTTACTTAGAAATCACTGACATGATAGTCCAATCAACACCAACATTTAATTTTTAGTCAGAAATTGTTGACATGATAGTCCAATCAACACTAACCATTTTACATGACATGATTGGTGCTGACTAGATAGAAAACGCTAACGTAGACGATCATTGCATTTTTTTAAAAATCTTTTTCATGTTTCTCCACCAGTCGGCTGCCACAAGCTAAGGCCATGACGCCATGGCATAGATACGACAAGAGCCACAACTCCCTCGCATAGATATGGCAAGGGTTGCACACCTTAGCCCTTGCCCTCACCCATATCTGTGTTGGGAACATTCGGCAAGGGCATCACGTCCCTTGCCTATGGCTGGCGACCAACATAGAAACACATAAAAAGAAATAAAAGAAAAGACAAAAAAATTGAGAATATTTAAAAAGGATTGCAAATATCGTACACATCATTAATTTTTAGTCAAAATTGACCAGATGTGTTATATTATAAAATAGTCAAAATATTTAAAATTATATTGACAAAATTGAAAAGTTTATGAGTGAATTGACCATTATATAATAGATTTAGAAATTTTTTGACAAATTTCCATTTCCACTTCCTTTATGATTTTTTCGTAAATTGAATCTATACGCTGTTGTTGTTGTTTTTTTTTTTTTTGGTAAGGATCTATACGTTGTTGTTGCTCTCCCAATAAGTCATTAAAGCGACTTTAAAATGCAATCAATGTTAAAATATAGAATATTTTCCCTTTTTTTGGTCGGTGAGAACATTTTCCCATTTATTCCCTACAAATTCAACCTATTTGTTTACAAAAAAGATATCATACAATTTGGGAAAAAGCTCAATCTAATATATAAGTTGATCGACGCGGTTCAAAATTGTAAAAAGTTCAATCAGCTACAGAGTGCTAGTTTGTAGAGAAGATACATTCAATAGCATACTATTGAAAGTACAATGAATTTTACTAGAATTGCAAGAGGAAGCTTGATGTCAAAATGGGGAAATCGTCACGCTCGCCTTTAAACCACTTAGGGAATTCTTCCCATTATCTAGCTATATTATTTCATCTGTAAATACATTGGTCAGATTCGATCCCTTAGGGGTGTCTTCATAACCTAAAATCATTTCATTATAAGCTCAACAACTATATTGGAGTTTTGCATAAAAATTTATGACTAAATTAGTAATATTGGAAAATTTAGTATTATATTGGAGTTTCGAATAAAAATTTACGACTAAATTGGCAATATTGAAACATTTAGTATTATATTGCCATCCATACAATTTGCTTAGAATTGATTGGACAATTTTCTTAGACATACTTCCATACGAACTTATACAATGCCTCGATCCAATTTCTTGATAATAAAAATAGGGTTGTGATATTCACGTTCGATTGTTCATAGGATGTGTTGGGCATTGAAAACGACTTTCTTGAGAAAATTGAGAAAAAAAAAAGGCCATTTTCATACATGCACCCACGTGATGCTGGCCTTATCAGTCACTCAAATTAATCGAGTTTTGTCTGAACATACAAACAACATGACAGCTTCGCCGAAAAATGCATGTACACATAGACACACAACATGACAAATGAAACCCTAACTATCCCACGTTCTTTGTACTTCACGATTCTCCATTTTTTTACGGGATAAATGCACTAAAAATCTAAAAACTTCTTATAAAAATATAAATAAATTCTAAAATTTCAAAAAGTATAATCAAATCCTAATATTTGTAACGAAAGTGCAATCAAATTTTAAAACTTATCATGAAAATATAATCCAATCTTAAAAATTTTTGTAGAAGTGCAATCGAGTTATCAAACTTTCAAAAAGAACATTTAACAAAGTGCAGTTAATAAAAAAACTTAATTTGAGACTTAATTGTACATTTTGAAAGTTTTAAAACTCAAAATGTATTTTCATGATAAGTTTTTATGACTTCTAATGTATTTATTTTCTTATTTGTATTAAATTATTCTTTGGTTAAGTGCTCTCTCAAGTCTTACATTAATTGAGGGTAATTCTTTGGAGGTTAGGTTCTCATCCGTAGGTAGAAGCAGTGGAGAGGAATGCATGCGTCCTTAAATTGGGGGCATGCATGTCCTTGAACAGTGAATTTCGGTGCCGAATATCCAACCCGCCGGATTCCTCGGAAGCTGTTTCAGCAATTATGATCGAAAAGAGACGAACCTAATATCTACTTGGACCTTTACAGCACGATCAATTTGGCGAATCTGACCTGGCGGAGATTAGACGGGAGAGCGCTTCTGTTTGAGAGGACACATCAAGGTGGTCACAAGAAATGAGATAATTGGAACTGACAAGTTCAATGCATACTTCATGACCATCTTGTTTTTTTTATTCTTTTATTCTTTCGAAACAAAATAAAATAAAAATTTATTTGATAATGTCAATTAATATATCTATTTTTCATAATAGAAAAGTGGTAAGAGAATATATTTGAAAAGGAAATAAAAAGTAATATATATATATATATATATATATACTTCTTTATTTTAGGGATTAGAAATGAAAAAAAAACTATTTTTGAACAAAATTTATTCTTAAGAACAAAAATATTATCAAACGCACTCTTAACTAATACTGAGTAACAATGTTCATGCTGTTATCTAAACACCTTTGGTCAGAAATTTTTTTTTTAAGGATTTTAATGATAACAAAACTTAATCCAAGTATTTTGATGACTCGTATTTAAATCATGCAGAAGTTAGGATAGTATATCAAAGTCTGAAAGCCGTAAAAGGAAGGTGGGTATAACCAAAATCTCGATTTTGCAAAACAGTCGGACTAAATCCTTGTGTACTTTTCATGTATAAATTTGGTGCCGTTGGAGTTAAACTGAAGACCTAGCTCATTGTATAAAAGTATGTTATTCCAAGAATATTTATGCCAGAACTCACGGACTACTCCACTCGAAAGATTGGTGAAATGGCATGATCAAAACTTGCCCTCAATAGAAAATAACTTACCAATAAAAAATCTGATAGGCAGGCAAGATTGAGGAAAGGTTCCATACGTAATATTTCGAGCAATTTTGTTGAGATTTTTGTTTACAAAGTATTGGATAGACAAAACATCTACATGATCGAAGTGCAATGTTTGAATTTGGAGCTGTATAAATTGGAGAAAACTCGGCTAGACGTCATGTGGTCGGAAAGGGCAAAAAAGAAAAGAAATTGAGCATTCTTGAGATGTTTTTTCAGTCTACCTCTTTTTAAGCTTGTACTACTCATTTGAGTGTTGTTTCTCAAATTTAGCAAGAGTGAAGAACCTATATGTAAACACACGAAAGAAGTATTTGTATTAAAAGTGAAGGCGTATGGCTATAGGACAGACCAAGTGTGTGAGGGACTTTTTATAAAATTTTAGAAGTGTGGGGTATAATTATAATTAAGGGAGAAGATTCATTGTGCTGTGTACACCAGGTGTGAAAATGACCATCGGAGGGCCAAGGTTCACTTAATCTACAGTTTAGGTGTCGTGCAAAAAAGTCACGTTTTGCACAAAATCAGATTGTACTACACTTATAACATGGTAGTATTTGACTCTTGGGGTAACTAGTGGAATTCAGCCTATCTTGACTGATGGAACGGGAAGAGATGATTAAGCCCACCCAAGCCGAGTCTCTATAAAGTCTTATTTGCAAATTCCTTTTTCTTTAAAGCCGTTCTTTCCCGCTGCTTATATTGCTAGCTTACTTCGCGCATAGAAGTGATGTTTTCATTGGAGTTGATTCTACAAAATCAGTTTATGTGTTATTCAAAAATCAATTTACCCCTATCTCGGTTGCTCATTTGAACCTAACACTTATCACCCATTTGTTGACTCTTTGTTCATCCAAATGTTCACTTCACATCCAAAGAAAAATTGTCACCAAAGAAACCCTATCAGTTTCACTGTCGACATTCCTATTGATGGGGACAAGCTCTACAGGAGGTCTCTCCAAATTTGGAGGGCGCACCCCCTAGATTTGGGCAATGGGGGAAGAGAGAGAGATAGAGAGAGAGGACTATGCTGAAGATTAGGAGTGACTTGGAGGTGCAGCCTGTGGATAGCACTGCAGCGCGGTTGATGGCATCTATGTGGGAAGCGTAGGAGGTTGAGGGCCAAGATAATTACATAAATTTCACATAAACTTTTCACACTTTTTGACTTATGATGTGTTGTCTGACTAAAAAAGTTTTCCACATATTAACTTAACAGGCATTCACTAGTTTAGTTTACTGAAAATTATTAGTCAATGAAAGACCAATTACACTATGTTTAATAATTAGGATAAAATTTGAGATATGATAAAATATATCATATCCTATTTCTGAGTTCTACCCAAGATACAATAAATTTAGATATAAATAGGATAAGCCAAAATAAAAATGTCCCATGTGGGAGGTGAGATAAAAGCTAATAGGATTTCTTACATTTATGTTATGAAAGCTATTTTTCTTTAATAACAAGTTTCTTAAATTAAAAAATAAAATTAATGATTAAATATAAAATAATATTTGGATTATAATATAAAATTTTCAAAATAATTAAAAAAAAGTAATGGACATTTTTTGCTTTTATTTCTTCCTATTTTTATTTATACATTTGAATTTCTTTCTATTCTATAATATAAATTAAATATATATGCATATTTAGTATCTATATTTATTACATAAATTATTATTTAAAACATTTTTTTATTGAGGAATGATGTAATCGAATTAAAAAGAACCAAAACAGAGAGAGGAAAAACAATTAAAAAAAGTAAATAAAAAAGAAGTAGAAGAACTCCGATTTTAAATAAACAAATTCAAACTTGAAATGAATCTTTCTAATCGTCTCCATCTCCATCTCTTTCTCCTTTATATCTCTAGCTTATGTTGAAGCTTCACAATTCCTTCGTAATTCTTTATTTACATCAAAGATTCAAGAAAACAGCGGGAGGCAAAGCTTCTTGTTCTCTATAGCTATCTAGTTCATGTCAAAAGTTCACAAAAACAACAAAAGAGCCGAAACTCCTTTAATGTAACTTTGTGGTTTATGTTGAAATTTCACAATGGTAGTGAGAGAGTCAAAGTATCATACTTTTTGAAATCGCGAAGGTAAATAACCATGTTTTCTCACATTTACTATATTTGACATTCGTTGGTTGATCTAACTTATGATGTTGCTGTAATCCATTTATGTTTCTTATCATAGTCAAAGCTGTGGCTCTAGAATTCTGCAGTGAGTTTCTTTTCTATTTAAGATGTAATTTATATATGAGAAATGTCACAACCAGTCCCTAAACTTCCACTTAATGTGCAATCTCGTCCTTAAACTTTTAATTTGTTTCATTTGGTCTCTGAATTATCGATAAATGTCCGATCTAGTCATTGACTATTTGAAAATTGACCAATTTCGTCCCTGAGCTTTCGATTTGCTCAATTTGGTTTCTGAACTATTAACAAATGTTTCATCTAGTCCTTCCGTTTGTCCAAACCGTTAAGTGATGTTGTGGAGCATTAATTGATGATGTGGAACTAAGTTGGGGTACTAGAATTATGAGTCAATATATATCTTAAAAAAGGAAAACAAATTAGGGGTCAGTTAGAGATGAGAGCACTGATCACAAAAGCAGAGAGAAGAAATAGTTTTGTATCTTTTTTTTAGACGGTGGCCACAATTTGACCTGTTTTAAAGGTAATTTCCATGTGGATATTCCACATGTCCTTTTTTTATTTTATATTTAAGAGACTAAAAGCCATGGAAGCCAATTTTGTTAACTTTAACTAACGGATGACGAAATTGGTCAATTTTCAAATAGTCAGGGATTAAATCGGACATTTATTGATAATTCAGAGACCAAATTGAACAATTAAAAGTCTAGGGACGAGATTGCACATTAAGTGGTAGTTCAAGGACCAAATTAAGAAAATTGAAAGCTCATGGATGAAATTAAACATTAGATGAACGTTTAGGGACCATTTGTGACATTTTCCCTTTATATAATAAATATGAAATGATTGATGGAGGTTATCTTCATTTTTGTCTTTGTGATTTCTTTAACAGCAAATCATGAGAGATCCTTTCAATTTTTGTTTGTGCATTTTATGTTCATTTACATTGATATGCTATTCATACCAAACAATGTTTATTATAGGATGTGAAAATATTCAGCTTTATCATTGTGATTTATTAAATAGTGGATATGATATAACAAAATCTATAAAATTTATATCTTGATTAGAACACCAGACAATCAAACGCGGCCTTATAGTAAAAAAGAAAATATTTATGTTCAAAATTGAGAAAATGAATTCGCTAATTTGAAAGCGAGAGCACATTATTCAAAACGTCTTAACAAAAGCTCTTCTTCACTTTCTTCACTTTTCTTCACGTCACTTTTGCACCTTCTTCAATGTGCGCTCTTCTTCCGTTCTTTTTTCCTTTCTTCAAGGTCCGCTCTTCTTCACCAACACCCTACATTTGCCCTAAAGGTTCAGCTCTTTTTCATCGATGCTTGGCGGTTCTCCATCTCCAGCTTTCCATCTCTATCTCCGCAACCTCGCAAACAGTCCAATGAATGTCTCAGAAATCACGAACCCTAGTTAGTTCCAAATCAAACGGGATTGATATTGAGCCATAATCAACTGCCCGCTCTTACGGCAGCTTAACCACATTAAATCAAGGTGGTGTTAGACTTATGTACTCATCCTAACGCAGTAATTCATTCATGCGCAATGCGAAGCAGAGAGAAACATCTGACCCCAACACTCGCGCCGGCAGCCCGCAATGTTTGACTAGTACATGTCCAAGACATGGGCATCGATAATTGATGCACTAAGTGGGGACGTAATTGTCCCATTTGTTTATAGTTCCGAAAGCGCCATGCGCGGGGGCTTGCAATATCGACGCTTGAGGTCCATATCTTGAATGGCGAAACGTGCCAGCGAATGGCAAAAGAGGCCAAATCAGCAACTGCTCACAGACGAAAATTGAGGTGACAATGCATCACTGTCGACTGTTCCATTTCCCAGACAAGCATCGACACAGCAATCGTCGTACAATTATTCCGCACGAAACGTGTTATCGACCATCCTCGAAGAGAAAAGTGTTTCGTGGAGTTGTCACATGTCATCGAGTGTCTTCAAAGAGATGATTTCTTATGTTTCAAATATTAGAAAACCTATGCATATTCACTTCTGGACCGGGACCCCAAAGCTTATATATCACTCCCTTCCTTCCATGTTTTATGGAGCACTGGCCCCCTTTATCCTCACACGTTTCTTGCCACACGTGTATACAATAGAGAACAAAGAAATCACAACGCAATTATTTTATTTTACAAGGGCCATGCCCTGAGGGCACGAATTGTGTAGTTAAAAAAAAAATTAATGGGAAAATTTCAAAAAAGGACCCAAAGTGCCATTATTTTTCAAATAAGGGTCCGAAATGGACTTTGTTTCAAATAAGGACCTGAAGTGGCTTTGGTTGTTTAAAATAAAGGCCTGAAGTGGCTTTGGTTGTTTAAAATAAAGGCCTGAAGTGGCTTTGGTTGTTTCAAATAAGGGCCTGAAGTGGTTTTGGTTGTTTCAAAATAAGGACCCGACTTTCCGGTTGCCGACCAGCTAAATTTTTAGACCGGTCAAGGGTATTTTCGTCATTTGGCATTTCCCCCCCCCTTTTTTTTTTTTTTTTTTTTCCCTTTTCTTTTTCTGGTTCTTCTTCTTCCTCTTTGTCGATGGCTACCGGCCATCGGCGATGCCCACAAAGGGTTGGGCGAGGGTCGCTTTCGCTGGTGAGGGCCATCCACGCTAGCCATAGGCGAGGGATGGCGTCGCTTGGGCGTGGCGACCCTCACCTAGGGGCCATCTACGAGGTTGGCCCTTGCTAGCTACGAGCAAGGACCGGCTGAGTGGCCCTCGCCGACGAGGGCGGCCCTCGCCCAGCCCTCTATGGGCATCGCCGATGGTCGGCCGGCCACTGGCGAAGAGGAAGAAGAAGAACAAAAAAAAAAAAAAAAAAAAGGAAAAAAAAAGGCGGAAAATGGCAAAAGACGAAAATACCCTTGATCGCCGAAAAGTCAGGTTCTTATTTGAAACAAACATAACCACTTTAGGTCCTCATTTGAAACAACATCCACTTCATGCCTTTATTTGAGAAAGTGATGGCACTTCGGGTCCCTATTTGAAACAATGTTCAATTCGAACTCTTATTTGAGAAAAATATGGCACTTCGGCTCCCATTTTGGAATTTTCCCTAATAAAAATAAACAAAAGAGATTGCGAGGCAAATGCAATGCATGGTCAAATGATGACGGCGGTGCCCTTGGCCACCCATACCCAAACTTATGCAGATTATAGTTTTTATTGCATTGATATTTATGATCCAAGCAAATATAATACGTCATCCCTTCTATCAATAAGCAAGCCGGATCTGGTGCATCATAAGGGATTTCCCTTGTCTATAGATTCTTATCTAGGGGATCAAAATCAATTCTTCAATAAGGAATTCAAAGATTGTTTTAGGGATTTTGATCTACGTTAGGGGTGAGCAATTTCATGATGGGAGGTTCTCACTTCTAGAATCAAGATCTGTCGATTAGTTCCATGGACCCACCAAGGAACCCGACCATTGGTCCGGTTCAGTTCACTGGTGGATCCATAAAACCGATCTACTTCATAGTAAGGATTATTCGGTGATTTTTTAGAAGTGTTTTATACTGAAAAGATCAGCTAAATCAGCCCATCTTCTATTCTCTGAAACATTAGCTTTAATACCATCCACCTCAGCTTTGTCTTGTATTTCTAGAATATGCCCAATATGATCGACAATATAAATCAAGGAGCAACATAGCATCAATGAGGGCTGACCTTAAACTGAAATTAAATGGAACTCCCAATCAACCAAACAAAGACAAACAACAATGAGAATTACGAGAAAGCATACATCAAGCAACAGGAGGGAGGCGAGAGACTTGTGAGTCTGAGCGAGATTGTTAGAGGGAGGCGAGGTCGACTACAAGGGAGGGCTAGAAGCGAGGTTGTGACTGTGATGTTGCGATAGAGGGCAGAAAGTGAGATTGAGAGTTTAGCTAACTCATCGAGAGACAAGGCAGCCGATGGATTGAGAGGCAAGAGCGAGAAAGTTGAGAGGGCTAGGGTTTCTTTCTTTTTTCAGAGAGATCATGCGTGAAGAGTTGGAGGACTAAGGTGAGGAGTATGAGGATCGAACATTAAAAGAAGTATGTGTTGAGGGCCTAGGTTTCTTTTACTAAAAGGTGTGACAGAGCTAAAATTATATATATATATATATACACAATACATTGGTCCCTTCCGGGTGGACAATTTCATATTTGGAATCGAAAATCGAATTGATATTCACTAGTTCCAATATATTGAAAACGGAACCGTTTGAGTCTATTTTGGTTGGTCTGGATGGTTCCCAATTTTTTTGCGCGTTGCTCATCCACACAAATGATTTTGTTTGTGATTAGACCACAAGAACGGTACAAAACAGCAAAAAAAAGGCAATGCGACAGTCATTGATGTTACAAGCAGATAATTTCTCATCCGAAGTCTCTCAAGCTAAATGCACAACCCCGTTCACGAGGGTCTATCGTCGAGTCAAATCCATCATATCAAGTTCGCTGCTCAGTCGGATCACACGTCCCTCATGATCAAAACCCAACTTTTCGCCCGCAATAAAAAGATATGATTCCCCCACGAGTGGCTTTTCATGTCAAGTTCGCTGCTCAGTCGGATCGCACGTCCTTCACGATCAAAACTCAACTTCTCGTCCTCAATAAAAAGAAATGATTCCCCCACGGGTGGTTGTCAACGCATGCGTATACTGAAGTGATTGAAATGGACTACATGTACATCCACCGTGATACTGACACACTTTCGTGAGATTCATGTTGGTTGAAACATCAACAGCACATTAGACAGTATCGACCGACGGATCCGGGATGACAAACTTTGGACAATGTAACATGGTTTCCCATACCAACGTGAGACTGTTACGATCACAATAGGAACAAGTGAACTCGGCTTATGAATTCGATACATAGAAAAAAGGAAGGAAAAAAAGAAAAGAAAAGAAAAGGTCAACAAGTGTTGCTTCTTATGGATGTATAAAAACATCTCTAGGTCATTCAAATGGATTGGGGGTTTATTAGTGAATATGTTTGATAAGCTGTGGGCTCTCTTGCACATCTGAACTTGAAAACTTCCAATGGGCTCATGAGGAGACTTGAAATTTTCAATTAGCATCAAAAAAAAAAAAAAAAAAAAAAAAAGGGCTCTTACGGGCTTTTGGATTTTATTACATAGAAGAGAAAATAGAAAATAGGCAAAAAATTAAAAAAAAATTAAAAAATTGCAAAATTGCAAAATTCATCAACGTCAGTTATTTTCGGCCATAATTGGCTAAAAATGCTATATTGGAAAATCATCAAAATGTTAAGAATTAAATTGATCAAATTAAAAATTTTAGAATTAAATTAGCCTCCATATAATAAGTTTATGACTTTTTAGACATTTCTCCTCACTCGAAACCCGTCATCGTCACCAAGCTCACTCACTATCAGCACCAGCACCCGAGTCAACACCACCACCATCCTCTTGCGGGGCCTCTTATCTAAGGCGGCGCAACTTCGACCTAATCTTGTGCCTCAAATCTGAGGTCATCCCTTAGACTTAGCTCCTCTTTTGTGATTGAGTTTCACATAATTCAACTAGAAGGGAAAACAAAAGGCCTTTCTAGGTCTTCATGTGAACTCAACAAGCATGTTATACATGTCAAGACTAAATTGATGTGTGTTGAGTTTGTGAGAATGCTGAACATGCTAAATTTGTATTAGGGAAATTGACTTTGGGAAATAAAAGTTGACCACTAAGGCATAAAAGAATATTTTACCAATGAAGGATAAACAAGTTAAGATTCACCACCAACGAATAGGATTAAAAAAATCAAAGGACTTTGAGGTTCATATAAACAAATTTGATAAAGAACCAAAGGAATCATCCCCTTGAGAGGAATTCTCATATATTGTCTATTATATCTCTATGTTATGTCTATGATGGGATGCGATTAAGGTACTGGTATGTCTTGATGTGATGTGATTGAAAAGACATCCTTTAAAGGGGTATGGATAGTTTTCGTTTAAAAGAAGTATAAATCGGATGACTTCAGAAGATTACTGACTGATGATAATAGAACGTTTTAGAAAAAGAACGCTCCTCCTTTCTCTCTCTCGCTCCATCAAAGATGAACAAACAAAAGGCTTCCATTTTTACTTCAAGAAGACAATTGGCATTAACGCTGTGGAACATAAATACTTTCCTCGTGATTATATTTGGATCATCATGAAGTCATATTTTCTGTTATTCGCTCATAATTTAACGTACGTTCCTGGGTAATTCGTTTATTGCATGTGAAGAGTTTAGCCGTTTCTTCCGCCGATTTTATTCCAACATTGGTATCAAGGCCTCTATTATGATTTCTATTTTGTTTTTCCGTCGAATTTTTCTGCTTGCTATTTGATATGGGGATCAAGATGATGAACTTCATATCGTCTAGATGTTCATTGCTCGGAAATTGCAACTTGAATCGTTGAAAAACGAACTGAATCAAAGAACGGGTTTGGAGGTCATGGACTACCATTTGGTTTTGGCCAATTTCGAAATATTTTTTTCGCCAAAATTAATTTTTGAATATACGTGGTAAAAGTACTAGTTGAGACAATCAAAACGGTAGGTGGCATGCTGTCGGATGATGCTAGACGAGCCCACACACGCGCCTAGAAGCCGCTACCCATGAGTGCCACGCACCCCATGCATTACGAACGCCTAGCGCGTGAGCGTTACGTGTGCGTCGACGAACCGGTGCGTGCTGATGTCATCGATTACGTCAACAACGATAATTGCCTGTGTGACCTCATTAATGACGTCACCTACCGGCCGTTCGTCAACCAACAACCGATTGGTGACTCGACCCAACCGACAACATGACCCAACCGCCAACCTGACCTGGTTGATTGGTCAACCAATCGGACTGATTGATCGGTTGAATAGGTTGGATCGGTCGCTAGTTGGACTTGGACCGGTCAAACTGGCTAGGAGCCTTTTGGCTTGCTTGCACGTGCAGCACGCGTGTTGCGCTCATAGACGACGCATGTGGCTTCCGATAGGTGTGTGGTTGATGACGTTTGGTTCGTATGAACGTACTCTACATTGTAATATTATTATTTTACATGTTTGAGGCTTTTAAAACTATAAAAATGTGTACGAAACCCTAATTATGTGTATTTTTGGGTATAAATGCATTATTTATTCCCTTTAATCTGTATTTCACTATGGTTTTGGAAACACAGAAGCTAGCCTATATGTAAATGACCACATATATGTTGTATATTGCTTATTCTAATGATTGCATGAACATGATTTAACGTGCTTACAATTTCCTGATTCCGAGCAAGCTTGAACAATTATTGGAGATTCTTGATTTTTCTATTGTGTTATGAACTCTGCTTTCGATTATAGTTGCTGCATGAATGTTTTGTATGTTGGTTCATATCATGATATGCATTTTGACATTAATAGAAAATGTGGAAATTGCATGAAGTCATATAATTATGTTTTCTAGTAAGAGTTCGTAGGTTGGTAGAATTCAAAAGAGGTCTTACCTAGAATTTGAAATTTGTACAAATTAAACTAATTAATGATAGTAAAATAATCATACACAAAAGTTGATTGGGAATGTAGTGAACTTTCATTTCAGTGTCTTTTGTTGAATTATCATTAATTTAGTTTGTCTTTATTGAAAATAAAAAAATTTGTGTTAATGTGCAAAATATGCTAGTATTGATTCTACATTTATTATGTTAATATGGATGTAGCAATTGATTATGGCTTTTGTTGACGCCTAAATTTCATTTTTTTAATTAATTAGTTTTTTTTAATTATCAATTTTGCCATTTTCGGGTAATAAATAAATAAATAAATAAAACAAGCAAAAAGCAAAAAAGCGGCCAGCCCCCTTTTCTTTCCCTTTTTCCCTTTCGCGGGCCCGGGCCCAACCTTTTCCCCCAAGGCCTGGCCCGGCCCTTTTCTCCCTCCTTCTTCCTCCTTCCCTCTCCTTCGCCGCTGCAACTCACGCGCGCGAGGGAGGCCGACGTGCGCGAAGGATGGCCTACGGCCGAGGTGAGTAGGCCGACGTCGGCCAGAGAGGACAGATCTCAGGCGCCATTAATGGCTGCCTTTAATGCCGAGCACGCCTCGCTGGAAAAGCTCGGATGGGACGCCGGTTCAGCCGAGGAAGACCGGTCGGCAAGCCGAAGGCCGGCGGCCGAAGCCCTCCGCCGACCGGACCCCCTCGCCTATAAATAGGCAGCGGCAACCTCCGTCGACGGCCATCGCGAGCTTGGAAGCCTTCGCCTGAGAGACTTCAGGAGGAGACCGAACAGCGAGCGCCGGGGAGGACTCGAGCCGCGAACTGCCCACCCTTCACCGAGAGACTTCGGGGAAGGCCGGCGGCGAGCGGATTCGAGAGGGTCAGATCTGGCCGGTGGAGGCTCAGATCTGGCCTGAGGGAGAGCGAATCGAGCCCTTCCATGACCCCGACGCCGTGCCGCCGTCCAATCGTTGTCGCCGCCTAGAGGGAAGCCGTCCGACGCCACCCCCTCGTCGCGCCATCGCCGTGAACAGGTAGCCCATCATTTCTGTTGCCGTCGCCATCGTCCCCGCCGTTCATCGCAACCCCACTCCGTCGCCGTCGCCGTCATCGTAGTCGTCATCGTTGTTGCTGTCGCCCCCGTAGCCGTCGTCGTCGCCGGAGCGCCTCGGCCTCGACCCCCGGCGCCGCGGATTCGCAAACCCTAGGGTTTGCGATTTTCCGGTCGCGAACGGATCCGGACACGGAAAATCGGGTAGGGATTCCGCAGTTCCGGGGGCAACGGAGGCCGGGTCGCGAGTCGGGTAGGGTTTCGCCGAACCGAGTCGTCGGGTCGCCCGTTTTTTTTGGAAACGGGTTCCTAGGCCGCGACGCCGTTTCAATAATAATAAAAAAAAAAAAAGAAAGACAAAAAAATCCGAGCCGGGCCCGCGTTTGGGTCGCCGACCCGGGTCGGACCCAACCCGCGGACCCAACCCGGGTCGGCTTTTATTTTATTTTATTTTAAATAATATTTTAATAAATAAATAAAAAATAATTTATTTTAAAAAAAAAAATCAAATAAAAAATAATAAATAATCAAAAATACTTTATTTTCGGAAAAAATATTAAAATAATATTAAAAAATATTTTATTTCCCAAAAAAAAATAAATAAAATAAAAAAATATTTTATATTCTCCGAAAAAAATATTAAAAATATTAAAAAATATTTTATTTTCCAAAAATAAAAAAAATCAAAAATATTTCATATTTTCCAAAAAATGCCAAAAATCCCAAAAAAGTAAAATATTTATGAAAAAGCCAAAAAATTTCATAAAAAGCCTAAAAGACTTGTATTTTCCAAAAAAATCCCAAAAAAAAAAAAAATCCCTTTTGTGTCAAAAAATAGAAAAAGATCCAAAAAATGTTTTTCCTCCCCAAATTGCATGGAAAATCCCTCAAACATCCAAAAAACCTCAGGATTTAAACAAGATTAGGTACCGAAAGGGCATTAGTGATTAACTAGTGTAATCAAGTCCTCGATCCTAATTTCTCTGGTTGCGCAAGAGCAAGTATTTCTCCCAATACTTTGCATGGGTTTCTAATCAACCCACCCCAAATTGATTAGTGGCGACTCCGTTTTAAAAATTAACTTACAGGTTAAAAACTTAGACTATTAAAGTCGTGAATTGGTGGACTTGGGAGAGTCCGGGCATAATAAATTCAGCCGAGCCATTAGCCTCCTTAGGCGCTCGTACCTGATTGCGGGCGCCGAAAAAAGAGGTCGCGACAGCTTGGCGACTCCGCTGGGGACTTGAAGACTTAGGCCGTTTTTATCTCGTTTAAATGCTTTACTGACTTTGTTTTTTTTTCTTTTATGCAGGTTAGTATTTTAGTTTTACTTTTTAAAATAAAATATCTTGTGATTATAAACTGATACGTATGCTTTACTGTTTTAACACTACACATGGCACACACAACCCGGCCGCCGGACCTGGGCCGCCATAGGATTTCTAGGATGGTGTTAAGAAAGATACGACCTCGAACACGAGAATGCGATGTAGAGGTTGCCTTTCTTTTCCCCGAATTTCTTAGCCGAGGTTAGGAGGGTATGCTGCTAACGCGAGACTGCGACAAGCGGATAACCTTTTAATTTCAACAAGCATTCTCAGTTAGAAATCGAGCCGCACGTCCCATGTGCATGTCTCTGTGCTTGCCATTTTCTTTAAAAGTAAAGTAATTTCTTTTTTTTTTTTTATACAGTCTTTTTATTGGCTCATGGCATAGGGTAAGATCGTGTAACTCCCTTTCTCATATGTGATGGGAAGAATCGATATCCAGTTCATTCCTACTCCCAAGAAAGAGCTCCTCGAGATGGTGGAATCGGTTAGATCGGCTCGGCCCGGGAGCGTGTCAAAGCAAGCATCGGTCATCTCCTTCCGTTGCTCCGGTCAATATCCACTCGGCGTCATGCAAGCACCGCCACATTTCTAGTGCCCCGAAACATCCACCTTCATGTTCGGCAAATTTGAACCGACTCCGACCTTGGAAGAATACGGTCTCGCCATAGGAATGCCTCGGTGAGAGAGCTTGTCAAGCCACCGATCAGCATTGACCCTGTGGTTAGTCTATCACAGTTTTTGAAAAATCATTCGATAAGAGAAATTGTTGAAGCCAACAACAATGCTTTCCTGCTATCATCTTTAACTGAATGTTTTGAAAAACAATCGATGAACCAAAAAAGCAAGATCTTCCTCTTAGCGTTCTTCGGATTTATTATCTTCCCCTATAGGAAGAATGCCATAAATCCTTCAATGGCATGGGTGATAAATCAAGTCACTTTTGGGGCAGGATATGTGAACATGGTTTTAGCTGAAACATTTTTATCCCTTAACCATTTTAAGGAAAACAAAGAAAAAATCATGAGGGCCGCCCCGGAAATTTTACAGATGTGGTTCTTTTCCCATATCAAAGGATTTGGGCACCTCATGCAAATATTTGAAATCAACAAATTCAAACATCCAGTTCAAAAGTTTCAAAACTTGGAAAAGTACTCTCCCAGCGAGGAATATTCTCGATGGATTAACTTATTAAAAAACCCTATTCCTGAGACATTCCTATGGCGAACTAAATGGTTCATTGTAGGAGAGGCGCGTTTTGCGCTTGATTATTACGACCCCATCCCACTGCTGGGCCTCTCCGGAGCTACCTCATATTATCCACATAGGGTGGCTCGTCAGTACAGGGTCCTCCAAGAAATCCCACCGCCACTCAAGCCAGGGTTGTTCCGAATCCTTTTCACCCATACCGGTTATGATTACTCAGAAGAAATCTGCATGATCCAAGATGCATGGAGTAGATGTCACCCAGAAAAGATTATGAAGATTGAAGGGGCAAGAAAAGGCTCATCATGCATCCACATTCTACATCATGAACCACATAATTCCCGAGGAACTGCAACCAGCAATCCCCGACGTGGCTGATAAACTTACTCTGCAAGGACGAATTAAATCTCTGGAAAAAAGTTTGGAGACAAGCAGGAAACACATATCAAAGCTAGCACGAAAGAGCAAGCGGCTTCACAAGACTGGAGCTTCCCATCGCATATGAAAATGGGCAGTCCGGTTTTTTTTTGTGAATATGTCTAAATGTGAATAGTTAGGATCGCTCTATCTTTTGTACCCTGTTTGAAGAGCCCTTTCGGCATTGTATATTTCCCCTGTTAATAAATAAAAATGACTCGACCCTTGCCATGGGCCAATATTCCGTTTGTTTCTCTCGCTTATGTTCTTTCCGTTTTGCACAAATACAGGTAATCACAACATAGTCGTATTTGCCAAATCCAAAAGCTAGGATGGCTGAAGAAAATGTGCCAAGCCGTGTCGAGATTATGGAAAGTGAAATGAAGCAAGTCTTCAATGTGCTTCAACAACTCTCAAAGCGAGATAGATTCCATCCAAGGCAAATTGGCCCCGCCCCTGACCTCAATCGAAGTATTGTTACCACAATCGTCCACCCGAGGTGATCAAGGAAGAGATACCGATGATAATATGCCCGAATTGGAGGATGATACGCACCAAATCATAGTTGAAAAAGCAAAACCCAACAGTTTGTCTAAGACTGAACATGACAAACGCCTTGAGAAACTTGAAGAAAGGCTAAAACAACTGCGGGGCCTTCAAGATCCTACTCCAACAGACCTCTCCATCTACTCTAAGGTCAAAATGCCAGAAAAATTCAAAATGCCTGAATTTGAAAATTGTTCCAGTCAAGCCTGGTAGGTCTCGCCCTGAGGTGGTACATCAAAAAGAACATAAACCTCATTGAAACATGGAGTGAAGCAAGTGAGGCATTCCTCAAGCAGTACAAATTCATAATGGACATTACCCCTTCTCGTGAGGATCTTGATCGCACGGAAAAGAAAAAGTAGGAATCTTTCAAAGAAAATGCTATTAGATGGAGGAATCTCGCCGCCCAGATCAGTCCTGAGCCAACTGACTTTGAACTAAGAAAAATGTTCATCAAAACCCTCCCCTATGAATATCGCAATCGTATGGTGACTACGATCGCTGAATCATTCAACCAGCTCATTCCAGTGGGAGAGCGATTGAGACAGAGTTTAAGGGACGGCTGGTTCACGAGCACGCACCCGTCGGCGAAGGCTCAACATGAAAAAAGATAAAGAGCCCCCGATTGATGTCAATGCCACCTACACCGCAAACACCAGTCACCTCCCGACCATTCAGACAAACACAGGCCAACAACAGACTAATAACCGTCCACCCCAACGCTACAACAACCGAAGACAATTCACTCCGCTTCCTGGATCTCCCTCCCAAGTTTTGGCAATCCTCCGGAACAGAAGCCTCCTTTCAACTGAGCCAAGACGACCCAACGCTGAAAATTTCTCCAGCTATGACCCATCCAAAAAATGTGACTATCACATGGGAGAAGTAGGCCATTCAACTGATGAGTGTTTCGTCCTTAAGCATCAAATTCAGAACCTACTGGATGCTAAGGCCTTCTCATTCCAAACTGCAAAGCCAAATGTCCAAAGCAATCCGCTCCCTGATCATGCTGACAAAGTAAACAGGATATCCAGTTCTGTTCTGAAGCCGGTCAAATCAGAAATGTCAATACACATATTGTTGACATCTATCGAGGGCTAGTAGAAACCGGGTATTATCCAAGTGATGAAATACCACCCTTTGCAATAATGAAGGAAAGGGTGTTAAGAATGATAGAGGCCAAAATAATCATGTACGCCGGCCACGCCAGATAGTTTCTACCATATCGCAAGTCCTCATCAACTGGGAGGAAGAATTTGCCGCGCTAAATGCGGAAAAGGAAAAGAAGAATTCCGCCTCACCTGAGAGTGTCTTTGAAAAGAAAGAAGCCATTGTTCAAGCATCAACAATAGAAGCAGCTATAGTCATCGAGATTCCCCAGCCTTACAAATACGAGTACAACAATGCAGTACCATGGTCTTATGACCTTGATGTTGGTTTAGTCACGAGATCTGGGAGAACCTATGCTCAAGCAAATACTCGGTCTGCTAAGCCCGTCACGACGAAGAAGCCGGGGAGTTTTTGGCCGTAGTTAAGGCCGTGAATATAATGTGGTGGAACAACCACGAAAATCACCAGCACGAGATCTCTCTCTGGAATTACTTCAAACATCCGTCAAGCACCGTAAATCCCTCATGAAAGTACTAAGTGAAGTACATGTCCCCGAAATGATTGAGCATGACAAACTCGAGGAATTTGTCGGTACCATCCTTTTAAAAGATCAAATGGCATTTTCTCGATGAAGAAATTCTGAGGAGGGTAGAGGACATACCAAGGGCCTCTACATATCGATCAAGTACAACACATCTCACGTCGCTCGAGTGCCGATTGACAACGGATCTGCTCTTAACATATGTCCACTAGCGACACTCCGTCGCCTTAAAATAGAGAGATCATGGATCCGGTACCCAAGACTTCGTTCGAGCATTCGATGGAACAAAGAAGGAAACAAAGTGGGAGAGATCGAGCTCGACATTCAAATTGGCCCAACCATATTCAAAATTTTGTTCCAGGTGATGGATATCCCCACTGCATTCAATTTCCTCTTAGGGCGCCCATGGATCCACGTCGCAGAAGCAGTACCTTCAAGCCTCCACCAAAGTGTGAAGTTCGTGGTTGGAGGAAAACTGATCACGGTCCGAGGAGAAGAAGATCACCGCATCTACCACGAGACGGCCATCCCTTATGTCGAACCTAGTGACAAAAGCGAAGCCAGCTATCAATCGTTCGAGCTCGTGTCTACTATACACGAAACTCGAGGAACTTTGCCTCTCGTCCCCGAGGAATCAAGCGCTGCAATCATGGTAGGAAAAATCATGGTTGGACATGGTTTCATTCCGGACGAGGGCTTGGTAGGAGAGGCCGGGGCATCCGTCGGCCTATTGAAGCCTTGAGGAGACCCTACACTATCGGTTTAGGATATTCCCCGGATAGAAAAGCAAAGAAAAAAGTCGGCCTCGTATATCCCCGTCTCAAGGAAACTTTCCCGGCCCCACCAAGATGATGCATGAGGAAGAAGAAGTGAATACTTCGAAATGGTTCAACCCCAGAAGCGCGAAGTTGCCTATACTCCAGGAAGACACGACTTGGCCCTCACTTATAAAGAAGGAGGGGCCAGATGACATGACCACCATGTTCGGGGACATTTTCATAGGTGCCATTGAGGAAGAGTGGTTAGAAGAGACAGGCGATAACTTCTCGTTCATCCGGCTTCAACACCAAGTCGAAGAATTGCGCGAGACCGTACACCACCCGACAAAAACTTCGCTCAAGCTACCCGTGCATTCCGCTCTCGTCACAATGAGGAGCTGGTAGTAAATGAAGAAGACCCTACGACACGACCCGGCAAGGGGCACCTACCCTTGTCCCAAAGAAGCACTCGGCCATATTCGCCTCTTCCTAAATCAATGGCCATTATTTTCCCCATCCTCCTAGAGCAAGGGATAATCGGTAGGGAACCGAGCCATCCTACTCCCGAGTACTTCCTTGACTATGATCCATCCAAGCAATGTGATTATCATTTGGGGGAATTAGGACACTCGCTAGATAACTGCACCATCCTGAGAGACAAGGTTCAGGATCTTTTAGATGCTGGGGTATTCACGTTCCGCTCTCCATGGCTGTGTTTTGGCAAGGATCACCTTCTCGTGGTACCCAGCACCCGTACCATGTTTCCCGAGCATGCTAAGGAAGCACGTAGAGGAGAGGCGATCATAGACACCTTGGGCCAACCAAGTGGTAAATTTGACTACTATGTCGACTATTCAATCCCCCAAAATTTCTATGACCATCATCACAACATCGTCCCTGATGGGTGGGAAGGCATGGATGATCTGAAATCCGCAAAACCGGGAGCACAGGGAGACACGGCTGGCGACTGGTATGAAGACTTCTTCGTGGGCGCTATCAATGAAGGACCGTCAGGGGAAATTGGTACAGACCCGCTCGAGTATAATCCTTTTTAATTCCTCTGCATACTCCCCTACGTGGGAGCCTATACATATTTCTCAAGGTCTGGCTTGTTTTGTTTTCAACATCAGTTCCAATCAAGGAACTATTTTTGAAATCACCATGTAAATCCATCTACTAATAAATAAAAGTTGAAAACATTTTGAGGGCATGAGGAGACACACCAAACCGGCCCGTTGATGATAGCCACCGTCAAATGAAAGAAGAAATCGAGGCCCGGGGTCTCCTCATGTTTCCTTGTCCTAAATCTTCAAGAACAATTTATCACCTTTTCAAAAGAATGAAGCATGCATGCTACTAACCTTATTGGTTCCCTTAGCCTATCTACTCTATGACACGGGAATAATCTAGCGACGACGGCGAGGGTATGGGAACGGTCCGAGACCAACACCGTAAGTAGCCATGATAGCAATTCTGATGACTTAGATGATGATTTTGATGATTCCGACGAAATTCAACGGAATTGGAAGCGCCACGAAGAAACAAAACCCCCTACTACTGAAGACACCGTCATTGTCAACCTAGGCAGCACAGAAGGTCCAAGGGAGATAAAGATTGGCGCAAACCTTCCTAAAGAAGAAGCCGCAAGCTTAATTGCCCTCCTAAAAAGGTATCAAGACGTATTCGCATGGTCATATGCCGATATGCCAGGCCTCGATCCAATGATCGTGGAGCATAGCTTGCCAACCAACCCTGATGTAGCCCCCAAGAAACATCGGCTAAGGAGAACTAAGCCTGAGTTGTCAAAAAAGATTGAAGAAGAAGTAATGAAACTCCTGAAAGTAGGCTTCCTCGAAGTCTCGCAATATCCTAGTTGGGTAGCAAATATTGTGCCGGTAAAGAACAAAGATGGTCGAATCTGGGTTTGTGTCGACTACCGCGATTTGAACAAAGCAAGCCCAAAAGATGATTTTCCGCTACCTCACATAGACGTTCTTGTGGACAGTACTGCCGGATTCAAACTTTTCTCTTTCATGGATGGATTCTCGGGATACAATCAAATAAAAATGAAAGAGGAAGACAAGGAAAAGACGGCGTTCATTACTCCATGGGGGACTTTTCACTATAAGGTCATGCCCTTTGGCCTGAAAAACGCTGGAGCAACTTACCAACGTGCCATGACCACCCTTTTCCATGACATGATGCATAAAGAAATTGAAGTATATGTCGATGACATGATCGCCAAAACCAGACACGGAGAGGACCATGTAAAGACCCTAGAAAAATTATTCAATCGACTTCGCCAGTTTAAGTTACGCTTGAACCCAACAAAATGTGTACTCGGGGCAACTTCTGGCAAATTACTTGGATTCATTGTGAGCTGTAAAGGGATAAAAGTAGACCCATCAAAAACTAAAGCGATATTTGAGATGCCTCCTCCCTCGACTGTAAAAGAAGTTCGGAGCCTCCTGGGAAGACTAAATTATATTGCGCGATTCATTTCTCAGCTTTCTGAAACTACAAAACCTTTCTTTAAACTTCTCAGGAAAGGTGCACAAATCAAATGGGATGATGACTGCCGGCGGCGTTTGAAAATTTAAAGCGTGCTGATGAAACCCCGGTTTTAGTACCTCCAACTCCAGGACACCCTTTGACCCTCTACCTTACCATCAATAATGAATCTTTAGGTGCAATGTTGGCACAGAAAGGACCCCATGATGGGAAGGAGCGAGCCATTTACTATTTGAGTAAAAAGTTCACCACTTCGGAACAAAACTACTCCAAGTCAGAGAAAACATGCGCTGCATTGGTATGGGTGCTGCATAGACTCCGGCAGTATACCTTGCATTACCAAACATTCCTTGTAATTGAGAGTGACCCAATCAAGTATTTGCTCGGTTGCTCGGCCTTGGTGGGAAAATTGGCCAAATGGCAATTCCTGATCTCAGAATTCGACATTCAGATGATGTCACAAAAATCAGTTAAAGGTCGGGTGATTGCTGATATGTTAGCGGTTGCCCTAAAGAAGTACGTGAGGATCATTCCCCCCAGACGACCGAATTTTAACGGTAGAAGAGGACACATGGACTATGTTCTTTGACGGAGCTGTAAATTTGTCAGGTTCCGGCACCGGGGCAGTCTTAATATCCCCAAATGGACAACATTATCCTGTGGCTGCAAAATTAATGTTTCCGTGCACCAACAATATAGCTTAATACGAAGCATGCATCCTCGGCCTGCAAATGGCTATCGAAATGGAAGTAACAAAACTAAAAGTGTTCGGTGATTCTGCCTTGATTATCCGTCAGACTTTGGGCAAGTGGAAAACAAAAGACGCCAAACTAGTGCCTTATCACGACTACTTGGAAAAATTGGTGGGAGAATTCCAGGACGTCTCGTTCGAATATCTACCTAGAATTCATAACCGGTTCTTGATGCACTAGCAACGCTATCATCTATGTTGCAAGTGACAAAGGGGTTGGAAATAGAGCCTTTGAAGATTGAAGTCCCGGCAAGACAAGCCCACGCATGACTATAACTAAAGAACCCGACGGAAACCCCGGTATTACGATATCATGAAGTACGTCCAGAAGCAGGAATTCCCTAAAGAAAGCACTCCCTCTGATCGAAAATACCTAATGAAAATGGCCTCGAGGTTCTTCGTCAGTGGTGAAAATCTGTACAAAAGGTCATATGACTCAGTCCTGCTAAGGTGTGTTGACGCAACTGAAGCCACACGAATAATGCGAGAAATACATGAGGGAGTATGTGGCCCTCACATGAATGGACGCATGTTGGCCAAGGAAATAATGAGATTAGGTTATTACTGGCTCCCTTTAGAAGGCGATTGTGCCCGGCATGTGCGAAGCATCATCGTTGTCGATTCACGGGGACAAGGTAAATATCCCTCCAACCGAACTGCATCAATTATCTGAGCCATGGCCATTTTCAATGTGGGGGATCGATGTAATTGGCCCAATCAACCTGAAGGCATCAAACAGACACCGGTTCATTTTGGTCGCAATCGATTACTTCTCAAAATGGATCGAAGCCACATCCTATGCAAGCGTAACTGCACGAAACGTTATGAAGTTTATCAGACGTGACATAATCGCCCGTTATGGCGTACCGGAAACTATCATCACCGACAATGGGTCAAACCTGAACAACAAGTTGATCGATCAATTGTTTTATGAGTTCAAAATCCGACATCTGAACTCGTCCCCTTATCGTCCACAAATGAATGGAGCCGTGGAAGCCGCCAACAAGAACATCAAGAGAATCCTAGCCAAGACAGCTGAAAACTACCACAACTAGCATGAAAGGTTACCCTTCGCACTAACAGCATATCGAACCTCGATTCGAACTTCCACGGGAGCAACCCCTTTCTCCCTGGTTTACGGTATGGAGGTAGTTTTGCCTGTGGAAGTAGAAATCCCTTCCCTACGAATCTTATCCCAGGCAGGAATGTCTAAGGAGGAATGGACACAACAAAGGCTCGAGCAGCTGAACATGATTGATGAAAAGCGATTGAAAGCCCTCTGTCACGGTCAGTGTTATCAACAGAAGATAGCTCGATCATTTAACCAAAAAGTGCGACCCAAGCACTTCGAGGTAAATGAGCTAGTCTTGAGAAAGACGCTGCCAGTCTTTCCAGAGCCCGGAGGCAAGTTCGCCCCAAATTACAAGGGTCCTTATGTAATAAAGAAGATACTCCCCGGAGGAGCCTTAATCCTAACTGAGATGGATGGGCGAGAGTTCTCTAAACCAGTTAATTCCGATGCTGTAAAAAAATACTACCCTTGAAAGATGTTCATCGTCTAGCATTGCCAAACACTCCTCTATCATAATGAAAATGCCTATGCACCTTTATATATGAGTGATGTATTTACACCATCATAAAAAATGTGTGTTTGGTTGAGTCAATGGGGAAAAATGAATGGTAATCATTAGCATTTAAGGAAGTTTCAAAAATCAAGTAGCAAACTCAGTGGCATAACTTGAGCAAATCGACGGACGCGTAAGAGTAGTCCATGTCAATTTCGCCCAGCTCGGTGTAAAGGACATGTCATTCAAGAACCAGTCTAGTTGAAAGGAACCTTCTGTCCCAATCAACAATCTTAAAATCTGAAGACCTCACTTCTTGTTCCAGACACATTCTCTTGCAAGAAGTAATTACCATCGGAGAATTGGAAGTTTTGATTGTCCATCTCAAGTTCCATAGAAGCTTGAGGTATATGACTTTGCCTAATGCTGCTATATTCAAAGGCAGAAGGAGAAATTCCACAGAAGGAAAGCGTTGAAAATCGATCAACGACCAGCAATCATGCGTATGTGGCCACAAGTAGGAAAAGCCAGTCGAAGGAAGTATTGAAATGTAAAAAAGGCCGTCAGTAACTCCCCTAAGAGCCAACCCAAATAAACTCTGGAGGGAAGGTAACTTGGCATCATTTCTAACACTCACTCTCTGAGCTCATATTGACAGGAAGCATTGGGATTCAAGAGCCAGATTAAATGGCTAAATAGGAAAAATCAACTGATCCAAGCCCGGGGCAAAAACAAAGACGTCTGACCAAGCCATCAACCTCTAGCTGTTTGTTCGTGTAGCATGTCCCTAACCAATAGGAGCAATCTAGCGACACCCATTTGTAAATAACCTTTTGTAAATAACTCTTTTTGATGTTCAAATTTCAACACATTTGCGAATACCGTTCTATCAAGTAAACACCCCTACAGTTGTTAATAGGGTTTCTTGAGTAAAAGCCATTCATTTATTTTGAGAGTACAAACTCTATCACATCATACACTGCATGCATTTTTCCAGGTGAATTTTGCATGATGATTTTGTCTGTCTAAATCTTTGATTCTATTAAGGATTATTAGAATAGACAGTTAAGTGAAGAATACAAGATTAATTGAGCATGCTGGATGAGGCGCATCAGAATGATGACAGGCAAGCCATATCCTACACACAGTCCCCTATCTATACACTTGTGAGATGAGTGCAGAAAATTCCATGTCTACAGGGTAAAGAGTTCTCTCGCGAATGGTACGATGACCAAGACAATGGGAGGCATTCCATTGCTCACTTTGAGCCCCATACACTAGCCAAATTTCTGTCTTACCCCCCGTAAAAAAACCGCCCCACATTGGGGGCAAGTCGAAGGCAAGTCAACATCACGAGGTGAGAAAAGGGATAGTATTTCTCTTGCTTGCACTTGCATCAATCTTCGAGTGTCTTTATTGCATATGAACACTCGCGTTAATTTAAGTGCCATAGAGTCATGAAGAGCAATTCTTTCTTTACGCACTTGTATTCATTGTACAACCCAATTGAGTCTGTAAGTTTACCCTCACATGGAGGCAAAACAGAAGTTACTACCATTCGAGCAGCATAATCAGAAGCGCTAGCAAAAGATGAAGACTCAATAGTCTAGATAAAGGCATTTGCTTGAACTTGCCTAGATTAGTTCCTCAAGCAAACAAAGAAAAACTAGGGGCATAAAAAAGCAGTGTACCTGGTAAAAGCAAGGTCAATGCCCATGAATGAAAAATTGGAATAAAAACTAGAGGCATGAAAAAGCAGTGTGCCTGGTAAAAGCAAGGCCAATGCCCCCCAACTAAAGAATATAGTCAATTGTATTCTCAGAAAAAGTTGATATTGTGGTTCAATTGATAGAGCATCCATCTGACAGTGAGAAGAAAGACCGACGACGAATGCCAAGGCAAACACGAGCTCTCATCCTTTTGCACATGAGTCAAGCCTACATTACGTCCCATTGTAAAAGTCTCTTCAGACTAGGGCACTTCAATTAATGTAGGATTTCATATGTTTATAAACAACGCTCGAAGAAGTACGAGCAAGACTATTCTATCCCTTTTCGCAGGATTCCTAAGCTTGCAAACCCAGAGATGATCGTGCAGCGTTCTATTCATAAGCCTTGATCGTGATGGTCCCCATTGACGAACCAACAACCAAGCCTACATTACGGTCTCAACAAAGACCTCTCACACTGGTAAAATCGTACCACTTGCGAGAATACTCGGACCCCTGCTGACATGATGATAGTGAGATGTGTGGTCCTTATAAATCCTGCATCAATGGTCAGGATAGCCTTTTCCATGAGAGTGAGTGGAAAGTCCTTTCAGACTGAAAGTCCCTCATCTGGCATGCTCAAGACATCTATATTCCGAATAAAGGTTGTCTTTCAAAATCTTCCCCGAGTGGAACTCAAATGATGTAAAACCGACAAAACTGTCATGCATAAATCACATTTAAACTCATAAATTTACAGCATATATAACTATGTGTGCATACTGTGCAAATAGTAGACATACTTCTTGAAATCATAGATATTGCCAGGTAAGCATATCCCTATCCCCTTGCCTTTGAGTACCCACCGTTTGTCTAGGTACTCCCTTTCCGTGACACTCGACCTCTCCAAGTTGTCCTCAAAATTATACCATTGAATACTAGCAGCCATTCAAGTATTCCACCACATTGTGCTCATGCGATTACCCAGGTATGCTTTCTTACACCTGGACCAGCTGAGTGGTCTCTGATCGCATCAGTAAATATTTATGTTCATCCAAATATTTCACTACTTTGTACACGTGTGTGCCTGCGACCATCCAGGTAAGCCTTGTGCTACATTCAAATTTATGTTACCAAGAGGTAAGACGCCTTCACAAATATCCAAGGTACGTCCTCGATATTCACAATTTCCAGAAGGCAGGAGGCCTTCACGAATATGCGAGGTACGTCCTCGATATTCTTAATTTCCAAGGAGGTGAGAAACCTTCATGAATATACGAGGCAGGCCCTCGATATTCCCCTTTACCAGGAGGTGAGAGACCTTCATGAATATCCAAGGTATTCCAAATCACCAGGAGGTGGGAGACCTTCAGGAATATCTCAGGTATCTTCTAGAACAGATGCCCTGAGAAGAGTCGGCACATCTCCCGAGAAAGGTCAGGAACCATCCGGTGTCCTTGACAGAGGTCAGGCACCCAAACGAATTGATGCCCTGAGAAAGGTCAGCGCATCTCCCGAGAAAGGTCGGGTACCAACCGGTGTCCATGACAAAGGTCAGGCACCCTCCAAAACCGATGCCCTGAGAAAGGTCGGTGCATCTCCCGAGAAAGGTCGGGTACCAACCGGTGTCCATGACAGAGGTCAGGCACCCCCACAAATCGATGCCCTGAGAAAGGTCGGCGCATCTCCCGAGAAAGGTCGGGTACCAACTGGTGTCCTTGATAAAGATCAGGCACCCACAAACAGATGCCCTGAGAAAGGTCGGCGCATCTCTCGTTAAGGCAACCAAAGAAAGGTTCGGGTCCTCGACAAACCACTGATTGCTCTAATAGGCGACCGAAGATTGGTTCGGGTCCTGAGAAGGCAATTCCCCGTCAAGGCGACCGAAGAAAGGTTCGGGTCCTCGACAAATCACTGATTGCTCTAACAGGCGACCGAAGAATGGTTCGGGTCCTGAAGAAGCAACCTCCTCATGTCACCGAGGTAAGATGACGCCTTGATACTTGCCAAACTCGGGGTTCACGCCTATCTCACTCACTCCCGGTAAGTAACTCCGGTATTTTCTTATCTGTCTTAGTATATGTAAAGTTATATTGCTCTTTTTCTGCATAGAATGATAGGTCCCCAAATAAAATCTGCTACGCATGCATAGATAAAATTTAGGCATTAGTTTGTCTTTGAATGCAACCTTTGCAAACTCACCTTCAAAGAGGGGCAGCTGTTGACGCCTAAATTTCATTTTTTTAAATTAATTAGGTTTTTTTTTAATTATCAATTTTGCCATTTTCGGGTAATAAATAAATAAAAAACAAAAAAAAATAAAAACAAGCAAAAAGCAAAAAAGCGGCCAGCCCCCTTTTCTTTCCCTTTTTCCCTTCCGCGCGGGCCCAGGCCCAACCTTTTCCTCCAAGGCCTGGCCCGGCCCTTTTCTCCCTCCTTCTTCCTCCTTCCCTCTCCTTCGCCGCTGCAACTCACGCGCGAGGAGGTCGACGCGCGCGAAGGATGGCCTACGGCCGAGGTGAGTAGGCCGACGTCGGCCAGAGAGGACAGATCTCAGGTGCCATTAATGGCTGCCTTTAATGCCGAGCACGCCTCGCTGGAAAAGCTCGGATGGGACACCGGTTCAGCCGAGGAAGACCGGTCGGCAAGCCGAAGGCCGGCGGTCGAAGCCCTTCGCCGACCGGACCCCCCTCGCCTATAAATAGGCAGCAGCAACCTCCGTCGACGGCCATCGCGAGCTTGGAAGCCTTCGCCTGAGAGACTTCAGGAGGAGACCGAAAAGCGAGCGCCGGGGAGGACTCGAGCCGCGAACTGCCCACCCTTCACCGAGAGACTTCGGGGAAGGCCGGCGGCGAGCGGATTCGAGAAGGTCAGATCTGGCCGGTGGAGGCTCAGATCTGGCCTGAGGGAGAGCAAATCGAGCACTTCCACGACCCCGACGCCGTGCCGCCGTCCAATCGTCGTCGCCGCCCAGAGGGAAGCTGTCCGACGCCACCCCCGGTCGCGCCATCGCCATGAATAGGTAGCCCATCATTTCTGTCGCCGTCGCCATCGTCCCCGCCGTTCATCGCAACCCCACCCCGTCGCCGTCGCCGTCATCGTAGTCGTCATCGTCGTTGCTGTCGCCGCCGTAGCCGTCGTCGCCGCCGGAGCGCCTCGGTCTCGACCCCCGGCGCCGCGGATTCGCAAACCCTAGGGTTTGCGATTTTCCGGGTCGCGAAACGGATCCGGACCCGGAAAATCGGGTAGGGATTCCGCAGGTTCCGGGGGCGGCGGAGGCCGGGTCGCGAGTCGGGTAGGGTTTCGCGAACCGGGTCGTCGGGTCGCCCCGTTTTTTTGGAAACGGGTTCCCCGGGCCGCGACGCCGTTTCAATAATAATAAAAAAAAAAAAAAAGAAAGACAAAAAAATCCGAGTCGGGCCCGCGTTTGGGTCGCCGACCGGGTCGGACCCAACCCGCGGACCCGACCGGGTCGGCTTTTATTTTATTTTATTTTAAATAATATTTTAATAAATAAATAAAAAAATATTTTATTTTCAAAAAAAAAATCAAATCAAAAAAATAATAAATAATCAAAAATACTTTATTTTCCGAAAAAATATTAAAAAATATTAAAAAATATTTTATTTTCCGAAAAATAAAATAAAAATAAAATAAAAAATATTTTATATTCTCCGAAAAAAATATAAAAAATATTAAAAAATATTTTATTTTCCGAAAAATAAAAAAAAAATCAAAAATATTTCATATTTTCCAAAAAATGCCAAAAATCCAAAAAAAGTAAAAAATTCATGAAAAAGCCAAAAATTTTCATAAAAAACCTAAAATTCTTGTATTTCCAAAAAAATCCAAAAAAAAAAAAAAAAATCCCTTTTGTGTCAAAAAATAGAAAAAGATCCAAAAAATGTTTTTCCTCCCCAAATTGCATGGAAAATCCCTCAAACATCCAAAAAACCTCAGGATTTAAACAAGATTAGGTACCGAAAGGGCATTAGTGATTAACTAGTGTAATCAAGTCCCCGATCCTAATTTCTCTGGTTGCGTAAGAGCAAGTATTTCTCCCAATACTTTGCATGGGTTTCTAATCAACCCACCCCAAATTGATTAGTGGCGACTCCGTTTTAAAAATTAACTTACAGGTTAAAAACTTAGACTAGTAAAGTCATGAATTGGTGGACTTGGGAGAGTCCGGGCATAATAAATTCAGCCGAGCCATTAGCCTCCTTAGGCGCTCGTACCTGATTGCGGGCGCCGAAAAAAGAGGTCGCGACAGCTTTGACATCCAAGACCATTGTGGTTGACCTCAATAAGGGTGAAAAGCTGAGCGGTGACAATTATGATATTTGGTATTGAAAGGTTTAGTATATTCTTGAGGATTAAGAGGTTTTAGAAATCCTCAACCACACTATGGATGAACCTGAGTATGAAATCTTATTTCAACAAGAAGAGATCAAGCATCTTATCAAGCTTGGACAAAAAAAAAAAATAGCATTGCTCGCATCATGTTGTTAAGTTGTATGCATGATGATCTCATGTGTGAGTTTGAAGGTTATGATAGAACTCAAGTAATGTAGGTTGCCTCAAAAGATAAGTCTGGGGATACGTCTGTCACTAAGTTGAGGAGATTCATAATCAAGTTTGGCACATACTGAAAATGCCCAAATCTAACGATGATGCGGCATTTTCGAGAGATATCAAACATGATTCGTGAGTTGAAATCGACATGTCATACCCTTACTAATGAACAACAATTTCAAGCTATTATAAGGTCTCTTCTTAACAATTAGGAGCATATGAAAATTAACATGACATGTAATGAGAATATTGTCACTTTTGACGGTATAACACGTCATTTGGAATTAGAAAATGAGCACCTAGAAGTTGTAAGATCTTTTACCCATGCTTATATTGCTTAATTGAGTTCGCACAAAATTTTGGGCTTCAAGCACAAGAACCATAAATTCAACAACAAATAAAAGGAGATCGATTAGGCACCTAAGAGAGTTAAGATCCTCCAACGCAAGAAGCGTGGTGAGAAGAAGGATAAAACCAAGATGAAGTGCTACAATTGTGATAAACTGGGTCATTTTGCTCGTGAGTGTATTGAGCCAAAAGAGGTAGCCAATTACTTTATTATTTTAAGAAATGCTTTTGTTTTTTTTGTTGAATTTCATCCAATGTGAACTGTAGGCTTAAGAGCAACAGACCACATAACTAGAGATTAATGAGCATTTGTGAAGTATCGTCGGATATAACTTGGAAGAATATGGATATATATATATATATATATATATATAAGAATAACTTAAAATTTGTGTTGACATTTTATTTGGAACATTTTATTATGATTCTGGTCATGTATTGAATGGTTATGGTGTTAGACATTAGCTATGATGTGTATAATGTTAATGTTGATGGTTATTTTTCTTTAATTGCATCTTTTAGTAATATTAATATTAATGCAAGTATTTAGCATGCTAGACTAGAACACATTGGGTTACAAAGAATGTAAAGATTATCTAGAGAATGCCTTTTAGGGCCACTTGCTAATATTGATCATTGTCTAGCAGGAAAAGCAATTAAAAAACCATTTGGTAAAGGAATTAGAGCAAAACTTCCATTGCAGCTCATACATTCTGACATTTGTGGTTCATTAAATATGAAAGCAAGGCATGAAGCCTCATATTTCATCACTTTTATATATGACTTCACGCATTTCGGCTATGTCTTTCTAATTTTCCATAAGTCAGAAGTATTAGACTACTTTAGATAATATATAACGTTAGTAGAGAATCAGTTAAATAAAACAATAAATGTATTGAGAACTAATTGCAAACATGAATATTTATTTGAGCAATTTAAGACTATTTGTGATGAAAAGGGAATTATAAAACAATTGACTATATCTGGTAATCTACAACAAAATGAGATTGTTGGGAGAATGAATAGAACCTTATTGAAAATGGTTAGGTCTATGATGGCACAAACCAATCTACCTATCTCATATTAGGAAGACACGTTAATGACTACTACCTATATATTTAACAGTGTACCCTCTGAGTCAGTCACTTCCATCTTTTATGAATTATGGACTACTATGAAACTAGACTTAAGTAATCTACGACCTTAAAGTGCATAGCTTATATTTATGATTCTTCTAATAAATATGGCAAATTAGGCTATTGAGAAAAGAAATGTATCTTTATAAGATATTCTAAACACTTCAAATGGTATGTATTCATATGTGAACAAGCTAATAAAAGTGTGACTGAAATGGAATTATGAAATGTCAAATTCTTAGAGAACGATTTTTCTAATAGATGTGAGATTAACAAGGATTTTCAATTATATAAGATGGAATTTCTGATAACACATCCACTAATGTTGCCTAGGAAAATGAAGATTTACCTTAACAAACAAGATTAAGTGGGAGTGTTGCATCACCTGGCGAGCTGACTTTAGAAGAAATCCAGTTATGTAAAATCATAAAAGTATTTGCCTTCATTGTTTTGATATTGAAAAGGAAGCATTTATGATTGCTCCATGGGACGATGCCGAGTCTAAGAATGTTCAAGAGATTCTCTCATCTTTTGATAAGAAAGAATAGAGAAAAACTTTGGAAGATGAAATGGAGACAATTAGGGCAAACCACGTCTAGAACTTGGTTGATCTACCATCCAATCGCAAGGCTATTAGAAATAAATGGGTTTTCAAGATTAAGCGAAGGACAGGTGGATCCATTAAAAAGTATAAAACTTGTTTTGTGGCGAAAGGCTATATTCAATAAGAGAGTATAGACTGAGGAAACATTCTTACCAATTGTAAGGTTTGCCTTCATACGTCTTATCTTAGCCATTATCGCACATTTGAACATAGAATTACATCAAATAGATATAAAGATGACATTTCTCAATGGAGAATTAAATGGGGAAATCTATATGAAGCAACCAATAGATTTCATAATTGAAGGTTAAGAGTGTAAAATTTGCAAACTTCATCGCTCAATATATGGTCTCGAGCAATCATCTAGACAGTGTTATTTACATTTTCATCGAGCCATAACATCTTTTCAGTTCACGATGATCGAAAAAATCACGGTGTATATGTCCAACGGTCCAAAGATAAATTTGTGATTTTATCACTTTATGTGAATGATATACTGTTGGGTAAGAATGACAATGGTTTGGTTATCACCATAAAAGAATGGTTGTCCTCTAATTTTGAAATGAATGACATGGAAAAAACAGCTTATATATTGAGAGTTAATATCAAGAGAGATCGATCAAAGAAACTCATTACTTTGTCACAAGAGTCTAATATAATGAAGATTCATGAGTGTTTCAATATGCAACATTATTGATGTGAATTGTTAGGGAAATATCGTTCTACGAAGGCCCATATTGTGCAAATTGCGAACCTCGACCTCCAATCGAACCTGTGATTAGTAACCTCGGTATGAACGTGACATGTTGACGAACGCGTATCAATCAGCCAACGTTATAGACGCCACGTGCGAAAGAATTCGCTATCTTGCTCGATAAGTAGAATCGACCATCACAAAGGAACCTTGATAAGGTCAAGTCCTCAAAAGAATAGTAAAAGAGAACCTCTTAATTTTTTTTCCTCAAAATAAAATATGTCCCCCAAAGAAATTCGGTTAGTCCTTAATATATGCCTTCTAGCCGCCACACAAATTCTAAAACCAGCCCTAGAAATCTAATGTGTCCTATTTTAGAATATGCCTAAACAAGAAGATAATTTTTTTGACTTGGTCAAATATTTGGTGACCAGATAATCAAATTGCATCAAGATTTCCAAGATTTTTCAAGATTCAATCCAAGGTCATCTCCATGCCAAAGATTACACCAAGATTTTCAAGATTCTTCAAGATTTGATCCAAGGTCATCTCAACGCCAAAGATCACGAACCATGACGCCAACAGCTTGCTTGAATTGCTTGGCCCACGCTCGAGTGATCGAACTAGTTGGAATAGACAACGAGTCCCTAGCATCTCTTCCTCGATATGGCCCGATGTCCACATCAATTATAATCCTATTAATGCCCCTGTCATGCAAGGCGAAGGTCTGAGTACTAAGATATGTCCTAAAAATCTAGAAGAAAATAAAGAAATGTAAATTGTTTCTTACGCTAGTGTGGTCGGAAGTTTGATATATGCTATAATGTGTAGTCAACCTGACATATGTCATCCATGGGATTGGTAAACTAATATCAATTAAATCCTGGTCAAGCACACCGAAAAGTAATGAAAAGGATCCTAAGATACTTGAAAGGTACCATGGACTATTAACTTTATTATCAATGGAATGATTTACGCTTATTAGATTACTCAAATGATGATTGGGGAGGAGATCTAGATGAGCATAAATTGGCTTTTGGGTCTACATTCTTGCTCAATAAATATGCAATTTCTTGAAATAGCAAGAAACAAACATGTACAATCTTATTTACGATGAAGAAAGAATTTATTGCATGCTCTGCCATAGTGCAAGAAACATTATAGCTAAAACGTTTCTTGGAAAATTTAGCTATTGTCATTGAGGATCCAAGACTAGTGATGGTTAATTGTGATAGTCAAGCAGTTATTGCCCATCTGAAAGATCCCAAGCATCATGGTAGGATGAAGTATATTGAAATAAAGAAAAACTTCGTCAAAGATATAATAGTGCAGAAAGAAGCGATCCTTCAATACATTTCAACCAATAGAATGGTTGCTGATCCGTTTACGAAGGCTGTTTTCAGAGACGTGTTTTTGATCCACATAATATCTCTAAGGTTATGTAGACTATGATATGTAATATTATTAAGGATCATTTGTTTATATATATATATATATATATATATATATATATGTGAACATATGTATTATACTTATTTATCTTTAGTGACTTGATGTTTTATCAATAAGTACAAATCCACTATGAGACTAGCACTCTCACACACATATTATTGAAAAGTATGTCAGCAGGCAATGATTGACTTACTCACGCAAGCAATCATCTCAAGTGCAATAATTAGTACGTTGAGATGAGACATTATTTACTATAAATGCTGAAAGAGTAACTTTAGTATATAAAATAAATAATATGTCGCCTTGATTGGAGTCGAGATGAGGTTTATGATTCATATATGATAAGACGAACATAAAAGTCTCACAATCATGTATGCCTGCAAGATGCCAGATGTGAGTATTTAATACAATCTTATATGTTGTAGAAAGCGAGCTGATATAGCACTTGAGCTAAACGTGAGTACGTGAGAAACACATGATTCTGTTTAGGCTAAGATCCGCATAATGGATGTGTTTAATAAATGACAGATGCTCTTCTAGAAAGAGAAATCTACTATAACATGCATTGTACAACCAACAATGGAAAGTGAGTGAAATTATCATTATTTACTCATTGTGTGAGCTCTTGAGATAATTTATAATTTATCTTATTTTGTGCCATATGTTACTTCTGACTATGGTCTTGAAGTGAAAAATCAATGTTAGTATAGCGGTCATGAACAAATATGGCTTTATGAGACGTGTCTAGGAAAGCAATTTTCTTGAAATGGAGAGAGACATGAGTGCGAAGAAAAATTATTGTTATTTTACATATGTCGAATGTATTCATTTGTCAACCAATTATATCGCATTTTGTAATTTTGAATATAATTGTAAATACATGATATTATAATAATAGTCAAGTATAGCCTTTGCAGGATAAGTATACTTATATCGATGTAGCAAAATATGTCCAAGGCACTATGAGACATCATTTTTTTTTTTTTTTTTTGTAATCATTATGTCATCCCTAATAGGTGCATAATTTGAACTCCCAGGTACAAGTGTACTCACTGGTCGTACAACTTTCTTGCCAGTATAAATTATTTCTAAAGTAGATGAATGTCGAATATCTTATGTTCTTGATTGAATACTATTAAGCCCATCATGTCCAAGTGGGAAATGTTATATTTCTATGGTACGTCCATGATGGGGTGTGATTAAGGCATCGGTTCATCTTGATGTGATGTGATTGAGAAGGCATCCTTTGAAAGAGTATAAGTAGTTATCTTTTAAAAGAAGTATAAAAAAGATAACTTCAAAAGATAACTAACTGATGACAATATAACGTTTCAGAAAAAAAAAAAAAAATAACTTCAAAAGAAAACTAACTGATGACAATATAACGTTTCAAAAAAGAACGCTCTTCCTTTCTCTCTCTCTCCATCGAAGACAAACAAACAAAAGCCTTCCATTTCTACCTCAAGAAGACAATCAATACAACATTGTGGAATGTGAATACTTTCTTCGTGATTGTATTTGGATCATCGTGAAGTCGTATCGTCCGTTGTTCACTTATGATTCAACGTACGTTCCTGGGTAATTTGTTTATTGCGCATCAAAGAAGTTAATAGTTTCTTCTGCTAACTTTCTTCCAATATTGTCAATTCAAACTTGTGTGCTTACAATTGAGAATGCACCTCCTTATAGGTGGACTAAAACTAGGAAACGTTAAACAGACTAATAAGACTCAAAAACACTAAACGAACTGAGACTATAAATCATCAAATTAAAAGACCATTAAAACAAGGATATCAAATTGAATTAGGAATCTACTCAAATTTTGAAACCAATTCAAATTACGAAAGCTACTCAAATTAGTCCATTTGTTATTTGCCTCTATTCCATCTCCGTCTTCATGCTATATCTTGTGAAAAATTTGATCCCTAAATCAATATCTAGTCACAGTCTCATGACAAATTTCATATATCCATCGAATGCCTACAAAAAATGCCGATTAAACATCAAAAGATTCAAAGTAGCGCTGCCTTGAAAAATCAAGGAGAAATTGCAGAGATGGTCCCCATACTATTGTCGATATTCAATTTTGGTTCTCGTGCATTGTTTTGTTATGGATTTTAGTTCCTAATTTGATTTTCGATTCCAATTCAGATATTTCCGTCAAAATGCAAATAGGAATTGCTGAGTAAGTGCAAAAGATCAACATATTGCGTAGATATAGAATCAATGATGGAAAATCGATGCTCCCAAGACAAAATACAACCGTCGAGAAGCGGAAATTATCAAACTGGATCCAGGCTAGGATAATGGTGCCCATTCCGAACTAATTCCGAAAAGATTCGCTCATCCTATGAAGGAGAATCATCACTTAGGTAACGATTTGCTAGTTCATGCAAATGCGAAGAAGTTACCACATACTAGTCACATCTAGGGAAATTTGCACGTATAATTCTAGTCATACTTTTTTTTAGAAAAATTATCCAATTAATCCTTAATTTATTGTATACAGTCAATTCAATCATAAACTTTTCAGTTATGCTAATTTAGTCCTAAACATTTGTGTAAAATTCTCTTATAATCTTGCCGGCCAATTTTCATTGGATGTCGTTGACGTGGCGGTCTAGTCATCGGCGGTCATCTTATGAGGCATGTCACCCCGTCAACGATTTTTTGTGAAAATCTACCGAAATGACTATATTGGAATTTTGTGCAAAAGTTTAGGACCAAATTAGCAAAATTGAAAAGCTCAAAATCAAATTGACATCCGCATAATAGGATTATGACTAATTGGACAATTTCCCCAACTTTCTTTAGCTATCTAATGGCTTTGATCTGCTCGTTATTTAGTGCACCAATCCTAACTATTGTCCATTTATCACGTAATATTCATTTTCGGAGGGATGATTTTGCCTAGAGATGTTACACTTCGCGAACAGTTCCCTTGGGCCAAAGTCCCCAAAACAATGCCCGAGCAATGACCATTTAGAGAGTACCGCTACTGAATAGACCCGTGATGGATGAAGCACAAGCTGAGGGGTGAATGACCGAATACAACATCGAATCTCAAGAAACCAATATCAATCCACCTAATTAGTATGTATGATTATAACATCACAAAACTTGACTTTAGTTTGATCCTAAATTATGATAAATTTAATATAGGAGCAACAAAATTGTTACCTAAGTATGTAGAAAGTATATGTACGCTATGTAAGGAAGATGTTTGCTCTTAAAGTGAAACTTGGGGAGCAATTAACACGTCAAGAGAGAACTAACAAGATCGACCTGTATATTGAATATCTATCTATCTCTCTCTCTCTCTCTCTCTCTCTCTCTCTCTCTCTCTCTCTCTCTCTCTCTCTCTCTCTCATGCTCTTTCCCTAGAACTGCCTCCTAATCAGTTCTTCCTTCTCCAGAATGATGTCGCGGTCAAGAACCTGCACAAAAGGTTAATACTCGCGCGTTCTTCTTTTTCATTAGACTCCGTAGGAGGAGGAGATAGTGGTGAGGAGGCTGACTTTGAGCTCCAAAAGGAGGATATAAGTGGCGATGGTGTGGAACAAGTTTTGGGGTTGAGTTTGATGGCAGCCTGGGACGATGGAGAGGAGCTGGCGGAGCTTCCTTCTCGTGGACATCATGCTCTTCACTCTTATCTTCCTCCTTCTCACTTGTCTCCATGAAGAAGAAGAAGTAGAAGAAGACTTTGATCTCATTATTGAGAGAGAGAGAGAGAGAGAGAGAGAGAGAGAGAGAGAGAGAGATGAAGATGTTCTCAATCTTTGTGATGGTAAGAAGAGAGGCTTAAGCTTCCATTTTATAGGAAGATGGTATAGCTCTCATGTTACCTTGTAGGAAGACGCGTGAGAGATTTTTCTCTTTCTTTCAATAATGCCAAATACCAAACAAAAGAAAAAAAAAAACACATTTTTTTACCCAAAACTACAAAAGTTGCAAAAAAATAAAAATTAAAAGTGCACCTAGTGGCGGAAAATTTCGCCCTAACATTTTTAATGTTTAGATTGGAAAAGGCACGTACAAGTTAGATGAGTGAGATTGAAGATAAAAAAACGATGCCATTTTATGTATCGGGTTCCTCTATGAGCTATTCAAACAAAATAAAACCACACTGTACATTGCTTTCGACTAATGCTATTGTCAAGTATAATAAAAAGACCTTCGGTTTGTTCTCAAATCACATGCCAAAACTATCTCATGACCATAAGCACGTGTCCTTTTTTTTCTTTTTCTTTTTTTTGGATGCTTCAAAGTTTGAGCTAAAATAGTGCATTTCTTGGAATGTTTGAATGTTTGAGCAAAAACTGTCTTAGTGGTAGAAGAATTATTTATTTTCGTATTTGGCCCTCTTTGTAATATCTATGTAGTACCTAAAGAAAGGTATTAGGGTCTAAAAATATTAGATGATTTTAAGATTTTGTAGAATCATTATCAAATGTTCTAAAAATTTAAAATATTAAATAAAAGCATGATGTACTATTTAAATATTCTAACAACAATAAAAAAAGAATCATATAAAAGAATTTGGTACACGTACTCTGAACTAAAAGTGAAATTAGAGCCGCATTATCCATATAAACTAAGATTAAATCTCACACATGCAGTTCGGGGATAGATGATATGTTACAATTGTATCTCAATTTTTTCTTGACTTAGGTCATCAAAGCAATAATAGAAAATCAATAGGCACAAGTTTTCTAAATGAATTTTTTCAGGAGGTTAAATGAATCTATCGATCCACAATGTTTTTCGATATCACGTCGGACTTATACAAATGTAAGTAATTAGAAAGAACGTGATTTTTACAATGAAAATCAACTTTGGCATAGCTTGTTCGTTCGATTATACAATGAAGTGTTTCATTGAGAGCTCTTCAAGCTTGACTTCAACAACCTAGCAAAGCAATCCCATGTTTGTATATTATATTTGAATAAATAGAAATGGAAATGAAAAAGAAAGGACTAAAAGGATAGGAAGGAGAAGCGATGCTTAGGAAATCATCCCCACGTGGAAGTGTCTCTCACCACTAATTGGTAGTTGTGTGGCCAATCGTTGCACGTCTCCGGCCACTTTGATAAATTTATGTCTTAAATATTTTTGTCCACTATTTGTAGCAGCTTAATTAGCAAGGAAGTGAGAAAAAATATTAAATAGACTAAAAATCACTAATGTGGATACCAACCGTCTTATATGGTACGATCGCCAATCCAGCAATTTTCTACCCAAAAATGGCCAGAAAGATTGCATTAACAAGTCATTAAAAGATTTAGAACTAAATTGGCTAAATTTAAAATTTAAAATTGAATTTGTCACTACATAATAAATTTATAACTTTTTTGACATTTTTTTCCTGCTATTTACTGTTGGACAGTAAACTCACAAGTGGCCATGGAAACATACTTTGATTATGAATTTATTCAATGTGTCGGTCCTTATTGTAATGTAAATGGAGTTGTGATATTCACGTTCAACTATTCACAGTGTCTGTAGGGCATTGAAAACGACTTTTTGGCATACATATACATGTACCCACGTGATGTTGGTAAACTAAAAAGAGCATGGCCTCCTATCGTTCGGTCAAATAAAATCAAATTCTGTCAGAATAAATAAACAGCGTGACAGCTTCGCCGGAAAATGCATGTGCAACACAACATGACAAATGAAACCCTAATGGTCCCACGTTCTTCATGCTTCATGATCCTCCATTTTCTTATCAAATTAATGGATGGATGAAATCCACGTCTATCTAAAGGTTATGTAAATTTCATTGTCAAATGGTGTGAAATGTTTCAAAAGATTAATTTTTTTTCTTTTGTTAAGTTCTCTATGAAGTATTAGACTAACCAAGAGTAAACTCAAATTTGATATTGCTCATCTCACATTTTCTTATTATGGAGGCTAAGTTCTCAACCGTGTGTAAAAGTTTTGGAAAGAAAATGCATACTTCAATTTGGTCATGGCATAATACCATAAAAAACCATCAACTTTAACTCTAGTTCTAATTATACTCTAAACCGCTTTGTGTTTTATGAAAAATCCTCAACTTTTGATCCAATCTTAATTCCATCCTAACTTTTTTTTTTTGGGTCTCATACAAACCCGCCAATTTTAGGTTCAGTCTGTTAAACTTTTTTTTGTCTCAATAAAACCGCCAACTTTCATATTAGTCTCATATTTACCCCCATTAACACTTCATCTAAAACGGCCCCTTAGTGATGTGACATTTCCATGTCATTACTCTAGTTTTTATCCCAAATTCTTAATCCAAGGAGATGCCTTTTGGAATTAAATTTCTACGTAAGCTCAAACGACGTCTTCTTGGATCTAAAGTTTAGGTAAAAATTAGAGTAATTACGGTTGACCTTCTTTAATTGCTCTCACTTTTAGGAGAGCATTTCTTCCATCTCACTCGAGAATCTTTGATTTTGCGCTTAGTGTTCAATCTAGTGTGCTCAGGGGTCTTCCATCTCCTGTGGTTGGAGAGCAAAGAAATTTTGGACGGAGGTGTAATTATGGTAAATTTGGGACTCAAGTAAAAGTTGGTGTATTTTTATGAGACAAAAAATAGTGCAGGGTAGATTGGACTAAACCTAAAGTTTGAGTTTTTTAGGGTATTAGACCTTGGGTCATGTGTTTCCTTGAGTAGTGAATCTCAATACCGGATATCTATCAGACCAGATACTGTGGAAAAATGCTTGGCAATAATGTTCGAAAGAGATGTGAACCTAATGTTTGCTTGGACCCTTCGTGCATGATCCATTTGGTGAATCTGACCTAGCGCAGATAAGACGGAGAGTACTTCTATTGGAAACGACCCATATCAGCGATGATAAGAGATAAGACGAATGGAAATGGACAGGTTTAGCTGCAGCCGAGTAGCAACGTTAATGCTGTTGTCCATACACTTAAAACCCGTTTGGCTTGCCTGAAAATTATTTTTATTTTTGTTTGGTCATCGATCAATTATGCCACAAAATTATGTCAATAAGGCGTGTCAAAGTCGACATTCAGTTACCGGTGCAGACAGGGTACATACATTGGTTGCTACTTACCCTTTCGCTAATGGATTGAGCATAGTAAGCATTATTTTTCAACCTGTTATATTAAATGTGCGCATCAATTTCTTCAGTTTTAATATCATAATTATGATCAAAATGGCGAGTTTGTGTTCGAAGAAGGTGGAAGCACTTCGCTTGATGCAACGTCGTAGATCTTCTTGACTTATTAATAAAGCACCCTCTTTTCCTCTTTCCCTAAGTTACTTCAATTTCTTTCAGCAATTGCACGAGCTTAAGAAGAACTCCTGATGTAGGCGCTCTCACCTAGGCTTCTTGTCAATACAATGATATTCACCGTGTCCCGGATAACGTGAAAGTGTAAAAAGATATATATATAAAAAAAAAAGGATTCAAGAAGGAAATAAGTTGTAGAAATTAAATCTAACAAAGGTGATTTACGTGATTTGGCAATGTGCTACTCCACTGAGAGATCACAATCACTCAAATGCTCACAATAAAATGTTTTGAGATCCTAAAAACACCCCACCTCACAAAAATCACTGAATACTATATTACACTCTCAACTTTCTTGAATGATAATTTTCAAAACTCGTTTTGTTCTCGATATGTTCCTTTTCAAATATCCTCAGATATAAGGCATTAAGAACTTTTGAACCAGGGCTGCTCCGGGGGCTACTGTAGCGGAAAGCACCGTAACTTTAGGCACAGTTTAGGCGGCCGGCCACTCCTTGGTGGGCAGCCGGCCTAGTGGCTTGGATTATCCAGTTGCCAGGCGGACCGTCATTTCACATCTTATATCGTCCACCTCGATCTCCACACCCTCACTAGCACTCCAAATGTATCAAAAATCACGAACTCTTGGGTTCCAATCAAACAGGATTAAATTCGAGCCATAATCAATGGCCTGCTCAACCACGTCAAATAAGGGTAGCGTCGGACTTATCCATGTATGCTAAACGCAATAATGTAATCATGCGCGCGAAATGAAAGACATATTCAACACCCACCTATCGAAATTAAATGCGAGTCGCTCGCAACAGTAACCAGCTAAGCTTGAATAGTACGTGTCCGCTACTTATGCGTCAATGATCGATGCACCGCGTTGGGGACATACATGGACATGGACATCCACCACTTGAAGCGTCCCGTTTGTCTTTGATTCCGAAAGCGCCATGCACGCGTGCGTGCGATATCGACGCTTGAGGTCCGCATCTTGAACCGCAGAACGTGGGAACGAACCGCCAAAAGCTGCTCACAGACGAAGATTGAAGCGATGATGCATCATTTGTCATACTGCTCCTTTCGAGACAAGCGTCGACAAAACAATCGCTGTGCCCAATTCTTTCGCAGCTCGAATTATCCTGCGTGGAACATGTTATGGAGTGTCCTCGAAGAGAAAGTATCTCATGTAGTTATCGTATGTTATTTTATCAAGGACGAAACTTTCCAATTTCAAATGCCGAGGTGATTTCTTCTGCTTAAATTTCTTTATCAATGTAATCCTGAAATTGCTTAACATCAGCGGGACAGATATCGAAGTCAATTCTTGTGAGGCCAAGACCTGCATGAGTAGATAGATGATGGATGGTATTATCCTTTTGCTGTACATGTCACTACACTTACCCATTTGTGGAATTTATCTTTCAAGCATGGATGTACCACATAGAAATAAATAAATATATAAATAAATAAATAAATAAATAAAAAAAAGACCTTGAATTGCAAATCGCATTGCCTAGTCTTTCATTAGATAACAGAAAAAAGATAAAAACACTAGAGGGAATTCGAACAACACAGTTCAAAATAACCCACCCGCAGAATTACTTTTTTTTTCTTGGCTTATGAACATGTAAGCTTTAAAAACACTCTTCTCGTAACAAAATACAATTATATGCGATATGCAAAGATGAATGTGCTATCGGGGATATTATCATGTATAAACATACTCTGCACCACACTTTAATAATTTGAACGATTCGGTCCAAATCAGTCGATTTCATTAATAAAGTAGAATAATACTTCCAAACATCCGAAAAGTACTTAAGCACGTTCACCTATAAGGGGCCGCTAGCCTATGCTTCAACACTTGCTTCCTTGCTTGAAAGGGCATTGGCCCCTCTGCAAAATCCTTCAAAAAGCTAATGTCAAATCATGTCCGTGTCAAATGTTGCTATTTCTTTAATAATTTCCCTTAATAAAATTGTGAGGCCTTTAATAAGTACTTTTACCTAACGAGTGTCTTAAGATAATACTTTATATATATACAATTTAACGTCGTTCTAACATTATATTTCGTGTTTTAGTGATATTAACGTAACGTAAGAGAGACAAAATAATACATAAGAAGAGCCACATCAACATTTATCTTTAACCAAGTCAGACGAAGTTAAATGAAGGAATTGATTGCACTAAATTGATTAGTTTTAAGATTTGATAGTATTTTTTAGAAATTTTAAAACTCAATTGTATCTTGATGATAAGTTTGAAAATTCATAATGCACTTATCCCAAATATAATTTAACATAATTTAGAAACCCTTCAAAATCCATCAAAAGCTAATGTCAAATTTGTGCCAAATGTTGATATTTCTTTTAACTTTTCCCATTCCCACCTAATTTAGGACATAAATGTCGATAATCATGGAGGAAAAATTCTTGAAAGCACCATGAATCCCTTGCATGATAAGTGTTATTTTTTATCATATGAACTCAATAAACCCAATAGTTGTTCGAAGTGCAAAGAGCAATCGGAAGTCTTCTCAACCACAACTCAATACTTAGAGAAGCGTAGGAGGGTAACCGCTGCCCCAAGATCAATTTGGAATATTTGTTAATTAAAGCCGTTGGTATGAAAGGTACGTAAAGCTTGGTAAATGACAAGAGGAGTCGTTTTTGTTCGAAAAAGATAAAATAAACATTCGTAAGTAACTCAACTAAGAATTGGTAGCACAAAAGTAGTTGGTAAATTTATTTAAGCAAAGTTGATAATCACTCTAAACTTGGCAAATTTAAATAGTTGACCAAAATAAATGTGGTAACTCAAATGAAAAGTTGGTAAATTAAGGGGAAAAAAGCAGATAGAACTTGGTAATAAGCAACTCGTATGAAATTTGTTAGCTTAAGCAAAGGAATGTGATAAGTTACGGCAATAAAGATTGGTAATTTCGTACAATAGTTGGTGAACTTAAAGCATTACCACATTGGTACGAAAGATAAATAAAAATTATAAGTGATAAAGAAAATTTATGTTTGTGAGAAATAAGAGAAGTTGGTAATTAAAAAATACCCAATAAACTATTGGTAACTACCTAAAAAGAGCGGATAACGCAAAACTTGCCCGTAATTTAATTGTGTAAAAGTTTGTAATTACTCCCATTAAAGTTGCCAATTTGTAAAAGCGGTTGGAAATTTTAATTAGTGGGTAAAAAAAACAAAGGAAAGTCGGCAACTCAGTAAAGAAAAAAATAGGTGAATGTCTTTTTTTTTTTTTTTAAATAGTTAAACATTAGCAAGCAACTCAAATAAGTCTTAACTAGTTAGTAATTTAATGGAAAAAAACTCGACAAGTCACATGTCACATATAACGGTAGAATCTTATGAGAGTTAATAAATTTAGGGCATCCACGAGAAAAATAAACGAAAGAGATTGTGAGAGAAATGCAAATGTGCGGACGAGCAATACCGGTCAATTCCTTGGCGACCCAAATGTGACCTCACGCACGTAGTAGATTATGTATCGTTGATATCCGCAATCCGTCCACAAAAGATATGCCTTATCCTTTCCTTGAGATCGTTCGAAAGACTTCGATACGTCGCAAATAATTACGTTAGTTGTGATTAGACCGCCCAACAGATCCCACAGGAGAAAAACGCAAATGGACAGCAATTGATGTTACGAGCAGATGATTTTTTTTCTCCGTCTTCGGAGAGCCTCTCGAGCTCGATACGCAAAGCCGTTCACACGAGGGTCTATCGTCGAGTCAAATCCGCCCTTTTCGTATCGAAGTTTGCTGCTCAGTCTCAGTCACACGTCCCTCACCTTCTCGTCCTCGACGTAAGTACATGATTCCCCCCGCGAGTGGCTGTCGATTAGGGGCGTCAAAAATTGAACCCAAAAATCAAACCTAAACCGGAACTAAATCGAGTTAGACCAAGTTTTCGTGCATCTTCATTTCAGTTTGGGTTTTAATTTGGATAATGAAAACAACAATAATTTTTTTTATTCTGGATTGAATGATTTCATTTCAGGTTGGTCAATCAAACTAAACTGAAAATCATCTGCCTTCTTAATGTTACAATTTACACAATATTTTTCCTCTGTCACTAAGAATCTTCTCGATATTACAAAAAAACAAAACCGAACAATTCGATTCAAAACTAATACACACCGAGACGATTCTATACAAGTTTTTTGGGTACTTGAACCGAATTGAACCGTCAACACTCTTGTCAACCCATATGTATAACAAATTGATTGAAAGGGAATGCATATGTATCCACTAGACTTGTGTTCATCAATCAACAGCCATCGACATTAGCTAACATCGACCGATGGGTCGACGTGTGCTTTGAACAACACCACGCAGCTTCTTACATCGACGAGATGGTTACGGCGGCGAGATGAACAAGAGAGCTCGGCATAATAAATGACTTATAGAAAGCTTCTGCAAATGGAGTTGGTAGTTTTATTATTACTCGGCTTGGTGATGACCTATAGAAAGCTTCTCGAAGTTGTGGGCTCTCTTGTGCAGCTAAACTCGAAGACTTCTTCCAATGGGCTCAAGCGGGCTTATGAAGAAATTTTCAATTTGCATCAAGAACAGAAGATGGGCTCTTGCGGGCCTTTTCGGATTTTCATAGTTTAGAAGAGAATGCCTTGCTAGGCTCGTTCTCCCGGCGATACTTGCGAATATGGGGATAACGGCACCGGAAGTCTCTATAGTTTTCCTCAATATACAATGTAGTTCGAGCTTTGTTTTTTGGTGCTACTTTTCAAAATTGATGCAATGTGATTTTTCCATTAAATTGGCTAATTGAAAATAGCTTACAAGGCGCTCATGTCGTTAACCGACCAATAAATGTCCAAATTGGCATTTGACGTGTCCAATTGGACAGTCCAAATGCAACAACATGTTGACCTTCTTCTTTATTTCTTCTTCTTCCCCAATGAACATGACAAATTATTACAAGAAAAAAATTTCTTTCGACCTTGAAAGTACTGCCGTTCATAGTCCACTTTCAATGTCTCCACCACCTTCAAACGACCACTGCGCTCGAAGAGAAAACCATCACCATTCACCACCGCAAAGCTCGGTTGCCATCAACGCTTGCACCTGAGTAGGCACCACCACCATTAGGCCTTGACACCACCACCACGCCCCCGCGGGTTTTCATATCTAAGGCTATGGCCTCGGATTTGTGGTCGTTGCGACATCAGACCGAAGTCCTTTTTTGTCATTGATTTGCGCCTGATTCAACCAAGACTTGGGGGAATAAAGGGCCTTCCTAGGTCTTCATTTAAGCTCAACAAGCCTGTTATACATGTCAAGGGTCGAAATTGCATCTATTCCCGACATCGTCGCCGCGCCAGCATAAATGCATTCCTCGCACTTTATTTCGGTACTAAAAATACTCTCTTATCACATGAATCGGGCTAGGAAACTTTCTCGTCCAATTTTGGGAGGGGGGAGCGCAATTTATTGCACTGGATGGAGTCGAAAGGCCCGCCTTTGGCACCTAAGGCTGCGCATAATAAAATTTTTACTTTTCTATTTATCGGTTTCTCTGTTCTTCCGGAACGGGTTTGGAACATAAATCACTTTAACGCGATTTGATTTTTCTATTTAAACGATTTCTATTTCAGAAATTGATTTGAAGAAGAAATAAAAAACTAAAACTTTTAACTTCTTAATTTCTAAAATAGAAATTGATTTTCAATTTCTGGCCAAAAATCAATTTCTGTTCCAGAAATTTTGTCATGCGCACCCCAATTGGACACTCTATCGCATCACTTGACCATCTAATGTCCCCAGAAATGGTTGAATTCCTCCCATGGAGAGGAGATTTCTGCAGAGAATCCCAGGAAAAGATGAGCAGTAGTGAAGTTTCGTGGTTTCGAATCAGTCTGCAAAACTTTGCCCAGCACATACCTCTCCTTTTAAGCACCCAAAAAAGAACAGGTCCATGTTGACCTTTGCCATGCCGTGGACGTGGCACGTAGCGCTTATGTGTTATTTGCCGGAGTGATTCTGGCGAACAACACTGCGTCATTTAGCAGATCGGATCATCTAATCATCTAATAACCGCAAAAGTGAAACAAAATGATGTCATTTGGATGATACAACATGCTTGTTCTTTTTATTTCATATAATGCCATTGCAATGTGTAATTCGCAACTTTGTTCTGAGCGACGTAAAAATTCTCAATTTAAATCACATGTTGACATGAACAATATAGAATGCCAAAGGGATGCTGGAAAGCATGTGCAAAATTTGTCCAATGGACATAAGCATCCTTCTTAGGGAACATTCAAAATTCGGGCCAAAATTTTCCTAAACATGAAAATAGGTGCCTCTATTAGCATTATTGGCGCATAAAAACCGTTAGACATGATCAATGAACAGGTTTGGCTCGAGCTAAAAACCGGACCAAAAGTCCTTGTCCAAACTCGCCCATGATCCAAAATTTTACTCGTCCGAAATTCAAGCCTGGGCAAGCCGAAGCAGAACTATCTGCTTGGCATGAGCCCAATGAGCGCAGCCACTTTCAATTTGTGTTTTGGGCCTTTTTGGCTGGGGAAGCTCTTATTTGAAGCTCAACAGACAGTCAATTCCATGATCAAGCATGGCACTTGCCATCGGTTGCCGACTTTCCCTTGCCGTCACGATCAATCACCAGCAGCATCGATTCAAACACATGCACCAGCCCTATTATGTGACCATCATTCCCAATAATCATCATGAACCGCTACACTAGGAAGTGTAATCGAGCCAAGTCAATATCATATCGAGCTTGAGCATGATTCAATTCGTGTACTTGGTCCTCGAAGCTCGACTCGAGCTAGATCAAGTACTAACTAAATTGCTCGAGCTCAACTCCGTTAGAAATTCAAGATATTCGAGCTTGACTAAACTCGATTACCATCAATTTATAAGTAAAATCTAAGCTCAAGGATTACACAATTTTAAGTATTTTGTATCTATCTATGTGATTATTTAATATTTCCTAAAAAATAATAAAATCTCAATTTAGCTCAATTAGGCTCATGAGCTTATTAAGTTAAATATCGACAAATTGGAGCTTGACTCGACAAGATACTCTAGTAGCTCGACCTCAAGTCTGGCTAGAAATTACGTGAGTCAATCGCCGGTATTCATTGAGCTGAGCTTGAGTTACTCGCAACTAGCTCGAATTGGTTTAACCCTAAACTAGAAACCCACCGCCGAGTTGCGAGACTAGGACTCGCACACACTCCTCTCCTCTTTCTTTGAGGATTCAGTTGTAAAATTGTTTATCTATGGATGCATTAATTTCATGGAAAACTCAAGATTTGAAAAATATTTCTTTTCGAAAATGATGATTTGTATCATTTGCAAAAGTAAAGGAATGCAAAACGTCTTTATTATTTACAAAAATGGTTAGGTATAAATCGTTGTCGATTATGGAAATTTTTCCTTTGACTAATTTGTTTAAGCGATAGAACCAACTATTTTTTGAAAAATGTTCTTCAGATCTTGAGTTTTCCAGTGAAATAAACGCACCATTGAGTTCCTATCTCAAATCGAGGATACACACTCACACTTCCAGACACATGGGGAGAGAGAAAGAGACATCGCCCCTCTACTAGATGTCGGCGGTAGTGGCTTTCAGGTGCTATTGGCCATTGCTACTGCACCATCAGCAAAGTCAAGTTCAGCACTCGAAAGCGATAACTAAAACAAGGAAGAAGAACACCACATTGAGTCGAATGACATTGAACAATAAGTTAAACCTTCATCCTTCATAAAATGAAAGGAAAATCATAAATGGATGAAGGGGCTTAAGAAATCAAACTTGAGACTACGAACTCTCGAAAGTTAAAATTGAGCGCACGATTTTTTTTTTCTAAAAAATACAACGGAAAATACATTTTATAGCTTAATAAATTGAAATATATCTTTTGAATAAATTGGGAATATACAAATTGAAATACGGAAACATCCATTTTGAGGAATAATTAGGGCATTCTTTCCAAACTAAAAATTTCTACAATTCAATGTGTATCTAGAAGTGTGCAAAAGAATTAGGAACCGCTTGAATTGCTTAGAACCTAATCAGATCGGCCTAGAACAAATGGTTCCTATGAGAACTTGTCCAATTTTCGATTTCAAATTACGGGATTTGAGTTCCTAGTCCTAGATATAGAATCGCCCACTCGAATCAGTATATATACAATTACTTTACTTTTTAAGCTTTAAGTTTTAACTTTTCAAATCAAAACTCTAGTTTCCTCTTCATCTTTCTCTGTCTATCACGTCACTCATGTTGCGGTCTTAACTCTCCTCTCTCACTCTTGCTCTCAATGGCCTTTGGCCTCGTTGATCCCTCTCACTCATTCTCTGGATTGTCTTTGGCCTCGTCATATCTTCTCACTCTTGCTCTCCGTCACTTTCCGTCTCATCGCTCACTATCTGTTGACACCTAAATTTTTGGGTTGATATATAAAAAATAAAAAAACACACATGGCATTTAGTTTAGAAACATTTTATTTTCATTTTTGTTTTATTTTATTTTAGACTGTCAGTGAAGGGAAGATTTTTCACATATTCCATTAAGATTTTTCACATATACTATTTTGCGCGAAAAGGGAATTTTTTGGATAGAATATGTGAAAAAATAAAAAAGGGAATATTGCGCGAGGTGGGTATATTTCAACGATATATTTAGGGGTATCATGTGCGAACAAAAAGGAAAAAAATATACCGCAAAAATATATTTTTTAGACCTATATAATACCTCGCGTACAATGGAAAAAAGGGGGGTTCTTTCCGTTGGGTGAAAAAAGCACAAAAAAAGCAAAAAGTGAAAAAGTGAGGTAAAAAAAAAAAAAAAAGAGAAAACCCCCGCGATCGTTCATCTTCCCCGGGGTGTCTCTACCGCGTCGGCGTCGTCGCCGCGCCGTCGTCGTCCCGACGCCGTCCGTCCGTCGTCTCTGCAAGACCGGAGCCCCGTCGCCCCTGCCCGCGGCTGACCTAGAAGCAGCCGCCGCTCGCCCATCGCCGCCGCGCCGATTCCTCTCGATCTGCCAAACCAGTGCCATCCCCGCTCGCCCACGTCAGCAGCCGAGCCACCGGCGACCTAGGGTCGCTCCGCCGCCGAGCCACCCTTCCCCGCGCCGCTGCGTTGCCGTCCCGCTCGCCGCCGCAGCCGAGATCCCGCCGCAGCCGAGATCCCGCCGCTCCGATTGCAGAGCCGACCCCCGCGTCACCCCCGACGCCATCGCTCCAGATCTGCCCACCCCTGCCCAAATCTGCTACCGCCGAAGCTCCTCGCCGCATGATCTGCCACACCGGAGTTGCCCCGACGCCGTCGCTCCAGATCTACCGCCGTCGGAGCTCCTCGCTACCTCCGTCTGCGAGCCTCGACGACTCGTTCGCTTCCCCGACGACGGCCGGTCCGGATCAAGCGCCGACCTCCGAGCTTCGCCCATGACGCCTCGCCTCCGCCGAATCCACCGCTGCGACGCTCGCACCCGGCTCCGTGCTGATCTCGAAGCCCGGTGCCGCGCCACCGACGTGCCGCCCTCGCCTCCCTCGCCGGAACCCTAGCCGACGAGCTCTCCCTCGCCGGACCTCCGAACCGGCCAAGTGTTTTCTTTTTAAAAAAAAAAATTAATAAATTAGGTATTTTTACTTTAATTTATTAGGCAAGTTTAGGTTTTTTTTTTATTATTATTATTTCTTTATATGTTCTTTTCTTTGGTTGGAATACCTATCTATGCATAATTGAAAATCTCAATATATTACATGATTCGCAACCGCGCCAGGGTTTTTTATTTCATCTATAAGGCTTTAGATGAAATAATTAATCAAGTGGGAATAAAATTGATATTTTGGTCTTTAAGGCTTAAGATTAATTTATCGATTTTACTAGCGAAATATTATCCCTTGATCTGAATGATATGTGATATCTTTTTTTGGGGTAATTTTGAACGGTCTTGATTGCTTTATTTATCTTGAGATATGTCCGAGTTAGAATATTGCATGTTTTAGGGTTATTTGCATATTTTGGCTGAATATTCTATTTATCATGAATTTTCGAAATAAAAAAATAAATAAAAAATCAAATCAATTAACTTGAATTGCATGTTAAATTTTAATTTTCGAAAAAAGAAAAGCCACAAAAAAAATCATCATGCATAGGTCATGTGGAATTAGGGGGCATATTTTGCACGTCATGGCATATTTAGGTTAAATTGCACTTAGTTTAATTTTAGATAATATTTATTATAAGTTTAGGCATTTTCTTAAATAGATTGCATTTTAGGATTATTTGGGTTAAGATAATATTTTAGTTTAAATTAGGATTTAGCTCAACCTAATTCCTAATACAAATTGAATAGGATCTTAATCTAATTAGATAATTTTCACATTTTTCTAATTTCGAATTTCATAAAAAATAAAAAGGGTCTTAGAATAAATTAATTTGAATCTCTAGGATAGATTGCATTCTTTTTAAAATAAAAATAAAAAATGACATGTGCATGTCATTAGGATTAGATTCATGAAATGCATGCCATTTAGTATTTTCGCTAGGTCAATTTAATTAGAAATTGCATGTCATTAGAATTAGGCCATTTAGTTAATTTTGCATTGCATATTGCATGATTTTCATTAATCAAGCAAAAACAAAAAAAATAAATTGCGTGTTAATTAGAAATCATATCTAGGGTTGTTGATGTGGATTCTAATTTAACATTGCAGATACTTTCGTTGCTTCGAGGTAAGTCTTGCATTTTATTCATTGTTTATCTGGGTGTTAAATTGGTGGATTGCGCACCCACATGATCACCTCACATGTTAGGGAAATAAATTTAAAATCAATCCAAACTGCTTGCCAAACATTTTTCAAAATAAAAAGAATGGTACCGAAAGGGCATTAGAAAGGTCTAATGTAACCAAGTCCCCGTACCCAAAGTCTGCGGTTCGTAGAAGTAAAATAATCCTCCCATTATTTTACTTGGGTTTCTAATCGACCCACCAAGAATAGATTAGTGGCGACTCCTAATTGAAAATCATTTGCATGTTAAAAACTTGAACATTAAGTCGCGAATTGGTATGGGCTTGGGAGAGCCCGAGTTAAGTCTAGGCTTAACAATCCATTAGCCAAACCCTAGGTGGTTCACCCTCCGAAAAATTGGTCGCACTCCGCTGGGGAAGAGAGTTGAAACTCTTAGTGGACTTAGGCCAATTTTTTTTTTCTTTTGAAAAATGCTTTTGTTTGGCAGCGAGGATCCCAGGTACGTCCCTAACATTTAAGGTGTTAAATGTTCTTGCAAATTGGGAGATATAAGGGGAGTAGTCTTTGCTAACCCTTATCTTGCAGGTTGGAGTTGGGGATGAATGTTTTAAATTCAAGTTATTGAAGTGTTGTTTGATTTAAACTGTTGTGCATGCCTTGCATTTAGCACTACACTATTGCACACACAACCTGCCGCCGGACCTGGGCCGCACTAGGATATTTAGGATGGTATTGAGTTGGATACGACTTCGACCGCGAGGCCGCGTAGTAGAGGTTGCCCAACTCAATCCCGAAATTTTCTTTCTTGGTGTCAAGAATGTTTACCTCTGCCCGCGAGGCTGCGTCGCATTGGGGTATCATTCTTGACTGAGCCGGAGTTAGGAGGACTTGACTTGGCATGCGAGGCTGCAACTAAGTCATCCCACCCTTTTAACTCCATTTTGCTGAGTCGTCTAGATAGAAATCGAGCCTCTCGTTTCATGCGTGTGTCTATGTGATTGTCATCCATTTCCGGTGAAAGTAAGTTGTCTAATTCTCACTCCGCAATTTACTTACTTTGTTGCAATTTTTAATGATTCATGACAATGTTTCATCCTTAGTCTTATCTTATATCCCTTTCCTTAGGGGAAAACCGTCGTATCGTTCAAGATGATGTCATATGGTCTTGAAGGAAGGGGGCATAACAATACACTCTACATATATGTTAAACACAAGGCTTCCCATGTATCCCGAGTGCTGGTTGATAATGGGTCTGCTATGAACATATGTCCGTTGGCCACCCTTCATCGCCTCAAAATAGACACATCCAGGATACATGCTGCAAAGACATTCGTGCGAGCTTTTGATGAAACAATGAAGGAGGTGATCAGGGAAATCCATCTCGATGTGCAAATAGGGCCGGTCGTTTTCAACATTCCCTGCCAAGTGCTGGACATCCCTACTGCATTCAATTTCCTGCTAGGTCGTCCCTGGATACATACTGCTGGAGCAGTGCCTTCAAGTCTACATCAAGCTGTGAAGTTTGTGATCGAAAGAAAGTTGGTCACCGTGTATGGTGAGGAAGACCACCGGATCTATCATGAGACGGCTATCCCCTATGTAGAGTCGGATTCCCAGTTTGAATCAAGTTACCACTCATTTGAGTTGGTGTCCACCATACATGCCTCCCGGGGTTCATCACCGCCTACCCCTGAAATATCAGATGCTGCCCTCATGATGGGAAGAGTAATGGTCGAGAATGGCTTTGTCCCTGGCAATGGTCTCGAGAGAAATAGTCAGGGCATTCGAAGCCCCATTGAAGTCCCTCAGAGGTCCCGTTATGCTGGTTTAGGGTACCATGGAAGAGGTGGGAGAAAACAAGAAATGCAAAACTCGCCACCTAACCAAGGGCGAGGAAGGCAAAACCCACCACCCCCGAGCATTCACGAGACATTTCCTGGTCCTCCGATAATGATGCAGGATGAAGCGGAAATAATAGACACCCCAGGGGCAGCCAAGCGGAAAATTCGACTATCGGTGAAGTATTCGGCTCCTCCCGGTTTCTACATTGATCCCCGCGACATTGTCCCGATGGATGGGGTGGCATGGATAATCCGACACCCCGGAGGCGAAAAACCTCGAAGATACATTGGAAGGAATCACTAGTCTCTTCGATGACGTCTTCATAGGGACCATTGACAAAGGACCTTCGGAGGAGATGGGATCGGCCCACAAGAGTAACTGATTTACTGCTTTCTCACATTCCCCTGCATGGGAATTTTTATCGCTTTCTAGGGCTTGTTTTCGATTTCTTCTTTTTCGCTTTCTTTTCAGGGTTTGAAAATTGCATTTACATTCAATAAATGTAATTGATTGATGAATATCAATAAAATTACAAGTTTTATTTTAAGGGCATGATGAGGTACGCCAAACCAGCCCGGTGATGATATCCAGCCGATAAAAGAAAAAAAATCCAAGGAGAATTCTGAGGCCTGGACTTCATCATGTTTTCTCATGTCAAAATATTTCAAAAAAAAAAATTCTGCCAAAATTCTTTTAAAAAGAAATTAAAAAAAAAAGAAGAAATTAAAAAAAAAAACAGAAAAAAACAAAAACAGAAATGTAGATTATTTTGTTTGTCTTTCTAATTTATCTACTTCATGTTTCAGGAACAATCTTATGTCATGCAAAGGTATGGAAATGGTCCAATCAAATGCAACAAGTGCTGATAATGATGATCTTGAAAATTTAATCGAAGATCCCATTGAGGTGCGGCGAAGGCCGGGAACAACATGAAAAAGCCAAGGCTCTCACATCGAGCGGACCGTCACTATTAATTTAAGTGACACCGAAGAAGCTAAGGAGGTGAAAAATGGGGCGAATCTCCCCCGAAGACGAGGCCGAGCGCCTAATTCGATTCAAGGAATATCAAGACATTTTTGCATGGACCTACGCTGACATGCCTGGGCTGGACCCATCAATAGTGGAGCATTGCCTACCTACTAATCCAGACGTGCCACCTAAGAAGCAAAGGCTGCGGAGGACTAAACCCGAGCTCTCGAAGAAGATAGAGGAAGAGGTGATGAAGCTTTTGAATGTGGGATTTATTGAAGTCTCACAGTACCCTGAATGGGTGGCTAATATCGTGCCGATGATGAAGAAGGACGGCCGTGTTCGAGTTTGTGTTGACTATCGGGATCTGAACAAGGCTAGTCCAAAGGATGATTTCCCATTACCACACATAAATGTCCTTGTGGATAGTACTGCCGAATTTGAATTATTCTCATTTATGGATGGTTTTTCCGGGTACAACCAAATATAGATGAAGGAGAAAGACAATGAGAAGACTGCATTTATCACCCCGTGGGGGACCTTTCATTACAAGGTCATGCCCTTTGGACTCAAAAACGCAGGGGCAACCTACCAACAGCCATGGTCGCATTATTTCATGACATGATGCACCAGGAGATTGAAGTCTACGTTGATGATATGATTGCAAAAACCCGACCAGGAAAAAGTCACATCGAAACCTTGAAGAAGTTGTTCGATCGACTCCGTGAGTTCAAGCTTCGTTTAAATCCTGCTAAATGCGTGTTCGGAGCAACATCTGGTAAATTGCTCGGATTCATTGTAAGCAGTAAAGGGATTGAGATCGACCCTTCCAAGGCTAAGGCTATATGTGAGTTGCAACCTCCATCAACGGTGAAAGAATTCCGAAGCCTCTTGGGGAGACTGAATTACATAGCTCGATTCATTTCCCAACTCTCGAAACTGCTAAGCCGTTCTTCAAGCTCCTAAAGAAGAATGCACGAGTCAACTGGGATGATGAGTGTCGAGAAGCATTCGACAAGCTAAAGCAGTACCTGTTGAATCCACCAGTTCTTATCGCACCATCACCGGGGCATCCCTTAATTCTCTACCTCACCATCCATAGTGAATCGTTGGGTGCGATGTTGGCTCAAGAAAGTCCTGTCGATAAAAAAGAACGAGCCATTTATTATCTGAGTAAGAAGTTCACTGTATCAGAGTTGAAGTATTCTGATGTTAAAAAGACTTGTGTGGCGTTGGTGTGGGTGTTGCATAGGTTACGACAATACACACTACATTATCAGACATTCCTCGTGACTGAGAACGACCCTATCAAGTACTTACTTGATCGGCCAGCTTTGGTGGGTAAGTTGGTCAAATGGCAAATCTTGATCTCCCAATTTGATGTGCAATTCATGCCACAAAAGTCGGTTAAGGGTCGAGCGATCGCTGATCTATTGACCGAAAATTCAGGAGTCTTTAATGACGATGACAGTTTCCTTGATGACTGTGTCTTGAGTGTAAATGAAGACTCATGGAAGATGTTCTTTGATGGAGCTGTAAACTTGTCTGGTTCTGGTACTGGGGCAATTCTGATATCCCCAGATGGACAGCATTATCCGGTAGCTACAAAATTGATATTCCCATGCACTAACAACGTGGCCGAGTATGAGGCTTGCATCCTCGGACTTCAAGCCGCAATCGAGATGGGTGTGGCCAAGTTAATGGTATTTGGAGATTCGGCACTAATCATACTTCAGACCGTAGGTGAATGGAAGACTAAAGACGCCAAATTGCTCCCGTACCACAAGTACTTAGAAGATCTGGTAAAGGAGTTCGAGGAAATTTCATTCGAATACTTGCCGAGGTCTCATAATCAATTTGCGGATGCACTCGCGACTTTGTCGTCTATGTTGCAAGTCACTGACGGGTTAGAGGTGGAGCCTTTGAAAATAGAGGTTTTGCCGAAGCCGGCTTATTGTATGATCGTGATCAAAGAACTGATGGAAAACCATGGTATTACGATATCATGAACTACATTAAAAGGCAGGAATTCCCCGAAGGAAGCACTCCCACTGATAGGAAGTACATCACAAAGATGGCCTCAAAATTCTTCGTCAGTGGCGAGAATTTGTACAAGAGATCTTATGATTCAGTCTTGTTGCGGTGTGTGGAGGCAACTGACGCCACTCAAATCATGCAAGAAGTGCACGAAGGAATATGTGGCCCTCATATGAATGGGCACATGATGGCTAAGAAGATTATGAGACTAGGCTACTATTGGCTCACACTAGAAAGTGACCGCATGCGCATGTTCGGAGTTGTCACCGCTAGATTCATGGGAATAAGATAAATGTTCCTCCGACGAGTTGCGCCGGTTTTCGAGCCATGGCCTTTCTCGATGTGGGGTATTGATGTGATTGGCCCAATCAATCCCAAGGCTTCAAATGGACATCGATTCATCTTGGTGGCGATAGACTATTTCTCCAAATGGATCGAAGCTACATCCTTTGCAAATGTCACTGCCCGCAATGTTGTGAAGTTCATTAAACGTGACATAATTGCTCGCTATGGCGTCCCTGAGGCAATCATCACTATAACGGGACAAATTTGAACAATAAGCTTGTTGATGGGTTGTTCAGCGAGTTCAAGATCAAGCATCTGAAGTCATCTCCTTACCGCCCTCAAATGAACGGGGCTGTTGAAGCGGCCAATAAGAACATCAAGAAGATCTTGGCTAAGACAGCCGAGAATTATCGAGATTGGCATGATAGATTGCCCTTCGCACTGATGGCGTATCGGACCTCGATCCGCACTTCCACCGGGCAACCCCGTTTGCTTTGGTGTACGGCATGGAGCCAGTTTTGCCTATAGAAGTGGAGATTCCCTCTCTAAGAGTTTTATCCCAAGTGGAGTTGTCTGAGGCGGAATGGTCACAACAAAGATTCGAGCGGTTGAACTTGATTGACGAAAAAAGACGAAGGCTCTACGCCATGGCCAAACATATCAACGAGAGTAGCCGATCTTTCAACCAAAAGGTGCGGCCCGGGCATTTCAAGGTAAATGACTTAGTCCTAAGAAAGTCTGTTGCCGATCTTTCCGGATCCCGGAGGCAAGTTTGCTCCAAACTACAACGGCTCATATGTGGTAAAAAAGGTACTTTACGGCGGTGCCTTGATCTTGGCGAGAAATGGATGGTCGTGAGTTTTCCACTCCGGTTAATTCGAGATCTTTGTCAAGAAGTATTACCCATGATAGAATTTGCCATGTCATGTTTTGAACTGCAAAGCATTTCTATGATGAATAAATTACTTCAATAAGTTGAATTGTTCAAATTTATTGCAAATCTTGCATTTTTCTTCCTTGATGAATTGTGTGAGAATGAATGTGTCGAATGGGATACTCTGGAATGACGAAAGGCAAGCCTTGTTCCATACACTGCTTCATACACTAACCCTCAATGAGTCGTGTGAAAAATTCCATGCCCACAAGGAAGAGGGTTATCTCGCAAGGGTACGTCAACCAAGGTAATGAGAGGCATTCTTTTCTCTATCCCAAACACTACAGGTGATCCATTGCTCAACCCCTTTGAGCCCCATACACTTATGGAGATTCTTTTAGAATTACCCCTGTCAAGAACCATCCCACATTGGGGCAAATTTAAAATAAATGGTAGGAATTTTTTTGCTCACACTTGCATCAATCTTCGAGTATTGCTTTCACAGTGTAACCTATACGGTAATTTAAAGTGCCTTAGGATGACGAAGAGCAGTTCTTTCTTTATCATATACACTTTCATCCGTTGCATAGCCCACTTGAGCCTATGAATTTGTTTCATATTAAACCTAGTTGGTGATCATCCCCCACACTGGGGCAAGGCAAAAGAGAACCATTCAAGTAGCATGGTCTAAAATGCTCGTAAAAGAAGACTGTGTAAGTCCAAAGAGAAGAAGTGCAAAATAGGGGCATGAAAAAGCAGTGTTCCTGGTAAAAGCAAGGCCAATGCCCAAAAAGAAAAATCAAACACTTGAGTCGTATCCCCAACAAGATGGTACCCAAAAAAAAAAAAAAAAAACTCTCAAATGCTGTTGCAATCAATGGAGTTGTGATAAAAAAAATCTTCGACAGTGGAGAAGGAAAGTGGTGGAAATGTCAAGATGATCACCAACTTTGACCCCCCTAAACACTTTTTGAGCCAAATGATCCTTTCATTTCTCAACTCGTGAACCAAGCCTATGTTACGTCCCTTGTAAAGTCTCTTCTGATTATGGCACTTGAATTAACCTAGGGGTTCACATGTTTTAAGTATCGCTCGAAGAAGTGCGAGCAAGATTATTCCTTTCTCATTTTGTAGGGTTCTTGACTTGTAAACCCAGAGATGATTACAGATCGCTCATTCTTTTAAAAGCCTCGACTCAAAGAGTCCCTTTTGTTAAGCCGTTGACCAGGCCCACATTACGGTCCCTGTTAAAAACCTCTCAAACTGGTAAGGTCGTACCACTTGCGAGATTGCACAAAACCTTATTTGGCATGATGACAGTGAGATAGAGTGATTGTCAAGATCCTGCATCAAAGGTCAGGATAAAACAGCCATTTTAAAGAGGATGTGTGAAAAGTCCTTTTAGACTGAAGGATCCCTCATTTGACACATCCATGACGCTCATGCGTTCGGATTAGAATCATCATTCGAGATCAATTGAAATTAGGATGATGCGTGGTTGATTACGCATGAACCTTACTTGGATTAATGCATGTCTGTGATTACAAATGCATGTTGCCTCTCCTACGATTATGTTTTGCAGGAGACACATCCCCAAGGAACAGAGATGTCACCAGGTAAGTATATCTCTATTCATACCTTAAATATTTGTTGTTGCACAGGTATTCCCCTTTTGAATACACTGACACTTGATTGAGTTGTCCCCAAAGATTTTTCTCCAGATTGCAGCGCTGTGGACCGAAGAATGGTTCGGGTCCTAGCCAAGCAGAATTCCCGTTTAGGCGACCGTAGAATGGTACGGGTCCTAAACAACATTTATTGCTCTAACAGGCGACCGTAGAATTGTACGGGTCCTGGAAAAGCAATTTCCCCATTCAGGCGACCGTAGAATGGTACGGGTCCTGAAAAATCAATTTTCCGTCAAGGCGACCATATAATGGTATGGGTCCTCGACAACACCTATTCCTTATTCAGGCGACCGTAGAATGGTACGGGTCCTGAACAACATTTATTACTCTAACAGGCGACCGTAGAATGGTATGGGTCCTGGAAAAGCAATTTTCCCATTCAGGCGACCGTAGAATGGTACGGGTCCTAAAAAATCAATTTTCCGTCAAGGCGACCGTAGAATGGTACGGGTCCTCGACAACATTTATTCCTTATTCAGGCGATCGTAGAATGGTACGGGTCCTGGAAAGTGAATCCTCGTTTAGGTGACCGTAGAATGGTACGTGTCCTAGACAACACATATTTCCTCATTCAGGCGACCGTAGAATGGTACGGGTCCTGAGAAAGCAGCTTCTTTCTGCCATATTGGGCGACCGTAGAATGGTACAGGTCCTAGGAAAGCGAAGATCTTCACAAAGTCATGTTACTATTCTAGGCGACCGTAGAATGGTACGGGTCCCGGACAGGGTAACACCCACTACCTCGAATTACTCTATCTTCCTCGAAGGTAAGTTATTCCAGGTAGGTTCATCTATCATTTGCATTAGTATTTCCATGCATCATATAAATTGCATTAAAAATGGAATTCATTTTCCAAACAAAAAATCATTCATTGCATGTGCATGATCAAAATTTAGGTCTCAATTTATCTTTGAAGGCAACCTCTGCGAGCTCACCTTCAAAGAGGGCAGCTGTTGACACCTAAATTTTTGGGTTGATATATAAAAAATAAAAAAACACACATGGCATTTAGTTTAGAAACATTTTATTTTCATTTTTGTTTTATTTTATTTTAGACTGTCGGTGAAAGGAAGATTTTTCACATATTCCATTAAGATTTTTCACATAAAAAATCTCCCTCGCCGGAACTCTAGCCGACGAGCTCTCCCTCGCCGGACCTCCGAACCGGCCAAGTCTTTTCTTTTTATAAAAAAAAAAAAAATTAAATTAGGTATTTTACTTTAATTTATTAGGCAAGTTTAGGTTTTTATTATTATTATTATTATTTCTTTATATGTTCTTTTCTTTGGTTGGAATACCTATCTATGCATAATTGAAAATCTCAATATATTACATGATTCGCAACCGCGCCAGGGTTTTTTTATTTCATCTATAAGGCTTTAGATGAAATAATTAATCAAGTGGGAATAAAATTGATATTTTGATCTTTAAGGCTTAAGATTAATTTATCGATTTTACTAGCGAAATATTATCCCTTGATCCGAATGATATGTGATATCTTTTTTGGGGTAATTTTGAACGGACTTGATTGCTTTATTTATCTTGAGATATGTCCGAGTTAGAATATTGCATGTTTTAGGGTTATTTGCATATTTTGGCTGAATATTCTATTTATCATGAATTTTCGAAATAAAAAAATAAATAAAAAATCAAATCAATTAACTTGAATTGCATGTTAAATTTTAATTTTGGAAAAAAGAAAAGCCACAAAAAAAATCATCATGCATAGGTCATGTGGAATTAGGGGGCATATTTTGCACGTCATGGCATATTAAGGTTAAATTGCACTTAGTTTAATTTTAGATAATATTTTTCTTAATTTATTATAATTTTAGGCATTTTCTTAAATAGATTGCATTTTAGGATTATTTGGGTTAAGATAATATTTTAGTTTAAATTAGGATTTAGCTCAACCTAATTCCTAATACAAATTGAATAGGATCTTAATCTAATTAGATAATTTTCACATTTTTCTAATTTCGAATTTCATAAAAAATAAAAAGTGTCTTAGAATAAATTAGTTTGAATCTCTAGGATATTGCATTCTTTTTAAAATAAAAAATAAAAAATGACATGTGCATGTCATTAGGATTAGATTCATGAAATGCATGCCATTTAGTATTTTCGCTAGGTCAATTTAATTAGAAATTGCATGTCATTAGAATTAGGCCATTTAGTTAATTTTGCATTGCATATTGCATGATTTTCATTAATCAAGCAAAAACAAAAAAAATAAATTGCGTGTTAATTAGAAATCATATCTAGGGTTGTTGATGTGGATTCTAATTTAACATTACAGATACTTTCGTTGCTTTGAGGTAAGTCTTGCATTTTATTCATTGTTTATCTGGGTGTTAAATTGGTGGATTGCGCACCCGCATGATCACCTCACATGTTAGGGGAATAAATTTAAAATCAATCCAAACTAACTTGCCAAACATTTTTCAAAATAAAAAGAATGGTACCGAAAGGGCATTAAAAAGGTCTAATGTAACCAAGTCCCGTACTTTCAAAGTCTCGGTTCGTAGAAGTAAAATAATCCTCCCATTATTTTACTTGGGTTTGTCGACCCACCAAGAATAGATTAGTGGCGACTCCTAATCAAAATCATTTGCGTGTTAAAAACTTGAACATTAAGTCGCGAATTGGTATGGGCTTGGGAGAGCCCGAGTTAAGTCTAGGCTTAACAATTCATTAGCCAAACACTAGGTGGTTCACCTTCCGAAAAATTTGGTCGCGACACTATCAAATCCCATGCCTCTTTCGAAGTAAAAATATTTGATAAGTTCCATGTCCATATAACCAACAGGCAATTTCTAGTCTTGACTTTTTGGAGTCGAGCCTTAGTGGATGATTTTCAATTTCAAAGTGGATATCATCCATCCTGAGATGAGGAATCGCGTAACCCTAAAATCGATCTCTTTACGTGTATTTATTCATGTTTGCTTAAGATTCCAACGTGAGACAGGGTATACTTGTGAAAAGCACCTAATATCTTTGTTTTAAACCGGAAAAGAGCGGGCACGATAGTGGGGAGAGGACGATGTGACTGCTGATCTACTACCATTTTTTGTCTGAATCCGACAGCACGTGGGACGTTCCACTGACACCGCTACAGCATTATCGTAGGTCTTCGTGGAGCCATTATAGCCATCATAACCTTTCAGACATTCGTCACGAGAAACATTAGTACAATTATCGGACAGCGATGCGGGCGTTGGTGGTATCTGGATTTTGATAAGTTCAACCAGACGCGAAGGACATCATCACAATAAAACTGACAGACAAAACACATGGTACGATTCGCTTTCATCCTAGAATAATGCGAGGAGGGAACGTGGGACCAAGAAAAAAATCGAGCACAATCCTACGGAGCTATAAAGCCAAAAGAGCCGAAAGTCAAGGCCTCAGTGCCTTAGAAAATCACCAATATCTAGTCTAATTTCTATCCGGCTCTGAATTCTTTTTGTCTAAACATCAACTTCCATTCTAATCTTCAATTTACCATGCATAAAAAAATCTTAACTGATTTTTTCAAAATTATCAATACTGAGAAGATTTGACTCCTTCATATAAAGGTGAGAGTGTTGATGAAGAAGTAAATAAACTTTTAACCAATTCCGATGCTATTAATTCTTAAAAAAAAATTAATATCATTTTCGGATGCGAGGATAGATTGGAAACTATCGTAAGAATTTGTGTTTTTTTAGACAAAAAAGTTTGTGATTGGATTGGAATTAGACCTAAGTAGAGGTTATTTAGGAAATTAAGCCCTTATATTAATTGGTGTCGTAACCCATATAAAGAGATTTTCAGCTACTGTTTTTTACAGTTTTCCCTTTCCACAAAAAAAATAGTTTTTCGTTGAAAATTTCAGAAGAAATATTAGTTATGTTTTGGAAATTATGTAAATATCTTGTATGACTCCACGTGCCGACATATGATTAATTTCAAACACTAAAGTTCTTTGAATTGATAAGAGTCAAACTTCGAATTTCGTGGCATTACACTAACATCAATGTTAATGGTACAAGTTATTCCAGACATATTTTCCACGCTAACTTTGCCCGAATCATCAGCTCACTCGCCCACAAAATAAGAAATTTAAAGTTTTAATAGGTAAATTATTATCAACTTAACTCCATACCAAAATTCTATTTTTGCCCCTTATAAAACATGGGGTATCACCACATTGCAGCTCAATTAATACCCACGAATACAAGCAAAGTGTCTCGTCCACGTAACTCTACTCATGGGTCAATCCCGACCAAACTCGAACATTTCACACATCCTCAAAGCTTTGCGTAGTTGACTGATAGTTGGAAAAACTTTGCAGAACAGTAATAGACTTTGGACAAAAGAACTGGGTTTGATGGCTGCTTTTCCATGACACTTTTAACCAGATCTCGGAGCTTTCTCTCAACCAGAGAACTTTCAGGGCTCGAATCTACTCCGAAAGTTTTTCCAGACTCACCTAAATTTTTCAAGGTTAATCTTTTTCTAGTCACGCGAATAAAATGCCTGAATTTTGAACAAATCAGCAGGCGGTTTTGCTCGTGCTATCTTCCATCTTTTCCTTTTGGAAGGGGGCTGTTCACCTTCTGACTTAGCCACAGATGTTAAAGGGAAATTCAAGCTGCGGAAGAGGAGGGAGATAGCCACCGAGGCCTGGAAGCAGATTCTGGGAGTGACTTGAATATCTGATGAATAGGAGCATATAGAATTGGACATCGAAAGAGAGTCATACTAGATGAACCTAATATGATCAGATAGATCCACAAAATGCAACGCTATACAAGACCATACATACATCTCGACCCGAATTCAGAACTACACAGACCCAAGTTAAAATCGCGGGATCGTCTAATCACTCTTAAATACAGTCTACTACACATCTAAACTGTCGCTGCTACTCGACACTGACTACATACTTCAGGGTTACCAACGCCCCTTCCAGAAGGCATTGTCCTCTCGGTTGTTCCGGAATGCGCAGCACCCCACTGAGTACACGATGATGAGGATAACAAGGATGATGATGTTGATGATGGCGACCTTCTTCCAGTCCCTCTTGAGGTTGTCCAGCAGCCCAGCCTTGCAAGACTGGCAGTTGTAGCACAGCACGCTTGAGTCATTGCGCCACGCGCTGCAGTCCGAGTCGGTGTAGTTTGACGTCGAACTGGCATTCCAGACAGTCGGGCTCACGTAGGTGAAACTGCAAGAATCTGGCGGCTTGCAACACCCGGACTGCGAAAAACCCATCATATTGTTAATTTCAAACTTCCAACCAGAGAATGACTAACAGGGGAAACCGACAAGCTCAAACATATGATAGGATTAACTACAGAAACAAAACAGCAGCATAAGAAACAAGTCCATGACAGCATTGATTTATGAAAAAGTTTCTAAATTGGTACAACAACAATTGCACCAGACCAGTTTAATGATATCAAGAGGAGTTTCATCGGAAGGGGCATTCCCCATGAAAGACACAGCAAGATGTTCTACTAGTTTGCCGTAACAGCAATTCGATTCAACAGACATTATAATCAATATCATTCATGGCCAAATAACAAGGTCACATCTTCCAATTTGCTCATAGAAGTTAGAATGGAATCCTAACTGAGCGTGCAGTGAGCCACTATGCAGGATCAAGCGTCGAAACAGAGACAATTTTAAAACCCTCATCACGATAAAACAGTTCATTCGAAAATTTTCGGCTCAAAAGGAATCATCCAGAGAGCACCACGCTCCATCACCCTATGCAAGGCAACCACAAGGACCACAGAACGAGCAATTGAACAGATCCATCAGCATTAGTCAGCAACCCCTCAAAGATCTTATCTCTAGCATTATGCAAGGAACCGAATTCCTCCCACAAAATTGCCTTAATTTGGCTATCAATTATTCACACTCTATTCAACACTTGACAGAACAATCAACGAGAACACAAACCCCACAATAACCACTCGTATGCGTAATGAACTTCGAATTCAAACAGCACAGGACAACGAAGAGAAAAACTGTCGCAATTACTTGAAGAGAGAGAGAGAGAATATTTACTTGAAGAGCCGACAGTTGCTCGTTGTACAACTGGGTCACCACAGTATCAGTAGCATACTTCTCGGCGTAAGCCTCGCAGACCTTGCTGTCGATCAAGCAGCTCTTGATCTTGTTCCAGTTCTTGGTGCTGTTCACCCGCTTCTGCAGCCAGTCGGAGTAATCCCCGAGCTTGTACTCCTTGTACCCTCTACCGGACAGGACCTCCCCGGCGCCCTTGTTGGTGACGACGAAGGCGAAGACGGTGAAGGCTAAGAGGAGGAGGATGAGGAGGAACATGACGAGGAGGTAGAACCAGAGGAGCCAGGAGACGCCGCAGCACGCGCCGACGAGGCCCGCGATGGACACCACCATGAGGAACACCCCGAGCGCGATGACCGGCTTCTCGAGGAACTTCTCGCAGTTGGTGTCGGCCCGGGTGGCGAGCCATATGCCGGCCCCGAGGATGGGGACCGACAGGAGGAACGAGAAGATGTTGAGGATGCCGATCAGGTTGTTGCTCAGACGGAACATCTTGGGTTCGGAAAAGCAGAGATACCCAACCGAGAAAAGAAGGATCTTCTGGACTGGAGAGAGGTTGGATGGATAGACGGATGATGAGGAAAGAGAAGATGGAGAATAAATAAGGAGACAGACAAGGTGCAATTCGAAATGGTAACGATGATGCTGCTGAGGATATTCAATTCGAGGGTGTGAAAGCGCAAGTTGCATACAAAAACCGCACGCGCTGTGCATCCTACGCGTGAAGGTGGGGGAAGGGGCCCTGGCCGGCAGGGGCGAGCGCGTGTGGGTGTGCATGTGCATGCGAGAGTTGCGGCAACGGTCGATGTGTTCAGAACGGTTAAGCAAGCGAGGAAGGACGATGGAAGAAACCCACAAGTCAAAGCCGATGCTGTCGATGATTATTAGATGGTGCCGACTCAGAACGTCGTTTCGCCATGTTATGTGTCGGATTTTTTACCTTTTCCTTTCACGTCTAAACGATTCGTATGCGTGTTCGACCTTCTGTCCTTTGGGGGATGAGGACGATGCTTTTCGTGCGTCACCGCCGTGGTCGACTGGAGAACCGGCTCGAGGCTGCCGTCCTGCCCGTTTGGTGATCTGGATAAGAGCCGGGGCGAGATACGATCTCCTCGTATCCCGTGTGTAATGGCTCGATTCAAATGCGATTGACTTAGATTGGATCGAATGGTGATCTGGATAAGAGCCGGGACGAGATACGATCTCATCGTATTCCGTGTGTAATGACTCGATTCAAATGTGATTGACTTAGATTGAATTGAATGAAATCGTCATTGATGATCAATCTTGAGTGGGGATGGAGTAGGAACCATGATTGGACAAAAAACTAATGAGATGATAATATAAATGTTTAATATTATCATTTCATCAATTCAAATTTATGGAAAAAAATTAAGTGGATAACATTGAACATTTTTATATAACCAGAGACTAAATTAGACATATATCAAAAGTTTAGGGACCACATAGCACATTGAACTAAAATTTAGATATCACATTATACGTTGGGTCAAAATTTATGAACCATTTCTATTATTTTTCCAAAATTAATAATAATAAAAAACAAATAGTCTCACTCAAGAATCGGTCATCATCCTTGAGTGGCTGCGATGGTCACAACTCAGCTAAACACCACGCCATCGTCATAGAGATCGCCCTCGCCATTGACATGGCGGCCGCTAAACATTGCCCTCCTTCACTTTGGCTGCCGTTGCTCATTCACTCTCTTGATTACCGACTTCTTCTTTCTTTCTTTCTTTCTTTCTTTCTTTTAATCCCAATTTTTATTTTAGCTTTTGGTTTTCTTCTTTAACTTTTCTTGTTGAAAATCGTTGCTTTTTTTTTTTTGGCATTTTTCTAATGTGAGATACCCTCTGTCTCCACGCCAAGGCCACATAAATAAATTTAATCGACATATTGCCAAATAGACAAAATTGCATCGGATTAAAAAAAAAAACTAGGATTTAATTATACTTTGAGTCAAAAGCTTAGAATTTTTGCGTAACTTTCCTATTAGGAAGATGACTTGATAGAGAGTGAAGATGCCAGAAATTCTCAAAAGAGTAAAAGTCCAAGACTTTTCAAGAAAAATTGGGGCTCAACCAAGGTATGAGGTATGGCGCAAGCAATTAATTGAAAGACTTGAATGAAGCTTAGCTTGCACTACAGCGGTTTTGATGCCGCCTTGCCTCATCTTAGGCATGAAGAACTACTATACTTCCCTACCCAACGATGGCCGGTACATAAATACCAACGTGGTGTCTACCTTCACCACCGACAGACCCTCCAACTCCTACCACTTATTTTTCTTCCCTAGTAGGTAGGAATACAAAGGGTTACTATGGGGAGCCCCACCCCTCAGAGGTTCTTCCCCTAATAAAAGCCTCATTGAGCCTTTTAAGGACATGCTTAGGTCCATCTTGTTAAAAATTATTGCTTTTTTTTTTTTTGGACATTTTTCTAATGTGAGATACCCTGTCTCCACGCCAACGCCACATTAATAAGTTTAATTGACCTATTGTCATAAAGACAGAATTGTACCGGATTTAAAAAGAAACCCAGAATTTAATTATACTTTGAGTTAAAAGGCTTAGGATTTTTGTGTAACTTGCCGATTAGGAAGATGACTCGATAGAGAGTGAGGATGACAGCAATTGTCGGAAGGGTAAAAGTCCAAGACTTTTCAAGAAAAATTAGGGCACTTCGAATACAGAAATCGTAATTAATAGCCATTGAAAGTCGGTAGCAAAGGATGGGCATAAACCTAAAGATGCTTCAATGCAACTTCACTGGTGGAGGCATCATATGTAACAAGTGGGCATATATAAATAAAAGATAAATAAGTCCAACTGCAAGTCTCGCTTAAGCCCTAAAGCCCTCAGCCCACTCCATCCTCAGCCCATATATAAGCTTTCTTCTTCTTTATTGTGCAGAGCCCATAGGTGAAAAAGAAGTGAGAGAAACTGAAATGAAGGAGGAGGGGTTCGCAAGTGCTTTGGAGACCTCGACGAGTCAAAGTAACGCCGTTTCGTAGAGCCCGCTGGGATTCGTACTTCTTGTTCATTTTATCGGTGGAATTTTCGAAGTTGAACTATAGATCCATATAAACTCTGAGTTTCTGGGTCCAATCCGGGAGATATTTGACTGTGAGATTATATGGAAATGAATAGAGTATGGTATTATGGAATCATGGAATTTTACAGAAGTCAATTCAAAATTACGGTTTGGTAGAAATGAATTTTTACCATTTCACAAGCATTGTCGTCAGTTCCGAATTTTATGATTTTGGGATGGTTCACTTGTCCTCGGCCATCATTTGAGTCGATGAAGTTTAGGATCTTTTAATTCTTCGACAAAGTTTTCCTTTGATAGTAAAGTCATTTCAATTGGAGTCCATTGTAGAGACTTATGACATGAACAAATTAGGAACGCAAGTTGCCGCACTAAAACTGATACCATTACAAGGTCTACTTTAGAGAGATTTTCGCTGGTGTGTCCAAGTCATTTCACCACCAAGTAAGCTTAGCTTAGTCAACTATCAACTAAGATGGTTGTCTACATGATTTTGATACCCATTTCTTGCATAATTGATAGGATATCGAGTTTGTCAGCTCAATAGAGCTTCCATTGTTTAGTTTTGCAATCTTAGATTGGTAGTGCTTATCTCTTCTTAAAATTTATAAATTCACATCTTGAAAGTGATAGAATTTAGATATGTTATGAGTTATCAAAGTTATAACACAACGTGATATTTATAAAGAGGGTAAATAATCCAAATCGGGTATTCATTACCCTTTCTATTATTTTGAAATGACATGGTGAAACGTTTTTGGAAGTAGTTTATGAATTGTTTTTTTCTTTTTTTTTTTAATATAGTTTGGGAAATGCTTTATGGAAGGAATTACGAATCGCCGTATGAATTGATTTGTGAACATGGTTTATAAGATATATTTTATTATGAAAGAATACATGTTTTAGTTTGTGAAACTGATTTATTAAATGGATTTTGGATCGACTTTTGTGGATTATTGTAAGATGGTTAGTGGTTTGATGCTCATCATCGCCATGAACCTTGTGAGTGGTTTGTGGATATATATTGATTTTTGGACATCCTTTTAGGTCGAGCCACATACAATGTAAGATATATATTGATTTTTGGACATCCTTTTAGGTCGAGCCACAGACAATGTAAGCAGAGACCTTATTAAGGGAAATCTTGATCGCATTGCCATTGGGCATTATATTGTGACCATGGTTGAATTTTAAGCAATAGATTGTTTAGTGAAATGAACCATGAATATATGAATTGATAGAGATTGATCAATGGATTTTTCCATTGACGTTTGATTTGTGAAGATGGATTAAATAAGTATCTGATACATAAAAAGTTTTGTTGAAAATTGGATTTGAGATGATTGAGTTTCTAGTTTTACCTAGTAAATATGTATAGCAATGCTTAATCTGTTTAGAAAAGATATGTACTACTCATTGAGCTATAATTACTCATTCATTCATTCCAAAACTTTCTCAAAATTTTCCATTAATTGTAAGTAGGCAAGAACAATATCGATGAAAAACTTTTGGTTGTTAGATTGTGGGTATGAGTTTAGTTTGTTGGATATGATTGAAATGATTTTCTTTTTTAGTTTAATTCATAGTTTGGCGAAGTATATATTGTTTTTGGTAGATTTTAGAACACTAATTCTTTAAATACCTCCTCGTGTTATCAGATATATAGATGGATATATATTTTTGAATAACATATTTATGTTGATCTGTATTTAAAGCTGCATCTTTTGCGTAGAAGGACAGCCGTGTGATTCTCCTATTCTTACTCTTGTAGACTTCATCTTCCTTGGTGGCTAATTAATTGTAGTGGAGGTTGCAACATTGGCATGACAAAGGAAGAGGTGGAGATGGAGGAGGGGGGTGGAGTAACAGTGGTGGGCTGATGAGCGGCGGAGTGATTGACGCTTAGGGAGGACGATGTTTTCCTCCACACTTAATTAGATAATGCAATCTATGCAATTTTCCGCTATGGTAAGTATTCAATGGGCTTAGTCCAAATAATTTAATTAAGCTCATAGCCTCCCGTTTAATCAAAATGCAATTTATGTGAGCTTATTACTACTAAATGCTCATAATATGCAAATGTAATTAACAAATATTTTTGTTTAAGAGTCAGGGTCAACTTTTAATTTTCTATGCAATAAATAATTCAATGAGTTATAGAAATTTTGCGTCTACACATACATGCACACGCTGTGTGTGTTTGGACTTAGAGATAGCAATCAACAAGGCCATATACAAATGGCGCGTTTGGGAACCGCCTTCCAAAGCCCCTTGGGCATGTAAAAGCCTTTGGGCCAAATATTTGATGTTTGGTAAATTTTTTTTTTACTTGCCTTTGCCAAATGCAAGCTTTCAAGGCTGAAAGCCCAAGGTAGGTTAGGGGCTACCTTGGGCTTTCTCGGCATGCTAGCTTTCAAGCTAGTGAAAATTTTCTCCGGAAATTGTCCTCGCTAATCTTTTGTTTTTTAGTTTTACCCTCGATAATTGTTCATCATCTTCATCTTCATCTTCTTCCATTCTCTCTACTGAACACGACCACCATCTACGCGTGATTGTCGGCAAAGGGTAGGCGGTCCGGCGAAGGGCAAGTGGTCTAGCAAGGGTCCTGCGACCCTTCGACAAGGGTCGCCGTGTGAAGGACGTGGCGTGACGAGGGTCACGGTGACCTAGATCGCGGGCCCTGACCACCTTCGCATGGAGGTTGTGGCACGATGGGTCGCACGACCATTCGGCAAAAAAATGTCTAATCATGGTTCCATTTATTGCAAGTCTTACAAACAAACATCGCGACCAGATCACGCGATTTGGGTCATGGCGACCCTCGTCGCGCCGTGTCCTCCACACAGCGACCCTAGCCGAACAATTGCCCTTCACCACACCGCCTACCCATTGCCGGACCGTCTACCCTTCATCAGCAACTATTAGCTCTTTGCCGGTGGTGACCGACTAAGCCCTTGGCCAGCCAACTCTCCTTTTTTTCCTTTTTTTTTAATAACAAAAGTCTTTTGCAAAATTTAATTAGTCTAAATACTATTTTGCTCAAAGATACTTTACAATGGACTTTTACAAATACGAAAAACCAAACACAATTTGCATTTTGAAAAACTCATTTAATTCAAGGGCCTTTACATTTTCTCAATGACTTTCCCCAAAAGCCTTCCCAAACACACCGAAAGCACCCAAAAAAAAAAAAAAAACTTTCAACTGTTACATAATATCCCTGGAATTATGTTTATTACGGCCTTTACTATTTTTTCATTAGCATAACTTTAAAAGTGTAAAATTTTATTTTTGTCTCATTTTTTTAAAGGAAATCTCTTTATTATCCTTAATTGTTGTAAAAAGGTAAAATACAGGAAATGTGAGAAAATTTAATTAATTAAAATACTAATAAAAGAAAATTAAATATCTATACAAATATTCTAAGCAATTAACATTTGTTAAAATTTGAAAAGACATGACCACTTTAATAGAATTAAATAAGATACTAAAAAAAAGATATAAAAAATTAAATAAATAGGGAAAAGACCTTAATCAGAAAGCCTATTGTACGATCACGAAAGAAAAAAAAACGAAATTGAACTCAGGCAAATGTATTTTGCTTTTGAAATGATTTCATATAAACAAACCAAACATTCCATGATTACACAGGAACATATGCAACCATCGTTTCACAACACTCTCGAAGAAAACACTTGCCAGGAATTCATCCTGACCCCTCATGAATCCAAGAGTGAGTTTTAGAACCTCAAAAGAAGAGATGGAAAAAATGGCATGCATTCCTTAATCTAGGATCTGTTAGAGCATCAGGTAGATGACAAGCGAAAGGCAACCATCCGATCAAGAATGGCAGCTTCAAATCCAAATTTCACCGTCGGGGATTAACCGGTTCAAGAAAACGAATATGCAAACACAAGCAAACTCTAGATAAGATTCGGACGCTTGAAAATATAGCTAGTCCTCCTCCTACTCTCCACCTAATGTTGAAGAGTTTCTTCAGTTCCGCGACCTAAAGCCTTCCTGTGCAAAATGGGAGCTTCTCTCATGGCCTCTGGTAGAGACGACACCACGCAGCATTTGATTCTACTGGTCCTAGCTTCTCGGGTCATGCTGGTGCAGCTCAAGGATCGTCTTTCCGCGGAAGCCATTGGCCACCAATCGGTTCAATGTGCTTCAACCTCCTCCCTCCAGACAAACTGTCAGCTACTTTGAAATGCAATATGACCACGCCGAGATGAAAACCTGAGTGTCAAGGCTTTCCAGCATCACAATTACCACCCAAAGAACATCCTATATAACATCATTAATGTAAGACCTGTCTACGACCAATTACTCAGCAAACACAGAATCCTGCACATTAGGAGAGGAGAAAAGAGGAGAGAGGAACCTGCATTTTGAAAGAGGCATGGTAAAGGCAGGCCAAAAGACTGGCCAGCAGTAAACAGGACAATCCCATCTCGAGGGACAGCGGGACCTCATGTGGTATGATTTCAAGGCAATGATTTTCCATGATCATCTCCACTGCCGGCAAGATTGAACTGGGGACTAAAAGCGGGCGATTCTGCTCAATAGTTTGTATCACCTTGATAACGGGGCAAAGATCCTATACTAGCATCTCTGCTTCACGGCTAGCTACGGCATGCGTAACCTGATCAAGGTAGGAAAGGAAAGGAAAGGCAAGAAGCAACGAGGCACAGCTTCACCCACAAAATTCAGTCTCCAATATGTTGTTCTGGATTACAAACTAGAGCATAACCAGAGATGATATAGTACTACCTCAAGTGCATTGACAACAGCTGTTTCCGCATTTCTCTTGCAAAAGTCAAGTGATTATGGGGACATGGCAATCTTCCTGCCGGGGAGGCAGCCTGCGGTTAAGTCCGGACAATCCAACACTGAGGCCTGCTAACCAGGGGCCTCCAAACGCACGGTCCAAGAAGGTGATCAGTGATCTAAATTTGGCGAAACTTGCATCTTCCATGATCTTGATGTTGGATGTATGCCCTAAAGCTACTATGTAATAGTTACATATTAGGGATTTCAGTTGTACTTTTATTATTATTATTTAATTAATGGCAATGACGTATTCATTCATTTGTCCAATTATTTTATATTTATGAATGATTCCATAAGATCAGTTACAACTAGACCTATTCTTGAGACGTCAAAAATATATGTGACGGGTTCATAGTTAGACTAAATCTTTAAATCGTTTCCGGTCGATGGATTATTAAGTGGATATTAATAATCCTGTTGAGACCGGTGTGTTCTTAACTTCACCATCAAGTATTGGATACTTAAAGGAATGATGAGTCACATATCATTGGGTATTATGATGCCTGAGTTAGAACACAGGTGTTTGTATTAGACAAGTTCACTGAATGTGACGCATATGAAACGATTAGCGACATGAAAGTTTTTAGCGTGGTCAATATCTAATTGTTCATGCTTTGGTCTTGTGTAAATAATCCTTAGACCTGAGGCACAGTGTTAACTTGTGTGTCGAACAACTATGATTCACGGGTGCACATAATGCCGGGTCATTGATCTGTCTTTATACCCGATAGTCATAGTTTGTTCATATATGAAATTACACGTGCGCGCAATATGGAATCTACCTCCTTATTATATGCAAGGTATAATAATGATGTCCTATGCGATCTAATTATGACATTGCATTGAAATCCTCGGCCGGGGTTGTAACCGAGAATAAATTGTTTATGTCTCGAATAAAATGCATGTCAATTAGATTTGTGCATATGATCGAATTGGTGACTTGACAAATATTCCATGGTCTTTGTTTAATCGGGACATAATAAGGCAGAGGGATTGAATTACACTGTAGCCAAAGCTGACAAGTTCATTATGTTCTTAAAGCATTCACACTATCTAGGTAACCATGACATATTGCTAGATATCAATCATGACTTGTAGGACCCAAAAATTAATCGGGACAATTAATTCTTTTGGGAGTACTAATGTGTTAGTACAAGTCTTACTACCAGCTTAGTGATGAACCTAGGGATGTCACACACCATAAACAATTAGGATAACGTGGAGCAAGAGAGAAATATTATTGCAAATGTGTTTTCAATTACTGCAATCGAATTGAGTCGATTTGAAATTAAATTAAATGAAATTTAATTTAATTTGTATTATAGTCACGAGCCTATTTGCATATGATGCACATGAATGCCCAAAGTGGATACATGTTTATGTACCCTAATTGCACACACAAAAATTATGTTCCTTTTATTTTTGTTTTAGGAATTAACGAATTAATTAAGGTGCACATGTGCAACACATCACATATGCGTTTCCTTTTAATCTTAATAACTAAAATAAACAAAACAAAAAATAAAATAAAGCTTCGTGCACATGCAGGAAGCAACGTGCATGGAATGGTCGTCTCATGTATACGTAGTATGAAATACGTATTACGATATTAACTCATTTTCCATGGAGCGTATGTCTACACCATCAATACCGTATAGATGATAGTTCAGACATACCTAATGTCTAACTTGAGTTCACATATCTACTCATTCACAGAATTCATCAGAACTCACATCTGGCATCATAGACAGGTTAAGTAAAATATGTGGGTCAAGAATATGTCTCTAGGTATAGCCTTCGTAAATGGATCAACAACCATTCTATTGGTTGAAATATATTGTAGGATCACTTCTTTCTGCGCTATAATATCTCTGATGAAATTGTTCTTTATGTCAATGTGCTTCGTCCTTCCATGATACCTAGGATCTTTCACATAGGCAATGGTTGATTGACTATTGCAATAAACTGTCACCGGTCTTGGAACCTCAGTAACAGTAGCTAAATTTTCGAAGAAACGTTTTAACCATACTGCTTCTTGCACTACGGCAGAACATGCAATAAATTCCGCCTCCATAGTAAACAAGGCCGTGCATGTCTGTTTCTTGCTATTCCAAGAAATTGCACCTCCATTGAGCAAGACCGCATATCCAGAAGTCGATTTACGCTCATCCAAGTCTCCACCCAATCAGCATTTGAATAGCCAAATAGGTGTAAATCATTCCCTTGGTAACAAAGTCGATAGTCCATGGTGCCTTTCAAGTATCTCAGGATCCTCTTCACTGCTTTCTAGTGTGCTTGGCCGGGATTTGATTGATATCAGCTCACCAATCCCACAGCATAACATATGTCGGGTCGAGTACACATCAAAGCATACATCAAACTTCCGACTGCACTAGCGTAAGGAACAGTTTCCATCATTTAATTTCTTCTGAAGTCTTATGACACATTTCAATACTTAGGCCTTCACCTTGCATGACAGGGGTATCAATGGGATTACAGTGCTGCATATTGAAATGTTCAAGAATCTTTATAATATAAGACTCTTGTGATAAAATAAGGAGTTTCCTTGATCGATCTCTTTCGATCTTAACTCCTAATATATAAGCAGCTTCTCACATATCCTTCATTTCAAAATTGGAGGACAACCATTCTTTTATGGTGATAACAAAAAACTTGTCATTTCCAGCCAACAGAATATCGTCCACATAAAGTGATAAAATCACAAATTTATCTTCGGACCGCTTGACATATACACAGTGATCTTCTTCGATCATCGTGAAACCAAAAGTTGTTATGGCTCGATGAAAATGAAGATACCACTGTCTAGATGATTGCTTAAGGCCATATATTGAGCGACGAAGTTTGCAAACTTTATGCTCTTAACTTTTAGCTATGAAACATATTGGTTGTTTCATATAGATTTCCTCATCTAGTTCTCCGTTGAGAAATGCCGTCTTTACATCCATTTGATATAATTCAAGGTCCAAATGTGCAACGATGGCTAGAATAAGGCGTATTGAGGTAAACCTTACAACTGGTAAAAATGTTTCCTCATAGTCTATACCCTCTTGTTGAGTATAACCTTTCGCCACAAGGCGAGCCTTATACTTTTCAATAGATCCATCCGCCCTTCGTTTAATCTTAAAGACTCATTTGTTTCCAATGGTCTTGCGATTAGGTGGTGGATCAATCAAGTCCCAGACATGATTTGCCCTCATTGACTCCATTGCATATTCCAAAGCATTTCTCCATTCTTCCTTATCAGAGGATGAGGGAGCCTCTTGAACAGTCTTAGGCTCAGCATCATCTTTCTGAGCAATCATAAATGCTTCCCCTTCAATCTCAAAACGACGACGAGGAATGCTTTTACGATTACTTTTACGCAACTAAATTTCTCTTGAATTCAATTCGTCAGGCGATGCTACACTCCCACTAGGTCTTGTGTGTTCAAGTAAATCTTCATTTCCCTCTACAATATTAGTGGGTGTGTTATCAGGATTTTCCATCTCATATAATTGGAAGTTCTTATCAATCTCACATCTGCTAGGAAAATCGTTCTCTAAGAACATGACATCTCGTGACTCCATTTCGATCACACTTCCATCAGCTTGTTCACCTATGAACACGTACTCTTTGGAGTGTTCAGAATATCTTATAAAGATACATTTCTTCCCTCTTGGGCCCAATTTGCCATATTTATGGGAAGAATCATTAACATAAGCTGTACATCCCCATGAACGTAGACTACTTAAGTCTGGTTTCCTACCAGTCCATAATTCATAAGGGGTGAAAGTGACCGATTTTGAGGGCACTCGGTTATGTACATAGGCAGCAGTCAATAATGCATCTTCCCAATAGAAGATAGGTAAATTTGCTTGCGCCATCATAGACCTAACCATTTCCATTAGGGTTCTATTCCTTCTTTCAGCTACCCCATTTTGTTGTGGAGTACCAGGAATAGTCAATTGTCGTACAATTCCCTCTTCATCACAAAGAGCCTTGAATTGCTCAAATAGATACTCACGTCCGCGATCGGTTCTCAATGCCTTTATTGTTTTGTTCAATTGATTCTCTACCATCGTTATATATCGTTTAAAGCAGTCTAATGCTTCTAACTTATGGGATATCAGAAAGACATAACCGAAACGCGTGAAGTCATATGTAAAAGTGATGAAATATGAGGTTCCATGCCTCACCCTCACATTCAAAGGACCACAAATGTCAGAATGTATGAGTTGTAATGGAAATTCGGCTCTAGTCCCTTTATCGAATGGTTTTCTAGTTGCTTTTCCCGCTAGACAATGTTCACATACAGGTATATTAACATTAGTGAGTGATCCTAAAAGGCCTTCTCTAGCTAATCTTTGCATTCTTTGCAACCCAATGTGACCTAATCTAGCATGCCAAGTACTTGCATCATTCTCAACATTACTAGAAGATGCAATTAAAGAAAAAAAAAAGCATTGACATTAATATTGTACAGAATATCACTAGGATTGCGTAGAATGTGATATGTGTTATTGTAGAGGATCATTGGTTTATGTATATGTGGACATATGTATTGTACTTGTTTGTTTATTAATGGTTTGATGTTTTATCAATAAGTACAAATCCACTATGAGACTAGCACATACACACATATATTATTGAAAAGTATGTCAGCAGGCAATGATTGGCTCACTCACACGAGCAATCACCTCAAGTGCTATAGTTAGTACATTGAGATGAGACGTTATGTACAAATGAATGCTGAAGAGCAAGTTTAGTACATAAAATAAGATGTCACCTTGATTGGAGTCAAGATGAGGTCTGTGATTTGTAGTAATAAGACCGAATATGATAGTCTTACAATCATGTATGCCTGAAAGATGCCGGATGCGAGAATTTAATTGGGCGCTATAGAAAGCGTGCTGATATAGAACTCGAGCTAAACATGAGTACGTGAGAAGCACGTGACTATGTTTAGGCTGAAATCCGTATAGTGGATATATTTAATGAATGACATACGCTCTTATAGAAAGAGAAATCCACTATAGCATGTAATTCATACTACATGTGCATTGTACGACCGACAATGGAATGTGAGTAAAATTATCCATATTTACTCATCGTGTGAGCCCTTGAGGTAATTTATAATTTACCTCATTTTGTGCCCTATGTTACTTCTGACTATGTTCTCGAAGTGAAAGATCAATGTTGATATTTTAGCATGTTATCGGCGGTCATGAATGGATATGGCCTTATGGGATGTGTCTAGGAAAGTAGTTGTTCTGAAATGGAGAGAGACATGAGTGCGAAGGAAAACTATTGTTGTTTTACATTTATCACATCTATCACATGTATTTACAGGCCGACCAATTATATCACCCTCTATGGTTGCGGATATAATTGTAAATACATGATGTTTTTTTAGGATAGTCAAGTATAGCCTTTAAGGGATAGGTATACTTGGATTAATGTAACAAACTATGTCTAGGGCACTGTGAGACATTGATTGTTTATTTCTTTTCAGGATTGTAGCCATTATGTCATCCCTAACAGGTGCATAATTTGAGCTCCCAAGTGCAGGTATACTCACTGGTCGCACGACTTACTTGCCAATATGAATTGTTTTGTAAAGTTGATGAATGTTGAATGCCTTATATTCTTGATAGAGCGTTATCAAGCCCATCATGTCCGAGTGGGAGATGTTGTACTTTAGCTAGTACGTTCATGATAGGGTACGATTGGACCGCACCATTTGGACTTGATATGCTACGATGGAAAGACACCTTTTTGAAAGGGTATGAAGGGTGTCGTATATAAGTCCTTTGTAGACAACCGTTGGACTTGTTGGCAAAACATACGCACCAAATTTCTCTCTCAAGAAAAAGGAAGGCATTCCATTTTAGTTTTTACAAAGAACGATCGGCATTTACGCTGTGGAAATTGGGTGTTTTCCTTGTGATTACATTTAGACCAACGTGAAGTATTATAGTTCGTGATTCATCCGCAATTCAACGTTCGTTCCGGGGTTAATTGTTATTTGCGCATTGGATAAAGGTAAGTCGTCTTCCGCTGACTTGAATTCCAACAGTTGGTGGGCTGCAGTGAGCGAAAAGCGATGAACCATGTCATGGTAAGCTTGGATCTGCCGGCATGGGACATGACGTGCGGAAACGGGGAGCGCATTGAGCGAGCTTTTGCTCTTTTGGAGTTGGGAGAAGAAACTTATGAAGCAATGATGCCTAGGATTCGTGTCTACCGGGTTTCGCACGACAATCCAGCAATTGCAAGAAGGAATCGAGAAGAAGAAGAAGAAGAAGAAGAAGAAGAAGAAGAAGGAAAAAATGAGACTCTTTTAAACTTCGAGGAAGAAAAGGAGGTGAGAGAAGAATCAGAAATTGTATAATTTTTGTTGCGTCTGCAGTTTCGATTCTATACGCGATAATCCCTGTGGATTTGGTGGTGAGTGGTGACTCACCTGCCTCATTTATACTAGGCATGTATGGATGTAATTAGTATTATCTTCAATTTGCTTGCCAAAATAAATTGACTTATAAATACACAAAGTTCTTTACTTATAAATGATGATTGGAGCTTCAATAGTGACCTTATCAAATATAGTGTGTTAGTGATATGCCAATTAACGAAGGTCGACACATCGGACAAAAAAAAAAAATGAAGGTCGACACATAAGAGGGCTATTTCTCTTTTAAAATAGGGATGTCTCTTCTTGTTGTATAACTAGTTACTTTTTCTATTCTTTGCTTGGGCATGCGTCTACAGGCGTAGTTTTGAAAAATTATTAATTTGTTAGGGTTAGTGCCATAAAAAATTACAAATTAGTATACAATTGACAAATTTACCATCTGTTAGTTTTCATTAAATTTTACTGTTAAATTATTGAGTTAAATGACACTACAATTTAAGGTTTTACCATCCGTTTATTACAAATATATCAATTTGTGATTTTTCATTGTGTTAATCCAATTAAACATAAACTAATAGAGGTTAATTTGTCATAAATATACAAATTTCGGGTTTTTGGTAGTCAAAAATTAGTTTTTGATAAATTTATCATAAGTATACCGGCTTGGGGTTTTTGGTAATCAAAAAATTAGATTGAGTAAATTTGTCATAGGTATACTTGTTTAGAGTTTCCCATTGCATTAATCAATCTATTAATATGAGATGTGACCTAAGTGACAAGATGATATCTTGTATAGTTTATTCTGTGATTTTGTAGAAAACTATTGTACTTGTGAAATATATATAATATGACTAGAAAAAAAGAAATGTAATATATAATATGTGGCGGAAAAAAAAAAACTCTTTGATGCTAACTTTTCTAAGAACATCAAGTGCAAATACAAATGATGTTTTAGGGTTCAATAAGGAAACTACATTTGAAATGTGTTTGCTCACAAGTAAAAAATAAAAGTAAGAGAAATATAATTGCTCCTCTTTTTTTTTTTTTTTTACTAAGTTGTAATGTAATTTTTTGTTTAATAATTTTATTGCAAGCATGAAACAAACATCAATATTTTTGTAAAATAAAGTAAGAGGAGTAATTTATTTCGTTTGATAGTAACATGATAATTTCATAAACGGCATTATAAATTAGCTATAATTTATTAATATAATTTATTTCTCAAAGTAAGTGAATTTACTTATTCAATGTAGTTCTTTTACTGGACTAAATCAAATTGCTCGAAGAAAGTAAACTGTGCTTAGGTTAACAATTGTGAGCCATCCTATGACCTCTGTTTGATTAATTATAGTCATCGATACTTGGCCATCCTTTACATTTGTAAGCAGTAGTCAAGATCAAGTGACTCATAAAATATGGGTCTAGGTTTGTCCTTTTGGTTTACCCCGTATACATGCATCGGTCCTAAATCATTCACCTAACAAACACATATAAAAGGAATATAAACTCATGCACTTACGTCCTAAGACCTTGATTCTCATTCAATCAACCAATAAAAAGTGAATCGAAACGAGTCACTTACACGATCAAGACAAAGACAATCACTCAAATAAGTATTCACACAATGGGATCTTAAACAAAGAAAGCCAAAGAAAGTTAAATTTCTCAAGGAATGGCAATCAAGAGCATGAGTTTTGGGAAATTGTAATTAGGGACAAAAGTTTGGAATAATTGCAATTAAGGACAAGAGTTTGGAAAAATTTGAATTAAGTTATTAAAAAGAAAATTTTAAATTACAAGTGATGTTGAACAAGGATATTAAATTTTTTGGAATTTAGAGACAAATCCAATGTCCTTGGAAACCAGGACCCAGATGCGAATAATGTTGGTACACTGATTGGTCCTTTGAACCCTTGAATATTACTCGATTCTGACAAACTTAATATCAAAGCAAAACTTAGAACAATGTCTAAAACTTTCGGATTTTGAGAAATTTCAGAAAAAGGTCATTAACTTCGTTAAAGTTATGAAATATTTTTAGGAGATCAATAAAGACTTGAGTGTAGAATTAGCGGCACACTAATCAAGCTCCCTTTTTGAATACCCTAAAGAACTTCAAACTTAATGAAACTAATGCCAAATTCAAGATCGAAAGCCTTTTAAAAGTTTCATGAAGCATGCACCTAGAGATTTGGATTATATGAATTTATAAAACTCAAATAGTGCACACATATCAATTCTATAAAATGAATTGCGGCAAGCCACAATTCTATAAAATGAATTGCGGCAAGCCGCAATTCATGAAGAAATATTTAATAGATTTAGCATATGTGAATTTCTAAAAATCAGAGAATTCAAGCATATCATTCTGGAAATAGATATCGCAGAAGCAGACACATCTAGTTTTTTTTTGGTCGAAACAGACACATCTAGTTCACAGTCATTTATATCGTCCAAAAGTAATCCATTCAATTTGAAATTTCTACCCAACATAGGTCACACAATGCCCTACCACTTTCATGAAGAATCTAAGGCCAATTCAATTCATTTGAATTTATAAAAATCATAATACAAGCATATGCCATTCAGGACAGACAAATCTCGGCAAAAAGTATGTTCGGTTTAAACATGATTGACCTGTCCTAACCATGTCCGATCCTCATGCAAATTTTATATGCTGTTCAAAGGATGCAAAAAGCAATTTCATGAAGAAGCCATATCCAGATTCACAACATATGATTTTATAAAAATTGAGGAATCAGTGTAGGACAATCAACAAAGCAAAATTGCAGGCAAGGGCTTGGACGTTCTAAACATGATCGACCTAAGTAAATGAATTTCAATAATCACGAAATTTTTAAATGATGTAGATCTAAACCTAGTGAACAACTTTCATTGAGGCAAAAAATTGTATGAAAATAGCAAACAACAAAGGTCATCAAAACAGAGCAAGATCCCCCGCTAACCCGAGTGAGCATTCAAATATCTGTCCTACATTCATTCGTGAGGGTACTCCTAATGGATTGAAGACCATATCAACAGGTCTTCCATCTTGCAAATAAGGCATATCTTGTAAAAATTATCAAACCTAGTAAATGATGGCCAAATAATGAAACTGGGCGTCCAAAAAAAAAAAAAAAAACTCCTGAAGTCTCCTATGAATCATTATAATGCCACGAACACAATTGAAATCATTTTCCAGCTCAAGTGAAGACATTTAGCAAAGAGGTTTACACTGAAATAGGACTTTACAGATTATGAAAGGTTAATAAGCTATTAATCTACACAAACGATTTGCAGATTCATGCAATTTTTATACAATCTAGAATAAAATGTTTTGATCAATTTTTATTAAGACATCCAATCCGAAATCATTATACAAAAATTCATGAAAAATCACCAAACCGAATAGGTCGGTTACTCTAACATTGCAGCAGAACATCCAAAATCCAGAATCAACATCAAAGTTGTGATAATCATGCGTACGATATGCCGTTGGAAAGCTTGTGAAATCATCTACGGATCATATGAAGACATCAACATCAAACGAGATCACTTTCTAGCTCGTTTCAAGACGTTCATCAAGTCAATCCAAAACTAGCTATGATTTTCTATAATCAAACCACAATATTATCATGAACTTTTGACAAGGCAAATGATATGTCGTTAAAAAGCTTATCAAATAGTTTAAATCTCATGAAGGCGTCAAAGTCAAAAAATTCCATCTAATAGCTCATTTCAAACCTCATCAAAGTACAAATCCTAGCCCCGGTTACCTATCGTAACTTCGCTTCATCAAATTCTCGGTTCAAGAGAGATTACTTTGCTTCAATTGTTCTTCGAACATGAACAAACTAGGTCGGCCACCTATGAACTTTGAGGATTGATTGGAATAGCTCCTAGAAGATCTAGATTACACAATTGAACTTCCACTTAGATCTAAACGCGAAGTCCTGAAACTAGAATCAGTAGAAAGAGATTAAAAGTTTAGGAAGCGATCAGCTCAAATCAAGCCGAGTTCAAGTTGCAACTAGCTCGAGGGACAGCCGAGGATCACAATGGCACGGCCAAGGGAAGCTAGTGAGGCTGCCGAATTACCAGAAATGGCCACCGAAGTTGTCGAACGACTCACTGGCACGGGCGACATCCTTTGGGACAGAGAAGAGAAGTCGTCGGTTCAGGGCTCACCGGCGAGGGGAACAACCAGCAAAGCTTGTGATCAAGCTAAGGGATGCCCTAAGGTGGTTGGAACAATGGTGTATCGTCGAATGGACGCCTGTGCAGCGATGAATTGTGGTGGTGAGAGAATCGATGAGAGAGAAAGAGAGAGAGAGAGAGAGAGAGAGAGAGAGAGAGAGAAAGAGAGAGAGAGCATCTTTTGCAAAAGTGACCAGCCTCCCTTGGTTTTGGAGGGAAAATTAAACTTATACTTACCCCTAAGATCAAATTTGGGCCCTTGGATTGATCCAATGCTCAAATTATTTCTTCTTGACCAAGGCTTAATCCTATTGGTTTATAATTGATCTCATGGATCAATGACATGTCAAGATGAAGGTAAGGATTGATTGTTGATAAATGGCTGAGATTTAGTGTTTAGTCACTAAGTCTCTTAATTGGCTTAATCCTGATGATCAGGATTAGTGACATGGCACCTAGGAGTGCTTTGGTAGTTTCACCAAGGGCTTTTTTATAAATTTTGTGCAAGAAAGGCATGGGTGAGTCGGCCAGACCTTGGGCTAGTTAATGGTGGTCGTTGGCCGTTGGTGGCCCATCGAAATCGGCCATTTTCCAGCCGAAAATTTGTCCAGCCAATTCAAACCAGTTCTGATCGATTCGGTCGGGTCTAATTGGCCTTCCGATTCTTTCAAAATTTTATGCAATTAGGTCCCTGAATAACCTAATTGTAAAGAATTCCTGTCCAATCAGAATGAAAATGAGATAATTTGAAAAGAACGATCTAAAATCGCTGAAATTAAACTAATCAAAACTTTCAAAAACATCTCAATTGATTTTGATTGATTTAATTACCCTAAGAATATTGAAAATTATGCTTAAACTCAATGGATGCGGAAATTTGGAATTTCTTGCCAATTCGTGTAATTTGTGTAATTTCTACCCTAAAAAAACCAAATTAACCGAAATTGAATCTAGTTGATACAACAAAATATCAATTTGTTCAATTACCCATGTTGCTAATGTTTTAATGCATCCAAATTGACACTAACATGGCCCCATGGACCTTATGTCAAAATTAGATTGAGGGTCAATGATGAAATTGAACCTTAACCCATCAAATCAAACTTTTGTCTGGAATGGGTCAACTTGAAGTACACTAATTGAAGCTCATTAGCTTAACTTTCCAAAGTCTAAGTAAGCTAAATCCATCAAATTGGAAATTTCCCAAGTGAATTTGCTAAAATTGATTTCCGATTTGGATTCAATTTGAGAAAATGAGCTGATTTAGGATGATAACTCTCAAATCATGAAGAACTGACCCAGACCCCTGATTAGGGTTAAAAACGGTAATTTTTGTCTGAATATGCCAAATCCCTGAAATGGTTGCGTGATTGATCTCGACATAGCCTCTAGATCAAATGTTGTAAAAATAACTAAGTCGAAATGCGACTAGAAAGAAAGTAACTTTATTTTTGGTCGATTCCAAACCTAAATTCAAAAAATTCAAAAAACGAGGTTCTTAATTAATGTTCATAAATTATCGATATCAAAGTCCAATTGAAGCTAAAACGAGATGATTTTTGAATTTTCAAATTTTTTGATTTCTTTTGTTAAAAGGTTGACTTTTAGTGTTTTTTTTACTAAAAAGTTGATTTTATGAACAAAACTTTGAATTTTTTGAAAATTATTGTGGCCAAAGTGAAATTAAGACCAATTGGAAACATTTTATGCAAAAAACCAAATTTTGACCGATGGTTCACTTTTAATCAAAAGGTTGATAAAAAAATCAACTCAAAAGTTATCAAATAGTTAACTCAAAAGTTAACTCTTTAATTTTTAGGTTTTTGACAAAAATGGCTAGAAAATCATCCATAAATGAAAGGCCGATGAAAAAGAAATGAAAAATGACGTTTTTTTTACTCAATAAATGGATTCCGTCGCAAATGAAAACCCTAATCTTGAAATTTTATCTTTTATGATGTGTCGATAAAAAATCAAGTATCAACACTGTTCATCGTCAACTTTCCTAATTGATGAGGACCTAAATTTCGACTCCACCCATCAATTGAGAGCGGGAAAAGTGCCAAAAAGTCTTAAACATTTTGCCTTTGTGCCGATTTAGTCCTAAATCTTTTTATGGTGTGCCAATTCAGTCTTTTCCGGTTAATTTTGGCCAGATTTTGCTGACTAGACGCCAGCCGGCTGATGTGGCATGATCGATGCTAACGTGGACAACTTTTAATAATATTTTAATATTTTTGAATTTTTGAATTTTTTTTTATTTTTCCTTTTTTCTTTTTTTCTTTTTTCTTTTTTTTTTCTTCTCCTCTTCTTCCTCCAGCCGGTCGCCGGACCTTGGCGGCCGGCTAGAGGCGACGACCGGCGAGGTCAACCTCGCCGACCACCTCGCCGTGGCCGCGAGGGTCGGAACCGGAGAGGTTTGAGCCTCGCCCATAGCCGGCGAGGCTCGACCTCGCCAGATCCAACGAGGGCAAGCCTCGCCCGCTCGGCGCGAGGCCGCCCTTGAGGCCTGGGCGGCGAGGCTCACCCTCGTCGGCCATGGGCGAGGCTCGGCAGGCGACTGGATTAGCTTTGGCGGACGGCGAGCAGGGCGAGGGTGACGAGCGCGAGCGGCGAAGACACGCGGACAAGCGCACGAGCGGGGGACGGCGTGGCGTGAGGCCGCCCTCGCCCTCGCGACGCTTTTTTTTTTCTCGGCACCCGCCATCGGGTACGAGCGCCTAAGGAGGCTAATGGCTCGGCTGAAATTAGTTATGCCCGGACTCTCCCAAGTCCACCAATTCACGACTTAATGGTTCAAGTTTTTAACCTGTAAATCAATTTTTAAAATGGAGTCGCCACTAATCGATTTGGGGTGGGTTGATTAGAAACCCAAGCGAAGTATTGGGAGAAATACTCACTCTGCGCAACCAGAGAAATTAGGATCGGGGACTTGATTACACTAGTTAATCACTAATGCCCTTTCGGTACCTAATCTTGTTTAAACCTTAAGGTTTTTTGGATGTTCGAGGGATTTTCCATGCATTTTTTGGAGGAAAAACATTTTTTGAGTCTTTTTCTAATTTTTTTTTGATATAAAAGGGATTTTTTTTTTGGGTATTTTTTTTTTTGGAAAATACAAGTCTTTTTGGCTTTTTCTGAATTTTTTTGGCTTTTTCATGAATTTTTGGCTTTTTTTTGGATTTTTGGCATTTTTTGGAAAATATGGAATATTTTTGATTTTTTTTTATTTTTCGGAAAATAAAATATTTTTTTTAATATTTTTCAAAATATTTTTGGAAAATAAATTATTTTTGACTTTTCTCGATTTTTTAGAAAATAAAACATTTTTCAACATTTTTTAAATATTTTTCGATTTTCTGGAAATTAAAACATTTTTTAATATTTTTTTCGAAAATAAATTATTTTTGATTTTTTTTTTTTTTTGAAATATTATTTATTATTTATTATTAAAAATATTATAAAAACTGACCCGGTCGGATCCGCGGGTTGGGTCCGACCCGGCCGACGACCCGACGACGCGGACGGGCGGGCCGCGGGCCCGGGCCCGACTCGGATTTTTGCCCTCTTTTTTTTTATTTATTTATTTATTTATATTGAAACGGCGTCGTGGCCGGTGTTTAGGGACAACCGGCCCGGCCCGACAACCCGATCCGACAGCCCGCTCCCCCCCGGTTCCCCGAAACCCTACCCGGATCCGACCCGACTCACGACCCGACCTCGCCGCCGCCCGGAATTTACGGAATCCCTACCCGGTTCCCCCGACCGGTCCGACCCGACAATCCGGGATCGTGACCCGGAAAATCGGGAACCCTAGGGTTTCCGAATCGCGGCGCCGAGGAGGAAGAGGACCGAGGTGCGGCAACGACGGCGATGACGGCGGCGACGGCGGCGATGGATGACTAGAGAGAGGAGAAGGAGGTGGCGACGGCGACGGCGGCGCGGTACCCGCTCGGACGACGGCGCGACGAGGGCGGCGACGACGGCGGACCCCGCGAATCTCTTCTTCTCCGATGTCTCTCTCTCTCTCTCTCTCTCTCTCTCTCTCTCTCCTCCTCCGGTTCCGCTCCGTCGCGGGCCTCCCCGAAGTCTCTCGGGGGTGTCCAGGTCGCGACCTTCGATCTCTCTCTCGACCCGAACTCCCCTCTCGGCTTGCTCGTTCTTTGAACTCCCCGAAGTCTCTCGGGGAAGCTCGAACTTGCGGCCTTCGATCGTTCTCGGCGTGCCCTTCGACGGAGGTGGTGCCGGCCTATTTATAGGCGAGGGAGTCCGGTCGACGGAGAGGTTTGGCCGCCGATCCTCCATGTGCCGACCGGCCTTGGTGCGGCCGAACCGGTGTCCCATCCGACGCCGCCGCCCCCTGCTCCACGTGTCCCATCGCGCTCGTGCTCTTCGCTCCGGCGTCGCGTCTCCGGCGCGTGAATTGCGAGGCGCCGAGGAAGGAGACGACCAAAGGGGGGCCGGGCCTTGCGCTGGGCCATGGAGGCCCACAAAGGGGGGCTGCCGCTTTTTTTTTTTTTTTTTTTTTTTTTTTTTATTTTGTTTTTTTTTGTTTTCTCTTTTTATTATCCGAAAACGGCAAAAATTAATAATTAAAAGAAACCTAATTAATTAATTAAAAAAAAAAGAAATTTAGGTGTCAACAAATGCCCCTCTTTGAAGGTGAGCTCGCAGAGGTTGCATTCAAAGACAACCGATGCCTAAATTTTATCCATGCATGCGTAGCAGATTATATTTCATTTGGGACCTATTATTCTATGCAGAAAAATAGCAATATAACTTTACATATACTAAGACAGATAAGAAAATACCTGGAGTTACTTACCGGGAGTGAGTGAGATAGGGTGTGAACCCTGAGTTTGGCAAGTATCAAGGCGTTATCTTACCTGGTGACATGAGGAGGTTGCTTCTTCAGGACCCGAACCATTCTTCGGTCGCCTATTAGAGTAATCAGTGATTTGTCGAGGACCCGAACCTTTTTTCGGTCGCCTTGACGGGAAATTGCCTTCTCAGGACCCGAACCATTCTTCGGTCGCCTATTAGAGCAATTAGTGGTTTGTCGAGGACCCGAACCTTTCTTCGGTCGCCTTAACGGGAGATGCGCCGACCTTTCTCAGGGCATCTGTTTGTGGGTGCTTGATCTTTATCAAGGACACCAACCTTTCTCGGGAGATGCGCCGACCTTTCTCGGGGCATCGATTTGTGGGGTGCCCGACCTCCGTCATGGACACCGATTGGTACCCGACCTTTCTCGGGAGATGCGCCGACCTTTCTCGGGACATCAATTTGTTGGGGTGCCCGACCTCGCCGAGGACACCGGTTGGTACCCGACCTTTCTCGGGAGATGCGCCGACCTTTCTCAGGGCATCGATTTGTTGGGGTGTCTGACTTCTGTCGAAGACACCAGTTGGTACCCGACCTTTCTCGGGAGATGCGCCGACCTTTCTCAGGGCATCGATTTGTTGGGGTGTCTGACTTCTGTCGAAGACACCAGTTGGAACCCGACCTTTCTCGGGAGGATGCGCCGACCTTTCTCAGGGCATCGATTCTGGAAGATACCTGGACATTCACAGGCATTGAAAGAGTACCTGGATATTCACAAGTGCTAACCTGGAGGATATTTGGGCCTTTGCAGCATCAAAAGCATACTTGGATAATCACAAGTGTGAATTCGGAGAGGGTGCTGGACATTCGCGGGCGTTGAAGGGTACCTGGATGATCACAAGTACTAGATGCTGGGAAATACTTGATTGTTTACAGGTGTTGAAAGGGTACTTGGATGATCACAAGTACTAGATGCTGGAAAATACCTGATTGCTTGCAGGTGTTGAAAGGGTACTTGGATGATCACAAGTACAAATTCTTGGAGAAAACCTGGACATTTGCCGGTATCCAAGGGGTACTTGGATGATGACAAGTACAAATTCTTGAAGAATACCTAGTCGTTTTTGAAGGTCTCTTGGTAGATGGAATATCGAGGACGTACCTGAGATATTCTTGAAGGTCTCTCACCTTCTGGTAGTTGGAATATTGAGGACGCGCCTTGGCTATTCATGAAGGTCTCTCATCTCCTAGTAATCGGGAATATCGAGGACATGCCTCACATATTCGTGATATTCGGGTCTCTCACCTCCTGGTAATTGGGAATATCGAGGACATGCCTCACATATTCGTGAAGGTCTCTCACCTCCCGGTAATTGGGAATATCGAGGACGTACCGAGATATTCGTGAAGGTCTCTCACCTCCTGGTAAATGGGAATATCGAGGGCGTACCTGAGATATTCGTGAAGGTCTCTCACCTCCTGGCAGTTGGGAATATCGAGGACGTACCTTGGATATTCGTGAAGGTCTCTCACCTCCTGGTAAATGGGGAATATCGAGGACGTACCTTGGATATTCGTGAAGGTCTCTCACCTCCTGGTAAATGGGAATATCGAGGACGTACCTGGGATATTCGTGAAGGTCTCTCACCTCCTGGTAAATGGGAATATCGAGGACGTGCCTTAGATATTCGTGAAGGTCTCTCACCTCCTGGTAAATGGGAATATCGAGGACGTACCTTGGATATTCGTGAAGGTCTCTCACCTCCTGGCAAATGGGAATATCGAGGACGTACCTTGGATATTCGTGAAGGTCTCTCACCTCCTGGTAATTGGGAATATCGAGGACGTACCTTGGATATTCGTGAAGGTCTCTCACCTCCTGGTAAATGGGGAATATCGAGGACATGCCTCACATATTCGTGAAGGTCTCTCACCTCTCCCGGTAAATGGGAATATCGAGGACATGCCTCACATATTCGTGAAGGTCTCTCACCTCCTGGTAAATGGGAATATCGAGGGCGTGCCTTGATATTCGTGAAGGTCTCTCACCTCCTGGTAAATGGGAATATCGAGGACGTACCTAAGATATTCGTGAAGGTCTCTCACCTCCTCCCGGTAAATGGGAATATCGAGGACGTACCTTGGATATTCGTGAAGGTCTCTCACCTCCTGGTAAATGGGAATATCGAGACGTACCTTAGGATATTCGTGAAGGTCTCTCACCTCCTGGTAAAAATGGGAATATCGAGGACGTACCTTGGATATTCGTGAAGGTCTCTCACCTCCCGGTAGTCGGGAATATCGAGGACGTACCTTGGATATTCGTGAAGGTCTCTCACCTCCTGGTAAATGGGAATATCGAGGACGTGCACAGGATATTCGTGAAGGTCTCTCACCTCCTGGTAAATGGGAATATCGAGGACGTACCTTGGATATTCGTGAAGGTCTCTCACCTCCTGGTAAATGGGAATATCGAGGACGTGCCTTGGATATTCGTGAAGGTCTCTCACCTCCTGGTAAATGGGAATATCGAGGACGTGCCTCGGATATTCGTGAAGGTCTCTCACCTCCTGGTAAATGGGAATATCGAGGACGTGCCTTGATATTCGTGAAGGTCTCTCACCTCCCGGTAAATGGGAATATCGAGGACGTACCTTGGATATTCGTGAAGGTCTCTCACCTCCTGGTAAATGGGAATATCGAGGACGTACCTGGGATATTCGTGAAGGTCTCTCACCTCCTGGTAAATGGGAATATCGAGGACGTACCTTGGATATTCGTGAAGGTCTCTCACCTCCTGGTAATTGGGAATATCGAGGACGTACCTTGGATATTCGTGAAGGTCTCTCACCTCCTGGTAAATGGGAATATCGAGGACGTGCCCTGGATATTCGTGAAGGTCTCTCACCTCCTGGTAATTGGGAATATCGAGGACGTACCTTGATATTCGTGAAGGTCTCTCACCTCCTGGTAAATGAGGAATATCGAGGACGTGCAGGATATTCGTGAAGGTCTCTCACCTCCTGGTAAAATAAACTTGAATGTAGCATAGGGCTTACCTCGGAAGGCCGCAGCACTTTAAAAGGGCTGGAACACCTGGGTAGCCGTAGGTGTACAAAGTACTGGGATACTTGGATGAATACAAGTATTTAATGATATGATCAGGGACCACTCAAGCTGGTCCAAGTGTAAGAAAGCATACCTGGGTAACCACAGGCGCACAATGCGATGGAATACTTGAATGGCTGCTAGTATTCAATGATACAATTTTGAGAACAACTCGGAAAGGGAGGACCTTAACAATGAAAGGCACTCTAAGGTAGTGGGATACTTGGTCAGATTGCAAGTATCCTAGCTATGAAGACAACTCGAACAAGTCGAGTGTCAAGAAAAGAGAGTATCCGAATGGCCGGTACTCAAAGACAAGGGGACACTTGGACAATCACAAGCATCCAAACTTTAAAGACAACTTGAATAGGTCGAGTATCAACAAAGGAGCACTCAAAAACGAGGGATAGCGGCGGGCACTCAAAAAAATACTGGGGATACTCGAACAGGGAAGGGGAGTATCCGAATGATCACAAATATCAATACTCCGGGGGATGACTCGAACAGGTGAGTGTCGAGTGTCGGGGAAGGGAGTATCCGAACGATGGCCGATACTCAAAGACAATGGGGATACCTAGACAAGAGTAGTAGGTATTCAACGATAAAGGGATACTTGGTCAGATCACAAGTATCAATATTTTATGTCGGGGAAAGGGAGTATCCGAACGATGGACGACTCGAACAATGGGGATACGAGTGTCGGGATAAAGGGATAGGTCGGAGTATCAATATCCGAACGATGGCCGATACTCAAAGACAATGGGGATACCTAGACAGCGGTAGGTATTCAACGATAAAGGGATACTTGGTCACACAAGTATCAATACTTCCGGGGACAACTCGAATAGGTCGAGTGTCGATAAGAGGGAGTACCGGCAAGTGGTGGGTACTCACGACAATGGGATACGAGACAATTGCAAGCACCCAAACTCAAGGGACGACTTGAATAGGTCGAGGTCAAGAAGAGTACCTGACAATGGGGTACTTTAAGACAAATGGGGATAGGGATATGCTTACCTAGCAATATCTCGATCTTCGAGAGTATGTCTACTATTTGCACAACATGCACACATGTACACAATCATTGTATATGCTGTAAATTCATAAATTCAAATGTGATTTATGCATGACAATTTTGTCGATTTTGTACCATTTGAATTCCATTGGGGAAGATTTTGAAAGACAACCTTTATTCGGAATATAGATGTCTTGAGCATGCCGGATGAGGACTTTCGATCCGAAAGGACTTTCCACTCACTCTCATGGAAAAGGCTATCCGACCATTGATGCAGGATTTATAAGGACCACACATCTTACTGTCATCATGTCAGCAGGGGTCCGAGTATTCTCGCAAGTGGTACGATTTTACTCGTGTGAGAGGTCTTCTTCGAGACCGTACTGTAGGCCTGATTGATGGCTTATCGAGGGGATTGTCAAGGTCAAGACTTATGAATAGAATTGCTGCACGATCATCTTCGGGTTTTTGCAAGTCAAGAATCCTGCGAAAAGAGATAGAATAATCTTGCTCGTACTTCTTCGAGCGATGTTTATAAACATATGAAATCCTACGTTAATTGAAGTGCCCTAGTCTGAAGAGACTTTTACAATGGGACGCAATGTAGGCTTGACTGATGTGTAAAAAGGTGAGAGCTGGTGGTTGCCTTGGCATTTGTCACTGGTTTTCCTTCTCACTATCAGATGGAGGCTCTATCAATTGAATTACAACATCAACTTTTCTTGAGAATACAATTGAATGTATTCTTTAGTTGGGGGCATTGGCCTTGCTTTTACCAGGCACACTTTTATTCTTTTTTATGCCCCTAGTTTTTATTCCAATTTTTATTCATGGGCATTGACCTTGCTTTTACCAGGTACACTTTGCTTTTTTATGCCCCTAGTTTTTTATTGCTTGAGGAACTAATCTAGACAAGTTCAAGCAAACGCCGTTGTTCATCTTTTGTCGGCGCTCCCGATTATGCTTTGCTCGAATGGCGTAACTTTTGCTTTTTGCCTCCATGTGAGGGTAAATTTACGGACTCAATTGGTTGTACAATGAATACAAGTGCGTAAAGAAAGAATTGCTCTTCATGACTCTATGGCACTTAAATTAACGCGAGTGTTCATATGCAATAAAGACACTCGAAGATTGATGCAAGTGCAAGCAAGAGAAATACTATCCCTTTTCTCACCTCGTGATGTTGACTTGCCTTCGACTTGCCCCGGTGTGGGGTTTTTTTTTTTGCTCCAATGTGGGGTGATTCTTATGAGAGAAGCTTCACCGGTGTATGGGGCTCAATGGGGTGAGCGATGAAATGCCTCTCACTATTTTGGTTATCGTACCATTCGCGAGAGAACTCTTTACCCTGCAGCCATGGAATCTTCTGCACTCATCTCACAAGTGTATAGATGGGGGATTGTGTGTAGAATATGGCTTGCCTGTCATCATTTTGACGCGCCTCATCCAGCATGCTCAATTAATCTTGTATTCTTCACTTAGCTGTCTATTCTAATAATCCTTAATAGAATCAATGATTTGGACTGACGAAATCATCATGCAAAAATCCATTTGGAGAAGGCATGCAGCATTTTTAAGTATGAGAGAGTTTGTACTCTCAAAACAAATGAATGATTTTTACTCAAGAAACCCTATTGACAACTTTAGGGGTATTCACTTGGTGAAATTGTATTTACAAATGTGTTGAATTTTGAACATCAAAAGAGTTATTCACAAATGGGTGTCAATGGATCGTCCCTATAGGAAAATGACACAAGAATGATCAGCCAAGGATTGGGAATCGATTTATTGATTTGACGGGCTCTTTTGCTTTTGCCCCGTAGAAGAGAAGATGTACAAGTAGATCAATTAGTCTCGGCCAAAATCAAATGTGAGTTGAGGCCTGAAGATTTTCTATCATTTGTTTTGGCGATACTTGAGACGCCATTTGGCTTGGGAGTGCTTATCAGAGTTTGACATATCTTTTCTTGATTTGTTATCCTTGTTTTTGACAGTCAGATAATCCTACAAAAGATAGGAAAGAACGTGTCAGTCACGATTTTTTTTCAGGAGTTTAAACAACTGGGAGCGATACAACATTACCCTTCACTGATTTGCAGATGATTGGATGGACCTGAAGTGCGAGTGGGACACGAAGTCCTATGTCTTTTGCTTCGTTAGGTCACATGCTCTCTCGTAATTTGCAGGCGCAAGAGAAGCAAAATAATTTTTTATTATATTTTTTTTTACCAAGCGGCTAACTGCCGCGTCGGGGATTCGAACCCCCGACTTCGGACCATTTTGCTTCTTCCCGGGTACCACTCGGCTAGAGGCGCCGACGGTGTCCGTAGGGCGCTTCTTTTTTTATTTAACCAAACCGGCTCTTGGACGACACGTCCTTTCATACCAAGTTAGGTAAATCGATATGGGTCACTTGATTTGCCCAAATTAACCATTAAGCTTGTTTCTTGAATCCTATGCTTCCTGTCAATAGGAGAAAAAATGTCACAAGCGAGTCCAGATATTGGGAGTATTGGAAACGATACCAAATTACTCTCCCCCCAGAGTTTATATGTGCTGGCTCCTAGGGATATTTGAATGTCGATGACGGCCTCTTTGTCTCGACAATTCAACGTTTCGATTGGCCTTTCCCATTTGTGGCCATGTATGCATGATTGCTGGTCGTTGATTCATCTTCAACGCCTTCCTTCTGTGGAATTTCTCCTTCTGTCTTTAACTATTGCAACATTGGCAAAGTCATGTACCTCAAGCTTCCATGGAATCTGAGATGGACAATCAAAATCTCCAGTCTCCTGAAGGTAATTATTTCTTGGAAGAATATGCGTCTAGAACACGGAGTGAAGCTTCCAGATTCTAAAGTCGTCGTCTGGAGTAGGGGCTATAGATCGCCTTGACTGTCTGGATTTTCTCCCCGTTGACGGTAATGAATTCAAAGAAAGAAGAACATCCTTCCTTGTGCTTCTTGGCTTGTCGAAACTGGAAATCCCTTCATGAAGCCACATCATCTAATTGTTGCTCAAGGCATGTCGGGGGAAAAGACATTGCTCCGGCTTGAGAAGGAGTTGGATACGAGTGAGGTGGAGTGCACAAAAGCAGCATGGGGGAGGTTATCCTGTCTCGAGCTACCATGGTGTGCATGCTTCGAGTTTAACCGTATGCCTATGCCTATTACCTCCTATTTTTTGTTTCCTGTACATAGAAGAGAGGGGTTGTTATTTTCAAAATTATGTTTAGGAATTAGACTTACCCTTTTTGAAACAGGATGATCCTTTTTGTTTGCCCCCGCTTTCTTGAAAGGATGTCTTTGAATTTGGTCTGTTCACACGATGTGCCGCTTCAAATGCTTTTGTCATATTAAATCAAAAGGGGATGATATTCTGAAACATAAAGTGAGATGAGTCAAAAAGACAAACATGATTAAAATTAACATTTGTTTTGACAAAAGCTTTTGGTGATGAGATACTTCTTATTTTCAAAGTATGTCTTTGGGGGAAAAAGCATGAGGAAGCCCAGCCCTCAGTATTCTCCTCGGATAATATTTTCTTTTCATGGTTGGATAGCATCACCGGGCTGGTTTGGAATACCGCCTCATGCCTTCAAAATACTAGAATTATACATTAGAGTACTTGGAATGGAAAATACAACAAAGTAGCACACTAGACAAGATAAGAAACATGAAATCATAAAAACAAGTAAAACCCATGAAAACTCCCGTGTAAAGGAGCGCTTTGATAGTGCTGGTCTTGAAGCTAAACATCTTTGAATTCCTCGCCTTCGAGATTCGAAGTATTCGCATGCGATGACTACCTCGTTGAAGCTACGGAAGTGTAACCCATGCAGCCAACAGCGATGCTTGCAGGACAAAGCTTCTATGAACCACTTCATTAACTCCTCTTCAGCCAGTTCAGGGTGGATTTGCATCATGAAAGCCCTCCACCTCCCTGCATATGTTCGGAAATCCTCCATTGGTCTTCTTCTAAAGTGGGCCAAATTTTCGCAAGGCAGTTCAGTTCCAATCTGGTTTTGGTACTGATGCAAAATGTGGAAGACAACTCATTCCAATCTCTCATGAGGTTGATATTTGCTGTGAAGAACCATTGCAATGCACCCCGTAAGACTTTCTTGGAAGGCCTGAGTTGTGAATGACATCGGGTTATAGTACCGACTCATTTCAGCGTAGAGATATTGTAAAGTGAGCCACGGGGCAAGTTGTGCCATTATACTTACGGAGATTAGGTACCCACATCTCTTCGGGGTCATGATCCTATGAGCGCAAGACGAGCTTGATGTATCTTGGTTAGGCCACTTTGGTTTTCCCACCGCATATCTCGTTGTAGTGGTGAATTTTTCTGCTTCGGGGAAGTTGGATTCTACCGAGATTACCCCATTGCTTTCTTCTTGGTCGAAATTTCCGAATGAGGATAAAGTATTGAAGCTATCCTCATGGTCGAGGACAAGCTTAGTACTTCGTTAGGATCGTAGCGGATAAAGACGTATGCTTCCTCTTCTGACGGGCCTTCATCCCCGGATGAGAGTAGGAAACAGTTATACGATGAATCGTCAGTTTCATTGTTGAAATAACGCTGGAAGTCCTTGAGATTGTATTTTGGAGCCGGGAAGTCTTCAGGGTTGTACTCTAGGGGATGGTAGCCTTCAAAGCTGTATTCTTGGGAATGCTCGAAGCTCTGGTGCGGTAGCTCGTTGGCAGATGCTGAATTGATCTGTTTAGGCTTTCTTTTTCTTGGCCTCTGGTCCGGATCTTTTGAGTAAGGCCCCGCGTTTCGCCGCTCGATTTTGTCAAGGGAAGTGAGAGACATTAGAGTTTCACCGTCTCGATTCGCTTTCCGGGTTGATAGGGTCGGTATTCTTTGGACCCTAGCTCTTGGAGTAAGCTTGGGGAGTCCTCCGGTCGTGCCCCACTCTTGAACAGCTCGTGTCTTTGATCTCGTACAAAGGCTCCTTGCCTTTCCTAGTAGGAAATTTTCCAGCAACAAGATGTTGCTCAGCTGCCCATTTATCATGCAAGGCTTGATTCACATGCTCTTTTCCTATCTCAACGATTAACGGTTCCTCGTGCTCCGTGATCATCGGTTCTTCGGCTATGTCAAGGCCGATGTCAATATCATATTCTTGGTGAAAAACATGAATTAGTTCCCTCCAGGTTTTAAGGGGACTAATCTTCCTGACAATGTACCATCGCAAGGCAGGGCCGGTCAAGCTCGATTGGTACGATTGAATCATCCTTCGAACCAGGTAGGCCTGCAAGTAGGTCTCTGGGCGGGAGGTATCAAGATACCTTTCGCATTCGGGTGCTTTGAGTTTTTCGGGGATCTCAATGCCGGTGTAATTGGACATGTCCATGGGATTCTGCTCTTGCACCGCTTAACTTTTTCATGATCTTTTCAAACTGTCTATGGTACTGGCTATTTTTTGGCGAATATGTGGGTGTCATGATGGTGTTTAAGGCAACTGCGAGTTGGGCTCGGCTTGAGTAGATTTCATTTGTCTTGAGAGTTGTTGAAGGACAATGGACATCTCCTCCTACGCCGTCTTCAATGTTAATGAGGCAATTTTGTACATCATTCGATCGGGCCTAGTGCATGAGGCCATTCGCGAGCTATTGGTGGCCGGCGATTCATAATTACCTGTTGTCGCGAAAATAATGAATGAGCACGAAAGTAAACAAAGATTGACCCATGGCAATGGTCTAATTAATTTTTATTTATCAAAAGAGGATTTTATAGACCGCAAACTTCGACATCTAAAACTTGAAATTGAAATGACGAAGGAAATACTAGATATTAAACAAAAGTCCCTAAACAATGGGACAAAACTTTCACAAGATTAACACTAAGGGGCACATGATTGCCAATTTATATGCGACGAGGAGCCTTGTTCTTGCGAGGATGCCTGCTTCCTTGAACTGGCTCTGAGATATGTATCCAGTCCATTCCCAAATCCCTCTCCATGAGCTCTGCTTGCTCGTGCTGGGTGCTCTCACTGATTGAGTGAGGGACCAATGGCTTCCATTTTGTCGGGATACGATGGTTGTGGATGTAGGACGTAGAGGCGTGGTGGGCTTTTTCTTCTCCCTCAAGCCCTTCGGTACCACAATCCTTTTGCGATGGCACTTGTTCCATGTTTCCTCGATAATGTCAATCTCGAATGTGTATTCACGGCTTTGATGGGTGAAAAAGAGTGGAGGGGTCTTCCTCTTGAAAAGTGGCGGGATCTCCTGAAGGGCTCCATATTGTCGTGCCACCCGATATGGGAAATAGGAAACGGCGCCGGTGAGGCCGAGCAACGGAATTGGATGGCAGCGTCTATAAGCAAAGTGAGCTCTCTTTTCATGGAACCAACCAGCACACCATTGGAATACCTCGGGAGTCGGGTCTCTTAGGAAGTTTATCCAATTTAAACAGCTTTGGTTAGGAATGTATGGTCCTAAAACCATAAATTTCTGCAATGGATTTTCAAAATTATTTGTTTCGAGATGATTGCATGAAGCATCGATATTCACTTAGGTGAGAAAAGAACCAGACTTGTAAAATTTCCGGGGAGACCCGCATGACTTTTTCCGTGTTTCCTTTAAAACGATTGAGGGACAAGAATGTTTCGGTTAAAATCATGTTGACATAATTTTGCCCCCTTGAGATTTGATCAACTATCCATGCCATCTTTGGACTTATGACGTTTCTTTGATGGGGAAAATGATGAACCCGAAAAAGGCCAGGAGAAAAATCTCACTTTTTTGGGTCATGGGTTGGTTTTCAAAACAGTGCAGTCAAAAATGCTAGTGGGCAGTATTATGGTTGTTTTCAAGAATTTGCCTCATGACATGGACTTCGTTCTTAAAATTCGTGCTAACCCACGCAACGGGATAATGCCTGTTGATGGCCTAACAAGCTTTTTCTCGAGAGGCATTCCAAGGATGATGCTGTATTCTTCCGTAGTTGGGGTTAGCTCGAACTTACCGAACATAAAAGTAGTCGTCTTCGGGCACCAGAAATGTGTCATGGCCTGTATGACTTCAGGCTGAACACGGATTTGGATCAACGATAGAAGATGACCGACTTTGGCTTTCACATGGTCTTGGGCATACTGGTCCAATTGACCCCACCATCTGAAGAGTTCTGCTTTGGGAGCGGGAATGAACTGGATATCATCTTCTCCCATTGCATATAAACCGGGACTCGAAAAACCTACCCTAAATTGCCATGGGCCAATAAAAAGATTGAGTAAAAGTAAATAAATTACTTCTGCTTTTAAAGAAAATGGCAAGCACAAAGTCATGCACATGGAACGTGCGGCTCGATTTCTAACTATGAAGGCTTGGTGAGATTAAAAGGATATCCGCCCGTCGCAGTCTCGCGTTAGCGATATATCCTCCTAACCTCGGCTAAGAAATTCGGGGAAAAGAAAGGCAACCTCTACATCGCAGTCTCGCGTTCGAGGTCGTATCTTTCTTAACACCATCCTAGAAATCCTATGGCGGCCCAGGTCCGGCGGCCGGGTTGTGTGTGCCATGTGTGTGTAGTGTTTAAAATTGGTAAAGCATGCACAACAGTTTATAATCACAAGAAAATCTATTTTAAGCAAACTTAAAATAAATTTCTAAGCTTTTGACCTGCATAAAAGAAAAAAACCTAAGTCGAAAAGAATTTAAACAAGACAAAAATGGCCTAAGTCTTCAATCCCCGGTGGAGTCGCCAAGCTGTCGCGACCTCTTTTTTTTTTTCGGCACCCGACATCGGGTACGAGCGCCTAAGGAGGCTAATGGCTCGGCTGAAATTTGTTATGCCCGGACTCTCCCAAGTCCACCAATTCACGACTTAACGGTTCAAGTTTTTTAACCTGTAAATCAATTTTTAAAATGGAGTCGCCACTAATCGATTTGGGGTGGGTTGATTAGAAACCCAAGCGAAGTATTGGGAGAAATACTCACTCTTGCGCAACTAGAGAAATTAGGATCGGGGACTTGATTACACTAGTTAATCACTAATGCCCTTTCGGTACCTAATCTTGTTTAAACCTTGAGGTTTTTTGGATGTTCGAGGGATTTTCCATGCATTTTTGGGAGGAAAAACATTTCTTGAGTCTTTTTCTAATTTTTTTTTTTTGATATAAAAGGGATTTTTTTTTTGGATTTTTTGGTATTTTTTTTTTGGAAAATACAAGTCTTTTTGGCTTTTTCTGAATTTTTTGGCTTTTTCATGAATTTTTGGCTTTTTTTTTTATTTTTGGCATTTTTTGGAAAATATGGAATATTTTTTATTTTTTTTTATTTTTCGGAAAATAAAATATTTTTTTAATATTTTTCAAAATATTTTTGGAAAATAAATTATTTTTGACTTTTCTCGATTTTTTAGAAAATAAAACATTTTTCAACATTTTTTTAAATATTTTTCGATTTTCTGGAAATTAAAACATTTTTTAATATTTTTTTCGAAAATAAATTATTTTTGATTTTTTTGAAATATTTATTTTTATTATTAAAAATATTATAAAAACTGACCCGGGTCGGATCCGCGGGGGTCCGGTCCGACTCGGATTTTTGCCCCCGACTTTTTTTTTTTTTTTTTTTTTTTTTTTTATATTGAAACGGCGTCGTGGCCGGTGTTTAGGGACAACCGGCCCGGCCCGACAACCCGATCCGACAGCCCGCTCCATGACCCGGTTCCCCGGCGAAACCCTACCCGGATCCGACCCGACTCACGACCCGACCTTCGCCGCCCCGGATTTACGGAATCCTACCCGGTTCCCGATCCGGTCCGACCCGACAACCCGGGATCGTGACCCGGAAAATCGGGAACCCTAGGGTTTCCGAATCCGAGGCGCCGAGGAGGAGAGGACCGAGGTGCGCGACGACGGCGATGACGGCGGCGGACGGCGGCGATGACTAGACGAGGAGAGGGAGGTGGCGACGGCAACGGCGGCGCGCGCTACTGCTACGTGACGACGGCGCGACGAGGGCGGCGACGACGGTGAGACCCCCCGCGAATCTCTTCTTCTCCGATGTCTCTCTCTCTCTCTCTCTCTCTCTCTCTCTCTCTCTACTCCTCCTCCGGCGAGACTCGTCCGCCGCGCCCTCGACCCCCCCGAAGTCTCTCGGAGGTCCAGGTCGGTTTGATCTTCGGCCGCGAGCTCCCGATCTCGGCTTGCTCGTTCTTTGAACTCCCCTTCCGGTCTCTCGGGACCCCTTTGCGGCCTTTGATCGTTCTCGGCGTGCCCTTCGACGGAGGTGGTGCCGGCCTATTTATATGCGAGGAGTCCGGTCGACGGAGAGGTTTGGCCGCCGATCCTCCATGTGCCGACCGGCCTTGGTGCGGCCGAACCGGTGTCCCATCCGACGCCCGCCCCCTCTCCCGTCCCATCGCTGCTCGTGCTCTTCGCTCCGGCGTCGCGTCTCCGGCGCGTGAATTGCGAGGCGCCGAGGAAGGAGACGACCAAAGGGGGCTGGGCCTTGCGCCCGGGCCATGGAGGCCCACAAAGGGGCTGCTGCTGCTTTTTTCTTTTTTTTTTTTTTTTTCTGTTTTTATTTGTTTTTTTTTTTTTGTTTTCTCTTTTTATTATCCGAAAACGACAAAATTAATAATTAAAAGAAACCTAATTAATTAATTAAAAAAAAAAAAAACGAAATTTAGGTGTCAACAATGTCAACACGAGGTCCGGCGACCGACCGAGGAAGAAGAGGAGAAGAAAAAAAGAAAAAAGAAATTTAAAAAAAAAATAAAAAGTAAAAAGAAAAAAAATTCAAAAAAATTAAAATATTATTAAAAGTTGTCCACGCGGCGCCGATCGGGCCACGTCAGTCAGCCGGTGTCTAGTCAGCAAAATCCGGCCAAAATTGATCGAAAAAGACTTAATTGGCACAATGTAAAAAGGTTTAAGACTAAATCAGCACAAAAAAAAAGGTTTAGGATTAAATCGGTATAAAGGCAAAAGGTTTAGGACTTTTTTGGCACTTTTCCCAATTGAGAGCTACATGGTACTGCTATAATTGTTGGCCATGTTTCCAAAGGGAAAATTCAAGTACGGAATCCATGAAGATGGATTCGGAAACGATTTCTACTGGCCGGTTGAGGTCCTGCCACCGCTGGCATTTGGATTTGCCCCTTCTATTCTAGTGGCAATCTCTAGTACGCTACATTAATGAATAATACAACGACAACAATGACCGGGCTGGCCACAATGAGCTTGCCGACCATGCTTCCCACATGACTTGACCTCCTCCTAGGAATATCGTCAAGCTTGCGGCCCTTGGTGGAACTGGCAGGGGCAAAAAAGAGCCAAACAACAAGAGAATCTCGAACAGCCCGTGGAGCATCACAATGGATCCGGCTGCGGCTGCTTGCCACAAGCTTACGTTGGTGACCGTGCCGGTCCCGCACGGCACCCAAATTCTCCTCTGCTGCGGCATAGGTAGCAATGGAGTCAAAACGTCGCTCCCGTTCCCAACTTCGAGAATGGGAGCCTTGAGGCTATTGGCGCTCTATCGTGTAATGAGCACGGACGGCTTTGGTTTGTTCTTGGATGTGGGGAAGACGTTGTCGCTGGTGCCATGGTCGGTCAATCACCATAAGCTCTAGGGTTTGGTGCGTCGCCTCGTAATGATGATTGCCACTGGAGAACTGATGGTTGTGGCTGTCGCTGACTGAGTCGTTATCTTCGAATTCAGGTTGTTGACTATGGAAGTGTAAATCGGGTCTCTGAAGCTGCTCTTGGAGGTGGAACCGAGAAGCAGTCCCTAAATTTAAACCAGATATGCCCACATCAACGGGGAAAAGCAACGGAAAACAAGGAGCAAGAAAAATTATTACTAACTTATTATATTAGAAAA